>OX461810.1:3865292-5193934 GCA_949802685.1 Dicyrtomina minuta | reverse complement strand
CTTACTCGACTAACGGGTATAAAAAGAAAGCTGTATTGTACAAACGAACAGTTACAGTTGAGAAGTCTGTTGAAGCACAACTTATTTGGATCAGTTGGAAGGCTATAAAATAATCAAGATATTGGATTTTTGTGTTTACTTGTGCTGAGTGTTGTTTATTTTGTGATACCTTTCAAGTGTATAAAAGGTGATTACATCGAATGCTATAAAATTAGGCAAAAGCAGTTACTTTTACGTCCGCTCTCCATATCTTACTCTAGTAGCGGTTATAAAAATAAACCTGAATTGTAAAAAAAACATCGGTAGCAGAGCTTCTGTAGCAAAAACATACAAATACGTATATAAGCACAAAGTAAATCGTTGCATGTAGATGTATGCGGTCAGCGGTTACTTATAAATCTGCTTTCTGTCAACTTACTTAATAAGTAGTTTTTTTTAAAATGAGCAAAAATTTGAAAAAATGTGCTGAATTTTACAAAAAAAATGAGCCAAATTTTAAAAAAATAAGCCATATTTAATAGAAAATAAGTCACATTCAAAAAACAATATGTCAAATTATAAAAAAAAATGAGTTGAAATTTTATAAAATAAATCAAATTTTAAAACCAATAAGCCAAATTTAGAAACATGATCTAAATTTTAATAAAATGAGCAAAATTATTTTAAAAAATAGGACTAAATTTTAAAAAAAAATATGAGCCAAATTTTATATGAAAATAAGACAAATTTCCTAAAAGCTAAACTAAATTTTTTAAAAAATTGAGGCCAAATTCAAAAAGATTTAGTCAAATCCTAAAAAACTGATCAAATTTAAAAAATTGTAGTCTAAATTTGAAAAAAAATGAGGCCAAATTTTAAAAAAAATGTTTTAGCTTAAATGAGGCTAATTTGTTTGACTCGAAAAAAAATTAGCTAAACGATTTTCGCTTAAACCAATGCTGTCTGCTTATTTCTACATGTCTTGTATGTATTTAAATAAAGTCAGTGTTATGTACAGTTTAGTGATCAAACATCTGATTTGGTTAGTCTTGATAAAAGAGACGGAACATCTGGATATACTACAGCTGTCCCATTCGCTCACCGAGTCAGTTCAGTTTCTGCTGTGGTCCCTGCTGAAGCAGAACAAAATTGATCCCGGCATAAAGCCTGAAATCGTTCAATATATTGGACTGTTGTATTTATTGATTGAATTGCTGTTGGTTCTGTGCATTTTGAAACTTTTTAAGTATTTAAAAAGACTGTACAGCGAGTGGCGAAAACCAATATTGGAGTAATGGAGGAAACATTTACATTTCCACGCGCCGTGAAAACCCAGCCACGAGAGAAGGATCCTAAATATGTCGTAAGTTCTTTGTTTACTAAAAAAATTCCTTAAATTATGTGTTTTTTCTTAAATTCTTAAGACAGCTGACTTACAATTTAATCATTTTTTTAAAAAAAATGTTCTAAAAATGAACCAAATGTTTTTAAAAAATGAGCTGAATTGTTTTCAAATGAAACAAAATTTTAAAAAAACAGTAGAATTTTGAAAAAAATGACTTAAAACAAAGCTAAATTATATAAAAATGGGGTGAAATTTATAAAAAATATGAGCAAAATTTTAAAAAAACAGTCAAATTTTAAAAAAATAGGTCAAAATTTTGAAAATAAGCTAAATGTTTTAAAAAAAAGCTCACATTTTTCAAAAATGAGTCAAAATGCGTTAATTAAAATATGAGCGCTCTTTTTGCGCTCATTTGAACTCAAAAAAGTGAGCGCTAGTTTTGCGCTCATTTGAACTCAAAATAAGTGAGCGTTCTTTTCGCGCTCATTTGAACTCAAAAAAAAGTGAGCGTTCTTTTTGCGCTCATTTGAACTCAAAAAAAGTGAGCGTTCTTTTTGCGCTCATTTGAACTCAAAAAAAAGTGAGCGTTCTTTTTGGGCTCATTTGAACTCAAAAAAATTGAGCGCTATTTTTGCGCTCATTTGAACTCAAAAAAAGTGAGCGTTGATTTTCCGCTCATTTGAACTTAATAAAAAATGATCTAATTTTTAACTGAATATTGATTGTTTTGTTTGCAGCTACTTAATTGTCCTATGGCTGGATGTTCTTACGATACTTGTAAATGGTATCCTTACTACCATCACGGTTAGCGCTTGCATTACTGCGAGGACTGTGAAATGTATACTCCGTGCAAATCTGTGCATGCGTGTACTCGTATTGGGCAGAGAGGTGGCCACTTGGACGCCAGGCATGAAATTGACTTGTCGTTTTTCAAAGAAACTTCAAGATCACATCTTGGCGCAGTTAAAGAGTATTTATATGAACCAACAAATGTCATTACCAGCATTGAAGATATTTTTGAATTTGTAAAAAATCCAACTGAAAAACTTTTAAATGAAAACTTGGTTGTGTACAAAGCTATGAGTGTCATTATTGGAATTGATGTGTTAATGGAAAAAGATATTCAAGACGTTGATCATACGTTTCCACATGAAGAAACTATATTCTTCGATTCCAGACCGTTTGATCTTCATGATTCAAACGGAATAGATTCTCTTTTGCTTGAAGCTGCTGACAAAATCATTGAAAAAAAGAATAATTTCACTGAACTTGGAAGTGGTTGGAGAATTATTAAAATTGTATCATTTCAAATTAAAATGGGTGAACTTTCGTTGTTAAAAAATTCAAAAATACGCGGACATCTTAAGATGCCATTCAAGAAACAAGGAATTGTAAATATTAACAACAAAGATGGAAAATGCTTCCAGTACTGCATTGCTGCAGGCGCGTACATGGAATATGAAGTCAATTTACGACAAGCCATCGTTGAAAAGGAAGCTCAGTTTAGTGAAGATAGTAAGAAACCAACAAAATAATTGAGCTGTACAGAGTTGAACTATGGAAAAAATATCTGTGCAACTTTGACTTTTCAATGATAAGTGATGCTGGAGTTAATGTGCATACAGACATCCCGTTATTTGAAGAAAAAAATGATATCTGTGTGAATGTTTTTACACATGAAGGAAAAAATATAGTTCTCAACTATAAGAGTGTACATAAATCTACAAAAGTTATAAATCTGTTTCTCATTCATGAAAACAATGAGCAAGGGAAACGTTGCCATTTTGTTCTTATAAAAGACTTGAATCGATTTCTTGGACATATACAAAAAAAACGTTTGTACTTCTGTCAAGAGTGTTTTCGGTTCAAAAAAACTCAAGAACAGTTATTGAAACATACGTGCACGGAAGTGAAAGAAAAAAGATATGATTTTCCTGATAAACAGTTCAGGATTAAATTTAGAAATCAGTATATGACATTACTAGTGCCCTACATATTATTTTACGACTGGGAGACGTTTGTTAAGCCTTTGGGAAAACGAAAAAAGGCAACAACAATGGTGTCCGAATTCAAACCAGCAAGTTATGCGATTGTTATTGTGAAAACGACAACATCTGAGATGAAAATCGTTCATGCAAATTATTACAATGGAGAAAATCCAGTCAGGCATTTTTACAAGTCTGTTTTCTATTGGGCAGAGAAACTTGTAACAAAAATTCGAAATATCAATAATTTCAACAAACCAGATGCTGAAACATTGCGAAAACATAAAGCAGCGACACATTGTTAACTATGTCATCGGAAATTTACTGTTGAAAATAAAAAGAAAAAACGAAGCTACGCAGAAGCGTTTGATGAAGATTCAATTGATAAATACATTGAAGAACTTGGAGATGATATTGGCGGATTTGCTGGAGCAGTTGATGCAGTAAATAGCAAAGCAAAGCAGTCTGTAATTAAAACTTATCATCATAACCACACAGAAGGTACATACATTGCTGCTCTGTGTCAGTCATGCAACCTCAAGATAAAATACAAACATGAACTTGTATGTGTTTGTCATAATTCAACCGGATTTGATCTGCATCTGCTTGTAAATGCATTGGAACAAGAAATGTTTGATGCTGAGGATGTGCACGTTATTGCAAAATTGTCAGAAAAATTTGTGCAAATGACAATTGCGCATAAACATAAAACTTTACCAGCACTTAATAAAAATATGGGAAGTGACAATACAGAGACAATAGAAGAAATTGATCGAAGAGTGAAAATTAGGTTTATTGACAGCTGTCAATTTGTAAAAGACAGTTTGGCCAACTTGGCTGACGTTATTGCAAAAGAAAAATGTGAAAGTTTGACATTAATTGACCAGTGTTTCCCGGAAATGGTTCCGGCTGGAGTTCCCAATACAAAAGAAAATATTGAACTGCTGTTTGCAAAAATTCCGTTCCCGTACAGTTATCTTACTTCTCCTGCTGTATTTCAAGACGGACATCATACCAGAACGTAAATGGTTCAATAATGATTTGACGGGAAAAGAAATAACAGACTCAGAATGGGAACTTGTGAACAAAATAATAACAAAGTTCAATATAAAAGACTTTAACCAGTATTGCAAACTCTACAATTTACTGGACAGTGTACTGTTGGCTGCAGTATGGGAAAATTTTAGACGCATTGGGATAAAAAACACTGGACTTGATCCTACGTACGTTTGTACTACCAGTGGATATGCTTGGCAAAGTTTTTTGAAGACAAATGGTGTTGAAATTGATGTTATACGGGACTATGAAATGTATAAAATGGTCAAAAAGGGGATCCGAGGTGGGATTTGCTATGCCTCGCAGAAACTTGTAGTGGCCAATACAGAACGCGATGCGGAACACTACACCCCTGACCTACCAAGACAACACCTTCTGTATGTTGACAAGAACGGTATGTATGCTGAAGCTTTGTGCAAAAAGTTCCCGCTTGGAAATTATAAATGGGAAACTGAGGACACATTAAACAGTATAGACTGGATAAATCGTGACTTTGAAGCTGGAAGCAAAGGGTATATCTTAGAAGTGGATTTAGAATACCCAATTGATGTTCAAGAAAAAACCAAGGAAATTCCATTGTGTCCTGAAAAACTTAAAATTCAATTAAATGAGCTGTCAGAACGTCATAAAGAACATGTGTCAAAACTTGGACAGTTGGGAAAATCTTTTTTGACTCAAGAAAAACTTATGCTCACATGCTATGACAAGATGCATTATGTAGTAAACCACGCATCGCTGCAATATTATTTGAAGATGGGAATGAAACTTGTAAAAATTCATCAAGGATTTTCATTCTCACATCAAGCTTACATTAAAGACTACATAACAACAAACGTTGAAAGAAGAAGAAATGCAAAATCGAAATCAGACAAAGATTTCTTAAAACTGATGAACAATGCAATTTATGGAAAATTTTTACAGTCAAACGAAAATCTTATCACTGTGAAATTTTGTTCGTCTCGCGTGAGTGTGGTAAAAACAATAGCTGATGAAAGATGCACGGGTTTCAAAAGTTTATCAGACAATATAACTCAAGTTGTACTTAAACCACAAGAAGTTATATTGGACAAGCCTATCCAAGGAGGTTTTAATTGCTTGGAGCATTCCAAAGTGGCTTTTTACTCTGGATTTTACCAAGAGTTCCAGCCAGTGTTCAAAGAAAGGATTCATCACCAGTACTCTGACACCGACAGCCATATTTTCCAGGCAAGCAATGTTTATTTATCTCAAAGTAGAATTTGAAACGAAAAAGTAAATAGAAAACGTTTCCATTTATGTTACAATTTAAAAAAATCAATAATTTATTTTATAGATTATAGATCCTAATAATACATACTTTGAAGACCTATACAAATGCAAAAGCTTTGTGGACTACTCAAATTTGCCGACAGGGCATGCATTGCTGGCAGAGTATCCTGATTTGGTTAATCATAATGCCGGGGTTGGCGGGAAATGGAAGATTGAGGACATGGATATTTGGAAAGTTGCAGCTTCCAGAGCCAAGGAATATGCTATAAGGTCATTTGGCGGGCATGACGAATTAAAATGCAAGGGAATTCCAAGCAATAGTTTGAAATCGTGTACATTTGAAACCTATAAAACAGCAATAAATGAGCAAAAAATCAAACGATTGCCCGTAAATTTAATTAGATCGATCGATCATAAATTGTATTTAATGAATGTAGACAAAATTGCATTCCATGGATTAGATGTAAACAGATATTATCCAGACAACAATAATTTGAACTTTAGTTTACCATACGGATTTTACACATTAGACAAATAATACGTTTTGAAAAAAACCTATAGGGAAACTAGTGAGAAAACAATGTAAATGTAAATTAGTTTGTAAAAACATTTATCTAAAAATTTAAAATGTAAATTAGTTTGTAAAAACAATTATCTAAAAATTTAAAATGTAAATTAGTTTGTAAAAACATTTATCTAAAAATTTTAAATGTAAATTAGTTTGTGAAAACATTTATCTAAAAATTTAAATGTAAATTAGTTTGGAAAAACATTTCTCTAAACTAGTTTGTAGAAAATAAATAAAAAATGGCAAGACAAATTTAAAAACAACTTAATAAAACAAATAATGCTATACAGATACTTTGTAGAAAAAATAATTTAGTTTGTAAAAAAATAATTTGTAAACATTTTAGAGAATAGGATTTTAAAAATTGTAAACAAAATCTGTAAAATTAATTTTAAAAAAAATTGTAGACTAATTTTTAAACAATTGGTGTAACTGTTACAAGAAAATTGTAAAACTATTTTTTAAGAAATTTGTTAACTATTTTTAAAAAATTTGTCAAAAATAATTCAAGAAAATCGTAAAAACTATTCTTAGAATAATTTATTTGTAAAACTTACTGTAAAAAAACAATATGTAGAGCTAAAGTTGTAAAACAAAAAATTATTAATAAATTATTTATATTTGTAAAACTACTTTTAAGAAAATTGTAAAACTATTTTAAAAACAAATTTAGCTTGTAAACATTTTAGAATACTTAAGTTTAAAAAAATAGTAAGAAAAAATATTGTAAACATTTTTGAAAATAGGATTTAAAAAAATTGTATACATTTTAGAGATTAAGATTTAGGAAATTGTAAACAAAATTTTTAAAACTGTAATAAAAAACAATTGGCATTTTAAAACATGTGTTGATGAGTTTATTTTAAAAACATAAGTTCATAAAAATACTTTTATGCATTGCTCACATATAAAATGTAATTCAATTCAAAAGGGAAAAATATCTATATACAGACCATTTAAGTGTTACGTAGCCAATACTGCATGCGACATAGCTTGTGCACGATCCATGTACACATGTACGTGACAGTTGCATACATATTTTTAATGTGTACGACAGAGCTTAACGCAATGGCGAAGAGCTGGGCACAAGCGGTTACTTTTACATCCGCTCTCCAACTCGAGTAACATAAACAGTCTGCAGCTAAAAAAGCCTCACCATGCGACAGCGGTAAAGCATCACCCACGGCAACAGTGTGTCCAGGGTACAGCACACCCCACCCCCCACGGCTGCAGAGGGCATTTAAAGGGTCTCTAGCTACCCCCACGGCTACAACAGACTGCAAAGGGCATTTGAATGGTCTTTCGCTACCCCCACGGCTACAACAGACTGCAAAGAGCATTTAGAGGGTCTTTCCCCACAGCGATGACAGCAGGCTCAGGGCAAGCGCGAGCAACCCTCGGGCGACGGCGGGCTTCCTATTGCGGAAAGGCAAATGGCGGACTCAGGGGGCGGTAGACATAGGGCAGGCAATGGCGGACTCAGAGGGTAAAGACAAATGCAGCAGGCAAAATGGCGGACAGTGTATCGAGTCCAGGACATCATGCCAGGCCAAGGACATCATGACGACCCAAGGGCACCATGATAGCTTCCAAGACAATGTGACAGCAAACTAAGCCCTTGGCAGGCAGGGTGTCATGGCGGACACAGGAGACAGAGTCAATGACGGACTCAGGGGACAGAGCCAATGGCGGACTTTGGGCAACCACAGACTTACTCGACACTAGCGTCATACATCCAACGTCAACCGTGGACCGACACCAGCCAACACCATACGACACTAGCGCCACTAAACCGGAACCAATGCCAGCCAACACCACACGACACTAGCGCCACTAAACCGGAACCAATGCCAGCCAACACCACACGACACTAGCGCCACTAAACCGGAACCAATGCCAGCCATGTCAAGTGCGACAGTAGCGCCACTTGGGTTAGGTTAGGTTAGGTTAAGGAGTTGGGTTAGAACCAAATTCAGAACCAAAGCCGAAGTCGCAACCGTACCATGACATAGCATACTAGCAACATACTATTGTATATTGTACTTTCATTACCTAACGTACATACTAAACGTTGTAAGTCAAATGTTCTGTTTTGGAGAAAATACAGCATTTTCTATTGATTTTTGAAATAATATATATTGATTTATCGATCCACAGACAGGTGTACAGTAACGAACCCGAGGAACAGGGGTGAGTGAGACAAATCGATACGCATACTGTATAGCTACATACTGAAAGCTATATTGTAAAACACCCCCACTCATCCCCCTCCATGTCACACGCAGGTGCACCTATGATCAATATAGCATGCGGTCATCGATTAAAAAAATGCACAATATGTGTGTTGGATATACTGTTTCCATTGCCTATAGCAAGAGCATATAGCAAGCGCCTCGAAAAATGCTCGGGATATATAGTGATTTGATGGTAGAATATACTGTACCTTTTCCATTGCCTATAGCATGAGCAATATTTGCATATAGCAAACGCACCGGTGTTGGTTTTGGTTTAAAAAAACGCCCGGGATATATAGTGATTTCGGGTTTCGGTGTTGGTTTTGGAGTCAATTTGTGTTGAAAGTAACCAAATATAACTACTGCTACTGTTTACTTACAATGTTCTACAATTATTCTTGTATTTTGATTGGTACCGTATTACGAGATGTCGGATTTACATTTGACGCTGTCACCTGTCACGTCATAATTTGTTGTTCGCTCAAAAGAAAATACAGACATGTACTTATACTGCAAATGAATTAGTTGTATCTGTACTGTCTACCGACTTGGTTGTTCTTATAATTTAATTGATTTTAATTGTAATTTATAAACACTTTTATTCCTGCGCATATTTCAAAGATAATTGAACTAGTTTTGTCTCATATGTATGTGAGTGCCGTTTACAATATTGCACATAGGTGAAGCTTTAAACGTAATATTATTGTATGAATTGTGAATGTACTAATAAGATAGGTGTATAAGTAATGTCAATGTCAATTCCTGGATGTATCTTACCTACTATGAATTTATAGAAACAATGTATTGCTTGATTGCAGGTGATTTTATTTTGTGGGACTTTGTGATTCTTACTAGTTAGATTAAAATGCATTCTATGTAGGTCAAGTTTTGTCCTAGGCCGTAAATCGTATAGTTTTACTGAAGTACTTTCTTGATGTGAATGATTTAATGATTTTAGTCGATTAACTGTAAAACTTGTATCCTTTATGTAATGATTATGATGGATGGAACTGAACGGCTAATAGTAATTATTGTATAGGAAATTGTATTTTTATTTTCCTGGGTGATCATTATTACAAGAATTAGTTTTATGGAAACCCTCAACTCTGAACTTGACCTGTGTATCTGTATTCTGTGACCTGTTTGGATTAAAAATCTGTTTCCATTTTTGGAATGAGATCGGCTGCAAACCACAAATATCTGAAACATATTTTGTTTTGCATTGTCATTCGCTCGAGAACAATTGCCAGTTCTTTCCAATAATGATTGTGGTAAAAATGACAGTGCAGATAAAACAAAAGAGACCTAAGAAAGAAGCATTTCTGCAATAAGTACGTCTCTGCGAACAGTCTGAAAAGTTTTTAATACAGCGTCTTCACTGCGTTTACAAAGGCTAGGAACTAAATAGCAAATAATGTTACATAATACAATTTAAAAATACTAAAATATTATTCTCTCACAGAGAAGACGTACTTAGCACACTCCGTAGAGTTGTAGTGTCGTTGCATTTAAATAATGCGAATCCAGAATTCTGCCGGCTTCACTGATGCTCATATCATTCGGCATTTAAAGGCTAGTAAGTAAGTAGGTATATGTACATTCAGATAATTGATTAATAAAACTTAGGTACTGATTATGGATACAGCACAGTAATATTATTTTATTGTAGCATTAAATTACTCTTAATTACTATTACTTTACAGTCTTATCCCATGTCGTTAGTAAAGAACCAAAATGACGCATATTACATTTTAAACTAAATGTAAAAAGCACTATCTACAAAACAAAAAAATGTACCTACATCGTCAAAGAATCCAAATATATAGTGAGTAATAAAAATATTTAGCACTTTTTGCAAAAACATTCAAAAAAATATTTTGCACTTTTTAAAAATACGGAAATAAGACATTTTACTTTTTTCAAAAATATGGAAATTAAAAATTTTGCACTTTTCAAAAATACAGAAATAAAACATTTTGCACTTTTCAAAAATACAGAAATAAAAAATTTTACACTTTTCAAAAATATGAAAATAAAACATTTTGCACTTTTATACATTACATATGGGTATATTACGAAAGGTTAATAATATAAAAAAATATGACCCGCGTTGTATTGCAGACCCTGTTGAATTAAAACTCCAATGATTTACCCCCGTGATATATTAGAGCAGGAATAAGCAACCCACTGCACTGCACCCTTTGCAAAGTTTTGCACGGTACAGAACTATAATTTGCATGATATTTTGAGTTTTAAAAAGAAAATAATTGTGTTATAAAAACTTATGTAATTACCTACGTGCTTATTACAATTACAACTGCACACTTAACAAAATAATTAAATTAGCTAATTTTAAAATCAATGGACAGATTAGCGTCTTCTTTTTAGAGTAATACAGAACAACATATTATAAGTAAAAAGAACAGCAAATGCTTAGCGAAGATGTTTAGTGAAATAATATAGCCCAAAAATTAGTTATATTGAAATCATAAATGGCACTACTAACTAAGAGGAATTTTCATTTAAAATTTGAGTAATTTGGTTAATATTAAAATTAACAATTTCAATTTGGTCCAAAATTTCAGCTTGAGTCCCATGTGTGAACTGTGGAATTTCATTTGTCATGAAAAGCCTTTTTTGTGGTGATACTCCAGCTGCATCTGAGTCTTGAGATACTGACCTCACCACATCGACCCCTTTAAGAAGGTACTACTTACATGACGATTAAAGTTGTTTTAGACGAAGACTTTTCTCTACAAATTCCTGAAGAAATTCACGGAGTTTTTTCATCTTTTCATCTGATACAATGCCAGCCTGATTATTCATGCTTCCCAGAAAGATATGCTTACATCATACCCCGTCCGTAGAAAGGGCCACTTCACTTGTATTATTGTATAATTAAATTACCTATATATTAAATTAACATAACAGTGAACGCAAGATTGTTAATTCACGCCAAAACTAAACCTTAAAATAATTTTTGTTGACTTATTACACGCGTTCCTCATCCTCATCAGCTAAATCGTGAAGTTGTTGATTATTTCCAGGATTTTCATTTTCGTTTTCGTTTGCTTCATTTTGAGGATAACAGCATACCGCTATGCCCAGTGCTTGTCTAATTACACTTAAATTCCCACAACAATTCCCCATTCTAATTAAGTAATCTAAACTTTAATATTTTATATTCGAGACGTGAATTTCACCTGGTATGAAATGTAAAAATAAAATTGACCAAACTCTTTGAAAAATGCTGGTACTTTGTACTTAAATTATGATTTATTACGTTCCTAAAAACTTTTTCTGGACTGGATTCAAGATTGAGACTGACGCTAACAAAATTGTTGTTTGCAATGCCGCGCCGTTGACTCATTAAATATTAATTAAGCATCCATAGGAGGTGCTTATACATGTAATGATGCATTATAGTAGTTTTTAAATTTATTCTAATAGAATTATAGTCGGCAGCAATATGAATGCTATGTACAAGTAATCACCCAATGTGAAACGAATGTATTAAAGTAAGCTTTTTCACCTTTACCTTTTGTTAGAATCAACTGAGCACAGTCATACTTCTTAGTTGAGTTAGCTAATTATAATATTTAGAGAGAAGTAGCAGTATAATGTTTTGCATAATGCCCTACATCACTATTTACCGTTCATTCTTCAGGTACTGTAATGCTCGTGATATTTTCATTACTGCATTTATTATTGAATGTGATTGTTGCCCATGGCAATAATCACTAATACCAATAATAACAATGCAAAGTATAGTTGATTCCCATTTCCGACTAAATCCGCCCCTGGGCGTAGCTAAACATCTTCAGTTACCAATGCGATACTACAAGTTTTAAAAGTTACTCTACTTTTCCAAGACTTACTCGACCAAAACACTATTTAAGCTCTGACATTTTGTTTAATAGGGGCTTGATTCTTTTAGAATCAACACAAGTTGAAACTCTCTAGTTCTGCCATCATATTGAGCCTCTGGCTCTTCCTTCATTTGGAACTCATAGTTCTATCGTCATATTGAGCCTCTGGCTCTCCCTTCATTTGGAACTCATAGTTCTATCATCATATTGAGCCTCTGGCTTTTTCCTTCATTAGAAACTTATAGTTTCTTTCGTCATTAGAAACTTATAGTTTCTTCCTTCGTTGAACTTATAGTTCTTACTACGATTAAAATTATTATTGCTTACGACTACGACCAGTTTTATAACTTAACCATTTATTTATTTTATGTTTCTTTCTATTATTATTCAGAGTTCCAAGGTATAGCCAATAAAACTTGTTTCAATCTTCGTATACATAACCAAATAGGGTCTATAATAGGATTGTGATTAGTGTATGAATTTAAATAGATTCGTTTGCGTTCTTGTTTATTGAATAAATATTTATCCTCGTTTGATATTGTTGTTGCAGAGTTGGGATTGAGATTGTGATTATGGTATTTCATATGTAATAAGTTATTGGTTATTGAATATTAATCACATACTGGCCATATAGTGTATTAGCGAGAATCAGAGCACTAGACAGCGAAGGTAAATTTGTTAATGCAGTATATTGATTTGCCAGCGGTAGAACTATTACAAAAGCTCAGCCGGGATTACTTTGAGACCTCAAATCAATTTCTATTGATTTTAATTAGCGACAGCTAGCATATCAACAGTTTAGGTTTAGTAGCAATCCTATTGAAGTGAGTAGCAACAGTACGACAATAATATTATTAACAAAAAAGGATAGATAAATTATTTCAACATGCCAGGAAGGAGAGCGAGAGTCGTTTAGCGTAGGACGAGGCCAATTATTACTAGAGCTACAGTTCAACGGGACGCACATAGCAGTGTGAGTAGTGGATCATTAGAAGAAAGTTTGTTATTATTACCCGATACTCCGGGTGGTGAAGTTCCAGTTGCCCAGGCAGCAGTGTCTAGTGCTAGAAGTAATAACTCTAATGCTAACGTAGACTTTAGAGAGGGGAGAAATGAGATTGTTGATAATGATAGGGTAGTGAATACTGCTGCGTCTACTCCTAGAGGAGATGGTAATGATAGTAATGACAATGAAAGTATTGCTGCAGGGGATACTAGGGATGTAAGAGGTGTTGATGGGCACAATCCTATGATGAATAACGCCAGACGGTTAAGGCAGATGATTGTATTTCCAGATGAGGAAGAATTGCTTGTACGACGTAGGGCTTTATTGGTTGGTAGAGAGAATAATATTAGCAATGGAAGAGAACATGTTGAAGTTGGAAATGATTATTGTAATCGTGAGGAGAGTGTGGGCAGAGGCAATGTGGATCAGGATAGATACAATTGGCAACTGCAATACACTCGGAGGGATCAGGTCAGTGAAGAGAATAAGGACATGAGATTTAGATTTCTGGAATCTCAAATAGGCAGGTTAACTAGCAAAGTTAATTATTTAGAATCGAATGAAAATGGTTTAGGAGACATAGATAGGCGTAACTAACTTGGAGCTTCCTTTTATTATCCAATGTGATGCGGCTTTAGGGGGGTTAGGTGCAACGGTAATTCAAGAAAAAGACGGGATTCCATATCCAGTATATTTTGCGAGTAAGGGCTTAACTCCGGCGCAATCTAGATATAACACCACTGAACTTGAATTACTGGCAATTATCTGGGCTGTAAGGAAATTCCGTGGTTACATTGAGTACTCTAAATTCACAGTTCAAACAGATCACAAAGCTTTGACATGGCTATGGAGTATTAACGACCCGGTAGGTCGTATCGCAAGATGGGGCCTAGAGCTGCAACAATTTAAATTTGACATTAAATACAGGAAGGGTATCCATAATTACTCCGCAGACGCGCTTTCTCGATCCGTTGAGGTGGCTTTAGTAGATAAACATGAATTAATTGATAAAGATTCATTTATTAAGGGGCATCGCGAGGATCCTGTACTAAAGGAAATTATAAATTTCTTACAGACCGATATAAAAACGGCAAATACATCAGACTATATTATTAAATTGAGCAGAGACGCTATTGTAGGTCAAGATGGAGTTCTATATAAATACGTTGGGCCTTAGAATAAGGTCTGGGAAGATGGAAAGCATTACTGGAAAGTGTGGGTGCCGGATTCATTGACTGGATTGGTTCTAGCGTTCTTTCACGATTCTGTTTTGTCAGGCTATATGGGAATCAAGAAGACATTTAAGAGAATTGAAGAAAGATTTTAGTGGAAAACCATGCAAAAGAATGTAGTTCAATTTATAAGAAAATGTGAACCATGTTTAATGACTAAGGCACCTCACACTTATAAAGTTGGAAAAGCATCTTTACCTCCTATAAATGACCCGTTTCATAGCTTAGCGTGTGACATCATGGGGCCGTATACTGAGGTTAAACAACACTGTCAATATCTTTTGGTTATTGTAGACTATTTCACTAAATGGGTAGAATTGTATGGGCTACGTAGAGCTTCAGCAAAAGCAATTATCGATAAGTTATAGAAAACCTGTTTGCGATAGGGTGTCCCAAAAACACTTACTGTTGATAATGGAAGTGTTTTTACCAGTAAACAGTTTTTGACTTGGTGTGCAAAAATTGGGATTAAGCCACTACACATCGCCAGTTTCCATCCTCAGGCTAATATAACGGAAAGATTTAATCGAACTATAAAAGAACGTATTATTACTGCTATTCAGACTTGTAAAGACTGGGACTTGTATTTAGACGAAATTGCTTTTGCTTTAAGAGCTGCATCTAATACATCCATCACTTTTACTCCGGCCTACTTAAACCTTGGACGAGAACTAAGAACTCCTTTTGACAGCATGTTAGAGTTAGAAATCAGCGCAGTCAGTAAAGACGACAAATTATCCGATCGACTAAGATTATTGCAATGTTTAGCTAACGAGGAATTATTGGACAGTCAACATAAATATTTAGAATATCACAACAAGGCTAGAGTCGACAGTAAATTCAAAGTTGGAGATTTAGTTTACGCTTTACTGCCAACAATGTCAGATTCCGAGAAAGGCATTACCAGCTCTCTTTGCAAACGACTTAAAGGTCCATTTATCATATCTGCACTCAAATCTAGATCAATTTGTGAATTAAAATGTCCTCAGACTGATCGTATTAGGGGGTTTTGCATGCTTCAAAGTTAAAATGGGCAACTGCTGTGTCCGATTGATTGTTTATATCACACAACTTTTAAGAACGGTTTTAGAAATTTTCCTATATTTACTATAATTATATGCTTTTATTTGTTTATGGTTGCTTCTAAACGTCAATTTAATGTTGGAATCATTTTTTTTGAAACTACATTTAAAAAAAGACTATAAGTGTGCCCTTGTCTTGTGCCTGTCTAAATATCATATGCAGCGTCTTCAAAACCACGTGTTGACAAGGGCAGCGAGATCCAGAGTTCACGGCACTGATCTGCCTATTGTGTAACGTTAACTGTGAAACCCTTTTGTACGTGGGCAGGGCCACGAGAGCTTATAGTTCTCAGTATTAATTTACTCATGAGTAACGTATAAAACAGCACCCTGATTGAACACGTCACTTTTGTGATATAAGTGCATAAATGGTAGATATGAAGGCAAAGGTCGCAGGCTATAATCTTGTCAATTAATACAATCGGTTGCGTCGGCAACATTATTTGATTTCCAACATTAAATGGGCCATACGGAAGGACTATATGCAAGTGTTAAATTATTATGTATGTTTTGGTTTAAGGATAGATTGGTTCTAATTTCTAAAATTTAACTGTTCATGCTAGTTGTGCGGTTGCATGGTTTCTGAAAGTTGAGGTATCTGCTCGTGGATTGTGCATTCCCCTGTAATGTGATTAGATTTTGTTAGTTGCTAAATTTATTATAACAGTGTTTACTTGTTTGAGAAGGTTTGTGTGATTGGCCTTGTAAATTACCTAATGTATAAAACCCTAAATACCTCAAAACTGTGCAATTCGATTTCTCTGATTCTTACATATGTTGATAAGCATTTAGTTCCTTTTTATTTGTTATGTCGCTTGTTAGGGCTTGCAGACGGGTTCATTCATTATTTTCTTTTAAAAAATCAGTATTTTTGCATTTCCATAGCGGTAACGTACATACTAACCTATACCTACTACTTACTGTATACAATCTTAAATATCTCAAAACTGTGCGATCTGATTTTTGAGATTTTGAGATATGTTAAAGAGAACTTACTTCCCGTTCATTTAATATATCGTTTGTGACTGCTGGCAGACGTGTTCAATAATTATTTAGTTTTCAGATTTATTGTTTCATCATATTGTTTGCATTGATGTGCATACTATATTCTAACCACTACCTACTGTATACAGTCTTAAATGTCTCAAAACCGTGCGATCCGATTTTTGAGATTTTAAGATATGTTAGAGAGCATTTAATTACCGTTCATCTGATATGTCGCTTGTTACTGCTTGCAAACGGATTAAATAATTCTTAACATTTTAAAATTCTTGTTTCCTCATTTCGTTAGCTTTAATGTGCATACTAAATTCTACCCATTGCCTACTTTATACAATCTTAAATATCTCAAAACTGTACAATCCGATTTTTGAGATATTGAGATATGTTAAAGAGCACTTTATTCCCGTTCAATTGATATATCGCTCGTTACTGCTCGCAGACGGGTTCCATAATTATTCAATTTTCAGAATTCTTGTTTCCTCATTTGTGAGCTTTAATGTACATACTAACTACTACCCACTACCTACTGTATACAATCCTAAATATCTCAAAACTGTGCTATCCGATTTTAGAGATTCCGAGATATGTTAAAGAGCATTTAAGTACCGTTCATCTGATATGTCGCTTGTTACTGCTTGCAAACGGATTAAATAATTCTTAACATTTTAAAATTCTTGTTTCCTCATTTCGTTAGCTTTAATGTGCATACTAAATTCTACCCATTGCCTACTTTATACAATCTTAAATATCTCAAAACTGTACAATCCGATTTTTGAGATATTGAGATATGTTAAAGAGCACTTTATTCCCGTTCAATTGATATATCGCTCGTTACTGCTCGCAGACGGGTTATATAATTATTCAATTTTCAGAATTCTTGTTTCCTCATTTGTGAGCTTTAATGTACATACTAACTACTACCCACTACCTACTGTATACAATCCTAAATATCTCAAAACTGTGCGATCCGATTTTAGAGATTCCGAGATATGTTAAAGAGCATTTAATTACCGTTCATCTGATATGTCGCTTGTTACTGCTTGCAAACGGATTAAATAATTCTCTACATTTCAAAATTCTTGTTTCCTCATTTCGTTAGCTTTAATGTGCATACTAAATTCTACCCATTGCCTACTTTATACAATCTTAAATATCTCAAAACTGTACGATCCGATTTTCGAGATATTGAGATATGTTAAAGAGCACTTTATTCCCGTTCAATTGATATATCGCTCGTTACTGCTCGCAGACGGGTTCAATAATTATTCAATTTTCAGAATTCTTGTTTTCTCATTTGTGAGCTTTAATGTACATACTAACTACTACCCACTACCTACTGTATACAATCCTAAATATCTCAAAACTGTGCGATCTGATTTTTGAGATTTTGAGATATGTTAAAGAGCACTTAATTACCGTTAATCTGATATATCGCTCGTTACTGCTCGCAGACGGGTTCGTTAATTGTGGCCTTTTTCAGAATTATGGTTTTCTCCTATCAATAGCATTGGTGACAATGCTGCATTCTTACTGCTGCTTAATGTGTACAACCTGTCATATCTTAAAACTATGCGGTTCGATTTTTGGTATTCTTACATATGGTTATGAGCACTTAGTTGCCATTCATTTAACATATCGCTTATGGCGGCTCGCAAGCCAATTGAATAATTATGTCCTTTTCTAATATTGCTATTTTGCGGTTTTAATAGCATTAGCGTAAATACTACCTTTACCGAAACGCTTTATCACTATTCATTTATTGCATGGCTTGTTGTATTTCGCATACGGGATTATTAAAACAGTGTGGTTGTCATGACCACTGCCATGTCGTCTGCCTTAAGTTGTTCAAACTTTCTGTCGCTGAGCGGTTGCATGTGCGTGCAGTTGGAGTGTGCAAACAACCAATTGTTTGTTCATTTCTGCACTGCCACGTCATCACAATTCTTGCGTCGTCGGTTTCTTTCCACTTATCCTACACGATTTTTATTCCCCATCCAGAGATTTTTATATAGTTGTGATTTTCTCACTTTAATTTTCATTCCAAATCTACTAATGTGCCTGTTTAAACGTGTCAATTTTAGATTCCGGTTTACCGTGCAATTTATACGTGTTCAATTCTGTTCTGTTTCACTTGTACAGTAGTTCAGGCTTAGTGGTGTATTTAGGATTGAAACAAGTTTTTCATTGCCAATTGTTGCTCACATCCTTTATTGTAAGTACCTTTTTTTACATTGTGTCAGTCTTCTCTTGTGAGGTGGGCGTATGGCTATGCCTTTTAAAAAAATATTATTTGAGGAATATATATCACATTATAATTAAACAGCTATAATAACTAACTTTTTGTTAAATTATGCCATACTAGATGTCTGTAGAGAAGAACTATGACCAGTTTAGTTTTCTGGAGCGTAAGCCATGGGAGAGCATGACCAATAGGGAGCAAAACATTTATTCTAAAATGATGAAAGCTCAAGCCTGGAAACAACCATCATCTCAACGAGTCAAATTCTGGAAGAGTGTGGACCTGCTGAGAATGCCGAATGTCAATAAATGGAACCCAGGTGGAGTCAAGGTGTTTTTGGATGTCCCTAAAGATCAGAGAAGAATTCAAATAAACAACCACAATAAAAATATCGATCGGGAAATTGACAGAAATGGTTCATCTGATTCCAGACTCCACTTCTTTACTGTGAGAAATTAACGAGAGGATTTTAAAACTATCCTATTCCATCTAGGCCGAAAGGTAACCAAACAATATGCTGTAAAACGTATGGAAAGTAAAGCAAAACAACTGGACGCTATCTACGATGAACTATTTGGGTCTGACGTGGCAGTAGAGGAGAAAACAGCACCATTACAAAAAGCAAATCGCAAAGTATTGCAATCGTTGAATGCGGCGGTTGTCACCATCCCGATTAAGAAGATTAAAAACATCCCTCTAAAACCTCAACTCAGAGTGAACCAGCTAAATCCAAAATCAAACACAACAGCTACGATGCCACAATACAAAGAACTTCTAATTACCAGCTCTACCACAAAGGAGAATAACCCAAAAAGTGTGCAATCAATACGAAAACGTTCTAATCTGAGTTTAGCTGATTTGGGGAGCAACATTTTTGAGACACCCCATGCTATTACTTCTTTGTCGGTATCATCCTCTAAGAAATTCAAGTCACTGGTAGAAATGGACTTGTGTATGAGTTCTGATTCCGATAAAGTCGATGCTGAACCTAATGCTAATAATCTACTTCCTCCTTACTCATCATTTCTGGATTAAGAATCTAAAATGCATAGTTCCATCCCGAAGTCCATTATGATGACATCTGCAAATGTGTTTCTTATAAAGAATAATTTTTTGTCCTTGGCATTCGACAAAAGGATGATCAACGGAGGGGAAGTTATTACTATGGAATTTCAGCGGAAGAAGAAAAAGTCATCCATTCATGTTTCTTGGATAACAGGATCAAATGCTTCTAAGGCCATATTTACTGACAACGGAGAATTCAAGTTCTATCATCCGACACAAGGTTATATGAATATGTTTGAGTGGAAGACCAAAGAGAAATTATACATACACGTAGACCATAAACATAAATGATTCTACAAACACACACCTTTACACTTTCATTGCCTGATACATTTAGTAATCGTATATAAATATTATATTAGTATTTTGTTGTATAAGTTGAAAATTAATCATACGGATTGAAACAAGTTGACATTTTGCGCTGAAATATTTAGTTAGGAGAAGGGCGTATGTAATGCTCATGATATTTTCATTACTGCATTTATTATTGAATGTGATTGTTGCCCATGGCAATAATCACAAATACCAATAATAACAATGCAAAGTATAGTTGATTTCCATTTCCGACTAAATCCGCCCCTGGGCGTAGCTAAACATCTTCAGTTACCAATGCGATACTACAAGTTTTAAAAGTTACTCTACTTTTCCAAGACTTACTCGACCAAAACACTATTTAAGCTCTGACATTTTGTTTAATAGGGGCTTGATTCTTTTAGAATCAACACAAGTTGGAACTCTCTAGTTCTGCCATCATATTGAGCCTCTGGCTCTTCCTTCATTTGGAACTCATAGTTCTATCGTCATATTGAGCCTCTGGCTCTCCCTTCATTTGGAACTCATAGTTCTATCATCATATTGAGCCTCTGGCTTTTTCCTTCATTAGAAACTTATAGTTTCTTTCGTCATTAGAAACTTATAGTTTCTTCCTTCGTTGAACTTATAGTTCTTACTACGATTAAAATTATTATTGCTTACGACTACGACCAGTTTTATAACTTAACCATTTATTTATTTTATGTTTCTTTCTATTATTATTCAGAGTTCCAAGGTATAGCCAATAAAACTTGTTTCAATCTTCGTATACATAACCAAATAGGGTCTATAATAGGATTGTGATTAGTGTATGCATTTAAATAGATTCGTTTGCGTTCTTGTTCATTGAATAAATATTTATCCTCGTTTGATATTGTTGTTGCAGAGTTGGGATTGAGATTGTGATTATGGTATTTCATATGTAATAAGTTATTGGTTATTGAATATTAATCACATACTGGCAATATAGTGTATTAGCGAGAATCAGAGCCCTAGACAGCGAAGTTAAATCTGGTAATGCAGTATATTGATTTGCCAGCGGTAGAACCATTACAGTACCTACTTACATATCGTCTGTGAAGAACCAAAATGACCCATATCCATTTGTAGCTACAACCAAATTCAACTATCTAAAAACATATTCAAATATGTCTTGAAAGCATTTAAATAGAACATTTTGCGCCTTTCAAAAACATGTAAATACAACATTTATCATTTTTTCGAAAACATGGAATTAGAACATTATTCGCACTTTTTGAAAACATGGAATTAGAAAATTTTGCACTTTTTGAAAACATGAAATTAGAACATTTTACACTTTTCAAAAACATGTACATAGAACATTTTATACTTATTAAAAAATATGTAAATAGAACATTTTGCTGTATTTCACAAACATGTAAATAAGACATTTTACATTGTTGAAAAACATGAAAATAGAACAGTTTTACGCTTTCAAAAACTCTTAATTACCATTCTACGCCTGTTTATTTTTTGTTTTTATGGCATATCTCATTTTGATTCCAGCTGAAATTGGATATGGGTCATTTTGGTTCTTCACTGACGATATAATTCGGCTAATGAAGGAAAAAGTTAAAAATGTGTAAATCAGTCACCTGATTTATTTATCGATGTATACTATACATTATATAATTATTCTTATAGCATCTACCGAATTTTCTTTGATACTACAACCTGCACTGGATAAAAACTCTGAGGTCTACCCATCGAGATGTATTAGAGACACGTAATCTTAAAGCATGCATAGCAAAAACCCCAGCGTACTATGACAGACCCCGTAGTATTACAGGATATACGGTACCTAATCTAATAATGTATCGAAACCCTATAATAATACATATAAGGTCCCTACTGACTGTCAACTGTGTTTCTAAAAATATGCTACCAACAGTAAAGTTGTTTTACATTTAGTTGATAATATAAGTACTGTGGTTACGTAAAAACGTACTATAAAAATATATATTACGAGTTAGTCTTGTGGACATAGTGTACTTAAGTACATGGGAACCTACCTTGCTTATTGAACACATGGATTCAAATGAATCGTATCATAACGTCTTTTACTGTGACTAGTAACTACTGCTAGTACAGTCGTTCGGTTGCAAAATCGCCGTGATTTTTGTTGGTATACTTTGACACCAATTAACACTGCTACCATATATTCCATTTTTCCTCAATACAGGTTAGAAGTCGTCCATAAGTTACATCGTAGGTCAATGGGTAATATTATAATATGTACTTGGCTATTTAAGACATCCCATGTTAAGGATAGACATTTACGCAATGATTTAACTGACGACAGAGGGGAGTTATACGGTCCTCAAATTTGCCGTGGCCGACGGTATTAGGTTATGCCATCCAATATCCAAACAGACCATCCTATGTTAAAGATAGTCATTTACTTACACAAATGTAAAAGCTGATGACAGCGTCATAGGGTCTAAAAATGAAAATATTTGGATTACATCATTTATGGACGACCCCTTACTAATTTTAGACTTCTTCGTAATCAAATAACACAAGGCCTATAGTTTTCCAAAAAAATCAGAAAACTGAAAAAGTAGTAAGGGGGGACCATTGGGTAAGGTAAAATTTCTATATAATTTCCCATATGATTTTCGTGATTTTTCATTTCGACGAATTTTGAAAATTTCAATATTCGTTTTTGGCGCCAAAACGCAATGTGCACCGATATGATTATATACGTTGCAGTGACCCCACCACGTAGTACATAATCTGATATCGTTTGCTTTATTTCGGATTTTACACTTGGGGTACTTCCCATGTCAGACTGCCAAGTTGGCAGTCGTTTAAAAAAAGAGTTATAGCGTGAGACTATTTAGTTTAATTTTGGGGGTTTGGTAAATACCATTTCAACACAGCGAGCCTTAATTGTCTCAAAAAATGTAATTAAAAACATTTTTATTTGTTATTTCAGACATCCCAAAACAACTGTGACTTTGGTACAATAATAATAGCTGTAATAATGGCAGTGCATATAAAATAAAATAGACCCAATAAATTACGGACATTGCTACGAGAACTACATCTTTGAACTGTCTTTGGCAGAATGCCTTTCTTTTTTTCCGCACGGCGCTGGTAGTGCAATACATACGAAGTGAGGCCATTAATTAGATAAGCAATTGGGATCATGTCGAGGGAGTTGAATCCAGGGGTGAGGCTTAAAGATGTCAACTGATCGCTCAGGTAATCATATTTAGCTTGTGAAATTATATCGCTTCCCAGTTCACCCTTCCGCTCCCGCAGTTGGAGCTCTTTAATTGAGCGGATGTGATACTTGTACATGTTTTCGATTCGCTTGAGCCGTCCTAGAACTTTTGTGTGGAATTCTGTAATGACTTCCCATGCTTCATGCACCAGTTGAGCCCTCAGAGTGGGCTCTTAGGGGGTTAAGTTGATGTTTGACGGACGCTGGAAAATATCATTTAATCTCTCCACAAGGTCCAAGGCTCTTTTCTCTACTCTGGCCCAGTACAGTTTGAAATCATTATTCGTATCCTCAAGACGGAGGGGATCACCGGAGATTCTTCGGATGTCGGGGTGGGGGTGTAATCCTTGGAGTCGTATTCTTTAATTCTAATAAAATAACTATATATTGAAATACAGTTTGACGTTTGACCACAATGTTAGCGTAATCGGTGGGATACCTCAAAAATGTAGGCAACATAATATTTTCATTTGTTACGTCATTCATTTGAGAACAATTTGCAGTTCTTTACAAAAATGACTGCGGTAATACTGCCAGTGCAGATGCAATAAAACAGAACCAAGAAGGGAGCATTTCTCTACTAAAAGTACTAAGTACGTCTCTGAACAGTCTTTATTGGAGCGTGTTTTCTACCTGGAGAAAGGCTAGGCACTAAATAGCAAAGAATAGCATGAATTAGGTTACCAAGTGGAAACGTATTGATGACCGTGCTTGATGAGGCAATCCGTAAAGATATATTTATATCGGAAAGGTAATCAAATTTAGTTTGTGAAAATATATAACTCTCAAGTTCACCCTTGGCTTTCTTAAGTTGCAGCTCTTGAATGGATAGAATGTGATATTCGTAGGTACATGTTTTTGATTCGCTTAAGTCGTGGACGCACTTTACTGTGGAACTCTCTCCCATGCTTCCTCCACAAGTTGAGCCCTCAGAGTGGGTTCGTAAGGGGTCAAGTTGATGTTGGACGGATGCTGGAAAACATCGTTTAATTTCTCTAGAATTTCCAAGGCCCTTTTTTCCACTCTGGACACGTACAGCTTCAAGTCATTGCTTGTATCTTCAAGGCGGAAGAGATCGCCCGAGATTCTTCGGATGTCGGGGTGGGGGTGTAATCCATGGAGCCGAATTCTGTCGCAGCATTCATATCTGTAAAATTATTATTATCCAATAACACATATTGTTTTATACAAGTAGAATTATTTACAGCTATCGTCTGTGAAGAACCAAAATAACCTGTATCCGATTTAAGCTACAATCAAAATGATCTATGTCATGCAAACAAAATGAGAAACGTGCGTAAAATGTTAATTCGGAGTTTTTGAAAAGTGTAAAATGTTCTATTTACAACATTTTGAAAGGTGTAAAATGTTCTATTTACATACATGTTTTTGAAAAGTGTAAAATGCACTATTTACAACATTTTAAAAGGTGTAAAATGTTCTATTTACATGTTTTTGAAAAGTGTAAAATGCACTATTTACATGATTTTAAAAGTTGTAAAATGTTCTATTTACATGTTTTTTTGCGAAAAGCTGTAAAATTTTCTATTTCCATATTTAATTTAAATGCTTTCAAGACATGTTTCAATATTTGTGTTGATCGTGGATAATTAGTCCGGATATTGTTTTTAGCTATAAATGGAAATGGGTCATTTTGGTTCTTCACAGACGATTTTTTTTTTTAAGGTTTTGTAAAGTTAGATTTTATTTTCAGTATTTCAAAAACAAAGTAATTACAGTAAGTACTAACTAATAATAATACAGATTTTGTTTTTCCCCAGAACCCAACTCATAATTTACATTAAATACATAAATGTATATTAAATTTAATTATTATTAAAATGTTAACTATCCTACTTACACATTCCCTTAATTTTAAATCTAAAGATGTTACACATTCATCATATTACGATTTTATATTTAAGTATATAAATATAATTAATTAAAAGATGTCATTCTAATATCTATCAAACCATTTTGGATTTTAAAAAGAAACCCAACCTCAGACCAGTAAATAGTAAAAAGTTCCAGGGGGAGTTTTTTACTTTTAAATTCATAGAAGTGTAGATATAATAATTGAAAGAACCTTTGTTTATATCTCATTAGTGGATCCTGTTTGAACATTATTTTGTTGTAGAATGCTATAATTGTTTCGTACATGATACTGTAGCCTAGATGAATGGCGTGGTTGATACAAGTCTTTCTTGCGATGCCGTGTAGTTTTGTTTTTCCATTCCATGCATTATTACTTTTTACAACAATTTTTTTAATAAGTTATATATTTTTTAATCGTCTTCACAGACGATAATATGTGAAGTACCATACATCATATATCCCTGATTTTGAATCACTAAATAAAATGATTAGAAAATACAGTTTTAGAGACGTCATTGTATTTTTAATTTGGTTGACTCACACTAATTGAACTGCCGCAGCAGCCGGTGCGGGTATTTGACCTTCTTCTTCCTCACCCTCTTCAATATGTTGATTTTCTAGTTCCATACAATTATTGACAAATACGTCAAGGACAAATAAGTCAGCTGGAAAATTGTTTCCTCCCATTTTTAATTTCCAAATTAAATTCTATTCATAGGCTGACAATGAAATTATGAAAATGATGATTTTAAATTAAATATGTTGGGTATTAGATTGTATACAGGGGATTGTAAGTGTCAAATTTATATGGAATTTATTCATTATTTCACTTCACAATAATAATTATTTACAAGTATTAAATGATAGACCACCAACAGCTACGGACGTTAATTGAATAATTCATGTAGAATGTGACATGATACCCGGCAGAGACTACTTTAAGCCCCAGATACTAGAAGACAAAAATTTTTAAAAAGGGCATTTTTCTAAATTTAAAAAGACATTTTATCTATGGAGTTAAATTAAATTTTAAGAGACAATGTAAAAATTTCCATCGTACCAATTTTTTAAATGTGTGTTGTTGTTGTTAGGTGTGTAATAATATGCCAATATGCTGAATGTGTATGAAATTTGATGTGGATTTACAGGAAGTTGTTTCCCGTCCCTGAGACACGTGGGCTTGGCGGACTGTCCCATAAGTTCGATTGCAGAGGATGCTCATCAGAATTTTGATAATCTTCAAAGTTTGTCCATGACGAACACGCTAATTAATGACCTGACTGACCTTTCATATCTCAATTCTTTCCCGTCCCTCACCGAACTTCGTATTCAAGGGATCCCTTTCCTCAGTGAACTGACTGGTCAGTGTAACCGTACTTCGTTTCGTAATTCCAATATATATTTTATTTGAATACTATTAAAGTATTTATATTTCATTTAATTAACCAATTTATGTCGTAAGTGAAGAATCAATAAGACCCATTTCCAGTTAATTCAGATAAAAACAGTAAGCACTATCTACAGCAAAAAATTAAAATATATTTTGTTTTTAAAAAAGCATTCAAAAAATAATTTATAAATTTACAAAAAATGTGTGAATAGAACAATTTACACTTTTCAAAAAAATGCAAATAAAATGTTTACACACTTTTTAAAAACCAGCAACTAGAACATTTTATACTTAAAAACACATACAAATATAAAACATTTTACACTTTTTAAAAAACATGTAAATAGAATGTTTTGAACTTTTCCAAAAATCCTAACTTATTAGCATTTTACGCATATTTCTCATTTTTTTATGACTTTATAGCTCATTTCGATTCTTGCGTGAATTGGGGATGGTTCATTTTAATTCTTCAAACAGGCAATATATTGTTTTAAATCTCACTTATATATTTATAACACTTTATCACATGGATTAATTATTCTTTCAAGTCACCACTTGCTTCAATTACTTGTAACAAAGTAATTATTGTTTTATTATCTCACTCTCACTTATTATAAATAATATTAAATTTCAATAATAATCATTTGTATTTGATTTAGGTACTTATATAATTTTACATTATATGCGTTCTATTATTTACAAATATTGTTTTTAGTTAGCTACATAACATAATCTAAATATCGTCTGTGAAGAACCAAGATGACCCATATCCAGGCCCGGCGCGACATGTACACCGGCCATGGTCTAGCTCCTGGTTACGGCCCTCACTGTTAAAAATTGTATACGTTTTTGCACCACAATTTTGTTAAAAAGCCTGAGCCCGGCCTCTAATGGAGCCCGGCCCTGGTTCAGTGGACCACCTGAACCACCCGTCACGCCGGCCCTGCCCATATCCAATTTAAGCTACAATCAAAATGAGCTATGGCTATAATATAAAAACAAAATGAAAAATATGCGTAAAATGTTAATTAGGAGTTTTTGAAATGTGTAAAATGTTCTATTTACATGATTTCGAAAAGTGTAAAATATTCTATTTACATGATTTCGAAAAGTGTAAAATATTCTATTTACATCATTTTTAAAAGTGTAAACTTTTCTATTTACATGATTTTATAAAGTATAAAATGTTCTATTTACATCATTTTGAAAAGTGTAAACTTTTCTATTTACATGATTTTGAAAAGTATAAAATGTTCTATTTACATCATTTTGATAAGTGTAAACTTTTCTATTTACATGATTTTGAAAATTGTAAAATGTTCTTTTTACATCTTTTTGAAAATTGCAAAATATTCTATTTAAATGATTTTGAAAATTGTAAAATGTTCTTTTTACATCTTTTTGAAAATTGCAAAATATTCTATTTAAATGATTTCAAGACATTCTTCCATATTTTTGTAAATAGTGGATATTGTTTCTAGCTACAAATGGATATGGGTCATTTTGGTTCTTCACAGACGATATGATTCTTTGGATTTTATTTTTTGTAATAGTATAGACTGCTAATGCGAAATTGGAAGCAGCAGCGCTACACATTATTATGTTTAATTTTACCAATTATATGTATGTTAAATAAATGAAAGTACTTAACAGATAGCTCCTAATTGAAAATCTGTCAACATAATTCTGCGGGAATATTTATGCATAAACCGGTTCAAATTCCTATGTACGAATTTGGGACATATTTATGCCGGGTAATTTATTTAGAATTTTTTATTGATAAAACTTTATTGCCAAGCCTGTTTTTCCAAAATAATTGTGCGACCCGGGATTCGATCCCTGATCAGCCGAGCTTAGCCTAGTGCACTAACCACTGTGCCACAACGTCGTTTTTAATATTATTGTGATTTAATCTGCCATATATAATGCTCTATAATATTTTCAATTATTCGTAAATTTAAATTTTTACAAACTTTCAACACATGATTATTTTGCCAACTATATAACGAGGTGATAATTATTAAATCCCAACATGTCCGAGTGACCTAGGTCACAGGTCAAGCCTAATTTAGGTCACAAAATTAGTTTTTTCAAGCAATAAATCAATTTTTTCGAGTTTAAATAATTATTAAAAATTTTAAATTGGCGTCTCAAAAATTTGACTATACTGACCTAGGTCAAAGGTCAGTTCAGGTTGAAGACCCGAAATTCGTGCGTAATAGCTTGGTTATAATAATGTATACATAAGGATTCTGCAGTAACAATTTTGTCATAATCCATTATGTGCACATGGTTATTCCCACAGTCTTATGTCCGGACGAGTACCAATTTTTCATAAAATAATATACATAATATTTTTATGTTCAGATTATGTAAACATTATACACGAATTACCCAGAGGGAATTTTTATGTACATAATTATGTAGGGGATTTCCAACTGGGAGTTGCCTTAAATAAAATGTATTAATACTATTAACACCTTTGATTGAACATGTTACATACGACATACATATATCATTCATGGACAAAAAATCTGGTATTTTTTAAAAAAACCACTGCCGTAATAACGACAGTGCACACAAAATAAAACAAGCCTAAGAAAAAAGTAGTATTTCCATATTGAGCATTACATTTCTGAAGTGGAGTCTTATTATTATTAGTAGCAGGATCGTCTTTCTTTTTCGTAGCATGATGATGGATTAAATAAGACGTGATGCCTTTAATTAAAAACGCAATTGGGATCGTTTCGAGTTGGTTGGATCCTGGGGTAAGACGTAACCCTGTCAATTGGTCGCTCAAGTAATTAAATTTAATTTGAGAAAATACATCACTCTCAAGTTCACCCGTGGCTTTCCTCAGTTGGAGCTCTTGAATTGAGCGAATGTGGTATTTGTACATGTATTTAATTCGCTGGAGTCGTGGACGAAGTTTGACATGAAATTCTGTAATGACTTCCCATGCTTCCTCTACAAGTTGAGCTCTCAGATTGGGCTCGTAAGGAGTTAAGTTGATGTTGGACGGAAGCTGGAAAACATCGTCTAATCTCTCCAAAAGGTCCAAGGCTCTTTTATCAACTCTGAGCATGTACAGTTTGAAGTCGTTGTTGGTATCTTCAAGGCGAAGGAGATCGCCAGAGATTCGTTTGATGTCGGGGTGGGGGTGTAGCCCTTGGAGCCGAATTTTTTCACAGCATTCATATCTATAATATAATTATTATTAAATCGGGTAGTAAGAAAAGTAAGCATAGAGTAAAACGTACGATGAACAGTGTTACTTTTAGACTTATATCGTCTGTCAAGAACCAAACTGACCCATATTCATTTTTTGCTAAAAATAATTTCAGCTATCTACAAATATATTCAAATATGTATTGAGAGCATATATCAATAGAGCATTTCAAAATTTAAAAAAAACATGGAATTAGAACATTTCGCAATTTTAAAAACATGCAATTAGAACACTTTGCACCTTGTCAACAACATGTAAATAGAACATTTTGCACCTTTTAAAAAATATGCCAATAGAACATTTTTTGCAATTTTTAAAAACATGGAATTAAATCATTTTGCACTTTTCAAAAAGTTGGAATTAGAACATTTTGCACTTTTAAAAAACATGGAATTAGAACATTTTGCACTTTCCAAAAACATGGAATTATATCATTTTTTCACTTTTCAAAAACTTAGAATTAGAACATTTTGCACTTTCTAAAAACATGGAATTAAATCATTTTGCACTTTTCAAAAAGTTGGAATAAGAACATTTTGCACTTCTAAAAAACATGGAATTAGAACATTTTGCACTTTCCAAAAACATGGAATTATATAATTTTTTGCACTTTTCAAAAACTTGGAATTAGAACATGTTGCACTTTTCAAAAACATAGAATTAAAACATTTTGCACCTTTTGAAGCACATTTAAATAGAACATTTTGCACCTTTTCAAAAACATGTAAATAGAACATTTTCCTCTTTTTTAAAAACATGTAAATAAAACATTTAAAAATTTTCATAAGCTCCTAATTAACATTTTAAGCATGTTTCTCATTCTGTTTTTATGACATAGCGTATTTTAATTCTAGCTTAAATTGGATATGCGTCATTTGGGTTCTTTACTGACGATATAATATGTCGTACACAAGACTTTTAGTCCCTTATGGGCCAATGGACTATAGTCAGTTAGCATTACTTATAAGTGACTTACACTAACTGGACTGCTACGACCGGGGCGGGTATTTGTCCTTCTTCTTCCTCACCCTGTTGAATTTGATTTTCAACTTCTTGACCCATATTGACGAACACATCGAGCTCAACGTCTCCTGGAAAATTGTTTCCTCCCATTTTGGAATTCCAAAATTAAATAATTATGTTGTACATTACAAAACTTTATTAGGTAATTATTATAGGAAACAATATGATGGAAGGACTCACCAAATTTTGTAGATGATTTGAAGTCACTTAATTATATTTATTGTTGAATTAAGAACACAACGTTTCGAATATTTTCTTCTTCAGGTGTTTCAAAATGAGTGACAGAATATTTACACTTAGCGCGTTTAGTTATTTCAACGGAGATTGGTGAGTCGGAGAAGGATTTGATTGGTAGGTATAGGAAAGGTAGATGTGTGCTGGTCGTGACGTCACGACCAGTTCCAAGTCCAGTTCAAGTTCCAATCCAAGCCATCGCAACCCTCCGAGGCAGGCCAGACATCATTATCCGACCAGCCGACAAGGGAGGGGCAACAGTGGTTTGGAGGAGGGACTTATACATATCTGAATGTCTGCGCATTTTAGAAAATTCCCAATATTACTCCCACCTCCCCTCTGACCCCACCTTAGATTACCAAAATATTGTATCTGACTTCATTTTGGAATCTATTAGGCTTAAACTGCTTCCCCCTTTAGCTCGCAAACTCATTATGCACAACCCTAAAATATCAGTTTTCTATATACTCCCCAAAATCCACAAACCCAACAACCCTGGACGCCCGATTGTCTCCACGATCTCATGTCCAACCGCGCACATTTCTGCCTTTGTAGATCTTGCTGCCCGCTCGTGCCTTAAGCATACCCTATCGTACCTTAAAGACACGAACCATGCTCTTGACGTACTAGACTCCTTTACCTTCTTGGGTCAGCACCGGTTTGTGGTCACGGCAGATGTTAAAGACCTTTATACCGTCGTTCCTAACGATGACGGTCTGAGGGCTCTGAAACACTTCCTTGACCTACGACCGACCCAAGACCCTCCCACCTCTGTAATTGTGCGTTTGGCTGAACTAGTTCTCAATTTAAATGCCTTTGAATTTAATGGTAATTTCTACCATCAAACAAGCGGAGTCGCCATGGGAACAAAAATGGGACCTACCTATGCCTGCCTCTTCCTTGCCTACCTTGAATTCCAATTTTTCGAATCCTACAGTGGTCCTACTCCTGACCTTTATAAAAGATATATTGACGATATTTTAATGCTTTTTTCCTGCAGCCAACCAGATATTAACATTTTTCTAGAATCACTTAATAATATTCACCCCGCTTTAACTTTCACTTTTAACGTATCCAGCGAACCCACTCCATTTCTAGACATTCTAATTTGTCCCCACTCGAGCCATAACGAACTCACTACCTCCGTATATTATAAACCAACCGACTCACACAACTACTTGCCATTTAACTCGTACCATCCTGCCCATATTTTACGTTCAATCCCTTTTTCACAATTTCTTCGCCTTCGCCGCCTATGCAGCGAAGATAGCGATTTTCTCACCCAAACCAAAATTATGCACAATTTTTTCGCTAAATGCGGTTATCCCGACAATATAATATTGTCCGCTATAGACAGAGCCTCCCGATGCGACCGTCAGGAGCTGATCCAACGATCATCCGGAACACAGTCAAGGGACTGCCTACCTTTAGTCCTAAACTACTCACCCGTTACCTCTGTTATAGCCAATAAAACCATCTCCCTTTTCAAATCTATAGTATCACAATCCCCATCAGCCCTAGAAATACTTTCGTCCCTACCAACTCAATCCTTCCGTAAAGCTTCAAACTTAAGAGACATTCTTGTCCGTTCTTCCATTTCATCTAAACCCGGTCCGGATCCTAATCCAGGTACTTTCCCGTGCCTTCGAAAAAAATGCGTGACCTGTTCCCACACACTTCAAACCCCTACTGTAAGTAACTTATGTGCATCCTTTACTATAAAAAATCGTTTTTGTTGTACATCTGAATGCGTTATTTACGCAATAAAATGTACATTATGCCCCAATACAATTTATATTGGTCAAAACCACCCGCCTTCTGGGTGACCGTTTTCGTGAGCACCTCCACTCTATCCGACATTCACTAGATGTTCCAGTAGCCATACATTTTAACTCTAAAAATCATAACATTTCACATGTCAAAGTATCAGCCTTATCTTACACCTCACAAGAAGCCGAATCCCGTGACACTCTCGAAAACAAACTGATATTTAAATTTAGGTCACATAAGCCTCCAGGCTTAAATCACGCATTTTCATTTCTCTAACCTCCCTTACACAAAACCCAGACAATCTGTGGATTGACGGGCCCGGCGCACCCGGTTTATCTGAGCCATGGTCGTGACGTCACGACCAGCACACATCTACCTTTCCTATACCTACCAATCAAATCCTTCTCCGACTCACCAATCTCCGTTGAAATAACTAAACGCGCTAAGTGTAAATATTCTGTCACTCATTTTGAAACACCTGAAGAAGAAAATATTCGAAACGTTGTGTTCTTAATTCAACAATAAATATAATTAAGTGACTTCAAATCATCTACAAAATTTGGTGAGTCCTTCCATCATATTGTTTCCTATCTTATCACACTCACTCTTGCGTTTTTTGACCTTTAGGTAATTATTATTAAATTTTTATTAAAATATTTAATAAAATTTTTTTAAAGTATTTTTATATTTTGTTAAGATGCTATGACTTGGAGCTTCGATAGACACTAAAGGATAACATATATATATGCAGATATTTTAAAAGTGTCAATTTATTGTGTGTAATAAGACTTATTTAAAATGCCTAAAACAAATAAATTCTAAAACAATTTTAAATACTTTTTCCAGTACAGAACTCCCGATCACTGATCACTTCATCCGTAGTATAATAAATGTGTCGTTTAAGCTACATACTTATTCTTTTAATAATAGAAGCTGACTATAGGACATAGGATATACATAAATCTAGTATAATACATGAATTGCTTAGAACAGGATCGTCCACAAAAGACGCCATGAGTAGGGTCACTGGGTCCACTTGGCAACTGATGACATCACATGTTAAGGATAACCATTCAAGCTATGGTTATAGGCTGATCACATTGGAGTCTAAGGGTGCTAAAATGGAGATATTTCGAAAACATCATTTTTAGATGATCCCTATAACTGCACGGAATACAAATTGTTGGGATTTTTCCACTTTAAAATGACAAATAATGGAAACAGTAGGTACCTTGACCTTAGATTATATATAGTTACTTGGGGATAGGAACAATTCGAGTGAAATCGCTCACTCTCACCGCACCGTCGCCCCCTTTCCCCTTTGACTGGTTAAATAGACCTGCCTGCGGCCACATGTATGTACGTTACGTTTGTTTATTATCCTATAAGGTAAACAATAACTATTTTAGAGGTGTAGTATACTTGGATCGATGAATGGATTGTAGATGTAGATATCTGTTTTTCACTCGGAGCGTATACCTCGTACCGTACCCATTAATATTTATTACCTACATATAAGAAAAATTCTAGCGCTTTCCTCGGGATGGCTTCACCGTGTATCTGATGTAGATGCTGAGCTTACATTGTATTGGTTTTATAACCTCTTTTATGCCCCTTTACCAAATACAAACAATTCCATAATTATTATATGTACCTAATTCACTACTAGAAATTTGCAAAATTCAGACAATTTAATTCTTCATAATAATGGCTTTGGACTGCACATTGTTCCCTAGAGACCTTATGCCGCTCGCCGAATAGGTATGCCACACCAGGGTCAACTGTGGTGGACGTTTGTGACTAATCTGTATTATTGCAGCATATACTGTGAAAAAACTGTAGACGAAATGTTTTCAAAATCTGTGCGCAGGTTTGGCGCCAAATTATTTTTGAATTTTCGATTTTAACATTGCGTTAACGGTAAAAAGCCTCATATTCATTTCAAAATATGTATGTCAGTTTTCATCCAAATTTCGAAATTTTTTTTTATTTTGTAGCCCAAACTATGCAATTTGACAGGCATCCTCGCTTTTGTTTGAGCGTTAGAAATTGGTCATGCTACACATTTTTAAATTTGGTGCTTCTAGGACAAAAAACTGAATCGCGCAAGTAATTAATACACACACTTTATTCTGGGTCACCAAGCTCGTCAAGGGCAATGCACTCTACATGTAGAACTATCAAACACAAAATACGTTGAAAATTGCAAGGATTGCGGGGCGAGAAATTGAGGGGGGGAGGAGTTGACACGGGTGGGGGGGAGCGTTGGTTTAACTGTGCATTGTTTGAATCTATGGTTGTGTAACAGCTTGCGGTTTTTATGTTAAAATAATTATGAAACGCTTAGCTATGATTAAGTTATAGACTTATAGATGCACCAGAAATCGCGCTTAGTTGTTGGACTTTACGCAATTGAACTTACCATCAATATCAAAAATAAAAAGCGCTATTACCGCATTCAATACTCGGCGTGATTGGAATGACAGAATAAAGTGTGTGTATTAATTAGTTTCGCGCTTTAGTTTTATGTCCTAAAAGCACCAAATTTAAAAATGTGTAGCATGACCAATTTCTAACGCTCAAACAAAAGCGAGGATGCCTGTCAAATGGCATAGTTTGGGCTACAAAATAAAAAAAAATTTCGAAATTTGGATGAAAACTGACATACATATTTTGAAATGAATATGAGGCTTTTTACCGTTAACGCAATGTTAAAATCCAAAATTCAAAAATATTTTGGCGCCAAACCTGCGCACAGATTTTGAAAACATTTCGTCTACAGTTTTTTCACAGTATATGCTGCAATAATACAGATTAGTCACAAACGTCCACCACAGTTGACCCTGGTGTGGCATACCTATTCGGCGAGCGGCATAAGGTCTTTAGGGAACAACGTGGACTGTTACTATCGGAGTAATCCTATGCTTGCAATTATTGCAATTTTGCTCGCGATAATTTTTAAAACAACGTGATTACTTTTTACTAATGAAAGTATTTTAATACACATATAATATTGCATTTTAACATGCGGAAAAAACAGCAAAAGCCACATCCAAGTTTTTAACACAGATACAAATAAACTCGTACATTAAATATTATGTGGACAATCACAATACGTACACAAAGTTAGGATTATTTTTATTGAATACATTCAAAATTAAATTATGTAGGCTGAAATGTGACCAGGAAAAGAATAATACACAGAAAATCGATATGCTGACAGAGACAAATGCCCAAAAGACCATTAAAACAGTAGTAATTACACAAGTACTGCATGCAATATCAAAAGTATTTGTGGGATTATTTAGCTCATCATCTTTAATATCTTGTTGTGGAAACTTGCAGTGTAAATAAGTGCATAGTATTTGCATATCAGTTTTGTAAGTGTAGGTCGTAGTCGGAGGCACTTTGTTGTGTGCAGGATTGTTATTTTTATTTTTAAATATACTTTGTGTAGACTATTGTAGAGGTGACATTTAGCTATAAAACTGAATGATGATAAAAATGCCAAATGCGCAATAAGGGAAGTCGGCATCGTAATTTCGCAAATCAGTTTAATCAGGTGTGTAGGTTGTAGTTGTAATTATTACAGGGTTTGAAATGCAAATCAAATAAAACTTGCCAAAACTTTGTCCCTTGCGACTTGATGCCCATCATTATAATGCCTTTGCAGTTTAGCGAATAATACTTAATTGTTGGTCGATAATGTTAATGAAAATGAACGATGATAAACGTGTTGTGATTGAAGAATCAAAATGACGTATATGAAATTTAAGCTGGATCAAAATGAGCCATTTAAAAAGCACACGCAATGAGACAGAATGTAAAACTGAAAATTAGTTAATTGAGATAATTTGAAAAGCGCAAAACGTTGTATTTTTGTGTTTTTAGAAAAGTGCAAAATGTTTTATTTCCTTGTTTTTTGAAATGTGCAAAATATTCTATTTACATGTTCAAAATGTAAGTAAGTGTTTCAATAAGTTCAAAATGTACTATTTACATGATTTTGAATAGTGAAAAATATTTAAGGGGGTCGAAGGGGAATATAATATAGGTTAAGTTTTTGCACATTTACACACTTCTTGGTTGTTGTCTTAAAAAATGGAAATGGGTCATTTTGAGTATTCATTGCGGTGGTGACCTAAGTCACCTATGGGATTAAAGAAGAATATTTCTATGTTGTATTTCTACTTTATGTACACTTTTCTGAATCAAGTAAAACGAATATTTTGCACTTTTCTAAAACATGTAAATACAACATTTTGCTGTACCATCTACATACAATCTACACAACTGTGCATAGCATATGGTAAATTATGCAATTAGGTCCGCAGACTTGCTTTAATGTTTAAGGTTACAACTACAATATAGCCTCACGACTCACAAGAGAATGACGCGACATGACCGACCTAGAATTTGAAAAGACCTATTTCAAAAAATCAGGCTACTTTTAAATAGTATCGATCCAAAGTTACTCCATTGCATTTTGCGTCGTTTGTCTAAAATTGCGCGGTGAAGGTTAACAAAATTCAAATTTTAAAACTTTGCCGCCCTGTAGATTCTACAGTTCTTAACCGATTTTGATTAAATTTGGTTTTTTCTGAATCTAAGGCCTTTATCTAAAAACTCAGGATTTTAGAAAACTCGAAAATTTTATATTTTTTGAAAAAAATCTGGGAAACCCCTATTTTCGAGGCCCGTTTGTTTAGACTAATTTTTTGAAAAAAAATAAAATTTTAAAATTTTCAAAAATCCTGAAATAACTGTTTAGATAAAGGTTTCAAAATCAGAAAAAACTAAATTTTATCAAAATCGGTTGAGAACTGTAAAATCTGCAAAGCTGCAAAGTTTTAAAATTTGAATTTTTTAAAACTTTGCCGTGCATTTTTAGGCAAACGACGCAAAATGCAATCGAGTTACTTTGGATCTATACTATTTTAAAGGAGCCTGATTTTTTGAAATACGTCTTTCCAGATTCTGGGTCGGTCATGTCGCGTCATTCCCTTGTCAGTATACAATTCAATATAGTTTATAACTATAGTAGATCAATGGTCCTGCACTGAATTCTGGAAAATTACAGTACCTTGTATCACGGACTACGGCTGACGTAAATATACATTTTATTTTGTTGCATTATTCATTCAGAAATAATTTTGTGAGTTTTTTCCCCAATAATAATGGCCGTAATAATGACACTGCACATGAAATAGAATAGAGCTAAAAAAGTATTTCCAGAAAAAGTACGTTTTGAAATTTTCTTGAGCCGAGTTTCCATCTTTTTCTTGGAATGGTAGTGTAATAAATAACATGTAATATAGTGAATTAGAATAGCAAGTGGGAGCATGCCGATAGTGTTGAATCCTGAGGTAAGACGTAATGAGGTCAATCGACCACTCAGGTAATTATATTTCGCCAGGGAAAATACATCAGTTCCCAGGTCACCTTTCTGTTTCCTCAGTTGGAGCTCTTGAATTGAGCGGATGTGGTATTTGTACATGTATTCAATTCGCTGGAGTCGTCGACAAAGTTTTTCATGAAATTCTATAACGACGCCCCATGCTTCCTCCACAAGTTGAGCCCTCAGAGTGGGTTCGTATGGAGTCAAGTTGATATTGGCCGGCTCCTGGAAAACATCATTTAATTTCTCTAAAATTTCCAAGGCTTTGTTGCCAACTCTGGCTACGTACAGATTAAAGTCATTGCTAGCATCTTCAAGGCGGAGGAGATCACCGGAGATCCTACGGATGTCGGGGTGGGGGTGTAATCCTTGGAGTCGTATTCTGTCACAGCACTCGTATCTACACAATAATAATTTAAATGATAATTTTTTACATAGGTTGATTTATTTATGTGTTATGTCAATTTATATAAAATGACACCTTTGCATATTTCTGATTTTGAATCACAAGAAAAATGATTTATAAGAGTAGTAGGTTTTTTTGTTGACGCAATATGGCATTGTTAATAGTTGACTCACACTAATTGGACTGCCGCAGCAGCCGGTGCCGGTGCTGGTACGTGACCTTCTTCTTGCTCACCCTCTTCAATTTGATTTTCTAGTGCCTGAGCATTATTAACAAAGACATCAAGGTCAACGTCTCCCGGGAAATTGTTCCCTCCCATTTTGGAATTCCAAATTGAGTGTGTTGCATAAGCTGCGACGACTGACGACCAATTCAAAATATCAATCCAATCAAATTGACTATTATTATTGTAGTTTTGAATTATTGCAGTGTATTGTAGGAAAAATATGATTTTTAAAAACACGTTTTCACAGTTAAATGACACAAAACCTTGAATTTAATTTATTAATTGTATAAAATTAAAGTAATTTAACAGTTTTAAAGCGTACTCCATCCCACACTGTAAAAATTATTTAAATGTATTGACAGATTGTCAAGAGACACTACACGGCTTCCTTGTCTGGAGATTTGTAGGCTGACAAAATTGGAAGAATGATTTCCAAAATATAACGAACATGACACATTGTTGACACAAAGTATAAGCACTGATTACTACAAGTATTTAGAAATAAGCCAGCGTACAATAATTCTTCATTATTTAATTAGTGATTAATATTTTCAATACTAATGACCCCTATCAGTATATTAGTATAGGCGGCAACCATTTTTCTTTTTTCTGTCGCTAGGGCTGAAGGTAAGTTTAACAGTGGTCAGAATAAAATATAAATTTTTAAATAAAAATAAAAATACTGAGTGAGATACACCAATAATTGTTTAATCATATCGTCAGTGGTCAGTAAAGAACCAAAATGACCATTATTCAATTTAAGCTAGAATCAAATCAAGCTATGTCATAAAAACAAAATGAGTAAAATATGTAAAATGTTAATTAAGAGTTTTTGAAAAGTGTAAAATGTTCTATTTATGTATTTTTAAAAACTGTAAAAATTTTCTATTTACATGTTTTTGAAAATTGTAAAATGTTCTATTTACGTATTTTCAAAAACTGTAAAAATTTTCTAGTTACATGTTTTTAAAAATTGTAAAATGTTTCATTAATTGTTTTTGAAAACTGTAAAAATGTTGCATTTACATGTTTATGAAAACTGTAAAAATCTTTTATTAATATGTTTTTGAAAACTGTAAAAATGTTCAATTTACACGTTTATGAAAACTTTAAAAATTTTCAATTTACACGTTTATGAAAACTGTAAAAATCTTTTATTTACAGGTTTTTGAAAATTGTAAAATGTTCTATGTATATTTTTTTGAAAAGGGCAAAATATTTCATTTAAACGCTTTCAAGACACGTTTCAATATTTCTGTAGATAGTGGATATAGTTTTTAGCTACAAATGGATATGAGTCATTTTGGTTCTTCACTGACGATATCTTACATACACAATAGTCTCGACAATAGAACACTGTACGCATTAAACACATCTTTTTTGTTTCTGCTTCGACATATAGGTTATTGTCATTAAATGTCTTTTGTACTAGGACTAAAAAGCTTCGATTTAGTTTCAAATAGTGGTAAATAATGAGTAAAGTATACAAAATTGCGACTTATCGTTAGTTTGGTAAACGTATTTTTTTAAATACAAAATTTTCTTAACTTTTTCAATTTCTAATAATGCCTAATTAAATCTTATCGAATTGATAACGCTGATGAATAAGCTTATGAAATAAATTAAAATTTTTATTTTAAATTATATGTCATCTTTACATTTCAACCGCGGATTTTGACTGTATTTTAAATTTTTAGGTGTTAAATGATAAATTGCTTGGGAATTTATGAATTCATTTAAATTGTTTTTAAAACGCTGCATATAGCCTTAGTCCAAGTAAATCGGGAGTGTATGGATACAGGTTGATAGCCCAATTCGGACATTTACATGAAGTAATAGTAGAATTGCTGAAAGAGCTCCAGGTACTTAGCATCTGGGATATTTCTGGGATATATATACCTGGGATTACGTCATTCACTCGAGAACAATTAGCAGTTCTTCACAATAATGATTGTGGTAATAATGACAGTGCATATAAAATAAAATAGACCAAAGAACGAAACGTTTCCATAATAAATGCGTCTCTGAACAGCCTTTGATAGAAGAGGTTGTTTTCTACCTTTACGAATGCCGGTCACTAAATAGCAAGTGATACCATAAATTATATGACCAAGCGGAATCAAATTAATGGCATTGTTTCCTGAAGTAATCCGTAAAGATATACATCTATCCGAAAGGTAACTGAATTTAGTTTGTGAAAATACATCACTCTCAAGTTCGCCCCTGGCTTTTTTTAGTTGCAGTTCTTGAATGGAGCGGATGTGATAATTGTACATGTGAGTAATTTGCTTAAGTCGTCGACGAACTTTACTGTGAAACTCTTTAGTGACGTCCAATGCTTCCGCCACAAGTTGGGCCCTCAGAGTGGGTTCGTATGGAGTCAAGAGGATGTTTGCCGGCTCCTGAAAGACATCGTTTAATTTCTCTAGAATTTCCAAGGCCCTTTTTTCCACTCTGGACACGTACAGTTTTAAGTCATTGCTTGTATCTTCAAGGCGGAGGAGATCGCCAGAGATTCCTTGGATGTCGGGGTGGGGGTGTAATCCATGGAGTCGTATTCTGTCACAGCACTCGTATCTACAATTAGTAGCAGGGACAAAGGAGCAAGTCAAATACAATTATGAAACACAAGAAATGATTTTAAATTGTCGTGTTTTTTGCAGACGCAATATTATTGCATGAGTAATAGTTGACTCACACTAATTGGACTGCGGCAGCAGCCGGTGCTGGTACCGGTACCTGACCTTCTTCTTGCTCACCCGCCTCTTCAATTTGATTTTCTAGTGCTTGACCGTTATTGACAAACACATCAAGGTCAACGTCTCCCGGGAAATTGTTCCCTCCCATTTTTAATTTCCAAATTAAATGTGTGGCATAAGCTGCGAGAGCGGACTGACGACCAAACTAAAACATGAGCCTAATTAAATAAACTATTACTGTTTTGATTGGTACATACTCGGAACTGCCAAAAAACACTATTACTTAATTTTTGTTCTGTTTTTAACTCAATAGATTTGTAAAATTTTAAATTGTTTTTAATCGTAACACGTATGATATAATGTAGGATGCTACTTTTCCATTAATTTCAAACGGAAATGGTGCAACTTCTTGCGTTATTTAAAATCAGTATTAAATTGTTTGAAAATAAAGTGTAGTGTAACAGTTTTGAAGCTTACTCCATCCCACACTGTAAAAATTATTTAAATGTTTTTACAGATTGCCAAGAGACATATAGCTTCCTTATCTGAAGATTTGAAGGCTGACAAAATAGGAAGACTGATTTCCAAAGTATTACGAGCATGACACATTGTTGACACCGCAAGTATAAGCGCTATGATTACAACTATTTAGAAACAAGTCAGTGTAAAATTTTTCATTATTTAATTGATGATTATTATTATCAATATTATTGACCCCAATCAGTATACATATAGGTATAGGCACTTATTTCCCATGTCGCAGGCCTAATCATATCTTACATACAATATAATCTCATTAGTAGAACACTGTATATTATGCATTATATACACAACATTTTTGGTTTCGTATTCGACATATTGGTAATTGTCATTTTCAAAGTTTGAAAAATTCCGACTCAGTCCCGTTAATGTATTTCTCTGAATACAAAATTTTCTTAACTTTTTCAATTCCTGTACTAATTCATAACGCTGGCGAATATTCTTATGAAATATATATTATAATTTTGATTCTAAATAATATGTCATTTTTAGATTTTACCCGCGGATTTCGACTGTATTTTGAATTTTTAGGTATTAAATTTATTTGTACTACTTACTTATTACTCTAACTCAATGAATTTGATTTGTATCTATTCTCTCACACATTTCTGTACTTATCATTAGGAATCGTTCACAAATGACGTTAACGAAAAATCCCCATTTTTAGGACCCTATATGCTTAAGTTCCCGCTGTCATCAGCTTTGGCTTTACCATTGCGTAAATGACAATATGTTTAGCCTGTTTTCTTAAAACAATAAAATTTATGAAATGCTTATGCTTATGCTACATCAATCATATGAGAACAACTGTGACTTGGATACAATAATGATAATTGTAATAATGACAGTGCATATCAGATAAAATAACCCCAATGAATTAGGTGCATTGCTTCGAGAGTAACATCCTTGAATAGTCTTGGGCGGAAGAGCGTCTGTCTTTTTTTCCGCACGGCGCTGGTAGTGCAATACATAACGAGAGATGGCATAAACTAAAAATGCAATTGGAAGCATGTCAAGAGCGTTGAATTCTGAGTTAATCTGTAAAGATGTCAACTGAGTCCTGAGGTAATCAAATTTAGCTTGTGAAAATATATCACTCCCGAGGTCGCCCTTTTGCTTCCGCAGTTGGAGCGCTTGAATTGAGCGGATGTGATATTTGTACATGTAGTGCATTCGCTTGAGCCGTCCAAGAAGTGTTGTGCGAAACTCTATAATGACATCCCACGCTTCCTTCACAAGTTGAGCCCTCAGAGTCGGATCGTAGGGGGTAAAGTTGATGTGGGTCGGGTGTTCATAAATATCCTCTAATCTCTCCACAAGGTCCAAGGCTTTTTTTTCCACTCTGGCCCAGTACAGTTTGAAGTCATTGTTTGTATCTTCAAGGCGGAGGAGATCTCCGGAGATCCTTCGGATGTCGGGGTGGGGGTGTAGTCCTTGGAGTCGTATTCTGTCACAGCACTCGTATCTATACAATTAGCACATGAATTAAATTACATATTCCTATACGTAAGATATTATTTGTGGATATTATGTGAAATTTTATTTAAAAATTAAAATGACGCCTTCATTTGCGAATTTGTAATAACAAGAAATGATTCATAAAACATTTCGTTTTTTTGTAGGCAAATTTAATATTACATTGTCAATCGTTAACTCACACTAATTGGACTGCTGCAGGAGCCGGTGCGGGTATTTGACCTTCTTCCTGCTCACCCTCTACAATTTGATTTTCTAGCGCATGACCGTTATTGACAAACACAACAAGGTCAATGTCCCCTGGAAAATTGTTCCCTCCCATTTTTGAATTCCAAATTGAATGTGGGAAAAGCTCAAAAAATTTGTGTAATAATTTCAGTTCCGTTTAAACTCGAGATATTTGTAAAATCGTAAAAGTTTGAGACACTCTTTTCAATTTGTTTTTACTCCAAACACACAATATAAAATATAGGAAGCTAATTTTTTATTTATTTTAAATGGAAATTGTGCAAATACTTTTGTTGTTCACAATCAATACAAAATAGCTGGAGACTTTATTAATTTAGCAGTTTTAAAGCTTACTTCATCCCACACTGAACAATTATTGTAAATGTTTTGACATAATGCCAAGAGAGATATGGCCTAATTATCTGAAGATGTGTACACTGACAATATGAGAAAAACAATTTCAAAATCAGATTGTACATAAGCATGACACATTGTTGACAGAACAGAACGTATAAAGCGAGGAGTATAGCAGTACTTACATTAGAAGCAAGTCATAGTGTGTCTGACCGTTCTTCATTATTTAATTGGTGATTAGAATTGATTCTTGTGAGTACATGTACATCACTCTCAAGTTCACCCTTGGCTTTCCTTCCTCCGTTGCAGCTCTTGAATCGAGCAGATGTGATATTTATACATGTGCCTAATTCGGTTAAGTCGTCGACGAACTCTTTAACGACGTCCCATGCTTCCTCCACAAGTTGAGCCCTCACAGAGTGGGTTCGTAAGGAGTCAAGTGGATGTTGGACGGATGCTGAAAAATATCGTTTAAATTCTCTAGAATTTCCAAGGCCCTTTTTTCCACTTTGGTCGCATACAGTCTCAAGTCATTGCTTGTATCTTCAAGGCGGAGGAGATCGCCAGAGATTCTTTGGATGTCAGGGTGCGGGTGTAATCCTTGGAGCCTAATTTATTATGTCGCAACATTTATATCTGTAAAAATATTAGTCAACACATTGTTTTATTCGAACAGAAATATTTATAGATATCGTCTGTGAAGAATCAAAATAACCTAAATAGGGATTTAAGCTAAAATCTAAATGAGCTATGTCATACAAACAAAATAAGAAACATGCTTAAAATGGCAAATTATGAGTTTTTGAAAGTTGATAAATAATCTGTTTACATGTTTTTTGAAAAGTGTAAAATCTTCTAATAAAATGTTTTTGAAAGAGTGTGAAATGTTCTATTTACGTAATTTTGAAAAGTGTAAAATGTTCTAATAATATGTTTTTGGGAGAGTGTGAAATGTTCTATTTACGTAATTTTGAAAAGTGTAAAATGTTCTAATAATATGTTTTTGGGAGAGTGTGAAATGTTCTATTTCCATATTTTTGAAAAGTGCAAAATGTTCAATTTAAATGATTTCAAGACATATTTGAATATTTTTGTAGATAAATCATACTGTTTTTTAGCAACAGATTATGGAAATGGGTAATTTTGGTTCTTTACACACGATATTGTCAGTGAAGAACCAAAATGACCCATTTCCATTTTAAACTAAAAGCAAACTGAGCCATATCCTAAACGTTCTAAAAACAAAATGACCAAAATCCATGTCGTTCTACGCGTAAGCCTAAAATCCATGCAAAAAATTCCTGTTCATACATGCGCCTATTGCATTTTGTATTTGCACTGACTTGGGCGTACGCGTGAAACGACATGGATTTGGGTCATTTTGTTTTTAGAACGTTTTGGATATGGCTCAGTTTGCTTTTAGGGGAAAATGGATATGGGTCATTTTGGTTCTTCACTGAAGATATGTGAAATCACATATCACCGATTTTGAATCACTAAAACAAATCATTAGAAAATGCAGCTTTGGAAACGTCATTGTATTTTTAATACAATGACGATTTTCTTGGTTTGCCATTTAAAGAAAGGCAAATTATGGCTGAACATAAGGGAAGAAAAAGCAAATTCATTTGTGATCATCTAAGAAGTTTGGAATATGATACATGGTGCAAGTTACCCCAAAAAGGACAAGGTGTAAACCAGTTTCAAGAATGCTCATATGCAAACAAATGGATTCATTCCAAAAATGGGCTTTCATCATCCGAATGGATCACTGTTATTAAAATGGTTGGAAATGTATTACCCGTTAATGCCATCCCTCGACCTGATCAAGGATCTCTTTACTGCCAACATGGTTGTAAGGAGATTGAAACGATAGGACATATCCTTGGTCGTTGCCTTCGTGGGAAGCTAATTCGTAATAACCGACATCATGCAGTACGCCGTTTAATAGCTGAAGCGATGCAAACATTGGGATGGAAAGTTCTTCAGGAAGTTGAATGTACTGAGGATAGATCGAGGCGTGTTGATATAATTGCTTACAACTTAGTAACAAAGAAAGGAATCCTACTTAACCCCACCGTTCGTATGGAACAGAATGATATGAATCAAGCTGAGGCTGTTCACCGAGAGAAAAAAGGAATTTATGACCCCTGCATTCCCTATTTTAAAAATAAACTCGGGCTTACTGAAATTGAAGTTATTGGGCTCTACATTGGGTCTCGTGGGACGATTTCCAAATTTTTTCTCAACTTTATGAAAACACACCGTTTACTTAGTACGCTGATTGAAGACATAGTGATCTCCGTTTTGAAGAAATCTGTTCAAATTTGTGTGCATCATTTGTTTTCTTCTGTGCCTACTGATTAATTTTTTTAATTTATAGTAATAACATTAACAAGCAATATTTGTATATAACAAAGCTATGAAACGTATACTGAGTCCTTTGGGCTATCGTCGTTGAACGACAGTTTGTCAAGTTTATTTTAATAAAATTGTCTTTCTCTCTGATGTTGACTCACAAGGGAATGGTTTTACATGGTACGCGCCGATTTCAAAAAGTCATATCTACAAAAATCAGGCTACTTTTAAATAGTAGGGATCCAAAGTAACTCGATTGCATTTTGCTTTGTTTGGTCACAGTAGCCCGCCAAAGTTTAAAAAAATTCAAATTTTAATATTTTGGCGCCATGTAACTTCTACAGTTCTTATCCGATTTTGACGAAATTTGATTTTTTTGAACGTTTAGACTCTTTTCTAAAAAGTAATTTCAGGATTTTGCAAACTTCGAAAATTTTCATTTTTTCGGCAAATTTTTGAAAAAACATTGTTTTTAGGGCCTAAATTTATAGACAAAAGTAGACCTTAAAAACAATGTTTTTTCAAAAATTTGCCGAAAAAATGAAAATTTTCGAATTTTGCAAAATCCTGAAATTACTTTTTAGAAAAGAGTCTAAACGTTCAAAAAAATCAAATTTCGTCAAAATCGGATAAGAACTGTAGAAGTAACAGGGCGCCAAAATATTAAAATTTGAATTTTTTTAAACTTTGGCGGGCTACTGTGACCAAACAAAGCAAAATGCAATCGAGTTACTTTGGATCCCTACTATTTAAAAGTAGCCTGATTTTTGTAGATATGACTTTTTGAAATCGGCGCGTACCATGTAAAACCATTCCCTTGTCAGACTAATTGGATCGCCGCAGCAGCTGGTACGGGTATTTGACCTTGTTTCTGCTTACCCTCTTTAATTTGTTGATTTTCTAGTTCCCTGCCATTATCAACAAACACTTCAAGGACAAAGCTGAAAAATTGTTTCCTCCCATTTTAAAATTCCAAAGTAAATTATATTAATGGGCTGACGATTAAATTATTATTAATGATGATTTTAAATTAAATATATAGAGTAATGGACTGTATACAGGGGATTTTAAGTTTCAAATTGATACGGAAAATTTATTACCTATAAACTTTAATGTACTAACTATTAACAAGTAATAAATTGCAGACCATCACCAGCATAAAATGGCTACGGATGTTATTTGAAAATAATGCATGTAGAATGTTACACTTTAAAATTTAAAAATACTAAAATATTATTCTCACACATGAGAGGTAATTACTTAGCACACTTCGTGGAATTGTATTATAAGTGCATTTAAATAACACAAATTCAAAACTCGGTCTACTTTATTACTCATTCTCATATTAGTAGACATTTTTAAAGGCTAAAGTAGGTAGGTACATATTTTAAAAAATATTCATTTTTTTTTAATTTAAAAAAACCTAGAATTCACTTTTCAGATAATATTATATATATATTTATTACATATATAAAGACAGATAGACATAATAGAGCACAAATTAAAGTACAAAAAGTGCCCCTTGAAAAACACACTCGTAAATCGGATGCCTTGGAATGACTACAGCCACAGCGATAGTTTTGTACGTATTCAGCAATTCTGTTAATTTCAAAATTGACTATTGCAACCATAAAATATTCATTCATCTTCGAGTCAGCTTTGAGAGAATCATATTTATCACAAAGGAAATTAAATTTAGTCACGGAAAAGATGTCACACTCAAGTTCACCTTTGAATTTTCTCCGTTTCAGTTCTTGAATTGCTCGGATGTGATACTTGTACATGGATTTGATTTGTTGGAGAGGTCGAACTAGTTTCTGATTATATTCTAACATTACAGTCAAAGCTTCTTTTTCTAGTTGAGCCTTGAGAATAGGATCGATGGGAATTTGGTGGATGTTGGAAGGCTCCATAAAAATACGATCCAATTTTTTCTTCGTTTGAATTGCTCTCTTTCTCAACCTGCCAATGTATTTGTATAAGTCTTCGTTTGTGTCGTTAAGGCGGAGGAGGTCATCGGATATTCTTCGAATTGCTGGGTCAACGTTTAATCCACCGTGCCGAATTCCATGACAATACTCATACCTATGAATAACGATACAACAATAATGTTATTTAAATAGTATATTTGAGTGCTTAAAAAAACCTTCAGGTTTTCTAAATAAATTTTACAAATTGCAAGAGTTTACTGAGGGAATTTTAAAAGATAAAAATTACCACTTTATGGATACAACACTTACACGGATTCTATTTCTTGGGCCCTACGAATTTCATTTCCGAGCTGTTGATTAGGATTTTCCCGGCCATGATTGACAAAGCCATCCAGGTCCAGAGGTAAACTTCCGCCCATTATTTATTTTGTAGCCTGCTGAAATATATTGTAATACAAGAAGATGCACCTAATTGTAAATTACAATATAGGTGAGTGAAGAACCAGAATGACCTATATCCATTTGTAGCTAAAAACAATATCAACTATCCACAAAAATATTGAAACTATGTCTTGAAAGCTTTTAAATTGAATATTTTGCACTTTTCAAAAACACGTATATAGAACATTTTACACTTTTTTAAAACATGTAAATAGAACATTTTACACTTTTCAAAAACATGTAAATAGAACATTTTACACTTTTCAAAAACATGTAAGCAGAACATTTTACACTTTTCAAAAACATGTAAATAGAACATTTCACACTTTTTAAAAACATGTAAATAGAACATTTTACACTTTTAAAAACATGTAAATAGAACATTTTACACTTTTCAAAAACATGTAAATAGAACATTTTACACTTTTTAAAAACATGTAAATAGAACATTTTACACTTTTCAAATACTCTTAATTAACATTTTATGCACGTTTCTCATTTTGCTTGTATGACATAGCTCATTTTGATTCTAGCTGAAATTGGATATGGGTCATTTTGGTTTTTGACTGACGATATACAATTACAATATACAATTACAATTAAATTACGCACTAACAATAAACAGTTAGTGGACAATATTTTACCTCCACCTAAAAACCTCTGCACGTGAATAAACTGATGGGCTAATTGATTTTTCTTCACAACTGAAGTGTGAGTTCAACCTTTTTGTTGGTGTTAGATGGAATTTGCTATGAATGGTTTACATCACAATAAATTATCAACACACTTTCAAAAACGAATAGTGGATTATTCAGTAAAGTTTATTCACTGCTAAGTGCTAAGTAAACTGCTAACAAATGTAGATTTTATAAATTGTAACTAAAGACTAAATTTTGGGATTTCCCACTACAACGATAATTTCAAGTACATCTTAGGTTTTCTGGATAAAATGCTCACTAAGGAAGTTCGACACCCGACACCCGACACCCGACACCCGGTCCCGGACCCGAACCCGAACCGAACCCGACTCAGACTCCGACTCCGTCCCGACAGTCGTCGTCGACAGTGCCCGACAACTTATAGTCATTCTAGTCTCAAATACGAAGTGCACCGCACCTGCTGTATGCACACAGCGGGTTCTGTTATGAATCAAATAAAAATCTCATATCTTGATATTACACTTTTTGAGGTTTCAAATTCCTAAGGATTTTATTATTTTTATTTTTTCAAGGACTTTAAAATAGTATACCACTCTTCAAAATGGGTCAAGTATTTTAAAAGAAATTTTATTTATGTTAATTAGGCACAAATAAATAATTATTACTATGGGTTGATAGTAGAAGGGGGTAAAATGACACGATATACTTCATCCTAACGCGCTATATTACTGTTGAGGCTCCGTTTTTCAATTCCTAATTTTTAATTAAATGTTACGAATTCATAAACCTCATAAATAATCCTATGAAATAAATTATTAGTTTGAAATATTATGTCATCTTTGCATTCAGACCGCGCGGATTCTGACTGTATTTTGAACGGAGTCGCATTTTTTGTGGTCGTGTGAAAGTTGATTCAACGAAATCGGTTCAAAACTTTCATATTTGATTTTCAAAATTGCTTGTCAACTGATGTATTTACTAAAACCTTTGTGAAAAGTTGAAATTTTTGCAAATCTTAAATGCGGAATTTGTGTGCCAATTAAAACTTGCCATTTAAAATCAATCGGGCCACCTAAAAGTAACATAGTTTCTGAATAATGTTTACTTAAAGTTAACTAACAAATTATATGGCAAACTTAAATTTATATATTCTATACCCTTTAAAATTACAGTTTAGGTTTATTCAATAGATAGTTCGAAACTTGAAAGTTAATTGGGTTTGGTTACATAATTTGCCTCGAAAGTCCATAAGCTATCGCGGTCACCCCATTTAAAAAGTATTTAATTGTAATGATACTTAATAGTTTTAATTTTATATCAAAATTTATTAAACATGTAATTATTAAACTGTAAGAGGTATTTTTGTATCGTTTCTACATAGTAATTATAGGTTTAGTAATAGCTATCTGCTATCTAAGCCTTTAATACATTTAAATTTAAAATATGAAATTTTAAGATCGTCTGTGAAGAACCAAAATGACCTATATCCATTTTTAGCCAACAAAAATATCCAATATATACAAAAATAATAAAATATATTTTCAAAACATGTAAATAAAACATTTTGCACTTTTCAAAAAACATGTAAAGAGAACATTTTGCAATTTTCAAAAACATTTAAATAGAACATTTTACAATTTTAAAAAACATGCAAATAGACCTTTTTACACTTTTCAGAAATACGTAAATAGAACATTTTACACTTTTCAAAAAACATGTAAATAGACCATTTTGTACGTTTCAAAAACATGGAAATAGAACATTTAACGCTTCTCAAAAACTCTTTAATTAACATCTTATGCATCTTCCTCATTTCGTATTTTTTATGACATAGCTTATGACATTTTGATTCTGGCTTAAATTGGATATGGGTCATTTTGGTTCTTGACAGACGATATTTGGATTGTAGTTCCACAGCAACTGTTCCACTTTAAAATAATTAAACCAATAATGACGACCGTCCTTATGTGTCTTGATTCTTACGATTTTGTGAATAATACGTGTAGCTTTAGTTATATCTGACTTCATATTCAGTGGTCTAGATATTTTTTTCTGTGTCTCAGTACAATTCTAAAACAAAGTGCTACATTTACACTGCTCTCCAGAAAAGCTGTCAGATAAAAAGGAAAGAAATGTTGCTAACAAAAGAAGATCTGAGATGGAACATTGCCGCGTATTCCCGAATTTCAAAGCTCAACATCCTTCCGCTGCAGGTGACAAGAAATTGGGATCGAAAGTCAAAATCTGTTGTCACAAAAATAAAAGAGCAGACAATTAAATGGAGACTGCTCAAAGAATTTGGTCGCTTTTATTTGGGTTGCTTGTCGCCATCGTTGCAATCAATCTGTCACGCCTCCTAATGTACCCATCCCACACAGATAAATCGTTTTACTTGCCCTTAGTGTGCGCCATTTTCTTTCCTATAGCTTGCTGTTTTTGTGGGAACATCATTATCTCTTGTTTGTGGCCTGATTTAAACGCTCGTATAATTCGTGATGTAATAGGCGGATTCATAACCTTATCAGTTAAAAACACGAGTACAAGTACAGGTAACGCATCGCAAATTCTTTTTTATATTGTTATTCACCTGAATTTAGTTTGGACCAACTTTTGTTTACGGAAGAACGCTCTTATCTTTGGAATGCATCTATTTTTGACTACACCGATTTACTGTATTTGTTTTGCAGATTCAATTCAACCAACGAGGCTCTTCATCATTTATTTGCCCTTCCTTGTTTTTTGCCTTGGACTTGTAGTCATCGGGTTTTTTCTCTACGATCCGTTTCTACCACTCAGTCTGTACTCGATACTTTACCACATTCCAACTCTTGATATGCAAATATGGGAATTCGTTAAATGGGTCTGGTTCGCAGTGTACTGTTTACAACTTGTACCACTACTAGTCACAACTTACCATGTCTTGTTTTTTATAATTTCGTTCATTCAAACTCTCAGTTTGCGGATTGAAAGTATCAACAGTACCATTATTTCATGTGCATCAAACAATGCGCAAGTATTATTGCTTAAAATGTTTTAATTCAGTCGAGTTAAAATTCGCAGATTTGTAAATGCAAAGGTGTTTATCTTAATTTTTGTTTTAATTGTCAATTGTTTGCTTTTAATGACATTTTCTTTTCTTTGGAGATAGAACTAACTCGTGGAGGACGCATCGAATGCTCATCAAAACGTGTAAACAATTTCGGAGCCTTCAGCTCCTCACCAACTACTTCAACTTGTGTTTTTGCAATGTTATATTTTTACTAAAAATTGGATTAATGGCAAGTGCAGTTATCGCGGGTTATCTTTCCATTCAACTCCGACTCCGTCACTCTGAGCCAATTTTTGCTTTGGCATGTTTATTCACTGTTGTGGAATTCAGTGTCATGTTTATAATTTTGTTTGACAAGGCATTCGTCATCCCTGACAAAATGAAGGAGGTGAAAATGCAACTGGAAAGTGTGAGTGTGACTTACACACGGGGATACATGAGAAAAATGGTGCGAGCGGAATTAAAGTCGTTGAAAATCAATGGAATTAAAGTGGGTCAGTTTCGGACGTTAGAACGAGAGTCCACTCCAAATTTTATTGATTTTGTCCTCAATCAAATTGTGTCATTGCTTGTTATGTAAGTTGGTTCTTGTGGTCAGCTTTTATTTTAAACGGTATTTAGTCTACGAAATTATTACATCAAACTGAAGGATTTTTGTTAAGTATTAAAATTATACTTGATCTAACGTTGACCAATAACTCCGTGAGTAGTAGTAGTATATAAAATACGCGCCAAATATATTTTTACTCAAGTAGGCTAAATTGTGTTCTTGTGCTATATTCACTGACTTATAAATGTAGCTAGGAATTTTGTTAAACATAGCAGAAACAAATATAGTTCCGATGCGATGCTAGCTAAACGTAATCAAATCCCTGTCGGTGTTGCATCTACATATTTCTAGATTTACGTTGACTAAAAATTATGTTTTTGTATATTATATGATTGTAAACTTAGCACCATGCAATTTTAACAAACTGAGCATTATTAGGGTACGAGTCTTTTCCATTTGATGGGTAATGATGTTTTTAAAATACAAGAGAAATTATAATTACCTGGTTTTAGGTTTAAACAATTTGGTGATTTAATTTTAATTGTTGCATGTATTTCAGCCAAATAGTTTTAGCAAGTCATTCTTCAACGCCAAGGTAAAAACTCACTATAAATTAACACATTGATTATACTACATATTGTTTAGAACTTTGCTCCCACTAACGAGCATAACCCGCCAAGCTATAAGTGAGATTTTTTATGGGATATTTTTCTCAAAAAGAGCGTCCAAAAAAACTTAAAATGGCTTAACAATATGATGCGCGTAATGAGTTTCGGTCGATGAAATATTTTTTCAGAAACTCGAAAAAGGCCTCAAAATGGTTTTTAATCCGGTTTTTAATTTTTTTAAAAACACCTTAGGCACAATTTTTGAAAATTTTGGACGAAAAACCATTTTAAAATATTCTGAATTCAAAACCAATTGAAATTTAAAATTTTGAAATTTTTAATTTTTTAAAAATTTTATAGGAACCAATTCTTGTTCAGCCAAAATTTCAAAAAAAATAAAAAATTTCAAAATTTTACATTTTAATTATTTTTCAATTCAGAATATTTTAAAATGGTTTTTCATCCAAAATTTTCAAAAATTGTGCTTAAGGTGTTTTTAAAAAAAATTAAAACCGGATTAAAAAACCATTTTAAGGCCTTTTTTGAGTTTTTGAAAAAATATTTCATCGACCGAAACTCATTACGCGCATCATGTTGTTAAGCCATTTTAAGTTTTTTTGGACGCTCTTTTTGAAAAAAAATATATCATGGAAAATCTCACTTATAGCTTGGCGGGTTATGCTCGTAAGTAATTTTTTACACATTATAGAAATTTGAGGAGCCAGTGTTGTTTGCAGGGACTCCGTGGTACGCCCAGCATCCTTTCTCTACAGAAAGTTTCCCAACCAGCGAAAATCCAAGCGAAGCTGCGTTTGAATAAAATAGAGCTCTAATTGGGTCTGCATTGGATTTGACGCAATACCCTTTTCCATAGTAGTTATACTGGTTGTAGAATGTCCAGTCGTCAAGTCCAGAGATGACCAGGGACTGAGAGTCGGAATGATCCAAGATTGGTTTATTCTCAACAACTAGCTCCGAGGTGCGACCCACAAAATGAGGCTTCTGAAACAGTGTGAGGGAGGAGACGTGAACGTTATTGACAACGGTGCTAACCAATCGGACTGATGTCGTCCTCCCCGGCATAGGGGTGTTTCCTCCAACGTACGTGCCATCTTCAAAGAAGGAGAATGTACCGTACTCAGCTGATGGGTTCTCCGCATTGTAGTCCGCGTAATCGTACAAAATAAAACTGTAACGTAATCGAATTACGCATTACAAATACCGTTAGCAGATGCTGTCACAACAAAACAACAAGAACTATATCGTCAGTGAAGAACCAAAATGACTCATATCCAATTTAAGCTAGAATCAAAATGAGCTATGTCATAAAAGCAAAATGAGAAACGTGCATAAAATGTTAATTAAGAGTTTTTGAAAAGTGTAAAATCCTTTATTTACATGCTTTTGGAAAGGTGCAAAATGTTTTATTTACATGTTTTTGAAAAGTGTAAAATGTTCTAATTTTATGTTTTTAAAAAGTGCAAAATGTTCTAATTCCATGTTTTTGAAAAGTGTAAAATGTTCTAATTTTATGTTTTTAAAAAGTGCAAAATGTTCTAATTCCATGTTTTTAAAAAGTGCAAAATGTTCTAATTCCATGTTTTTGAAAAGTGTAAAATGTTCTAATTTTATGTTTTTAAAAAGTGCAAAATGTTCTAATTCCATGTTTTTGAAAAGTGTAAAATGTTCTAATTTTATGTTTTTAAAAAGTGCAAAATGTTCTAATTCCATGTTTTTGAAAAGTGCAAAATGTTCTAATTCCATGTTTTTGGAAAGTGTAAAATGTTTTATTTACATATTTTTGAAAAGAGCAAAATATTCTATTTTAATGCTTTGAAGACATGGTTCAATATTTGTGTAGATAGTGGATATTGTTTTTAGCTACAAATGGATATTGGTCATTTTGGTTATTCACTGACAATATGATAGTTTAGTAGTGTGTAAAGATATGTCAGCTATAAACAAATAACGAACGTTCCGTGCAAAAAGAAGGAATGTGCTTGGTTGTCAAAGTCCAATGTGGCCAAGTCGGGGGTGTTGGAGATGATCGTAACGTTCTTGTCATCTGTACCTCCTTCGAGTGTGCTGAATAAAGTAAGGTACTCAGGACTAGCATGTGCTTCAAAAAGGCATAGAAAAAGAATAGGTGCCAACAACTGAGCGCAGATATTCATGTTGAATATTTGGAAACAATGGCCGGGAACTAGAAATAGCAATTTAGAAAGCCAGTCACAACACCAATATTAAAAGTATTATATTAAGTTATCACACAATAGATTGTAAACATTTACAAATGAATATGTTTTACGTTGAGTTATAAAACTAATAACTTAAAATATTGTATATGCACAAATAAAAAGTTAAAAAAGTTAATAACCTAATCGTAAGTTGAAATGGTAACACAATTTAAAACAGCTAACTACAAGCAGAATGTAATGTTTAAAAATCGTTTAAGCGTACTAAAAATTTAATTGTTTTGGCACTGTAATAATTCAGTTATTTGTCTTGTGCACGCCTAGTTTAAATTTTTTTGATATCAATTACATGGCGCCAGAGAATGACTGATAACCGCACGTGCCACTTATAAATATTGAAGATTCACATATTCTTGAATGCTACGATTTATATGAGTAACATAGCTGAGCTACTTATAGGACTAGGAATGCCCTGAACAAACATTTTTAATTTGCGTCGGATAATTAATCACGGCTCAAAGCACAATCTAAATATTTACTTATCCTATTTGTTTAACACTATCAGTTAGAGACAGTCAATTGCGAATTCCCTATCTAATACACTGCAGCACAACACAACAGGTCCAGAGTCCTGAAACTGGGAATTATATTTCATGATATCGTAGTTTACAGAGAATACTTTACCCAATAATTATATGTATAAGCATCTCATTGTTATGACAGGCATTAAATTCTTCCTTACTCTAAAGTGCTAAACCATTACGGCAGTTTTCTGCTCTGTTCTGTATTGGCATTGGCTTCTGTCATTTAACAAACGACACAAGGACTTAATTTTAATGCGCTTATCTTTTCTTTAGTGATTATGTATTTAACGTTACAAAACTCCATTTTTTACTAAACGAATTGTGGCCATTCTCATTGAATTTTCACTAATGATTATAAAAAAATACAGTAATAATTCTAATTAAAATTTGTCGCTGTAATATAAATGTACAGCATTCAATTTAACACACTAATTACTGTAAACTAAAATGTATTTAGGATAATAAGAATCAACTCTGTTCACAAAATATTGTAGATATTTTCAAATGCATCAAAATTTTATTTCATAAATAGATAGTAAGTACCTAGGTAGATTTGAAAATGGAAATGGAACATGTGAAAAACTAGTTCGTTCGATCACCTTCAAAAACGATTTGAGACTTTTTCCTCGAGTTCACAATCGTTTGAAAGTTGTTTTAAAAAAATCAGTTAAAATCAGTGCCCTGTAATTATATTTGAAAAGCAGGCGTGCTTGAGCGAGCGGTTAGGACTGCAGACTGTAACAAAATTTACATTCTTAGACCTGGCTTCGATCCTCGGCCACTGCTAATCCTTTACGACTCGGTTTTGTACAGTAAACGTCACTGGATGGTTGATTGAAACCCAATCTCCTTCGGTGCTCCTTAGTGACCACTACTTACTGTAGGGGCCTAGGGAATGAGACTCCTTTACTGTGAAGGAGGGGACGAGGATAGGTGAAAGGGTACAAAGACCGAGACGATCTAACGCGGTAGCCTCCTATTTCCTCACCAACAGTGACTGGTTGAGTCTGGTTGTATGAACTTTGGTTGTTTCGACTTAGTGATTTTTTATTTATTTATATTTAAATTTTCCTGTCCTAACACCCCCCCCCCTTCCTCATCTGCCCTTTTCCTCCTTCATGACATTTCTTTCGTGTCTGACGTATCCGACCAATGTAGCAAAGATTGGTAGGCCTTGTACCTGTGTGTCTAGGAGCCCGAACTTAAATTAATATATTTGTTAACATTTAGGTATTTTTGGTATGTATTACTTTGTTTTATCTTAAAATTATCTATACCTGTTCGTATTAGAAGTATATAAAATATGTGTCATATGTATTATTACATGAGTAGGCGAGAACTTGGGCAAGTATTTGTTATTACGATTACCAATTCTTTCCTAATTGTACACCTCATCTGTTATTTACACTAGAGCTTCTAATTTCCGCGCACTGCACTGATAGGAACCGTCACACTAATGGGATTCTGCGTACTATTTGAAATTTTAAAAATAACTCCTTATTGCTGTTAGCAAGGATACGGCAAAAAAGATTAATTACCGATTAACATAATTTGCGCGTAGGTGAATATATAAGCTTTGTCCCTCGCCATAGTGCTGGCTTAAGCGCTTGCTTAGTCGCTATCGTGAGCACTGGCGTAAGTGCTAGCTCAGTGGCTGGCGTAGGAGCTGGCTTAGGCGGTGACTTGGGCGCGAGCTAGGGCGCAAGCTCCGGCGCTAGCTTAAGCACTTGCTTGGGTACTAGTACATGCAATGTTTCGCGCGCTGTATGTTGCGCTCGCTCGAGCACTGGCTTGGGCACTAGCTTGGCTGCTCGATCAGACGAAGGCCGGGGCGCTAGCTTGTGCGCTGTCCCAGACGCTTGCTTGCGCGCTGGTTTGGCTGATGGCCTAGGCGTTGGGTATGGCATAAGGTTAGGCGCTGTCCCGTGCGTTAGCTCAAGCGCTGACCTTGGCGCAGGTTTGAACGCTTACTCGGGCGCTGGCCTGGGTTTTGGCTCGGGCGCTGACTCGGATGCTGGCTCAGGCGCTGGCTTGGGCGCTAAGAACTAAAATAGGTTCTAATTGATAGTTACTAGAAGTTAACTAACAATGTAGTTACGAGCCTTGAAATTTACCTTCAAATACTAAATACTAGGTCATCGCAGCTACCACATTGAACAAAATAAAAAAAAAATATTATGGTAAACTAAATATAATTATTTGCTTTATACCCTTTGAAATTAACATTAGGATTTATTAAATACATAGTTTGAAGCTAAAAAGTAAATAATATGTTCCGTGAATTCGTATTTTCCTCAAAAAATTAAACTATCGTGGCCACCCTATTTAAAAACTGTTACATTGAAATGATATTGCAAACTTAAAAGTTATAATTTATTATCGAAATATCAAATTTTTCATAAACTGTCACAGGTAACTTGAAGTTTCTACTTGATAATAATTATTAGCACAGTAATTGCTTTTTAAACATACTTTAGATTTGAAACAGGGAGTTTTAATATTTTAATTGTAGTTCTACTTCTACAGCTACTCCTCCACTTAAAAATAATTAAACCAATAATAGCGACCCTCCGTACTTCCTGTTTTGATTCCAATATATACTATGAGAAAATTCTAGAATTTTATAACAGAATGTGTGGTTTTAGTTATATCAGACATTAAATTCAGTCGTCTAAATTTATTTTATTCTGCGTCTCAGTATCATTTTAAAACGAAGTGCTACTACTTCTTTGCTCTGCAGAAACGTTGTCAGATAAATAGCAAGGAAATTTTGCTGACAAGAGAAGATCTGAAATGTTTATTTTATTGCACATTGCCGCGTATTCTCTTCTTTCAAAGCTCAACATCCTCCCATTCCAGGTGTCACGAAATCGGAATAAAAAATCAAAGTCTGTCGTCACTAAAATAAAAGAAGAGACAGTAAAATGGAGACTACTTGTTCAAAGAATTTGGTCGTTTTTATTTGGGTTGGAAATCACCATCTTTGCAATCAATATTCTACGCCTCATAATGCATGGAACAAGAGTCCATTCCTAATTTTATTGATTTGGTTATCAACCAAATTGTGTCACTGCTTGTTATGTAAGTTGCTGCTTGTGGTCAGCTTATACTTAAAATGTATGTATTTAGTGTAAAATTATATTATACGGTTATTCGAAGCAGCTGTAATTTATATTTGTTTACACACTTTTTCAATTTATTTACACTGTCGACGAAAATACATCGTGTGTAACAACTTTGTATACGTATTATGAACAGGGTTTATACTTTCGTTTACGCCATTATTAATTGTCTAAAAACGTTATTGATTTTGTATTAGGATTAAATAGTCTAGCAGCAGCAGCAGAATGGCTTTCTAAACATATGTACATAGTTTTGAATGCATCAATAGGTAATCAGTAAAGTATGAAATAATGTGCCCTAATTCGGATAATGTATTTCTCTACAAACAATTTTCATAACCTTTTGTTTTCCAAATTCCTAATTAATTGTAATTTATGCAAAATTATATTTTTTAAAAACTGTATTTATATAACTGCAGGATTTAAATGTTGTTTAAATAGCTATGACTTTGCCAATACTGACTATGTAAGAACGAAACAAATACCTCATACAGTTAATTTAAAATTAAATATTTTATTATCAAATTAAAACCTTTAAGTTTGTCATATAATTTCATTTAAATAGATTCTAAATTGGTTAGCCGCGATTTTTTTTTCGACGCATATCTTTATCCACGTAACATTTTTACCTTAAAGCTTTGAACTAATAAATATCAGTAAACCTCAATTTTAATTTTAAAGGGTATGAAATATATTATACCAAAATTTAAGTTTGCCATATGATATTATCTTTTTAATAATTTTTAAGTGTAGTGTGGCTGTGATGGCCTATTATTTTGAAGTAAATTCTATGTACACGTAACTACTTTGTTTTCTAGATTTTAGTCACTACCTAATATGTTAAAAATGTCATATCGTTTGGGAAGAACCAAAATGACCCATTTCCTAATTTAGCTAGAATTAAAATGTTGTATGTCAACAAACACTAAATGATAATAATAAGGGATTTAGAGAATGTTAAATACGAGCTTTTGAAGAGTGCAAAATGTTCTATTTACATGTGTTGTTTAATGTGAAAAATCTTCCATTTACATGTTTTTGAAAAGTGCAAAAAGTTCCATTGACATGTGTTTGAAAAGTGTAAAATGTTCTGCTTACATGTTTTTAAAAAGTTTAAAATGTTCTATGTACATGTTTTTGAAAATAACAAAATATTAAATTTAAATGCTTTGAAGACATAGTTTCAATATTTTTGTAGATAGTTGAGATTGTTTTTAGCTATGTAAATGTTCTATTTACATGTTTTTTGAAAAGTGTAAAATGTTCTACTTACAATTTTTTTTAAACGTGCAAAATGTAGCATTTCCATGTTTTTTTAGAATTGCAAAATGTTCTATTTATATGTTTTTGAAAAGTGTAAAATGTTCTATTTACATGTTTTTGGAAAAGTGTAAAATGTTCTATTTACATGTTTTTGGAAAAGTGTAAAATTTTCTATACAGGTTTTTAAACAGTGCAAAATGTTGCATTTAAAAATTTTCCAAAATTTCAAACTATGCTACGTCATGGTATTTGATGAGTTTTATAGATAATGCATTTTGTAGTTAGCTAAAAATGGATATGGGTCATTTTGGATCTTCACATACGATATATTACTTCCACAATGCGTAGGTGTTATTCATAACTTGGAGCTTAAAATTAGACTGACCTGACTGGCCTCTATTCTGTCAAATACGGTAGTAGGTATGTATACTTATATATCATGCCAAAATTTCACAGTAAGCTTGCAAACTTAATTTCATGTACTGAAAAAAAAAACACGAGAAAATAGAAAATATAGCTTCAACGTTAAGCTGTCAACTTTAAATGAAAAAAAAAAGATCTTACATAAATTGGTATCATTGATTGAATCTGATGTGGTCGTCGTTCTTGAAACGTTTCTCTGTTTCTCTGTATGATGAGTCACACAGGGAAATTTAGATATTGCTTAATGCCTGTATCCTGCAGTGGTGAAGCACAGCACAGCACTCGCAAACTCGCAATAATCTATAACCAACTTCTTGTTTCCTTGCCTCATAGTAAAATTATACGTTCGTACTTGATAGTTGCGTGCACGCTTTATTATATGCATGTAGTACACGTATATCCTGAACGAATGATTCACTTCTTCTGGTGGTTCTTTACAATACATATGCAGCTGTCCAAAGTTAATGCAGTTTTCTTCTTCTCCTGTGCGCATCAACCTCATCCCATTGTATTCATTTCAGTTTCAATATTTTTTCGCTGCTGCAGAGCTGAACCAGACAGACCAACTCATTTTTATCCTGTTTGATTTGTGCACATGTTAATTCCCTTAAGTGTAAGTGTCTACCGTAACCGTAGCTGTCAGCTGTGTAGTTACATAGCTATAGATAATAGTTTTGCAATACTTTCAGTATATGGAAGCTGAGTACTAGCTCGTTAAAGTGGTAGTTTTTAGCTTTAAAACAGTGGTATATTACTTTTTAAAAAAAATAAAAAAACGACTGTCTGCATAACCGTATTCTATGCACACCCTCCAAGACTAATTCAAGCAAAAAATCAGAAATGGCAAATGAAGACGAAGAATTGACAGCCGGAATAGAAAAATCCAAACTTTACGAATTTGTAAAATATTTTGCAAGGGCCGCACTTACAAAATTAAATAAATTAGATGGAAAGCCAGAGATTAGTAAGGCATTTAAAATAGGTGGGGGCCTGGGAGGGGCGGGTGTGGGAGTAGCGTCAGGAGTACCCCTGGCAAGTGTTGTGACATCAAGTGTGGAGGAAGCAGCTTCGGCTCGCGCCAAAATTAAACAGAAAAAAGATAAAATTCTGCTAATTCAAATAATTAATTCTACCTCTTCAAAATGCTTCCAGGAGGACTTTCTCAAATTTTTCGTTCGTTTGGGCACCTCTGTGTATAAAGAGTACAAAGTTTCTATCGAGTATGTTAATCTACTATCTTGTGGGGATATTAGCGGCAAGAGCGAAGGCCCGCACACGGCAGGAGCAGGAACAGCATCACCATCACCTGCCTGCATTTTTCCGGAAAATAAAACACAAGCTATGCATGCTCTGGGTGAGTATGCGGGTGAGTTGGCTTTTAATCAAATGCTCAAATTACAAACTAAATCCCATGACAAGATCATCTCCTCGTTCAGGAATAAAAGTTTGAAGAAGGAAATGGAAGCCAAGTGGGACTCAATCACAACAGTCAAGCTTTATTATTGGGCTCAGCAGAAACTGGACGGCGGGCAAGTGAAAAAGAAAATATTTGTCACACCGTATGAATTGTTTGTTGAAACACTTTTGGAAAACCTGGCCAGTTCAAACAACAACTGCTGTACAAAGTCACAGTCATTTTTCAAATTGAAAGGCACGTTGAATATTACCAAGAAAAATTTGAATGTTCCTATTCAGACGACGATGCTTAACAGCGAGGAAAAAACAGATTCTGTTCACACCTCTTTGGCCTGTGGAAATTTAGATTTGGATTTTGCAGCTGATACAATTTACGATTTGATTGTGAGGGATCCCTCCTTTTCCTGGACTCTCTCAGTTTCGGAAGACATTAAAGATGCATCTAGGAATTTGGAGCATCTCACTCAAAAAGTGAAATCTCTTTATGAGAAGAGTGACGACCACAGCGAGAATTTAGAGGAGCTTAAAAAAATAACAGAGGAAATTCCAGCCAAGCTACTAAGTTCAATAAGTGACTATAAGGTAATTATTCAGTTATTCGTCGTTGTCTTGTTTTGTCAATGTATACAATGTTAAATATTGCTTTTAATATTTCTGTTTCTTTCAGAAATCACAGGAGGACAAGAAAATTCAGAATGTGTGGTTTCAGGTTGAGAGCCCAATTTGGACATTTGCAGGAAGAAAAGAATTTATCACACAACTTCACGAAAAAATCCAAGGAAAAAGAATTCAGCAAGATGGCTCTACGAACGTTGGCACTCAGTCGCCGATTAACGTAATCGCTGCGACTGGCGGGATCGGAAAAACTGAAACGGCGCGCATGTACATTCAAAAGCATGGCTCAGAGTACGACCACATTGTTTGGATTGATGCAGAGGACAAGTCCATCGCCAAAGCTTCCTTCGAATTACTGGCTAAGAAATTGAAAATTAAGAGTGATTCGTGTAACAGCAAAAAACCAGAGGATTTTGAGTTGCTAATAGAGCAAATATACCTGAAACTCCTTAAAAATGCTCGTTTATTGCTTGTCCTGGACAATGCTGAAGCCCTTGATGACGACCTAGGGAATTGCACACAAGGAATTCGATCTTTTCTTCCAAAGTGTCTCCACCCATCTCTAAATCAGCCGTCAATTTTAGTGACTTCAAGGAAACGAAATTGGGGCGAAGGTGATGTTATTGAGCTTCCCTGCTGGACACAGGATGAGTCCGCTAGCTTTGTCCTGGATAGACTCAAATTAGAAAAATGCGCAGAAAACGAATGCGCGGCTCTGCACATGTGCCAATTTTTTGGGGGACTTCCAATTGCAGTCCATTCCGCTGTCGTGGTCATTCTGCAACAGTCCGAGCTGCAGGAAGCGATTGGAAAGGAACCTTACGAAATTCGGGATTTTATTAGAGACTATGAGAATCTACGGGCAAAGGAAAAGGTGCTCAGGTCAAAAACAAGCCAGGGCCAATCTGTAAACAAAGAAGCAAGTCTGATTACTCTCTGGAATGTCACGTTCGATAAAATACGACGAAGCGAGAATGGCCCAGAAGCCCTGAAGGTTCTGTCGACGATGGCTTATCTGTCCCCCGCAGCCATCCCTATGAATCTCATCGCTGCCCTTTTTGAAAAAGAATTCGACGAGTCTACGCTAGGAAATGCCCTAATCCTATTGGCCAACTACTGCCTCATCACTAGATTTAGGAAGCACTACTACACAATGCACCGAATGATTCAAGCAGTGTCTATTGAGCATTCTAATATTCAAATTAAAGCGCCGTGGTGGTCACCCATTCCTACTTTCGCTCTCTCCTTCTTCGTCATTCCGGGAAGTATTTTCCTCGACTCGACATTCTCCAAAGAAAATCGAGCTTTAGTTAAACTACTCATTGAAATTGACAAATTTATCCGGAAAGTTCACGGGCGGAATCGGGACCCAGACATCATCGCCAACATGTGGCATGTCTTCAATAACCTAGCCCAGAAAATTTCACGTCCCGCCTTTTCCCTTATAATGAAATTAATTGCGTTTCTCACTTATGACAGGCGCGTTCCTGCCATAGCGGAGAAGTCCTTTTCATACGTCCTGTCCGCCCTGGACAAGGAAATGGGGCTGTACGGCATCCAAGCCATGGATTTAAAAAGTAGTTTGGCACAGCTGTACGTGGACAACATGAGGTTTGAGCTGGGCAAGCAAATTTACGAGCAGATTCTTAAAGTTCAGACTCAAGTACTTAGTCCAGATCACCCTGAAACCCAAACAACAGTGAACTTGATCAACCAGGCGGAAAAGTACCAGAAAGATCACGAGAACGCACTGGAAATGTCTAACTGGGTTTTGAAATGTTGGGAGAGGATGAAGCTCGAAAATAGTGAAGCTGCTCTGGAAGTCAAAAGTCACATAGGCCATCTATTGGCTGCACAGGGGAACTACGCAGAAGCCGTGGAATTGTTTGACCAAATATTAAACATCCAAAAAATTGTCTTGGGCCCGGACCACGTGTCTTCTTTGAGGACCCAGTGCAATATCATGGAGATACTCACGAAGAACGGGGACGCCCAAATGGCGGAAGAAGTATTCGCGACAGCTAACGAAAAGATTGAAAGAGTTTTGGGTCCACGCCATCCATCCACATTAAAAGTACATTTCAATCACGCTTTTAATTTAAGTGTATGTGGTCATTTTGAAGAGGCGCTAGTTGTTTACGAAAATATTTTTAAAATTGAGAAGCGACTTCGTGGCTCCTCCCACCGGGACAGCTTGAGCACACTCAGTCGAATCGGAGAGATGTACATGAGATTAGGGAGGAGCGAATGGGCGCAATGGACTTATTTTAAAGTTTTACGAGCTAAAGAAGCGGAACTCAGGATGACGGCGGATGACGGACGGCCCTTCACTTTAACAAACAAATCAAACTTGGCTCTGGTCAAGTTGCTTCGGAACAAGGATGACATTGCACTGAAAATGCTCAAAACACTTTTGAAAAAGCAGCAAATTATTTTGGGGTTTGGTCACCAGGAAGCACTTTACACAAAATGCCGAATTGGGCAGGTTTACTTTCTCAGAGGGGATTACGAAGCATCAGCAAGAATAGCACATAGTCTTTTGAGCTTGGGGCAACAATCTGGTTGGGGAGTAAATTCGGACAATTTTCGATATTATGTATCTTCTTGCCAAGAATTATTGAAACGCTCAGTGGACATGCTACCAAAGTAAAGTACAAATTATGCAGTAACATTTGTATTTATTTGTGTCCATTATAAAACCAATTTGCAGTAAGCAAAATATGTAATTTGATTGTACTTTGTTGACAATAGGTTACAGCCAGAGCCAGAAGCGCCTTTCAGTGATCAACTTAACTGTGTTAATGTTCACGTAAGTTTAAAATGTAGTGATAAATTGCATAGCTTGTCATTTTTTTAAATTGTTCTAAAACTCCAAATTTGTGTTCGTTTTGTTTTTCGCAGGATGTGGCAGAAACGTACTACGACTTTCAGGAAAAGGACGACCTTGAAAAAGATCCTGCTTCACAAAACATGTTTTCATACCTATTTATATTTTTGTTTATTTGTAGTTTGATATTTTTTGTGTGTTTGTACTACGCTACTTTTATTTTTTCATGACGAAAACTGAAATATTGGGAAATGCCCAATAATTTAATAATTTTTAGGGAAACTGTATAAAGACTGGGTCTGTATACTCTTTGCATTTAGCATACAGTTGTTAAAATATGTACAAATTAAATAAAATTAATCTAATTTAAAATGATGAAGAAACTATGATAAGAATAATAAAATAGTTTTTAAAACTGTATAACACACTGCTGATTGTGAATCTGACAAATAAATGAATAATACAGCTACTAAATGGTATTGAATTATATGTAGTAAAACATATTTTCCTGTAATTAACATGATTCATTATCGAACAATTTTATTGAGTTTAGTCCAACAGTGATTGCCGTCATTCGTCATAATCACAGTACAACAGATAAAATAAAATAGGCTCAATAATGGAACCTTCTTGTAACAAGTACGTCGCGGAAAATTCCGTGATGGAGTTTTTCTACGCTTAGAGTGGTAGTGCCTTAAATAGCAAGCGATAAATTGAATTAGGATAGCAAGTAGAAGCATACTCATGTTGTTGAGTAATGGGGTGAAGGGGTGAACTGTAATATTAGCAATTATTGTTGGCTCAAATAATTTTTAGTCTGTGAAATTACATCACTCCCAATTTCTCCCTTGGCTTTCCTCAGTTTAAGCCCTGGAATTGAGCGGATGTGATATTTGTACATGTATTTAATTCGCTGGTGTCGTGGACGAAGTTTGGTATGAAATTCTATAACGACGTCCCATGCTTCCTCCACAAGTTGAGCCCTCAGAGTGGGTTCGAAAGGAGTCAAGTTGATATTGGCCGGCTTCTGGAAAACATCGTTGAATCTTTCAATAATGGCCAAGGCTCTTTTGTCTATTCTGGACATGTATGTTTCGAAGTCTTTGTTTGTATCTTTAAGGCGGAGAAAATCCCCGGAGATTCTTCGGATGTCGGGGTGGGGGTGTAGCCCTTGGAGTCGAATTCGGTCACAGCATTCATATCTAATTAGCCATGTAAAATGCAAAACAGTTTTATATATAGAAATACATTCATCGTATATACCTACATGAAAATATGGGAAACCGGATCCACATTTTTTGGATTTTGATTTACAAGAAATTATTAAAAAAAACGATTTCTTTCGAGAGGCTATATTGCATTGTTAATATATCTGACTCACACCAATTGGACTGCGCCTGCTGGTGCGGGCATTTGACCTTCTTGCTCACCCTGTTGAATTGCATTTTCTAGTGCCTGACCATTATTGATAAACACGTCAAGGGCATAGCTCGCTGAAAAATTGTCTTCTCCCATTTTTGAATTCCAAATTATAAATGTCGCATGTAGGCTGACCACAACCTACCTAAAGAAATAAATTAATAATATTATTTCAAATAGATAGGTAGGAATTATAAAGTCTACCTTTAAATAGCGGATTTTCAACTTTCATTAATAGCACTTTAAAGCACTAAATTATGGTATTAAAACGTGTATCAATATAATATGCAACACCTCAATAGTTAATTTTGAGCAGGCTAATTTTAACTGAAGCCTAGCACAATTTAGTTCCAAAAATGCAAAAATACGCTTTTCCTTGTCCTTAGCTGAAAATGCGATTTATGTCTATAGTAAACGAAATGCTAGATGCTGATCAGGTTGTTGAGATTAACACAAGGAAAAAAAATTAACATTTTACAGCTATAATAAAAGAAAAAGGTATAAAATGTCTTGAGACTTTAATAATTTCATTTTCAAAGTTGATAGAATCTTGGTAATTAATTAAAGTATTTACAGATCATCATTACCATCACTGCGTATGTAATTTAATTTTAATTAACACATACAGTGTTATTAGTGTTCTAATTAAAAATTCTGTAATTATTCTTGACCACCTATGCAGTACGCTCTGTAGAAAGATCTGTATTTTGTGGGTATAGTTAGTTGTAACACTGCCTAAAATTTCTCTACTGGTCTACTTTACTGGTGCCAATGATAGGGATTTTAATGCGGTCTTCTAAATCCGAATCAGGAACGGGCGACAGAGATACTTTACCTGGGGGGTTCTCTCGTATCTCAGGACCGGCCCGGCGAGATACTAAATAGTATGCACGACATATGGAGGGATTTAATTAGCAAAGAGTATGAGCTTAACGCTAGCGATGCTATATGGGTGGGGAGGGTTATGATGCGCTTTCCCTACAATGACTATGGCTATGATATGATACTAAAATACTTATAATTAATTATATTAAAATATATATTTTATATGCGAATATCAAACCCGAGGTACGAGATGCAATCACACACAAAACTATATAAATGATAAGTACGTTTTAAGGGTCTTATACAGCCCTGTATTTATTTACTTTTAATAATACTTTTACTGCGTTCGTAACGCCGAATGAAAAATGGTCCGTAACCAAAATGAAAGTAGCGTTTACTTTTTAAATTCAATTATTCTTTTCTGGGTACATTCCCTATCTGTCGTCGTACGATTCAGATTTAAATTTCACAAAATTATTTACTTACCTCGTGGGTTGAATTCAGAGCCGGACGGATATATATTTTGACTTCTCGTGGACAGTCTTTCTGGGTCACCTTGTGTTCCCTAATAAATTCGCACGTAGCGTCAAAAATATAATTCTCCCTCGTAGGGTCAAAGGGTCAGCGTTTGATCACCTATAAATTCGCCCGTAGCGATGAATACACTTTTCCTCGTGGGAAGTCTTGGTCCGCTTGGGTCCCTAATACTTTGCTCGTAGCAACAAATATATTTTCCTCGTAGGATTTTCCTGGTCCACGTGGGCACCTATGATTTGCTCGTAGCAACAATTCTGCCGTAGCACGGTCGAGTGAGGAGTACCTTCTTCGCCGGAGTCCAAGTAGAAACTGGTTATGGTCATGGTCCGTGAGGATAGAAGATCCTCACGTACCATGCTATAATCCCTATTCGCATTTCCACCGTGTGGAATATTATTTTCCCTTTTGACCATCTACTTAATTAGTGGGATCACTTTGCCTGAAGGGCTTTTGGGGAAATATCCGTCCGTGTCTGATTTCAACTCACGATTTACATTCTATATCATAAAATATTATATTTTATATTTTATACAATATATATTTTTATGAACATCATTTTTCTTCTCTCAAAACTTCTGGACCAAATGCTTTGATGCCCTCATCAAAACGAATAACATAATTTCAAATACATAATAATAATTCTCATAATTTTATAATGTCTTCTTCTGGACCAAATCTTTTATTATCTTCAAACGAAATATCCAACAGAACGAAACAGCCAATAGTATGAACGTCCAATAATCCACATCTTTTTCTCCATATCCTTAAGTGCGAGCAACGGTGCAATTAATGGACCTGAAAGAAACTATGATGCGAAAGAAAAAGAACACACACTATTGCATTGATTAAAGTTCCTGTATGGCATTTTATTATTTCATTTGTACTCTTTTCTAGACTGATTTTAAACATAATTTAATTCAGTCTTTTGGGAAATATCCCAACTTTTACAGGTAATTTATTTAGTAAAATAAACGTTATTTTTGTCAAGGAATAAATGAAAATGTATGTATCAAAAATTCTAAGCTACATTCAAAAATACTAATTTTTGCTTATGTCTATTATAACGTGTCAAAATGGTAATTATTTCATTAAGTCATTTAAATTTGAGATCACGTGGAAGCAAAATATTACTAACTACTTATATATAAGATTGTATCAAAATTTTTGTGGACGTATCCGAACATGTTATCGATTATAATGAGGAGTCAGACGTATCTGACGAGAAATACTTTGAAGATGAATTTCGACGCGGGTTTTTCTGGAGAGTCCCTAGAGACGTTCCAGCGATCAAGTTTGGTAAGCTTGACCGCGAATGACTTGAAGCTCGTGAGCTATTATTTCTACTGGGAATTCTCTCTCGCTGATAATTTTTAATTTGGCGAGAGCCCTTTTCAGTCAGTGGAGTAGTTTCCACGCAATTTCGATTGATTGACAGAGATAAATCAGAAATATCTCTAGCACTTATATTAACGGAGATTTTTCGATCCTGATCTTCCAGAAGAGGTTTTTCTGGCGACAAATTTTCTGGTGGTCTCGAGTTGACTGACGGCGTGTAGTTCGCCGTCCCGAGCATTAACTTAGGTAATTCATTTTCATAAATGAATGGTTCATCATCTATGATCATTGGTATTGGTTCAGGAAGGGGAGATCGTCGTGCGAATATCCCTGATCGTTCGTCCTTTATAGGGGACGACATTTCGTAAATCTAGAATGTTGAAATGGAACGGGGAAAAGCAAAAATAAAAAAATAAAAAATTCAAAACCCTCAATTCACTGATATTCAACATTTTTATTTTGAACCTTTTATATAACCCGTATTATCATGTGCTCAAAAATAAACTTTTGTAATACCAAAATTCATAGGTCGTAACCTGAGACGTATCTCGTACTTATATCTACTCTACTTTTACGAAGATCCTAATACGTATATTATGCAGTCAATTTAATGGAGATCAACATTTTACAGTCATTTTTAACGTAGTCTTTTATCTCACAATAATCACTAGTAGTGAGATCATTAGGAGTAACATAAATAAATTTTATAAACGTCAATACTTTGAATATTTTACCAACTTGTACATTTATCATTTAACCGTCATTTTCTTTGGTCATTTCATTTAAAGCAACAATTCATACTAATTTTATTAAGGATAATGAAATGACTACAACACTCTTTCACGGGATTGAAAATTTCTAAACTATTTGTGACGGACCATCATGACCGTGATCAAAACGGCCATGAGGGTTACCTCGTCAGGGCTTAGAACAAAATTGAGGGGGTTCGCGACAATCTTCAGCCTTATGTCGCAGAGACCCACATTTGAAGCACTTCAACTTACTCTTTTCGCGATTCTTCTTATGGAAATCGCCATTTACTTTGGGACACTCTAAGTATACGTGTCTTTCCTCTATACCAGCCTTAAGGCATATTTGGCATAAAGCGATTTTTGGGCAGACAACTTTTTCTTTTATTGGTCTACCTTTTCTACTTACTTTACGGGGAGGAGGCACCTCATCGATTTCTCCATCTGATGAGATCTCTCCTTCCTCTCAAGGCTCTATGTACAACTTGTATTTTGGCTTTTTGAACTTTGGAGCTCGAGCTTCTTCCTCGCTATCGGTCTCCTGCTGATTCGTGAACTTAATCCTATCTATCTTAATTGCTAAATCTAATGGTGGAGTAACGTTGCCAGACATATCTATCTTGCTAACAGCTAACTGCATTTCAGGAGTATCTCCCTGCCAAACAACTTGCAAATCGTTCTCATCGGGTTCTCGTTCATCTCAACCTTGCAACAATTGTTCTTCTTCATCTGGCAGAATAATTATGGAGCCTTCGTCGTCACTGCCACCAAGCATGATTTCTAGATCACTCATTCTATGTGAAACATGAAACGCTATTTTAACCTATGTATTATATATATATTTATATGTTATGTACTGTAAATCTTTAGCGTAAGCAAAGCAAATAAGCGTTTTTAGTCGACGTCGTACAAAGGACCGTCGAATATGTGAGTAAGTCGTCTTGGTCTATTGGTAGGCCTTCCCAGAGTCGGGCCGGCTCCTTGTGGAGGCGTCTCGGCTTTGGGAAACCCTTGCGTCTGTACTCTTTGTACATTGATATCAATTTGTTGTCCAACAGCGGCCTGTTATGGTCGTATTATTCTTAATACGTCTTCCTGCGTAAGGATGTCATTTGCTTTTGGCAATATTAATGTAATGGGGACTTTTTGTTCTGAATTAATCTTAACTAACTGACCATCCCCTTCTCCCCCTGGAAAAGGTGGACCCGCATCAACAGGCGATTGAGAATCGTCGGATGATGTAAACGGTTCTGGAAATTGAAAAGGCGAGAAATGAATCAAAGGAAAAAGTGGGCTATTATTTGGAGCAGGAGTATTGTTTTCAGGCATATTATCAATGTTTGATTGTATGCGGAGTATGGAACCGGGAACTTGGTTCCGACTGCTTTGATAACGTTGGCATTGAGTACAGTCTGCAATAACCCTAGATATGAGCTCACCCATATTCAGGAAGTGATAATCTTCCCGCATGATCATATGTAATTTTTCATTTCCAAAATGACTTTTCTGATGCATAAATTGAGTCGATTGAACTGCCAATTTATGTGGTATGACTGGGACATAAGGTCCACTCATAAATTCAGTAGTAATTCTTTCTAATAAGTCGTTTTCTCCCAAACGATAAATTTTTCTATACCTACTTGTTCCAACTAATTCGTTGTCTTTATCAAAGCGTAATCGTTGTATTATTTTGTCTACATTCTCGTCCTCAGCTTGTAGCTGATGCAAATTATTTATCCTATGTTTTAATTCTGCACAGCGACGAATAAATTCATTTTCTTTTCGGTTACGACATACTATTTTAATAAGTCTGCAAGAAAATATGATTTCACGGTCTAGGTTGATTCTCGTAGATGTATGCAACAACTCCTCTATTTGTGCGGGCAGTCCAGCCAGCAAAAGTATTTTAATGTCGAATTCTCGTAATTTCAAGTTCCATCTTACCAATCGTGGAGGTAAGTCTGAGATTTTCAGAATTGTCGGCAATACCGCGTCAGTGGTGTATACATGAACGGTCCGACCTGTAGTGAAGTTACGGAAGTTCCGTAATGCTTGGATAAGCGCAATACCATGCTTATCCAACGTTGAGAAGGTCTCTTTTACCTGTACCAAATAATATTGGAAACGAGAGAGTAAGCGTCGTACGCCGTTTTTATTTTGTACCAATATAGCGATGATATGATTCTCAGATATATGATACCATAATTCCAATTGAATGGAATGATCGGGTAACGCCATAACCGGAGCAGTGAGGATTTGATACCGGATAGCATCAAAAGCTTCACGACACTTTGCCGTGAATATGAATGGCGGTGATTTTCGTAGTAATTCGAAAAGAGGTTGCATCACCTGAGAATAACATTGGACCGTATCACTGAATTTATTTGTTTGCCCAATGAAATCACCTAATTCGCCCATATTTTTGGGATACCGAAAAGTCATAATTGAATTTATTCGCTTTTGCTGTAACATTTGTGCATGTTGTTTACGTGTTTTCTCTACCTCTGTTTCTGGTTGGTCAGTATCAGTTGATACTGGGATAGGTGGTCGTTCACCTAATATAGGACTTGGAACCTGTAACTCAGTTGAATGAAGTCTCAACTGTGGATAATAGTTATTGAAATCAAGATCACATCCCAATTTCGAATCCTCATATTCTTTATATTTCTTTTCTATATCAGCCTTCAACGCGGCACGATTTAACTGGTTATGAATTATCATGCCCTGTGTCTGTCTACTTCCGAGGCGTATCACTACCTCGTCTGGCAAATGGTGATATGTCGCTATCCGACTCTTAGCTTGTAAGCCCATACCGGTCTTACCCATATTAATGACTGTAATGATTCCCTTACCTTGAATTAATTTGATATGTTCTGGGATTATCATTAATCTTAAATCGAAAAGTAACTTGTAATTCGTTTCGGTTACTATATGACCGTCAAATGAAAGCTCATCAGTATATATGTTGATGGGCTTTTCTTCCCCTATTTCTAAGTGTACGTGATCCTGAACGTAAATATTTTTATCTGTCTTTGTTTTTGATGATTTATCTGAATCATCGCTTTTAACTTTGTCTACCTTGTCAGAGCCAGTAGGTCTCTGTTGTCTTTTCTTAATTGGCAACGCTGTCATAATAGTCGAAGGCGTAGAATGTGTTCCATGAGTTTCAGCTCCCTTGGGAATCTGCACTTCATCTGACTCATCGGATGTATAAACGTAGTCTGGACTGGGTCTGTTTTCCGTAGAAAACGCAATTATTCCGGATTGACAACTTACTGTTATGTCATATTTAGATAATAAGTCCATTCCAAATACTATACTATCCATCATATTTTCTACAATATAAAATGTCCAATTTATCCAAGTGTGGAGTTCATCCACATAGAAACCCAATGTTACCTGTTGATTGGATTGTAACGGTTTACCATCATACACGATCATGTCCGCTTCAATTTGTTGGCACGATGTGACGATATGATCACATCCCAACAACTTCACTGTCCTAGGATTGACAATACTGAATGTAGATCCCGTGTCTACAATAACATTGAAATCCATTGCCACTCCATAATAGTTACGGAATGGAAATGTTCGTTTCACCTCCTTAGGTGGTTGATTTATTTTCCTAACATGTAATGTCTTCGGGCTTGCCGAAGCTTGTTTTTGGTTTAATGTATTACTGGATGTCGCTACTTCACCCTTATTGTCTAAATTACTTGAAGTTTCTTTTTGAGTCAGCTCGTAAGCCGCCATTAATCTGTCTAATTCATTATTTTCATCATTGCTCGAGGATACTGATACAATGGGTGATTCTTCATTCTTTTGACTTGATGTCCGTTGTAATGGTATATTCTCTAGGTCTGGGATCTCAGCAGATCTTACTCTGAACATTCTGAACCTTGGATTATTTTGAGACATCTGCTGATGTACTTGTTCCAAAGTTTGTGGATTGGGATTACTATGGCTCCCATAAATTTGATTATTTTGAGGCTGATGATCATTACTCATTGGTAATGCAGGTACGTTTTGTCTCATACCCATATCTCGTGCTGGATCGTAGTTATAATCACGATCACTAAGATGCATCGCACGCATTTGGTGAACTGTATTGGTATAATTTTGATTGAAGTCCTGATGATTGTAGTTCTGATTATAAGACGGGGGTTGGTTATAAAAACCACCTTGATATCCCTGATTATAATTATTATTTCGATTAGATCCATTATTATTGTTCCTATATCCCCTATTACTGTTTCCATTATATCTATTGTTTCCTCTACCCCTATTATTGTTGTAGGAATTTCTTTGCATGGGTGCGTTGTTCATTTTAGCCCATCCTGCTGCTTGAGGGGGTAACGGAATACCCTGTCACTGCATGGCTTGCCAACAGTCAATCACAAAATGGCCCGTTTTACCGCATTCATAGCATGTGGGCTGACCGTCTGTGGCTACACTATTCTTTTTAATATTAGGATTATATTTCCCTGGGTCAGCTCCATGTCGAACTTGACCTCCGTTGGGTTGATTCCCATTACGGCTATTATTGGAAGGAATACCTCCATTTAATCCTCTAATGTAAATTGGCTTCTTTTGATGTCCATCAAATACGTCTTGGACGTTATGGTTCAAAAGGCTTTCTGATTGCTGAAGGATATGGCAATTCAAAACTTTCGTGAAGTTATTTATATCCGTACAATTCATCATTTCTTTTCGCAGTGGTTAAGGAAGTCCTTCTAATAACTTCATCAACTTTCCTTCTTCATCCATGTTAGGATCCATTTGAGTTACGCATTGTAACCGTCGGTTAACATATTCATTTCCACTTAACTTGGAATTGAAAATTGTTGAGGCAAGCTCAGAAGCTGCCTTGCTACTAACATACGCACGATCGAATTTCAATTCGAGGGCTTGATATATCTGATTAACCGTAGCATCCTTAGCTGTCTCTCTTTCTTTTGCGTCAGTTATAGTAGCATAACTGGCGATAAATCTCGGTTTTTCACCTATCCACCAGTTCCTTGCTGTCCCAACCAAGGCCTTATCTAATGCCTTGTAGATTTTATCAGTGGTTAGAATCTTACGGGTAATGATTTCTTGTTTAAAGAGATCAATCCAACCTCGTGCTTCCTTTTCGCCACTATAAGTTGGTATTCCATCCATTAGTTTGGATTCGGAAATCACCAACTGCTGGTCGGCATCTAATCCCTTATTTTTAGCCAGGAGGGTTTTCAGAATACCCTCCAGCTGTTCAGCAGTGACTGTCATGATCCGTTGACTGATTGAGTCAAGATATGGATAATGTAAAGTTAGAAAGGATGGATGTTGGGGCGGTTCCCAAAGCTTAACTTTGTAGTGTTGAAGCTTATATTCTAAATCTTCTTTTTCGAATTCTAATGATTCGTCGTGCCAAGATTTCTCACTTTTTGGAGAATCTGAAAATTGAGTTGCTAGTCCTATGAAATTGGACGAGGTTGTAGATATATCTAATGTAGGGTCGTCCCCAAAAATAAAAGAATCGGAAAGATCCAAGTCCTCTTTCTCTTCCTTTATTACTGTGATGGGTACTGCTTCCTCTTTTGCTTTCGGCTGAGAATCGATTTTATCGTCTTTGCCTTTCTTTTCCAGTTTGAAGTTGAACTGGAAATTCGCGTGGAATTTCCTTTTAAATACCGAATTTATTTATTAAATCGTAGCGAATCCTTGGATCTGAAATGTCCTTATTTATGATTAACTCGGAGTTAATACACAGGACCCAGGATTAGTTGTAGTTTCGATGCAATATCGACAATTGAAAATGAATTATTTTGGCTTTTCTGACGTATCAGTATAATTTTAGTATATCTGTTTATGGTTCACTAGTAAGTGACAGTTAATTTTCCTTATTTTATCCAAATGTGAATACAATACCTTAATTCAGTACTTTATTACAGTACAGAAAATAATAACCACACTATACTCGTTGATTGCTTCCTCGTAGGAAAATGTGAAATAGATTTCTATACTTCAAGTCTCTCCGTAAGAGTAAATAATTTATTTTATATGTAGGAATACCTATGTGTGTAGTACTTAACTACCAAAGAATTTTATTGAATTCCGTTGATAAAACAATGCCCACGTCGACGTTAGCGTACGTGAACCGGATGCGTTTCCGCTTTAGGGAACCGAATCTGTTTTTGTTTTATTTTGATGTAAGTCTGATTAATACTTTTAAAAATAATCAGGCCTTAAATCTTTACCTTCACAAACAATTTGTAAATTGACAATAATTAATTAACTTTGACTTGAATTAAGAATATTGACACAATTTTGATTTCGTATTTATTTGTAGAATGAATTACTTGGAGAATGAATTATAATTTTTATAATTATGATGATGATGATGATGATGGGTGATTATATGCTTTGCAGTGTGATATGAGGACGAGGGTACATATATCTCGCGCAACAGCCACCGAATTTTGATATTAAAAGCAAGCTTTTAAGCACAAGCAATAACTTAATTGTAGTGTCGTAACACGTACCTTTTGGTCAAATTATCAAATTAAGTAATAAGTCAGCAGCTAAAATAATCTTCCCAAGGTTCACAGCGAACTGTGCGTCAACAACTAAATCTTCCTCGACTAGTAAGTCGGGTTCAGGAGCGTATCCTGGGGAATCTAAAATAAATTGGAATTGTCGGTAAGAATCCAATCGTATCTCCAATGATTGTTTCGTCGATGACGTTCAAGGGAAATCTTTATTTTAACTATGAGGTAAATTACTATAATTGCTATTATGGCTACCCAGTCGTATGGACTCAAGTAGAATACAATGAACATTCAACGTTCCAGTTGAACCCGATAAATCATTAACTTGTTCCAAATTTTATATAAAATTACAATACTAAATGTAAAGAAAATGAAAGCAATATCTGTCGATGTCAGATTTACTAAAATCAGCATTCAGAAATTTTTGTAAAATTTCCTAATTTATTTTACTCCTATTATGAGTTGTAGTATTAACTATCTACCTCCTTAATTTATTTAACCCACGTGGGATGTTAAAATTTGGAAAATTTCGAAAAGATAAGAATAATATTTTGAAATTGTAAAATGAATTTCAATTGTCAAAAGAAAATTCAAAATTGTAAATTAATTCAATATATGTTTACTTATATAACAGTAGTAACTGTTATTTACCATGAATTTGTATGTACTATTGTGTACTGGGAATAAATATTCGACGCCAACTTCTCTGCACCCACCGTATGGATGTGTACTAACTGTTGTTTACCACGAAAATATGTATATATATAATATTACTATGTACCTCGTAAGTACCTATGTTCTGTACTAGAAGAGTACAGGAAAACACGACGCTAACTTCTCTGCACCCACCGTATGGATGTGCACTAGCTGGTAGTTACCACGAAAGTATGTATGTCTTTAATACTACTATGTACTACGTAAGTACCTGAAGATATATGATTATGTATATACCTACTCCCTACTTTTAACGTTCGTGATAAACACGACGAAGTCTTTTCTACGTTTTATTTTACCTACCTCTGATTGGTAGTTCGAATTTATTTCCAAAATTCGACAATTTATTTTCGGCACTATGAACACTTATGTGGTTTGACTTACTTCGTAACGTAAACGAAAGAATGAACGTTTACGATCCGTTTCTGGTCAAATCTTCTTTCCCCAGATGGGTACTTATGTATTCTGTCTAAGAAGGATTTTATTCTTATCCTGGAGTTTGTAAGCTGAAGTCACAACTTGTGATTCTCTTCGGTGCCACGTGAGGCTAGAAAAAGTAAGTATTTGAATTTTACCTCACAAATACTTAACTGTATACTTACACAGACTTCAATAGTGTATTCGTACAACAGTGATTTTCGTGCACTCAAAATTTTAATCAAAATTCAAAATAAAAATTCACTTCGTAAGTGACTTTGTGAAAATAAGTAAGTGTTTTCTTTTTATTTTGACTTACAGAGAGCCACACCGTGGAACGGTAGGAGCTTCGCTGTAGTTTCCGGTTTATATCGTTGACGGAAGTAGAAGAATCCAACTCCGTCTTTTCTTCTTCCCGGATTGTCCTGATTCTAAGTCCAACTGACTTCAAGCACGTCCAAAGTGGCCCGTGTCCTGATCTCGTAAGATGTCTATAAATTTTTAATATTAAAGATATCGTTATAACCTGTGTTGTAATAGATTTATTTGTAAATGCCCCCAAAATGGCAATTGTGAACAAATTACAACAGGCCCCCAAATTACAACAGTATGCTCTGTTATATTTGGGTATACATACGTAAACGCTTGTGCACAATTACAACAGTGTGGACTCCAAGTCCATACACAAAATTTGATTGTAATTTGTATTTTATTTTACCTATTTTGATTTCCTTTTTGTTTTGTAGGAATCCCTATTTGGCAGGCTCCACGTAGGACCGAATATTTCGAAGACTTCGAAGTAGAACTAAATTCCTTAATTTCGGATCGTATCCGCTGTCAAATCCGTGGATTTATCTTTGCTGTATTTTGGATGGCTGGTCACTTCGTAAGTGAACTAAAATAGAAATACAGAATTGACTTTATTTTAGTTTGTAGTAATTTTTATGTGTGTACCGATATGTTTTATTAACCAGTGCTGATCAATGGTGATTTAGTAAAATCACCAACTTAACTATATAGTTTCTTCGTAATTTGATTTTAGCTGTGCCCACATGTACCAACTCGAAGAATGAACTTAATTTATGCTGAGCCACCTGTAAAGCCGAATGATGACTGAAAATTACACACTATGAAGTCACTTGCTGATGACTTCCACAATTCAACAAACTTCTGTAAGTGTAAAATTGAATTATGATTTTGTAGAGTGGACTGGGACTACCTTTTATTTATTCTGTCCCAACTAATTCACTCCACACACCACTTACAAATCTAAACTCCCCTAAATGAAGCGTTGAAAAGGAAATTACACAGTCTGGGTATTAATCCCCAGCACTTTATAAGTTTGCAATAGCATAAGTCAGGGTCAATCCCCTGCAATGAATTTTTCTCACTATCAAAAGCCACGGTCAATCCCGTGCACTATTTTATTTGTCACTATCAAAAGTCGGGGCCAATTCCCTGCATTAATTGAAATAGCCTTCAATTTTCGAAGTCGTGGCTCGAATTAACCATGCAACTATTTATTTTACTTTTAGGCAAAAGTCCAGGTTGCGTACCTGGCACTAATCACAATCAACACTTTATAATTCGAGGTATTATAATACCTATCTTGCTTTACCACCATAAGCTGGGGTGGAAGTTCCCCTTAATTCTGAATTTTACTTAATTCGCTGATACAAAATTTCGAGCGTTTCGAAAATTGAAGTTTCTACTTCAACACAATATAAAGTAAGTCCGTAGACTGAGGAGCGTTTCCTCACTATATTTTATACACTCAAAAGTCAGGGGTAAGTTCCCTGCACTATTTTATTTCCTAACTAAAATTCAAGGCTGTGCGCCTTGGTAAATTATATTAACTAAATAACACCCTATAATTTCGGAATTATTGTTCCGTCTTTTGGCACAATCAACATTAAACATTCATAGTAACATACACAAATTATATAATGATGATTATACGCACATAAATTATGAATGATTATTGACACACATAAATCATGAATGATTATTGGCACATATAAAATTATGAATGAACTTTTGGACTTACAAAATTATGAATGCTGAATTGATGCACAAAATTATGACTGAATATGCTGACATACACAACTATGACTGAAAATTCACACTGAACTATGGATGAATTAATCTGTACTAACAAACAGGCTGCTTACCTATACAAGCTATATAAATTATGAGTGAGTTTTCGTAAAGCCCCCCAGAACTTTAGAAAATCACTAAATGATTTATTTTACAACTTGAAAACTTGTTTTCTACTTTTCAGAAAATACCTGGCCGTGCCACTGGCAAATGGGACTATTTCCCTACTGTTTCCTATGGAAAATGAGTTGTGTTAACTACACACTTCACTGTATATCGTCTTTACGGTAAATTGAACAAAATTAACACTTTAATAATTCACAATTTTGAATAACGAATCCAAAATCGAAAGACTTTCAAAAATGAAGCCTTGCTACCGTCGTGGGTAGTTAAGTAGTAGTGTAAGTAAGTACTTACGCTACTTTCAATGCAAACTGATGGGCCCTGAGTTGCCACTCAGGAATACTGACTTTTTCAACTTAAATTTTTATGATTTTGGTTTCGTTTTATTTCAGAATTATGGCAAACAATAAAATTTCGAAGCTAGTGGCTTCGAGAGGAGGAAATATCCTCCTAAATGAATCAAAAACTGATGAGTGGCTGGTGCCACTGGCTACACACTGCGGCTACCTAATAAGGATATGAATTTTGCAGTTTTCAACGAAAATACTGAATTGAAAATTCTGATATTGTACAACAATGAAGACTAGTAGTCTATTTAACTTTATAACTCAAAATTAATGGCTGAAACTCAATAAATGTTCACTATTGCAAATTGTAAGCCTTGTCTCATAAGAAAATCATGCCGTGTTTCAACTTTTCTAAAATGGCTACCTATGTTATCAAATGGCAATTCTAACATACATAATATGAAATGCTTTTCCTTATGTTTTACGTACCTTTATGGATTGGCTGACTTGGTTTTCTCGTAGAAATTCAGCACTCCGGTTTTCTTTCTTTATGGTCAGAATTTTCGTAAATTCTGCTATCAAATGTGAACCTCTTAAGTTTCGTAATAACGAACAATAGTTTTGAAATTTCAGTTTTCTGAACTCTGAATTATATTCAGCAAAATTGATGACTATGAGAGATGCGGTGCAGTCAGTCCAGTAGGTACTTATCCCTGTCTTCCGCTCCTTGTAGGCACGTCCTCTCAGCTTCACATCCACAGCCACTATTGCTGGGCAAAATTCAACTTTTTCTTTATTCTGCGGGAGCGTTTCCTCGCTATATCCTCTCGTCTCGGCCTCTGTGCACTGTGTGCTCGGGATGATTTTCCCTCCAAAATTTTCTGTGGCTTGAATTCTCGTAGAATTTCGAAGCGTCCCTTTCACTTTCTATTTCCTATAGATTATAATGTGCCGTGCACGCTGCCTCATGCGAGGTTGCCAAGTAGGTCGTTCCTGTCGCTTTTTCTGGCTAGCTAGTTACATGTAGCTCCGTAAGCTGTACTTGTAACGCGTATAGCTAACAGTTAGTAAACTGTCTGGCCACGCGGTTTGCTATACTGTACAATGGTACAGTATACCAACTTCTAACTTATGGGCCCAAATGAAATGGGACTTTTTCTACAATTATTTTCTAACTACAATTAACTAATTGAGGGGGGTAAAATAGTCTTATTTTACCCCGCACCTTCTTGATAGGGATTTTAATGCGGTCTTCTAAATCCGAATCAGGAACGGGCGACAGAGATACTTTACCTGGGGGGTTCTCTCGTATCTCAGGACCGGCCCGGCGAGATACTAAATAGTATGCACGACATATGGAGGGATTTAATTAGCAAAGAGTATGAGCTTAACGCTAGCGATGCTATATGGGTGGGGAGGGTTATGATGCGCTTTCCCTACAATGACTATGGCTATGATATGATACTAAAATACTTATAATTAATTATATTAAAATATATATTTTATATGCGAATATCAAACCCGAGGTACGAGATGCAATCACACACAAAACTATATAAATGATAAGTACGTTTTAAGGGTCTTATACAGCCCTGTATTTATTTACTTTTAATAATACTTTTACTGCGTTCGTAACGCCGAATGAAAAATGGTCCGTAACCAAAATGAAAGTAGCGTTTACTTTTTAAATTCAATTATTCTTTTCTGGGTACATTCCCTATCTGTCGTCGTACGATTCAGATTTAAATTTCACAAAATTATTTACTTACCTCGTGGGTTGAATTCAGAGCCGGACGGATATATATTTTGACTTCTCGTGGACAGTCTTTCTGGGTCACCTTGTGTTCCCTAATAAATTCGCACGTAGCGTCAAAAATATAATTCTCCCTCGTAGGGTCAAAGGGTCAGCGTTTGATCACCTATAAATTCGCCCGTAGCGATGAATACACTTTTCCTCGTGGGAAGTCTTGGTCCGCTTGGGTCCCTAATACTTTGCTCGTAGCAACAAATATATTTTCCTCGTAGGATTTTCCTGGTCCACGTGGGCACCTATGATTTGCTCGTAGCAACAATTCTGCCGTAGCACGGTCGAGTGAGGAGTACCTTCTTCGCCGGAGTCCAAGTAGAAACTGGTTATGGTCATGGTCCGTGAGGATAGAAGATCCTCACGTACCATGCTATAATCCCTATTCGCATTTCCACCGTGTGGAATATTATTTTCCCTTTTGACCATCTACTTAATTAGTGGGATCACTTTGCCTGAAGGGCTTTTGGGGAAATATCCGTCCGTGTCTGATTTCAACTCACGATTTACATTCTATATCATAAAATATTATATTTTATATTTTATACAATATATATTTTTATGAACATCATTTTTCTTCTCTCACCAATGTAGCTAAGAAAGCAGAACTGTACATTCAGAACGATTTATCCTTATAGTACTGGCATGACACATTGTTGACACAGCACAACAGTTGATTACAAGCTTTGTTTAGGTAAGCGTGACTGAGGTCAAAGCCAACAGTAACAATAAAATATTGAATTTCTTAAAACAAAAATATAAATATATAGATATTAGATATAAAATTGTATATAACATGTTGAATCATATATATAGATAGTCTCATAAATTAAACATTATACATATATTCATTATTGAATAACACATTAGTCAGAATCAAATAAATCCCTTAAAATCAAAAACATAGGAATGTAGAGCAGTCGGAAATCGGAATTCTACAAACCAGTCAGTCCCATCAATTAAATCTCATCCGCAATACTGTTCAGCTCAGCCTCGAACCGAGAACATGGAGGAAAATATAAAAGAAAGAATTCAATGAGTAGCAGCATCTTCATTTGATTTTCTGGCACTATATCACTAAGAGTAGGATGTGCGTAGCTGAAGAGGAAATTAAGTATTGGAGGTGACACGGTCCCAGGCTCTAATTCACCCTTTGACACGATCATTTTAAGCTTCTTAATTGATTGCGTGTGATAGTTGCACATTGACTGAATTTGCTTGAAACGTGGAAGAATTTTTTGGGTGAACTTCTCGATCAATTTTGAGGCTGCCTCCAGAATTTGGGTACTTCGACTACTGCAGTCTAATTCACCCTGGTTCGCATGATTGAAATTAACGATGTGGTCGATGTCGACGCTGTTACCCTGTTCATCTCTAATGTCATCCGCTTCCTCTTGAATCCGGGAAAGGTCAGAAAGGAAGTCAGTATTTGTGTCGAGGAGGCGGAGGATCACATCCGTTGTGGACCGAATATCCGGGGGTAGATTTGAACTTATGAGGCGAATGAAAGCACAGTGTTCATATCTAAATGTGTGGGGGTCAGAAAATAATAGATTTTTGATTAGATTTCAAATTAGATATGAAAGAACACTACACATTTTAACAGTAAAGTCTAACTCTAACTCTACTGATGGCGTCATTTAAGGACGACCCCGCATGCTGTCTTATTATTAACGGATAAACTTATAGCAGATCAACTTGAACAAAAATAAAGGAAATCACATATTACAAATTATTGAGAATAAAATCAAAAATGGTCTACAAATTGACTTCCTTACACTAGTTGGATATCCTGATCCTGTCCAACAACTTCTTCCTGGTTTTCTTCATTTTCATTCCCACCATTCTGATCATTAGCATGACGTGCATTGACCAATATTTCCATGACTCCTGGCACCTCTATGACAGGCGTCTCCCATGGTAAACTGCCTCCCATGTTAAATAATGTTAAGCGTACTAATTTTACTAACTAGTTAATTGGTAGATGATAATAGTAACTAATTAGATTGTAGGTTCGTTTATTTAAGAATTCATACCCTTAAATTTTGAAAGCTGGTTATATCGTCAAGATAAGCAAATGGGAACCTTATATTATTACTGTGATATTATTCATTTTTTGCAATGCTGCAATAATTTTGCTAGTTCTACTTTCTACATAAATGACCTTACGCACTTAATTTTATTATGAAATTTTAAAAGCTTGCCAACACTGAACAGTCGTTTATAAAAACAGACCGATAAAACAAAACAAAAGTATCTACACTTGCAACTGATTATTCGTTAAAAATATTTCACGAATTTGAAACAATAATGAAATATTACGCTTTAGTATTAAATTACACTGATGTGAGTCAGTTTTTAAAATATAATGAAAGTTTAAAAAAGTAAAAAAACTATTACTTAATGGACGGATTAATGGGTAGTAATAAAGAAAGTTGTAACACTAACAACTGTCCCAATTCTTTATTTTTCGTTGTTACGTACCTGTCTGTCAAATTGTTACCCTCAAAATTAGCATTTGTTATTAATAGCTTTCTATTTATGGGTATTCCAGTCGTAAGACTTTCGTCCAGTCCACGTTATTTGCTTACTCACTAAAAAGTTCCTTGAAGTTTGTGTTATTACCCTGCAGCAATATTAAGGAAAGCTAAGGTCGAAGTAAAAAAATGTAAATACTTATTTGAATTAACTATATAATATGCAGGTATAATCATTAAAAGTAGGTGACGAAAGAGCTATGCGGAAAACTATATTTAAGATATAGATACCTACATCCTTTTACTGTAAATTCACTTTTATCATTAACCAATAAAAGCCGTGCCCATGGGCTGTAGTTGTAGTTATTGTAATTGGTGTTATATATTATATGTTTCCAACCAAATTAAGTATTAAAAACTCTATCATTATTTTGAGTTTCGAGATTATGATTTATTACTGTTCCAGTTATATTTATTTTACCAATTTTCTATGTGGTTGTGTAGCTGTGACAATATATTAGGATAACATATCGTCTATGAAGAACCAAAATGACCCAAATCCATTTTTAGCTAAAAACAAAATGCAATTTCTAAAACATATTAAAACTTTGAATGCTTATTGTAGTTAGAAAACATAGCAATTTTTAAACATGTAAATAGAATATTTTGCAGTTTTTAAAAAGCATACAAATAGAATATTTTGCAGTTTCCAAAAAGCATATGTAAATAGAATATTTTGCACGTTTCAAAAATATGTTAATAGAATACTACGCAATTTTCAAAAAACATGCAAAAAGAACAATTTTCACGTTTCAAAACCATGTAAATAGAATATTTGCACATTTCAATAGTATCGCGTAAATAAATATTTTGCAATTTTCAAAAATATGTAAATAGAATACTTTGCACTTTCAAAAACATGTAAATTGAACATTTTTCATCTTTCAAGATCATGTAAATTGAACATTTTGCATCTTTCACGATCATGTAAATACAATATATTGCACATTATGTAAAAACATGTATTTAATAATATTTTGCACCTTTTAAAAAACTCGTACCAATATTTTACCCATTATATATTCAGATTCATTCTTAAAGGATTTTTCGACATAGTTCATTTTAAATCTAGTGGAAAACGGATATGGGTCATTTTGTTTCTTCACTGACGATATATAAATACATATTGTCAGGAGTGCTTTATATTTACATTACATTTAAATAGATCACAATTTGTATGCATGCCTATATTTAAAAGCCTTGCGTACAGGTATAGTTGTGAGTTTCTTTGTAGCCCGAATTGCAAGTACAGTGCCCGTGGAAATCGGTATCTTGTCGGCTACAGAAGGAGTTCTCGGCACACCACGGTCCCTTATTATCTGGACATTGAGCTCCAACAAGTCCAAGGCATTTTTTCACATCGTCATTGTAAATTGAGAATCCAGGGCAGTCACATTTCTGGTCAATACATTCCAACTGGCCATTGGTAGGGTCACAATCTGTAGTAAGCGTGCATGACGATCCGTGTTTAGCAACACACCCCGTTCCATCAGGATTTTCGGTGTAGCCTTCTTTGCATGCGCAGTGACCCGGATCATCTTTCTGAGTAGCATTCTTCTGTTTCAGCTTCAAGGCAGCAGCCCCTGGCCCTGCCATTGGTACACACTCCGAATTCCTTCCACATCCCGTGAACAGACTGTCTCTGCACGGACCCCCAATTCTGCTGATGCACAATTTTCTCTGAGGGTCATACGTCTGCGATTTAGAAGGACATAAACATTTGGAACTTCTGCAAGACAGTCCATCGGCACAGAAAGATGTAGAAAAACAAGGTGACATGAAAGGTGCACCACAAGTTCCAGCTTTTGATTTAGTAAACCCGGGATGACACTTACACGTTCCAAAGAGTCTATTATTCGGGTCTGATCTCCAGCCCTCACCGGCTGATGTGTAGTAACAAAATGCATAGGGAACGCAGAGGCGTTGAATACACGGGGAATCCACTAAACCAACGCATTGTGACAAACGGGGCCCCTCATATGGTGGTGGATCTCGGCTTCCAATCCCGTAGTACGAGGAAGCTTGGACTGTTGCATAAACGGAAATGCTACTGGCTTTGCAATCACACAGACCCTTAACGCAGCCAAGTTGCTGGCCCGATTTCTGCAAACACTGAGAATCTTTGGTGCATTTGTGGAGCGGTTCAATATCTGGAATACATTTTTGATCCAAATCCGCATGAAAATTAGCGGGACATTCACAGGTATTTGTATTTGTGGAACATACTGCGTGCTGAATGCACTTGGAGTTAATACAAGCTTGTCCCACGAGCCCAAGACATTGACCCAGGTCATCAGAATAAATCGAAGCAGACTCATCACACTTGCAAATTCCATCCTTGCAATAAAGTTTCTGGAATCTTGAGCATTCATCACTTCCAGATTTGCAAGACTCCCCCTGCCCGAGTGCAAGAGCGCAATTTCCTTGAGGATCTTCGTAGAATTTACTATCGCACTGACAGAGACCCCCCGAATTGCAAGTGGCATTCGGGACACAGCCCGTGATCTCGTAAACAATGTTACTCGAGTCACTCTGGTCGAGGGCGTAGCGACAGACACCCCCTGATTTGGCGACACATTTTTGAGTATGGACGTCGTACACCATTTCGTCCGGTTTGAGACAGGCACATACTTCATTTCGACAGCTTAGCCAGGACCCACGAACACATTTAACTTGATTGCTACAGGCTTCGCCGTGATAACTTCTTTTTATTATGGTAGGTACTGATTTCGGTGTAGTAGTTGTGGTTGTGGTGGTTCCATCACCAAGGGCGATTACATCGAAGTTAACCAGTAGAAATAAAATCAGATAGGTAATCACTGTGTTTGATTGGAAAGTTAACATTATGAAACTTATTATTTTGGCTTTTAGGTTAAAACTCTTTAACATATAATTGTGAAGAATTTATCTTATAATGTAAATATAAGGGATTGAAAATTGACTAAAAATAAGTTTTTTAATTAGAATGCTGAGTGCTTAGGTCTCAGGTGCTATAAGAATACAATTTAAGTACTGATAAAGAAAGAATTCAAACTCCAATAAAATCATGATATTTTGGACTGTAACCGACGGATTTTTTACGGGTCCTCTATACGATGTAATTGCGTGATGAACAGTAGTAATCATAAGCTCAATTACTAATAAATAATTTAGACGAATCGATTAATAAATTATGATGGTTTCAACTCAATACTTTCCGTCACGAGTTCTCGAAGCAAATTACTTTTGAAGTATAAAATGTCAGAAGTCATTGTATATAAGCATGTGGATAAAAGCAACTGCTAACTCACATCCCATACACACTACAGATTAATTTTAAGTTCGTGCCGGAAACGCAGTTAACTTTAATTCAGTGGAGTGATATTATAGAATATGCAATACTTCAACCAACTGCTCAATAAGCCGTTGTCATTAAGTTTCAATATACAACGATTACATAATAATTGCATGTTTACCTAGCTAGTTCGAGTTAATTACATAAAGATATAATTAAAGTTATTCACTTGGATACATGGTACCATTCTAAAAGCGTTTTGAAACTTTAAAAAAGTAATGTTGTGCACCATGAATATCAGATAATAATTGCGAGTGTATGAGTATTAAACTATGCAAATTAAAGTCTGTATGGGTAGCCTATACAGCTGTAGAACATATTCCCCCCGGACAATTCCTACCTGATCAGTAACCTTGGGAACTTTCCTATCAAACCTCAAATAAATATTAGTACCTAGTTTAACCTTAGGGTTGAGAGTTCAAGGGGATAATATCCGAAAGCAGAATGTCCAGGGGGAATATGCTCGTACACCACGCACCATAGACCTACTATATAGCTATTTACAAAATGTGGTGAACTGAATAGTCGGAGATACATATTGCCTGTGAAGAACCAAAATGACCCGCATATCCAATTTAAGCTCCAGCTCCAATCAAAATGAGCTATGTCATAAAAACAACATGAAAAATATGCGAATATTGTAAATTAGGAGTTTTAAAAAAGCGTAAAATGTTCTATTTTCATGTTTTTTAACAATGCAAAATGTCCTATTTACATGTTTTTGAAAAGGTACAAAATATTCTAATTCCATGTTTTCAAAAAGGTGCAAAGTGATAGTTCTATGTGTTTGAAACGTGTAAGTAAAATGCTGCATTTACATATTTTTAAATAGTGCAAAATTTTCTATTTCAGTGCTGTCGTCAAGACATATATTTGAATATTTTTTAGATAGTTGATATTGTTTTTAGCCAAAAATGGATAGTAGGTAATTTTGGTTCTTCACAGAAGATATATAATTATATAGGCAACAAAAGCTTCCATCTACTCAACTACAGATCAATTATCAATTATTAAATGAAGGAAAATCCAAAAAAGCTTTTCCAAGCCTGGTATAGGTAATTCCAGCTCCAGCATTCTAAATTAATCCTGAAAAAGGTTCTCATGCCTGCAAATGACCAAGGAATTTTTATCAGCCAAAATACATCAATCGAGGCTAAAATGAGACTCTCGAGTGGGCTAAAAAGGTGTAAAATTCCAAAGCCACAGCACAGACAGTATATATAATTATATGTCTATAGGCTACCGCTGTTCATGTTCTATTCCTAGTTTATTATGCAAACTTAACGATACTAACTCCTTAGCTACAAAAAGCAGTAAGCTGTAATGCATCTCCATATATTATGTATAATTTCAATTTCCCATTACCATACAGCTACTTGGTTCGTACCACCTGAGATAATGTGATATATTATACTTACGGATGTGTATTGCAATTTGTCAATATAACCACACAAGGCAAAGATTCTTGTAAAATAAAAAAAGCTTTTTATCGAAACCTAATAAACCTACAACGATGCGATGGGCTTACTTTGTCATTACTATAGTAAATAGCTAATTGTGACTTGGGTACTTGGGTCTAACCAACAACCACAACCCTTAGCCTTTTCACACCCTTTCACCTTCTATTGTTCTAGTACCTGGAAAAACTTCCCACTAAGATAATCTGCATTTCAACTTTCAACCTAAACTTGGTCCTATTAAATCCTCTTCACACAAATCTAAATCACTAAATTTGGATTTCGAGACTAAAAATGGAAACGAAGCACATATAGCACATACTAAAAAGCATAAAATGATGATACTTTGGCCTTTAATCCGTGAGTCAACTCAGTCAACAGTGCTGAATACAAATAACTTTATTCCTAATTCTTGGACGTCCCCCGCAGTTCCCACCATACAAGCAAGTCGATGACCGGTCACCGCGGAGACACACAGCTTTGAAGTAATTTTACAATGGAAATACGGACGGAGGCAAGTGAAACTTTTTTTGATTACCTACTTAATTCTATGCACTTTTGCCTTATCGACTTTTAACTTTAATTTTTGGTTGTTAGTTCCAAGTTGAAGTTCGTGACCTTAAGACGTCTCTATCAGTATTCGTTTATTGCTCACATACAGTTCTTCTTTTTTGGAATTCAAAATCCTTTTCAGCTTTTAAAATTATTTCACTTGCTTAAATTCCTTGCTTATTACTTATAGTTTCTTCTACGTCATTCGTCATGAATCCTAGCACTGTCTCAGTTTTTGGATCCGACGCTGAAGCAGGATTTTTGGAACGTCCATTTTTAGACTGCAGTGAAGAAGGCGGAGCTGGTGGAGCGTACGAAGTAATTGTTCTGGAAAACGATAAATTGTAAGTTAATTATATATACATAAATGAGCTTAGAAAGCATCTTAACTACAATCTCGTAAGATCGGGGTAACAGGGTTAGATGTTAACTTTGACAGGTTTATCGGCAAATTTTGAAGAGTAGGAAAATCGGTTAGCTATATTACTATATTATATAATTATGTAACAGTCCTTTGTGTTCGAAAACCATTAACCAGATTTTCTGTAGATATTTACCGGAAACTCTGCAAAATCTAAAAAATGAACAGAAAATCTGGTTAGTAGTTAATTAATAAAGTAGTTTCTTATTCGATGCGAACTAAAAAAACTAAAATCTAATAAAAATCACATTTTATATTTTAGTTTGGAAAATCTGCCTCCAACACTGGATGCAGAAGACAGCATCGAACTTGGCGCGAGTGGAGAAACACCATCAGAAATAGAAGGTGAATTTAGTGGTGATGGTGATGGTGGTGATACTGGCGATGACTCGAGTCTCCAAATCCAATCCATTATGACGGCGACATGTGGAAATAAAAGTGTGGAGGTTGAAGCCTTCGAAGAAATCCCTGATAAAGAAAAGGGCTTTATATGGGATGGCGAAGGCGATGCAGACTATGACCCTGAAGTCCACAGGTTGGAACGAGAGATTTTGGGTCTGACAGTGAACATTGAGCAGGGAACGAAAATTATCCAGGAGAAGTGGTAAGTTAATTGACATTGGTAAAAACATACAATTTATCATTCATCTTAACTAATAAAAATACGGAAGTTCACTGCAAACGAACCCTATGAAATAGCTCAGCCGCAAATTGCGCTGTTTGTCCGCAGTTACCCGCCAAAGTTCGGATTTGTTTAAGTTCACCCACGATATTATTTGTACGCGCAGTTAAAATTAATTAATTTATTAAATTAGAATGTTTGTAAAACCGTGATATTAACATTAAAAGTGTGTGTTTCTTGTAAAGGGACAAAATGGAGCAAATTGGACGACATCAGGAGGAGGCAGTCGAAGGGATTCTGTTGAGGAAAAACTTGGAGAAATGTAAACACAAACTCCAAACGCGGATTCGGAAGCTACTTGACAAGAACCACATTCTCCAAACACGAAAAGAACAATTCCAGCTCGAGGTTTTACGACTCAAAAAACCGATCATGGTACTACTAATTTTAAATTTTTTTAAATTTCAGCTCATTATTGTGTTTAAATTAATTAGTATTAAAAATTACGATTTAAAATTAATAATGTATGCCTGCCCTGAATATAATAGGGAAATAGGTGTCAGCGTTAGAGCACGATAAAACTTATAGTGAGATTCCAATAAAAACATCGATTCGTGTTTAAGTAACCTAATTTGATTTGATTTTTTCCAAAGGAGCCTCCACGAAGATTAGGGACACCCAGACCCCAAAGTTGGGAAGACCGCTATTTTGAAGAAGACCTCGACGAATACGAATTATTCCATCTGTTTTAAAGATGAACTAGGAGAGATAAGAAAGAACATTAACTGAGAAATAAGAAGATTGCGATTTAAATCTATGAATTAAAATGATCGCAACAGCATCGGCATTGGACAGCAGAAACTATTTGGTTTCTACATATTTTCTTCTGTATGACTTTGAAAAGTACGAAATGAAGACCGAAGATATTCGAAGACGCCACAAAAAATCGAGAATTAAATAAAATGAAAAAAGATTAAACTTAAAAAAAAATACTAATTCTATAATAATCTTGTAGAAGCACGTTCTGATTATAGTATAGTTAAATATTATAGTAGTACTATAGCAAGGAATAACATAATGCCTTATAGAAGCCATGCTTATATTTTAACTGTATTTTTTATCTAATATTATTACAAGAAACGACTGAATTTTACATTTAATGGCGTTGTCCTCGTTTTCTACATAATACTTCTGTTTTTATATGTTTTATGAAACTACCTGAGCAAAACTGTCAACTCTGTCAACTGCCGATTATTATCGAAATTTTTCAGGCTGTTAAAAAGTCATCCTGCCAATTCGTAGATTGGAACTGCCAATTCCTATATCATACACAGCCGTGATTTTATAGCTAGAACTGGACACATTTTTTAGAAAAAGGGAAAATAATACTCCCAGAGCAACTAAAACTAAAATTGGAATGTGAATCAGTTTCTAACTAACTAACCTGATTAATAATTATTTTTAAAAAATTCCAATAATGGATTTTAAAATTTAAAAACAAAATAAGAATGGAATAAAAAAGATTTAAATTTTAATCAGGTGTTACACGCTATGCTGTATTGCTAGGTTTTGCGCAGCGATGAGATTCTCACACACTACAAAAAATAGCCATGTTTAGCTGCACCAGCCAGCTGAGCCTGAGCCTGAGCCATCTCTCTTCGATTTCGAATTCAATACTGAATATACTGAATAATACTGATATTGATAATAGAATAATTAAAATTATTACTTATTTATTTACGATTTAGTAATAATATATTAGTATTAAAATTTTAAATTAAATTCAATTAATTTAATCCTTATGTATTCAGTAGACGCCTTAAAATATTCTTAAAATAAAATGGTAAGCAAATAGGTTGTCTTGTATCTATCTGTTCACATAATTACCAGATACTAATTCAACTACCATCTACTGATAGTCCATTTAAAATTGTACACGGTCAACCGGTCCAGGTAGCCGTGAAGGTCCTACGTATACTCATATTACCTATATCATATAATTATTAATTATTTTAAATTAACTTTGTGTTTAGAAAACGGCAGGGATAGACACATCAGGAATTCTTCTATCAATCATTTTCATTACTAATTCCGTGTACACCAGTGACCTTAGCATTCTTGACCTTGACCAAGACTTTGACTATGCCTATAATTACGATATTATCGGAGGAGCAGTGGATGACCCATTGGATGACCCCGACACTGACGTCCCCGACCAGGGTCACAATCCCCGTCTTATAATGGAATTTAAGCCAACAGGATTAAATACACGGGACCCTGGTTTGTATTTGAAATGGATAAAAGCAAAAAAAGTGACAATGTCAACCGCGCCATGGTTTCTACTGCCATCATCTGTGGACGTCGGGCGCGGGATTGTTACCACCAGTGGTGATGTGGTCTTTCCAAAAGATTGTTACTTTGTAAATAATTAATTTTGCTGTTGTTTGTAACGCTATTATAAAATAAAAAAATATGTCAATAAACATATTTTTGCCTAGAGTTTAAGTTTGTATTTCTCATTTGTGTTGTTTTTTTTTGCTTTCAATATCGCCATTAATTTGTAGGAATCGCCTTCCTTGATTGTCAACGCTGTTCTGGGGCTCATGTGGAAAAGAAATAAATATATAATGGATTTTACTCGAGGTGGCTGCTGTTTGGTATGTGTCATCTGATCGTTTATTTGCGTCGCCTCTACAGTTATTTTTAAAAAGGATGTTTTTTTTTAATATGTTAGGGACCGTCCATAAATGGTGTCACGGGTAGGGTCAGTGTCAGTGGGTCTGCTTGAATACTTAATACTATTCATACTTTATGTTCAAGATAGCCATTTACTAAATAGTCAAGCGGATGGCATAGATTGGTCATAGGACCCAATAAATAATAAATGTAAATATTTGATGCCATCATTTATGGACGTCCCCGTATCTGTGTCAAGTCACTTGAACTTGCCTCATACTTATTGCATGTTTATAGTGCTGTGTAATTTGTTTTGAAATTTTAGCCCTCATCCGGCAGTGAATGCGGGAACTATATACACAAATATGATATGAATGGAAAAAAGATCCCTCGCTTAGCGCTTCATAACACATGACATGGATTTTGATTTTTGATAGCTTTAATTTAATTACTTAAATTTTTGATTTAATATTTTCTAATAAAATTGTCGAGTGTCGACATTAGTAAATAGTTAAATAGGTAAACATTGTTTATTTCAACATTGCTCGTCACCCACACATCAACCATTCCAACATTTTGGTTTGGTATGAGTTACAAAATAATGCTGTTGAAAGATGAGAATTTTTCTATATTGAAAAAATACATCATTGTAAGTATACCTACTAACCTATAATTTATAATATACATACAGTACTTAAGTACACAAAATTATAGCATTTTATTTTGAGTTTTATTGTTTATTTTTACCCCTATTTCCGATTTCAAGGAATGCAGAAAAAATCATGAATGTATTTGAATGCATTTACAAAAATACTATACTACTGATACTACAACCTATTGCTATTGTAAATTGCAAATTGTGCTATTTAAACGATTTTACAAATGCAATAAAAGCTATCTGCTTTTTGACAATGTAAATTGCAGCAAATACACTGCTGCATATTATGCACTCTTTCGATTGCGAAAACTGTACCCCACGCGTGATGGTGAGCAAACGGCGCAACATGCAGTCGAGTTATTGTGGATCTGTAGTAACCAAGTGCGGTCTAATTCATTATGAGTACTGTTTTCAAAATCGAGAGTAATATGTTGAGTGGTTACCTCGTTGGTAAGTTATTTGGGCTGTCGAAAAAGAAGAAATTATTCACGTATTTTTTATTTATCACCGACGATCGATATATCGTCTATGAAGAACCAAAATGACCCATTTCCAATTTATGCTACAATTAAAATGAGCTATTTCAAAACATGTACAGTAAATAAGATACATTCTTACAATGCTAATCATGAGTTTATAAAATAAGCAAATTGTTTTATTTACATGTTTTTGAAATGATCACAATGCTCAATTTACATGCTTTTTGAAAATTGCAAAATATTCCATGTAGGTACCTAACTTGGTTGTTGAAAAATGCACAAGGTTCTATTTACATGCTTTCATGAACATGTTATTTTGTTATTTTTTCTGCAGATAGTTGTTTGAAACTAAAAATGGATATGGGTCATTTTGTTTCTTCCCCATGCGACACAATACATCTTTGAAACTATAAAATGCAAAATGCACTAAATTGCATTAATCTGAATGCAAATACATACCATTGTACTAAACTGCAATATTCAAAATACTCACAAACCTGCACGTGTTAAAATTAGTCATAATTCAAGTTCATTTACTCTAGTAACATATTATTGCAATGTTTAATTTATTTAATCTTTTAATCGCATCAATAATAAAATTGTTTATTCTAATCCTAAGTTTACTTCTACTAGGGATCGTCCTTAACTGACGTAATCAAAAAATCCTCTTTTTTTATGATCCTATATTATGACCCCCCTGTCATCAGCAGGTTGATCTCAACCATTGAGCAAGTGGCTAGATCTTTAACATGGGATGTCATATCTACGTAGGTCAGTAGCCAAGGAGACACACACCCTACCAATAACGTCATTTGTGGACGAACCCTAAACACTCGACCAAACCACGGGCCACGGCACGGTCATCTTATCTTTTAAGCATGTAATGTAAACATTATGGAGTATCAATCATTATTTTTTCATCATTTCGATTTTCAATACAAGCCGCTAAAGTAGTCGGTGACGGAATCGAACCAAAATGTTTATCAATTTTTTTGAACTTTATACTTGCAGATTCATCACACACCTGAATAGCTGCAATAATTATATCATATGTTTGATACAATGAAAGTTTTATATATGGCGAAGCATAAGGGTGCGTGACTCAATTATATAAAAAATTTAATTTATGCAGAACTTTTGACGATGAGTTGACATCAGTTTGCGCTATCTACGAAGGTTACGATTGACACGAAAATACAATCAAACACATTGATTTATCACCCTTTCCTTTCAATTTACAAATTACCTTTTTACTAGTTGACATTTAATTTTAAATTAAAGCCTATCTCAAATATTGACACACACACACAGCAGTGCCGACACTGACAATTTTTGCAAGCGCTAAGGCGAAATTGAATATCATTGATTATTTATTTAAGAACAGTGTAAAAAAATGCTGATTTCTGATTATTCAAGATAGTGATAATAACTAATCTAGTAATTTAGCGATTTCAAAACCAACCCACTACATCAATAAACTCAAATTATTTTATTCAATTGGATTTTTCTCACTGACAGGCGACCTAAGCCTCCAAATTCTAATAAATTAGGTGAATATTTTCAGAAATTATGAAATTCCTCACTAAATTAGCACTCTTGGTGCTGGTATCAACATCGAGTTTTGCCGCCCTACCAGGTATAAAAAATAGTTGTATAAAATAACATTGCAACTTTCAAAATCCAAATATTTTAAAAATATAGTACTAACCTTTTTAAATTTCCTGGTACAGACCGCGTGACAAAATCAAGGCAAGCCCAAGTAAGTAGCCTTAACGACCTTGACCTGGATGAACTAATCACGGCAGTGGAGAATGCAGGCACTAACCTCAGATCAGCTATAGTGGTCACATCTTCTAAGCTAGCCACCGTTCTGGCGAAGCATTTAGATGAGCTGACAACAATACAAAATATTTTTAATGGAGCAATTTTGGGGGGTAGTGAAGAGCTCATTCGGTTTGTGGTCATTGCCCCATTTCTGGATCTTGAACAACTTGGGAGTCTCTTACAAAATACATTGATCTCCATTGTGAATCTTGCCAAGGATTTTGATCATCAAGTTAGAAAAATTGTACTCAAATCGTTGACCTTTCTTCTCCCTGACATTGTTGGGATTGCGGCTGAGTTGGTTCTGAGTGTTATGAGGGCCATGCGCCCTGTTATAGACATCCTTGGGTTTTTGATTCCTAGCAAGGATGTCGACATCGCTGCCATTACAGATATATCAGATATTAGTACGAGTATGGAGGTAAGCACACTTTTGACTTTAGATGGCCACTTTAATTGAATTACCCGCACCGCGATAGATAAATTTGAAGTTGGAGGTTTGGCGGGAAGGTCAAAAGTTTTAAAAATTTCTTAAAAAGCACACTGAACATGAAAATAAATTGCATTAATTTTTTACAAATTAGACGGAGTCCACTATTATTGCGACTGCCTCAGCTAAGAAAGCCACCGACGAACTCATTTCTCTCATAGGAATGGTACTTGGACTAAATATCCCGAAAATTGTAGCGGAAGTCCCGCTGACCCTCACTGCCATTAACAGTACCTTCTCACATGCCATCTCAGACGTAAACAATCTCCTCATTAAAATAAGTTCTACACAACTAGCGAAAGAAATCCAAGAAGCTATAGAGGCTTCGATGAGCATGTCTAAAGAAGAGATCATCCATCTTCTCGTCATCACACCATTTCTGAATTATCAACAGCTCCAAACCTCACTCCAAGAAACTATTGATGCACTTGGTCAGATTTCTTCTAATACTTCCTTGCAAATCCATGGAATTCTCAAAAATACGAAATACGTTGGTACTAACACCACAGTGGAAATTTCGTCAAATCTTGATTCTAAATTTACTTTGATTTTTGAAAATTTCAATGCTGGCATAAGGAAGGCTGTTCATCCTCTCTTGAAACTCCTTCGCCCTATTTTGCCTCACGCCTCATACACTCGGAGCTAAAATGTTTTGTAACCACGCTTGGGATTCGTAAAGTTGTGTTAAATTTATTTTAATAATTAATTTTTAGTTTGTATGTATAAAATTATATTACAAGGCAATGAATCTGTAATCGTTCTTGTTTGATGTAGCTACTTTGATCCTGCGTAAGGTCTATCTCTGTAAGGTAAGGGCTATCCACACTGGAGGGTGACGTAATGATTATTTTAGTAAAGTTATTGCAATTTTCTCAAGTGCCTAGTGTCTCTACTTAGATAGAATTTTAATCGGTTAGTTTATTCAAATAAATTAGTGTCAACACTCAAACTTATAGATTAACACGAATGTAAATTATGATATTAACCAAGAATGATAGCAATAATAATAAAATAATGGGTAACGTAAGAAATAATGGTAAGTTTAATACTTAGCTAATTGGAATTTAAACAAGGGGCTAATGATGAAAACATTTTAGATTTAGAAGTTGCTTTGTTCCGCTAAGTTGCCAATTGTGTAATAATAAAATATGATTCTAAATATCAATATACTTTGATTTTTCAAAATGTCAAGGGTGGTACAAGCGAGCTGGTTCCCATACATTTTACTTTAGTTACAGCTGACCATTTAAATCCACATCAGCTATAACTAAGTATGTACCACTACGGATTTCTAACTAATAGAAAAACGATAATACCTTAATTTAAAAGTTAACTTTAAGCAGAACCTTTCAGAACTAGTATGGTTAATAGCTAGCTGACGCACACTGAGACTCAGATAATAAGCCGACTAATGAGTTAACATGTGTTAACACAGTGCGACAGGAAACCAAGTAAATACAATAAATACAATAAAAAAGCAATGAAAGCCAATGTTGGAAATGCACAAGTCCTAACATTATTTATAAAAATAATTAATTTGTAGCGAACAATAATCAACAGTAACGCATAATTTTATTAGCTTACATTCAGGTGGGCCCAATCTCTATATGTAATTAATGGTGTGGTAGTTGGTCAGTTGTAGCAATGTGGGTTGGCTGCAGTAATTACATAAAATTTTCTTGCATCCGGCTGAAAGAACCATAACGATTTCCAATAATGCGAGGAACCAAATTATTCTCTCTCAAGGCTTCGCTTGCCTTGTCGCTGAATATCTAAAATAAAAGTCAGAATTACTCCGAATTAAAGGTGATGTGCACGAAAGTAAATAATTTTCATTCAAATACATACCTAGGTACTTATTGCAATTTTGAGTCTTGATTTTCAGATTTAGCAATTTAACAAAATAATTTTAATAAGCTAGAACCAAGTAAACTGTGTACAATCAACATAAATCATTACCTTTTCGTTGTCCGATGATGTAGAAGACAGAAGCTCAAGTTTCTTTAAATTCGGCATGGAAAGAAGTCCTTCAAACACACACGGGTCACTAAGAGGTTTCAAACTGCTACTTACACGGAACTGTCGTAATTCTGAAAATTAAAAAGATTATAGCATAAAATTATTTAAATAATTAATTATCGCCGTTAAAGTTTATACAGTTGACAGTTACATTTTTTACAATTACCATTCATTCCACGTAAACCATTAAATGACTTCCAATTCTCCAGGTCAATGACTTCCTTGCCCCCGTTGTCATTCGGATTTCCTTCCGCTCTACTTCCAAGAATGTCAAGTTCTGAGAACGAATAGTAACATTCTACCTCCAGTTCCTCAAGGTTCCCAAAGAGTGAGATCAGCTCCATGAATTCCTTTCGAGAACTAAGTTTGGCATTCAAACTTGTGAGCCCAGGAAATAATGCAGCAACTTGCGAAAGAACAACTTTACTTTCACAATAAAAATTCCTCACAAAATCGAACGATTTTCGTACACTCTCCTTCAGTGAACTTTCTGCTTCAAGAATTATAGGAGTATGGTCCAACTTTAGTTGGAGTGATGACAAATTTGTGAGAGGGTTTTTGGTGAGCTTAAAGAGGTCTGTGACAATGAGTTTTTCAGGTTGGTGATCATATGAGTATCCCTGATAGATATTCAATGAACGGAGGGTCGTGGGTGCGTTTTCAAGAAGTTTTGGCCAAGTATCAACGGAATTGTTCAGGTTGAATTGCAAATGTTGAAGCGGCGATGCTATGAAAAGTGAATTCAGCCATCGAGCTTTCGAATCCCAATTATCATCCTTCGTGTAGTCGTCGTTTCTGTAACATATACATAAAATACTTAACCATTATACACATACTTATTCAAAGTGTAAACAAGCCAGACATTGCGTTGGTTGCCTGTTTGATTTGATAAAAAAAGGGCCTACTAGTACAGTTAGCATTAAGCATTAAGTCATTAAGCAGGTTTGCCATCCTGGATTGACGTGGATTCAACGATGATGCATTTATGAATCCTACCACTTTCTTGCAAATTCAAAAATAGTGAATAGACAGCGAAGCATTACGCATAATTTTGGAATTCCAAAGAGCATTATTTTTTAATGTTCGAAAAATTCTAGAAATCGTGTTTGCATCTCTACTTCCTACAGTTTTATTCAGCCCATTAGAAGATAAGTAGTTTATCTGTAGTATTTTTAATTTGAAAACATTTTCTCAAACCTAAAGTAACTGTATTATTGATCAAAATTATTAAAAAATCAGAGTTTCAAAAAACTTATACATGGACTTCAGCACCTCATTACTAATTTTGCAGTTTGAATTATTAAATATGTACCACAATATTATACTACTCAAGTCTAATCGTAATTGTAATTATTGTACTTGTTGACTTACATAACGATACCGAACGAAGTCAAACTACTGGTTACCGGAACCCTATCGCGCTTGAGTTCTAGAAGCCCTTCCATAAAATTCTCGAAAACAGAAAACGGCTCTACTTGCATATTGAGTTCCTTCGAAAAACAAAAAAAAATATTTAAGCTCTCAATTCAGCAAACAGTCAAAATAAATTGCACGATTTACAACGATAATCACGATTTTGTATGCATAAAATAGGGTATAATAAATATCGATTCATAGGAAGGAGTTTGTGATAACGGCAATGACTAGCTTTTAACATTTAATAACAGACCAAAATTTTTTTTTACAGATGTAAAATAATTAGGTAGGTATAGGTACTTACAACTAGTTGAGGACAAGCTTTGAGATAATTCATAAATTCCTCGCGATCCCATTCCATCCAATCCTTAGTGGGTTTCACATAATGATACTCACCGAACGGACGGAAAGTAAAAGACTTCAAATTCAAAGTCTTCGTACCAGTTTTTGGAATCTTCCGACCCGGGAGACGACCACGAATCGGCCAAACAGTCGTGCCGCCTTTCGGGTGGCTGGTATTATCAAACTTCAATTTACTCAGGTTCGGCATGCACTCATAGCAGCATCGGAGAACCGGCAGGAAGAAGTCGAATAAATGAATGTGAATTGTCAACTCATTCAATTTATCTCCTTGAAGTTGGAAAATTTCCCCAAGGAAATGACTTGGCCGGAACTGAAGAAACTCCAAATTCTTGACATAATAACTTGAACATATTCTTTGCTCGAGGACCTTGTCATTAGTTTTGTCACCCATTTGATTGTGGATTACAGTAACAGATTTGTCATGAAAATCTTTATTGCTCAACTCTCTCCATTTTCGGCACACCAGACGAGCAGATTTTAAATCTTGGAGTTGAAGAAACTTCAGAAAGCCTTTTGCCACCTAAATTTTTTTTAATAGTTCAAGATTTAATTAAATAATTATTACAAGGCTGGATGAAGCCAAAGTCCAAAGCAGGCTTGCTCAAAAGATTACCTAATACATAGTTAAAATTAAATAATTCTTGCATATATAATATCGGCAATACATACCAGAGAACCAGAATCAACAACTTATGACTTACAGGATCCAAAATATGATGCTGCTCGGGTGACTCCACGGGCTCTGGTTCTGGATTTGGTGGTTTTCGTTTCTTGGTGTTTTCGTTGTCATCCCCCCCTTTCCCCTTACGCTTTTGTCCTTTCGGCTGCTGGAATACCCAAAACGAGTCCATCTTGGTATCGGTATTCCAGCTCCAGCTGCCTCCAAAAATTGCCAAGCTACTGTCAAAGTACTTATGGATGTAAGTTTTGCTAAGGATGTGTTTATTTACTTTATTTATATTATATTTCAATCGGGAAATGGGAAGTCAGCTAATTGTGGTGACTTGTGGGCTAGCTGGCTGATGGGGCTGTCAAAAGTGCGTCAGTTTGATGAAGAGTAATACTAATAAAATGAGCAATAATATGTAATAATAATAATATGCTCGGAAGTAATTAGAAGTAATTAAGTAGGATAGAAATTAAATCACGGAAAATAAACTGAGTGAAACTTGAGGTATGCAATGTAATAGGAAAACTATGATTAACGTAGTAATAATGATGGATTTTTATTAACTAGAAACTAGACCCCATATTTTCTGAGGGTGCAGCCGGTCGGTGCAGGTGAAAATGGTGAGTGAAAACTGGAAAACTGAGGCTGCCGTTCTGCAGCGGATGCAGCAGCCAGCACATAGAACTTTTCCACCCATACATATGCTTACCTATTTACTTTCGTATTTCGCAATTTCGATCTTCGATGGTTTATCGTCGATTCCGTTCCGAGTCTATGGTCGATTCAGTTGGTTGTTGCGAAAAATTAAGAATAAGAAATTGAATGCGGCTGCAACTGCAACTGCCACTAGTGCCACTGCCACTGCCACCAAAAAAACGCGGTATCTTAGTATTTTCCCAATTTTCCATTCATTCAAAAGTTAAAAGTAAAAGGAGCAGTCCATAAAATCAACCTTAAAGTGTGAAACTGTAAACACGAACCCACATACTACTACTAATACACCAATTTTAGGGAAGGGTGACAAGTTGTATTTTTATGAAATGTAAAATTGCAATAACAACGCTTTTTAAATTGGTAAAATACATCTTTGTAAAACTGTCGAGCGTCATAATAGTATCATTAGCAAACAATAAACAAGGGGTTTTTGTTTATGAATTGTTGTTTGTTGCATTGATTACCTTTCGAATGATATACGACTCGATGAAATTGGTCATGTATTTCAAATTTTTAAAATACCGGTAAATTATGTAAAATAGGTAGTAAAAATAAACATGTAGAAATTAGCAGTGATGATTAATATGGGACTTAAATTTTCAAACAAAATCAATTTGAAGCTATACTAAAATATTCCAGATTTTATTTTCAACGGAAATTCCATGGTAAATACATACAAATTTTGGAGGGAAGACACAGATATTTTAAAACTTATGTAAATAAAATTATAAATAATTTTCACACATAAATAATCCTTATAATAATTGTGTATCAGTCGGATTCGTATTAATATTCATAGAAGAAAACGAATTATTATTGTTAGTCCTGTTTAATAAGCGTAGTGGGTTCCGAATCCGTCGAAGGTAAGGTGAGCAACTTGTGGAACGGCGCTGTAGGCAACTCCCAAAAGACCGGCACGGGCAACTGGGGCAGCATGGGCATAGGTGGCTGGGGCAGCATGGGCATAAGCGACTGGGGCAGCTTGGGCATAAGCGACTGGGGCAGCTTGAGCATAGGCGACTGGGGCAGCTTGAGCATAGGCGACTGGGGCAGCTTGGGCATAAGCGACTGGGGCAGCTTGAGCATAAGCGACTGGGGTAGCCTGGGCATAGACAGCTGGGTTAATCACCCGGGTATCGTGCTTGCGGACGCTGGAGAAAGCAGAGTCGACAGCCTGTGGTTAAAAAAAAATGTTAAGATATATTAAAATCCCAATTAAAATTGTTTTCAGGTTCGACTGCAGAACGGGCTTATTTACTTGTTTTTACTCAATAAAATTTCAATTTTTCAAAATCCGTACCTTGGTCTGGTGAGAGACAGTGCTGAATCCACCGAATCCCAAGCCCCGGACGGTCTGTTCGGATTGGGCTCCAACATGTTGGTCAACGTAGGCAACACCAGCTTGAGCAGCGGCGACCAAAGCGAAAAGGGCAAGAGTCTAAAAATAAAAAAAGGAAAAAAACACGATATTAATATTTTTTATGTAATGACAATGACACTGCCCTATAATTACACCATGCAATACAAAAGCTGTATAACATTTTTTTATATATTTTGTAATTAATTCGCCTGTTACCTTAGCAATCATGTTGATTTTTTGAAGTTTGGATTTCCAAAGGAAAAAAAATGTGGAGAGAGAAGTGAGATGTAGAAGCAATTGAAGCTGAGTGATACTTTTAGTCCAGTGACCGATTGGTTTTTATACCAAATCTCCGAGACGTCACGTCCTCTAATATCACAACCATATTACAAAAATATTTGGATTGACTTTGATATTTTTAATTTTCATTTCCGTACATAATAACAATAATTATTAATATGAAGGGAAGTAACTCGTTCACTCCACTATAATTAATTATACACCACAGACTAAAGACAATCCATAGGCCACAGGGCAAATATCGTTAAGTAATTCATTAAATCGGTAAGGCAATTGCTACCTATGTCTAGTAAGTACGCCTAGGATACACTTGTCGGGGTTAACCCTTTCAATTTAAAGGCACATAATAATGAATGCAATTAGATTACATAAATATAAACACACCAGATAGTGACGTTTTTAATTTCCAATAATAGTTACATTTCAACTTCAACTTCAATGCACTGTGCTACAACTGTAAACTGCAAACAATCTACACGTAAGTTTTTTAAACATGCACATAAACAATACTATTGTCAGTGAAGTGTGAAGAATCATTATGTCGTAAGTGTAATAGAAATCCACTGTACTTACAACAAAATGATACTATAAGAATTCCAGTTCACATTGTAATTTTACCTGAGCGAGTGGCCGGCCTAAAGGCGAAGCAGTTAACTACTAACAACACCAACAACAGCTAATAAGTAGGTGGTAATTTATTGCATATGATTTATGGTGATTTTTATCAATTTATCCTTGTGGTCCAATATTATATATACGATCTACATTTCAATTTCCATTCATTATATTTCTTTAAAAAGGGATGGTCCATAAATGATGTCATCTAAAAAACATTTTCGCTCTTTCAAAACCCACCCACCCTCATGTTATTACATTAACGTTTTTTAAGCCGCTATATGTAACATGGCATGACTTTAACACCCAACTAGACCCACCCACCCTACGTATGCCATAATATATCGACGATCCCATACGAAATAACCACTTCCACTACAATTCAAATTTACCTTTATTAAGCATCGAAATCGAATTAAGTTAATCAAATATTAATCCTTGTACATTAGAAACTGGAATCGAATCGAATTAACTCGACAACTTTTGCGTTTACACTGTGGGAGACACAGTAAATTTAGTGCTATCTAATATGTTATATAGAAATTAATAACTTTTAAATATGGAACAATCTACCTAGGTAGGTACCTACTGTTTGTATAGGTAGGTAAATTAAAGGCGTTGGACTATAAAATAAAACATTCACACAGGTAATACCATACCAGTATATCTTACGTATAGTTACATAGGTAAATCTATTACATAAGGAATCCTCCACAAATGACGTCATCCGTAGGTTTATGAAACTACTTGGGCACTGATTACATCCCATGGTAAAGATATCCAACTACAAAATGATTAAGATGACGACAGGGGCGGAGGTCATAGGATCCTAAATATGGGGATTTTTCAATGACATTATTTGTGGACGATGCCTAACTAAATTGACATTGCAATAAATTTAAAATAAGAAGTTGTATGTAGGAATGCACATATAAAAGTGCACTATATAAGTAAACTGGGCAGTTGTTGGGCAGTAGACTGACTACAGAGAGTGGAGACAGCAGACAACAGGCTGTTTTGTGTGAAAAGTAATAATTCATTTATGGATGTAAACAAGGTTACGGCTACGAGTGGCGATCAAAGTCAAAACCTGCCCATTCAGACTCTGCGTTGCACATGTCATTTTTTTTGACGGCCCATGAGCAACTAAAAGTCAAGTGTGCGTGCGTCAGCTGTTAATTACAGGTGTAGGCTCTACATATTTTTTGCTGGTGATAGAGAAAGACAATTTTATTAAAATAAACTTGACACTGTCGTCCAACGACGATAATAATGGTATTACATTGGTATCTCTTTTTCTTGTAGAAATTTCAATTATATTTTTTTGGGCAGCCAATGGAGTATTTCAAGCCGTTTTTCAAATGCTGTTTGTCATAAAAATTGATTTCCAAATTCAGAGTTTGAATCACAGGGTTGAATCCCACTCTGCTAGTCTCCAAACTAAACCTGTGGTTTCATTCCCCTCGAAACTGGAGCTGTATAAAGGTCATGACTTGATATAAGTAAATAATGACAATCAAATTTTAATAATGGATTTAATTTATGACAATGGGATGAAAACAAATGAAAATTGAGCGCACGATTGCAACCAAACACAGCAGTTTGCAAAAAAAATAGGTAGTACTGCTTAGTTTTTCGAATTCGTAGTACCATAGTTCTTATTAGTTCTCGCCGCCCTGGTTCTAGTTAGTTCTAGTTCTAAACTCCAAAGCATTTCTTAGTTCCCCAGCAAACACATTTGCAACATTATGTTAACATAATAGTTTCATAAGCCTGAGACCATCGGGCTCTAAATGTTGTCTGAATGTTACTAAAAGTTGTCCACAGGACAACATAATGGGTCACTAATGTCCGCTATAATGTTACTGTTTGGTTTCCGTACGGATTCTAAACCCGGACAAATTTTGGATAGATTTTAGAGCTTTTCTAGCATCTTGCGGATTCTACAGTTACTAGTAGTACTACTTTACTCGCTCCTAATTTATGCCATTATGCTCACATATGAATGAAAATCAAACCTACATTCATCAAACATACAAATATTTAATGACAATTCATCATAAAAATTACATCAAATTAATTCATCAGCATTCACTTTCACACCTCCCAAAACTATATCGCATTGTACACACTGGCACAACTAAATAAAAGTTTAGTTCTTGAATTTTATTTATCCTAGTGCACGTTGTAGACAGATGCAATGACATATTGTACGTATTAAAAATGTAAATATCTCATCCACTGAACACGAACAATAAACACTGTAATTAGGTATATTTTTCTTTCCAGTTGTGCTTGGAAGATTGTTGCCTTCTCTTTACTCCATCGTATGCGGGGTTCAACAGCTGCAGCAGTGTCTATGGGGTTCTGTCCTATCTGTGTTGTTTGAGTTAGTATTGGAAGATGGTCTGATTCTAGGCACTCAATCACTGTAAAGTCAGCTACGTACTCGCTCATTCTGTCGTTACACAGAGCAACAGTAAAAACCTAAACTTTAGCCAATGTGACTATGCAAATCTTACACACCATATCTACATTACAGCAAGTCAAGCTGGTTTAAGCACTAAAACCAAAAGCTGCACAAGGAGAAACTATGGTCCAAACTGGTTTGACAAAGAATGTAGCACTGCTAAAAGAAACGCACTCTCTCTTTTGCATAAATATAGAAAGGACACACGACATGGTATTCCAGCTAACGACAGTCTTGAGGAATTTCTACAAGCCAAGAAAAAGTACCGGAGTCTATGCTTAGACAAAAACAAGGTATTGTTTGATAAAGTGCAATACGAAATTCATAATAGCAACAACTTAACAAGCTATTAGAAAGCTGTAAACATGCTTAGAGACAAGAAATTCAACTTTAAGCCAAACGACATCACCAAGTCTCAGTGGGATGCCCACTTCCGCATAGTTTTTGAAACTGCAGAGACTGAAGTTACGGAAGTGTTAAAATCTAGTAACTTAGCGTTTGAATGCGACCCCACCCTCTTAGATGCTGAGATTACCATGATGGAACTCCTAAAAGCTACCAATAGACTTGCTAACAACAAATCACCCGGGGCTGATGGAATCTCAAATGAAGTATGGAAAAATCTAGACAACACGACTTACGATTACCTACTAGAACTACTAAACGCATCTAAGGACAAACGGATTCCAAGCAAATGGGCTGAAATTATAACTGCACCTATTTACAAGAAAGGTGATTCCGAAATACCGAGTAATTACAGACCGATCGCTCTTATAAATACTATTACCAAGCTATACACTTGTATTATGTCAAACAGGCTTAGCTCTTTCTGCTCCACATACGACATTATATCTGAAAACCAAGCTGCTTACAGAAAAGGACAAGGCTTTACAAACATTGTCACTAACACTTTTTACAATATTTATAGATAAGATTACCTAGATACTTCGAGCAAGTAAAATACCTGGAATAAAAATGTTTACCCTTGAAATACTCATTCTTTTATACGCCGATGACATCATCCTTCTTCCATCTAACAAACTGGACCTCCAAAAACAAATCAATACACTCAGCAGCTTCTTTAAAACGCATGACCTGAAGGTTAACCTATCTAAAACAAAGATTATGATCTTTAGAAAAGGAAACAAAATTCTTAAATCAACTGCGTATAACTAGGAAAATAAGCTGCTTAAAATCGTCAACCAATACGTTTACTTAGGCGTCCCATTTACACAGAAAAGGAATCTTTAACCAAGCAAAAGACCATTTTTTTAGCAAAGCTAAAGTAGCGCAGTCTAAACTGTTTGACCTATTCTACCGAGCAAAAATCACAGACATAAAGCTTCACATCGGACTCTTCAATTCACTAGTTAGCTCCATTCTAATGTATGTTGCGCCAATCTGGGCACTTCGATATACCGAAGAACTGATAACATTTCAGAACATGTTTCTTAGCAAACTCACAGGAACGTCCACTTCCACGCCAAGATACTACCTTAGGCTAGAGACAGGAGCGCAGAGCATCCAGATGCAGCTTTTTAAAGCACTACTCAGATTCTTGGAGAAGATTATGACCGCAGAGGACAACAGCATAGCCAGAAACTGCTATGAAGAGGCAATGAATACTACGGCCAAGGACCCCAGATATAACTGGATGCTACAAGTAAAGAAGATCTTTATAGACGCATCTCTTTAAGAAGAGTTCCAAAAGCTGAATAGTGAATATTTAGGGAAGCACAAAAATGAAATCCTGGAAAAATATAGGCTCAACTGAATTAACATGGACGTTGAACAGACGCAGAAAAGTAATACGCTAAAGCACTACAGTCTAATAAAGACGCATGCCTTAAGATCGGAGTACTTCGAACTGAGTCTGGCTTGGATTATGGTGAAATTTTTGACGAACTTTAGATGTAGCCTACTAAGAATCGTTATAAGAGGAAAGGCAACCAACCTCAACGGTATCAACAGAATTTGGAAGCAAGATGAACCTTCTAGCTGCGACCTACGCGGGAGAGAAGAAGAAGACATCTTTCACATAATGCTCAGCTGCCCTCACTACAAACCGCCCAGAACCAAATTTCTCAAAGAACTGATGAGTACAAGCCCAACTAGAACGAACATCACTCAGAAAACCTTTAGCTGCTACCATGATATAAGAGGATTTGAACAACTTTTCGACTTCTGGGATGAAGCCCTTAGAATCCGGAATTTCTATTACAAATGTACTGAAGAAATATAAACGAACCTACAAACTCCTGATACATCGACCCTGCAAATAAATCCTATAGAATACTACTAGATTGCATTTTACGTTGTCGCATGCATTTAATTCAATATTAGCTACTAAGAACATTATTAATTTCTACAAAAATCATGACTATATATATAAACGGAATATAACTTATGCTATTGTCTCTGTATTATTTATTATTATTTTTATACCATGCTCTTTTACAGGAACAAAACAAAACCAACGCACATTATCACCAACTTACAATGCATATCATATTATATTAACCAAGGATAAATTATCCTGCAAAATCAAACTGTAATTATAAATGTTGTATGGGCTGAGGCCAAATCGACAAAATGAATAAATTATTATTATTATATTATATATTTTTCTTTCCGGGGGGTGGGTTAAATTTAAATTGTCACAATATAACTATTTGTAGTAACTTTACTAAACTGACTAGTGAACAAAACACTTTTGGAATTCTACTAGTAACATAAGTGCAAAGTACCAAAAGGAAAAATAAAGTTGGAACTAACATTTTTCCATATTGAACCAGCTAACTATCATACACTTTTGTAAAACTTCAGTCTCACACAAAAACAAACAAAACTGCCACAACAATTAAGTACGAACTTCTGCCGTAGTTGTGTGCAGTGTTACTGCAACAGTAGAGAAGTGGAAGAGAAATGAAGGTAAAAACTTCGCTCAAGTTCGTATGCAATACTTACGTATAATTTCCATGTGCTACCTGACCAATTTTCGAGGAATTTTAGACGAGTTTTAGATGCTCCGAAAAAATGTCCCATACTGTTAACATAATGTGTTCTACATTTACGCATCTTACAAATGTTATATTTTAGTGCTCATATGGACTGTGCGTCTAAAATTCAACTTTATTCAGACAACATTAAGATGCCCTAGAATTAACTAAAATGTTTAAGAACAAATTTGGAAACGTATGTTGATAATTAGATAACATAATGTTGCTGAATGTTTGCTGGGTCTAGTTTAGTTTTAGTTCTTAATTCACTTTTAATAGTTAGTTCTAGTTAGTAGACTGGTTTGAGTTACAGTGTATTAAGTAGAATTAAGCTGCGTTCTCGAATCTTCGTAAATTAATTTTTGGTTTGGAGCTGAGCCTCAGCGGAATGAAAAAAGTGACAATGTCGATGTACAGGGACTGTTACCAGTTTTCCAAAAGTAGGTTCGTTCAATCGGTAATTGCAAGAAACTGCTTTGTCCAATCGCCCTTAAACACAAAAGGGCACCTCTATAGCTTGCTCGCATTTGGGATAGTTTGAAAGTAGTTTGAGAGAAATGAGTTAAAAACTGTGACATGTGGAGCACGGCCAACGAACGGACAGATAGATGGACAGGCATGACCATTTTAATGGATGCTAAAGCGTATCATCTAAAAACTGACGAGGAGACTCACGACCTTACTCATAATGAAGCCGATGTAGTTGGGGGTGGACTCCCGCTCAAAAGTATGGAACTCTCCAACTTTGATCCCAACATTTGAAATAGAGCGAATAACTTGTTTAACTTCCTCCCGACTCTCTTTGAGTGGCATCCTCCCTCCCACGACGAGGAGCGTGTTTTTCCAATCCTGAATTTTTTCAGGGACTTTAAAAGCCCGATCGTACATAATGGAGTACAACAACGTGTTAAACACGGCCACATTCAACCAGACGACGCCCATGAAGGAATGCGTGCTGAGAAGGCGAATCCCAAAGAATTAGCTCGTGATCGAGAATGTGATGCAGAGTTGCTTGAAGTAGAATGTTGTCGAGGCAAATGCAATGTTAAACAAGTGCGTCTTCAGCTGGGTTATTCTCCCGATTTGGCATTCCTTCAAGATTCGTCGTTTCATCAGAAAATTTTTAGCAGCGCATTCTTTACTGCTGAAAATGCATCGGATCTAAATGGGTCAAAACGTAAGGCATTAATATTTTCGTCGTTCTTTACCAAACAGGGATCGTCGATTATCTTTGGTTTAATAATTATGTTCTAACGGTTTTATTTTGTAATTTAAAATAACGAAATATGTAACGACTTAAGATATTGAACGCTTTTCTCCAGATTGTCCATCGTCGTCTCGTAGTATAGAACAGCGATCATGGCTCCAATGTACGCACAACTTAAGTAATACAAGTACATTGCAGACTCGACCAGAAGGAAAGTCCCACGCACCAAGAATGATGTCCCACCCTCCACTCGCACAACTGAATAGAGAAAATGGAGAGCGTCATCGTAGTAGAGCTGAAATATGATGAAGATGGACTCACAAAAGCCAAAGAAATTCCAAGGCGACAAAAGAACCCATTGCTCTTGCAATGTGTATGAAAGAAGCCCTTTTTTAGTCGTTTTCAAAGTTGTGTCCTCTGTATGAAAAATTACATTTTTTAGATACAATAATTTTTTTTTAATTTTTAATCTTGTGCAGGTGTGCTTTGCATCAACCTTTGCTCGTTCCCTGTTAAGTCAATACTTCATTCGTAACCGGTATATATGTGTCTTTTTGTACTTTACGAATTATTCGTTTTCTTCTTATACAATAAATTAGCGTTAAAAGTCTTAAGTTCTTTTGAATAAAGTTTATGTTTCTCCCGCAAACAAAAATTAGTTTTACAAAACAAACGATTTAAGTTCGTACGACCATGTGATGTTTCAAAGAGCTGGTTAAATATTGCCACGCATGCGTTTGATTGCTTAATGAGCAAAACGTTGGAGACCATCAAAGCGTACACAGAGACTACAGCTCCAAAAATGTGAGGTGGTACTCGCTCCATTTGGAAGTGTCCCGGAATTATGAGGACCTGAAGAAGTCGTAGAAGAATAAAAGTTGCGTGAATAATTCCTAAGGTGTACCAACCGTAGAATATTGCACGTCTCCATTTTATTCTTTGTGCTCCTATTTTCCGTGTCTTCATGTCGATGGTGAATGGGTACATTCCAATGATGCACAATCCATAGAGAGCAAGAAAGTTGATTAATAAATGCTTTTTTTGGATCATTGTTGACTAGGGGTCAGTTCAACTTTATTATTTTTCTTTGGACTTGAGAGGACTTAACTATGGCTGTACGGCAAAAGTTACACTTAGAGTTGTATTTCGTAACATTTTAGGCCTAAATTGAATGGTTTAAATAAAATCAGTTACGGTTGTGCAACTTGAGGCGCGCTTACTACACATCACAGGACATAGACACAAAACCAAATAAATAAATAATTAATACAATTTTTTGTTAGCCTTGACTAACTGAAGTCAAACTAGCAATAACTTGCCAAAGTCAAACTTTCCATCGCTTACTAAAGTTGGCCGTCACTTCTCTACCTAGCCATCAGTTATCGAAAAGCCCTCCTAGAGGTTTGCCATCCATCAGTTATAAAAAAACCCACAAGCTGGCCGTCTACCTTTAATTCAAGAAACCCCTAGAGGTTTGCCGTCCATAACTTATTGAGGAATCCCCAAAGGATGGCCATATATCATTTTCAGAAAAACCTCCTAAGGCTTGCAATCCATCACTTATCAAAATACCTTAAAAGCTCGCCGTCCATCAGTTGTTCAAGAACCCCCTAGAGGTTCGCCGTGCAATACTTACTAAAGAAAAACCCTAAGGCACGCCGTCCATCACCTATTAGATAAACCCAAACCCCCAGGAGCTCGACGTCTATCAGTTCTCAAACAAACCCCTGGAGGCTTGCTGACCATCAGTGTTCAAAGAAACCCCTAGAAGGTCACCGTGCATAACTTATCAAAGAATCCCCAAAAGCTGGCCATCCATCAATTTTCAAAGAACCCCTAGAGGCTCGCCGTCCGTCACTTATCAAAGCAACTCCTTAAAGCACGCCGTCCATAACATCAATAAAACCCTCTAAGGCTCGCCGTCTATGACTTATTAAAGAAACCCCTTAATGCACGCCGTCCATTACTTATCAAACAAACCCCTAAGGTCTCGCCGTCAATCAGCTGTTGAAGAAACCCCTGGAGGTTCGCTGTCCTATACTTATCAAAGAATCCACAAAGACTGGCGGTCTATCAATTTTTAAACAAACCCCAAAGGCTCGCCTTCTATCAAATATCAAACATACCTCCGGAGGCTCGCTGTCCATCACATGTCAAAGAAACCCTCGGAGGCTTACTGTCCATCACCTTTGAGAGAAACCTCTAGAGGCTCGCCGTTCATCACTTTTCGATTAAACTCCCAAAGGATCACCGTCCATCACTCTATAATGAAACCCCCGGAGGCTCGCTGCCCATCACTTATTAACTAAACCCCCCCAAGCTTGCTTTTTATCACTTATCAAAGAAACCCTCTTCGGAGGCTGTCAAATACAATATCTACAACCTATATAGGTATGTATGTTCATGACATGTAGTGCAAATAGGTGTTAAAAAATAATAAAGTTGTAGATGGGGGTACTTTAAACCAGGATATTTAAAGAATGTCATTCCTAACCGTTCCCAGGGCATCTATCATCTGTATTTTTATGTTCATGAAAGGTTGTTGAAATATTTTGAAAACAAATTAAAGTTGTAAAGGGGGTACTTAAAACCATTATATTTAAAGGACGTCATTAGGAACGATCCCTGAATATTCATAACATAATCCGTGCGAAATTGACGTAGCAGACAGACCACAGACCATTGAAATCTGTAGCTGAGTGAATTCGCCGCGCAGAGCTTTAAAATTACGTATGTATGAACACTCTCTATTTTTTTACACGTATTTATTGGTTTTTGGAAAGCTCACTTTTTCGATTTTGAAAAGGGCCCAGATAACTGTTAATTGTGAAAAAATGGCCAGTCTGATCAAATTAAAAACACAACACAGACCTGCTCGCTCGTATCCGTGCTTATTTAAAAGTAGTATTAATTAAATCCAGTTGACGGTTTGACCTATAGCGACGGACCAACAGACAAGCAGACAAACGGACGGTCATGACCATTACAATAGATGTTTACGCTCACCATCAAAGAAATCCGGCTCTTCGCGCTGGATTTTTCCACTGTGGGGGGCTCGAAGTAGATGCTGAGCTTTTAGCGTATATTAGATTTAATAAATGTTTAGGTCCTTATTAAAGCAACTATCGAAAATAATCTAGTAAATAATAGGATTTTATGATAAGCGACAGCTGATTTTTGATTGAAATTTTGCAACTGTTTTTCAAAACCATCATCAGGAATGATTTAGACGACGTCATTCATGGACTATCCCAATAAAATAGTGAAATAGGCGACGTTTTTCGTAAACCATCGAAATAAGAGAAGGATAATACGAGCAGTCTCAGTTACGGAACGTACAAATAAAATGCATAGGTTATAATGGGAGGAAGGGCAAAAAGTCCGCAGAGGGCAAAAAGTCCGAAACAGGGCAAAAAGTCCGCACAGGGCAAAAAGTCCGCCAAAAGAGGGCAAAAAGTCCGAAGAGGGCAAAAAGTCCAGAGAGGGCAAAAAGTCCCGTGTTGCCCTCTTTTGGCGGACTTTTTGCCCGCGCCGGACTTTTTGCCCTTTTTCGGCGGACTTTTTGCCCTCTCCGGACTTTTTGCCCTCTTTGGGACTTTTTGCCGTCTCTCCCATTATGTTAGGGACCTTCTGCCACCTTTTACGTCATTAGCTACGTTAGTTGGTCTAAGTAGAATGCTTAAGGATCACTTTTTGAATATTCTATGAGCTGGCGAGGTCTACATTTTGTGAGAATTGTTTTAGTCAGCTAACTTTTTACTCATTTGCGACACTGTAGTAATGGCTTTGCCTCGTGCTATTAATTTTTACAGTATTTAATACACGTCTCACATTCAAAAGTATCCAGAGCTTCACAAGTCACGTTGTCACGTCGTCACATTGTACTATTTATGCAAGGTAGGTATCATGACATAAGGGGTGCATTAAAAATTTCAATAACTCAGGCTCTGTCAAATGGCAAAATTAGAAGTTTATGTAGAGTAATAATAATAATAATAATAATAATAATAATAATTTATTCATTGGGTCGATTTAACCGAAGTTCATACAACCAGACTCAACCAGTCACTGTGGGTGAGGAAATAGGAGGCTACCGCGTTAGATCGTCCCGGTCTTTGTACCCTTTCACTTATCCCCGTCCCCTCCTCCACAGTAAAGGAGTCCCATTCCCTAGGCCCCTACAGTAAGTAGTGGTCACTAAGGAGCACTGAAGGAGATTGGGCTTCAATCAACCATCCAGTCACGTTTACCGTACAACACCGAGCCGTAAACGATTAGCAGTGGCCGAGAATTGAAGTCGGGTCTGAGACTGTAAATTTCGTTACAGTCTGCAGTCCTAACCGCTCACCCAAGCACGCCTGCTTAACGTTTATGTAGAGTGCTTTTAGTTATTGTTTTGTGTTTTTTATGAGCTAACAAAGTTTGTTTTTCGTAACGGGTATTTTAGTTAGGTAAACAGTTTAAGTAGAATGCTTTTAGTTCCCTGTTTGAATATAGTATGAACTAAGGAGGTCTGAATTTCGTAAGAATTATTTTAGTCAGCAAGTTTTTACTCATTTGCGACACTCTGTTAATGGCTTTGCCTCGTGATATTGATTTTGACGGTATTAAATGCACGTTTTCAATTTGAATATATCCAGAGCTCCACAAGTCACGTTGCCATATTAGGTAACCATAATATTTATCAAAATAAATAGTGCAATAAATATTTTTCGTAACTAAGGCATTCCAAAATGCCATATCTGAGGGCCAAAAATGTTTATAGCTACTTATACAATTCACATACAGCTTACATGTATGTATGTTTTAGTGACGCAAGGAAAAGAAAAAATATTAAAACTACCTAAACCAAAACTTTTATAAAACGTATGAACACGGACAATGTAAACTGGGAAAGTTTCTAACAACGGTAATGTATATTTACTAAATAAATTGGAAAATTACGTCCTATAATAAAAGTAAAAAAAGCAAATGCATACATTGTACCAATCCTTGGTTCCAAAATTTCAAAAAATCCAAAAAAAAAAATAAAAAATTTCGAATTTTAGGAAATCATGTGATTACTTGCTAAAAAACTGTCTTAGGATTATAAAAAATCAAATTTCGTCATAATCTGATTAGAAATGTAGAAGTTACAGGTTGCTAAAAATTTCAAATTTGAATTTTTGTAAGTTTTGGCGGGCAACTGTTACCTAAAAACGCAAAATACAGTCGAGTTACTTTGGAACTGTGGTATTTAAAACAAGCCTGATTTTTGTGAATGACAAGTTTTGAAATGGGCGGGTAACATGTAAAACTTACCCCTTGTGAGTATTTCGCGCAGATACCGTACTTTAGTACAGATTACAAATGGACGTAAATAACATTAGTTGAGGAAGACGGTCTTGACACCGTGTAAAATGTAGCCATTTATGAAATGCTTAAGTGGCTCACGCTCACAAGAAGATCATCATAAAGGGTGCTCAAAATATTTTGATAATTTAATAACATCATTTATCAACTGTTTGTATCTCTAAAAATGCTAACAGTTAACAGCTAAAAAATAATTAGGTAATTAAATAGTCCTATTTCACTAAGCAGTCACTACTTACAATTAAAGTTGAATTCCTATTTAAAATTGATTTTCTCCGATTTCCTATACATAATTCGAGGTAATTGCCATCATAACTACCAGCAGAGTATGTAGCAAATGATTGTTTAAATACATTACTTAAAATAAGGCCTAAACTTCCCAACATTTAAAACATCGACATCAGTGAAACTAATTAATGATCGAGCAACAGTAGATATAGGTGATGAATTTGCCTTCAAATTAAAATTGCGGCCGTGGGGGTGGGGGGTAGGGTATGTGGGGTGGGGTGATGTCTTAAGATGATGGTCTTGAGATGTCGGGGGTCTTAAGTAGATAGGATAAGATGATGGGGAGCGTCTTGAGATGCAGGGGTAAGTCATTGCTTGGGTCCTTAGAAGATAGGGGTGAGACGTTCTGTGAGCCTTGAGATAGTGAGTAAGATGTTCTTTAGATCTTGAGATGCTGAGTAAGACGTTGCTAGGGACCTTGAGAAGCGGGAAAGGGTCTTGAGAAGGCAGGGTGAGAGGTTGTATGGACCTTGAGAAGGTAGGGTAAGATGTTCTGCAGACCCTGAGATGTCAGACGAATGTCATAATAAGATAGGGTAAGACTTGGGCCTTGAGACATGGGTCTTGAGATGTGTGAAGTGGAATCGGGACTTTTATGTATTTAGGCCATCTATGAATAGCAGTGGAGGGAAAAAGGATAAAGGAGTTGGGGACGACGACAGGACGACAGCGTCGGTCGTGTCAGAAACTTTCCGCAGTCTATAGGGATGAGGGAGATGTAAGTATAGGCGGGGGAGCGGGCTAGTGAGTATAGCAGAAGTAGGGCGACGGTTGGCCGTTGCATGAGAGCAGGCTGAGCTGAGGAAGAGAAGGGCTCAGCACACCACTTCCAATCTAGAGCTGCTCCGATAAACAAGGTGGTACTTGTAGTGAGAACTAGAGTTGAGTGAAGTCCTGCCGCCATACTTTTTGTGTGTTATTTTATACGGGGATTTTCTCCTTTATTTATTTCTATTTCCTATTCCTACGGTTATAATTTTGTGAGTAATTAACGGTCAATTAATAGACCGGAGGACTGTGTTGTATTGTACTTTATTTGAGGTTGATTATTGTGTGAATTAAAAGACTTGGAGATCAGTTTAATATCCCTCAATTTATTGTGAACATTAACATTGATTTCGGGGACATTGAGGCGTGATAGAAGCCGGCATAAATAGTAGTGGGTTGAGTTCATCACGGGTACCAGAACCATAACGGTCATTAGTTGGTTTTGGGTGTTAGTGGCGAAGCGTAATACCGACACCAGCATACCGGACCCACTGCTAGTGCATCCCATCCAGTCATCACGGAGCCAGAACCCAACCGCCGGTTGTTACGAAGCCAGACCGGGGTTGCTCGATTGAGAGAAGCAGAGCTGCTGAAGAGATATAGCAGAGAGGAGTTGGAACGGGGAGCGAAGTCTCGGGCCCAAGCCGGACGAGGAAGAACAACTCGCAAGAGGGCCAGTGGCGCCGGCCGGGGCATCCGAGGTAGAGGTAGAGGATCAGTCAGTTCAGACTCTGAGACCGCCGGTCCGTTGTTCCAACCACCTGAACTACTGCTTATCCGCGGTGAAAAGGGAGAAGTTGGGAAATTCTATTCGACACTGGCGACCGTGCCGGACACCAAACATTCGTCTGGTACAAGAACCGAAAACATCGAAATCAGGTGAGAATCACCAGTTCCTATTCGCTGTTTTTCTTACGCTTCTTAGTTCTAGCGCATATAGGCTAGAAAATACAGTACGGACAGGAGACGTCCGTGGGAGGTTTCGATCAGAGTGCTTCTTCTGGGAGGCGGCGGTAAGCGCGAGCAGGAACATACAAAGTTAGTTTTCGAACGCATTTTTCATAACATAGCATCCGCATACGGGGTACGTATCAGCCTTGTGGTGGTGGATAAGCACACCGGAGCTTCGCGGCTGGACTGTCCAGTTTGTCTGTAGAGGCGGCGGTAGAGCACTTGTCGAGAAGCGGCGGTGAAGCCGTGGGGTCACAGCACCACCAGGTATCCAAAGTAGGTTTAGAGGCGAGGCTTAAAAAGTTCCGTATCGGTCTGTCCCAGCGTAAAGAGGCAGGGGGATCGGGTACATCACCAAGGCAAGCGGAGAAGATCAGAGATGAGCAAGATGAAGCCAATACTGAAAGCGGACGCTGAGGGCACCACATGGGCCGGAAGAGAAGTGGAGCTCCTATCTAAGGATTTGCTGCGCACTGATGCGTCGATACCGGAAGGATATGACTTGTTGACAGTCCAGAAGCGGTGGTTCATATACCAGTGGCAGGTATACAAGAAAGAAACACCGGAGCCGATGGGACCAAGCGAGGTAGCAGGAAGGTTCGCCGCAGCGCATGAATTAATGTTGCAAGCTGAAAAAGACGGATTGGTAGCCTTCTTCGGTATGTTAGACCTATGCGACGGGGAAAGCAGAAAATTGCAGGAAGCAAGCAAAATGATAGGAGCAACAAAGCCCGAACCCACTGGGCAGAAGCAGAAGTCGACACATGACTACGTGATGCAGATGTCGAGAGACATGCAGGCGATGCAGTTGCAAGTGCAGACAGTTCAAAACAATTACTCTGCGATCACGAAGCAGTTAGCGGCGCTTGCAGGACAAAGTGGATCGGCGATACTACCACCACCACCACCGCAAGGAATTCTCCAACAGATGGTTACAGGCGGCGGTGGAAGGCAGTTACATTTCGGACAGAAGACGGCACCGGCAATTCAAACACAGGGTCCGCAGTTACAATTTGGAGGTGGGAACACATCGGGAAGTGCAGGACCGGCGCCCACCTCGACGGATTTGGCGAACCAGTTGTTGGACTTGCTTGATCAACAGACGCAGAACACCGCAGAAGCCCAAGAGTTACAAAGGGCGAACAACCAGCTTATAGCAGGCATGATGGCGCCGACCGGGTTGGACATCATACCACCAAAGTTTAACCCGAAGTCGGACATAGCCACGACATACATCGAAGCCTTCGAGTCGCATTTGGAGATCCGAGGCACACAACGTCGAGCCTACATTCAGATTTTTCAGCAATGTCTTACCACACCAGCGGAGGCGGCGTGGTTGAAAGCTACGTTGTTGGACGTGGCACACACCTGGGACGCCGTTAAAACGGAGTTCTTACACGCATACGAAAGATCAAGTGCACAGGCATTGCTGAACAGAATTGTGAATTGGAAGCAACAAGCAGACGAACCAATACGGCAGTGGGCTTCAGAATTTTACACGCTCATCAAAAGTATTAGGGAACCACATCCGTGGGCGCAGATGGAGATAATGAATCGGCTCAGGAAGAATATGCATTGCTCGCTGTACGGCGCTTTCCCACCCGGAACTAAAGTACCGTTGAAACTCAACGATTTCATCAAACAAGTTGAAGAGTTTCACAGGGGTCAAGCGGAAGTGGAACGAGAGAAAGATCGGCACCGATCCTGGGGACAGAATGACCGAGGCAGAAACCGTGATAGATATCCAGCACGAGGCGGAAACCGATCTCAGTGGGGATCGAGAGACCGACGGCAGAGTGGAAGCGCCGGTCGAGAAGCTAACACCAGAGACCGCAGTGGAAGCGGAAATCGGGATCAACAGCGTCGATCAACGTCACCTAGAAGAGAAGAACCTCGGGGAAGCAGATCGAACAGCCCACGGAGAGGCGCCGACACCCAACCGAAGGAAAGGCAAGGAGACCGTAAGACCGGAAAGTGGTGTCAGCTATGTAGTAGGGCAACGCACAATACCGAGGACTGTCGATCGCAGAAAGCAAGGGTCATGGCAATGCGCATACTAGCGAATGTGTGTGCAGAGAAACCAGCGGGAGACGAAGGCGAGGACCCGCCGGGTACAAACGAACCAGAAATTATGCAAGGACTGTTGGATGCACCGATGCAGCGTGAAGAGCCGGATGAAAGGCAACTGTTCAATATGATGCGGACAGCGAAAAACAGGGAAGAAGGGAGCTCGAAGCGGACTGGACAGCAGGAGCCGCAACAAAACGCAGAAGAGGATGAAATTCAGCAGATTGTCAGTGGCCTAGAGGCGAAGTTCATCCCATCAGTGTTACCACAAGACACACCGGCCTCTTTAAACTGGGTACAGACACGGACAGCCAAGGGGACCCGTGTCGATTACATTTACTAAACAAAGCCCCTTATGCCTTAGTTAACGTTAAACATAAGCAAAAGCTATTTCCGTATTTCGCTTTAATAGATTCAGGATGCACGGCGCTCGCTATCTCGAAAAAAGAATGTGTCAGGCTAGGCCTGACTATCAGAGAGTCGACGGTGCAGATGTCAGGATTTGATGGTACGGTAGTCACAGCCGGCGGTGTAGTGACATTGGATTTTAAGATTGCAGGTCGGTGGTTCCGAGAGGACTTTCTGGTACAGGAAGGGTTAATGTGTCCCATCTTCATCGGGAATAAATTCCGTTGGAAAGTCGGCTTAAGTTTTAACGACGTCGAGGGGGAGATGCGGTGGGAGGATCCCACAGAGGAAGAGAAAAAGCGCAAACAGGGGTATTTTGTCCGCTGCATGTCAATTAAGACTGCGAAGGATGTTTGCGACTTATCGTTGGCATCAACCCCGGACAGATATGACCGGGTATGGGAGAAATTAACACCAATTCAGGCGTTCGTTGAAACTCTGGTCGAGAAATATGATCGGGTAGTACGAAGCGACGGTACATCAGGTATTACTAATGCGGTGATACATGATCTGGGTATACCGGCGGATTGCCCGATCATACAGTGCAAACCACCACGACGGCCACCGGCGGTATCGAAGTGGGTGGACGAGACGCTACAGGATTTAGTAGAGCAGGGTAAGATACGGCGGTCAACATCACCGTACTCGTCTCCACTCCTCATAGTTCCGAAGCCGAACGGTGACAAGCGCCTGGTAGTGAACTATAAGGAGTTGAACAGCCATACACCAAAAATCCAAAACCCAATGCCTATCATTCACCAGATCCTGGAGCATCTTCCACCGAACCGATACATGTCCAAGATTGACTTGAAGTCAGGATTCTGGCAGATACCGATTACTGAGAGCTCAAGAAAGTACACTGCATTTAAAACTCAGAACGCATCGTATGAGTGGTGTGTAATGCCGATGGGACTGAAGAATGCGCCGATGATTTTCCAAGAGCTCATGAATACGCTATTTGGTAAATTTGTGGGGGAGTTTCTGCATGTGTATTTGGATGATATTTTTATTTTTAGTGAAACCGAGCAGTTGCACAAGGATCATTTGGAACACGTATTCAAGACTTTGCACAATTTTAACCTTACGGTGAATTGGGCAAAGTGCGAATTCGATTTACCGGAGGTTGAGTTTTTAGGCCATATTGTTACCCGGTTCGGTATTAAGAAATGTCCAAAGAAAGTTGAAGCAATCCGACACTTTCCAACACCGAAAACAAAGAAAGATGTACAACGGTTCTTGGGAGCAATTGGCTGGTATATGCGCTTTATACCGCACTATGCCACCCGGTTGGAACCAATTTTTCTTAAATTAAAAGCGGAGGCAGATCCGAATTTACCATTTAGTTGGGGAAGGAAGCAGCAGTCGGCATTCGATGCGATTAAAGAGGAAATCGCGAAAGAAATTACTCTCAATACTATTAATTATGATCATCCTTTATATGTATATACCGACGCAAGCGACGTTGGGTTGGGAGCGATTTTAGCGCAGGATTATTATTGCGAAATTTTGGGTAAATCCCGGTTCCGAGTCATCGAATGTCGAAGTAAGTTGCTGAATGCGGCCGAACGTAAGTACGACGCACGGGAGAAAGAGTGCTTGGCGATCAGGTTTGCAAATCGCGTATTCGATCCTTTCACGCGATACCAAAAGAACGTCATTTTTAGGTGTGACAACCAAGCGTTGACACACTTGAAACATGCGGCGATGAATGATCACTTGTACAACAGGCACATTGTCCGATGGGCAATCGAGCTGGGTGACATTGTGAATGATGTCGAATACGTGAGTGGCGGAGATAATAAGCTCGCTGATCTATTTTCGCGAGGGGCATTACCGGATCCCAAGTATGACGACGACCCAAATCAACTCGACATGTGCTTTGCCACGATTACGAACCCAAGGTCCGACGTGGAAGTTGATATGGACTCGCTGGACAAGGACATGCTTCGGGGCTTGCAGAGAGAGTGCGAGGCACTATCCACCATCACAAAGAGCCTCAGCAGAGTCGGGGATCGATCTCGATACCGCTACGACTATGTGGTAGTCGATGGAGTGTTGTGCAGGTATGTTCCATGTAAGGAACCGGCGGCGGTCAGGTCGATCCTGAAGGTTGGTACACCAGAAGGCGGGTTCTATAGTAACCAGGTAGATAAGCTCTGGGAGCAACGGCTGGAGGAGGAAGAGAGAACAGGCCAATCAGTCGATACGGTAAGGGTGTCACCATCAATGCTCATGAAAAAAGGCAAACACATTAAATGGGCGCATCCTCTAATTCAGTCGAACTTCCTAGACCCGGATTCAGTTTTAACCAGAAAGCGCATAGTGCCAGTAATACCGCAGTCCATAGAGCGGGATGTCATTTCGCATTTCCACGATCATACCATGGCAGGTCATCAGGGGGTAGAGCGCACATATGACAGGATTCGCAAAAGGTTTTGGTTTTACAACATGCTCAAGACAGTAGAGGCATACGTGAAAACATGTGAGGTATGTCAATTAGTAAAAGCTTCGAATCAGGCGCAACCAGGCAAAATGGGGATACACTCATACCGCAACAATGTTTTTGAGTGTGTGCATGTGGATATCGTGGGCGAGTTAACCGCAAGCGCCGGGTTCAAGTTCATAGTAGTATGTGTGGACGAATTTTCGAAATGGGTGAGCATGGAGCCGCTGACATCAGTGTCGTCGGTGAAAGTTCTTCGATTTTTGAATAAGGTGTTTAACACTTTTGGTACACCAAAGCGGATCGTTTCGGACAACGCGTCATACTTTTCGGGCGATGTTTGGAACGATCAATTGCGGCAATGGGGAGCAACTTGCGTGCATGTAGCGCCGTATCACCCAAATCCAAACCAGTCAGAGAGAGCGAATCGAGATATCAAAAGCATTTTAAGAGCTTTTTGCTTAGAGACACAAACCAACTGGGCAAAGCAACTCGGCGATTATATGGTGGCATTAAATACTTCTAAGTCAAAGTCCTCCAGATATTCGCCTTGTCAGCTGAACTTAGGGAGAGAGATCTTGCTACCTGTAGACCGTAAAATGCAGTTAGTAGAAACGCTGGGTATTTCAGAGGACGAATTCGGTCAAAGGCTCATCAAAGAGGTAACATTTATCAGGGATCAGGCTCGGTATAATCTGAGGGAAGCGCAGATCCAACAGAAAAAGTACTTTGATCGAAACAAAAGGGATGTAGTGTATGAAGTCGGGGACTTGGTTAAGATTAGGAATAAGAAATTGTCCTCGAAGGAGGGAAAATACGCGAAGTCACTGGGTCCGCGGTACACAGGGCCATGGAAAATAGTTGAAGTCCATTCGGACTGGTCATACAGCATCCAGGACCCGGACAAACCAAATAGTGTCCCATCCCGTTTCCATACTTCTCTAATGTTACCTTATCACACGCAAGAGAATGTGGAACGAGACCCGAGCAGCGACAGAGATCCGGTAAGCGCGGAGGCGGCGATACCGGACACCGAAGGAGAGACAGACTCGGTAATAATTGATGTTACAACACCACCAGTAGCAAATACCGGGTCCGTACCAGTCTCTGATGTAAGTCAGGGAAGACAAACATCCACGACAGGCGCGACTGACCAGAACACAGGTTGGTCAGGAGGCATGGGTCCTTTAGATCTGTCTGATGAGTATGAAGTGGATATCGACGACCCACCACCACCGAGGCGATATCCATCGAGAGACCATAAACAACCGGTTCGGTTGGGAGTTAATTACGCTATGTCCGAAGAAGATGTAGCAGGCGGCGACTAATAATCACAATTTACATTCTTTATCTTTTAATTCTTCAATCTTCTAATTTTTAAAAATGCATGGTGTGCAATCTATATAAAACATAAAGCAGCATGAAAAAAAAGTATAAAAGTGTTATAAAATCAAAAAAAAAAAAGTGTGTGTTAGGTTAGGTGGGAAGGATAGGTTGTCTTGGCAGGCGCATACCTGATCCTTCCTCACGTCCGATGGCGCGTACGACGTTAAACTGCACCGCACGCTTGTCCCGATCACCACCGTAGGGACAAGCATAGAAGGTAGGATCTACGCTTTTGGTGAAGGTCTTCAACCTTCACGGTAGTGGAAGTCGGGCTCAAAGCTGTGGGAGCGCATAAACCAGCAGGAGTTAAACTCCACACCCCGTAAGACCATCATTGCGATGCCAGTTTAGGGGATAGCTCGAAGCTGTGAGCGATGTAAAGATCAGCAAAAACCAGTTCCCGGAGACCTTAGTTGCTAGTTTAGGGACATTCACCAGTATACCAGGCATCCAGACCCGGAGACCCGTAAAATCTACGCTAGGTTAGGGATAAGGATGTTATGAGGGAGCGCAAGCTCAGGACAAAATCAACTTCCCATGAGGCAGGCACCGGAAAACCGTAAAATCTACGTTAGTTTAGGTGTAGGTCATCGTGTAGACGTGGAGCGCAAGCAGAAGCGTAGGATTCTCAAATTTTTCCCAGGAAACAGCCACCGTAAGACCGTAAAATCTACGCTAGTCTAGGTACTGATTATCCTGTAGACGTGGAGCGCAAGCCAAGCGTAGCAGACCCGGAGACCACAGTGAGTGCTAGTCTAGGGTAGAAGGCGCAAGCCAGAGCAGAGACGGGGACCCGGAGACCACGAAGATGTGCTAGTCTAGGGTAGAAGGCGCAAGCCAAAGCGGAGACAGGGGCCCGGAGACCACATAGAAGTGCTAGTTTAGGGCAGAAGTTGTAAGTTAGAGTAAGGAGAGTGCAGCGGTAGCGGAGACTCAGAGCTGTGGGAGTGTAAACAAGCTTAACCCAGACCGCGGTCTGGAGGACATTATAATTTGTGAGAGCAGGGGTTGGACGTAAAAAGTAGGGGGGATGAGAAAGCGGTTGTACTGACCGCGGGCGATGTGGCCACAAACTTCCATGAGACAGTTGGCCGGCATCGGATTTCAAAGAAACAGCCGCCGAGAACTTCACTTTTCTTGTGATGTTTTTCATATAAGTTAAGTAAGGGCATGTGGAGCTGAAGAATGTCACGATTCTGAGGGCGGCGGACCGCCGGGTAAAAGAACGAAAAGTGAATTGGATAGTGCGGTAGGCGCGTTTAGCTAGAATAAATCACCAGAGATGCTACGGGGGGATGGTGATGGTAGAATTCTAGCCCGATCAGCAAGATGAGGTACGTAGCCGCATATCTATTAGCCAGTTTTGGGCTCAAACGCCAATCCCAAATCCACAGATATTGAGGAAAGCCCCGTAGACAGTAGTTTTACATCACGTTGGAACACCGGTAGAGTCCCGCGTGTATAAACACTAAAACTCAGCCTGAGTTGCGGCCGCTCGGAGTGAGGCGTTGCGGAGCCAAGACCTCGACAAGGGAGCAACTCAGTGTCCATAACCATACCGGCGATCAGTGGTGCAGTCGCCTGGTCACAGTTTAAAAGCTTCTGTGGGTAAACGAAAAAGGGAACGCACTTAAACGTTAAGTATTTGCAGAAGGCATCTTAGTAGGCACCGGGTTGGAGGTGAGTTGGCAGAAGGCCATGGAAGGCAAGAGTGGAATCGTCGGATTCCGGATAGAACGTAGCGGGGATATTAGGTAATGGGGCCGGAAAACCGGGGCTATTACCACAAGTAGTTAAGTTGGAGGCGCCGGGTCGGCCGGCGCCGGTGTTGTTTGGTTGAGTTTAGGGCGCCGGGTTGGCCGGCGCCGGTATTTTGATTTTTACGACTTTACTTTAAAGTATGCATGACATGAGTGGGAAACACAGCGAGACGGGAGTGAGGGGAATCTCACTTAGACAATGTCTAATCTGTGGTTTTAATTTTTTTAGCATGGCCGCCCCACCGCAATGGGAGGTCGACATGGCGAAAGCCTTCAAAGAAGTGTCGTGGAGCGCTGTATCGTGCAGCGAGGGTTTGAACAGTCGAGTGTTCAAGCCGGAGATACGGGCAGAACCCGTTCAATTTGGATGGCTCTCGAGGCGAAAGAGACATCTTGCTCGGAGCCGGGGAATAGTTCCGGTCCACAAGAGACCACAAGATGATGAGTCTCTGTTTCCGATGGTGGACAGATATCGTCTGAAGGAAGAAGACGATGAAGATGAAGAAGAGGCGGAGGAAGATCTGCCAGCCAGGAACATTAAGACGTTCCTAGATCGTGATGGGTTCTGGGAACCGAAGGCGACAGCCACCAGGCCGACCCCAACGGTGAAGCTGTCGGTGTGTGCGGATGCCAGCACAGAAGAGGAGGTGATGGCGGCGCTAAGCCGCTTGGACAAAGTATGGCATTTGGGAGTGAAAGTTTGGAGGGCGAACCGGCAAACAACGAAGCGGGGTTATATATCGGTGATAGGTATTACGGACGGTAATACAGTGTTGTTGTTGGGGTTCGCGGCCCTTCCTCACACGGCTCGCGTGTATGTGTTAAAGTGGTTAGAGGAGAACTTGGCCACGAAGTGGTTTTATGATTTAGGACCGCAATTTGAGTTACTTCGGAACTTTGCGGACGTTAGGCCGCGCCATACAGTGGATGTTAAACATTTGTGGCAACAGTTTTGGAGGACGATGTATGAGAGTGCGGTGCCCCGTCGAGTAGAGGAAGCCATATGTACAATTTTTCCGGGTATAGTGTTATCCATCGTAGATACGGCGGAGGATAACAGACCGCCTAAGAATAAGAAGGACAAGATAGTGTTGAGGAAGACGCAAGTGCAGTATATGTCGGCGGTGACGTTAGGAGTGTTAAACCTCGGCCGACTATACGCGGAGTCGTTTGCTTCAGCTTCGATGGGGTATGACCGGTGGCTGCGAGCGACGGACGTCCGAAAAGACATTATGAGTGTTAAGATGCCGGTGATAAAACCACAATTTACGGCACCGCTGTTTCGGCAGGACATGCGGATGGTATTGAGGGAGATCCTGTTGTTGGTTGAAGACGATAAGTTTGATACGGACTCAGAGTTAGATCAGCGGGGGTTGCTACCCATATTATTAGTGCTGCGAAGAGAGATGGCATATAGCTTAGATTTACAACCCGGCGAGTGGCTATCTTTTAGAGCGATAGCGTACATGATCCAAGTACCATTCTACGTAAAACAAGCTCGGACGGCGGTGGTTAAGGCGACGGAAACACCATCAAAGTGGGCAGGCAAGGCCAGGTGCGGCCAGTTGAGCGAAATATGGGAGTATTTTAAAGAAGCCCATGTTAAGTTTGAAGAATTTGTCGATAAGTGGTGTGTGCAGGTGCAATCCGGAGAGGCAAGGAAGGGGCCGGAGCGAATGATGCAGGGGAAGAAGGTTTTAGACAGATGGGTTGATGTGGATGCCCTGAAACCGGCGATAAAGATAGCCTCGGACTTGAACTTTTTGGACGAGCTGGACGTGGAGGTTCAGTTATATGACCAAGATGGGTGTGAGTCGTCGCATTCGGCATGGCAAGATGAGGACGAGTCGGGCAAGGTGACGATTAGTGACTGGGACCCGACGAGAAGTGTGTTACGGGCGGAGACCCGGCGCTTAGCAGCGGAAAAGGAGTTGGCTGAAGCTGAGAAGCGCCGCAAGAAAGAGTTGGAAGACCAGGCGAAGAAAGAAAAGTTGGCTGCCCAGAAGAGAGAGGATGCACGGGTGAAGGCTGCAAGTAAGGCGTCGAGTTCAAAGGGGGCTAAGTCTAAGTCAGCTCCGGGGAGGAAGAGCGATACGCCGATCAGGACTCGTAGTCGCAGTCGTAGTGAGGTCGAAAAGAGTCAGGAAGCGCCGGTACCCGATGAGGATGTGGGAGCTCGAGAGAAGGGGCCAAAGCGTAAAAGGAAGAATACGGGGGAGACGCCGGCGAAGAAGACCAGGCTCGAGGATGTAACCGCGAGTTCGGCGGTGGAGTTGGGTTGCTCGGATGAAGAGGAAGAAGACCGCCTCTGGACCACGACGGGATACGAGAGGCTTATAGAGTCGCAGTTCATGGGCCGTACGGAGGCGAAGGCAAAGGCGGTTCGGGAGGCGGGAGCTCGCGTAATGCAATTGTTGAAGGAGACAGATACCCGGGTAGCGGATAGTAGGCATCCGCTACTAGGAAGGGTTTATGTCTTCAACTACGCTTGCGGTTGGCTCCTGTTCCCGGAGAATCATATCCCCATGCAGAGAAGATTGCTGGTGATGACAACTAAGGGACCAGTGTACGCGCCGACACAACCAGGGATCCATAAAATCTGGACGATATGCCGAGACTGTCGGGCGGTTGGACATATACCAAGCACATGTATGTCGAAGAATTTAGTGCAACCGCAGATAGGGGACGAGTGGGTAGATGTTGAGCATATGAAGGTGGTTAAGCCGGGGGAGGATGATGTGATGTTTCGAATGGATATCATCCAGGAGGCTTTTCACAAAGTGGAGGTACGAGCATATGAGGCCGGCGCCTCGGATGAAGATCGGCAGTTGTTATTGACGCAACTGATAGGGTTGGTTCGAGGGCCCGCGTCTGTAAGTTCGTACGACATCATGAGAGCGGCGGAGAATATGCTGGCGTCTAGGCCATGGATGATAGTAAGGGTGCCCAATGAGCCGGTGTTTCGGAATTCGGAGGTAGAGCGGGGGTTAAAGGCTCTACAAGTGCAATTGATGGAAAGTGTGCGGGCAGTCGGGGATTTGAGGGTGCAGAACTCAAATCAGGAGGCTTGGTCTGTGGAAGACCGCAACAGTTTTGTGGAAGCGGTGGCGGCTCAAGTGCGTGTTGAGCAGGAAGCACGGGCTGCGAGAGCGGAGGATCCGGGGTCGAGCATGATGCAAGGGACGAGCTCGTCGTTTACGTCGATGGAGAGATCGCTGATAGAGACACCGGCGGCGAGCCAAGCGATGGGGATACAGCAGGATGAGAATGGAGTCCCAGCCGGCGATCCGTTTGAGGCTGGCGTACTGGGAGTACCGGGGACACAGCTGTACAATTTGGACCGGTTTCGAGGTCCGCTTCTGTTTCGCACGGAGGATGAAGGAACCGCGGGTGGAGGCGCAAGTCGTGATGAGCAGGATCTGATTATTTCGGAAACGGAGGAAGTCGTCGTGACTGAGGATGATGGTTCGACGCCACCGCGGGATTAGAAGGACTTGAAGAAGAGGGGGTTCGTGAAAGAGCCGAAGAGTGTATATTTTTGTACTATTTTTATACCTTAGGTTAAGTTTTTAGCACTTTGTGCATTTTTTGTTATTTTTACGCTTAGCGGCGGTTAAAATTTTTTCTCTTGACGATAAAAGAGTTTTTTTTTATATGGGTTTTAACGGGTCGAGCTGCGGTTCGGCGGTATTGACGAAGTTAGGATAGTTTTAATTTTTTTTATATATATAATATGACTTTGTATTTGTTTTAGTTGTAATGTCGAGCTGCGGTTCGGCGGTATTATTATGTGATGCAATGATGTATAAGTATAAAGGATGAGAGAGCCGAGAGGAGTCGGCGGCGGCATGGCATTATGGAATTGTAAATGTGATTGTGTGATACTGGGGTGCAGACCGGCGGTGTGAATATTTAAGTTTACGAGTGTATTGTTTGGTATATATATGAATTATGACAGGTATGTGTGTATGCGGTGATAGGTAGCGGCGGTCGGGACTGCACGCAGGTAGTAGGGCCAGGATACCAGAATGTGGTACCGGCGGTATTGGAGTTTGGGCTAGTTAGGGCCAGTGTGAAGTAGAATGAGCTTAGATGCGGCGGTAGTCTACTGCGGGCCGGGGTTCCTTTTTGTATTTTACACTCCGCTTCAACGGTAACGCACACCAGGAGCATGCTTCGATGCTAGAGGAGTACTACCTAGTCGAAGCGGGTGTGGGGGGATAGTGTGAAGTGGAATCGGGACTTTTATGTATTTAGGCCATCTATGAATAGCAGTGGAGGGAAAAAGGATAAAGGAGTTGGGGACGACGACAGGACGACAGCGTCGGTCGTGTCAGAAACTTTCCGCAGTCTATAGGGATGAGGGAGATGTAAGTATAGGCGGGGGAGCGGGCTAGTGAGTATAGCAGAAGTAGGGCGACGGTTGGCCGTTGCATGAGAGCAGGCTGAGCTGAGGAAGAGAAGGGCTCAGCACACCACTTCCAATCTAGAGCTGCTCCGATAAACAAGGTGGTACTTGTAGTGAGAACTAGAGTTGAGTGAAGTCCTGCCGCCATACTTTTTGTGTGTTATTTTATACGGGGATTTTCTCCTTTATTTATTTCTATTTCCTATTCCTACGGTTATAATTTTGTGAGTAATTAACGGTCAATTAATAGACCGGAGGACTGTGTTGTATTGTACTTTATTTGAGGTTGATTATTGTGTGAATTAAAAGACTTGGAGATCAGTTTAATATCCCTCAATTTATTGTGAACATTAACATTGATTTCGGGGACATTGAGGCGTGATAGAAGCCGGCATAAATAGTAGTGGGTTGAGTTCATCACGGGTACCAGAACCATAACGGTCATTAGTTGGTTTTGGGTGTTAGTGGCGAAGCGTAATACCGACACCAGCATACCGGACCCACTGCTAGTGCATCCCATCCAGTCATCACGGAGCCAGAACCCAACCGCCGGTTGTTACGAAGCCAGACCGGGGTTGCTCGATTGAGAGAAGCAGAGCTGCTGAAGAGATATAGCAGAGAGGAGTTGGAACGGGGAGCGAAGTCTCGGGCCCAAGCCGGACGAGGAAGAACAACTCGCAAGAGGGCCAGTGGCGCCGGCCGGGGCATCCGAGGTAGAGGTAGAGGATCAGTCAGTTCAGACTCTGAGACCGCCGGTCCGTTGTTCCAACCACCTGAACTACTGCTTATCCGCGGTGAAAAGGGAGAAGTTGGGAAATTCTATTCGACAGATGCTCGCCTTGAGATGCTGGGGAGCGCCTTGAGATGACACGAGATGTATGATATATAATATGCTATATACTATATAATATAATATGCAATATAATATTATATATACTATATTCTATATAATATGCTATATAATTACAGTTCTTTATAGAGTTGCATTTGTATGTGTAATAATATGCTGTATATCACACAATTATTATGTATTATTAAGCGATCAAAATGATATGTGCATAAGATGCAACTTAAAAGAAACCGCATCAAAATCCGATGAGTACTTTAGGAATAACATGTATTTCCCTTCTTTCCTATGCTTTATAATGGTAGGGGCCGGGGGGTGGGGATATGTCATGTTATGGTAATTAGTGGACGGATTGAGCCCGGACTACTTTTAATGACCTTAAAAAAAATCTAAATCTAAATCCCATTAGTTACTAATGGGACATTTAAAATATCGAAACTGAGGGAGCATGCATAATGGTAGGGGCCGGGGGGTGGGGATATGTCATGTTATGGTAATTAGTGGACGGATTGAGCCCGGACTACTTTTAATGACCTTAAAAAAAAATCTAAATCTAAATCCCATTAGTTACTAATGGGACATTTAAAATATCGAAACTGAGGGAGCATGCATAAATGACGTGTTGAGGGTGGGTGGGGTTCATGCATAAAATCATATATATGTCACATATAATGTATGTATATGCTAATGTAAGGTGTATAGGTAGCTTTATTGTGTATTACACATAATATATGCACGTACCCTATGGTAAAAGATGAGATAAGTCGTATTGATTGTATGAGTCATAGATTCAAGTTGGAGCCGGCACTATAGTAAAAAATCGATAGAGAAGAAAGCCGAACGATCGATAGTGAAGAAGGCAAAGTGGTTTACATTCTATTGTAATCCTGGAGAGCAGTTGATGTTGCCTATTCTTCTTCTTCTATGTTGCCTATTCTTTCCTATGCTTTATAATGGTAGGGGCCGGGGGGTGGGGATATGTCATGTTATGGTAATTAGTGGACGGATTGAGCCCGGACTACTTTTAATGACCTTAAAAAAAAATCTAAATCTAAATCCCATTAGTTACTAATGGGACATTTAAAATATCGAAACTGAGGGAGCATGCATAATGGTAGGGGCCGGGGGGTGGGGATATGTCATGTTATGGTAATTAGTGGACGGATTGAGCCCGGACTACTTTTAATGACCTTAAAAAAAAATCTAAATCTAAATCCCATTAGTTACTAATGGGACATTTAAAATATCGAAACTGAGGGAGCATGCATAAATGACGTGTTGAGGGTGGGTGGGGTTCATGCATAAAATCATATATATGTCACATATAATGTATGTATATGCTAATGTAAGGTGTATAGGTAGCTTTATTGTGTATTACACATAATATATGCACGTACCCTATGGTAAAAGATGAGATAAGTCGTATTGATTGTATGAGTCATAGATTCAAGTTGGAGCCGGCACTATAGTAAAAAATCGATAGAGAAGAAAGCCGAACGATCGATAGTGAAGAAGGCAAAGTGGTTTACATTCTATTGTAATCCTGGAGAGCAGTTGATGTTGCCTGGTCGAGTTCTAAAGTTGAAATGAGAGGGTTAGCATTGCAGTAATAGGGAAATTTTTAGTAGGCAAAATCCTTTACATTCTATTGTAATCCTGGAGAGCAGTTGATGATTCCTGGTCGAGCACCAAAGTTGAAATGAGAGGGTTAGCATTGCAGTAATAGGGAAATTTTTAGTAGGCAAAGTCCTTTACATTTTATTGTAATCCTGGACAGCAGTTGATGATGCCTGGTCGAGCACCAAAGTTCGAATGAGAGGGTTAGCATTGCAGTAAAGTAAGCAGTAAGTAAGTTAAATCCTGTTTAAGATTAAGGCCCGTACGGGAAAATCCGGTGACGTTTCATATGTCACTGGTTATCCCGTTGGCCAAAATTAAACATTGTTATAATGGGACGTCCGCAATGGGCCTTATTGGCCTTGGCGGTGTCTGTGTGGATCAGTATTATGATCTACATGGTGCCCAATAAAAATAAATAATAATAGCATTGCAGTAATAGGGAAATTTTTAGTAGGCAAAGTCCTTTTCTATTCTATGAGAGATACAAACGAAACTCAAAGTTTGAGAGAGATACAAACGAAACTCAAAGTTTAAGAGATACTCACGTCACTCAAAGTTTTAAAGAATGAAATGATATCAATGTTTAAAATGTTTTTATTGTCGCCAATTACAAAAGTGCAAAACGTTTTTTTAAATTTTATTTTAATTTGTTTATTTTTTTTAAAGTACAATACATATTGTTTTTTTTATTTTTATTTTAAATTACAATACATTTTTGTTATTTTGTTTATTTTAAATTACAATACATTTTTTTATTTTGTAAATGTTTATTTTAAATTACAATACATATTGTTTTTTTATTTATTTTTTGTAAATGTTTATTTTGTGTATTTGTTTGTTTATGTTTTTGTTTATTTTGTATATTTATTTTTTGTACATGTTTATTTTGTGTATTTGTTTTTTATTAATTTTTTTAAATGTGTATTTAAAATTACAATCCTTTTTTTTATTTATTTTTTGTAAATATGTATATAAAATTACAATACTTTTTTTTATTTATTGTTTGTAAATGTTTATTTTGTGTATTTGTTTATTTATTTTTTCAAATGTGTATTTTAAGTTACATTACATTTTGTATATTTGTTTATTTACTTGTATTTTCAACATGCATTTTTATTATAAATGTAAATACAAATCTCAGTGCTTATTTCTCAATTCATACGTACATTACTATTTATTGCTATTTTTCAAGTATTTTTGTTACACTAGTTTTGAAAAGATGTACTACACGTATTGTGTTGTCACTTTATTATATTTCTCAAACGTTATTTGCACAAAGTATGGAATCCGTAGGGCAGACTGTAGTTCAAATTATTATCATCGGGATAGTATCGATTTACATCCAGTCCGTGAAAAGCAATTTTGTTGACTTTCATTAAGTAGAGCTTATGGTCTATTGATCTTATCAAATTCACAGGCAATCTTTTGACATGTTGTGTTCTAATTGCTGTTTCATATGTTTCAAACGTACAGTTTTTTAAACTTTGAGCGGGAATCCCCTTGCATTTTAATTCGTCACGTCCGCAAAATGATCGTATGGCATATTCCTTTGCTCTGGATGCGGCAACTTTCCAAATATCCATATCCTCAATCTTCCATTTTCCACCAATTCCAGCATTATGATTGACCAAATCAGGATATTTAACTGTCAACTCATGTCCCGCTGGCAGTTTTGAATAATCCACAAAGCTTTTGCATTTGTATAGGTCGTCATAATATGTATTATCCGGATCCAAAATCTGCAAAATTATAAAAATTACAACTTTATCTATTATGTTTCATACTTTTATAGATTTAAATGTATTTGTTTATGGGAGAATTATGTTACATGCCTGAAAAATATGGCTGTCAGTGTCAGAGTACTGGTGATGAAGCCTTTCTTTTAACACTGGTTGGAATTCTTGATAAAACCCAGAGTAAAAAGCGACTTTTGAGTGCTCCAAACAATTAAAACCTCCTCGAATTGGCTTGTCAAGTGTAACTTCCTTGGGTTTCAGTACAACTTGGCTGATATTTTCAGATAAACTTTTGAATCCCATACATCTTTCGTCTGCAATTGTTTTCACAACACTTACACGTGTCGAACAAAATTTCACAGTAATAAGATTTTCGTTTGACTGCAAAAACTTTCTGTAGATAGCATTGTTCATAAGTTTCAAGAAATCCTTGTCTGATTTTGACTTTGCATTTCTTCTTCTTTCAACGTTTGTTGTTATATAATCTTTAATGTAGGCTTGATGGGAGAATGAAAATCCTTGATGAATTTTTACAAGTTTCATTCCCATTTGTAAATAATACTGCAGAGATGCATGGTTTACAACATACTGCATCTTGTCATAGCATGTAAGCATAAGTTTTTCTTGAGACAAGAAAGATTTTCCTAATGCTCCAAGTTTTAAAACATGATCTTTTTGTCGATCTGACAGCTCTTTCATTTGAACTTTGAGTTTTTCAGGGCAAAGTGGAATTTCCTTGGTTCTTTCTTGAACATCAATTGGGTATTCCAAGTCAACTTCTAGAATATACCCTTTGTTTCCAGCTTCAAAGTCTCGATTTATCCAGTCTATATTGTTCAATGTATCTACAGATTCCCATTTAAATTCGCCAAGCGGAAACTTCTTGCAAAGAGCTTCAGCATACATTCCATTCTTATCTACATAGAGAATGTGCTGTCTTGGTAGCTCAGCACTGTAGTGCTCCGCATCTCGTTCAGTATTGGCCACCACAAGTTTCTGCGATGCATAGCAAATTCCGCCACGGATCCCCTTTTTGACCATTTTATACATTTCATAGTCACGTATAACATCAATTTCAACTTCATTCGTCTTTAAAAAACATTGCCATGCGTATCCGCTAGTGGTACAGACGTATGTTGGATCTAGTCCAGTATTTTTTATTCCAATTCGTCTAAAGTTTTCCCACACAGCCGCCAAGAGTACGCTGTCCAGTATATTATATAACTTGCAATACTGGTTAAAGTCTTTAATATTGAACTGTTGGATTATTTTGTTCACAAGTGACCATTCTGAGTCTGTAATTTCTTTTCCCGTCAAATTATTATTAAACCATTTGCGTTCTGGAATAGGATGTCCATCTTGAAATACAGTTGGCGATGTAAGATAACTGTACGGAAACGGGATTTTTGCAAACAGCAATTCATTATTTTCAGTTGTATTTGGAACACCGGTTGGAACCATTTCCTTAAAACATTCGTATATTAATGTCAAGCTTTTGTTTTTTTCTTTCACAATTACATCTGCGAGGTTTGACAAACTATCTTTTACAAATTGACAGCTGTCAATGAATCTTATTTTGACTCTTTGATCAATTTCTTCAAGTTTTTCAGTATTATCACTTCCTAATGTTTTATTTAATGCTGGTAAAACTTTATTCTTGTGAGTAATAGTCATTTGCACAAATTTTTCTGACGATTTGGCAATAACTTGAACATCTTCAGCATTAAACATCTCTTGTTCAAGTGAATTTACAAGCAAATGTAGATCAAAACCGGTTGAATTATGGCAAACACACACCAGCTCACGTTTGTATTTTATCTTGAGATTGCATGACTGGCATAAAGCTGCAATATATGTACCATCGGTGTGGTTATGATGATACGTTTTTACGACTGGAGCCTTTGCTTTTCCATTAACTTGATCTACTGCTCCAGCAAATCCGCCAATTTCATCTCCAAATTCGTCAATAAGTGTATTAATCTCATTTTATGAATCTTCGTCAAATGCTTCTGCACGGCTTTGTTTTTTTGTTTTCTTCTTTTCAACTGTAAATTTCCGATTACAAAGTTCACATGCTGTTGCAGCTTGATGTTTTTTTAATGTTTCAGCATCCGGTTTGTTAAAATTGTTTGTGTTTCGAATTATAGCGACAAGTTTGTCCGCCCAATAGAAAAAAGTCTCATAAAAATGCTTGACTGGGTTTTCTTTATTGTAATAGCTTGCATGAACAACTTTCATGTCATCTGTTGTTGTTTTTACAATAACAATTGCATAACTTGCTGGTTTGAATTGTGAGACAAATGTCGTTGCGTTTTTCTTTTGTCCCATTGCTTCAGCAAACGTCTCCCAATCATAGAATAAAATGTACGGCACTGCCAATGTCATATGTTCATTCTTGAATTTAATTCTGAAACGTTTATCAGGGAAATCAAATATTTGCTCTTTCACTTCTTTGCAATTATGTTTTAATAGCTGCTCATAACTTTTCTTGAATCTGAAACACTCTTGACAAAAAAACAAACGTTGAGGTTTTACATGGCCAAGAAAACGATTCAAATCTTTGATTAACACAAAATGACAACGTTTTCCTTGCTCATCGTTTTTATGTATCAAGAACAAATTCACAATCTTTGTAGATGTATGTACACTTTTGTAGGTTAGAACAATGTTTTTTCCTTCATGAGTAAACACATTGACTCGAATATCATTTGCTTCTTCAAACAATGGAATATCCGTATGTACATTAACTCCTGCGTTACTTATCATTGAAAAGTCAAAGTTTTGCAGATACTTTTTCCATCTATCATGACGATATAAGTTTAATTGTAGTGGCTTCTTAATAGCATTGATGACTTTTATATCTTCATCACGTAATCGCTTATGTTCTTTTATCTCTTCTTCCATGTACACAGCAGCAGCAATACAGTAATAGAAACATTTTCCATCTGTGTTGTTGATATTTACAATTCCTTGCTTTATAAATGGCATCTTGAAATGACCGCGTATTCTCGAGTTTTTCAAGAGTGACAGTTCACCAAGCTTTACTTGAAACGATACAATTCTAATTATTCTCCATCCACTTCCTAGTTCAGTGAAACTATTCTTTTTTTCAATAATTTCATTAGCAGCTTCAAGCATAATCGTATTAATTCCATTTGAATCATGAAGATCAAAAGGTCTAGATTCAAAAAATATGGTTTCTTGATGTTTAAACGAGTAGTCGCCATCTTGAATATCTTTCTCCATAAGAAAATTAATTCCAATAATTACACTCATTGCATTATATACAACCAAGTTTTCATTCAAAAGTTTTTCAGTTGGAATCTTCACAAATTCAAAAATATCTTCAATACTAATATAGTCATCTGCTGGCTCATATGAATACTCTTTGACTGCGCCAAGGCTTGATCTTGAAATTTCCTTGAAAAATGACAGGTCAATTGCATGTCCAGCGTCCACGTGACCACCACGCTGCCCAATACGCGGGCACGCATGCGCAGATTTAGATGAAGTATACACTGCACAGTCTTCGCAGTGATGTGTTAGCTCGACATGACGGTAATATGGATACCATTTACGGGTATCGTAAGTACATCTTGCCATTGGACAATTAAGTAACTGTAAATTCGAATTATTAGTATTTAGTACAACAACTAGATGGCGTGCGTCCCCTGTAAAATGAAAAATTGCAAAAAAACATTTAAATTGTAGATAAAATTACTTACGACATATGCTAGATTTTCTACTCGTGGTTGAGTTTTTACAGCACTTGGAAATGTATATGTATCTTCCATTATTCCAATGATGTTAGTTTGCGCCACTCAGAATAAATCCTTTTTATACACTTGTACAATTTGAGTATACACAAAAGTAAAAGCAATCCAAACGATGAATACAAAAGTCCAGTATCTTGCGTACTTTCAGGCTTTCCGTCGGGAGCAAACTTTTTTTGGTTGAGCAGGTTCCACAGCAGAAACTGAACTGAGTCCGCGAGCGAGTGAGTCAACTGTTGACTATCCAGTTGCTCCGCCCCTTTTAACAAGTTGTCTCGAATTTGATCATACTTTTTAATCAACTGCGCATGCTCTGACTCACCAACATCAATGTCATTGCCATATGTACATGTTATGTACATTGCAATCATACAGAGAGCTATAAATTTCATGTTCACTCTTTAGCGTCTCGCACAAGACTAACTACTTTTTCCTCTTCTTGTTTGGTTTATACAAGTTTTTATCTGGTACTTGAAGCCAGAAATTTTGTTTTGGTCGTTCAGAAAACGTTTTTTCTTCTAACTCTTCTTCTTCATTTGTTATTGCAATCTGACTTATATGTTCGCTTGGTTGTGTTTCAAACTTTGACATATTTAAATAAATTTCCATTAGTTTTTTATACAGTTCGGGATCAATACACTTCATTACTCTGGCCATTGTAAGAATAGTTCACAAGATATAATTTCACAAAATATAGTGCAAAGTATTTTGCGAACAAGCTTGAAATTCTGTTTTATAACTGTTTTAACGTTATTTGAATGGATTTGTTCAATCAATGTATCTATGTGTTTACACTTGGTAGTACAAAACAGCTGGTAATTATTTAGACAATCGATTATTGCATATAATTGATTTTGAGTTGCACTTTCAATAACACTTTTTGAATTTTTGTCTGTGATTAGCTTGTATAAAAACTCGCATTCTGTCTCCAATCTAGTTCTCATATTGAAGCATATGCTTCGCAAGCTTTATCAGGGAAAACATGTGAACGACACCAGTACTTTACGTTGCTGCTTCTTGGATGCAAGTCCATTACCAAATGCCCAAATTTTCGCAATTGTACTGCTTTTATATATGCATCTTGAAGAAACTTTATATTATTTGGACATATCTGAGATGCCAATCGTCTAATAGTACTTCGGTCACGTGGTTGATCAAACATAATCAAGTATTGTGAATTAATATTGACTTCTCGCAACTGTTTTTTGAATGCATTTTGTAGAATAAGTATAATTGATACGCCTCTATGATGCGCATGCTTCACAAAGAATCTAGTAATGAGTTCCAAATTATCGCCTTTTGTAAGTAAATCCATCTGGTCGTCAACAACAACCAATGTAGAATCAGTAGCAAGCTCTTCTAGATCTTGAATATTGTTTGTAAATATAATGTTATCATTTTCAGCTTGCATTTGATGAAATATTGGTTGGAAATGGCAGTACACATACACAACTTTGTCCAACTTTTGTGTTATAACTTCATGTCTACGTTTTATGAATTCTCTAATCATAAACGTTTCTCCTGAGCCAGTGCATCCTATGACTGACATTGTAAATGGATGAATGAGATCAAAATTTATGATATCCATGCTGAATGATGGTTCAACAACAAATGATTTAAAATCATAGAAACAAAAAGCTATATACGTATTTATTCAATTAAAAAACATATAACGGCATGAATTTACAAGACATTTTTCATTTCTATTGTATAACATGTATGGATTAAAATTTGGAATTGATTTTACAAAACGTTCAACTTTCTTATCATTAACATTACAATATACTGTAAACGAATATATTATATTCTTATAAGATATACCAATCATTCTAGCATACAAAAAGTATATACAGTATTGACCACATACATAAGAAAAGTCACTTTGCAGTTGTTTACAATTGCTTCTAACTATAGGTATATTAGGTATCTCTATATTTACATATTTACTTATACAATTTCCAAAACTATCAAAGTATTCACATTCATTATTCGATATAATAAACCAAGCTATCCAATGGGATCCGTTATTATTAATTGTATCTACATTCTGTACAATAGCTTTAGGAAAACTATCAAATTTAACATCTTTATACAATGTATCTGCAGCTACAACATATATAGGTATATCTATATCTACATCTAACATTAGTCGTCGCAGTGCTTCACGAATAGAACTTGTATTAATATTTTTAATAGTCAAAATGTATTTGTTTATTTCTATCGAGCTCAAATACTCCTTGGTACAAGCAATAGACGAGTACAGTTATGGCTTTATCCAACGCTTTCTTGAATTTCAAACCAATTTTTACTTGTCCTTTTCGGTTTACTGAAAGAGCGTTACCGTTGTTTGGTAAAAGTTCCACAGCAGTAAATACATTACCTGTAAAGTATACAAACCCAAATATTAAGCATATACATACAAGCGAATGTTTTATACATAATATTATTCGAGTTTGTGTAATTTACCCTTGAGATAGTTGTCTCTTGTAATCCCATTTCCCAGCGTCTCAGATGCGACTGTCTTTCTCAACGATCGGAGAGCAACTAAGAAGCTGTCACCAGCTGTTGCGTCATCACCTGCAAAACTGTATGGAATAACGCGATTTTCCACATTTTCGCCATTCCAAGTGACATTTAGCTCGCTGATGTTGAAATATTCAAAATTAAACGCTGATTTCATCATATTTCCATTGAACCCTTCAGTATCAACCATACTGAACACCATTAGTTTCGGCATTTTGCCTATGACAACTCCATCTGACGTTACCGATGTTAATCCTTTTGCTACTGATATGGCTTTTATTTGAGTTTCATTTGTTACATATTTGAATGTTTCATTGTTCATTAACTGTTGTCTGTGCAAATTCACAACATCTTGCGAAACACTTTTTTTAGCAGCATAAAAGATTGCGTCTGTTATTTCTGCTTTATATGGACAACCAGAAAATCCTGATTTATCGTTCTTTGAACAGTCCAAGTACAAGTACGGATCGCTACGTTTCAAGACAATTCGACATTCCGTCCCACTAGGAATATATCTGTTTTGGTTGAAAAAGTTTCCGAGCAGCGATCCAAGTAAAAAGAATTGCTTTGAGTTTTGAGACAACAGATATCTTGCGTTAAATCCAGCGTCAGTGACTGCATATGTATTAGGGACAGCATTAGGATACCACATTTCATCCTTCAAGTATCCATCCTTTTCAAGTTGACTTGTCCCTAACGCTCTTTGCAAGTATGCCGACCATGGATAAAAGTTTGACGTATCCAGTACAAGTTGGCCATTCAAATACAGTTGTAAATTTGAAAACAGTGCATAGAAAAACAAGTTTGTTGGTGCTACAATGTCAGCTGCTTCGCAACTCGTACCATCTTGTTTGACAATCCTTACGCCTAAACTTAACATAGACTCTTGTAGCGAGCCGTAATTATCATATATCCATCTGAACTCAAGTGGGTTGTGTGAATCCTTAGTACTTAATAGGGAAAAGCATTGGATATAGTCTGTTGTTGTAAGTTCACTTATATTTGTAGGGGGTAGTTCCACCAAATTCAACTCTGAACTCAATGATTTCTGAGATGTTTCGTAGATTGTTGGTTTTTCTTCAAAAACATTGTTGATATCCATGATGAGAGATGTGTACGCCTTGAAGGTTAGTCACTAACTGAAGATTTAATCAATAGAAAAGTCTATTTATACTATTTTTTGGATCTTCGAACACACTTTTGTTTTTTTGCGGTGTTTTTTCTTGTATAAAACAGTGATTTCTTGGGTTTTCGACCTCTTCCGGTTTGAATTTTTTCGGTTTTTTTAACGTTTTTTCTTTTTTTCTTAGCTCCGCCCACTTGTTTCCTCTGCATACGTTTGACTCGTATCTTTCTTGGTTTATAAGTTGGTTGAGATAGATGTATAGATTTTATTGGAATCAAATATGAAGATTCGTCTGGTGAAATCCCAGAACTTCCAGCGTATACGCCTCCGGCTACACCACCATTTCCGGTTTGAATATACGATGGATCTTGTAGAATACACTTTTCGTCATCGCAATTAACTTGTCTCATGATGACTAGTATTTAGGCTTGAAATGCAATTTTATATTAGTTTCACTGTCTTTTCCGAAATCAAGCTGTCTTGCAAACTCGTCAACTAACTTGACATGAATTTGACGTATGTCTGCTCTGCTCAACGGTAGAAATATTACTGGATTGAAATAGACAATTGTTTCGTTTATATCATCTTTAACTAGATCTGAATCTTGAAGAATAGGCAAAACGTGGTGATTATAGTACTGGTTATGTACAATATCACTTATAACGACAATTCGTTTTGAAATTGGACATATTTGATCGTCATGTTCACCAATTTCTTCTTTTTCAATCTCTTTTTTTTCTTCTTCTACTTGAATATCTAAGCCTACCTTTACTCTTGTATCGCGAACAAACACTTGATTTTCCGGAATGCCAAGGTGACGGTTAACTGCTGCAGGTAGTTGAACAGACATATTTTCATCTAAATCTTCTATGTAAATGTCTTCGTCTTTTATTACAAAGTTTATAACCATATCATTGAAAATACGTTGCTCTATACTGTGATTTATATGATCTAATACATAGTCAATTTCTAAAGATTTTGGTTCGCTCATTGGCGCATAGTATCTATTGTCAATTGAGAAGCGAAAATCGAAGTATTCACGATCGTTAATTTCGTTGAATTTTTCCATATCAAACGTTGCATTAGATACATAAAGCCCTGTGGCAAATTTTTCGTCCAGAAACCCCAAGCATTCAAGTAGTTTTACAGGCAGCACACAATAACTTTTAGATTCTTTAGAATCATCTTGGAATTCAAAATTAGCTTTGCCATCAGATTCTATATTTATTTCAAATTTCTGAAAATATGGCATCATTCTTTCATTTAATCTTTTAAAGTATATCTTTGGATCATTGTCTCCTTGAGCATTTTGTCGGCTAAATGGAATAACGCTTCGAAATGGTTGTTGTATAGTTATCAAATTCTGGTAATCTTGAAATGTTTCTTGTTTTATTTCAAATTCAGTGTTTATAGGTATTCGTGCAAAAGATTCGAGTGATATTTTACTTAAAGCTGGTATTTGTCCAAACGGAAATTGGTTTCGGTTGAATCTATAAAAAACAGCTAACTCGTCTGGTATGACTACAAACTGATAAACTTCACCATATGTATTCTTTGCAGATATAAATATAGCATCATTTGACACGTAAAAAAATGAAAACCCAAATCGAACTCCTTCTTTTTGTAATGCAATATTGTTATCAGTAATAAAACTAAATATGTCTTCTTTTGTTTTCTTAATTTTTCCGAATACTATTTTGGATGGTTTCAAGTTTGGGAATAAGAGTTGAGCGTTCACTTCACGAGTCTTTCGAGATGGTTTTGCTGCTTTGTATTTCAAACTTACAACACCCACTTCATACAATTCTTGAGGCAACTTTAGTTCATTTGGAAGTTCAGCTATAAAATTAGTAGCTGTATTTGCTGTCAAATTCTTGCTTTTGCTAGAAATTGTACAGCAAACGCTAGGAGGCGTTGCAGATCCTAATGCATGTCTTGAAAGCATCTTAAACTAAATTTAGTTCCTGTTTGTAAAACGCGCCTGTGATATCTGAAAAAACAAACATATTACTAAACAATTAACATAGAGCCATAAACATAACAGTAGCTAATACGTCGATAACAAACATGAAAAAAGAAGCTGTTACGTCGATAACAAACCAAAAATAGAAGCTTTTACGTCGATAACAAACATAAAAAAAGAAGCTGTTACGTCGATAACAAACAAAAAAAGAAGCTGTTGCGTCGATAACAAACATAAAAAAACAAGCTGTTACGTTGATAACAAACATAAAAACAGAAGCTGTTACGTCGATAACAAACAAATCAGAAACGATGATAACAAACATAAAAGTAGCTGATATCTCGATAACAAACAAAACAGAAACGACGATAACAAACACAAAAGTAGCTGATATGTCGATAACTTACAAAAAGGACGAATATGACGATAACTTACAAAAAAAGAAGCTGAAATGACGATAACAAACAGAGAAGTTATGACGATAACAAACATAAAAGTTATGACGATAACTCACAAAAAAAGTTATGACGATAACTCACAAAAAATAAGCTGATATGTCGATAACTTACAAAAAAGAAGCTGAAATGTCGATAACAAACAGAGAAGTTATGACGATAACAAACATAAAAGTTATGACGATAACTTACAAAAAAAAAGCTGAAATGACGATAACAAACAGAGAAGTTATGACGATAACAAACATAAAAGTTATGACGATAACTCACAAAAAAGTTATGACGATAACTAAAGCATACCTTCGTTGTTTAAGTCTTTCAATAAATAGGTAGTTGGGTAAGTGTTTTGCACAGTTTTCACGACAAATTCCTCTCTACTCCAATTCTCAGAATATCCTGTCAACAGTCAGTACATAACTAAATATTAATTTGCATTACTTGTTATTATATGTGAAAATATGTAGCTTGTTTTACCTTTTTCAAACAAAATTTTAGCTCTTGATATTCTAACTCTGTCTCCAATGCTAAACTTTGGTGGTTTTGTTTCTTGATTGTGCAATGAAGATTTGAATATTCTATGCCATATCTCAAATTCGTTCTTCTTTGTCACTTTATTAGGTGTAGTCTGTATAGTCCTGTGAATTGTATTGTTGTAAGCTTTGACAAAGTCTTGAATTTTATCATCAATTTTTAACGTGTTTTTAAAGTGGGAGCTTACTTTCCCGCAAGTTTGTCGAATATATAATAAAATTGAAAACGTTTCACATACGGAAACTACAACGTATTATGTTAACCTTTCCCCTCAATACCCAGCTGACATTCTGAGCTTTGCAGTCTAAAAGTCTATAAATAGAGCACAAGTAACGAACTTTATTCAGTCGTGAGTTGAAAGCCAAGCTGGTAACATCTAATATGGAGCAAGTGACTCTTGAATCGTACGATCCGATTTTGTGTAAGAATTGGGATACTCCATTGAATGAAAACACAAACAAAACATCATTTTTCAAGAACCCAAATTCAAAAATTGTAAGTTTGAATTAAAATGTAGGCTAGTGTAATTTTTTTATATAAACACTTTGTGTAAATTTGTTGTATTGTAAACATTTAAAATGAATTTAGATTGAAACTCGACTCTTGGCTCGAAAAACTTGGAACAATTTCAAGCAAAGCAATTACATTTACATTGGTCGAATTCGAAACGAAATTGATTGCACAACAGTTGAATTTTCATTGGCGACAGGCAAGTTGATATTAAAGTTCATTCAAGGAGTACATGATCAAAACGTTTACATTCAAAAACCAGAGGACAAAATTGAAAAACTGAATGTTACATATTATAACGACGGAAAGAATTCAAGCCTTGTACTGCATTGCCCGGTTTCAGACAAAACAACAGTCAAGTATGGTGGATGGTTAGGTCCGCAAATTGAAATGAATAATGATGAAATTGAAAAACTTGTTTTGTTCTTAACCCAAGATTGTAAATTTTAAAGTTTGTTGTGCAAAAAACATGAATACAATAACTCTGGAAAGTTTGTTGTGTGAGGCATGCCAGTTCTGCTGGTTGAACTATATGCCGTCAAATTTGCAAAGTAATAACTATACGACGTCAAGTTTGCAAACTGTCATGTATAAAAACAAACAATACTGTGCCAGATGTGTAGAGCAAGAAAAGAAAAAAGATGAACAAGTAATTGCTAGCTTTAATACACCGTACGATGAGTGGATTGACTTTGATGATTTCAACGATCTTGACAATTGGTGTGAAGTAACCCGATGTTTTGAAAACATTGATTGTTTCGTGTGTAAATTCGATCCTGGCGATGTTTCTTCAGTCAGAGGCGATCCCGATGCAGAGTATATTCACAGCATATCTTCGTATGGGGAAACTGTGTACATTTACAAGTATATGCCAGAAATTAAAGTATGCAACTATTGCATGTTTTGGCGAGTCTTGAATGTTTTAGAGAATGTTCGAAAATATATTTATGAATACAAAGAAGATGAATATAAAGCGTTGCAATTGTCTATGGCAATGGAACAAATGTAATTTATGTTAAAAACAAGATGGCTACACTGCAAAGTTTGTTGTGTGAGACATGCCAGTTCTGCTAGTTGAACTATATGCCATCCAGTTTACAAACTATTGAGTATAAAAACAAACAATGCTGTGCGCGATGTGAATTGCAAGAAAAGAAAAAAGATGAAAAAGTGACCGAATGCTTCAATACACCGTATGATAAATGGATTGACTTTGATAAGTTTGACAATATTAACAATTGGTGTGAAGTTACAAGAGTGATGGACAAAACAGATTGTTTTGCATGTAAATACGATCTTACATCATCTACGGACGATCCCGATGCAGAATTTGTTCACGGCGTATCTCTGTATGGCGAAATTGTGTTCATATACAAGTACATGTCGGAAATTAAAGTATGTGGTTATTGTATGTACTGCCGAAGCTCTGCAAAGGTTTTAGAGAATGTTCACGAATATATTTGCAACTATAAAGAAAATGAATATAAAGCATTGCAATTGTCTATGACAATAGAACAAATGTAATTCATGTTAAAAACAATATGACTACACTGCAAAGTTTGATGTGTGAGTCGTGCCAGTTTTGCTGGTTAAACTTTAAGCCAACAAGTTTACATACTGTAATGTATAAAAACAAACGGTACTGTGTAGATTGTGAAGAACCAGAAAAGATAAAAGATATAAGAATTGTCAATAGCCTAAATACACCATACAACGTATGGATTCAATTAAAGAAGTTTACAAATATTGAAAACTGGTGTAAAGTAACCAAATTAGTAGAAAACAATGGATGCTTTGTATGCGTTTACAACCCTAGCAATATAAAAGCCACTACAAAAAACCCAGATTTAAACTATATTCGCAAAATAACCCTATATGGTGAACGAATTTTCATGTACAAGTTTCAGCCAAAAATAAAAATGTGTGGACATTGCATGTTTTGGCGAAACTATAAAGTTTTAGAAATTGTACAAAAATATATTCGCAAATACAAACAAGATGAATATAAAACATTAGATAATACGTAAAGTGTATTTACATACATTATATGTGTTAATATGCAGCATATTTTACAATATACTTTATAAGGTGTATAAACAATTACACTTAATGTATTGTAAAACAAAATAAACATTAACAAAAAATAAACAAACAAAATAAATGTATTGTAATTAAAAATAAAACAATATGTATCGTAATTTATTATAAAACAAAATAAAACAAAATACATTGTAATTTAAAAAAACAAAACAAAATAAATGTATTGTAATTTAAAATAAAACAATATGCATTGGTATTTAAAATAAACAAATTAAAATAAAATTTAAAAAAAACTGTAATTTAAATTTAAAATAAACATTTAAAAACAATAATATGTATTGTAATATAAAATAAAAATATAAAAAAAGTATTGTAATTGAAAATAAACATTTAAAAACAATATGTATTGTAATATAAAATAAAAATATAAAAAAAGTATTGTAATTTAAAATAAACATTTATAAAATAAAAATAAAAAAACAATATGTATTGTAATTTAACATAAACATTTTTTAAAAAAAATAAAAAAAATAACTTGTATTTTTGTAATTAGTGACAATAAAAAACAATTTGTACTTTTGTAATTAGACACAATAAAAAACATTTGAATTTTGTAAACAGTGATTTCATTTCATTCTTTAAAACTTTGAGTGACGTGAGTATCTCTTAAACTTTGAGTTTCGTTTGTATCTCTCTCAAACTTTGAGTTTCGTTTGTATCTGTCATAGAATAGAAAAGGACTTTGCCTACTAAAAATTTCCCTATTACTGCAATGCTAACCCTCTCATTTCAACTTTGGTGCTCGACCAGGAATCATCAACTGCTCTCCAGGATTACAATAGAATGTAAAGGATTTTGCCTACTAAAAATTTCCCTATTACTGCAATGCTAACCCTCTCATTTCAACTTTAGAACTCGACCAGGCAACATCAACTGCTCTCTAGGATTACAATAGAATGTAAACCACTTTGCCTTCTTCACTATCGATCGTTCGGCTTTCTTCTCTATCGATTTTTCACTATGATGTTGGCTCCAACTTGAATCTATGACTCATACAATCAATACGACTTATCTCATCTTTCACCATAGGGTACGTGCATATATTATGTGTAATACACAATAAAGCTACCTACACACCTTACATTAGCATATACATACATTATATGTGACATATATATGATTTTATGCATAAACCCCACCCACCCTCAACACGTCATTTATGCATGCTCCCTCAGTTTCGATATTTTAAATGTCCCATTAGTAACTAATGGGATTTAGACTAAGACTGAACAGGCTTACTTTTCTAAGGTCTTACTTTTTTAAGGTCATTAAAAGTAGTCCGGGCTCAATCCGTCCACTAATTACCATAACATGACATATCCCCACCCCCCGGCCCCTACCATTATAAAGCATAGGAAAGAAGGGAAATACATGTTATTCCTAAAGTACTCATCGGATTTTGATGCGGTTTCTTTTAAGTTGCATCTTATGCACATATCATTTTGATCACTTAATAATACATAATAATTGTGTGATATACAGCATATTATTACACATACAAATGCAACTCTATAAAGAACTGTAATTATATAGCATATTATATAGAATATAGTATATATAATATTATATTGCATATTATATTATATAGTATATAGCATATTATATATCATACATCTCGTGTCATCTCAAGACCCATGTCTCAAGGCCCAAGTCTTACCCTATCTTCTTATGACATTCGTCTGACATCTCAGGGTCTGCAGAACATCTTACCGTACCTTCTAAGAACCCAATCAGCATCTTTCCCTATCTTCTCAAGGTCCCTAGCATCGTCTTACCCCAGAATCTTAAGGTCCAAAGAACGTCTCACCCCTATCTTCTAAGGACCCAAGCAATGACTTACCCCTGCATCTCAAGACGCTCCCCATCATCTTATCCTATCTACTTAAGACCCCCGACATCTCAAGACCATCATCTTAAGACATCACCCCTCCCCACCCACCCTACCCCCCCACCCCCACGGCCGCCATTTTAATTTGAAGGCAAATTCATCACTTATATCTACTAGCAACATATAGCGGCAAAATATCGAACAATTTGGTTTTAATGATTGCCACCTAATGTACTTGCCAGACTTAGGTACTTTATTTAACATGAAAGTGTGGAATGAATATTACGGTAATTATATATAAATCGAAAGCGTCTATTATAATTTATTATATATCATGCAAATTAACCAGCCTAATGAAATGATGAGTTTATCCGCTTAACCTAAATTCCATTAAGTTTTCACTTTCGCGTTTTGTTTTCCTACACATTTGAAAATTAAAGTTTTCCAAGAAGTAAGCTTTCATTTATCAATCACAATTTAAAACTAGCTGTATCTAGGGCAAGATTTGTTCACTTTGCATCATATTGAATTTACGTGTTACAAGTCGATAATATAAAGGTTTAAAATTTTTTTTTGGTTCTATCAAATACTCAAATCAAAATCATGCTGACCAAAGAGGAATTTGGAACTACTCTGAAATTATTTGAAATCTTTTCACAACTTAACATTTATCCTATAGATGTAGATTCACAATCCGGAAAATTAAAAAGGAAGCAGTCGAAACTTCAAAGGGTTATGTCGGGCTTCTATTTCCTGATTTCAATTTTAGGATTATTCCACATGAACGGCAGACTATTTCAATCTTTATTTTTTCCGAATTACTTTGTTCTTCATCACTTCCCATTTCACTTATTATTATGCCTAACATTCAACTGGGATTTCTACTTGACGTACTCAATGTTTATGCGCTGGCCTGACGTGACTGTTGAGATATTTAATCAATTTTTTAAAGACCATCTCGGTAAGTCTCGTTTCTACATATATGTAGTACATGTGTACCTATTTTAAAATTGCCGCGGTTTATTGTAAAATTACGAATTTATGAAACCAGTATGAGCTTTAAAAAAAACTGATGAGGTACACATGATTTTTTTTAATTTTTGGACAGATCCACGTTTGTTACGAAAATCAATGTGTGAATTTAGTGTGATGGAACTCACTGTCCTCTACGCTCCATTTTGCTTGCTTCCAGATGCATTTTTGCCACTCGTTCTTTTTCTGTATGATCATTCTCTCAATTTCCTTCTCTACCCTGGACTGGACGAAACTTATAAAAATATTTTCACGTTTTTCGCTCTTTTCCTTGTGGAAATTTTAATCATACTTTTTTGGGCAGCCAATGGAATATTTCAAGCTGTTTTTTAAATGCTGTTCGTAATGAAAATTGATTCCCAAATTCAGACTTTAAATCAGCGGGTTGAATCCTACACCACTGCGAGTCTCAAGCATAAATCTGGGGCTTCATTCCCATCAAAACTGAAGCTGTATAACATCTACAAGGAGTGCAGAAAGATAGAATTGTCAATTAACTATTTCAACTTGAGCACTGCTTACATTATTTTTTTCTTTAAGAATCTATGCATCACAATAGCAATTGTAGGAATTGTTTATTTTATTAAATTTCCAACGCTTGATTTAGTCACTAGTATGTTTGCTTCTGTTACGCCTATACTTGTGACACTAATCTATGTCTCAATGTACGACAAGGCATTCAAAATCCCCGTAAACATTCAGATGCTCCAGAGGCAGATGCTACTGTTGAGCGGACAGTGTCCTGGTCTGACACGTAAGCAGCGCCATTTTTTTCGGTTGATCTTTAAATCTGTGAGAGTTGTTGGGGTGAGACAGGGAGAGTTTCGAACAATGGAACGAGAGTCCACGCCTTTGTTTTTGGATTTCATAATTCGAAATATTGCTGGGTTGTTAGTTTTCTTTCGTTAGCCATTAGATATACAAACTTAAAACAGTCTAGAATTGTACTCACCGTATTTCCTAAAATATAGTATATTGTGTTCTTGGGAACAATTATTGTTAAATTAAGTGTACGTCAGTATGTTTGACTATCAGGCAATGTAAAGAATAATGATAAAATATTTACTAATTTTAAAAAATCGTGACTTGATGGCAAATTTGGATTAAGAAAACCGTTCTGGAATTTCCGGAAAATAAATTCCAAGTGAACGTAGCACAGTAAATGCACAGTACGAACTTATGAATGTTTGATAGCTAAATAACTCTTACTTGTAATCTAAGCAATGTTGGAAGAATATTAAATAAATTAGTCATTAAAATAATAACTTTAAAAAAAAACTACGCCATTGTCTCATGACATTTTTTATCCAAATCCTAACAGAAACCTGGGCTTACTGACAACCATAAGCACTATTTTAGCTTATGAGGAGTTTTGACTTTTGACGCCTAATACTACTATTGGTCGTTTATATACTTTTTGCAATTTTAGTTAAATTTATATGTATAGTACGTAACAAAAACAAAACACGACTTTGAGAAATATTAGAATTTTAAATTAAACCTCAGCAAGGTAAATAATAATTTTATTTGACGAACTACTGTTAAAGAACAACCAATAATACATAACATTTGCCATTTCTATTACCTTTTCCCATATTTGTGTAACATTTTCGTTTTTTAATTTGTTAACTTGTTACGTGTATATTTATTAGGTACCTTTAACGGACTTTTACCACGTTTACGTCATTAGCTACTTAGGAAAGTTTACTTTAGTGGACAAAGTCTGTATTCGTGAGAAATATTTTAGTCACATAACATTTCACTCATTTGCAACACTCTACTTCCCATGCAGCTTAGTGTAGTTAATAAAGCCTGAATAATACGTTGAAAGTTGAAACACGTTAATGTAAACGTTTATAAAATGCTAAATTATAGTTAATATGAGGTCTAATATACGTTGAAATACAGTTAAAATGTCCGGGCAAAAAAACTTTAATACCATTTCGTATATACAACGTTTATCCTAACCTAAAATTATACCTTTCGTACTTTCCTTGGGCCTAGCCCATTATTAGACGTTCACTCTAAACAAGGATTTAACCTTCTGAACGTTAATTAAAAGATTTTTAAATGCCTTTATGTTAACGCAATACCACAATTTTTAACAATTATATAATAGTTTATTAACAACATCAATAACAGTACCTTTATAACACTTGTGTACATAATACTCCATATCGGATGTTTTCAATGACTTAAGGCAAACAATTAAATGCTTGTTTGATTAAGCGCTTTTAAATAACAATTATTTTGATACGTCAAACTAAATGATTCACATTCGTTAGAAACACAAAATAGGCATAATATTTTGGAATTTGTTATTTGTATTTGTAGTGAATAAATTGACCTAAATTTACTTTAAATTACAACTACAACTAAATCCCTTAATTAGACCTTTCAAAATTAATATTGATGTCACACTCAAATTGACACTATCACCATCAAGTTCAAGAAATACGATTATTTCAAACTTTGGCGCCCTGTAGTTCAGCATTATGTTAAAAGCATCTTTCTGGATATACTATCAAAATCAAAATGCGATGAGTAGGCTCGAAACTTGGCAGATTATAAATCCCAAAAATATAATAGAAGAGGCTCTCTCCATTACATGGAACGAACCAACTTGGATCCCGATGTTAGGTACTGCCCGAAGCAGGGCTCTTAGTTCTTTCCCCATCAGATTTAGCTGGCGTGATTGATATTCTCTCTGGGTACTACTGGATCCGGATGAGGCTGCACATTTCAATGTTTGAAATATAATGATTTCACTTTTCATAGCCCTTATTCTTTCTGGAATTAGAAATGCCTTGTCAAAAAGGGAGATATAAACGAAAATATTCACAAAGCCCATGTAACAAGCAAATGCTCCTAAGAAGGGATAAGCATTTATAAAGCGAATCGTGCAAAAATTAAAGACGACACTTGACAGAATTGAGTACATTTTATACGAGTAGATAATATAGCGCTGCGTTTGATTAAATAATTGAATTCGTAACTGGAGATTCCGAAGCCAACTGCAAGTTTGGGTCATCTTCAATAATGTTAAGTCGGACCTAGAAACATATACTTATAATGTTACGGTTATGACTTACTAATATTTGCTATAATGCCTGAACTAAAATAGTAAAATGACCAAAGTAAAATAACACATACCTAAAATCCATCACCGCTTTCAGTTTAACTTTTAGCTCGCCATTTGTTTTGTCCATAAACGATACTTGCAGAAAGACAGCCAGACCTGCTGTAGAATAGCCAAATGCAAGTAAGACAATTCTAAGTGCTGTCATCGCTGCAAATTGAAATCTAAAATAACTTGTATTCACTATGGCGTCCCATTGTGCAGCTACAAGTGCCATAGTACTGCATACTATGACAACGTAAAACAACGTTTTTTCTAAAATTTCCTCTACTGACAGTTCACGTAGACGACGATTCCTTCGGTCTTCCAAATTAGGCCCTAATTAATTCACATAAATTAAACTAGAATGATTAAGACCTCAAAAATCCGTCATTAGGTTATGGCAATATATAAAAATGGAATTGTACCAGTTTGGGATAGTGAAAACATATCATTCCAGACCAGAACCAGAGTTTCCTTCCATTTAATGAGACAAATGTATTTCCATGGCAATATGCAAGCGCAAAAGCAAACGATATAGAAACGAATAGCTACTATTTCTGGAATGATCGGATTTTTAAACAGAACCGAATCAAGGAAATTGAAAATTGTTAAAACAAAGTGTAAACAGGATAATGCAAATAAAATTGTTGCTATACGGTTTTTCAATGCGGAGGTTTGCAATTTTAAGAACCCCGTTTTTTTATTTATTTGAAATGGAAAAAAGCAAATGCGGCTAAGAAAAGTGATGACATTGAAATTAACGCTATTTTCACGGATTGTTAACATTTCTGGCTGATAAGATATTTTATTAAATTATAAATATGGTATTTATTATTAAATGTAATACGTTTGCAATTTTCTTGCGAATCGGTATTTGAATACTAAAAATTATTGGAGGTATTTAAAATGTGAGCTTTATTGCATGAAAATAGATTCTAGAGTAGAGGAGTTCTTGTTCGCTAGAAAGGCGAAACATCAATGAAATAATTGCACAAACTTGCTTTGCCAGCCGTGACTAGTCTTATATAAGTACAACTACTATTGTAATGAAGCTATTTGAGCTACTTAAAATAATTGACATCACTTTTTCAATTTAAATTTCATGATTGGTTTTATGTAAACATGCCATCAAAAGCATTTGCCGAATTTAGAATGTATATTTAACTTGAGTGGTAAACGCTATTTTAATTCCCTAAGCTTATTGCTAGCTGAACAAATAATAGCCATAAACACGGGTAAAAACTACCAACGTAATTAACTGTTCTAAACTAGACACGGGCTCTGCTTGTCCTGACACCCATTAAGGGTCGTGCAAGTATTATGTAACGCAATCAGGGGTAGTGGGTTGGTCAATGTCAGCCATTTTTTTCTATCCTTTAACATGTCGTTACGTAACGTTTTGGGGTAGTAAGTGGGTCAAAATTTGACCTTTTTGCTTTACGTAATACTTGAAAGGTCCCTTACATTCGTCGCATCACGAGTCATTGTATCAAAATTTGTATAGTGCTTCATTTTGACCGACGGTAATTTTGTTCCGTACCTAATGTATTTTATTGAGTTGAAATGAAAGACGCACATTAAATATTAGTTAAGAAATTAAAAGTTAGATACATAAGAAGTTCAAATATGTAATTACAGTACTGTTGAATACTGAATGCAACGCTCACCTATTAGGTAATGTAATGTAATAGTTCAATTTCACTAGCCAGTAATTAAAGGTATTGCCGCTTTAAAATTGCTGCTGCATAGTCTATTTGTTTGCAAACTCATTAAAGCCTACGACGTAAACTAACATTTAATAAGAATTAAAATGCTCTTATATGCTTGAAATAGTATAACTAACACAAGGCACAAGATTAGTTATTAGTTATTCTAAATTTCAATAACTGTAGCTCACCAGAAATTTAAAAGGTACGTAAGCTAGCTCCCAAAGTGGTTAATTAATATGAATTATCTATGGCCGCATTTAGGTAAGTTTCATATTGAAGTCTTGGGAAATTAGGGAAACTGTATTATTAACTTCAGCACACACCATTAAAAACTTATTTCTCAAAGTCAAGACGTGACGAGTTACCTAATATGGGATGGTGGACAATACAACATTTTTTATAATATTTATGTTGAATAAATACGATCTATCTAATTACCAAACAAGGCAATTAACATACAGTTGAAAACCTCGTAATTCTTCAATTTTATTATTTGAAATACTTAAATGTTTCTTAGAAACACCACACAACTCAGAAAATGTTTTAAATGGAAAGTAAGCTGTTTGTAAATGTGTAAATTGTTGTATTATTACCTGTTAATCATTTGTAAATGTTTTTTGTTTGCTTAGCTATTCGTTATACATATTTATTCTCAAAATTGAGCGCAATTTTATTCGTAGTATGACAATTTATTTTCCAGCATTTCCATTATTTCAATGCTGTGGGTAAACAGTCTCATAACTACCTCACGAGTAAGGAATGAGAAATTACTCAAATTATGTTTTTCTTGAAGCAGATGGAATAACAAAAAATAGGCGTGAAATTAATTACTAATTTGCGACATCGTTACATGTTACGTAAATTATTTAACTTCAGCTTCCAATTTGCCTCATTATCATTTTCAAAATTGCTGAATTACAACAACAACTTTTCTATATTTGCCTATAACTGTATATATACTAACATGAGAGCGTTATTATTATTATTTTTTGGCAGGAGTTTGGTCTTAAGAGACCAACGCTGCCCAGGCCTTTTTAATAATGGCATATTGCAGACCCCCCTTAGTAGTAGAAATACACAGGTCAAACCACAAGCCTGCCAGTAGAGCGCGAAAACGCAACTAACTAAGCCACCGAAGCTTGACCCAACATTGCCATAGAGGTGAGACACTCCCCTAGATAGAGCTTTTTTCACAAGTACAAAGGCAGCGCACACAGTCAGAAAGTAAACCGGTGTATCATCCTTCTCCCCACAGTGCACGCACGTAATGGAGTCTTACACCACAATCCTCCAACCGTGAACACCCCAGACCCCATGCCCTGTCACTAGCCCAATTAACCATCTTAATTGATCTCTAGGATATCGTACCAATGACGCACTACCGTACAAAGATGCCAAAATTTAAAGCTTGGCCTGCCTACAATTTCGTAATCCAGTCCATTGTCTTTCATGCTCGCATCTAACCGACCGCGTAATAACACAAGAAACAGCGGAGAGAGAGACTGGAACAATTGACCTAGGACCAAACTGCCTAGCGCAACTTTCATCATACAAAGCCTTCGCTAGCATATCCGCCTCCTTATTACCCCCGAAACCCGAATGCGCAGAAATCTTTATTAACACTACCTCGCAACCTCTCTCAACAAGTCTGTGAAAGTTAGTGTAACAGTCCCATACGACACTCAAGACAGTGTAAGACCTGAACAGTGCTCGCAAGGAACTCTGACTATCACTGAATACTCTGACAGAGAGATTTCCATGGCGATACTCCAGCAGCCAATGAGCCGCCAAGGAGATACCAAGGATCTCACACTGAAACACAGAGGCATTAACACTAAGATACACAGACAAAGCAATGAGAGTTAATTCCTGGTTTGTATCCTCAATCACAATTCCACAGCCAGTATTATCACTATCACGTGAGCCCGCAGTGAAACAAACCACTCCACCCCCCAAAAGGGATAGATCACAAGTCCACTCCACCCTTGACCCAAGTTTAACAGTGAACCTCTTACTCTCTAGGTTCTTATAGATTTAGTCCACTGGCATCTGAAGAATGAGCAAAAAAAAAAGCCCCACTCCTTACGGATGACAGTATGGCTGGTCGAGCCACTAAACCAAAGATTCTTCATACAAAACTTTCTTGTCTTCAGCATATGCATAGACCTAACAGCCACCACCTTTAAACAGATGTCCAGAGGCGTGAGACCGATAAGATATTCCATCGCCGCCTTAGGCGTCGACTGAAGCCCACCCGTAATCATAAGACACGCTTGATGCTATATACTACCCAACAACCAAACATACAAGCTTCTCTTCGGAGCAGGAACCCAAGCCACAACCCCATACGCCATCACTGGACGGACTAGGACAGTATATAGTAGGAGAGCGTTAATTATTTATTTTGGACTATTCAATTTGAAATAAAATACAAATAAGTTTTTGCACAAACAATCTAAAGTTAGTTCTTAAACAACTAAAATGGATTCACTGCGTATAAATACAGTAAAACTTCGTTACAACGGTATTTCAAGGGGGTGTTGTATTTTGACCGGTGTATCAAAGGTCCGTTGTAAAGTTACAACGGTCTTTGGCCGTTGTATAGTAACATATGATTTTTGCATTATTTTATATTTAAAATTTTTTTAATTTAATACACATTATTTTTTGTTAGTACATAATTAGTAAAAAATCGTAATTAAAAGTTGGAAGTATCTAAAAAAATCAGGAAATACTTCGTATAGGTTTAGTAGACGTAGATTTTTAAGTTTTAAATTTTGCTAACATCATTAAAAGCTGACTAATCTTCGCACCCGTTCTGCAATATCACATTTTATGTTTAACAGGGTGTGCAATTATTACAATATTGTTATTACATTTATAAATAAGTGTCATTTACTTGCGATGTTTTTTCGTGATTGCAGTCATACTTATTCCCTAACAAATCGCCCACGCCAACAGAAGTTAAAAAACAAATTTGAAACTAGCAAAATTACAAATTTCTAAAACCTAGTGTTATTACTCGTGTTAGACCCTTTCTAATTTGTGTCATTCGTATCCACCCGCCTAGTTATTTCTTGAAATATTATTCCATGTTTTACAGATAGATAACTTGTCAAAAAAAAACAGTAAAAAGTAGTAAAAACCAAAGACCGTTGTATCAAATATGATTATAATGATAACAGTGTTGTACGGTCCATAGATTTTGACCGGTGTATCAAATAGACCGTTGTAAAATTGACCGTTGTAAGACTATAATTTAACATTACACAGCATAGGGTTGTTGCCGGGACTGCTGAATTTGACCGGTGTATCAAGATGACCGTTGTAACCCAGGCCGGTGTAACCCGACTGCACTGTAACTCCTCAAAAAATCTGCGCAGTACCACATAGAAAAATGCTAAATAACGAAGAGTGATAAACAACTCTTGAATTATTTGAATTTGTTTTACAACTTAAAATTTTTGCTTTCAGCGTTGATTCACAATATGGAAAAATGAAGATGAAAAGCCAAATAATTATTAAAATTCTATTTTTATTATTATCCGATAAGTCCCATTTGAGCTAGCCCCCATGAAACTAAATTATTAGGGAATTGTTTAAAATTCTAGTGTATGCACATTGCAGGTTACTCTGCCTGATAAAATGTGTTAATGCATTGAATAAAGTAACATTATTATTAAACGATTAAGATAGCATATATATGCACACATAATTAAGGTATAAAAAATTTAAATCAATAAAGTTTATTTAAAAAAATGCGGGATATAATTTAAGAAAGCTGGAATTTAAGCTGCAACAGCAGAGCTGTTGATAGCAATATAATTAACGGGGTTCAAATTTTAATTTAAATTATTTCTTTGTTGTCGTTGAGTGTCCAGCTGTCCAGCTACATTTAGTTTTATTTTATTTTAGCTGCAGAATTCCATTGCGGATCTTAAATTTGGTTGCAGGGTGGTTTTTGTTTTTTTAGTGTCCATAAGTAATAAAGCAGTTATTTAATAGTTCGGCGTTTTTGTTGAGTATACGCTGCAGATATACTATTTATTTGAGTTGATGGGTTATTTAGTACTTTTAATACAGTAGGGGTCGTCAATTTCAGTTTTTTCAAGTTTAGAGTTTCTAACAGGTAATGAACTAATGAGTCATGATATAGAGACTGGACGATATAACTGTGAATTAGGTTTTTTTAAAAGATGGTAAAGTTGAAAAATGCTGAATAACGAAGAGTTTAGAACAACTCTTAAATTATTGAATTATTTTTCACAATTTATCATTTTTTTCAACGTTGATTAACAATCTTGAAGAAGAAAGTTTAAATGATTAAAACTTAATAAAGTTCTATGAAATCATGCAAAGTTTTTTTGGATGTTTTAATATCATGATTAAGTCACATAAACGTTTAATTATTTTAATGTTTGTACTAAAAATATTTTGTCCTTCATCATACTTTTCAATTTACCTAATTTTGTGTCTATATTTTCATGTAGCTTGTTACGTTACCTATACTCGATGAACCGAACGCACAATGAAATGGCCAGATATTATACTTTGGGAATATTTAATCACTTACAAGGAAGCAACGGCAAGTGGTCACTATAAGATTTAAAAATCACCCATTTCACAAAATCAGGCAACGTTTAAATATTATATAAAACCAAAGTAACTCAACTGCAATTTGAGTTGTTTTGCAAGAGTGGCCTGCCAAAGTTTAAAAAAATTAAATTAAAAAAAACTTGTATGTTTCTGATACCATGTAAGTTTTAAAATTTGTACTTCCTAAAAACATATAAATGGAACATGGTAATTACAAATTTTAAAACCTTGTAAATAGAATATTTGTCACTTTTCTCAAACCTAGTGCAAACACATAGGTTAATAGTATATTTTACAAATTTCCAAACACAAGTAATATAATGTTTTAAAACTCTAAAATACACAGAGAAAGATAAACTTTATTCAAAAGAACAAACTTAACACTGACCTCCATCGAGGGTAGCCTACGAAACTCAGTATACGGATCAAAAATTCGTTAGCTTATAAAAGTAGTTTTTTTAAAACTGTATAAAATAGATAATTAATTTAACGAATTAGGTATTCGGAACAGTCGAATATAAATGGTGTTGGCAAATCTGTACAGATTTCTTCAAAACTGATGTTACAATATCTTCAATAAGGAAAGATGTTAATGCTTGTGATTTCATGAAATCCAGAAAAAATTTTTTAATTGTCCCTCGAGCTCCAACATAAAGTCCTATCACCTCAATTTCCTCTAACCCAAGCTTTTGGAAAGTACGGAATGCAAAAGGATCATAGAATAATTTTTTCTCCTGATTTACTGCCTCAGCTTGTTGAGTGTCATTCTGTTCCATTCTAACAGTAGGATCCAGAATTAACCCTTTTTTAGAACTTTGATTGTATGCAATAATATCAACTCTTCGTGAGCCATCGCCAGTACACTCCAGCTCTTGCAGAACTTTCCATCCAGAAATTTTCATTGCCTCCGCAATCAAGCGCCGCACAGCATGATGTCTGTTATTACGAATTAACTCCCCCCGGGGGCACTTTCCAAGGATATGTCCTAATGTTTCAGTCTCGCTACAACCATGGCGGCAGCGGAATGATCCTTGGTCAGGTCTCGGGATTGCGTTTACCGGCATAACATTGCAAATCATTTTTAATTTTACACATTTTTAAAACATTACAGTTACATCCAAAACTCTTACATACACCTCTTTAAATTAATTTTGATAACAAACGCGCCGTCATGCCCAAGCTTTTGGTTTTGCACATCCATAAACTAAAAGACAAATGTATAATAGCCTTTCAAATTTACTATTAGTTTGCCGTGGGGAAATTTTTATATATTAAAGCTACTAACAAGGGAATGGTTTTACATGGAACCCGTCGATTTTAAAAAGTGATGGCTAAAACAATCAGGCTACTTTTGAATAGTGGGGATCTAAAGTAACTCGACTGCATTTTGCGTTGTTCGGTCACAATAGCCCGCCAAAGTTTAAAAGTATTCAAATTTTGATATTTTGCGACCCTAGTACTTTTACAGTTCTTGTCCGATTTTGATGAAATTTCGCTTTTTGGGATCCTTACGCTTTTTACTGAAAAGCAATTTCAGGATTGTGAAAAATTCGAAAATTTTCATTTTTTTGAAAAAAATCCAAGAAATGAAAAAAAATGAAAATTTTTGAATTTTTCAAAATCCTGAAATAACTTTTCAGTATAAACCCTAAGGATCACAAAAACCGAAATTTCAAAAAAATCGGATGAGAACTGTAGAAGCTACAGGGCGGCAAAGTATAAAAATTTGCATTTTTTTAAACTTTGGCGGGCTATTGTGACCGAACAACGCAAAATGCAGTCGAGTTACTTTGGATCCCTACTATTCAAAAGTAGCCTGATTTTTGTAGCCATCACTCTTTGAAATCGACGGATTCCATGTGAAACCATTCCCGTGTAAGTTATCAGATACATGCACAGATAGCAATTTAAAGCCACGTATGACCTAATTAGTTGTTACAAACGTTTTGCTTTTACGATTTTTAATTCTTGTACAGTTTAGTTATTTGTTAACAACCAATGATGGTGCAATATAATATAAATATTTCACAATAATTTAATAAATTTAATTATACTACAATTAGTATGTGGTCCAAAATCATTAGTGCCTAACAACATAGATATTGCAATACACGTGTATTTCCCTTGCGAATGGTTCAAGAAATATTATTATTTTAAGCCTATCCGCCCTGTAGCGTTCAGCAGCATATCAAAAGTATCTTCCTGTATATACTATCGAAATGCGATGAGTAGGCTTGAAATTTGGTAGATTATAAATCCCACAAATATGATAGAAGAGGCTCTCTCCATTACATGGAACGAACCAACTTGGATCCCAATGTTAGGTATTGCTCGAAGCCGCGCTCGTAGTTCTTTCCATAATACCTTTAGCTGTCGTGATCGATATTCTCTTTGGGTACTGCTGGATCCGCATAAGGCTGCGCAGTTCAATGATTGGGACATTATTATCTCACTTTTTATATCTTTAATTCTTTCTGGAATTAGAAATGCTTTGTCAAAAAGTGAGATGAAAACAAAAATATTAACAAAACCCATGTAGCAAGCAAACGCTCCTAGCAAGGGGTAAGCGTTCAAAAAGCGAATCGTACAAAAAATAAAGACAACACTTGACAGAATTGAGTACATTTTGTACGAGTAGATAATATAGCGCTGAGTTTGATTAAAAAATTGAATTCTTAATTGGAGATTCCGAAGCCAACTGCAAGTTTGTGTCATCTTCAGTGCAACTAAATCAGACCTACATAATACAGTTATACAATTGAAATTTAATTATTATCATTTCTAATATTTGTTTAAAACCTTAAAGTGCAATACTGTTAAAGTACAATCTTAAGTAAGAACATACTTGGAATCCATCACATCTTTAAGCTTCACTCTTAGCTCGCCATTTGTTTTGTCCATGAATGACACTTGTACGAAGACGGTCAGAAATGCAGTAGAATAGTCAAATGCAAGGGAGGTAATCCTAAGTGCTGTCATCGCTCTGAATTTAAATCCGAAATAATTTGTATTCACTATGGCGTCCCATTGTGCTGCTACAAGTGCCATAATATTTGCAGAAATTACAAGGTACAATAATGTTTTTTCTAAAATCTCTTCTACTGACAGTTCATTTAGACGACGATTTCTTTGGTCTTCAAAATTATTTCCTAATTAATTCACATAAATAAAACTAGAATGATTTATAGAGCTTAACAATGCTTTACAAAATTGAGGCAATACATAAGATATAAGAATGAAATTGTACCAGATTGTGATAATGAAAACGTATCATTCCAGACTAGAACCAGAGTTCCCTTCCATTTAATGAGACAAATGTATTTCCATGCAAATGAAAGTCCGCAAAAGCAAACGATATAGAAACGAATAGCGACTATTTCTGGAATGATCGGATAGTTAAAAAGAACCGAATCAAGGAAATTGAAAATTGTGAATACGAAGTGTAAACAGGATAATACAAATAATAGTGTGGTTATTCGATTTTTCAATGCAGACGTTTGCAACTTCAGGAACCCCGTTTGTTTATTTATTTGAAATGGAAAGAAGCAAATGCGGCAAAGAAAAGTGATGACATTAAAGTTAGCGCTATTTTCACGGATGGTTAACATTACTGGCTGATAAGGTGGTCTTGAAAATTCCAAAGTTTTGATATATATAAATATACTTACTTAAACGTAATAGGTATGGAACTTATCAAATTAAACTTGCTTGAGAATGGATATTTGACTACTCAAGGTTATTGGAATTTTTAAACTTTATTATGAAACCTGATTCTAGAGTAGCCTGTGCTCACTAAAAAGGCAAAACAGCAGTGAAAAAATTGCACTAGTCTGCTTTGCAAGCCCCCTTGTATAAGTATTTTTGTTCCTATTATAAAGCTAGTTGGGCTTACTAAAATAATTAGTTGACATTGACGTAGACATCACTATTTATCATTAGAATTACAATTTTAATTGAGTCCATATTAACATTCCGTAAACATTATTTGTCCGATTTAGAATGTATGTTTGAGTATAATAAACGCTATTTTAATATTATAACTGCATAATCTATTGCTAGTCAAACAAATCATAGCCATAAATCCGGGTAACAACCACCAATTTAATTACCTGCCCCAAATTAGACACGGGCTCCGCTTGTCCTTGAACCATTCGTACCCTCTACATACGTCTCATCACGACTCGTCGTGTCAATCGATGTCCCGTGTTTTATTGTACATAAGATATTTTAATCAAATAAATTGATGGTTGTAGAATAAACAACCGTTAAGAAACAAAGCGTTAGATACATAAAAAGTTTCAATACGTAGTTATAGGTGTAAAGAATTTGCTGTAGTGTAAGAAGCTCACTTTAAGGGTTTAAACACAAATAAATTCGTTAATAAAACACAATTGTTATTGTTAGGACCTTATTAATATTAACCCTCTGTCATCGACTTAGTCATTGCGTAAATAATTTTTATTAAAATGGAATGTTGAGAAATATTGAAAAAAATGACTCATTGGCCCTATCCGTGAAGTCATTTAAAGGAGTTTACTTTCATTCGTTTGCCTATAGCTTATCTGCAAAATACTGACCAGACTGGTTCAGAAAAGACCGGGCCTGACGAGACCTGACCTGACCAGACAACATCAGAATGGACTGGTCCAGATAGGACCATACCAGACCAAACTAGACCAGACCACAAAAGACCACACCATAACAGTTTTTAAATGCTGAGCTTAAGCATCTAATGAAATGGTCATGTCCGTCTGTCCGTCCGTCTGTCCGTCTGTTGGCCCCACGCTACAGGTCAAACCGTTTACTCCATTGTATTGAAATCTTTTTTAAACAATCACAAGTGCGAGCAGGCAGGTCTGTATTGTTTTTTCACTTTAATCGAACTGACCATTGCTCCGCAATTTAACAGTTGAATGGACCCATGTCACAATTTCTGGCAGTGAAAAGTAGCAAAAACGGCTGAATGGGCGGGACGTAAATGACGACACACAAATTTTCCAAAACTTTTGACTCACCCACCTACCATGTTAATTTCGTTAGCGTTGCTTAAAAGGCAATATATGTAACACGGTGTGTCATCTTTTTTCAAGTCACCCACCCTCAATGTGAGTGACTTCATTTGTGTCCCACCCCAAATGCCTGCAACATAGTAAGCATATACAGGAAATCTTGTATGACCACTGCCATCCACGTACCTCAATTACAACATCATTTTGGAATGGTGAAGTTACATAGGATACAATATATTGGGCTCTACTGGAGGTTTATTTGATAAATAATGAACGGCCAGACACCATAATGACATCCTTCATTGTTAGAGGATATTGTTTTGAATTGAATTGTTTAGTATTAATATTAAACTAGGTGTTTGTGGTATTCTGAATCCTAAAAAATCCGGAAATTAAGAAATACCCAGAAATTTGAAAAGTTGAAACCCGAAAAAGTCAAAATCCAGAAATGTTGCGCCGTCTGCTAATCCAAAATAATAAGCTACAAACAAATATCGTTTGCGAGCAGTTGATACAAACTATTCGTTTTCCTGGTTTGCGCAAGAGAGTTCACATGTAATTAACATAATTGGAATTGACAGTTGATTACATTAAATACTTCGTTTAATAACTTAATAAGCTCATTTACTGCGATGGATAATTAATTTAACTATTTAATTATATAACTGATGGCAAGGACAGAGCAACAACAATCTGAAATACCAAAAACGGTTACCAAGGGCAGACTGGTTGTTACTGACTTAACGAACTTGAGCCAAATGCCACTAACTTCAGTATTCGATCAAACTCTCTCTGTCTATGAGCATAACATATTAAATACAAATTCAAAGCATCTTCAGGATGGGTGAGTCAAAAAATTGACTGAATAAGATAGCATCATTTGTGAGCGCTACTTTCCATTAAGTCATGCTAAGTGAATTACCATTAATTTTTAGTGTTTTTATTAAATTAATTATGCACGAACAACGAAATGTTTTAATAATAATAAAATACTTCATTGCTTTTTGACGCTTGGGATATTTTTCAATTTAACAGATCCACATCCAGTGCGAAAGTCTGTTCGTGAATACATTATAATGGAGCTTACAGCCATATACTCCCTATTTGTTGCACTTTAAAATATATACTTACTGCACTTACGGCCGTCCATCTTAAAAACGCTTGCTTAATTATTTTGGCATTGTAGCTTATAATGCATAGCTTGTTAGAAATGCTACTGTTTTAGTTTATAGAAAGCTAAGGCTTCTGTAAAGGTGTAAATCCACACAAAAGTGGAACTGTAGCCACTACTTTGCGCTTAGGTAATTTGCTTTTTATGGGTAGGAACTTAAAACTATTATTTTATGTTGTGTATTAAAATACATAGTTAGATTTTTTATTTTATTTCAGTAATGGTGCTGACAATATTTAACTTTTGTTCGAAACACTTATATTTCCTAAAACCCGTAAATTGACCACTTTCTGTTTCTCTAATAATAAAACCGCAAATATGAAGGTTTAATGAATATAAAATAAGCGTCCAAGAAAAATTATCAAACTTAATTACAAATTTTCGCAAGCGTTAAATTAAAAATGATTTTGCTATAATAGCTAACTAAGCTCCTTTAAAAGGAACACGTACGTAATCAATCTAATAGGATTCTTTTCTTCTGCTTTAGGAAAAAAAACTAATATTAACTAAATAGCAAATAAATTACAGTTAATAAAAAAATACATTCTTCACTAAAAATGTCACTTAATTGATAAAAAATTAGTAAATTAGCATACGGAATTACAAACTGCTTAAAAAAAATTAATTTCAATTTTGTTACTGCTTACGATATTTTGAAAAGAAAGATAAGCCTACTGACTAATTTAATTTATTAAAAATTAAAAGCTTTAATAACGACGTAGAAAGCGCCCAAGGAGAACTAAAATACAGAACTCAAAACTTTCACATAAACGCTAAAAAGAATTAATGTTTTCCCTTAAATTACTATATAGAAGATATTTGGAAAGGTATACTAAGAGCTGAGTCACACTTTTTGGCGTAATTTAAACTTTTGTAGGAATTAACTCAAGTAGGACAGAGATTAAGGAAATTTGGCGAACAATAGTTACGTCAAACTACGTCACGTTCTCTGTTTTGTTTGTGTTTGTATTGTAGTCGAATTTTGTATTACAATTTTTTGGGTCGCCATTGTATTATTCGAATTTCTTCTTCAAACTCTTTTTTTAATGAAATGTGATTCACAAATCTGGATTTAAATTCAGCGAGCTCAATCTTTCTCTACTAGTCTCAAAATTCAATATAAAGCTTCATTTTCATCAAAACTGGAACTGTACAACATTTACAAAGAATGCAGACAGTTAGAATTGTCCATTAACTACTTCAACCTAAGCCTAAGCACTGCTCATATTATTTTTTTGTGTATTACATAAATACAAAAAAAATATTACACTTACACGACTGAGCCTTGCTTACTTAGCCTTTAAAATATAAATAACTAATAATCCTAACACTTAAATAAAACTCAAAAAAAAACAAACAAACTACTAATCTATGGATTTAAAAAATTAATTTGAAATACTTACAACAATATCGTCTGTGAAAAACCAAAATGACCCATATCTATTTGTAAAAATAATATGTAGGTACATCTAAAAAATTATAATTAAAATAAATAGGTAGAAACTATGCCTTAAAAGCATTTCAATAGAACATTCAACAATTTTCAAAAATGTGTAATTAAAACAATTTAATCTTTTTAAAAAAGAGTAATTTGAACATTTTAATCTTTTTAAAAACGAGTAATAGGAACATTTTACACTTTTCAAAAACGAGTAATTAGAAAATTTTACACTTTTCAAAACCAAGTAATTAGAAAATTCCACACTTTTAAAAAACGAGTAATAAGAACATTTTACACTTTTAAAAAACGAGTAATTAGAGCATTTTGAGCTTTTCAAAAACATGTGAATCGAACATTTTGAGTTTTTCAAAAACTCCTAACTAAATTCTACACGCGGTTTTTATTTTTGATGACATTTCTCATTCAGCTTAAATTTTATATGGGCCATTTTGGTTTGTTACAGAAGATATAACTAGGTACATACATAACGTGTGTATACTCTACGCATGTTGAATGCACGTTAGTAATAGACTAAAAATCAACAAATGTAGAATTTAATTTAACTTTTTTGTTTTTCATGCTGTTAAATTTTTGATTTATACTAGTTAAGTAAAACGGGGTAATTATGTAAAAATAATTTTTAAGTTTTAATACTAAACTGGTTGTTTTGGTGATTCTGAAAAATCTGGTCACTAAGAAATACCCGGATAGAAAAGTCCAAACCCGGAAAGTATAAAAACTGGAAATGTAGCGCAGTCTGTTATTACACAATAATAAGCTACAATCAAATATCGTTTGCAAGTAATGTAATTGGATACAAACTATTCGTTCTCTGGAGTGCACATGTAATTAGGAAAATTCGCGTTGACAATAAATACTTCATTTTATAATCTATGTAATAAGCTCATTCGATACGATACAATATGTATAATTAATTTAATTATAATTAAACATATATATATAAAATAATAATTAGTAATTTTAATAAGATAATTTTTGTAAGAACAAACTTGTATGGTTTTAGCTCTTATAATTCCAAGAAATCTATAGCTGATTTATCTCTAAGAAACCGTAAGTTTTGAGTTTTGACAATTAGGTAATAAGTGTCCGACCAAATTATTGTACGTAATGAAACAATTCTGCATACACTCGAATATAATAACTATTTTGCAGTAATTACTACCTAAGTATGATAACAAGGATATAGAATTAAAGCTTATACAACATTGAACTTTCAGGATAAATAATAAAAAGGTTGTTTTTCTGATCCTGGAAATAATGCAAGCATTTACCATTATAGAGGTTAGAATAACCTCACCGTGAATAACAATATTTGTTTCCTGTTTGTACTACTTAGTTTAGTTTTATTAGTCTTTTTGGAATTAAAAAGTGACAACGTGAGCGCGTAAGTAATATAAAGGTTTTAAAATTATAGGCTTAGATTTTACCCGTAATTTCCGAAATAGAGCGCACAATAAATAATTGTTGTTCTCAAAACTCATATTTCCTTGAAACCCAAACTTAATTCCTTCCTGTTGTATGCCTAATGAAACTGTTTTTAAATTTAATTAATGACTTATAATGAGCGTCCAGAAAACATTCTGTCAGTAATTAAAAATTTTTGCAAGCGCTTATATAAAATATCAAAAGTCATTTTGTCCTAATTGCTAAGTAAGACATTTGGCATTTGGAAGCGAACACTCAAACACGAAGGGCATATTTATTAATTTAATATGGTGAGAGCATGCCATTTAATAAAAATACAATTGGAAAAAAATTTAAAAAACAAATTCAATCTGCAGCATACTGTGTTTATACTACGATACATAAGTAATTTCACAGCCTTACTGTAAATTATATAGCAGATGCAGATAAGTGGCAATAGGACCAAACATTGCAATGCCTAAATTACCTCAACCTAAGTAAATACATTTGTGTTTAATTCAAATTTCTCTACTGACCAGAGTAAAAAACAAGACGGAAGTCGTTGAATCGTTGTTCTAGATTGTTATTGCTTAATTGATTTAATGTACCTAAAGCAAAACATCGAACCTTGTATTACACTTATTAAACTTTAGTACTTCTTCAACTGTTTAGCTTAATAGTATCTTTTCTTTCCTAGTCCAGTTAGTTCTAAAAAAAAGTTTTACAAAAACAAATCCCAATAATTAGTCCTTTAAAAAGATAAGTTACCATCATGCTGACAATAGAAGAATTTGGAACAACTCTTAAATTATTGATATTTTTTTCAAAACTTAACATTTATCCTTTTGACGTAAAGAAATACGGAAAAATAAAAAAAAAAGAATCCGTACTTCAAAAATCTATATGGGGATTTTATTTCGCTGTTTCAACTTTAGCCCTATGCTACGTAAATGCTACACTTATTCAATCTTTGTTCTTTTCAAAGTATTTTATTCTTCATCACTTTCCAATTCACTTTATTTTATGTATCGGTTTTAACTGGGTTTGCTACACTAACTACTCAAAATTTGTATCTTGTCCAGAAGTCACTGTTGGGATCTTTAATCAATTATTCGAAAGATGTTCGAGTAAGCGTAATTACTTTTTATTTGTTTCCATTGTTTTGTCTAGTACAACTGTACACGAACTATAACACTCTTAAATAATGCATTGATTTTTGTTCAACTTTTGATCTATTTTTGGTGCAGCAGATCAACCTCAAATGCGAAAGTCTGTTCGTGAATACAGTATAATGGAGCTTACGGCACTCTACATCCCGTTTGTTGCTCTTCCAGATATATTTTTACCTCTCGTTCTTTTTCTCTACGATCCTACGCTTAATTTTCTGCTCTATTCTGCACTCACAGAAAATCATAAGAACTTTATCACGTTTTCTGTTTTGTTTCTTGTCGAGTTTTGTATCATACTTTTTTGGATGGCCACGGCAATATTTGAATTTCTTCTACAAATTCTTTTTTTAATGAACGTTGATTCACGTATTCGAATTTTAATTCAGCGGGTGGATTATTTTTCTATTGGTGTCAAAAATCAATCGAAAGCTGCAATCGCATCAAAATTGGAACTGTATAACATATACAAGGAATGCAGAGGAATAGAATTGTCCATTAATTTCTTCAACCTGAGCACTGGGTATATTATTTTTTGCTTTAAAAATTTCTTTATTTTAGAAACGATTATTGGCTTTGTTTACTGTATCAAATTCCCAACTGTGGATTTAGTCACAAGTCTTTTTTCATGTTTCACACCGGTCATTGGGTGCACTGTCTACGTCTCTATGTACGACAAGGCATTTAAAATCCCTAAAAACATCAAATCACTTAAACTAAACATGCTTTGGCTTAGCGGACAGTGTCGTGGTATGACTCGAATGCAGCGTAAATTCTTTCGCTTGGTTTTTAAATCTGTGAGAGATGTTGGCGTGAGACAGGGAGAATTTCGTACTATGGAACGAGAGTCGACGCCTTTGTTTTTGGATTTTATAACCCGCAATGCTGCTGGGTTGTTAGTGTCTCTTAGAGAGTAGCATATTCGACTTATAAACTACAATTTAATGTTGTCAAATATTTTAATACGTAGATGGAAAAACGTTAGGTTATTTATGTTATAGTTAATGTAGAGTATTCAAACCGATATCCCTATTTAATAGTCAATTTGTAGTATCCGCGCAGAAATACTCACTGCTAATTAAAACTTGTGTGGTGCTCTCATACAAAATGTTAGTTGAGAATGTTGTATGCCTATTGCTTTTTGGTTTACTGAGCATGAATGTGTTAAAAATGTATTTTATTTGAAAGGGATTTTATTGCGGGTCCTGGCAATCCGATTCGGGAACAGGCTGAGTGTACGGAACGAGGGGGTTCTTTCGTACCTCAAGACCAAAGCCTGAGATGATATAAAATTATATGCACCTGTAAAATGGAGGAATTATGCAACACAAAATATAGAGCACTCGCTAAATGAATTTATGCGCTTATGGGTGGGGAGGGTAGATACTTCCCAAACCTATCTACTTATGCGTTCCACTAAACTTAAATATAACTATATGAACTATATATAATTATTTTATAATTATTATATTATGCACAATTATGAATCTCATTCGAGGGTAATGCAATCACAACACACAAAATATATTATATAAAATGATACGGTTATAAAGGGACTTTAACCTTGCCCTGTATTTATTGAATTTAAGAATACTTTAACTGGGCAAATACGCCAAATGATAGTTTACTTTTTAACTGGCCTCGTGGGCAAAATAAAGAATACTTTTAAGGGCGAATACGCCAAACAAAATATGAGTTCCAAAAACCTCGTGGGCAAAAAGGCAACTCTTCAATTAATATACTTTTAACTCAAAGGCCACTCGGGCAACAAATAATAATACTTCCAAAATATAATAAGCCACTCGGGCAACAAATAATAATCCTTCCAAAATATATTAAGCCTCTTGGGCAACAAATAATGCTTCAACAATTAAGCCTCTTGGGCAACAAATATATCATTCACAATTCAAGCCACGTGGGCATCAACAATTAATCCCATTAGGGTATTATATTTTACCTTGTATTTCGCAGTAGCGAGAGTGACAGACGGGGAACTTCCAATAGGGTATTTATTCAATCTGGCTCATGGCCGGGTTTCTCTATTTTAGAGCAAACAACACAACAATCATTTCTTGCCCGATTACGGGTCAAGCTTTAACACTGGATCCCTAAATTATATTCGCAATAGCGACTTTATGAATTCCCTCATGGGGTAATTCTGGGTCCTTAACTTCTGGGCCTCGTGGCTCCTTATATTTCTGCAGTAGCAGCAGCTCCCAGTAGGTTCCAAGCTGGAGACGTCTTTGGATTCAGTGCTTACTCGAGCAGCTCTCAGACCGAACTCCTTTCATGGGCTGGTGAATATGAAGATTCGCCAGTCCATGCTTTAACTAACTATCTACTTTCGCATCTCCATGCTCGCATCTCTGTACAATGTACAGCCTTATTTCATCATCTCATTTTTCCTAACACCGATAACCATCATGGCAATGGTCATGGTCGTGGCTAGGTATGTACGCTGCACATACCTAGACGAGCCGTCTGCGGCTTTATTACCATTTCGCCTTTGGCGATTCTACCATCAATTTTCTCGACGAATACGTCTGTCTGTCCCTCTCGCTGTCGCAAAATACATTTACAAATATTTATAACATTTTATATATAATTTTGTATGTAGTATTTTGTTCTGCAACATTTTCTCTGTCAAAACTCCTACTCCAAGATTTTGTACTCCTGGACAAAACTCCTGGACATTCTTGTATCTCCTACTCCAAGCTTTTCAACTTTCGTCGTACGAACGTTTTCTTTCTTCCCCATCTGTAGTAACAGCCAATGCGGGGTAGGTGGGTAAATTTTCCAATTTAGTAACAGCCAATGCAGGGTAGCTTTTCCAATCCAGTAACAGCCAATGTGGGGTGACGATTCATCTCTTCAAGAACGTTTCCTTCTTAGCATTTGCAGCTATTGCCGGAATATGCACTGAAAAGAAACTTATGCGAAGAAAAGAAACACACACATTGCATTTTACATCAAACCTGCCTTTTATTCATATAATCAGTCTTTCATAGTTCTCGTTCGTCACAAGAGGAGTCTTTTCATTTTCTCTCAAAATTTTTGGGACCGTATCCCTACAGGTAAATATATTTTTCACATTTATAAAATAATATCAAAATAATAATCTGTGTTTCTAATTTTAACTCTACACTACTATTATTTCCACTTGTATTAATTTTCACACAAACAAAAATAACTATTTCATTTTCTAATTTACGTTTTGTGCGGGTATTATTGGACTACCATCGTTTCTACTACTAAAAATTGCACATATAAAAATAATAACCATTTGATTTCGTGATTTATGTATTGTGCGGGGTATTGAAAATTTTACATACAAAAATAGTGAACATTTGATTTTATGATTTACGTATCGTGCGGGGTACTACAAAAATTCATATATATAAAAAAAAATACTGAACGTCTGATTTTAACGATTTATGTATTGTATGTAGTAAAAATAACTTTAACAAATTTTAACTCACATGAATTTCGCTCGTATCAAAAAAATATTATAACAATTCGACTTTATGATTCTGTGTACCGTGTGGGGTATTGTTTACTTATACACTATTTTACTTTCAAGTTTCGTACGGGGTATTTGCTGATTAACAAAAAAATTAAGTGCTTTGAATTTTCTATCTCCTTTTTATATCGAATCAAGTAACGGTGGTGGGGATCTCATACGTTTTCTCCCCATGGTTTGGAACGGATTTTCAGTCACTGCTGAAGGTGAGTGTGGTGGACTCAATAGTCCACTTATATTTAAACTTTCAAATTTGTCTGAGAGTCTCCGTTTTACTGGGACAGAGGTTCTCAGGGGCTCCTTTTCTTTGACCTTACTTTCTTCCACACAATTTATCTGGAAGGTGACATTATGCATTTCCCCAGCGCTAATGTTTATGCCGGGACTTTCGACTTTGGTCTCGGGAATACCCGCTTTCACTTTTCTCTCAGGCGATTTCAATGGGAAATCGTCTGGGACCATAATCAATTTTGGTAGGGCCGAGTACGGTCCAACACGCAACTTTTTCAATGGAGGTTCATCAATCTCCATGGGCTCTTCTTTATTGAGCTTCTCGCATTTCTCCATCCAACTCGATGAAGCCATTTTAAAATTATGAGTCTGCAATAAATGTTAGAGGAAAAAGGGAAATATAATAAAAAAATAAAAAAATCCAAAAACCCTAGTTTACTGACACTAACATTTTCGCGACTTTAACCATTTTACCCTTTTTACTTAACTTCTTTTGAATCAAAATTTTTGGTATATCTGTTTATATGGGGAGTACCCCTAAGTAAATAAGTAGTAACTTATATTTTTATAAATCAATTTTTTAACACTCAATTTTATTTTCCGGAAGTATCCCATACCTTTATTTTAGTAACAACATATCTCTTGAAATTGACAATTTTAATGAGATCAAATTTTATAATTCATACCTTTTTAACTTACAGCAAAATGCGTAGTCATTTCATATATCATCTTTTCCAGTAGGAAACTTTTTCTAATACTATAAATATATATTGTAACTCTCAAATTTTTCATTTTAATAGTATAAGTCATGTCTGTAGTAACAGACCCGCGATCACAGTATTGTATCGCCAGTTGTAAATAAAATTCTCTCTTTTTTAGATAATGGGAAACATATTAGTAGCAATTTTATTTTTACATCGTCATTTTACTCTTTTTCTGATCGACCAATCACCCCCCATTTTTCGGTGATTTCTCGATACTCCTTGCATCTTATTTCGGCATGCCGAACGTTACAGTACGGACAGACCCATTCTGGGTGGTCTCTCATTGTCCTCAATCGACTTCCCAACATAACCGGACACTTGTCTATCACATGTACTTGTCCGGGGATACTATGTCTTTCGCAGACTTCACAGGGTGGAAATACTTCCACCTTTTTCACGCCTTCTCTCGTAGCCTTCTTTTCTCCGTCCATTCTGTAATTTTTAGGACGGCCATAAAATTTTTACATATTATACATATAGACATTTTCAATGGATTAATTTTTATTAATTTTTAGGCGTAAGCAAAGCGTCTAAGCAAAGTTTAAGCCTCTCAATTTCAGACTGAAGGTCTGCAATTCTGTGATTATCAATCTCGCTTTCTACTGCGAAGTTTTCTGGTTCAACCTGTAACTTTTTAGTGTATGTATGTTTTGGATACCACGTGCTTTCTGTCCGTGCTCTAGTTGACCTTCTCACGGTCGGATCGTCTCCTTGTGGAGCCGATTCGGTCGTGTGGAGCCCAGTTTGAGTCCCTGACGCTCCTGCCTCATTCTTTTTCGTTCCTACAAACACTTTTGGTTGTGGTATCTGTCCTTTTCGTTGGACAGGTACCGGTACATTTACAGGGCTCTGTCTAATGACTATAGGACTTTTTCGCGGTGTCTTCACCGGCGATTTCGCGGGGGACGTAGTAACGTCTCTCGCATCTACGAACATTGCGGAGTGTCCTGACGGACTTCTATATGGACTTCTTTGTGGCGACGCTTGGGGAGTACCCACTAAATTGTCATCTAGTAAGATGAGCGATTCATTTTCTACATCATTTAACTCACCATCCTCTTCTCCCCCCGGGAAGTCGGGAACCGGCCCCGGTTCCAAAATATCGTTCAGAATGCTTCGCCGTCCCCATGAGGAATGCGAGTCATTTGTACTAATAATACTCATTGCAGGAGGGTTATATATTGTGACGCCGTCGTCATCACTATTATTATCATTATATACCAAATCCAAAGGTGATTTCTGTGGGGTGGAAATATTATATGTTCCCCTCGGAATCACGTCTCTATAATAAGAATTACGTTCGCCAATATTAGTTTCCGTAGGTTCTAACTTAGGTTCTAAACTAAAAATATGGTCCTCCGCTGTCGGGGCCATTTTATCGAGGTAACTTTTATCGTGATCCACGTCTTCAACTAGATCATCTGCGTCAATAGGAGTATAATAGGTTTTAAGGTTATGTCCGTGTACCATATCTAATTCTAACGGTTCTGGTGGTGATTCTAACTTTATGTCTTCGTCGCAAAGAAAATACACATGTTCATTTTCTATGACACTATATACTCTATATGGTCCCGTGTATCTTACCATGAATTTTGTGGGCGTCCCACTTTTTCTTATATAATTACGTTTCAATACTAAATCTCCGATTTCAAATTTAATATGGGGATGACGCTTGTCAAATTCCATTTTTCTCTTTAACTGATTTTCGCACGAATTTTGGTGCGCCTGCATGCGAAACTTAAATAATTCTCCTATCCTAATTTGTTGATCCTCAATATCCTTAGATTTTGAAGGTACTTGTTCGTCTCCTAACTTAAGATTGTAATCATACGCTAATGACTTTCCATGCCATAGAAAATATGGCGAAAAACCTGTGCTAGAATGTTTCGCAGAATTGTACTCATTTTGTACTAACGGGAGCAAATCGTCCCAACTTTCAAGGGTATCATGCCTTAACTTTTTCAATATACTTCCAAACGTAGAATTTGACCTTTCAATAATTGAATTTGAGGAGGGATGCCAAGCCGACGTACGTACTGTGGCCACCCCATACATATCGCAGAACTTTTGGTATTCTACACCAGTGAAAGCTGCTCCGTTATCCGACACAATAGCGCGGATTCCATGATCCCTAACTAATGGTTCGAGACAACGTATCGTCTCTGCCACGGTCGGACCCGTGGTCGGAAAAAGGTGTAAGTACCTGGTGCACTGATCAATTATAGCTAAAACATACTGATTTTTACGTCGTGTTAAATTTAATGGTCCTAAATAATCTGCAGAGACTTTTGCGAATGGCACTTGTGGTGTCATTAAAACATGTAACGGACCCGACTTTTTCCTTTTACTAACATTATAACGTTGGCACGTGTCGCAACCTCGAATAACTTGCATAACTAATGTACTCATCCCAAAGAAGTAATAACTTTCTCTGAGAGCCGCGTAGATTTTCTCATGCCCCAAATGAGACTTTTGATGCAGATAATTTATGAAATGAATAGCTAGCGATTTGGGCAATACTTTGACCCACATTTGACCCAACGGTTCTCCTGACAGCTTTTCTAACTCTCCTGAATCATTTAATCTATAATTTCGTCTATATTTATTATACCCTTCATAATTATTTTTCCTGTCTCTATATACGGACAGCATTACTTTTTGTACCTGAATATCTTTCATCTGAAGCTCTTTTAACTTATCTAAATTATATTTTAACGTTTCACAATCCTGTATGAATTCATTATCCTTTTTGGTACGACTTATGACTTTGATAAGTTTGATTTTACACGTCGGTATCTGGTCAAGGTAGTTTCTGGGCGGGCGGCTCAAACCATCGGCGAGTTCATTATTTTTACCAGCAACATGAAATATTTTCAGGTCATACTCACTCAACTTGAGACTCCAACGGATGAGTCTTGAATTCAATTCTGACGTCTTTAAGATAGACGTAAGCGCAGAGTGGTCAGTGTAAACGTGCACCGATCTTCCCAAAACGTAGCTACGGAATTTTTGCAGGGCATGTATAATGGCGAAGCATTCTTTGTCCGTGACGGACCATTTTTCCTCAGTCTTCGTGAGACAATGGGAATGATAAGCGATGGGTCTCCGCAGACCATCCTTATTTTGTATCAACGCTGCCGCGATCCAATGATCACTAGCGTCGGTCCACAGTTCCAGTTGCGAAGTATCGTCTGGGAACGCTAAAATCGGGGCCGTAGTAATTCGACGTTTCAGTTCGTCGATTGCCCCTTTACATTCTTCATCGAAGTTAAATGGAACATCCTTTTGTAATAATTTATATAATGGCCGCGCCACTTTAGAATAACCCAGTACCATCCGGCGAAAGAAATTGGTTATACCAATGAAACGTCTAATTTCAGTCGTATTTGTAGGATAAGGATATGCAGTGATTGTGTTTATTCTTTCCTTATCTATGGAGATACCTTCCTCGCTAATTTTATGTCCTAAGAATACTATGGACGGGTGACCAATATGACATTTTGACGGCTTCAACTTAATATTTGCTTGTGTACAAAGCCATAAAACTAACTCTAATCTATGTGTCATTTCGGCGAATGTGGATCCGCCAAAAGCAAAATCATCCACATATATGGACGCCCATAACTGTATATATTTATACCATATTTTTAACATTACTGATTGAAATATTGTCCCACTATTTTTATAGCCAAACGGAAGTCGTTTTGGTCTGAATGTACCACAATGATTTATATATGCTAAGAAATTTCTACTTTCTTCTTCGAGCGCTATTTGTTGATATGACGACGCCATATCCAATCCACAAAAATATCTGCAGCCATTTAATTTCTGAAAAGCATCTGCTACCGGTGGTACAGGTGCGTTTATGGGCTTAACTCTCTTATTTATGTCCCGATAATCTATTACTGGGCGCCATCCATTTACACCCTTCTTGACTACCATTTGCCTTGATACATAATTTGAATGACAAGGTTCAATCAAATCCTTCATCAGGCCATCATCTGTATCGTCACGACACACTATTTTAAACAGATTTGACATATTAGCCGGAGCGCTAACTAAAGGGGTATCATCCATCATCTCCACCGAAGCGTACACTGTTTTCTTCGTAACTGGGTCAACTATGGAGGTATGAAAATCTGATTGTTTCCACCCAAAGACTTTGTAATATTTACCTAATAACCTCCTGATTTCCATCTTTTCAGATGCTTGTAATCCTTCGAATATTGGGAACATTTCCCACTCAGCGTCAGTCAATTCCTGACTACCTTCTATTGTCTTTGGTGGCGGCGCGTCGTCCTTATTATTCACTGGACATGGTTGATCCTTAACATGGATCTGTGTCCCTTTTAATTGTAATCTCGGAGGTACTAACTTATATGTCGAAAGACATCCTTGAGGTGGAAGTACGACGTCGTCGTCTTCCGTATTTAACACAGTGGCAATGCCTTGCCCATTTAGAATTTGTACCCTTTCTGGCAATACCATGATACCCTTTTTATTGAACAACGAATAATTTGGTTCTGTTATAATTTCTCCGTTATACTCTTTCTTATCTGTGAATATTTTCACAGCTGTTTCTTTTTGACTCTCCAATCGTATTGGATGAGTAGTAAACATTCTTAATTTATACGTTCGGAATTCTCTTTCGGCTCTTGAGGACATAACTGTAGTAGCTATACTCCTCACTTCTTCATTTAAGGAGTCAGTAGACTCGTCAGTTCTACGTATAGTCCGAAGGGATAAAGGAGCGTGTCCTATTTTCTCACTCTTAATTGATTTGCCTGGATGAGGCCGATATATTGGGGTATAATACTCATTTGCTTCTTGTTCTCTTTTCTGTTCTCTTAGGAACCTTTTAGTTTCAGGTGGGACGGTATGAATACTGTCCATCTTACTTAGTTGTAAATTTGTGAACTGGACTCCTTTATCTTTTTCGTTTGGTAGGATTACCTCACCATTCCTTGCTTCATATTTTGCAAGCTGCTTGATATTCAAGTAGGGGTCATTAATAGTTTCATCATATTCGGAGTCTTCTGAAGTATCAGAATCATCTTCCGACGTTAAAATGGGTGCTGATGCTAATGAAGCGTTGACTACCATACTAGTACTAATTTTCTTTCTTTTCCTCCGTTGAGGCTTGTTTTGAATTAATGCAAGAACAGATTTTGTTCCCTTGAATTTCCGAATCATTGCCTCATTTGTTTCTACAGAATCGTTGGTTCTCGTAAAGACAACCATTCCCATTCTACAATGTACCATAGCGTCGTACGCTACGAGTAAGTCCATTCCAAAAACAACACCATCATTTAATTTATCGACCACAAAGAAACCCCATCGAATCCATTCATTGAATTCCTCTATGTAGGTATTTGCTAATATCATTTTGTCCAAAATCGTGGGAGTACCCAACTCGACTGACAATATCGCACGTATTGGCTTGCAGGCCGTGACCTGATGTTGAAGCCCTAATTATTGTACTACACGTGGACTAATGGTACTAATGGAAGCACCAGTGTCCGTTAGCACTGCAAAATCCACTGTTCCTCCGTAAAAATTTCGAAACGGGAAAGATCGCCGTACCTCATACGGCGGGGTCCTATTTCCCCTTATATAATGGACGACGTCATCTTGTGGATATGTGAAGAGTGTTTCTTCAAAAATCAACGGTACTCCCTCTTGGGCGAGTCCATATTTTACGATCAACTCATCATATGCGGGATCTTCTACCTCTATACTGGGTAGCGAAGTAGCAACTGTCATATTATTGCTTCGATACAGATCCCTATCTATGATACCAGTCGCTATGGACTGCGTATCTACTTCAGTGATATAGGTGCTTGAATTCACCATTGCTTCTTCCTTAATACAGATCAAGTTAGCTGAGGATCGATCGTATCGCCTTTGCCGGTTGATTTCAGTTTTCCTTAAATTTGGAATTCCTTAGAATTCCCTTTAATCGTGCTTCTAATTTCTTTCCTAATAAGGAACAAAATGTACTAGTAAGTACTGAACTGTATGTTACTAACACCAGTGGTTTTGGGATATTTTCCCCTTGAATGCAAAATCTCAAAATTTTCAAAATTTAAAATTAATCAATAGATTGTTGAGGACCAGTAGGTTCAATCAACCTCAAATTTTCTTATACACGTAGACAATATCTTGAGCTTACACAATAATAAGCTTTCGAAGTAATACTCGAAGTCTAATTTGACTTAAATTCACTTTTACTCAACAATGGTAATAACCTGCTATGTTCTCAATGCAATCCTATGCTTAAGTATGAGGAGTCCTCATGTACATATGTCTTTCTGTCTTCTATTTACTTATCACGTAGTAACGTGCTTTATTTGAAATGTTTTATGGACCCAAGCTTGAAATATCAACTTGAGTGAATGACTTTCTATTTATTTTAGTACGGCGTGGTGTGTTCCTCGTGGGAATTTATTAAATATTGAAGATGGCTGACTGTCTATATCTCTAGTAAGAGCACAATTTATTTTTCTACTTCCTTATTAATCTGCAGTAGTAACTGCCTTTTACTTGAATTATGTAGATTTATGGTAAAGCAAAGCCCACACTGACGTTAGCAGTGTGAACCCGATGCGTGTCTTCGTTAGAGACCCGAATCAGTTCTTGCTTTATTTTTCCCAAGTCTGAATACTACTTTTAAAGTGTTCAGGCCTTAGTTCGTACCTTCACAAAATTTATTTAAATTTAACCTTTGAATTATTTACTTAATGCTTGTTAATTCTTCACTGACAATAATTTATTCTGTTAATAGTAAAATAATTTGTCTTTTCTTTCTTAATTTTATGAAATGGTGGGTGAATTAATGTATGCTTATGCTTTGTGATGCAGGACGGGGGTACATATATACGCGCAACAACCTACCCAAAAGTTTTGATTCCAAGAAGCAAGCTAATAAGCGTAAGCACTTAAATCAAAAACGAAAATTAACAAAATGTACCTATGTCAAGTCTTCAAAATAAAATCAATATAGTCAGTCAAATAAAATCTTTGCTTTCTTTTACACCACGGTGTCTTCTTTCAGTCAATTATCTTTTGTATGGCTAGTAAGCCCCGTTTTATTTTCAGGTAGTAACCCAACTCTAAAATTAATAAATTCAAGAAGAGTCTTCAATTAATTGCCAAGCAACTCTAGCTTCTCTATTTCGATTATTTCGAACAATTCTCAACCTTAATTTGTAAATCAATAGGATTATTAAAATGACTATAAAACACAATATATCGTAGTTAGTAGTATTTACTATCAATATCATTGGCGTAAACCTGCCATGCGTTCATTCATACGATAAATTAGGAACTTACTATAAACGTAAATTGAAATCAAAATCAAAAATGTCACAAACAAAAACTGACTATCCGTACTGGATAAGTATAGAAATATCCACATAAATATTCAACGCTATTTATCTTAATCTTTCGTGAAAATTATATACCACGTATCTTTTCAAAACATACAAGAAACTCAAAATCAAAAATATTGAAAATATAACTCGGATGTCTGTATCAGACAGACTCAAATAAATCCACATAAATTTTCTATCTTTTTCTTTCTTTACCTAATAAGGTGTGTACATGCGTATTTTCCTTTAATACCTAATAAGGTTTGGCTTACTTAATACTTAACAGATCCTCTTGGGAATTCTGCTCAACTTGAGTCACACTGACTTCTGGATCGCCGGGTATTCTTCGTTAACCTCGGGTCCCTGATATGGATCAGTTTGAGAGTGGAAATATCTGGCTCTCGGATCCTCTTTCAACACAAATAGTCTCCTGACCTTCGACTGCCTAGTAAGGCCTTTTATTTTGCTACCAAAATTATTTCAAATTAATTCAATGTTTGTTTCAATCTTATTTATGGTGTACTTATAAGTATGCACCCAGTTTTTCATATATATAATCAATGTACTAATAAGTATCTGTATGCCTTCAATCATTAATTCATAAACTTGTAAGTTTGGATTAATTACCGAAATTCTCAACTAATCGCTTTTATTTTCCTTTAATAGGCTGCACAAAATAGTCAGTAGACTTCAATCTGGTTCCAGTAGGATCCCGTTGAATTATTTTCGGAATACCGATTAATAGTTGGCAGTAGCCGTCACTCCGTAAGTGTATAGTCAATTTACTTCTGAATTCTAAAATAAATAATGGAGTACCATTAATGTTTGTATTTTCATTTACTATTGGCAGAGCTGTTTAATGAAAGTTGCCTTTATTCAATACTGGGCGCTATCAGTAGCCTTCTTTTCATAAATCTCAAAGTTATTTTCTTTAATATACGGGCATTAATATTTGCCTTCTTTTTATTCAAAATATCAAACTTATTTTCTTTTATTATACTGGCATAAATATTTGCCTTGTTTTCTCAAAATCAAAATTATTTTCTTTTAATATAATGGCATTTATATTTGCCTTATTTTCCCAAAATATCAAAAATTCTTTTCTTTTATTAAACTGGCATTTGGATTTGCCTTATTTTGCTCAAAATCAAAATTCTTTTCTTCTATTATACTGGCATTAGTATTTGCCTTATTTTCTCAAAATATCAAAATTCAACTTTCATTAGATTCAGCATTTAAACTTTTATATGTAATCTTTTATTTCATTCCAGAGGAAGCTGTGCTTCTATATACTTACTTAGTATTTCATCAACGGAGGAGGGATTTCTATTCCTGTCCTCAAAATATTCTCAAATTTTCACAAAATCAAAATCCGGATCGTATCCGTATAAAGTCACGTGGACGTCTCAATCAAAATCAACAAGTACGTTGTCAAGTGCCAGTAGGTCACTGAAATCAATGTAATTATTTTCTATAAATTATTTTGCTTCGTGAGCTTATATATTATAACTTATGACTACTTATTTTTCTTTTATATATAACAACTTATATTTTATAGCTTAATTATGGTTTAACTTTAAATTGTGATTTTACTTATAGCTGCAGAATCAAAACTTTGATCAACTATTGCTAGTTGATTTAGTGATCAATTTTCGGGCGCCCCTCAACACGCGAAAATTGTCACTTGGGAAATATTAACTACAATGTAAATGGATGAACACCAAGAGCCTGGGTAATAATTCCCAGCACTAATTATTTTACCAAATTGGAGTTTTAATCTCCACAATACTTGTATTTTACACTCTTATGCAATTATTAATTTAAATCCAGGTGAAATACCTGGTATCTATTGAAACATGAAATGAAATAAGCCCAGGTTCTATCCCTGGCTGAGGAATCAATTGATTCCTATTAAGTAAGTAGTTAGTACTTACCTACAGTGCTAAACTACGCATCTACTCTCGGCCTCGAGATAAAAATCAATTTAACCCTACTTTGACATAAAAATTGATTTATTTTAGTTCCTATTCTATGGATTCGACTGAATCCTTCTGATTATGAAAGAGGAACACTTAATACATCTAAATTATACTAATTTGGAAAATCATCGAATCCTGATCTTGAATTCCAGGCAGTTTTCACTGAAATTTCAACTTAACTTATGACCAAGGTGAGTAAGTATTCGGTCTTAACTCCTAAATACTTAACAAACTCAAAACTGACTAATAAGTCGTGATTAATTTTACGCAGTAAATTGAATTTTGAAACTAAACTGATTTGATTTGACTTTCTAAAATAAGCCTGGGTACATCCCCAGCAAAATGAAAATTTGAACTTTGAAACTTTAACACATAAGTCTAGGTATGGCAATTCCCACCATAAAGAAATATTGAACTTGAAATAAGTCTGGGTCACGACTCCCCAGCACTAAGCTACACTAATTTTACTCAAAAACACAAATATATATTTTATTTTTCAACCATTCATGAAATATCAAATTCGAAAACTTACAGATTTTGATGACTTTACACACTAAACTTTGAGTCACTACTCAGTATAGGAAACAGTATGATTTCCTATGCTTATAAACTCGCAGACTTGAAATAAATATTCACTGTTGAAAATATGATTTTCCACACTAATTTTTATGAAATCTCTGATTTTATTTTTAGCTTCAACTTTGAATTTTCGAAGTACTTACTTACTAGTAAGTAAACGCTTGATGAAGAACTAATCTGCTGACTAATGAATGGCAAGTCCAGGTTTCTATCCCTGGCAACTTGAAATTGGAAAAACTTTTCACTTTCTCACATTCAACATGGTGAGCACTTTGACCTTTTTATTGAAATTACTATTTTGAAAATTCAATTTTGAAACAGTTAATTTATTGAGTTTCGAACTGTAATAATATAATCACTCATGAAATAGTATACTATGAAAAGCCCAGGCGAATTTCCTGGCACTGTATGTAATGGCAAATAATGAGCACGGCCACTGTCTGGTTCCTGTTGCTAGCTGACTTCTGTTCACCTAGTAACAGAATGGCGTGGGTATGATCCCTAATGCTGTCTCATATGCAACTGTATAAATTTTGAAGTCTGGGTGCTATCCCCAGCACTATATTCTACGGCACTTACTAAAATTACTTTTTATTGTTCTTCAGCAAAATGAAAATTGCTGACACTGATACTTAACTGAAATCAAAATTTATCCTTCGTAAGAAAATGGAAACTGTACTTAATGACTGTAAAGGTGAGTCTAGGTTTGAATTCCTAGCACTATAACTTATGAATTATAACACAACTAAGGGATGCCCCCTTTTACATGCGTACATATATATTCCTGTACTTAGTGAACGATGACCATGCCGGTCCTATACTAACTATGGGACAGTATGGAAAACGGCCTGTCCTCTATCTTAAGCAATGGACCATGCCTTTTCCTATCTCTAACAATGCAAACTTTTATGAAACTGGCAAATTATATTCTTTTATGTTTTTCAGCCTAACTTATGGACGAAATTGTCTCAAATTTTACACAAACCTACAATTTGATGCCACTCATTAAAATCAAGAACAATTTATTTCTACTAATGAGGATAAGACACTGTAAAATCCAGTTGCCACTTTATGCTATACTTAGCTATGGATTACCAAGTTGGATTGATGCACAAAATCTAACTTTTTGATGCACATAAACTCAAATATATATTTTAAACTACACAATAAATTATCGATTAACCATTAATGCTTTTATATATGTGTATTAACCTTTATTTTTCGGATTACCGATGAATGTCTCTTGGACGGCGGTCTCTGCAGTAGCGGATGACGGCAATTTTTCGGCTTTTCTTTTCTGCCTTATTTTCCGAATACGGACTTTTATTTCACTTCTTTTTATTTCTCAAAATTATGAGCTCTTTTAATTTGACCACTTTAACTTTTATTTTCTCGAATACGAGCTTTTATTTTTCTTCGTTTTTGAACTCTTATATTTCTCAATTATGAGCTTGACTTCTTTGTCTTGTCTCCCAGTCCCTAGTAAGGTGATGCTGGAGCGATTTTTCCTCACGTCTTCACTTGGCAGTAGCCTAAGTCGTTCTTGCCTTCGCTCGTCACTCAGTTGCAAAGATACGCACTCTTTTCTAAATCGGGTCGGTTTGGCTTCGTTCGTCACTCAGTTCCAATACTCGCCCTTTACTTTCACTTTTTCAAATATCTATGCTTCGTAAGCAGTATACGCACGTGGCGTCAAAATATCTGCAGTAGCAGTGGAAATAATTTATTCCATGCGGTTCCTATCCCTTACAATGGGGATTTATGGGCCCAAGCGTTTTGGTTGCCCCAATGACCGCTATCCTTACACTAACTAAACTAATTTTTAAATATACTATTTTTAATTGTACTTAATTAAATTTTGGGGGGTATATATTTATATATACCCCGCACCTTAATGAAAGGGATTTTATTGCGGGTCCTGGCAATCCGATTCGGGAACAGGCTGAGTGTACGGAACGAGGGGGTTCTTTCGTACCTCAAGACCAAAGCCTGAGATGATATAAAATTATATGCACCTGTAAAATGGAGGAATTATGCAACACAAAATATAGAGCACTCGCTAAATGAATTTATGCGCTTATGGGTGGGGAGGGTAGATACTTCCCAAACCTATCTACTTATGCGTTCCACTAAACTTAAATATAACTATATGAACTATATATAATTATTTTATAATTATTATATTATGCACAATTATGAATCTCATTCGAGGGTAATGCAATCACAACACACAAAATATATTATATAAAATGATACGGTTATAAAGGGACTTTAACCTTGCCCTGTATTTATTGAATTTAAGAATACTTTAACTGGGCAAATACGCCAAATGATAGTTTACTTTTTAACTGGCCTCGTGGGCAAAATAAAGAATACTTTTAAGGGCGAATACGCCAAACAAAATATGAGTTCCAAAAACCTCGTGGGCAAAAAGGCAACTCTTCAATTAATATACTTTTAACTCAAAGGCCACTCGGGCAACAAATAATAATACTTCCAAAATATAATAAGCCACTCGGGCAACAAATAATAATCCTTCCAAAATATATTAAGCCTCTTGGGCAACAAATAATGCTTCAACAATTAAGCCTCTTGGGCAACAAATATATCATTCACAATTCAAGCCACGTGGGCATCAACAATTAATCCCATTAGGGTATTATATTTTACCTTGTATTTCGCAGTAGCGAGAGTGACAGACGGGGAACTTCCAATAGGGTATTTATTCAATCTGGCTCATGGCCGGGTTTCTCTATTTTAGAGCAAACAACACAACAATCATTTCTTGCCCGATTACGGGTCAAGCTTTAACACTGGATCCCTAAATTATATTCGCAATAGCGACTTTATGAATTCCCTCATGGGGTAATTCTGGGTCCTTAACTTCTGGGCCTCGTGGCTCCTTATATTTCTGCAGTAGCAGCAGCTCCCAGTAGGTTCCAAGCTGGAGACGTCTTTGGATTCAGTGCTTACTCGAGCAGCTCTCAGACCGAACTCCTTTCATGGGCTGGTGAATATGAAGATTCGCCAGTCCATGCTTTAACTAACTATCTACTTTCGCATCTCCATGCTCGCATCTCTGTACAATGTACAGCCTTATTTCATCATCTCATTTTTCCTAACACCGATAACCATCATGGCAATGGTCATGGTCGTGGCTAGGTATGTACGCTGCACATACCTAGACGAGCCGTCTGCGGCTTTATTACCATTTCGCCTTTGGCGATTCTACCATCAATTTTCTCGACGAATACGTCTGTCTGTCCCTCTCGCTGTCGCAAAATACATTTACAAATATTTATAACATTTTATATATAATTTTGTATGTAGTATTTTGTTCTGCAACATTTTCTCTGTCATATTGGTTGAAAAAGAGCTAGGATTTTTGTAGAGTTCTTTGCATGCCTTGAAGCACAAGTGCGTAGCTGTGACTATTAGAAATATGTAAAATTGAATATGGAACGATCGTCTAACCTTAATTACTAAAAAGTTTTAAGAAAAGTTAAGAAAATTCCTATACCTTTGCCTGATTATAAAAATATACATAAATATTAAAGTTAAAGATGTTGAAAAACAAAACCATGATTTTATTTTACGAACACATTATCTAATTTTACTTAAGTTTAAACAATCACTAGTGTTACAATAGTAAATAAGTATAACAATAGGGTAATAAATATTACATGTATTACTCTTTTGTTGTCGGATTAAATTAAATAATTACAGTTTACTAAATCCATCAGGTACACCTAAATAGTTTTTAAGTCAATGTTTATTCATTCAAAAGAAATTAAAATTATTAGTCTCGATATTAACTATAACTTTTAAACGTTATTGAAGCTTATAAAACGAATAGGTCATGTTCGCAGCTTTTATGTTTTCTAGAAAGCTGAACTAGATTTCTGCATACAAATAAGTTAAAACGATAGACATATTGCAGCTCCTTTGTCATAATCGTATAGTAATTTTCATCGAAAATTCAAATTTTTAGCTTACGAGCATAACCTGCCAAGCTATAAGTAAGATTTTCCATGAGATATTTTTTTTCAAAAAGAGCGTCCAAAAAAAACTTAAAATGGTTTAACAACATGATGCGCGTAATGAGTTTTGGTCGATGAAATATTTTTTCGAAAACTCGAAAAAGGCCCTAAAATGGTATTTTAATCCTGTTTTTAGTTTTTTAAAAACACCTTGAGCACAATTTTTGAAAATTTTGGATGATAAGCATTTTAAAATATTTAGAATTCAAAAACAATTCAAATTTAAAATTTGAAAATTTTAAATGTTAATTGTTTTTGAATTCAGAATTTTCTCAAATTGTTTTTTATCCAAAATTTTGAAAAATTGTGCTCAAGGTGTTTAAAAAAAATAAAAACAGGATTAAAAAACCATTTTGAGGCCTTTTTGGAGTTTTCGAAAAATATTTTATTGACCGAAACTCATTACGCGCATCATGTTGTTAAGCCATTTTAAGTTTTTTTGGACGCTCTTTTAAAAAAAAATATCTCATGGAAAATCTTACTTATAGCTTGGTGGGTTATGCTCGTTAGAAGCATATTGTTAGCTACCAGGGTTATTATACTATATGAGATTTAAGTAAGAGTATAAGATTCGACATTTATTAAATGTCCAAATAAAGGAAACACACCAAACATTCCTTAGTACATACATAGTTGTTAAAACAGTATAAAGCTTCGCATTCTTGCATTGTCCTTTTGAGCTATTTTATGTAATTATCAGTTTAGGTAAAATCGAAATGATGCAAACCTAGCAAAAGTTTTCAAGTAACAAGCTTATTTCAAATATTGTCCGTAGACTCTTGATCATTAAACTAAGTAGTTTACTCAACAAATTTTTCATCACTCCTCAACGAACACAAACTAAAAAAGCCACCCAATTATCCTAATTCACTACCCACTTAATACTTCGAGTAAGTGCTGACGTCGTTTTTAAAATTATTTATCCTGATTTTTCGTTGTGAGATAATTTAAACTGGTTCAGTATATACCCGTAAAAATATTGTGTGGACTAACGATTAATTTAATATGCGCCTTTAAATACTGCATAAATATAATTCCTTACACTTCAAACATCAAAATCGGTAGACGACTAAACCTAAGCATCATAGAAGCAAACATCAAAGAATAATTCGTTGATAATTAGAGCTAAGTGCGATAGTTAAGTATTTTGCAGAAATCTATCAAGTTAAACTATTATAGGGATATGTCAATCCAAAAAGCCGTGGTTCTCAACCATATTATATGCTATAACAACAAGGTATTATTTGGTAATTAACGAGCTCTAATTAAAATTGGTACACAATATTTAAACATTTGCAGCATTTATTCGTTGTTATTGTGTTTCACCCTTTCTAACTTTTCAGTATACAATTAATTACAAACCAACATAATTGTGGAGTCTGCAAAGAAAACAAAGCCTATTTTAATGATTTAATCGCTTCAATTTAAATTTTAATGAGTTGTTGTTTTCACGTTTATTTTCCCACTCCTCACAATAGTTAAAATCAAGAATTAGTTTGTTAAAAGAAGTAACATTTAAACTTTTAGGCTCACTTTTCAAAAAGCTAGTTAGGAGAATTTGTCGTTGTAGTAAAATGGTATAAGAATTACATAAACAAAAATCATGCTGACCAAAGAAGAATTCAGAAGAACTCTAAAATTATTTCATTTCTTTTCACAACTTAATATTCTTTCTTTTGAAGTTGATCTACAATCCGGAAAATTAAAAAGGAAGCGCTCCAAGCTTCAAAGATTTATATGGGGAACCTATTTCCTTGTTTCAATTTTAGGATTATGTCACATGAACGCGAGACTATTTCAATCCTTGTTCTTTCCAAATTATTTCTTTGTTCTTTATCACTTTCCATTTCATTTATTATTATGTCTATCATTCAGTTTGGCTTTCTACATGACGTACCTAATGTTTGTGCGCTGGCCAGACGTGACTGTTGGATTATTTAATCAATTTTTTGAAGACAATGTCGGTGGTAAGTCTCATTGCTAAATACTTTGTAATTGTTTGTGTTTGATAGTAATTACTTGTTAAATATGTATCTTTAAATAGAGAATTTTAAAAACTAAAGACCTTTAAACAGTTAATAATGAGAAGATACCTAATTTATGTATTTTTTACAGGTGAGCGTGTAGCTCGAAAATCCTTGGCTGAATTTACTGTAATAGAAATTGCAGTCCTTTACACTCCATTTTTCGTACTTCCAGATGCTGTTTTACCACTCGTTCTTTTCCTGTATGATCCTTCACTCAATTTCCTTCTGTACTCTGCATTAACCAAAGCGAATAGAAATATTTTGACATTTTCCATACTTTTCCTTGTGGAAGCTGTCATTTTAATTTTTTGGGCAGCCAATGGAATGTTTGAGTTAATGCTTCAAATGCTCTTTTTACTGAAAATGGATTCTCAAATTCAGACTTTAAGTCAGAGAGTTGAGTCCTACTCGGCTAGACTCACAAATAAATCTGCGGCTTCATTCCAATCAAAATCAAAGCTGTATGGCATGTACAAGGAGTGTAGGAAAATTGAAGTATCAATTAATTATTTTAATCTTAGTAATGCGTACAGTATTTTTTTTATAAAGAATGTATGCATCATAACAACCATTGTTGGATGTGTGTATTTTATAAAATTTCCAATGCTTGATTTAGTCACAAGTATCTTTGCTTCCCTTTCACCAGTATTGGCAGTTACATTCTACGTCTCTGTGTACGACATGGCATTTAAAATCCCAGAAAATAATCAGATGCTCAAAAGACAGATTTTACTGTTGAGTGGACAGTGTCATGATGGTCTGACACGTAAACAGCGCCATTTCTTTTGGCTGATATTTAAATCTGTGAGGGATGTTGGGGTGAGACAAGGAGAGTTTCGAACAATGGAGAGAGAGTCGACGCCTTTGTTTTTGGATTTTATCACTCGCAATATTGCTGGGCTCTTAGTTTTCTTTCGTTAAAGAACATTATAGAGATGTGCATTTGAGTAGTAGATGAGTTAATATTCGCAATGTATACATAATATTGTAATTGTAATCAACTCATTAATAGTACAATTAATTTAAATATTAGCAGTTAATGTTGTTAAGTGTTAAACGATATTAAGCCTGGCACAAACATTAGGTAACTGACTTTATAGGTATAGCACTCTAGCACTACAATTAATTATTATACGAACTCAACAGCCGACAAATAGTATTTTAAACGGTTTTAGAATACAAACAAATGCAAAACATACAAAAACAAAATAATTGCATTACAAAAAGTGTCTCTGAATATATAATTGCAGATAAGTATACGTTATATTAAGTCTCACTATTGTGTAGTATGCAACCTAATGACAAAATAAAATAAATGTGTAGGTTTAAAAAAAATATTCAACCCTCTCTTTCTATTTATTAACTTAAAAGAAAATTAGCTACAAATACTATCTTGCCATGCCAATGATGTCACAACATGAATTTTATTATTATAAGTATAGGCGCAAAATTTCAAATTATATTTTTGATTTACAATGATACAATGAATTGTAAACAAATGCATAGTATACACAAATACAAATTACTTTTGCCACCGCCAAAAGTCGCAAAATTATTCCAAAAGAAATTCATATATTTAATATTTGTTATAATTACCGTTTTATTTAAATTTTTAAACATATGAATTATAACAGAATTAATTTTTGGGAGTGTTAAAATAATAAGGGTACGAATATCACTACAGTACTAGGATGCAAAATGCAATGGTACGACTATCAGGGTACAAATTCAGGAATTTCGACTGCTAACAATATCGAATTTTTGCGTTAATAATTTGTTTGTGTAATTAGATAGTCTGAAATATAATATTACAGATAGATACAGTCAATTTGGTGCCCAGGTGAGCGTACAAATAGTTGTAGCTCGCCTGTTACAAAATTAGTTTTTAAATTGTAACTTGACGAACTTAAATGCTGACCATGTTGACTATCGAAAGGTAACTAACAACCCAGCAACGTTTCGAGTTATAAAATCCATAAACAAAGGTGTGGACTCCCGTTCCATCGTGCGCAATTCTCCCTGTCTTACCCCAACATTTCTCACTGATGTAAAGATGAGTCGAAAAAAAATGCGCTCTTTTCGAGTTAAACGACGACACTGTCTAATCAGTAAAAGTATTTTTAGTTTGAGAATTTTGATGTTTTCAGGAATTTTAAATGCCTTGTCGTAGAGTGAGACGTAGACAGTACACGCCAGGAACGGTGTCAAACCTGAAAAAAGACTTGCGACATAATCAGCAGTTGGGAATCTAATGACATAAACAAATGCAATAATTGATATTGAGATAATAGCGTTTTTAAAGGCAAAAATAATTAATGCAGTGCTGAGATTAAAGTAATTAATGGACAGTTCAATCCTTCTGCATTCTCTGTATATGTTATACAGTTCCCATTTTGATGGATGAATTAAACCGGAACCCCCTAATGGATTTTTGAGACCAGTCGAAAAAGAATCTACCCGCTCAATTAAAATCTGAATGCGTGAATCAACTTTCATTAGAAACATGATTTGAAGAAGGAATTCAAATATTGCAGTGGACATCCAAAAAAGTAGAATACAAAACTCGACTATAAACAAAACAGAAAATGTGACAAAGTTCTTATATTGATCTGTAAGTGCAGAGTAGAGTAGAAAATTAAGCGAAGGATCATAAAGAAAAAGAACAAGTGGTAAAAATATATCTGGAAGAGCAACGAATGGGAGGTAGAGGGCTATGAGCTCCATTATACTGTATTCACAAACAGATTTTCGCATACGATGTTGACCAGCTCCAGCTAAATCAAAAAACAATATCCTTAAATGTTAAAAGTCAAAAGGATTGTATACCAACAATTAAGATTATTTTATTAGCTCATAATCATCATGTTTATTTGTAGAAACATTAGAAATTAATTTTTATTTTTCTTACCTGGACATTCTTGGAATATTTGGTTAAATATTTCAACAGTGACTTCTGGACAAGATACAAATTTTAAGTAGTTGACAACACACATCGTGTCAAAACCAACACACAGAATAAAATGAATTGGAAAGTGATGAAGAACGAAATACTTTGAGAAGAGCATAGATTGAACCAGTCGTACATTCATGTAACATAGAGCCAAGGTTGACACAAGGAAATAAAATCCCCATATAGCCCTTTGAAGAGCGGACTTTTTCTTTTTTAAGTTTCCGCATTGCAAACCAACGTGAAAAGGAAGAACGTTAAGTTGAGACAAAAATTTAAACAATTTAAAAATTGCTCTAAATTCTTCTTTAGTCAGCATTTGACTTAATTAATTTTTTTTAGGGCAAAAATTAAAAAAATTTGTAATTTTAGTTTAATCAAACTAAATGTGATACTGTAATATTTCGCTTGAGATATTTCACCTTTCAACTCGCCTCAACTAAATAATATCAATCTAGCCAAGACTTAAGGACAGACTGCGCTTCAAATGGAACGTTTTGTGAATGTGACTGTATATGGTGAGTCTAAATTATTTAAAATAGCAGTCCTTATTGTTTTTAAAAACTAGAACCTTTTAATTTGGTAGGCAGCTTAGTTAAGAGGGCTCATTAAAAAATTATTAGCCACCTTAATTAAAATTAAATTATTGTATGGGCACAGTGTGAAAAACAAAATTAATTACTTTTTACAATCTTCTTCTAGTTTCATCATACAAGTAATTGCGTGTTTTGAGCAAAGAGCTCAAGTAATTAAATTAATCACATAAACGCTATGGTGAAAACAGACAATTAGTTTTATTCACTGTTCGCCAATAATATTATTTGTGATGCCTGTATATGTGTACTGTACTACCACGTATGTAAATTCCTTGAGAAGGAAACCATAGACACGTAATAATTATTACATTATATCTACCAGTGTGTGCTTACCTCTCTCTGAAACATATTGTAAACAGTAGTTATAAAGCGGAATTTGTAGTCGTAACCAATAAAAAAAATGGTTTTTATTGACGTCAATTTTTTTAAAACCTCTTTAATACATACTTGTATTATTCCCAGGAGAAGCAGAAAACTAGAAACATATTGGAATGGTTTAGTCTTCATAGCCTGAGCGTGTAATGCTCCCTAATGTTCAGTTAGTATTATAGGGCAGTATTGTTTACATTTAAGTGCTTGCGGTTATTTTTTAAATTTCGTATGGTCCGTGATTAATTTCTGACACTTTTGATGTAATTGCATAACCTTAGAATTCACTATTATTTTTTTCAGGTTTAATTGTACCTTTAACTTTCAGGAAGGAATTAACGTTAGGGTTTCAGGAAATATGAAAGCTGAAAACAGAAATTATTTTTTAAAGTTGTACTTACTTAATTGTAGTTGAATATCCAAACTCCAAACTAATAATTTTAAAAGCTTTAAATGGTTTTACCACTTCAGTACTTCCGTGTCAACCCGAATTATGTGACTACGAACCTAGATCTCTATTTTATGAGCAATTTTGCATACGTTTATTAACCAATTGAACGTTTACAAGAGGTTTGCAAGATTGAAGGAAAATCATAACTTAAAAAGTTTTAAAATTAATTCGTTTTGCCAGCTTCATAAATTATTGTAAAGCCATTTATTATTTTAAACTGGCCAATTATTCATCCTATGAATTAATTTTTACTTCCGCGTCTCAAAAATTATATTTCTTACAAAAGTTTAGGGATAATTCGGTATCAATAAAATTGTGTTTTATCAGCAAAATCGCTTCGTATTGTAGTATTAGCACGTAATAGTCACCAGGGAAAATAGACATAAACACTTATCAAAATTTTAAACTGGTGATTAAAACCAGATTATTTTTCTCTAATAACTTAATATTTGGAAAGTTATTAACACATCGCTGTGTTTTTGTTTTTTTTATCCAGAATTTAAGTTAATAATATAAAGGGCTTTAAGAATGCAAATGGCGAGCTTTGTAATCAAATAATATTATCCTGTGTTTTGCTTTGCTGTTAATGGTTTAGCAATACATCTAATTAGAAAAGTCATTTTGTTGTTGCACCATTTACCATACCTATTTACGAATGGTGATGGCGACCATCATCTAAAATGTTATAAATGCTATATCATATGCTATATATAGTTGAGTCTGGTTGTAAGAACTTCAGTTATATTAACTTAATAAATATTTATTATTATTACTATGTTGGTTGTTTCAGTATTATTGTATATGCTTTAATCGCTTGCTTGTTTGTACTTTATAAATTACAAATCGTTAATAAAATTTCAAAATTGTGAATACTGATACTGATAAACATACGTACGTAAATGGGTTACATATAGTGAGGGGTCGTTCATAACCAACGTCCTTCAAATATCATAGTATTAGGTAGCGCCTTTACAACTTTAAAATTTTGTCCAACATATTTTATCGTTATGTTATCCACATACGTGCATGGGTTATATAAGGTGAAGGGTCATCCATAAACGACGTCCTTCAGGTATCATAGTTTTAAGTAAATACCATTATACTTAGGAAATACCCGGAAAGAAAAGTCGAAACCTGGAAAGTCCAAAATCCGGAAATGTGGCAAGGGCTGCTAATACACAATAATAATATACAAACAAATATCTTTTTCGAGCAGTTTATATACAAGCCATTCGTTTTTGTCGTTTGCGCAAGAGAGTTCACATGTAATTAAAAAAGTTGGTATTGACAGGTGATTTCATTAAATACTTCACCTATAATAACTTAATAAGCTCATTTATCACGATGTGTAATTAATATAATTAATGACACGGACAGAACAACATTAAGGAAAATTACCGAGACCGTTTACCAGGTGCGTACTAGTTGTTGTTCGGGGTTTGAAAATTTGAATTGACAATGTTTGGCGATTGAAGTCCTGCTAACATATACTGAATAGGGAACTTAAGGCCCCTTTGGAATTTCCCCTTTTGTGAGCAATCCACCCCTGCTGGTTACCTTGGCGAAAGCTGCCAAAGCGGAAGTCAATTTCGCGACAATCCTCATCTAAAAGTGGGGTACGACAAGACATTCTATTATTTAAACTGACTTAATGAACTTGAGCTAAATGTCACTAACTTTAGTATTAGTATTCGATCAAAATCTCTCTGACTGAGCATTTATATTGAATAAAAATTAGGATTATTCTAGTTTTTCACAAATATTTTGCAACATTTTTTGCAGAGAACCTTTTGCAAAACTAAAAAAACAAAATATGTTGACAAAAGAAGAATTTGGAACAACTCTTAAATTATTTAAATTGTTTTCACAACTTAACATTTACCCTTTTGACGTTGATGTAACATCAGGAAAAATAACAAGAAAGAACTCGAAACCTCAACAGGCTCTATGGGGCTTTTATTTTGGGGTCTCAATTTTAGGCTTATGTCACATGAATACAAGATTTCTTCAATCGTTTCTACTTCCAAAATATTTTGTCCTTCATCACTTTCCAATTCATTTTATTTTGGTTCTGGTTTTCAACTGGGCATGTTACGTTAACTACTCCATGTTTGTACGGTGGCCAGATGTTACAGTTGGGATGTTCAATGAATTATTTAAACATCAACCCGGTGAGTAATTCGAATTGCAACTAACCAACCTAAAAGCTTGCAGAAATATTTACATACTGTATTTAAAATGTCAATCTTTTTTTATTAAAATGTCGATTTTTTGATTCAATAGTCCGACTTCGACGTAAATCGTTTCGGGAATTCAGCCTGATGGAACTCACATCCCTTTACTCTCCGTTTATTTTGCTCTCAGATGTGTTTTTACCTCTTGTACTTTTTATGTATGATCCGTCACTAAATTTTCTACTCTATTCGGCACTTCCAGATGGATATAAAAACATATTAACGTTCTCTTTTATATTTCTTTTGGAATTTGGAATTATTCTTTTTTGGGCTACAACTACAATATTTGAAGTTATTCTCCAAATTCTCTTTTTAATGAAAACTGATTTCCGCATCCAGAATTTAATTCAGAGAATAGAGTCTTACACTTCCGGGCTTAAATGTAAATCTGTGTATCTTTTGCGGTCAAAACTCAAAATGTATACCGCATACAACGAATGCAGACAGATAGAAGTGTCAATTAACTATTTTAATCTTCGCACTTGCTATATAATTTTTGTTGTTAAAAATATATATATCTCAGCATCGATTATTGGTTGGGTTTATTTCATAAAATTCCCGACAGTTGACGTAGTAGCAAGTCTTTTTTCTGGCTTGACACCATTTATGGCCTGTGCAGTCTATGTCTCTCTGTACGACAATGCATTTAATATTCCTGAAAACATAATAATTTTAAAATTAAAAATGCTATCGCTAATTGGACAGTGCCCTGGCATGACTCGTAAGCAGCGGCGGTTCTTTAGAATGGAGTTCAAATCGGTGAGAAACGTCGGAGTTAGGCAGGGAGAGTTTCGTACAATGGAACGAGAATCTACACCTCTATTTTTGGATTTTATAGTTCGAAATATTGCTGGGATGTTAGTGTTTCTACGTCAATAAAATATTAAATCAACATTTAAGTGAAGTAATGCATTAACATATTATGAAGACAATTGTTTAATTTAAAAAGCAAGTTTGCACTTTCCCAAACATAAGTATTATTAAATAACAAAAAATTCTGAAGCGCTTAAATATAATTTATTTGCTAAAGGGTTTAAGTAGTATAAAGATTTTAAAATTATCAGTTTAGATAATTAGACATATTGCTGAGCTATAAGTGTTTCTACAATTCTACATCAATAACATTATAAAACTACATACATAAAAGTACTGCACTTAGGTAACAGAACGAGAATGGCTCGATTAACATGGATTTCAATGTGTAAAGTTGTTTATGCAATTTGCGAAATTGTGCTCGTCATATTTGACACCTAGTCAACTACTTGAGGACAAGGAAACTTACAAGACACTGAGACACTTTCAGGAATCACATCAAATCAGAGGTCTAGCTCGAAAGTTTGATTTTACACGAAACAATTATTGTATTTGTTTGTATAATAATAATTAACATTAGTTTATCCCCTTGTCTGTTAAATAAAATTTTGATGTGCGTAATGCACATAAATTGCAAGTTTTAATTTATTGATTTTCTAAATTCTGACTTTAATCAAAAATGATGCGTTCACAATACGTTTTGCTTTTGTCATTTGACAGTTATGAAGCAGGCGTGCTTAGGTGAGTGGTTAGGACTGCAGTCTGTAACGTTTACAGTCTCAGACCCGGCTTCAATCCTCGGCCACTATGCTAATTGTTTACGGCTCGGTGTTGTACGGTAAACGTCACTGGATGGTGGATTGAAACCCAATCTCCTTCGGTGCTCCTTAGTGACCACTACTTACTGTAGGGGCCTAGGGAATGGGACTCCTTTACTGTGGAGGGGGGGACGGGGATAGGTGGAAGGGTACAAAGACCGAGACGATCTAACGCGGTAGCCTTCTATTTCCTCACCCACAGTGACTCGTTGAGTCTGGTTGTATGAACTTCGGTTAAATCGACCCAATGAATAAATTATTATTATAATTATAATTTTACAGTTATGCAATTTGTGTGATTATATTATGTATTTCCGTGCAATTGAGAATAACTTCCTTATAGTTAGTTTTAAAAAATATTTGGTGATCGCAACACTCATTTTCTGGAAGCTTAAAACTCATGTCTTCCTGCTTTGAATTTCAAGGTTTGGTAATTCGGTAATAAGTGTCACAAACAGATTACCTAATTACATAGTTTTGCAAGCGTTTAATTCGACATTATTAATTTTGCTCGAATTACTGAGATATTAGGAAGCGAACATTAAACACGAGTGCTGAATTATTAAATTATTAAACACTATAATAGTGTTAAATACGATAAGTACTTGTCTAGGAAGTGACACAAACTAGTATTAGAATTACAAAAAAAATGCAGTATATTTTAATTTATTATACACTTTTAAGTTTTTCCTGTTTGCAATAAAAAGTTTACGTAATTAGCCTTGTTGAAATCAACATCTTATTGCAGGAATCACTGTATTTATTCACCTGCTATTATTGTGTTTATGCTATGATGTATTAAAATTTACTTTAAAAATCTTAATCTTAAGACTAAGAAAGGGTGGCAAAACGGTCAAATCCCGAAGTAACAAAACTGCTACGCGGCCTGAGCAGGCGTCTACATTATGATGATACACATGACATATGAAACAACCAGATTTCAAAGAAACACATTTCAAAAAATCACGCTACTTTTCAATAACACAGATCCAAAGTAACTCGAGTGCATTTTGCCTTGTTTGGGCACAGTGACTCGCCAAAGTTAAAAAACAAATCGAATTTTGAAACTTTGCCGCCCTAATTATAACTTCTAGTTTTTATCTAATTTTAATAAAATTTGATTTTTCGTGATCCTCGCAATCTGTGTTCTAAAAATTAATCTTAAAATCTTGAAAAATTTGAAAAACTTTCATTTTTCTTTTTTAAAAGAATACAAATTTGTATATTTTTAAGGCCTAATTTTTAAACCACATTTTTTCAAATACATGAAAAGTTTCGAATTTTTCAGTGGAAATAATCATAAAAGAAAACGCTTGTGTCGGTCTAGCTTTTTAAATTTTGATGATTAAATAATTAGAAGTCCTGAAAAAATCAACATTAGTATTAAACATTCCCGCAAACGCTTTAAAAAACAAATTTGACTTAACCTACTGTTTACAATATTTTGAGGAGCAAAGTAAACAAACTAGCTGATTTAGTTTAATAATTGCATGGTTTTCTGTTGGAATAATTCACTTAATAGTATGTTGACATTCAAATGGTTGGCAAGCAGTAAATAAAAGTTGTTTCCTGGTTTTAACAAATGCCTTATGTGATTACGTTAATCACATGGGCGATTACAATACGATTTAAAATTAGGTTATAAACAAACTACCTCGACTTAAGTTAATACCTTTATAATGAATCTTGAATCTACTCTGTAAAAAAGATTACTTACTTAAAAGCTTTAAATTTTTTACAACCACAAAGACGGGTATTCAAATTTTAAACTTTTCCTACAGGAACGTTAACCTGACGCTTAATTTCGAGTTCTGGCAGCCCCTGACTCTTGCCTAGGTTGGTAATTTTTAAACAAGTTAAAATACTTTGGGCTAAATATCACAGTATAAAATTCAAAATATCTCTGTATTTTTTCAACTAATTTAAAGTAAGGAAATTTTCATTCTGGTACTAGTACCACATAAGCCCGTAATTTTCACAAATAATTTGGAATTACATTTACCATATAATATGGTCAGTCAGCATTTTATTTTTTTAATATTCTCTTGTATATATTATATATACAAGAGAATATTAAAAAAATAAAATGCTGACCAAGCAGGAATTTGGAACAAATTTAAAGTTGTTTCGATTTTTTTCACAACTTAACATTTATCCTTTTGAAGTTAACTTGCAATCCGGAAAAATACAAAATAGTAGCTCAATATTACGAAAAGTTGCAAGAATTATTTATTTCACTATTTCGGCTTCAGCACTATGTTACATGAACGCTATAGGTTTCTTCAATATATTTTATTCCCAACGTATTTCGTTCTTCATCACTTTCCAATTCACCTAATTTTGTGTCTTGGTTTCGACTTGCTTTGGTATATTAATTACTCAAGGTTTGTATGTTGGCCAGAAGTCACTGTTGGGATATTTAGTCAATTATTCGAACAAAGTCCCGGTAAGCGAAATAAAAATTGTTTTCTAATCTTTCTACTAACACGAATATGCACATAGTAAATTGAAGTCCTATTGGTTTTGTATATAATTTCTTGACGTTTGAGGCTCTATTTTTTATTTAATTTAGCTGATCAACATCTAGTGCGAAAGTCTATTCGTGAATTTAATGTGACGGAGCTTGCAGCCCTCTACATCCCATTTGTTGCTCTTCTTGATACATTTTTACCTCTAGTTCTTTTTCTCTATGTGGGAATTGGATAAAGAATGTAAGTAAGAAATTTGAGTTAGTCGTCCACGCCGCACTGTGTGGTGGCGTGGATATCATTGGGATAGTTTTGCTGGCGAGAGACCGTCAAGAAAAAGCCATGCGGTCTTTTGTTCTGGAACAAGTTAGATCTTGTTTCTAGCCGGTCTTCAGTTGGTTGCTACCCAAACGTCATCAAGCTGACAACGGACGTTTGGGTATGAGCTGTACTTGAAGCAGGCAGCAGACTATTCTCAAGTCTTGGTCTGGGAGCCGAAGAGAGAACAAGTCGCTCTCTCAAGTCTCAGTTTAGGCATGGTGGGAGCAGCAAGTAAGGAAATTGTGGGGAAATAAAAAGTCATTCCAATCTAGTCTCCATTAATTTCACCTGGGTGTTTCATTTATTTATTCTGTCGCATCATACCTTTTTTAGTAAGTTATTAGTTCTAACATTATGGCGACCGTGACAGGACCTTGGTGCTTCGTGGAATATTTTTAAGTGAAACTCCAAATTTCAAAATAAGTGAAATCCAAGTCCCACCATGCGGCCTGGGCCGAGACTCACATAGTGGAAGATAGCCATTCAAGTATTAATTAGGCCAGCTATCTTTCAACCACAACAAGAAGGAGTCGGACGGGCTCCCCGGCAGTGTTATACAAGCCATAACATTGCATTAAGTTGCCGTTCATCAAGTGTAGGTCTGTAAAATTTCTACAACAAGAAGAAGTCGGACGGGCTCCCCGGCAGTGTTATACAAGACATAACATTGCATCCAGTTGCCGTTCATCAAGGGTAGGTCTGTAAAATCCTACATCAAGAAGGAGCCGGACGGGCTCCCCGGCTTTGTTATACAAGCCATAACATTGCATTAAGTTGCCGTTCATCAAGCGTAGGTCTGTCAAATCCTACAACAAGTAAGAGCTGGACTGGTTCCCGTTTATTGTCTAAAGCCAGCTAAAAACGGGAGTTGGTCAATAAAATCCGCCATCCAGAAGCAAGTGTAGGTCTGTCAGATCCTACAACAAGTAAGGGCTGGACTGGTCCAAGTTATTGTCGAAAACTAACTAAAGGACAGTTGGTCAATAACTACCAAGAATTTAGCCATCCAGAAGCAAGGGTAGGTCTGTAAAATCCTACTACAAGAAGGAGAGCTGGACTGGCTCCTACCAATTTGGTAAATAGCCCTATCGGTGAAGTATTTGCAGTCCAGAAATTCTTCACATCGCGAAGTTGGCCTTCATCAGAAGTGACACAGTGGGAGGACACAACCGTGTTGAAAAGGACTCCATATGGGCTAATTTCTACTGGAAGAAGAAAAGAAGGTGCCGCAGTTCCAGAACAAGAAGAATGAAAAACTCGGTACATCCTAATATTGTTTAAATATTAATTAAGGTGACCCAAATCACATAGCTTTTCTCAGTCAGACTGGTCTATGTATATAGTAGGAACAAAATGTACCTAATTATACAGCCAGTACCTCAAAATTTTAGTTTTTCGTCAGTTTACTGACAATATGTATAAGGTAGGCAATTGTTACCCTATTTAAGTACCAAGTGAACTAAAATTAAGAAGTGATTCAAAATTATTAGCTTTTGGCAACCCTGCGTTGCATACTGTATATGGTAGGTCTCTGTACTCATCCATATAATTTTCAAGAAGATCCAGATTCCATTAAGTAATTATTTAAAATTAAAATTGTAAAATAATTAGGTCGGAGTATGTGGGAATTGGATAAAGAATGTAAGTAAGAAATTTAAGTTAGTCGTCCACGCCGCACTGTGTGGTGGCGTGGATATCATTGGGATAGTTTTGCTGGCGAGAGACCGTCAAGAAAAAGCCATGCGGTCTTTTGTTCTGGAACAAGTTAGATCTTGTTTCTAGCCGGTCTTCAGTTGGTTGCTACCCAAACGTCATCAAGCTGACAACGGACGTTTGGGTATGAGCTGTACTTGGAGCAGGCAGCAGACTATTCTCAAGTCTTGGTCTGGGAGCCGGAGAGAGAACAAGTCGCTCTCTCAAGTCTCAGTTTAGGCATGGTGGGAGCAGCAAGTAAGGAAATTGTGGGGAAATAAAAAGTCATTCCAATCTAGTCTCCATTAATTTCACCTGGGTGTTTCATTTATTTATTCTGTCGCATCATACCTTTTTTAGTTAGTTATTAGTTCTAACACTCTATGACCCTACAATTAATTTTCTTCTTTACTCTGCACTTGCAGAAAATCAGAAAAACTATGTCACGTTTTCTGTTTTGTTCATCGTCGAATTTTGTATTATACTTTTTTGGACTGCCACTGCAATATTCGAATTCCTTTTCCAAATCCTTTTCCTAATGAAAATTGATTCACGAATTCAGATTTTAATTCAGCGGGTAAAATCATTATCTACTGGTCTCGAAAATAAATCTGGAGCTACAATCCCATCAAAGTTGGCACTGTACAACATATACAGAGAATGCAGAAAAATAGAATTGTCCGTTAACTACTTCAACCTCAGCAGTGCATATATTACTTTCTCCCTTAAAAACGTGTTTATTTCAGTATCGATTACTGGCTTTGTTTTTTTCATCAAATTCCCAACGGTTGATTTAGTCACAAGTCTCTCTGCCTGTTTAACACCCGTCCTGGTGTCCACTGCCTACATCTCTATGTACGACAAGGCATTTAAAATCCCGGAAAACATCAACACGCTTAAACTGGGTATGCTAATGGTGAGTGGGCAGTGTCATGGTATATGAGGCGAATGGAGCTTAAATTCTTTAGGTTGATTTTTAAATCGGTGAGAGATGTTGGGGTAAGACAGGGAGACTTTCGCACAATAGAGCAGAAGTCGACGCCTTTGTTTTTGGATTTTATAACGAGAAATGTTGCTGGGTTGTTAGTTGCCCTTCGATAGTGATATGACATGGTTGAAAAAGATGTTGGTTTATTCAAGCTTAAAATGTCTAAACTGATGAAAATTTAATTAATATTAATGTAATAATTAATGTACGCGTATTTGCTGTATGCTCTAACTAACATGTAAGTGGCAAATATTTAGGATATCGTATTATTATTTTAGGATATATATATACTTATATACTGTGTTATTAATAAATGAATAAAAGTAAGCACAAATTTTATTTCCCCGTCAAATTATAATAGCACGCAATATAAGTTGTACGTAATAACGTAATATCGCACAATTTATTATTTCCTTTAAAAATCAACTTTACAGCTAGAGCTGTAGCAACTTAAGCCCTCGATGGACTTGACGTACTCAGTCATCTCTGGGAGTGCTTCGAATCTTGACAAGTACTTCTCAAGTGATGGGTAAGGCGTCAAAAATGTCAAGCTGAATTTTGCAAATTGTTTAAGAACTTGATACACATAGAAATCCATGTAGGTTAGCTAAAATTAAAAAAAAATGAAATTGCAATCTGGCCTTATTACAAAATGTTGTAAAATTTATTTAATTTTTACTTTTTAAGATTTTAAAGCACTTTGGGTTAAAAAACATCACACATAATACATGCTATTTCCACCAAGATTTTTTGTAAAACATGTAATGGGTAATATAGCTTACATCTTCGCCAACAACCCATTTTCTGCCGCTGAAAAAACTATCAAAGAGCTTTAATTTGGCTGACAAGACTTCCTCTGGGGGTGGATAAGGATCGTCACCCTGCGGTCAGCATTTAAAAAGTAGGCACATAAAACTTCATTAAAGCATTCGAAAATTATTTAATTAATTAATATTCTTACATGGATTGGGAATGCAAAAGCTTCCTGCCTATCATATGCAAAACCGTCAACCATATCAGCCACAGCTTGTAACTGAGGAGTTTTGGGAAGTAAATGGGCTCCTCTCGTCGTGGCAATGTATTTTAAAATCGCCTTGGATTCTGTCAGTTTAATTTGGTCATCGATCCAATAGGGTAGCTACATAACTTAACTCGAATTTTAATATTTAATATTTAATAGTCAAAATTCCTATATTAAATTGTCTGGTTTAGTTATTTATTACATTGAGCATGATTGAATAAGTTTAACCCCATAAACGTTAATAAAATCCTATTTCTTAACTAGATTAGAAATTATTCGTTTTTTAAGCACTGCAATTTTTAGTATGTGCTTAGTACATTTGGAAATGCGAGGCCAAAATTAGGCTTATAGCAGCCCACCACTCATCCCGATTGCACTCCGGTGCTGGTCCATAGTCATAGCGTTGGTCCTCGTAGTCAGCCCCCAGGTACTGGAGCAGGTGACGATGTTGCTGGACGTACTGCAAAACAATAAAGCAGCAAACATTATCAAGAGTATAATACACTGAAAATATATGAGTAGGTATATTAAAAAAAATAAATATTGGTAAAAATAAATTTTTTATTGTTACTTAATTTCTTTGTTTTTATTATTAATTATTATAAATCCAAATATTGTAATTTTGCAGAGTTACCAAATGCAAACAATTTAATAAAAAATAATAAATAACTTACCCCGCGGTAGTTGGAATAGCCAAGGACAGGTTTACTGTTAGACATAATTAATTCTGTAGTTAAAAGTATTGCTGATTTCGATTTCTGTCGAAATTGAACTTGAGTGTTCAGCCTGAGCAAGTGTGACTGTGTTGGCTGGTAGAAAGCACGAGTCAATGCATACAATTTAATGCTCCATTCAGAATCTATTTACTGTGGGTGGTTGTGTATTAACTCTTGAGATCGTATAGTAAGTATAATTAGTTGATAGCTGGAAAAGATAAAAATATAAATGAGACATCAAGGTCTTCACTAATACTATATGTGTAGTTTTTGTTGTTCATTTTTGTGCCAACAACAAATTCAGCGTGATATAAGTATGTATATACGTTATGGGCCCTCGTTTATTTCCATCACAATAATTATCAGTACCTATGCTTTGTCAATGAATTTTATATATAATTCTTTCGTAATATGTATAACTATCTCTTGTCTTTAATACCGCACGTGCGCACTACACTCTTTGATGAAAGTGATGAAACTAAAAGCAACAAATGAAGAGTTCTTTGCCAAAACGAGATAAGTCAACCAAAGCAAACTAACTAAACCATGACAGGTTTATTTTGTTGAGCTCAATTGAATGCAGTAGTTCATCTAGTTACACAGAACACGTAACATGAATAATCTCATTTTTGAAAAAAATAGGCTTATCCGGTTTTGCCAAACCAATCTTTAAATGAAAATAAGTTTTAATTTCAATCAATTGATATATCTGTAATAATTGCAGTATAACTAATACAGCTACTTGTCGGCGTCCCGGCGTCGACTTACTTGCTTTTATTTACACCATTTAGTTGTTCAAAATAACATCAAAATTAGATTTTATTAAACTAGATGAATAAAAATTAACTTGTACCCAACTTTAAGCCAAACCACATTAATGGAAGTATGTATAATGTTTTCTATGTATTACTTGTAAACCAAAATTCATCTAGAATTGGCGTTAATTGTCACCATGCATGATTATGTATACGAACTTATGTAATTTATTTTTCGGATCAACAGACTGACTCTGAGTAATGGATTCTACATGGTTTATGGTCAGTATCAGCTTAATTTGAATTAATTTCAAATTTCAAAACTGGAATTTTGCTCGAGGACTGTAGCAGCTCAAAGATTCGATTGATTTCAAATAGTCAGCTAGTTGTGGGAGTGCTTCGAAATTGTCGAGATACTTCTCGAGTGCTGGGTATGGCTTAAGTAATTCTGCATCAAATTTTGAAAGCTGTTTGAGCACTTCATACACGAAGAAATCCACGTATGTTATCTGTAACAATGGTAAAAATATTATTAGTAAGTCAAAGGTTCATACTGAAAGCATATTGTATGACTTATTGAAGTTGAGAATATGGAGTAAAAATATTGCTCTAGAAATTATTTAAATAGCTATAATTATGTGTAGTTCTATTTATAAAATATTTACATCATCCCCCACAGTCCAGGTAATGTTTTCAAAGAAGGCATTACATTGTTTTAGTTTATCAGCCAAGACACCTGCCAGTGGTGGATCCGAACCGTCTTCCTTCTGTAAGTAGAAATAAAATTGTGAACATATAATTATTATACTGTCACATTATTAGTACAAGTCCATAAATGATGTCATCGAATTTTGTAATGTGTTGGTTTACCGGGTGGTGAATACGTTCAACAAGTACTTGCTGCAAATCATTGGCAACACCCTCCACCATATCAGCCAACGCTTGGAGCTCGGGCGTTTTCGGGATTAATGCGGGTCCTCGGGTCCTTGAAATGTATTTTAAAATTGCCTTCGATTCGGTCAGCTTTAAATCTCCGTCAATCCAGTAAGGAAGCTGAAAATATTTTTCAGCCCTCTTATTAGCAATAAAACAGCAGTTTATAGTTACACAGCAAAACTAACTAGTAGGAGCAAGTGTAGTTTTAATTTACTTAATAACGTACAAAGAAGCCTATACTACTCGTAGGTAGTAATTATTTGCTGTACAAGAACACAGTAAAAAACATTGTAACATTAATGTTTGCTTACATTAGGAAAGGCAAGACCGAGATTCGGTTTGGCGGCCCACCACTCATCCCGATTGCACTCCGGTGCGGGTCCAAAACCATAGCGCTTGTCTTCGTAGTCAACACCCAAGTACTGGAGTAAGTGACGATGATGTTGAACGAACTGTAACGAAATAGATAATATCAATAATAATTGTAAATAACTTATGACTAAAAAATTATAGGTACTAAATACTGAACCGATGAATTAAAGAAAAAATAATTTCCATGTCTACAAGAAAACACTATGTCACTATGTGCTCCTATGTATTCAAATTTCAATGATTTATATTGCCGATTAATTATTTTAAAGTCTTATTACCCCGCGATAGTTAGAGTATCCAAGTATTGGTTTAGCCATTGTATAATATTTTATTTTATTGTGGAATTATGAAATTGGGTCTGTGTCTGTACGTCTAAAACTTGAGAGAAAAACATGCAAATATTTCAACGATATTACTGTATTGTCCGTGCAGTTGCAGAATAACAGACTGACAAACTGCAGTTCTGTAGAATTCGCGTGGACTAAAATTATAGTTTTTTGAACTTTTTTGTACCTACAGACAGAGGCAGGTTTTAGTTAGATGTGTATGTTTTAGGCCAGTGCCAGTGCCAGTGCCAGATTATAGCAGAGAGTTTACCAGACAAAAAATATAGAGATATAAAGAAGTACTAATACGAAACAACTGATCATGCAGTTTAATACACCCAGCCACAGAGTGTATTATGTTTGACCTTACATTTGAATAACCTTACAGTCTGTGAAGAATCAAAATGACCCATTCTCATTTTTAGATTTGTGTCAAAATCCACTATCTACAAAATAGATAAAAACAGCATGATCATATAAATATAAAAACACGTAAATATATGCTGAGGACATTTTTCAATTTTCAAAAAATTGTGAATAGAATATTTTCAAAATTTTGAAAACTTGCAAGTATGCTGGAGCATTTTGTACTTCTCAAAAACATTTTGAGCTATTTAAAAACGGTGTCCATTGAATATTTTGCAATTTTCAAAAAGATGTATCTTAAGTAAAAGATTTTTCTCGTTTGAAGAGCATGCAGATAGGACATTTTGATCTTTTAAAAAACATGCAAATAAAACATTTTGCACTTTTAAAAAAATCTCATTTATTGTTTTACGATTTTATTTCATTTAGCGCTGTACGGACTTGCTTTTAGCTCATTTTAATCCTAGCGTAATTTGGGGATGAGACATTTTGATTCTTCACAGACGATATGTATGTAGTAGCTGTAGAAAAATATGGGAAATGTGCCTCGAGTCATTTTTATAATGCCGATCTGATGGGCCGATGCAATGGTCATGTTTTGACTTTGACAACTCGAGAAGAGTAGAAGAGCTGACCTTGAGTCAGTTGAACTGTGCTTACACTTAACTAGTTTGTTTGGCATGGGGTCTTGCAATTATTACGTCCTACAAATTCTACCCCTCCGCTCTTATCCCCCTCAAAAGCATACTAATCCTTATTCACTTGATTATTATAAGGGATAAGGCGCAACATTTTCTAGATCCCAGCTCCCCCACACCGTATGACATAGTAATTGCAAGACCCCCTTGTCCCTTGTACTCATTCAGCTCTCACTGGAGTCTAAAAGGTACAATTACTTACATTCTAAAGCCACAGTATAAAACAGCAACAGCATGTAGTTATACACGTATGCAATTTTACTAACCTAGGTATAATCGTATAATTATTCGAATAATATTCCAGTTCCAGTGCCTCAACTTATTTTTTTATTCAAACTTTAAGGTTTGTCCCTGTTGTGCAGTTGCAATGGACTTTCAGTTGGCTGCTTTCGTAGTTCATTTTTACACTGTCACTGTATATGATTATTTCTATGCTACACTATACGCCATACGCTCCAATCTTTCTAATGTATACCTACTAATCTAATTACTACTGACTTGTACGTTCCATGTACACAAAATCTACTTTAATTAAACTCATAACTTGTTATGCATAAATATAATACATTAAAATCCATCCAACAACATAGCTGCTTAAGAAAAAATAGGAGTTTTTCTGCACCTTTTTCCCAGCTTCTTTTTGCATATATGTATAGAAGCCAATCAGTATCTTTGCACTCACTCAGATTTATATAAGGAAATATTCTGTTTTGCTTTTAAAAATTTTTGAAAATTATCGGTTTATTAGCTATTGAACCTGCATACGATATACGACACAATATATTGAATGAAATAAGGGAAAAAATACATTTTTACTACTAACAAAATAATGTTTACGTTGTTTTTTACGTGCTTAATAATTTCCTTACTGTACACTATTTTACCTGAGGTAGGCAATATAATAATTTCCGAAAATAAAACAAACATATCTGAAAAACACACTAAAATTCAAACAATAAAACCACTAGTAAAATTAATAATTTTACCTAAAGTTTACTGTAATAATAATTACTTTGTCTTTAGTTTATTTCCTATATACGTATTCTGAGCTAAATAATAAATTATAAGCTCAGCACAGGAAAAGTACTGTATGACAGGAATACCAGTTTTATGCAACACAATAAAATGAAAAGTCTTTCCTACTAATAAAAGTATACCATTTATGTTTGAGTCACTTTGAGTCCGAATTTCTTGCACATATCTAATAAACTCTTAGTATTCGGGGTTTGAGTTTCAGTAAAGAATTGTCCATGGATGAATTGCTTTTTATGATCATTTTAACTACCACGTTTGTTCAATTTAAGGTAGAGGCAATTACTTAGGATTGTTTACTGCAATGTTGTTTAAGTATTGGGTTAAATGGCTTTTAAACTGTGTTACTCGTTATTTATTTTCTGGTATATAAAAATAGTCTGTCTTTGGTCTTTGCATGCATTATTATTGTTAACGACTATATATATATATTTACATACACACCATGACACCATGCCGAAACTTCATACATTCAACTTAAAAGTTAAATTACATCCGTAATAAAGACGTTAATGAAATATGCCGTCAAGTAAAAGATAAAAGTTACGACAAAAATAAAAATATAAACTGATATGATTATTTCCGCTTCATAAACACACTAATAAAATACTATGTTTTATACCCCAATAAATTAGGTGGGTATAGGTACTAAGGTACTTGCAGGAATTTGGGTCACTTCTTAGTTAGGTAAATTAAAATAAAAAGTCATGATTGCCATTATTACTGAATTCCTTACTGACTCACTATTCAGTACTAAACAATGTTATCGCGAACTTACTTTTCCTTAATCAGTGTAAATCTTTACTCATCAATTGCCGCTGCAGCTCCTGACTCCTGAGCTATTTTTCGTGAAATGTTTTAGTGATTTTGCTACAGTGAGTTAGGTATTAGGTTTTAAGGATGAAAGTAGATAGTAACTAATCGCCTCCTTCTGAAAAACATTACAATTACCATACATGTTTATTGCAAAAGTATGATTCCTAGTGCGTCCTTTGCCACCTTTGGCCGTCTAATTAATTACGGGCACACTCTGGGGTTCATCCCCTTTCACTACCAAAAAACCGAAAATAAAATTTCGTTATCAAAATCACGAGTGCTTTACTCGCGGATCTTGCTCAATTACGCACTACTTCTTATTTACGAAACATATTTAGTGACTCGTTGGCTCTCAGTGGTTCTGAAAGGCACTGAAAATGTCACAGCGGAGGAATCCAAGGAAACAGTGATGCTCGGATATTTTCTTGCACTAAATGCATGTCACAATTTCAATCATGTAGTGCTGCTCAAAAGCTATGCTGAGTACCAAGTTCTGCTCAATGCTGTTCTGGATATGGCCGCGGAATACAAATGCCCGGAAAAACTTCAAGGTGAAGCAAATTCAAAACTAAAGAAAGCGAAAAAAACTCTGACTGAAACTGAAATCAAAAACAAATTCAAAGTAAGCGACATTCTCAGTTTAGTAATCAAAATTACAGCATTTGCAAGCCAAGTCCCGGCTCTGATGAGGTCACTTGGCGTATTTTCAAGGACGGATTCGCCACTTCTACTTACTGCATTATTTGAGACACCCAAGAATCTACAAGTCACGGTGAAAATCCTGTTTTGGCTCCTGCATTTAAACATCTACAGTTTCCATTTCTACGGACTTGCTCTCCACGTCGTTGTTTGCCTGCTTCATGTGTTTGCTATTTCGGGATATTTTCAAAAAATATCCAAGTAAGTAAAATTTAAAATAAAACCTACACACACATTTTCTTGTTTTGTACCTAATTAGTCCAAATGATTTTTTTAAACGGTGACCTTAGCCAGTGGAATATTAATGATTTCAAGTTTTATTTGCAGTGACATAAGAAGGACCCAAACTACTCAACAAAACACCCCAATTCCGGAGATATACACGCGCTTGCGAATCCTACAGAAATTGTGGAATGCCAAGTTCGGAGTCTGGATCTTATTTTTCCAATTAACGGGAACGTTGTGTACTATATTTCGGTTGTTTGAAGCAGTTGTAGATAGGAATGGGAAGAGTTTTGTCATGGCAGTCAGTTTCATGGGTGTCATTCTCCCGACGTTTAAGAAATTCTCACAAGTTAATGAGAGAAGCAGTGAGGTTCTGGAGACTTGGAGAGTCCACGCTGCTTACAAGACAAGCGTAAAAACAACTGTAAAAGCTAATAGTGAAACGCTTCCGGATTCTCAGGTAATAGAAGTAGTTAGAATCCAAAATTCAAGGGACAATGTCTATCCTTTATGGCTAAACAAATTTTTAACGTCATGTCAACCCATCAGCGTAAAAGTAGGAAACTTTTACTTTGTGGATCAAGCCTTCGTCCTGACCATTGTTGACATAATTTCTAACAACACCGTCAATCTCATCATGACGTACCATTAAGCAAACTTTTAAATTCGTAGCTACTGTAATATTTGATCGCATCAATAACTGAATGGTGTGATTTTTCATTAGTAACTAATTATATATAAATAGTTGCTTAAATATGTGTATAATTACGCCCTACACCACTAAAAATACTAGTTATACGTACTCACGAAATACTTGATAATAGTTTCATTTTTTGCTTGTTTACATGAGTAGTTATTTTGTAAGTTACTATAGCCACTAAGCCAATACCAATCCCACACTGATTTCTTGTGAACACGTATTTTTAGAACTGGAAGATGATTTATATAAGTTTTAATGTATTTACTGATTATTGGAGCACAGTCATTGGTATAATTCATATTACACGTACAAGAACAATAAATGATAAAGTATTCAACTTCAACTCAGTTGAAGTAGATCTTCCACTTAGAAATATAAAAATGTATGTATACCATAGGTTCAATTCATAACATGCTGATGTAGTGAAAGTATTAATTGTATCTATAATTTTTAATGGATTTACCATATTTATCATAATAGCAGTACTGTACACTATATTATATTTATGCTACTAATATAAATGTAACATGACAAATTTTTTACACAAACTCTTTAACTACAGTTAATTCAGAATTAACATCGTTGTTAATATATTTATTACGCCCACAAAAAGTATTTAATGGTTGTTCTCTGACAACAACAATAGACTTGTTAATATATATTATTTAGTATTTACTAATAAGTTATCCATTTTAATAATACTACCTAACTACAAATAATTAGAATAATAAAAAAAAAATAATTAACCGGTAAAAAATAGAGTATAAAAAGGGAGATTTAAACTTTAAACTGGACCACAATTTAGGAGCTATTCTTCTGATTCATTAACTGCTCGTTGCATAGCTGCAATTACTATTGCATTGCGCTTTATTTTAGTTTAGCCTATAAAAGTAAGTAACATCCTGAAAATGGTCGAGAGAGAAAGTAAATAAAACTTTTATTTACACTGATACAAAATCGTACTTGCCAACACGACTCAGTAAAAACATAATACAACTTTTTAAATGATATTACAGGGTATTATTTAGTATATTTATTGTAATCACTAATGAACTAGAAACATTCAAGTTGGAGTAATCGAATATAGGTGGTGATGCGCGATTCTGTGCGACCCACGAACCGCTGCCAGAATGACTACTTTCTTCTTTTTGAAGAATGTAATCAATTTTTCTATCACATTTTTAATTTACTTTATCTGCTATAATAAATCCTTTAGATTTCTTACTGCCTAATAGTAGTCAACCCACGCAAACAAAATTACTGCCATTGCTTGTCGCCAACATCAGCAGCTTTATCTAGTATATTTCTTCCTAAAGTCGATGTATGTACTTCATTTTTATATCTCTTCAGAGTAGAAAATTTAGTATAATTAGTACCTTTAATGGAACCTCAACTAATGACAGAAATAAACTTATTATATTTATTGCACCATTCTACACCGATTTCCCAGGAACAGGGATGTTTAAATCCTTTAGTTATTCAGGTATTTTATTTTTGTTTAGTCACTCATGTTTTTTTTTACAATAATTCAAGTATCCACAAACCTTGCAAATGATAACGTATAATCCACTTCAACCTTTATTTTTCAACTAATATTGCAAAACTGACATTACAGTTATGTACACTAATTATGTATAGCTATATAAAACCTTTAATTAGATTGCTGACACAAGTGGATTGTGAATACTTTTCGCGTTGGTTATTACTAAACACTGTGACGATTTATTAATTGAATATATAGCCCTAATTACTGATCATGCAAAACCAAAGTAAATAATTATTTAAAATAGTGGCACTACATGGTGTAAATGCATGTTTTTACAGAATTTAAAAATAACTAATGGCTTAAAGGCAATTGGCAGTACCGCAGATTACGTATTGGCTGTTAATTACAAAAAGCCTATTGGCAGTAGTCTCAAATATTAGAATATCTGCGTGTGTGTGCCTGTAGTTCCTCGAGAAATATGTATGTATATTAGACATATCTATCAGTTCAACGCGGTTTCATTGCAATTTCCACATTTCAACATTTTAGGAGTAAAAATATTTTTGTGTCCTCCGGTTATCCGGGTATGACTCTATTGAACTAAATACTTTTTAATAATTTATTGTTCCTAGCTCCTAGCAGTACCTACTACTTAAATTAAATTTTAATTGCATTGTACTTTATTTTTGTTTTAGGCGGAAAAAAACTTAGTAATTCATCTTGAACATGGTCGCTCTGAACTCTAAACTATGAAGTGGTAAATATCTTTTTCTGCACATTTTTGATTTACCTAATTTGTAACTCATCATATTTCGCACTTCCTCGCATTCCACGATTCCACCTACGCAAATGTTATATAGTGTATTTCTGCATTAGTCATTGTACTGTGTTTTTCTTATTTTTCTTTGCAGTAGAGAAGTGGATATAATTAAGCCATCATATACAAAAGTTATAAAAGAAATGAACTAAAGGTACGTATACGTAATATACTATTTTACTGGGATTTCCTGGGAACACGGATGCTTATATCTAAAAAACGGTCAGATTAATTATGATGTATATAGTCACTCATGCTCTTTGTTCGAATTAAAGTACCTACTCACAAGAACAATAGATGAATAATAAATATTGCACTTCAACTCGGTTTACGCGTGCCAACTAGGTAATTCAAAGCTGACATAGGTTCTATGTTATCAGACGCGAGACATAATATATTTATTGCAATTAAAATTAGGAGTAATTTGTTATTTTTTGTTTTATTATATTATGCTCGCGCAGCATTTGAATTACCTGTGGAAATAGAACCTGAGTCAAATTTTTCAAATACTCGTGTCGAACAGGTTGTGTAATTAAGAATCATGAGTCACAACATGAATTGCAATTTTTTTATTGTTCTTAAAACACCTTAAGTACTTGAACTTTTTATCATTGCTTATGCAAAACATTTAACGGCATAGCTGACACAAGTGGAATTTGGTAATTATTATCTTTCTTTTTGTTTCATTACTGTGATCAATGTAATTTATAACAATCATTAATAGTTTTGCAATCAACTGGTTAAAAAAATTATGTAGTATATAAAGGTGTCACAACATTAAAGAGGCTGTAGTTTTATTTTTGATTTTGACTTTCAAACTTTTACTGTGAGCTCACCTTGCATTGAGATTTTATTGGAATTTTAATTTTGTTTATTACTTTAAAATACATTTTTCTGCATAACTGAACAGTAAGAGATTTTGATATACATATACCCAGCTTAACAATTTAACGTTATAATTTTTCCGTTCACTATATAGTACATCAAGGTAAGACTTGAATTATCGTTCCACTTGGCTATAGCTGTTATGTTACGTACGCTATAAACTATAATAAATGTTATAATTGTTTTTTTAAATATTTAAGGTTAGTAGGGGAAGTCATAGTCACTGAACTATAACTGTAAAAAAAATTTGCTTAGAAGGCCAAGACTCAAGACATGTCCTGTTCGAGTCCCGACAGCGACACGTCGTTATCACCAGAGCCATCGTCATCTCCCAGCGAAGGCGAAGGCCAGCAGCAGACTCAGACTATTCAAGGCGATAGAAACTTGACAGCAATGAGAGATATGAAAGTTACAGTAAAACAAAAACCGGAGGGACTTGGTACATCTTTTCAATTAGACGATTTTGTATGCTGTTCCTTGCCGTCAGCATTGGTTGGACGAGACAATCTTCTTGTCAACATTCACCACCGTCTGAAAGAATGCTCCACACAAAACGAACATTCTTCTGAACGGATTGTAGTTCTTCACGGTCTTAACGGAATTGGAAAATCTGCACTAGCCCGGGAGTACGTAAACCGCTACAAAAATGACCCCATCATTCAGAATACTGCTTGGATACAAGCAGAAAATGAACAGAGCTTACGGGCAAGTTTTGCAGAATTATGTCAAGAACTCGGAATGTCAATTCAGGACAAGACAGGAAAAGTAATTGCACGGGAATTTTATCGTCATTTTTCAAAATCCATCAAAAACGGTTTGCTCATATTTGATAATCCTGGTCAGCTGGAGACAATTCTCCCATTTCTCCCTCGACAGACTTGTCTCAACAAGCCGTTGATTTTGATTACTTCTTGCATAATTAAATGGGACCCCCTTGTCAAAGACCAAACAAAGTTAATTGCTATTGACGAACTTGATGAGGAGTGCTCGGTGGAGCTCATTAATACAAGTTTGAATTTGACTAAACATCAAGTAAACGATGAAATCATTCAAACGGCAGTTCAAAAATTAGCTCGGAGCATGCATGGATTTCCACTTGGACTCAAATTAGCAGCTTCCAACTTGATCATCGAAGAGTGGACTGACATCCCTGCCATGATCGAAAAGTTCTGTGTGCAACTAAAAGCACTTCGTCACCATTCCGAGACAAATTGCGGGGCCATAACACAATTTGGTAATGTCTGGAATGCAACACTAAAGAAGTTTGAATCAATGGGGGATGGAGGGCTGGACGCGATTCGACTCCTTAATATCTTGTCCTACTTTCCTTCTGATGACATTAAGAAACACATCGTTGAAAGTATTTTTAAATTGAAGTTTCCAGATGCTGATATGCACAATGGGTTCTCCATACTCAAAAATCATTCCATGATAACTATCTGTCCAAAAAAAGATAAGCATAGTAAGGTGTACTACCAAATTATAATCCATCAGCTCGTCCAACTCTGCACAAGAAAGCGACTTCATATAAGTAACGACAACTCTTATCTACTGGTTATTTGCAAGTTTTGGTGGCGCCGACAAAAAACATTTTTGGACTCGAATAGACGCCATATGCATCAACATTTAAAGGAGCGGAACTGGCCAGGTTACTCTATTAAATATTCCATTATGTTCATCTCCCAAATGATTTTAATTTCCAATTACCCGTATGCTCGAGAAATCTTGGAGGATGTTCACAACTTTTTTGAAGCAGACAAAAATAACATACTGAAGAACCTGCGTGAACCGTTTGCTAATTTATTTAAGTTGTGTCTCCTGTACTTTGGAGCCAATCAGAAAATCGGGTTTGAACAGTACTTCACATCGGAATCTAAAATTTTGTTCAAGGACATCAAAACGAAGGAATATGGGATAATTTTCAAAGATGTTTCAAAGAATCTTTTTGAGTGGCTTTTGTTTTCTAAGAACGCGGAGCCGTCGTCAACAATTGAATTTGCTATGGAGCACTCCCGGAATGTGTGCTATGAATTACTCACAGAGACCTGCTTTGCACTCGATAAGGTAAAGTAAAAAAAATTATGTAAATAATTAAATAATTGTCTTTATCACTATGCAAGTTTCTAGGTTTGGGCTGTAATAATTTGTTTTTTTTCATTGGAATATTTTTAGGATTTAGAAGTGGATATTGGAAAACTGCTTATGACGACTGCTACCTCCACTACTTGTACTGCTTCCACAGAATTGTATCGTTGCCAGTTGAAATCCATAGGCCGACTGTACAATCTTCTTAAAATGTACTGTTACTTCCGCGACTCTATTCCAACTAACTTTTTTCCACAAGTTATTCTAGGGCTCCACCATGAAGTGTATCCCAAAATAGATACTGCCTCTAAGGATGAGCTAGTCCAATATTGGAGCAAGCAATCAAAGTCCCCTCTGCCCTACTTTGACATAACGGTGAGTTTTTTAGAAAAATAATTGTGTAAAGGATCGTCCATAATTAACGTCCAGGGTATATCGTAAAGGGTCAGTAAGCCTATAAGATATTTATTGTAAAAGTGCAACAGAGTGAACATGTTTAGAATTTCTAGGCTTACTTTTTAGAATTAATTACAAATATTATTATTTGCTGAACTTTAGAGGAGGCTAAAAGACAGTGTGTACGTAGATTGGAGTAAAGGTGAGTCAAGTTTGAACTGATTTGTAACCAAAAGCTACTATCGGTGTGAATCATGCGCTGTTAAGTAATAATTATTAGTAATTATTTTTATTTTTAAATAATACTTTACATTTTTTTTATAGTTTTTGTGGAGTCGTTTCTCAAAGAAAATGGTCCGGCGCTCCTGGTTCACCACCTTCAATACTACTCCAAGCTTCCACACATACCATTAGAAGCTGAATATTTATTTGGTATGTGCTAAAATCTGAAAGTCTTTAACTGTACAGGATTTCCAGTAATTATACTTTTAACTTAAATATCATAAGAATACACTAATCGTCAATTCGTGTATTTAGTGTTTATCCTGTGCATGGCATTCTCTCACAATTGTGCTCAAGAATTCGTGAAAACGGACGGATTTATGAACTCACTCCAAGAAATGACAAACAATTCACTTAACGTTAAGCATGGCGGCAAAGATCGCAGTCTACTGCGACAGGTAGTGTGATCCATATGCTCCTACTTCCGTACTCCTACACTAACAATAAATAATCAAATTTTATGTAATTTAATTATGTTACTTAAATTTGTAATGGGTTGCCGAGCATAGTATATATTATTATGTACATTATACTTCCTGTCATACTCAGTTCTTTTGTCTGATGTCGTGGTTTGGAATTTTTGGAAACAATGAAACTTTTGAAGACAATACTGGTCAAAGCTGGTCTATGCTTGTAGTTAAAGATCAATTAAAAGTCTACATACAACGTCTGGACGAACTCCCAAATTCCAAAATCAATGTTCTGCGGTGTGTACTTACTTTTAATTGTTTCCTTAATTAAAATAATCGTATTTAGTTTAATTAATTATATGATACAGTACTCGTTCCTGATACGAACTTCTGTGATTTTGTCTTTTAATATAAACTCTATTTTATTATTATTTTTATCAAGGCGACTTTGGTGGATGAGGAAAGAAATACTCGAGTCCTTTGTAAGTGCATTACATGGCACCACAGTTCAGGACCAGGAAGTTCTAAAATATGCAAATTGCCTACTTCGACGTTTTAAATAATGTACTAATTGAGTATGAAATCAAAATGTTATTATGTATGTATATTTCTTAGAGACAGGCACATCTTGCGGCCCAGAAGGAGTCCACTGCTGTAGTACTACTAAGTAGTAGAGCTAGGCAGTGGATTGATTATGTAATTTAAAAATTAAAGCGTCAAGGTTTAGCGTGACATGTGATTTTTTGAAATGTTAAACCAATTCGGTCATGTGATTTATGATTTTGCTAGGTAACCACTAACGATTTATAAATATAATATAATTTATTTATATCCTAATGGCCTAATGCTCACTGTCTACTACCCTAATCTTGTATCCTGTAAATAAATTGATTTCAATTTGTGATTTTCTAAGCATTATTAACCATTACACAAGTAAATCAAGTGAATCAAGAAATACATATGTTTTATTTTTATGTTTTAATTATAAAGTATGCAGTTCAAGTGGAATGCACAATAATTGTACATTTTACATGTGATTAATTAGTTCAGCATACAGTGTGTAGTATTGACGCATGGCGAAGTTATATTTTTTCTTTCCAAAATTTTACTGTACTGTGCAGCATTCTATTGTAAATGTAAATAGTGACGTTATGGTGCCAATAAATAAAATAATAAAAGCCACGTAGAAATGACTCAATGTGAGAGACTTAACGGGACTGAGAAAATCTTTCATGATAAACTCCAAGCGTTTAAAAATCTGCGCTTGGTTAGTTTTCTGTGAAAGCATCCATTCTCGTCCAACCTTTTGAGAGGAGCGGTACTCATTCTCTTCCCAGAGCTGAATTAATCCAGAATCCCGCAACATCGAACTAATTATTGAGTAGTCCTCAGTGTAAATTGAATCCTTTTGAAAGCCAATGCCAACGTACAAGGGGTCCATATTAAGAATGGTCCTACTGTAAACTGCTGGCTCAGTGAATTGCTTCAATGACGTGGCATTTCGTGCAAGTGTTAATTTTAGGAGAGGCTTGGTCCCGATGCAAACTGTATTCTGTTCAAGGACAGCATCCAAAACACACTGTGTTCCTCTCCTACCTAATTTAAATCTCCTCACAATATCCTTATGAATGGGGCACTGGGAGCTGTTTAGGATGTTAAACGTGGAACTTGTCCAGTAGTTCAAGCCCACGTGATAATCTTCAGACGTGTGAAGCTCTTCCAACGTTTTTGGGACCATGTCAGGATTTGGACAAGTTAAAAATGTAAATAACTGTTCCTTGTAAAATTCTCGAAGGAAAAATGTAGAAAAGAGCCAAAAAATTGTAAGAAATTTAATTTCTTTAGAAATGACCACGCCTTGCTCAACGAAAAGGCCAAATGGAATCAGTATTGTGTGGTAAATTGGGTCTGTGGTAATATCATCTGTTTTCCTATGTCTGGTTGAAACTATAAATGGGATGGTGCCGGCAAGTACAGCAATAAATATTGCTAGCCAAACAGTTTTTGAGAAAGAATAAACTACAGCGTTAAGTGGGGCCCTACTCTTGGGAATGGCTGTAATAAATACGACAGGATCCTGCCACAGAAAGTTAGTGATGTCAATCAGCCCATACCTTGCGGGTGTGACCCGCATGGTGGCAGCAATATCGAAGCGCCCATACAGCAGCTCACCCACTAATCCAACCCAAGTCCCATTAGGTAACTGGCGACCGGTTCCGCCTTTTTTAGTCACGTCCACAAATTTAAATGTGAAGTTAAAGTTGTGAGCTGCTGCCATGTGGATCTGGTAACACATGCCTCCGATGAATTCACCACGTTTGCTTAGTATTATACTGGGCGGTATGTGAACTCCGGCCATTTGTAAAGTGTGACCGCTCATGCGCACTCTGTTTGCAACGAAATTCGCTAAAATTGCTTGAGTTTCATTAAGATGACTAAATGATTGTTTACTGCAGTTTCTGCTTATATTATTAAAGCTAATGCTAACGCCAATAACGTACTTGAATATTTTTTGAGGTTGTCTAGAAAATAGGGTGTTTAAATCAAAGGGGGTTGCTACAAATACGTAGATATCCTTGGCATGATTTCCAATACTTAAAATTTCCTTTATAAGATTTTCTAATAACTTTGACCTGTTACTGTGGTTATCAAAAGTTACAATTTGAATTTTGTGGTGGTTTGAATATTTTTCAATTTTTGTAGGTGTTTTAAAACTTTTGCTCCATTTCGAAAATTTTACGTTTTGATCGTGCTTTTCATAATAAGTGTTGTAATTGAAGTTTTCAAGAGTCATGTACTGCCTGAATATTTTTTCCTGGAGCCTTTGTTTCCTTTCACATTGTACCGAATTATATTGGACAGTATCCTTGCTACTTTCACTTGAAGTCAAGTGAATGAGATTAAACTGGTAATTTTTAAGTTTTTTAACGGATTTGATTGAAATTAGAAAATCAGGTAAATCTTCTACGTCATCTAGATGGTGATGCAATAGGAGGTTCTGATATTGCCTTATAGTTGTATTATTGCTAACTGCTACAGTATGGATATTAAAATTATGCACTTTTGAATAATTCGATTTTGAAGCATTTTAGTTTTTACTTTAGCCTAAAGCAGCCAGTATTGTTGGTATTTTATTAACAACTGATTTAAAAAAAAATATTTTTCTGGGGAACTCTCACATGATAAATAGTTATACCTGGTGGACATAATAGGGGTGTGGCATTTGTACATGTAGCTATAGGCTGTCGATTTTAATAGCAATATAATGCATTATCGATACTACATTAGGTATTACAATTTATGAAACTTTTTTGAAAAAAGATTGACACAAGGCACTAGGGAAGCAAATTATTATACACACTGTTCGTAATTGGACATGTCATATAGACTATGATACTAATGCCCTGTCAAAAGTCATTTTGTTATGTCGTAGAAGAATTATGGAATTAAATAAACACAAACTGTGTGCCTATGGCGTACAGTACTAGTTTATGTATTTTTGATATTTAACAAAAATATTTTCACTGCATGCAACATTTTTTTGCGACGTAAATTGTTATTAGGTCCCCCAGCTCCAATAAAAGCGTAGGTAAGTGTATCCTGTGACTCGTTGCCGCTGCCATAATAACACATATCGTCTGAGAAGAACCAAAATGACCCATATCCAATTTAAACTAATCAAAATAAGCTGTCATCAAAACAAAATTAGAAACATGCTTAGAATGTTATTTCAGAGTTTTTGAAAAGTGTAAAATGTTCTATTTTCATGTTTTTGAAAAGCGTAAAATGTTCTATTTTCATGTTCTTGAAAGGTACAAAATTTTCTAATTCGATGTTTTCGAAAAGGTGCAAAATGTTCAAATTCCGCATGTTTGAGAAGTGCCAAATGTTCTATTTAAATGGTCTCAAGAAATATTTGAATATTTTCGTACATAATAAATATTGTTTTTAGCTAAAACTGAATCATGGGTCATTTTGGTACTTCACAGGCGATATGCAGTATGCACCTTTATAGATACACTAGGAGTATAAAGCCAGTGCCAAGCACTGGCCCAAGCACTGGCCCTAGCACTGGCTGGGTGTTGTTTAGGCCAGTAAGTAATGCCTAGTATGCATAATTATGATCAGATTAGGAAAAATCGCTATTGGCCTAAGAAACAGTAATTTGTAATAACAGGAAGCTTTAAAGAATGCTATTAAAATATACTATACTGAACTTATTTTTGAACTCAATTCTCCTCAACAACTTTAAAGTAAGATTTAATCCCGAAAAGGACTGTCAATTTAAATAATGATAGATGGTGGATACTTGGATACGTACTAAATAATAATGTATTGTCATCAGGTGAGAGTCCTTTTTGGCAGGGGGTTGTGTTTTTAATTTTACCGCTTGAAATTAATTTAACATAACCAGTAGTTGAATTTGAAACTTCAAAAATTACTTAGTAGCCAGGCTTAAGAAATACAAATAGAAATTATCAAACACGGGATTCGACGAATTAAGCACTCTGTCGTAATTAATCGCTGTTTTGATAACTAAAAATTAAATATGAGACGTGGATGTGGTAACAGTAGATCATCTAGTTTTAAAGCGGAGAATCCTGCACTTTTGGATTGCATTATCCGTCCTGTGTGATTCTGTTGAATGAAAGTCGGAAACATTGAAGCATTTCCAATGAAACAGTACTAACTCATACTTCCTGTTCAAACAACAGTCGAATATGCTCTATACACTGTTACATTTCTTAGCGAACATGAATTTTCAAAACGCGTTAATCCACTGGACGTTAGGAGTTTTGCTATCAAACACCTTAATTGTTGAATTGCAGCTGTGAAAATAGGCAGAGGTTCACCGGACCAGAATCCTAATAAAGTGTCGTTTATAGTACGTGATAAATTGAGTCATGTCATGGCTGTTCTGTGATAAGTGTCATGTCATGTTGGATTGGTGCATTTAATTTAATTTGGTTCGTTTTTATTATACGTTGGGCAGCACTTTTAACAATGTGCCCACGCACGGAATCGATCGGAAATTGTTCTGTCGGCGAGATATTAATGTGTCCGATGGAAAACTGTAGTTAACTCAGTGTAAGACACGGAGCCGGTGACCGGTAGGACCGATTGCACTGACCGGAGAGCCGGTCAGTTCTATACTTTTGAGACAAGCTCAGGACGGCCTGTGTTAAATAATACGGAGGCTCAAATGAGGCCAAAAAGAAAGGTACGTTTCGGTCCTCGGTCACTTTTTTTTAAGGGCTCATTAGGGACCGATTGACTTGCACTGAGTTAACTATCGGAAACGATAGTCAGACGATCGGTTGATAGACGATCAGAGGAGATATTATATTTTCCGACAGTTTTAAAATTTTCAAAATTTGACCTTTGACATACTTTATTATTTGCCCACAGGAAGTTTAATTCTCAACTAATTTTCGTAATTTTCAAATAATTTTAAAAACAAATTTAAAATTTTCAAAAAAATTTTAAAAATTTTGAAAAACTTGAAATTCTTTTTTAAATGTCAATGATTCAAAAAAATGTAATCGTCACCTAATTGACATACGCTAATTAGGCTAAGAAATAACTTACCTATGACCTTTGACATTGTTGAAATGGTCATTTAGGCGTCGTGCATAAATCTCGTATACACAGTTTTGCTTTTTCTACCCCCTCCCGCCGTCTAAGTATACAATCGTGATCATTGACGACAACCCCCTTCCCCCTATATACGTATACATTTTGCATAAAAAATACAGATTTTAAAAATAACTTTATTTGTATTCAATTTAATAGCCAAAACAACATTATTATATTTCGTGAAATATCATCTCAAAAATGTATAGTTATACATATACCTAGTATTTAGTTTTTTAGTGCTTCTTGAATGGATATTTATATAAAACCGAAATTCTAAAATTCTTATTTTAAGATTAAATCTTTTAAAGCCCAAACTTTTTCCAACTTCAATATATTATTTAATATATAGCATATATTTAAAACTTTCTAACCTGCAACAAAACAAAAACATCTTGTTTTAAAATACAGTTTGTGTGTTATAGATCGACACAATTTTAATCGTAAAATACGAACCTAAACAGTGATATAAGGAAGAGCTGACCGCCAGCAAGTACATTGAATCAGTTTTAGACGTACTTTAACCTAATTCAAATTGATCAGCTAGTTTTCAATGAGGAATATGTTAATTAAGGTTTCGCGCTAGATCCAAATTTTAGTCCGCGCAGGTAAGTAGCGTAAGTAAATTTATATAAGTGATGCACTACTCAAACGGAATTGATCAGTAGAATCTACTTAATATTTATGTTTGTGTTCACAGCTTGACACAGTTTTTGAAACATTTTTTTATTTGTTTTAAGCTCCCTCTGAAAAGTGTTGTATGGGCCAGAAGTGAAAACAAAAAGTTATTATTCATTTTTTTAAGAGCTCAAAAATGGTATACCATTCGTTGAAGTTGAAATCAGCTAAGTATTTCAAAATGGCAATGAATTAGGCGCCGTATTTCCTGTAACCTTGGCGCAGTCTACTATTCAGATTCCAACCTCACAGACCCGTCCACTACTACAGGCCCGTCAACTAATACAGGCCGGTCTAATGCCATATAGTGTGCTAAATAGACCCGTCGCGGCAGCCACTGATTTAAATGGCATTATTATTTCTAAAAACATTTGTAACGTATAATGAGTCTATTAGGTTGTACTCATTGGAGGACAATGTCAAGTTTATTTTGGAATAAAGTTGGCTTTCTCTACAAATAATTGAAACATATTTTGCTCATTCTTTAACACTTCTTAATTTAAAATGTTTGACACAATTAGCTAGAAATTGTGAAATAAAGTAACTGCAAATTACATATATTGTATAATTATCCTATTTGAAAAAATGTATAGAAGCTGGACTGCGGCAAAAAAAGTTAATATCCGTGACTTTATTATTAATGTTTTTTTTGTTTTGTTTTCAACCTGCTAAACTTAAAGCAAATATTAATTTATAAAAGACCTGACTGCACAGGTTTCAAGTTATTTTAAAGTTACTCTCCAGAACTAGAAGATAAACATCTATTTTAAGCTTTAAATGTAGATTATATTAACAATAATATAACGCAATGATAGCACACAAATTGCAATATGCAATAAATGACACATAAAGTAATTACAGTGAAATAGGACGCTAGTGCATCCATGCTCTTTTACGTTCGTTCACAGATATATGTAAATACATACTCACTGGCGGTTCCATACATTATTTTAGTGGGGACTGATAACAATGTGCACCTATCTTGAAAAATGCTACGCTGCTGTAAATTTAGCATTAAGCTTACGTTTGCATACAAAATGCAAATTTGCAAGCAAGTAAATGAACTCAGAGCACCTTGTGTTGCAGCACTAACATTGGCCTTGTCCGGCTCCAGCCCGCTGGAATTTAGACAGAGCGTGACTGCTCATTTGCATTTGTTTATTTACAAATTATAGTTGTCTAACCTACTGACATACATTACATTTGGATATGTTTGCTTGTTCCTATTCTAATTATCACGAACAATGCAGTCTTCAACTTGCGCATTTACTACTGAATTGTTCATAAACTTAAGCAGCTCTGTGTATTAAATATTTTTCTTCCTAGCATAAACAACGCTAATTGTTCCTCACCTTTGTCATTTAATCTCCCTACCTCTATAGCTTGCTACAGTGTGTTACTGCGTGTACATCTTTCTACTTTTATGAAATTATCTTAATCGTTAGTAGTGCAAGGGCAAATGTTGGAACAGTCATACATATACTTGGTAGCTTTAGATTATGATAATACCTATAATGTATTAAAAAAATCCAAAATGTAACTACACAAAATAGCTATGCAGATTAACGTTTTTTAATTAATGCATTTATAGTATAGGCATTATTGATTGATTTATGATCACTTTATCCTATTATTCGTATTTCGTCCTTCCAAGTGAATTAAACTTCTGATTATGTTGCAAATAAATTTAATCTTAGTTTAGTTTCAATCGTCTTATTCATTATCAAAGGTAGAACAACAAATTAATAGGTTGTTATCATATTACAAAAGTAGGCGCATAAACTCATACCCCGTTTTCAATACAAATAATTAAGGACTGCAAAAATAGCAACAGGAATAAGATACTTATAATATTAAATAAAAATTACTTTCACAATTCGCAATTAAAATGCGAACAGACAGATTTTAGATAACGGTGGTTACTACAGAGGTATAATTTATTTTTATTAATTTCATAGGTATTACCCTTAAACATGCCTAAAACAGCAACTTGTAACGTGTAAGCTGTACTTAGCAGACTTAAGTATTTCTTTGCACCGCTTGTAAATAAAACGACATTTAATAGTACATTTTTCAACAATTTTCATTACATCAGTACCCATATATTTTAAATACCCATGCTTTTGCATAAAATGAGATTGATTGCAATGATAAGTACTGCATGAAGTTGATTTCAGGACACATGTTTTTCAGTGGTAGTGTTTTAACCCACAGGTATAAACAACTTCTGTCACAAGATCCCAACATCCAAAGCATGCCAGTGTCCCTTGGTAGCGCTAATTTATTAGGCAATCAACAAATCGGTTCTTAAATTTAATCATGCTTCTAGCTAAGAGAAAAAAATCAAGCAATATCCAACTGTTAATAGTTTTTTAGACAAAATAAGTACTATTTAGTGGGTAACATTTATATATCTTTTTTCTGTGTGCCAATAATGTTGTCACAAAAATAAGAATAAAATATTCTGATTTTTATTTATTTCATTACAAAGATATGTACAACTTTTTTAAATTCCGATTTTTAAGACCCGTTTACTATTACATACCAGTCTATTATTACCAGCCCGACTACAATTTACAACTTTAATTTCATTTTTGTCCCTAAAAATCCATATCTGTTTCTGCTGGACGAACAGTACATGTGCAAATAAATTTAAACTCTTATTTATTCTCACTGTCAAGCCGTACGTACATACACGCACGTACGTCTTGTAAATTGTGAACGATTGTAAATTTAACTTTCCTCATGGAATAATTAAAGCCAAAAATAACTATTATTTTAATCTGTACTTCACCTTACTTACACTGATGTAGTAGAAATAGTAAAGACGTGGGTTGTAATATAAATTATACGCTATGCATAATCATTATTATAATATATTTGGCTGTCTCAAGCTTTGTAATTTATGAAAGTATTTTGTTCATGCATCATATTAAAAATAATTCACATATGGATTTTTAATGTTAGTTTCAGTCGGATAATTTGTACTGCCTAAATATAGGTATAAAATGTACGTGAAAAATTTATGAAGATATAAATAGCCCATGTTTAACCACTGGCTCACAAACAGTTGTACTTCTAACCGTAAAACATATTTTTAATAAATACTGCAGTATAATTAGGTACAAATTAAAATTATATCTAAAAATGAATTGTAGTACCTTTTTCTGCAGAGGAATCTATGGTTTTGACTATCCTGTTGTTGTTTTTTGCCAAGTAAGCCTTCAAATTTAATTCATAATAAAAAAAGGTATTTAGTGTTTGGTACTTTGAATTCTGAATAACAGTATCAAGAGTAAATATTTCTAAATATGCGTCCTGATACGATTTTGGTTTTACTTAATATAGAAAATACAATTTATTAAAGCGTTGTTGATAAACAGGGTTTAATTTGCTTTTATTATTGTTGGTACAAGTTTATTTCTTTAATTATAATTATTACAATAGGTTAGAATGTACTAAGCAATCGTTACCAAATTCGTAAAGTATATTTCAACAGAATTATAAAAAAATTCTATTTATGCCTTTTATAGTTTTATTATTTACTATATTAGGCGCGTAGATATAATTTTAATACAGAAAGTAATTGAAGTTGCAGCAATTATTTTTTGAAACTAGAACGTAAATTACCAACTGCTCATACACTTAATACTTATCTACTATTTATACTTTATCAGAGTCGACAAAGATTAGCATTTACCAGATGAGCTCATGCATCATATTGTTAGTCACTGCTATACACTCCGTGATCAAAAATAGCTAAATAAATACAATGTTTTGACGCGATTGGATGTTAGTCACTGCTATACACTCCGTGATCAAAAACAGCTAAATAATGTTAGAGGTATTATATACCAAGTCTTAAGTTCTAGTTACTTGGTTTTAGAGTAAACACCGTTTATGTATTTGTATCTAAATACCAAGTAAACATAATTAATGATAGTCTAATGACTGCAGAAGGAGAGTTAAAATTAGTAGAAAAAATATTTAACTTGAAGTCATTGGTTTGCTTGTGAATGCTCGAGGTACAATTCCAGCTTTTTTCGAGTCATTTCGGAAAGATATGCGGCTTCTCTCTACAATGATACACGAAATAGTGATTGCTACTATTCGAGGCTTGTGTCGTATTGCCCATAATCATCTATTTAATATGAATTTATCTAATAGCTAATTTTTACAAATTGTACTAGGAAAAAATTCTTGCATTTTTTTAAAACTATTTTCTTTCTCTTAAAATTGTATGTTGTTCTTACTGTGTCCTTGTGGCAAGCGTAATTGTTGCGCCAGTTGTAAATAAATATTTACTTTCTCTTTAATTATGTAGTCAATTTGTCTGCTCTTTGCACGCACTAAAGTACAATTTCACCCTCTTTAGGACCCACTAATCAAAGTAAGAACAGTAATAAAGTGATAGATTTTTTATGGTTTTCGACGTTTTGCGAAAATGAAACTTAAATTCACGTTTATTTCACAATTTGAAAGGGTATACTTGATCAATGGATACAACCCTCCCCTCCCCCTCTGATTTATCGTATACAAACGTGATCAGGAAACTGGACCCCCCCTCGCCCTATTTTGAATACGATATACATGCATGACGCCTTAATGGAATAACTTACAAGATAATTATGTTAATATTAAAATTAAAAAAACTTGTATACAATATACATTATCATTTAATAATTAATTTGGTAACCTTTTGACCTAAATACTTTGAACATGTCAAGATATTAATCCCTGATTACGTTGAATCTGGTAGTAAATTACCAAATTATTAATGTTGATTTCATTTTTTCATAAAAAGTATCACTGACGTAAGGCATTAAGAAACACGAAAGCACTATAAGTGGGGGCTTAATTTCCTTATCATTAAATAAGGACTACGTAGCGGAGAGGTTAAGGTACAGTGTCAACAAGGCGAAGTCCAGAGATCGAATTCACAAAGTGTCGGATATTTCTATATTTTTTTCCGATCGTTTCGTAACAGTCGGATCCGATAGTTTTCTATCGAATGAGCGGATCGGAAAAGGTCCCAAAACCTGACGACTTAATTCGATCGCTAGAAACGATCGAAAACGGTCGGACAGTTTTGCGTGGGTGTGTTGAATAATTTTTGCATGGCGTATGTATGTATTTTGCGGACGACAGCATTTCGTGTTGATAAATCGCAATGGTTTTTCTCTCTACGTACTTTATGGATGTGATTTTGTGAGTAGGATATTTCAAAAGTATGTACGACTGAGTGTGAACCGCCCGTACGCCGAAACTGAAATGTCTGGAAGTTTACGGGTCATACATAAATGGCGTCACACAAACTTGCTAAATTTTGGGAACCATCCACTCACCTTTTCACCCTCTTAAGCACTCTTTAAGCAAGGTTATATTAAACATAGGGTGTAAAGTGATCCACCCTCAACGTGGGTGACGCTATTTATGTTCAATCCCTTGGTGTATCGTGGACCGTACGCAAGCAATGAGCCTACTGGAAGCATATGTATATGGTATATAGTAGATAGTAGGTACTGGAGTGCAAACGTACGCAGCAGTACAGTAGGTATGACCGTACGGACGGTAGGACGGTACGTGGAACTTGGCACGGGAGCGTGTTATTAGAATGGATATGCACTGTGTTTCCCTGTTCCCTTAATTATGTTGCTCACGTGTAGGAATTCAATATAGAAACCAACATTAGCCAAACATCGTAATTTTTTGTTTCATAAAAAATATGATCTGAAAATAACTTAGACGAAACTATTTTGATATATGTGAATAATTTTGGCGCCAATAAATTTTTTAATTTACAATTTTAGCATAAGTGAGAAAACGCTTCATAATTATATGAAAAGATGTATGTCAATTGTTTTAGAAAACTGTTTTATGCGCACTTACTACTTTTTTGCAATTAATAATAAAATTGACACATCAAAACAAATATACTTTTTTCCACGGACTACAAAACCAGCAATCCTATTACGTTAAAAAAATTTTAATATGTAATTACTAAACTACACCCAAGATCATTCCCATAATATTGTCTAGTTTGCAACTGACATTCACATTTAATTAGCAGCTATAGTGACTGCATAAGTTCTTGCTACTTTACCCTCATCAGATATACTTATGATAGACCTTGAGCGTGCTAACAAGGAAATCCCATAAATAAACGTAAAGGTAGAATTAAATTAATTCACAATTGATTTTTAAGGTAGAAGTAATAGGAGTTTCACAAGCTAGCCGCAGTAGCAAAACCTTTTCAAATTGTATTCTGAAACACAATGGCTCTGCTCACCGTACAAATTAGTTCTACTGATCTCACCGGACACACGCCAGGGGTCATTATCTGTCAGCCTGGTCACTGTCGCTTCAAACGTAGCATTGCTCGGTACTACCCTTAGGGAAAGACTAAAGGTCACCTGATCCTGATTCAGATGAGGGTGGTCTACTGAGATTCCTACAGATGCTGCAGTGTCTTCCAGTTCGTCGTGTACAACATCAACCTCCTGGGCATTTAGTACTTCATCTAAATAAAGATGTTCACACTGGGGATATTCCTTGAACAATTCGTTAACAGACGTGACCACACTTTGTCCGGCTTCATCCACTAAATGTAATTTTTCCACCCTCACAAATGTTGCAGTATGACAAAGGCACCAATGGTCAGGGATTTCTGAATCGGGGCAACTTCGTTTTGTTGGAATTTCCAAAAATAAACTGATTCCACGTGGGAGACTTCCGCTAGAATTTTCAAGATTTTTGTTTCTTTCCAGAATTTTATGGGGCAGAATATTTTCCAGAAATAAAAGATCCTTCAATGTTTCGTGAAGATCAAATGGCGTCGTAAGCTTAAGTTTGTTTTCAATCACGTTATTAACTGCAGACGGAAATTGTTCCTGAAACCAATCAGGAAAGACAAAGTACAGAAATGGCATTCGCTCTTCGATTTTCCCTTGAAATGTGGTCCGAATCCCACCCCAACGAGCCCCATGGTCACTCATTAGAATGAGGACAGTATCGTCTAAATAACCCTCATTTTTAAACCACTGCAGTGTTTCCAAGAGAAATCCATCACCGAGCTTCCCCATGTTTAAATCATCGTGAAATAGGGCAGTGGCCCAAATAAATTCAAAATAATGCTGATTATCTTCAGCCATTGCTACAGCCATGTTTTTCATATAGTCAAGAAGAACTTGGAAGCTGAGTCGGGGACCGTAGCATGTATTAGCGTTGAGTAAGTTGTCATGACCAATTTGACTATCTTGATGGCTCGTGAGTGTGTTAAAGTAATGATCTGTAGGCTGCTGACTAAACCCGCCTTTAAGATAGTTGAAAATCCCCATCCAAACTGAGTCCTCTCCGAAAGCTGTCGTGTAGCCGCGACTTGAGTAGTTCTTCCAGATAAATGGGCAATCGTCAAAGGGGGCATCTGGGTCGGTGTCCGTCCAGCAGTTGCTCAGTGTGTCTAGTTCTTCCACGAATAAACCAGTTGTTACAGGAACTATTAAAAAACATGGTCATAAATTACTTCATAAAATGACCCAGTGGTAAGTATGGTAATTATATCGTATGTGAAGAACCAAAATGAGCCATATCCATTTTTAGCTACAAACAATATCAACTATCTACAAAATTAATCAAATATGTCTTGAGAGCATTTAAATAGAACATTTTCCACTTTTCAAACATACTGAATAAGAACATTTTGCACCTCTTCGATAAAATGAAATTAGAACATTTTGCACTTTTCAAACATACTGAATAAGAACATTTTGCACCTCTTCGATAAAATGAAATTTGAACATTTTGCACTTTTCAAACATGTGCAATTAAAACATTTTGCACCTTTTCGAAAATATGCAAATACACCATTGTGCACTTTTTAAAAACGTGAAACTAAAATATTTTACGCTTTTCAAAAACATGGAATTATAAACTTTTGCACCTTTTCAAAAACATGAAATTAGACTTTTTGCACCTTTTCAAAAACATAAAATTAGACTTTTTTGCATCTTTTTAAAAACATGGAATAAGAAAATTTTGCACCTTTTTAAAAACATGGAATTAGAACATTTTGCACCTTTTCAAAAACATGGAATTAGAACATTTTGCACCTTTTCAAAAACATGAAATTAGAACATTTTGCACCTTTTCAAAAACATGGAAATAAACACTTTTACACCTTTTCAAAAACATGAAATTAGAAATTTTTGCATCTTTTCGAAAACTTCTAATTAACATTTTACACATGTTTCCCATTTTGTTTTTAATTTTTTATGACATAGCTTGATTTGATTGTAGCCTAAATTGGATATGGGTCATTTTGGTTATTCACTGACGATTTGCAACTTTGAAAGGTGGGAAGTGGGAAATTTACCAATATTTGGAAAAGTATTATCCCCTACTTTAGTATAACCCGAAAGGCCAATTCCAGACAGATTCCTGGTCAAATACTGGAACGTTTGCGGCATGGTTCGGATGAAATTCATGTGAGAGACTCCGTCTAAGCCCAAGATCACGACGTCCACCATTGGGGCTTCATAGTTTGGCTTTGTTGGTAAATGCTCCTCGTCAACCACAATTTTCTCAGCTTGGACAGTCTCGAGTGGCGTTTTTGACCGTATAAATCCAAATACATCTACGATTTCCCATGTTCCAGTTTCAGTAGGGGACGAATCATTAGTTGTGCAGGATATCTGAAGAAATTCCACACTTTCTGGAATGAGTGTTTTTTCCTCTGTGATTGGTTCACAGCTTTGCGATACACTGAAAATGAAAGCACAAATTTTTGCAATTATTTAATTGTTGGTAATCAATTAATTCGCTGCACAAAGCCAATGAAAGTGACAAGAGCCGGACGAAGTTATTTCTTTTAGGCAGCAGTTTGTTTCTATACAAAAACTACTATTTCGATTTTATTGATGGTTTTCTTTGGCAAAGCAAAATATTGTATTCATATGTTTTGGAGAAGTGGAAAATGTTCTATTTACATGTTTTGAAAAAAGTAGGAAATGTTTTATTTTCCTGCTTTTCAAAAGTGTAAAATATTTTATTTGCATGTTTAATGTTTTTGAAAAGTGTAAAATATTTTGTTTGCATGATTTTGAAAAGTGTAAAATATTTTATTTTCATGTTTTTGAAAAGTGTAAAATATTTTATTTGCATGTTTTTGAAAAGTTAAAATATTCTATTTAAATGTTTTTTTGAAAATTAAGGCAGCAGGGTCTGCCTGCGCTGGCCGCAATATCCGGCCCTGGAAGTGACTCACCCAACTTCTGATTTAGCGCCATTCAACCTCGTGAAAGAACTGTAGCAACAAAAGTAGTAACCGAATTTCGCGGGGTCATCAATTTGGATTAATGTTGAGTGGAGGTCAGTTGTAAATAAAAGTGGATACTTTGTGTGGTTAGAACAGCTGATTGGATCCGGGTCCTGGACATATTCAAGAATACTTGGGTCAAATGGGTCCAAGACTGGGAGGCGGCATTCTATTTTTGCCTGTTTTTTTGACCCACCGGATTCCAGTTTTGACCCACCGCGTTCCAACTCAGAAGATACAGAATGCGTTTGTGATGATGCAATTGCGGATGCCCGTGTTCCGCCTTCGTAACTGGAATTGTTAACAAGTCGAGAATCGAGTGAAAGTGTGAAGTACAAATACAACAACGTAGAACCAGTCAAAAATAGTACAATAAAAAATTTACGCTGATGTAACAACTTAGCGCACCAACTGCTCCTATTTTGTATCGAGCTTCTTATGTATGTTCGCTTAGGTATGAAATTAATAGTGTTATTCATTTTTAAAAGCCTTGTTAAAAATAATTTAATTTGACATAAAATATTCAATTCTATTTTAGTGAAAACGAAAGTCACGAAAGTGGGATTGAAGATCTACATGAATTGGCTCATGCAAATTTTTTGCACTGCGTATGCTAATTTCTATAGTGTGTCTCTCTTTAAATAGGATAGTCCCCCCCAAACTAAGCTAAAGACTGTTGAGTCGTACATCAGTTTGTAAACCACAAAAGTAAATATCTAGTTTTACAAATTAGGTTATTAGTCTTAGCGAAGCAATATATTATGCAAAAGCTAATAACTACAAGTTTTTAGTAACATTTATGTAAATTGAAAAAAGTGTTATGTATACGATTGAGGGATTTATGTTGTAAGTATAATTCTGTTTTTATTTATTTTGTATGCAAAAAATTGTTTGAGCTGAAAAGGTATTAGTTCCTGTCTGGTAGCGAATGTTAAATCATATTGGCAGAGAAGAACCTATACAGAGTCTATATCAAAAACCTAGAATTCAAATTAGCAAAATTCAAAAACACTAAATGAGGTAGGTAGATTCGCAAAATGTTATTCCTAAGTATTTACATAATTTTAATGTTTTATTTGTAAACTTTTCATAAATGGAAATGAATGTATAAAATACAACATATATCAGTATTTTATTTGCATGATGTTTAAAACAAGTAAAAGTTTCTTTTTAAGTGCATGTTTTTCCATAGTGTACAATATTCTGTTTGCACGCTTTTTAAAAAATAAAATGGATTCTATTTACATAATTATCTACTTTAAAAAAATTCAAAATATTCTATTTGCATACTTTTTAAAAGTACAAAATGTTCTATTTAAATGCTTTTTAAAAGTGTAAAATTTTCTATTTACATGCTTTTTAAAGTGCAAATTGTTTTATGTACATGTATTTTAAAAGTGCAAAATGTTCTATTTTCATGACTTGTAAAAAGTGCAAAATATTCTATTTACATAATTATCTACTTTAAAAAAATTCAAAATATTGTATTTACATACTTTTTAAAAGTATAAAATGTTCTATTTACATGCTTTTTAAAAGTGTAAAGTGTCCTATTTACATTCCTATTAAAAGTGAAAAATGTTCTATGTACATGAATTTTAAAAGTGCAAAATGTTTTATTTTCATGACTTGTAAAAAGTGCAAAATATTCTATTTACATGATACTTAAACAGTGAATAATATTAAAATTACAAGCTTCTGAAAATATAAGAAATCTATTGACATTCTATTCCGATTTTTTTTTTAAATAGTAAAATTGTATTTGTAGATAAAAATGAAAATAGGTCGTTTTGATTCTTCACTTATCACGTATATATTATGTAGTCTTTAAAGTTGCAAAATTGTTTATCTAGATGCTTTCAAATCCGACACCTGGTAGCCCGTAATTATGATGTTTCCATCTGGCAATTATAAAATCGATTATTAGGTATCTATTGGTGTGTGAATTATGTATGTAAAACATCTAGCTCAACATTGACGTATTTATTACACATACAGTTGACAGTAGAAATTGACTAAACAATCCACACGCTGTGGAAAATTAACTATAATTATAATATACTAGAACTACTTACTACTTACTATATCAGTATGCAAAAGTTCGTTAACGTTAAATTACTCACCTTGTAATTATTAGATGCCTCAACGTGTGGGAAGTTGGGAAGTACAGATGTCATTATCATTACCATCACCATCCACACCAACCGCAGTCAATGCTTCCGCCACAACTATCCCCTACTAAAATCCTAAAAAAAGTAATAACTTCACTCCACAGCAGAATCTCTCGAATCTCGAAGCGAATAAATATTTAAAATACAATTCATTACAAATAAATAATTAATTTTTATAGGTGATATTAGTATTGATAGGCATACTAAATTACCGAATATTGCTTCCCCTAAAAATCTTGAAATTAAAGAGCACTGGACTTTGGATATTATAAAGTATTTAAAAGGATAAAAGCTGCAACTATGTACAACGCATATTGTCTGTAAAAAACTAAAATGACCCATATTGAATTTAAGCTACAATTAAAATAAGCTATGTCATAAAAACAAAATAAGAAAAATGCGTAAAACGTTAATTACGAGTTTTTGAAAAACGTAAAAATATTTTATTTTCATGTTTTTCAACAAGGTAAACTGTCCTATTTTCATGTTTCTGAAAAGGTCAAAAATGTTCTAATTCCACGTTTTTAAAAAGGTGCAAAATGTTCCAATTACATGTTTTTGAAAAGTGCACAATTTTCTGGTTCCATGTTTTCAAAAAGGTGCAAAATGTTCTCTTTACAATTTTTTTTGAAAACCGCCAGTTGTTCTATTTACGTGTTTTTCAGTGCAAAACATTCTATCTGTATATTTTTTGAAAATTGCAAAATGTTATATTTAAATTCTGTCGAGACATATTTAAATACTTTTGTCCATAGTTGATATTATTTTCAGCTAAAAATGGATATGGGTCATTTTGGTTCTTCACAGACGATATGTATGTATTATGATTATTATGTGCATACATAACTACGCAGTTACATAACTGTCTGTTCAACTGATTTCGCTCATATAGTAAAAGATAAATAAATCAGTCTGCAATTTTTACGAGTGTTATTACTGAATAAGAATAGATTTCTATTTTAGTTGTTAATTATCTATTGGTGTTATGACTGCATCTTTAAATTTTTAGCTCACATCATTTTGACATAAATAAAAATTACAATAATTAACTAGAGTATTTATAAACGATATAAACGCTTCCTTGTTTGTCTCTACGTTAAATAAATAGAAAAATCACATACTGCTAAAAATGTAGGATGTATTTGTTTATATAAATCTACAGACTTTGAGTAGTGGACAGAAAAATAAGCGATAAATGATAAAAAGGATGACTTAATAAATCATAAGCAACAAGTATTTATATCAGAGCTATAAATATAAGCTATATCTATTTTTATCAGACGCCAGGCTGACGTTGACGAGGCTGCTCATATCAATATAGATATAGCTTTCGTGTCAAATTAATTAGGGCTTACAGTATCACATAACAGTAAAGTAATGCAGTTTTCCAGCAAACAGATAGTCCACAGCAGGGGAGCATAATTTATTGCTATAATTCGTTAACTCCAGGATACCTACAGTAGACATACCTAATTACATATCGCCTGTGAAGAACCAAAATGACCTATTTCCAATTAAGGCTGCAATCAAAATAAGCTATGTCATACAAAAAATGAGCAATATGCCTAAAATGTTAGCTAGAAGTTGTTAAAAGTGCAAATGTTCTATTCACATGTTTCTTAAAGTGTGAAATGTCCTATTTACATGTTTTTTTGAGATGTTAAATGTTCTATTTCCACGTTTTTTGAGAAGTTTAAAATTTTCAGTTTGCATGTCTTTGAAAAGTGTAAAACTTTCTATTTACATGTTTTTAAAAATTGTCAAGATGTTCTATTTACATGTTTTTTTTAACTGTAAAGTAAAATGTTGCATTTACATATTTTGGAAAAGTTCTCTATGTTCTATTTAAATGCTATCAAGACATATTTCAGTATTTCTGTAGATAGTGGGTATTTGGTTTAGCTGAAAATGGATATGGGTAATTTTGATGCTTCAAAGACGAACACAAAAAGAGATTACAATAAATGCATTTTTGACTTTAATCCCTAAAATTCCGATTAGGAATCTCTATTTACGTTTCATAGTTTAAAACACCCATTTTGATAGCACTAAAAATTATCATGATTAAATATAAGAGCCAACATTTAACTTACAACTCTCAGATTGAGTGGTGTACTGCGTAATTACTGCGGACGTTCCAAGTACCTACGTTTTTTGCTTCTAAAATATTTTCACTTGATTATTCGATAAATTATTTCCTTGCAAAATAAGTGACAAATTAATTTACTGAGTTATTTTGTACTGTTAGATTTGGATAATGTTGCATAAGTGACGTTTGTAATGCTGATGTGCATATTTATTTAGTTTTTCTAAGAAAAAAGACTAAGACTGAACAGCACTTATTTAAATTTATTTCACTCACAACGTTATAGAATTCCCAGCATCTCAGGTATATAATATTTTGTATACTGATTATATTAAAATGGAAACAGAAACGACTGCTGTCAGTGCCAGTGCCAATAACTCCGTTCCCAACATCTCTGCTAATAGCCAAAACGAAGAAACTTGTGAAAGTATTAGCGAGGATATTACACTCAAATCAACTTCTACAATAACAATAACTCCAGTCCGGATTCAGAATACAGGGAAAATATGGGTGTACGTTGTCGGATATATTCAAATTGTAAGTGTTTTGAAATTACAAAAATAAACGAAATGTATTAATTGAGACTGTGTTCATTGACATCTTTTCATAAAAAGATATTTTTCAGAACAGTGCAACAAATATTACAAGTTAGGTTTTTTTCTACCAAAATGACCCATATCCATTTGTGGCTAAAAGCAATAATTATATCCATTATCTTATTATCTACAAAACTATTAAAATATGTCTTTAAAGCATTTAATTGAAATTTATTGCACTTTTAAAAAATATGTAAATAGAACATGTTGACACTTTTTCAAAACATGTAAATAGAAAATTTAGACACTTTTTAAAAACATTTAATTAGAAAATTTAGACATTGAAAAAAAAATGTAAATAGAACATTTAGACACTTTTTAAAAACATGTAAATAGAACATGTAACATGTAACATGTAAATTGAACATTTTGATACTTTTTAAAAAACAAGTAAACAGAACATTTAGACACTTTTCAAAACCTTATAAGATTTCACGCATGTTTATCTTTTAGTTTTTATGGCATAGCGTAGTTTAATTCTAGCTGAAATTGGAGATATAGATCCTTTTTTTCTTCACCTACCACCTACGATATTTTATTCTGAACTTTATAAATTAACTTTTTAAAAATTTTGTTGGATTTTTATTTTCTATGTTAATTGCCTATAGTTATGGTCAGGAGCTTTACTATACAGATCTCACACTCTACAAAACTCAAAATTGGATGTGAACAATGATGTTTTCTCACAAATAGTTAAATCATACGGACATAGCGTCAAGGATATCCCCTGTAAGGGAAATACAAATAATTCATTCGTAATAACAATCAAGTCCAGATTAAAATATTTTATTAAGAAATATAATTAATAATTGTGTTTTGATTTAAATTGCACACCTGGAATAGATGCCTACCTTGCTTCTAACTGGAAAATACAACTTGTCTATGGAATAATATGCTCTGCTTTGGGAGTAAGTCTCCTGGTTGGCACACATTTGGTATGTAGGTACATAAATTATCCCTGTAGAAAATAAATATACAAATTAAAACATTTATTTGGGTGAAAAAAGATGGGCATAAATTCTTATTTAATTCCTTGTTTTATAATTTATTATTGCAGAAAATTCAGAGATTGCTTTTAATCTGGTTGATGGTGAGTCGGATAGGATTAGTGATAACTTTCCTTATTATCACTTCAATCCTATGCCTACTCATTACTACTGGTGCGATAGCAGCTTTAATCGTCCTCATCGTTTTCCTCGTCCCTCTTGGGTTTCAGTATTCATTTATCCGCATTGTCTCTAGTTATCATAAACGTCTCAAGAAGTACGCACCATCACAGAGATGCAATCATCAGGAGGATTGGAATTCCGAGACTGACGAGACAAATGACCAATTTAAATCTGTATCTGTGGAGATAGATAGTTAATAAACTAGCAGAACTGAAAACAGACTATTGGCTTCATAGTACTGTATGTCCATATAGACAAAGTAGTAAATATAGAAAAAAATAGATTTGTAGAAAAAAAATTACTTTTTTATCATTATTAATAATGCAGGATACTTGCAGTTAACTCGAATACTATATAAATATGACCATGCCACTATGACCCCGTTGACAAATAAAAACGTAATGGCACGATTAATTGATTATACATTTTTTTGCACGTACTGCTAGTTTTGGTGAAGCGTACACACCAAGGCATGACTGGATGAAATATTAGAATTTTAAATTAAATCTAAGTACGTTTTATATAATGTTAATTAAAGCTGTCCCTCTGATTTTCTTCCAATAATGCTAAACAAACGCAAAAGTAGAAAATATTATAACTACAAAACTTCACAGACTTCGCCTGAGATTTAGGCACCATTAAAACGCCCAAAACATTCTATATTGGATTCAGTTAACATCAGCTACTCGTTCTGGCCTGATTTAGAGAAATTTAATTTCAAAAACATTAGTTTTTTCTTGATTCTTGGGTACATTTTTTAAATTAAAATTTTATAAGAGTCATGAAAAACTCGCATGATGTACATTTTATGAATTACTAATCATTTTGTTTACTAGGTCAAAGAGATGTGACATTTAACCTACTATAAGGTGGGGGTTGCAGTAATTGCTTATATTATTATTAATATTATTATTATTATTATTATGTGTGTATTTATACAGCCGGATATGCACCCATTAGGGTATGACCAACTGTGTTTTTCATACAACATTATTATTGGATGGTTGGAGCACCGTAAGCAGATATAGTATCTACTACAGTACTCCTCATCCTGAAAACCTACACTTGTAGTATTTAGTGTTAGTTGCGTGTTCCAGCAGACCACTTTGTAAGACATATATTTAGGCTGGTTTACACCAGACAACCACATTCTATATTTCCCTTTCGGAGGAAAAACACAACAGAGTATCTTATAGAATCGAAACGACTTTCTCACGGTCCCCACGACTCCAGTACGCTCTGCCATGCCAACCCATCAGCGAGCAACTCTATCGAATGTCATCGGGTGGCGACGCTTGCAGTATACTTAGGAGAGAAGTGCCTCGGGAAGAATCTTAAGTTTATACATTGAAATGTACGAGAGTCAGGCAAAGTAGGTACCTACTATTAAGCAGCACTGAAACTCCGTCTCAGGTAGATAACTACCACGTATTTTTTCAGCCTGCACCCAACTCCCTTAAACTCTTACTCCCACCCCAGCTCAACTCCCCACCGCCATACCAAGCTCTATCACCAACACACCCTGTTTCCCCTTACCCCTACACCGCTCACGAGTACAAATTTCAAATACCAATCAACATTGGCGAAATATCATGATATTATTTTTTCTAACACTACATGATCTGGAAATAACGTGGACAAAATTTTTTCAAAATATGCGCATAATTTTGGCGCCAAAAAATTTTTGAATTTTCAATTTTAGCATAGGCTAAACGAGAAAATGGCACATATTCACATAAAAAGATGTATGTCAATTTTTTTCGAAATTTCAAAATTTATTTTTTTTCATGTAGTCTAAGATATGGCATTATTCAGACATGCTCGGTTTTTTTGGTACGATCAAAATTTGGTACGATATGAATTTTTAAAACTTAGCTTCAAAAACAAAAAAACTTGAAAGTTCATACAGTGCCCTGATATGCTATACCGACCAGTAAAGGTGGAATTCTTAATAAAATAGTAGAAAAAAATATTATTGCGGGGGGGGGGGGGGGAGGAAGGGTTGAAAGGAGTAATTTAAAAGGTTTAAGCATAATAACGTTAGTGTTAATCGGGGGTAGGGTTTCCGAGTTTAGAAACTGTTGGCACATAATGTATGGAATGCCCCGGAATCAAGGAATAGGTATAACAGGTAATTAAAATTTTTCAACAAAAGTATATATCTTTGAAATAGTAACCTGCTTGTTCCGCTTACTCTGCGAGATTCCTAGAGGTTCATCGTATGAAAATATTGCTATAAATAAACAGTCCGTGTTAAAAACTATTAAATAATTTAAAATTTACAGAAGTGACAGAGTCCACCACGCAAGAAAAAATAGTAGAGGAAATAACCTTAGGGATATTTTTATCAGAGCTTTTGAAACTTCCGATCCCTTAATTTCTTCTTTCTCCAGGTGTGCGCGGAGAAAGTTGAAAAACTCAACACCTTTTCCAGCTGAAGTAGTATTTTTTTACAAGCTTCATCTAGTACACTACTGTCGTCGCCAGATTCCTCCCAGTCATCTTCAATAAGTTTTAGTAGTGATGGTGTGGAAGGCGATTCTTCAGTTTCCCTTGAAAACGAAGATCTGGTTTGTTTAGTACGTCGTCAGGAAGACATGGTTACGCTTAATGCTGACGATTCAGAGAATTTGTGCTAAATGCAACGTTGCTATATTTCTAACGCCGTTAAAAACCGCATTTATATTGAATTTAGCCTACTTTTAAGGCAAATATTTCAAAATTCATATCGTACCAAATTTTGATCGTACCAAAAAAACCGAGCATGTCTGTATAATGGCATATCTTAGACTACATAAAAAAAATAAATTTTGAAATTTCGAAAAAAATTGACATACATCTTTTTATGTGAATATGTGCCATTTTCTCGTTTAGCCTATGCTAAAATTGAAAATTCAAAAATTTTTTGGCGCCAAAATTATGCGCATATTTTGAAAAAATTTTGTCCACGTTATTTCCAGATCATGTAGTGTTAGAAAAAATAATATCATGATATTTCGCCAATGTTAATTGGTATTTGAAATTTGTACTCGTGAGCGGTATAGGGGTAAGGGGAAACAGGGTGCAACACCCAAGGCCGGTCTTAGGGTAAATGGCGCCTCAGGCGAACCACGCGATGGCGCCCTATTATAACAAAAAAGGCTCAAAGTGCATTCTACAATTAGCCAGCGTAATTATTTATTGTTTGTGTGGGATAAATCTAGAAATGCAGCTAACTCATCTTGGTTTGTGGTATGGAACACCGGCGTCGAAGATTCAATAGTTATCATGATGTTCAAACTTAAATTGGTGCTTGGCTTTTTTATAATAAAAATACAAGTGTTTAACTACGGTAATATTTTAAAATGTAAAATTTACAATAAAAAAGTAATATACGCTACGTGTGGCATCTTAGAGCCTAAAAACGCAATTAAATACAGATATTTTGGAAAATAATTTAAAATAACGTCACTTAAGAGTCAAATCCATTTTCTTTTACTTTTTGTGAGAAGTAAATCTGCTACGTTTCAAATTTTCTGAGACGATTATTGTTTTTTATTTTAAAATTATAAATAAAGAGACGGATTTGCTTTCAAAGAGAATTTCAAGGAAACAAATCTGCCTAAAACGAAATCAGGAACGAAACTTATTTTATCCTTTTTAAATATATTGCCCCAAATATTATCCGGAGGTTTTCTTATTAGCAAGTGCATCGTTCTACAAATACGTGTAGAAAACACCCATTTAAAAAAGCAAAAACGTTGATGAATTATTAAAATACTAAAGTCAAAATTTTAAGCACAATTTGAAAATCACCAGAATTTTGTGACGACAATATTTTATTTACGCAGCTAATAAAAACAAACAATTATTCATTAGGTCATTTAATCTGAAGTTCTTACAAGCAGACTCAACCAGTCACATTAAGTGAGAAAATAGAAGGCTTTTGCGTTAGATACTCTCAGTCTTAGTATTTTTTCACCTACCCCTGTCTCATCCTCTGCAGCAAAGGACCGCTCTTTCCTAGGCGTCTACAGTAAGTAATTGTCGCTAAAGAACACCGAAGGAGATTTGATTTCAGTCGACGATCCAGTGACGTTTACCGTACAACACAGAGCCGTGAAACAGATCAAAAGTGACCAAGGATTGAAGCCAGGTCTGTGACAGAAAATTTTGTCTCCAGTCTGCAGTTCTTATCGCTCACCCAAGCACGGATCGTTTACGTAAAGTAAATACACAAACAAAATCAACTGCCATGACTAATATCTGTAACAATTGCCTAACATGTATACAAACACCGCAATAAATATTTAACAGTAGAAAAGATTAACGTTTTGTGTTAACTGAGGAATTAAATATATTTTTATTTATGCAAGTTGACATTGGACATCAATGGATTTTTTTTATAAAAAAATGAGCAAATCTTATACACTGAAGTATTAAACTGCAATTTATTGCCATCATTTTTATGCGTTTTTCTTTAGCTTCACATATTTAAATTGAAAATTTTCGACTTTCTTAAAATGAAACCAACAAGTTTTTTTGTGATTTGCTCACATGAGGTAAAATCAATTTACACACAATGAGGAATAAAGAAATCCACAACTAACGGTTACTAATGACCTGATATTATTATTTAAATTATAAATTATCGTGAAATGCTTTTCTAAAATTTTTAAGAACATTAGTAGCCAGTTGGCAAATCCAATCTTTATATAATTATTACATTGTATACGTAATATAATTGGGCGTAAATTATTTTTTACGGATAACATTATGTTTTTGGTCAATTATATTTGTTAAATAAAATATCAAATATTTAAGCCCATTTAACAACCACTTTTATAACAAAGTATGTGTTACTACAAACAATTACTACCATATCTCGTGCATTTCAGATAAAAATAAAGTTTAAATTACTCTATTAGGTTATAGCAGTTAATTGTACTGATTTGTATATTTTAAGCTACACGTTTTCATTTTAAAGCTAAACTCAAATCTGGTAAATTATTAATGCATCGCAAACCCTATAAAGGTACTTTTCGTGCCTTAAGCTTTGAAAAATCAGAGATAAGCTTTTCATGATTCAACGTTGCTGCTAAATCCGATTCTATTGAGGTTATAGCAAGGTTTGATAGACGTGCGCCTGTCATAGTGGTTCTGGTGTAGGACTTGACAAGGCGAAGTTTTGAAAAGCTTCTTTCGCCGGAAGCAACAGTTATAGCCATAGTGAGAATTATTTTCAAGGCAATGACGGTGTTTGGAAATATTTCAGCGTAGTTATTCTCAATAATATAGGTTAGTGCTTCTTTTGGGGAAACTTGGTACTCCAAATAAGTTTTTATGAGTTGCAGTTCTTCAAACAAGCTCAAGGCACTCACATCAGACTCTTCTAAATAACTTAAGGCATTCTGTAAATCCATGCAATTTTTTCTTAGTTCATTGTCTGACATGTATTGAAGCGATTGAATGTCGTACAAAAAACCAAAGAGCTCACTGTGTCCGTGAAGTCCATTACATCTTTCAATTAGCGAATTAATAGCCACGTCTACAACAGCATTAAAAAATTCGACCTCAAACTTCTTTTTAGGGTCCACAAGTGTTTTGTCAGGAGCCTCATAATCAAACTGGCAGGTTCTTTTTCTTTTTCGTTGCTGCCCAGGAATATCGAACTCAATTTTAAGTCCTATTTCGTTTGAAATTTCTTGAGCAACAGCTATAGCCTTTTCAAAACCATTGTTCCGGTAATTTTCTAAATACTCCTGGGTTTTATTAAGTTCTACAATCGTTAAATGTAACTCAATGCTTATACTTTGAACTTTTTTACTTGCAACATTAATAGCAAACAGTATGTCATACCAAACAACAATCGAGACAACATACTCAAACGTCGACATGTATTCAATTAATGTAACGGCATCAAACCTGGTTTCGCTGTCTGTAGCGCTGTTAGAAAGTTCAGTTAAAGCTGTGACGACTTCAAACATTTGAAATCTCAGGGGTTTTACGCTTTCTACTCTTGCCTTCCAACGAGTTCCAGATAATGGTTTTAGTGTGCAGTTCTTCACGTGTGCTTTAAAAATTGCCCACCGCTGGGGAGAACAGCTAAAAAACGAATACAACTTCCCTAGAAATCCAAAAAACTTAGTCCCGGTGATGGTTGCGTTTGCAGTATCACCTAACACTAAGTTAAGATTATGGGCAACACAAGGAACAAAAAATGCCCTGGGATTTTTGTCCAAAATTCGTTTTTGAACACCTTTGTTGATTCCTCGCATGTTACTTCCGTTGTCATAACTTTGTCCGCGACAGTCTATAATTAATAAACCGAGATTATGCGAATATTTGAGAAAAATATCCGTAAGCATCTCTCCCGTGGAGCTTAGTGCTTCTACATAGCCCAAGAAACGTTCTTTGATGCTCACAACGTTTGCAGTAACGTTTACAAACCGAATAACTACTGTCATTTGTTCTTTTTTGCTTAAGTCTCGAGTGCAATCCAGCATAATAGAATAATACTTAGCTTCCTTTCATTGCCGCACGATAGTTTGTCTCACAGATTCTCCAATTAAATTTATCATTTCATTTTGAATGTGCTTTCCAAGGTAGGTGTCGCTTATTTTGTGAGTAGTTGCAAGTTTCACATGTTCTTTCAAAATATTGTCAAATTGTGCAATAAGCTCCACTAAACCCAGAAAGTTTCCGTTGTTGTTTTCGTACAGTCGTTCATTTGATCCTCTAAATGCTATGCTTCTTCGAGCTAAGAATTTTGTGATTTCAATGAGCCTCGTGAGAACGTTTTGCCACCGCTGTGTCTGTAAAAGGAAATTTAAATTAGTTGTTAGGTTATTAAATAAAAATTTGTTTATGTTACATAAACGCAGAATTTAAAGCTGCATTATGATTATGATTAACGTACATTTACAAAAACTTTTATAAGAAAATATGAAGTAGATTATTGTGAATTATTATTTTTGAAATCCGTGGCCAAACATTTTGGACTCTGGAAAAACAATATAATGGAATATTCAGCATTCCTAAAAAACATGCAAAAAAAACAATTTGCACATTTCTAAACTTGCAAATGGAACATCCTGCGCTTTTCAATACCCACGTAAACATATTGTTCTGCAATGTTTAGAAATTAGAAGGAAATGAAGTAAGCACTTTGTTTAAACAATTTTAAAATACGTCGTTTTGCACAGTTTATAACTTTTAAATTTGAACTTTTCAATATTTACACAAATAGTACAATCTGCACTTTTTGAAAATGACAAGAATTGACAAAAATTGAATTTTAATCGTTTTTAAAAAAAAATATTTTACACGTTTCAAAAAACAAGCAACTTGCAGGGTTTGTGCTTTTTAAAAACTCTGGATAAACATTGATTGGGTATGTATTGTTTTTTCAAAATCACGAATTCAAGACATTGCGGGAAATTTAAAATATCAGATTTAATATATTGCGAAAAATTTAAAAAAATTGATTTAGGATTTTGCGGGAAATTTAAAATATCTAGTTTTAAATTAGATATAATGATTTAAATAGAGTAGGCATTGCTTTCTTGTAAACTTGTAGTTTCTGCTTCATGAAGGTGCTTTTCTATAAAATTGCTAAAGAATAAATCTGAATTTCAAAAAGTTGGTCTAGCTGGAAACAGAAAGTGGTTCCTACTGCATACTTGACTAGGGTTCTCTACCTAAGTGGGTATTGCATATTTGACTTTGAGAGTTGGCAAGCAAGACTCAGTATTGCAAACAAAGGATGGGGACATTTGAAGAGCGTCTCAATTTATCAAATATTCCGAAACGTGAAGGAAATGTTTGTTTTTTAATATCACATTGAACCTAAATATTGTCTATGTGAATCAATCTAACAAGAACCACGCCAATACAAGTCGTACACCACCTAGAATTGAAAATAACCCATTCTGACAAATCATGCTACTTTTGAAATAAAAAGACCTTAAGTAACTCGACTGCATTTTACGTCGTTTGGTCACAGGGCCCGCCAAAGTTAAAAAAAATCAAATTTTAAGATTTTTCCAGACTAGTTTACTTCTACAGTTCTCATCTAATTTTAATGAAAGGTTTTTTCTGGTCCTCAGGCTGTTTTCTAAAAAGCGATTTTAGTATTTTGGGAAATTCGATAATTTTCATATTTTTCGTTGTTGAAAAAATCAAAAACATGTAATTATACATTGGAAGTCTAATATTTAAACGTCGATTTTGCCAACAAAATGGTAATTTTTGAATTTGTCAAAATCGTGATCAGTTGTCCTTTGTCAAAATTCTTTGTCAAAAAGATTAGAAAGAACTTTTCATCAAAATCAAATGAAAACTGCAAAAGCACCAGGGTGGCGGTGGAAAAATATGAAAATTTGAATTTGTTTGAAATTTGGCGGGGCCAAGATACTAAACGACGCAAAATGCAGTCCAGTTTCTTCAGGTCTGTACTATTAAAAATTAGTCTATTTTTTTAAATGGGTAATTTTGAAATCTGGGTGTACCACTTGCCTTGGTTCCCTTGTTATTACCCGAACTCGACTTTGGCGATGAGAAATAATTACTTATATACTCATGTAAAGAATATTAGGTTTCCTATTTCTTCCTCCCCTCTCCCGCAACAGGGATAACAAGAGAAAAATACGTGCTAAAAAGTTTATTTCCGCCAGCGATATTTTTCATTAATATAAACCGATGTAAGCAATTGTTTCTGAAAGAGAAAACAAAAATTATATGGTAATTTGCAAAACGTTTAAAGATTTAAAGATAAAAAGCAAAACAGTTACAAAAACAATTTTCAGATTTTAGAAATTTAAAAATGTAAATTATTCTGTTTTATCAAGTCTAAAGCGTTACGTTACAAAGGACCGAATTGCCGACCACCCAGTGCTACGATTTCGTTACGCTTAGTCCACCCACTAACCAACTCCGAATGCGTTACGTATTACTTGAACGTTTCGTAACTAAATACTATTAGAATTTAGCATCTACTTATGGACAACAATAAATGAGTTTTAGTATTTTTTATGAGTATCGAATTTTAAATTCTGAATCTTTTGAGCAAGTAAGCATATGCCTGAAGTTATTTCGTTGATATGACTAAATGCCATGACCATTCTGTACGAATCAACAAAAGCATAAATAAATACTGTAAAATAAACAGGACCTGATTCTAAAGAGCCTAGTTTCTAAACACTTAAATTAATTGACTTTTGTCTCGTTGTTTAATGGTACCTTGCGGTTCAATTTTAAGATTAATGTAATTTTTATTTTACTTCGATAATGAAAAATTATATAAAATAATCAACTAAGCTTGTGTAAAAAATGAAATTCACCTCAGCGTTAATGACTTTTTGATGCGCAGCATCTACAGTTGTGCCTTTCTTTAATTGCAGCTCTAAATCAATCCAAAGTTTCATATTTATTAAATGATCTCTGGAGGTTTCGTGCGTCCGAACGTCACCTGACATGTTTTTTCAAGCTGAGTATCCATTTTCTGTAAGCTGTATCTTTTTTGATCCAAACAATTTACAGCAAAAACAAAAAATAGCATCTTTAGATATAGAGTACACGAGCCATCTTCGGTCAATGCGTTGCTTGTTGGACAGCTCCGTGAAGTAGTTCTTACTTGTGAAACGACGGTTACAGCCGTTGCTCGGAAAATTATGATAAAGAACTCGCTTTGGTCCACAAGTCACAATTGCTACTTTTTGCGAATCCGAAACTATTTGTGGCCATTTGCCAGGATCACAACTACTGTCATTTTTAACATGCATTGAATTTCGACAAGAAAGGTGAGTGCATCCAAAACAGCATAGAACATGATTGTCCAGTTGTGAAGGTTCTATCGAAATATTTGAGTCTGCGAAGTTTACATTACTTATATTCTGATTAGTAGCTGGCAAGAATTCGGGCCCACTGGAAGCATCTCTCAACAAAATTGAATCTAGCTGATCCAGACAAGCACATGATTTAGCATGTAAAGGGTGTGTTGCGTGTTGTCCGATGCATCCTTGTCTACTTATTTCACTTTGATTCACACGGATGGGCTGCAATGCATCCACTACTTTGGTCTGGTTTGTATTAACTAGTACATAAATGTAAATAATAGAGCTGCTGTTAGTTCTTTCAACTTGAAATTCAAAAAATACCGAACAAAAAATAAATATTAAATAAGTATGCAATATTATTACATTTAAGAAAACTAGGTACACTCTCTTCATCAACGTAACCACCACTATTAAACTCATTAATGTTCGTTTCCGATGCAAGTTCAGCCTAAGAAATGAACGCCACGCCAATGTCTGCTTTAAAATACTTTTTCCATACTTGACTGATAATTCCTTTGCCAGGAGCCCAAGCAAGCTAAGAAATGTCAATGAGCTGTCATTAAACAAAAGCAGTAATATGTTTTATGAAATTTAGAACCCATTTTAGTTGCTTGGAAGAAACAGTTTTTTTAAAAACATGTTTTACTCAAAACCTGTTTTCATTATGTTTCTACTTGAAAGTGTTTCTAAATTAAAGTTTTGATATCTCCGTGTTTCATAAAAAGAGGGAAGTAACGTTACGACAGTCACGTTAATAATATTACAGTAGAACCTTTCAAAAAAATCATAACAGACAGGAAATGTTTAAAGGAAAAAATCTCTTTAATATTTTAATTTAAAGCGCGTACTGTTATTGCCTCCTCCTGCAACTTGAAATTTTGTAGGCGTTTTAAAGCCTTATATGCATCGTGCCGTCGTTTCATAACCACAAATGCGCATCGTCTGCGAGTGACGAACTCCACGCTTATAATATATCCAAATTTCTTGAAAGTAGATGAAATTTCCTGAAGGGTAACTAACTCTGACAGGTGTTCTACAAATAGTGTCGTTGAGCAAACTAATAGACATTTGTCCCGTTTTGTAGGATGCTCGATTTGCCATGCTTGATCTTCGATTGGATGTGTAATTGATGCAGCTACGATTGAATCTTGAATTTCATATGTCTCCCTGCTTTTCCTGTAGCAAAACAATAACAGACCAAAAACGATAATTACTATGTTACCTAATTTTAGTGGGTATTTGCTACAATATCATTGTTGTTTATATTTTTTGCAATGTTTCTATTAAATTATTATATTTTATGTTTAATTTAACATATGCAGTTGATAAATACATTTTCTGAAATTTCAAGTCAGTTTAATATTTTATACAATAGTTAAACGTATTTACTCTACATTAAAAAATCAATAAAATTAAATTACTAACTGCTGGCAGTTTTCTTCTTCAATATAGATATTATCACATATGTTGTCAGATTCGGTAGGTTTTGCAAACACAGTAATATACTTATTCAGTGACCCGTACTCTTTAGCCTGTTGTGCTTCTGCTTTAGCCTTATTTACTTTATTCTGCCAACCAGATAATTTCTTCCTATTCATTGTGATAGTTATTTTATTTTTGAACTTTAGTTTTCAACTATTTATTCATTTTCCATATTTGTAGCACTGAAAACATTTCCTAAAATGGTAACTGCGTTCATAAAGCAAATTGTTTTACAACTTGTACGAATAATGTTTGCAATCAGCACAAATGCAACTTACAGACTTCCATTGGAATCTGTTTGTGCCTAGAATATTTTAAGTCGTAGCGCGTTTATCATGAAGTACATGCAGCCACATACCACTAAAAAGTCATACTCCTGACTTGAAACTACGTGAAGGTTTAAAACGTGCCCTGCATCAGGGAAACCTCAGGAAAGTACTAGCCATTCATTCTTAGATGAAGGATCTAAATCTTTAGCACTGGGCAATCATTGAGTAACAAAGCCATAAACAATCTTGCAACAGGGTCGTACTTTATTATGTCTTTATTATTTATAAATATACTTCAAAAGTTTATTTCAGTGCAATGTGGACCACACTTGATACAAAATTTTCAAACTTCAGTTCGTGGCTAGGCGCACTCGACAAGAGCGTGTTTGGAAGGCATCAGGCAGCCTTTACTGCCTAAATCTCTGGAAATGTGTAAATTTCGGAATAATTAATTGGAGACAATTCTGAAAGATAATTTTTATTGTACATTCAATAATAACAAATGTCATTTACAATATTTTGTAATGTTAAAAAAAGATGTTTCTAGGTGGAAAGTAGTAATGTTCCTTGAACTAAGGTATTTAGTTATTTTTTTAAATATTTTAAGTTTAATGCGCTTTGGCTGTAGAGTAGATAACATTTGTTGTAGCAGCCAAAGTATCGTAGAGCCAGAAGTTTTTGACTGTAACAAATGCCCAAACGCCAAAACTAGCTATGCAGCCCCAAAATTAATGGTCAATCTATGATTCCCCTGTCCTTGCTAATAGTTTTAGATGCCAATAACATTCACGTAATAAAACTTGTATGACAAGGAAAACTATGATGTTGTAGTGCATTAAGTAACATTTCAAAAATTCTATAAATTCGAACTTGTTGGTAGTGCAGCAATCTCATTGCGCATGTACAAAACATTTAAATCTATATAGGCGAATAATTTATTGTTGTCAGTTTTTTCTAAAATGAATCAACCTTCTTTGTTAAATTTTAGTACATAGAAGCTATTAAAAAATTCAAGTTTATATATATATTTACGATAAAGGTGAGCAAGAGTGTAGTTTTTAAAGTGGCAAATTCATGCAGTAATATTTTATAGAAAAAACATGGTTTGGCCGTTTAGTTGCGTTAAATGTTTATGTGTATAAAATTATTTAGTCGTCGTTCTGTGCGCCAAGAATTGAATAGAAACATCCTTGGGCATTCCAAGAAAAGAATACTATTATAAAGCCATATAAAGATAGAAATGATGTGATTTCTTTTGAAATTGCATTTCTTCTTGCTCCACTTATTGAGCAAAGCGCAAAGTGCGAACAATAGGCTCATACAGGGGCGGACTGGCCATGAGCAATTTTGGGAAATTCCAGATGGGCCCCCAATTCCTTATACATTACGTAAATGGGAACCTTGGGCCCCTCAGTTCAGCGTGGGCCCCCTGATCGCCAACCCTCGTCATTCAAGTTTTCTGGGCCCCCAGAAGGAACCAGTCCGCCCCTGGGCTCATATATGTACTTTCGGATTCTACATGCTGCTACGTTTTGAGCGCTGGTAAAGAATGAGCAGAGTTCATGTTTCTTGCACTCCGGCGCTCAAGAGGGAATCGGTGGAAATGGATGTTTTAGAATGCCTTTGCTTATTTTATACTGCTCAAGGTACTTTATTATAGAACTTTAAGTTATTTTAGTAGTTTTTAAAAATACATAGATAGGCACAACCCCTAAGTGATGAGCGCAGCAATCGCACTTACACTCATTGCCGTGAGTGCGAGTGTTGTGTGCGAGTGCAGATTTAAATTGTGTGCACTCATTTAGTGTGCAAGTGTAGTGCAGTCAGCAACCCACTCATAAGTGTAAGCGTTAGTCTATGCAAGTTGCACTCACGTTTCCTCAGTAGCAAATAGGATTCCTATTTATAATATGTTTATAAACTCAAACAATACTGCATGCCGATGCTTTATGAAACTGCTACAATCCGCGTAGAACTATTCAGTTTAATTAAAAATACAATTTTTAAAAATTTTAAGAAGATATGACTTTAGACAAACTTGAATAAATCAAATAAAGGCGCGATGAAGGATGCCACATGAGCGTGAGCGCCTTTTATTTAAAATGAGCAAGCGTGAAGGTGAGTGCGAATAGCAAGTTTTAGATGACGTGAGAGTGAGCGAGAGGGTGCGTGCATGCCACTTTATAACAGTCCCTCATAAGGTGTACGTGAGTGAGAAGTAAATTCTTATCTATCTAAAAATATCGTTAAGTAAAAACAGAACTTTAAAGTTTCGTATTAAAGGTGACACAAGGACAAGGACTGCGATGTAAAAGTACATGATGTACATGTGTGAGCTTTCCTGCTTACTTTTATGCAACAGTATTATTTGATACTGAAGCGCCTAATTGCTTTTTAAGAGCGCTGTATTTTCATACGCTCTACAGTTAGCACTTATCACGCGGCGCACAAGTTGTGGTTGACTCCCTGTTTGGGGCGCTCAGTATATGTGATTATACTATGAGTAGCAGCAGTTTCATAAAAAGCAAGTTAAAATGTATTTCAGGCTTCCTTTAATGTTTTCAAACACGCAATATATTTATTACTCAGGATATTTCAAGCCTCAATTCTATGATATCTAAAATAAAACGTATTTAGGGCGCCTGATTGCATTTTCAAGCGCTCTGTTTAATTAAGTTTTGAATATAAAGTGCCAGTTCAATTATGTGTAGGTCAGAAATAATTTTAAAGCGACAAACTCTAATTTGTACTTTTAGCAGCAGCCGTTGTGTGATTTAACTGTTGATATTCACTCAAAGGTACCTGCAATGCCTCCCTTAGTATTTTTATGAGTGATGCAGAAATCAATTTTTTTAAAGCTAAGCCTTCCAAATTTTATTTTTTCCTGATCAAAATTTTGCGCGTCTGTAAATTTTGGCGCCCAAAGCGGCCGCCTTGATCGCTTGGTCCTAAGTCCGGCTTCGGAACACCGACTCCAATCCAGACAAAGACGAGAGATCTGCCTAGAAGACAAGGCAGTAGTTTGTATTATTATTTCGTCAAAATATCTCTCTCTCCTTTTGAGCTGGCCAATGGGCAGCTAAGACCATGTGTCCGACGGACTAATCAGCGATTGAGACCATGTATGATAGCTACCAATCGCTTTAGTTTCCGCTAAACTTTGAATTTGAACTGAAACTCAATTACGGAATTTGAATTTGATTTATTCCTACCAAAACGAGGCAATCTTACTCAAGTTTATCCTTGCTGGTGGGAAGGCGTAATGTGGAAATGGGCTGGACTATTTTCCAGGAATAATAACATACCTCTGCCCAGTCTTCTAGGCAGATCTCTCGTCTTTGCAATCCAGAGCGCCACCGACTCCCCCGACCCAGCAGCTCAGTAGTTAAACCACTTGGCCGCCGAGCCGGGATGTAATTGCTTATATAGTGAGCATGGATAATATATGAATGTTCTCTAAACAGTTAATTTGCCTAAAATCGAGTTTTTTAAGTGTTTTTGTGTTTTTTAGGCTAAATAATTGCTACTATCATGTCCTGCACTGTAATATTCACAAAACCTGAACTTTTATTGAGAGTATTTTTTTTCAACTGGCCCATAGTGCATGTGTTGATGTGTTGTTATGTTTATGGAAACTCGTACGTATTGAACACCTGTCACATTGACATTGAAAGTTAAAGTCGTAAATGTTTTATATTCGTACAATGCTGCAATAATATATTGTCCATGTAATTACTTTTCTACTTCTCTGCTTTACGTTTGCATACTTCACGAACGAAGGTAAAACAAAAACCCGCGCTTCGCGCCCGATTCGTCGACCGAGAACCCGAAGTATTTGCTGAGTTCACAGGGAATAATGGCTTTAATATACGAGCAGTACGTTATTATGGCAACGCTCAAATTACATCAGCGCCTCACTCTACTTTTACTTTTCATGATTGAATTTATCATTTTATTAAATGTGTGGTCGCACTCACCAGTTTGTCAATTTGACGGAACGGACGAAAGGTGGTTTAGGTTTTGCTAGTACTAGTTGTCTGGGTGTGACAGGTGAGGTTACAATTAGGCTTTAAAACCGTGGGCTGCAAAAAAATGGTAACAGTGCAAATGCTTTTAGTAAAACAATTTTTATTACAAGTAGGTCAGATACTGGTGGGGTATTTAAGAGTGGTTTGGTTTGGTTGCAAAAAGCACGGGTACTAGTAGTATAAGTGACCATTGTACAAATACGTGTAGCTAAAATAGATTTGAATAATTTTTCAAATAATTTAATTCAAAACCATTGGTGACTTTTCATGCTTTATTTAAACAAGTAACACTTTCAGGATTGTCCATGACCGACTTCATCTGTCTGGTCAAGGGGTCTGCCTGAAGACTAGTAACATCATTCAGTTCAGAAAATTGTTGCAATGATAAAAGGGAGTACCTAAAGCTCTGATTTTTAAAGGAAGTCATTTATGGACGATCCCCTACTACGTATAACCCATATACCTATGTGCATGATATTTGGTTAAACCAATGAAAACGGGGTACTTAAAATTGTATTACTTGATCGACGCAATTTGTGGACGATACCTTACATATACCTTATATACCATATAGTTTTGTGCATGACATAGTAGCGAAGACGTACATAGCAAAGTACCTATGCTGGTAATTTTTTTTCTATGCGCAAAACTAAAGGAAAATAAAAAACGGCAGGAAAATATTAGGGCTTGGACAAAATTTGAGCCAATAAAATTTTCCGAAATTTTGAACCCACTGGCATGCATTGCATTGTTACCCATCTAAACAATGCGTAAATGGATTTATTGTTTTTTTAAAGTAACCCACTCTTCACTCGGATGACTTATTGTCTGTCTGGTCCCAAAAAAAATTATTGTGAGAGACAACGCACGTAGGTACCTACTGAGAAATAAAGATAAGTATGTAGGTCAATGTGTTTCCATGATCGGATTCTAATGGAGAGAAAACAAAACTGAAAAAAATAGCAAAAAATGCTCGATTCAACTGGAAACTGCGGTAAAACTATTGCTGCAATCCTAACGAAAAACTATGCAGCACTGCGAGCGCGTTATTGTAAGCGCTTAAACTTCTTTTGAAAAAATCTAGTTGAAACCTGTCCTATATACGGACAGACAGACATGCAAACAAAGGGACGGACAAAACCATTTCAAAAGCAATTTCAATTTTTAACCCTGCCAGGTTGGTCGAGAGGATCGGGGTCTGCAGTTTGGAGTTTGACGACTTCCAGACTCAGACCGCAAGAATTGTAGTGTGGAGTCGGAAGACTTCCACGCTCAGCCCCAGTTCGATCCCCAGCTCTGGCAGGCTAGACCTGGTTGGCTCTGTGTGAAAAAGTACGAGCCGGGCCACAGGCACTTGTGTCTGTGCTCTCTATAGTCACCCTTGGTTGTGAATAGAGAAAGAGTGTTGAAGACAAAAAAAAATTATTGAGCTAAAAGCTCAGCATCTAAAAATGAGGAAATAATAGGTACGCACCTTCATACTCTCATCGCTTCTCATCGCGTCTCATCGCTTAATTTCTCAAAAAATTGCCATAGTTACGGCTTTAAATATTTTTTTGAGAAATTCTCAAAAGTTTGCACCCGTCAAACTACTCGTCATTTTAAAGTACAGTTACAATGAATAGGGCTGGAATGACGTTGAGATGTTATCTCAAAATAAGCAACACGTCTGCTGTGTTTAAAAAGCTATGCTTGAATGAGAAATATGTTTTCTCACCTCCGAATCTCAAAAACTTTTATTGAATTCGCAGTCAGTCTCAACTTTGTTAATATTGCCGTAACTATGGTAATAATTTGATAAATTGAGCGATGAGACGCGATGAGAAGCGATGAGAGTATGAAGGTGCGTAACTTATATGTATTTCGTTGCCACTAAGTTAGGAATATAGTTATTGTTAATTTACAACAAGTGACGGGTATCCGACTTTGCCTTTAGTGTCAACTCAATGTTGTTTGTTTCATTCAGTTCTAAGGATTTAACTTCCTGGTAATAAACTTCCTGTGCAGCTGTCTAAATGTGAATTAATTCAAAGGGCGACATTAAATATTTGTCACCCCTGCATATGTATAATATCATCATTAGTTTTTAATTCCAAAGGAATAGATCTAAATACAGTCGTAAAGATTTTGAAACACGCGTGTGTATACATCAATTGCAGGTTCTTGTTTTTAAATCAGAGAATACCACCTGGCGTGATTCCCCGGTTAGAGTAGATACTATTTAATTTATCAACTAGCGACCAGAAAATAGAAATTAAATCACCAAATGTGTCAATAAATTATGTCATCTTGTCACCATGAATGAATTACTGGAATCGCATAAAATATAATAATGATAATGTTATTTTTATTCTGCTGTTTTAAATTTTAAACTACTTTGCTGTAGTTTGTAATAACATGTCGGTACATAATCTTCGGAGAACTATAAATACCTCATAGTTCTATTAGCTCACAATACTTTTACACAGTACTAACTTGGAGGTCTTGTATATTTGTAATTCTTAAAAACATTTCAGTCACAGTTGAGACCGCTCTGGCTCTGGCTTTTGTTCTACCGACAGACCAATTCTGGGTAAACCAGTGCAAGCCAATCGGTCCCTAACGAGCCCTTAAAAAAAATTGACCGAGGGTCCCTTTTTCTTGAAAAAACTACCTCAATTTGAGCCAGCCTGAGCCCGGAGGAGGGAAATCGTTCAACACCGTTCTTTTTATCTATTTTACCTCCTCCGGTCCCGCTTCCTTTTTTGAGGGAAAATTTTTTCCACCTCATTGAGCTTTTACCTCAATCTCCCCCAATCTGAGCCAACCCCCTAGGTACTGGAAGTAAATTCTACCTACCTACAAAAAATGTTCAATACTAATACTAATATGACTAATACTAATAGTACTTGGCGTAACACCATAAAAATGAAAATAAATCAATGAATGCATAAATAATATATGATACACACAAACACCAAAGGACATTTTATTTTTAATTTTTTATTATTATTAGGTTTTTGTGTTTCTAGTTACAATTATTAACAATTTGATAACTTTTAATGGAAAAAAAGATTTAATTAATAATAACTTAGAATTAAAATTATTAATTAAAAATTAAACTTAACTTAATTCTGCATCATCTCACTCAATATTCATGCACAAATTTAGTAGCAGGTCGTTATTGGAGTTGCAACTCATTTCAGTTTCTGTTTGTTCACAGCTTGCACCTTTTATTTTTCAGTTCTGGCCTGACTTCTGTTGAATTTTATTTTTTTACTGACAACTAACAACTGACACTGACTCTTACAAAATGCGAAAACAGTACGAAAATAACTTTTAAATTGGGGGACGTGTCGTCACTATTGGCAGCAATACTGACATAAGAATGTACTCAAATCCTCCAAAACTGGGGAACTGAACAACTGAAAACTTGAAAAATCATACCAGATAAATTCTAAACTGGTGTTAGTCCGCAGGTTTTAGTTTACGTGTTAGTGTGTGGGCTTTGGTGTTTGCTCAAGCTTTAGCTTTAGCAACTTTGGCGGTGGTTTAATTAATAGTGGGAATTTGTGATTAAACGTTCGCCCAAAATGCGAATTTTTAATATTTAAAATAATTTAAATTACATGGTGCTCAAACAACTAAATAATACCCACAGTAATTAATACATGTGTCAAATGTAACAACATCTAGAAAGAGTCGACTCTTCATCTGGTGCTCCGTCTGCGTGGTGGGGTGTAGAGTTTAGTAAAGACTCACATTTATCGACATTTAATTATTGCAATTTTTATCCCGCTCGGGATGCGTAAGTAAAAAAGAGTAAGCTACTAAGCTATCTGATGCATTTAATCTATTATGCTACTTAGTTAATTCAGTGTTCAGTTTGTCAGCGGTACAGCCACACAGCGGGACACTTCTATCCAGTGTCTGCACAGTACTTATTTATGGTTATGACACGATTACATTAATAATGAGCATACATAAATCTACAAAAGCGTATATTAAAATTTAAAATTAGTAGTTGCAGCATGTGCACTCAGCTGTGCCCAGTGTTCACACTCCACAGTCAGTATCATTTTTTCAGTTTCAGTATGAAGTATGCGCCTTTGCATGCAATATATGTATGCAACTTGCAACATTTAAATGCACCAACAATGCTTAAAAAATAAAATATTGAATTTGACATTTTTAAATTTTTTAATACCGCAATTTTGTAGCTATTAAGCCATTAACACCAAATTTGTTAACAATGACACATTAACTTTATTTAAAAATGCAAACGATTCAAAATAATTAAAATTGCGCAGATAAAAATAAACATGATTAGTAAATAATTGTTGATTAATTCAAATTCCACGTTTAATTGTATTTTATGAAAAATGAAAAGGTTTTAGTGTTAGTGTGTGGGCTTTGGTGTTTGCTCAAGCTTTAGCTTTAGCAACTTTGGCGGTGGTTTAATTAATGGTGGGAATTCGTGATCAAACGTTCGTCCAAAATGCGAATTTTTAATATTTAAAATAATTTAAATTACATGCTGCTCAAACAACTAAATAATACCCACAGTAATTAATACATGTGTCAAATGTAACAACATCCAGAAAGAGTCGACTCTTCATCTGGTGCTCCGTCTCCGTGGTGAGGTGTAGAGTAGAGTTTAGTAAAGACTCACATTTATCGACATTTAATTATTGCAATTTTTATCCCGCTCGGGCTCAGTTTTACCAAAAACAGTTATTTTAATTTTCTTGTAATTAAATTCAAGAGAAGTTTTATAGTTGAAATTACAAATTTTATTCTCAAGCCCATAATAAATCAACCTAACTTCATGTATATATAAAGATACAGTACATACATTACTACTGTAGCACAGTAGCCATCAGCCAGAAAACTTATACTTAATTCACTGTGACACCACTGACACCGACACCTGACACCGTCCCCGCCATTGCCGCCACAGTCCGCCACACCACAACACAGGGTATAGGTATCAGCAGTATATTAATTCAGAAAACTTATACTTAATTCACTGTGACACCACTGACACCGACACCTAACACCGTCCCCGCCACTGCCGCCACAGTCCGCCACACCACAACACAGGGTATAGGTATCAGTATATTAATTAATTAATTAACTAATATTAAACAAATATTACTATTACTATTATTACTAGTAATCATCACTCACTCGTACCGCTGACTATTACTTTTATCTTATATCCCGTGTCAGAAAAGTGCCAGCTACGGTGTTGGTGTGTGATCAGTGTGATTCATATATTATTACTATCGTATACAATAATACAATATATTTATATTTCATCTTACTTTTACATTACACAGTATCTCTGATATTTTTTTTATGACAGTATGAGTCCAAAACAACCTTTACGACATATCGATCACTCTTACACTTTTGGGCTCAAATACCCCACTACGGATATCAAATTTCAGGACTCTAAAAGCTCTATGAGCTTTTTGCGCTTTTTGAGCATCGATGAGCTTCGAGAAAAAAAAATGAGCCCGCGCGTGCCTGCTATGTTTTCGATTTTACTGACCGGAGCTTCGGTCAGTGCGATCGGTCCTACCGGTCACCGGCTCCGTGTCTTACACTGGGGTAACACCTTTAACTTCACAAATAAGATTCTCAACTTAATGACAACAGCATTATTTCCTTAGTTGGCATAACCTGACAATAAGAACAAATTTTTCTTAATTACATTATTAACATCCAATTCAAAATATGTAATTATCCTAGTGAGTTTTTATTGCTTGATGACTACACTTATAATGATTTGCTAAGATGTGACATGATTATTTCCTAATTTTAATCCTATTTATTAACTATGATTGGCAATCAAAATTCTTAAATATGTTTCTTGTTTTCATGTAGTATGTATAGCATGCAAACTTTAGGAATAAATAATACACGGCCCATACTATACAAAGCATGTTCTACATAGTAATTGTCGCTAGCACATTAAATTTTACTTTTGTAAGGCATGCAAAATTAATAAAATATTTTAATACTCAGTTTGTAAACAGTCACCCTAAAATATTTTCAAAATTTACAACAATGGCGGAAATAAAAGTATACCTACATTTTGTAGATGAGCTAGTAAGTAGTTTATTGAATTAAATACATGAATATAAAGTTATTGATTGTAAACTTTAAAACTATTAAGTCATACATATATAAGTACTTTTCACACCTGCATTACTCATTAAGTATGACTCAAACGTCAACCACTACGTACACCCATAGTTTAAAATTTACATAATTTTAGTTTACAATTTCATAAGCTTAAAATCAAATGCCAGTATGAGCATGAAGAATGATGATGCATGTACATTTCTTGATATATGAATTTATCCTTCGCTGCATGCCTATGTATATATATTATGTTTGATGCATGAGTTTTAGTTCACTTATTGTTTGTAAACAGCAAACTGCATGATGAGCATAAATGCACTCATTACAACTAGTCATTCTTTATACATACATATTTCCACTGTTATTTAATTCTAGAGTATTTATATACTTGTATTTATATTCTACAATAATTCTTGATATTTCACATTACGTAATTTTCCGTTCTGTAAAGATTTCATTCACGCTGAAAATTAGATCAACTATTTATGTCGGGACCAACTATGTGGTCATTGCGAAACTAACCTAAATTCTTCGATAATTTATTAAATTATAATTTGTACTCTGAATGTGAAATCAGGGATTGAATTGGATGATGGAGAGAGATTAAATAAAAAGTACTGCTTATGAAAGGTCGTGTTTTTCCGCTTCTCTCGAAAAGCCTAAAATATTACTTGAGACGTCTTGAATATATTTAGAGCTTCCATACGGTTGTAGCATTTTTACTTTACCCCAAAGTCATTATTTTCCACCCGTATCACTTTTCATCTTCATTTCTACTTGTGTTTACTTCTATTCTCGATATTTGCACTGTTGTATAACCCATCTGTTTCATAACCACTGAGTTAATGAGTCTTGGTCTTTAGACCCGTATCAGCACATACACAGATTTCCACTAGGGTGAGTCTGTCTAAATTTTCACCCTTTAACAAAAACATGTGCTAAAAACAAAAATCCTGTCTGCACCCAACAATATTACAAAAATAAAAAGTATTTTTTATTAGTACCTATAGTTCATGAGTGTGCTATGCTTTTATAATCACACGATTGTAGATTACAGCAATGGTAAAGTTGAAAATTAAAATCTAAAAACTAACAATTGGTAACTTTTCTAGTTGAATCAAGGTCTTATGTATGAGAAATAGCTTGCTAAAAATTTAATGAGCGGGATACGTTTCTATTGAGAGTCGTAATTAATAATTAAAACATTCGAAGCAAACATACCGTTTTTGTTTAACCGTGGCCAATTTTGTCCGTAGGAAAGGCCAGTTCACTTTTTTATTTGAGCTCGTTCAAATAATAGTATTAAATAATTTTTCTATGCGTTCAATTAAAATTACCAGGAAACAAAACTTTAAGCAATCGATTCAATAATATATGACATCCATCTGAATGTGGGCCACATTAAAAGAAGTATAATAATAATAATTTATTCATTTGGTCGATTTGGCCTCAGCTTATACAACATTCATTATTTACAGATTGATTATTCGAGATGAATTATAAAAAAAGTATAGCTATAGATCTAATTATAATTTATATACAGTGTGTTTCATTGAAATAGACTCCGGCATGTTTTGGGGGGTAACTTTCCCCCACGCACGAATAATTCAACGAGATAATTATTTTTTGTTGACAACCAACTAGGTGCTATGTTTAAACTTTTGTTGACCCCCAGTGGTCAAGAGGTTACTTCACAATTAAATAAAACCCAAAAAATGGGTGTTTCAATGTAATAGACTCAGAACACGGTTTTTCATATCCAAAAACGTCTTACTTTTGAACTCGTAGATGAAAAAATGCAAATTTTTGTCAGCTTACTCACAGATGTATTACTTATAACAAGAAACACTCATTTGGATCATACAGTTACGATAGCACCACTGACTGGGGAAGGGGGGAGGAGAACTGGTCCTCATCGCGTCACTTACATTTACCGTTGTTTCTTATTGGGCGGTCCTGACTTGTTTCAGTTATTAGTCCTTTAAATTTCCAAACAAGCACGGATTAAAGTAAATTAACATAGGACATAATGCCAACTGAATTCTCTACAAAGTGACATATTACACATGACTAAGGTCACACGGGGTCACAAGGCACCCGCATATAAACTTTGAACGCAGTTGCGCAGTGGGTTCGCCAATGTGTACATAAAGGATTAAAAGAGAAGTATAATGATAACTTTTTCTTCATTGTGCGTCAGCTGGGTAAAAAGTTACAGATTTTCAAAGTTAAAAAAAACTGAACCCGATCACATTTACGTGAAAGAGATATAATTCTGACGTCATTTGCGCGTCACCCCTAACCGGCTTACCTAATGTGAATGCAAAAGCAGCTAAGTGGGGCTGTCTAACATACATTTTCACGTGACGTCATTTGCGCGTCACCCCTAGCCTGCTTACCTTATGTTAATGCGATAACAGCTAAGTGGGGGTGTCAAGAAGAAATTTTTACGTGACGGTATTTGCGCGTCACCCCTAACCGGCTTACCTAATGTGAATGCAAAAGCAGCTGGGTAGAGCTGTCTAACATAAATTTTCAAGTGACGTCATTTGCGCGTCACCTCTAGCCTGCTTACCTAATGTTAATGCGATAGCAGCTGGGTTGGCGTGTCTAGAAGAAATTTTTACGTAACGTCATTTGCGCGTCACCCCTAACCTGCCTCCCTACTGTAAATGCGATAGCAGCTGGGGGGGGGTGTCTAAAAGAATTTTTCACGTGACGTCATTTGCGCGTCACCCCTAGCCTGCTTACCTAATGTTAATGCGATAACAGCTGGGTGGGGGTGTCTAGAAGAAATTTTCCCGTGACGTCATTTGCGCGTCACCCCTAACCTGCTTATCTAATGTGATTGCAAAAGCAGCTGGGTGAATCTGTCAAACATAAATTTTCACGTGACGTCATTTGCGCGTCACCCCTAGCCTGCTTACCTAATGTTAATGCGATAACAGCTGGGTGGGGGTGTCTAGAAGAAATTTTCACGTGACGTCATTTGCGCGTCACTCCTTGGCTGCTCACCAAATGTAAATGCAATAGCAGCTGGGTAGGAGTGTTTAAAAGAAATTTTCACGTGAACCTGGCTGGTAATGGCGCTATGTTTTTCGTTTCATAGCTGGGCATGTGTCTTGCGCTCAGCAATGCTTATCGCTACCCCTGTTTTTATGGTGCTTACTTCTAAATTTTTTGACTTTTGGCAGTTCAACATTTATTTGCTTAGCAATAGTCAGTTTGATTACAGTGAAAAAACAATACAGACCTGCTGGCTCGCTTTTGTGATTGTTTTAAAAAAGTTCTCAAATAAAAGTGTTAACAGTTTGACCTGTAGCGTGGGGCCAACGGACGGACGGACGGACAGACGGACATGACCATTTTATTCGATGCTTGCTCAGCATCTAAAAATTGAAAATTATTATCTATAAAATTACTAGTACAATAAATGTTTCCAAAATTGTAGAAGAAGTAACGCAACTTTATTACTATAATTACAATACACAATACAACACGAATCACGGATTTTGATTTACTATAAGTACCTTCCAATAAATAAACCACTTAACAGAAACAGACCTAATAACGATTAATTACCACACAATTATTTAGATTCTCGAAGTAATGAAGCTTCAATAGGGCCTTAAAAACTTTAATACTAAATATTCTGAGAGATTAAAACAAGTAATTATTATTGTCCTACTAGTTTCATCTTTGGCTAGGGCAGAAAGCAGGACATTTTAAAATGCAATGCCAAATTCAGGTTTTAATTAAATATCAAAATAATTGCAGAAAATCACAAATTACAATTTATGGCAAATTAGGAAACTTCACATTCCTTGTTCACGAAAATTTGCACTGTATAATAAATACAATTGCATTTAAACAGTCTGCTCAAGACAAACTGCTTTTAGCGGTTTTGTTCAAACGCCTTTCTGATTCTGATTGGATTCTCCAGAGGTGGCTATTCAGTTGGAACTCAAACTCAACTCCATTTAAATTTTACACTCAGTCTGAAACTCCACTAATTCCTTGTACTCAAAATTTTTCTGCACTCAAACTCAAATTTTCAATTGAACTCAGAATATTTTGGCACTTAAACTCGTACTCATAAGAGCATGAGGAGGAGAGGGGGGTATAGATGCCTTGTACTTATGTATGTACTTTTAGGAAGGCTTTACGGATGGAAAATGAAGAGGTACTAATTAACGGTTTTAAAAAGCATTACCGCCAGAAAAATGCTTGGGCCCTCTTTTTGACGTTAGGAAGTTGACTTAGAAGAAACATGACTAGTCATTTACTATTATGCAGTTTTACACAGAAGTAGTAACCATTTTGCATCACTCAATTAGAAAGGCAGTATTAATTAAGCAGTTGCCAGTTAGCAGATGTATGTACGTATACTCATTTAAACGGGTGTATTGGTGTGCATATGTGTGTTTGTGTGCATACATTTGTATGTATTAGGATATTTACGCACAGGTGTATACGCGTACACGTTTGTATGTGTGTGTGTCAAATAAGATTTCAACCTTTCTCATTCGGGTTGTCTAACGTAACTTTTGACAAGTCATCCGTTGGCAATTTATATGACTTCGCATGTATGTGTGCTTAACAGGAACGAAATCATGCATAAACAGTATATTGTGTCTTGAATTCTTCGCTACTAACCCTCTTATGTGATTTTCTACATGCATGATCAACAAGAAAGGCCATTTTCAGACGACCAGTAAACTAGCAACAGTTCAGCCCGTCAAATTTAGAAACTCTTTGCATTCTGTTTGTAACTTTAAAATTAAAAACCAACAATATGACGAAAGCAAATTTTTCTATTTTTTCAAAGTAAAAAACACATGTAAAAGTCAATTTATTAAATACGTAAATAACTTCAGAAGCATTAGCTCTACAAACAAAGCTCAAGCTAAACCCTATGTTCTACATTAAAGGCAGTAAAATCATACTTTAAATATTTCTAGAATTATCCAAGACATGACGTGTTTCGGATTCAGCAACTGTAATACGATTGTTACAGTGGTGTTCATCATTTGTGTTTCGTAATTAGGTCAAGTAACATTTAAAACGCTGGTTGAAGGACCTAGTCTCGTCTGCATATTGTCAAACAAGTATATTTATTTATTTTGTTGAGGATTTTGTATTAAACTAGTAAGTATTTTTTTAATTCTTGTGTTACTATAAAGTATATTTAAAAATATTAAAAATTATTTTTACTTCAACAAACCTTGTTCAAGGCAATTAGGGATATTTGGTTAACAAATAGGTTTTTACACATCGTCATTAAGTTGAATAGACGAAGTGAATTAAATAACATATAGATAAATTTAAAATTGTAATTTAGATAGATTTTATATCTGTAGACATGAATATTTGGATATCAAGATTAAATGCTTCAGTTTGGTGTTTTGTACCTTGTACGTTCTACAGTAAAACAAATTGCTTACATAACGGTTGCTGTTTTAATGTCAAACCTTTATATTAGAGCAATATTGATGAGTTTGTTTGTCTGTTAAACTAGCTCGGTTATAAATTGCTTGTTAAAATGGAACAATACAAGAAAAATTTGGCTCTTAGAAAATGAATATGTACCTTTATTTGGTTTATTTTTACTTTAAAGGAATAATTCCACAACCCAGTAAAATAAGTTGTTTTTAATACTGCATATTCAAAATTACCTAATTGCATTTTGAGTTGTTTTATGCAGTGGCAGTTGAAGTTCAAAAACAATAATAATTTAAAATGTGTCCATCCTATCACATCTATATTTCTTATCCCATTCTGACCAAATTTAATTCCCCTTATTATTAGACCTTTTTTATAAAATGTAAGCGGATTTATTCAAATTTTTTATTTACTATTTATATACTTGTTTTGTTGTAAAAATATGCTAATTATATTCACAACCCTATTCATGTTGTGAGGCTTCTGTTATTGTGCAACAGTTACTTAAATTTTTTGCTGATCTATAAGAATTGCAAATTGAGACATCAATTTTTAGCTGGCTTAAAAAAACAAAAAAATATAATTCTTAGAAACCCCTTTGATTTCTAAACTTTGGCAGACCGCTGTGACCAAGCATCTCAAAATTCAATCGAGTTACATTTGACCTGCAATACATAAAATAGTTTAATACTTTGAAGTGGGTGTTTTTTAAACTGGTATGTACATATTTCTTATCATTCCGTTGTCATTTATTATCAGCTCTGCTTTCAAAAATCCTATTTATTCATACTACTAATTGTGTTCGGTAGTACTTTTTCCTAATTTTTACAACAAGAGATTGTTTGCTTATTTTTAAAAGTTTATATTATTGAATTGTAAAACGCTTTGATCCTGTATATTACATTGTTTAGCTGTATACAAATATTAGGGAGAGTGGTTTATGGTGTTGACCACAGTTGTATTCTTTGGGAGGTAAAAGAGTACAAACAGTAATGGCCCCGCTTAGAGCTCCAAAGGGGTACAAAACTATTGGACCTCTCCGTTTATCAGTGCTTCGGAAACGGAAAAATTTGTACCTGTAGCTGCACCCGAACCTGTACCCATAAATGTATCCGTGCATGTACTCTTGCATGTACCCGTACCTGATTAGGATACCCCGAACATCCTGATTATCACAACCAAGCATTATTTATGAGCGGAGAAGATTACAGCACAGCAAGCGCACATTACCGAATATGCCGCTACATGAACGTTTGTGACAAAAAGACACGTGTGTTTGTGATGTCGGATTTGTTCACGATCCAACGGCGGACTATAGTTGCAAATGCATCAAAGAGTCGTGTGAAGATGATTAGGTAGAAAAATACGAATTAGCAGTTGAGAAATACAAAAAAGACAGGAATAAAACTCATTTGTGGTTTATTTAATTTTTTTTGAGTATCATGATCATACTGGTTACTATGTGCTAAAATAAAATAAATACAATTAGAAAAAAACTAATAAATTGTGTCTACTTTTGAGAGAAAACTTAGTTTATACTGTAATACTTATGACACCAAGTAATGCGTAATTAGGCTATGTGCATATACTACACTACAGCAGCCGCAGTTCCTATTTTATGCTTTGTAAGACTTCTTAGCTGGTCGTTTCGAGCAAGGAGTTGGCTAATCAATATGTATGTATAGTGGTATTGTACTTTCAGGCAAGCTGCCTATCGCACACTACGAATTTTACTGTAGCCCAGACTGCTCTAGAGACACACCATTAGAAGAAAGAGTCCTCGCGTTGGCCAATCAATATGCATGGTACACAGATATAGAAAATAGTACCATATATGATAACTGTGTTGACAATTTTCAATATTTTTATGAACTGTACAAAATAGATTTTATCAGATTGCTAATTTGAGCCAAAGCCCTAAGACCAGTGACATCACTGCTACTAATTTACATAATTTATAACATTTGTGAAATTTTAGACGGATGAGCAAAAGTATTACCTTATTTTTAAGCCCTCCAAAAGTGAAACAAGAATGAGTTTTCTGTTATCACTTCCACATAGGAATCATTAGAACAAGAAATTTTTATATTTTGAAAATATTTTTGTGGAAAATTCAAACTGTTTTATTTTATACGGCAGCTAAAAAAATGTTGCACATAAGTATTGCCCGCTTTGACAATGATTCAGGTGCATATAAATACACCCACATATGGAGGAAGGGGGGGGGGGGCAGCGCTTCCCAGCGCGCGAAAATAACTGCAAACATGATTATGAGAACGTACCTATATTAACTAAAATAAGGCCCGTTGACATGCAGCGGAGTTGTTGTTAGAGTCGCCCAGGTCTTTTTAATAAAATATTAAAGACTGCGCAGTTTCACCCCCCGCAAAACTTTTGGTTGCGATTCTTTATGAATTCAATTTATTTCTAAAAATGATCTACTACATCATATATGATACACACTTAATACGAGAATGATTTCAGTAATCCAAAAGGATTTGTAGTGTATATGAATATGAGCTAACACATCCTATGAGATGATATCCCAATGGAGTCTTTATTATTATTTTAGTTTTTTTTTGCGATTGTGTGCGTTACTTTGAATGATGTAATATAAATTACGAATACAAAAATAAACAAGCTAGTTTTTATCGTAAAATGTTGTGTCTAAAAGTGCGGTGTCAAAGTCAATTTGTGAGGATTTTGTCAAGAGAGAGAAGTTAAATTTTTATTCACAACTGGCGTTACAATAACGCTTGCCATAAAGACACAGTAAGAACATACATGAATTTTAAGAAGTTTCAACAGTTACATGAGTTTAAGATTTGTTTTGTTTTTACATAATAATTTTCCAGCTAACTATTAAATAAGTTCATGTTATAGATAGTTATGAGCTATACGGCATGAACCCCGAATGGTTGCAATGACTATTTCTTCGATTATTTTTGACGGAAGCCGCATCTCCTTTTGGAATGATTCGAAGAAAGCAGGAATAGTGCCACGAGCTCCAACTAGTAAACCTATAACCTCTAATTTCTTAAGTTGGTATTTTTCCAGAAGGTGAGGGATACAAGGATTGTAGTGAGCTTGTTTTTCAACGTTTACATTATCTGCTTGGCCAGAATACTATTCCATGCGAATAGTAGGATGCAGAATATAGCCCGACTTTGACTCTGTTCGCCAACATATTATATCCACTCGTTTAAAGGCACCGTCAGATACTTCCTCAAAGACATTCCAGTCCAATGTTTTCAGATGTTTAGCGATAATTGACCTTACTTCATGATGCCTGCTGTTTCTTAGTAACCTTCCAACGTGACATTTTCCTAGAACATGAGCGAGGGTTTCTTTCTTTTTACAGTGTCTGCAAAGGGATGATTCTAGGGAACGACCTGGAATAGCTTTAACAGGATAAACAATAGCACTCATTTTTAAAGCATTCAACCACTCTGAAGATGTCAATCCACATTTGTCAATAATAATTTTATTTCCGTAGGCAATCTTTATACATTTCTACGCCTTGACCTCTTAGCGAAAAGGAACACCATTTTTCAAATTCTTTGTTCCTCAGAGCATCCCGCAGAATTTTTGCAGGCTTCGTTTTTGGGCAAGTTTCAATTTGATTTTGAATTTCGTCTTTATTGAGTTTCAGTGCTTCATGATGAGAAAATTCCCTGGAAAACCAATTAATAGGAAGCTTTACAAATCTAAAGTAAAAATATCGCTACCTTCATGGAGAAAAAAGTGGGAAAAGTCTCCAAAACCATCTAAGAAGTGTTTTTACGCTACGGCTATTCAAAATAAAATGAATTGTAATCTAATAATATTTGATGCCAACACTGTGACACATATAATAAATACGCCATATCAGCCCCCACCAAAGAAGGTACATCATGGTCAGCTTCGACATCACTTCTGTGTAAGTAAAGTGAAACAAAAATCAAAAGTAATTCCATGGTTAACTCTAATGATGATCAAGCAACTTCAACGAATATTGTTCCCCACATCACACTAGCTAATTTCGACCATTGGATTCAACATGGCAAAAGGAATAGAAATAGTAATAATGGCCACCCCATTCCAATCAATCCAACTCTACAAGAATAGCATACCTAATAATAATAATAAAAAACATTTCTAGCCCCTAATTATTATACTTAATTATTTCCATGTATTGTCTATATCGTTAAAACATCAATGTTATACTTTTTCATACTAATACTTACACTGTACAAGACTAAAGCCTGTAAACTTATTATCGAGACAAAAAGCTCAATTTTCCATAGAAGAATTTACCCACAGAAAGCAAGCGCCAACTTTCAGTACTAAAAAGGGAAGGGCGTAAGTGCAAACTTGAAAGTTAAAAGTTAAAACTACATCTAACTCTAATTACGCATTACTCTACCCTGCTCATTACGATTTAATTAATTTTGACTTACAAATGTGTGTATCAATGGAATATAAAGGTAAAAATCATCATATTTATAAATTATTGCTTGATATACTTGTTTGTAGCACGTCATGTATCCTAATGTGTAAGTAGTAGCAGTTTTTAGTAAGTAATGCAGTTAAGATACAAGTGGAATTTTCATGGAATAATGTTTATGACGGTGTAATAGTTTTATAATAAAATTATGTTTATATTTTATACTCTGCAGTTACTACAAATCGTATGAATAGATATTATAAAGAACTATGGACATAATTAGGTAGTTACTAAAAGTAATTGAATTCTCATATGTATAATATTGTATATTATTTCAGCCTGATGAAAATTAATAATAAATCCTGAAACCGGTCGCTTTATACCGAAAATTCCATTCAATTCTCTGCCATATTTTATTAACTTCATCCGTAGTGGTTCAGAAGTTGTACTACCTAGTAGTACTGTCTCACAACTTTTCATTTCGAGATTAAGATCTTTTACGAACCGTATATATGAATCTTTAGAGATCAGCAGAACCACACAAACACTGTAGTGCTGTATAAAAGCCTCCTAAGTAGATCGCATCACTTGAAGGCCCCTGTGCTTTTTTGAGCAATACAATAATGCATTTGGTGAATCATGGGGAATTGCCAAAATTTCCTCAACTGAACTTCGAATCAATTTGTCTAAATCCTCCAAAAACTTTTTTGGTAGTTTATTTAAAGAACGTATTTCAAAAGACGGCGACCGCAACAATAATAATAACACAATTTAATAATAAAAGGTACCCATTTATTAAAAAATCCATCATAAAGTTGTGTCAACAATCTACAAGAAGTACTTAAGTACTTATGAAATAATATCATTAAATTGGTCTGCAGTGTCTGTAGAAACCATACGTATTTGCAATAATACTGTCAACTGTCGCTGTCAGTGTCCGCCCCATCGCCCATCGAGACCGATATACCACGTAGTGTAGTTACGAGCCCTTAGCTTCTTAGTTGCTATCTAACATAGTTCCAAAATCATCAGCTCATGCACTAAACGAGAATAATTCAATGCTGCGGATGAATGAATGAAATGCAATGCCTAAATTATGATGCTTAAAATAATAAGGTAGGTACTTATGTCTAATTAAAATGAAATTGTATATAAAACTAAAACTAGAGAAACTATAGTTCATGTCCCATATGTAATAAGGAATAAATTCATAAAAGATTATTGCTATAAGACAAGTCAGTGATGAAGTGTATAAGATTTATGGTTATGAAAACGTCTGAAATTCCCAAGAAATAATCATATACGCGACATGTTAAGGATCCTATACCTCAGTTTTGCAGGGTACAGACCAAAACGGCCCTCACAACAACTCATGGCAACATGCCTTATTTTATTAGTTGTTTATAAATTGGCATCAGTAATGAGCTTAGGCTTTATATTAGCGGAGCGATTATTTTTGATTACTAATTAATTAAGTTTTATTTTATTAATAATTAACAGAATCTAATTTTTTTTCGATTTCAGCACATTATCTTCTGTCTCGGACTTTAAAATGGTGTTCCACTTGTTAAATTGTGTAAAGTGTTTTAAGAGGATTTTAGATTATGTAAATATGCACAGATAAACATTTACTACTGTGCATTAATCGCATAAAGTAAAAGGGCTTAAAATGACACGATAAACTGTGTGTCAATGCTCTATATTACTGTCAAGGCTGCCAGTAAACAAGGGGCAAATCGCTTTGTTTTTTTAAATATCTAGGAGACGTTTTGTTTCAAGTTCTAAAACCACCAAAGAAATCGGAGTGGCAGCAATTCTAGGATCCACTTTGATAGCGCACTATTATTTGTATAATACCAATAAATTATTTAAGTATAGAATTAATCAAAATATTATTTTTTGAAAACTTGTTTGAAGCTTACTGTGCCCTAATTGCAAATAATGATATTGCTGTATCAGCGTTATAAATCACTTATCTTTTTATTCTTTTTCCTTGACAAAACGCTGTTCAAACAAAAACCAAAACTGGTTCATTGTTGTCATTATTTGAAGCATAAAATTTAAATTTACCTTATAGGCGTGTGTGGGTTTAACTTTATTTATTAGGCATGCAAACGAGCTTAATACATATAAGAAAATGTAATAAAAACCTCAAGTCTATGCTTCACAATATAATAAATTTTATATTTCACAGTTGTACGTTATTGTTCCGATTTTATTGGCCAAATTGTTTTTAAGTCGGAAATTATTGTGAACATGTTCACTTTTTTTGAGCTCTTCTTGTACCTTGAATGAAGAAATGAAAACTAACTTCAGAATAAGCACATCTTTGCTTTTGTTAGTACTTGCTCATGTAATTCAAGTGGCTTCTTGGTTTGTCTCGTCTACAATTAAACAAAATGTTAACAAAGATCCGCTACCCTCTGTTGCAGTTCTTGTTAGGGACGTTGCTCAAAATATAATCAAAACTTGTTATAACAGCCAAATTAACCAAGCAGAGGAAATTACAATTGACTATGTATTTGAAGCAAAAAGTTCCCTGCTACTAGAAATTGAGAGAAGTAATTTCTTTTTGGACTACGAATTATTACAAAACAATCAAAGATCTACATATTTTACAAATACTATCTTATCAACTAATTCCCTTCCATTAAATTCTAATAACTTAAGAAATCACACTTATCTTTGGGAAGCTAAATACCACAGACCGTGCAGCTTAATAATTTCAAAATTCAATTTAAATTTTTTAAATAAAAATGACAGCCTATTTCACAGTACAAATCAGCTCGAAAACCTACCAGGAGGACCACACTACAGCTTTTACTTAATTTTTGGCCAAAATGAAATTTTTGTGCAGGTGGAAGCTCTTTGCAGTGTATTTCGATATGTACAAAATATTATTTTTGTAATTTGGCCTGTAGCACTCGACGAATATCAAAACAATGAAGTTGCAAACAATACTCATTTTCGTATACTAACAAGAAATTGGAATTTTAAAGAAATGATTAAACTGGAAATTGGAAATTCTTCAAGTTTAAGTTTAAAAGGTGGACAAAGTCTTTACCCAAAAACACCAGATTTCCGCAAGAATCCAATAGTGGGCATAGTTTGCCCATTTTGTGTGGACAAATTTGAAATTTTTAAAACAACTGGAGAATGGTCTGACTACTGTATTGCTGCACTATACCACACTGCACTGGACTTAAATGCAACTTTAGAGCTGGAGGCGGACGTTGGCTTCCCAACACTTGATAAAAACGAAGATGGTGACTGGGACGTTTTTACTACACCCCTTATCGACGGCTCCGCTGCTTTCAGTCTTATTGTAAAGCCTTCAATTCTTCGAAGCACTGTGATTTACCAGTCCCATGTCACTTTCTTTGACAGTGTCAGCTTTATTCATGCTCTACCTGGAAAAGTTAAGGGGCGTGGGTCACTTCTCGTTCTGAAAAATCCGCTAAATACAATGGTTTGGATTGGGATCATTGCTTCTGTTATTTTTACTGTACTTGCTTTAGATCTCAATTTTTATTTGAGTACGCGCAATAGCGGAAAACTACATCCAAATTCACAGCCCAAAAAGCATAATAAACACGTGTGTGATTCTGCACTTTTTGCACTTTTGGTCTCAATGCTTGACCAGAACGGACATTCAGTTCCTTTATTAGCCCGGGAAATTCTAGCAGGTTTTAGCAGCCGGCTTACTCTCAGCCTGTGGCTCGGTGCACTTATTGTACTGAGTTGTGCTTACAAATCCAAGCTCATCTCAGCCATTGTCCTCCCTAAGTATGTCTCACCCCCGGACACATTTGAAAAGCTTGCAGATTCAGATTTTAAAATTGGCGCAATCTTCTATTCCGGAAGCGTTGACATACTTTTAAAGGGGTCCAGCTTAAGACCAGCAGAGGAGATTCTGAGACGAGCAACTGAGTACTCCTACGTTAATCAGGAAGTAAAGTACAACAGAAAATTACTATTAGGAAAGGTCCACTAAATATACTTGCAATCTTAATATCGTCTGTCAAGAACTAAAATGACCAATATCCAATTTAGAATCAAAATGAGATATGTAATAAAAACAAAATGAGAAAAATACGTCAAATGTTGATTAGGAGCTTCTGAAAAGTACAAAAGGTTCTATTTACATGTTTTTTTAAAGTGTAAATTGTTCTATTTACATGTTTTTGAAAAGGTGCAAAATGTTCCAATTTCATGTTTTTGAAAAGTGTAAAATTTTTTAATTACATGTTTTTCAAAAGTTTAAAATGCTCTTTTTACAAACATGTTTTTCTAAAGTGTAAAATGCTCCATTTACATGTTTTTGAAAAATGTTCTAATTCCATCTTACTAAAAAAAGTAAACCCTTTTTTTTGTATTTTTTCGAAAATTGTAAATGTTCTATTAATATTTTTTTGAAAAGTATAAAATGTTCTATTTTAATGCTCTCAAGACATATTTGATTATTTTTGTAGATATTTGATGTTGTTTTCAGCTACAAATGGATGCGGATCATTTTTAGTTCTTCGCAGACAATATGTAACAATTATTCTGAATTTAGTGTTATCACCTCATCTTCGAGGGGGACAACGTCTGCTTGGGCTACACAGTTATATTCGACATTATTGCGAAAGAATTCCTCACGGATGTCAATAAACAACCACTGTATGCAAAATCTAAGGATACCTACTTTACAGTTATAGGCAGTGCTGGGATAAGCAAATTGCATCCCTACAGTGTTGGTTAGTAATAGAGCCGTGTACTTTTATAGGCCCCTTAAAAATAATTTCAAGGGCAATAACATGACATTTTTTAATGAAAATCATAATAACTATGTAACTAATTTACACTTCTAGAACTAGTCAACAAATACCTGAGCATCTTTGAAAGCAGTGGGCTGAAACAGGCAAGTTTAATACGTACATTACACCAACATATAAAAATCGGACAAAGGAATGCCAAATCCTGGCAAACAACAATGATGCAGTTTAGCTCAAAGAACCAAAATGGAAATGACAACGACGACGGGAGGCAGTTTATATTATTGCTTTTGGTATTGCTGGGCTATGGAAGTGTTGGAGCGAGTCTCGTTTTCATCGGAGAGAAACTCTTCTGGATGATTAAAAATTATTAGGAAGTATAGTAAAATCTCAGTTGTAGATTTTTGTATTTAACGTATTACATTTAGAGAGAAAGACAACTTTATTAAAATAAACTTGACACTGTCGTCCAACGACGATAGCCCACAGGACTCAGTATACGATGCATAATTTTGCTGCATATAAATTATGTGTATTATTAAAAATATGAATGTAATTTAAAAATTAATTAGTTGGCACAGAAGAATATAAATGATGCACACAAATTTGAACTGATTTCTTCAGAACGGAAATCACTATGTCATCAATCAGCGTACTAGGTAGACAATTGGTTTTCATGAAATTAAGGAAAAATTTTGAAATCGTCCCTCGTGCCCCAATGTACAGTCCTATAACTTGAATATCAGTAAGTCCCAGTTTCTGTTGGAAGTAGGGGATACAAGGGTCATAGATTCCTTTTTTCTCCTGATGTACAGCCTCAGATTGATTTATGTTGTTCTGTTCCATGCGCACAGTTGGATCAAGTATAATGCCTTGCTTGGTTTTTAAATTGTAAGCAATTATATCCACACGCCTTGAACCGTCTCCAGTACATTCCACTTCCTGAAGAACTTTCCAGCCTAATTTTTCCATTGCATCAGCAAGTAAACGGCGAACGGCATGATGTCGGTTATTACGAATCAGCTCTCCACGTTGACATCGTCCAAGGATATGTCCAATCGTTTCAATCTCTTTGCAGCCATGTCGGCAGTAAAGGGATCCTTGGTCAAGTCGAGGGATCGCATTAATCGGTAATACATTTCCAACCATTTTAATAGCAGTGATATATTCAGACGTCGAAAGTCCATTTTTTGAGTGAATCCATTTATTCGCATAAGGACATTCTTGAAATTGGATGACACCTTGTCCTTTTTGAGGCAATTCACACCAAGCATCATATTCCAAGCCTCTCAAATGATCACGGATAAACTTGCTCTTCTTCCCTTTACACTCAGCCATAGTTTGCCTTACGTTTAATGGTACAGCAAGAAAATCCAAGCAACTGGATTTTTCCATTTCCAAATCTTTAATTTCATGAATTAAGGCATGAGCGGAACTTGATAAAATCTCTAGAGCATTAAAGTTTTGGATCCCAGCTTCCCATTTAGCGCGTATAAGTCCAATTCCCTTAACTTTTGAGCTGGAGTAGAGCATGCTTGTAGGAGTGCTAATTGGAATAGTGAGAAACTCTTTAACAGAGCTGCGAATTATTTTATCAAGCGACTCTAAAAATTTCGGTGATAATTTTGAAAGAGGGGCATTTTGAAATGGATAAATTAAGGTGGGCCATAAGTAATCTTTCAGGACTTTTAACTTCTGATCAGGGCGGAGCATCGGAGTGGAAGTCAGTTTCTCAATTTTTTCACTAAATTTTCGTAATACTTTAGTTTCATCGAAAACAATGCAGTCCTTGAAGGTGACTCCTAAATATTTAATGGTTTCCTCTGGTCCGATACAATTAATGTATTCGTCCGTGCCCACCTGGAGTTGATCTTGACATAATTCACCTTTTATCATCGAAATAGCTATACTTTTAGCAGGATTCATGCAAAGGCCAATAAGATCAAGCGACTGAGTTGCTTGCTGGTAAAGTTCTGTTGCTGAATGCCTTGAATTACCAAATATGCCGGTATCATCAGCGAACTCACCATTAGATACTTTATCATGCAGGGAATGTAGTGAGAAACCAAATTTTTCCGTGACCTCCTTTTCACTAAGGTCTTGAATCATTGGGTCAATAGCAATATTGAATAAAAATGGAGAAATTGGGCTTCCTTGCATGACTCCGCGCTCAAATTTGATACGACTTGATTTTCCTTCAATAGTAGTAATACGCGTATAATTTTCAGTAGCCAAGTTACAAATCAGGTTTTTTAATAAAGATGGCGCTGGTTTTGATTGTACTTGGTTGATTATATGCGCATGTCCCACACTATCAAATGCCTGCGTTATGTCCCCAAATATGATTGTACAATCAGTTTTGTCTCTTCTAGCCTTCTTAAGAATTTCATTAACCAGAGTGGTGTTGATTAACGTACCTGCTTGATTAGTAAACCCTCGTTGATTTTCATGGATATTAAAACATTCTCTTAATTCAACATCCAACACTTTTTCCATTATACGTCGTAAAACTGAGCTGACAGTAATGGGCCTCCAATTCTTAGATTCTTTTTCATTTCCAGATTTGTAAATAAGAACTGTTCGTGCCTCTCGCATGACAGATGGGACAAAATTGTGCATAATCATATACGACAAAAGTTGAGATATTATAACTCTTGATTTTTTTAAAGTTGACTTGACCCACCGAACCAAAATCCCATCAGGACCAGGAGCTGAGTCCACATTCATTCGCTTAATCTGGGTTTTAACTGCTGCTGGCGAAATCAAATAAGAGAAATCTGCATCAATTTTATTTTGTGCCTCTTGACTTACAGCATTATAAACTGGCCCAACAGAATTATTTGGAGTGCCCCATCGAGTAGAAAAGTCACGTTCTAGTTCAGTTAGTGGTATTGTGCAACACTTATCGTTGGAGTTTAAAACCATGCGTACAGCCTTTCTTCTTTGGTTGTAAAACAAGTACTGAACCATGTTTTCTTGGTATTCTTGATTTCGAGCTTTTCGTTTACGTTTTGATTTTCTCTGTGGGTTCGTGCTTGAATTGTACCCTGAGTCAGCATCTTTGAAAACTTGGCTCTTTTTTCGTAACTCATAATATCGTTTGGCTGGATGCTTGGGACCAGGTAGTTCTTCCTCACATTTTCGTAAGATACGTGAATATTCGTCACACAAACTTTCAAATAAATCATGATTAGGTTCATTTAGTGAAAGTAATGTGTCAAGTTTTTTAATGAGGGCTTCAAAATCAAAATTAAGTGAAACCACTTCTGCATCACGGTCTTCGTCAAATTTTAAATTTTGGCTCAAGTCATTGATTAAACTTTGGCGATGAATATCAGGATGTCCGCTGGTTATGTGCCTTTTTAGTCCTTTTCTTTTAAACACCCGATCACAATAAGGACATGAAACAGAATCACTGGCTGATGAATTTAAAGAATTCTGAGATGCCATTTAAAAACAATAATTAGGAGAATTAGCTTGAAAATATTAGATTTAATATTTGGCAACGTAACAAGGCCGAGGTCGCCATTTAAAACAAAACAAATAAGAAGTCTATTTATGTAATTTATAAACTTTTTTCAAAGTTTCTCAAACTCTTAAAATCAAATTTACGAATAGTAAAAATAATAAAATTATTAGTAAGTTAAATCATTCTTGAAAGATAGATAGCAATCCCTACTAATTTCACGATAAAAAACAAAATGGTGGCGAAACTATCTGTCGCTCGAGAGCGAAAATAAAACACATAGATATGTTGGTAATAATGGTTTCACAAAAGAGGTGTTATTGTCAAATTTTGAAAACCAAAACAGGATTATGTAAGTTAGCATGTGTTGTTAAAATTAAAAAAACAAATTAGACAATCCAATATAGCAATGAATGTCAAAAAATTAAAAGTGTAATAATTATTGTAACTTATCCCACTGCGCAATTTAATTTTACCGGCTCGTAATTTTAATTTAATAAAATCAAACACAACAGCACGTCTATGTTACATATCGTCTGTGAAGAACCAAAATGACCCATATACAATGTAAACTAGAATCAAAATGAGCTATATGTCATAAAAACAAAATGAGAAACATGCGTTATATATTAATTAGGTATTTTTGAAAAGCGTGAGATGTTCTATTTACATGTTTTCGAAAAGGTGCAAAATGTTATAATTCCATGTTTTTGAAAGTGTGGAAATTTTCTAATTCCATGTTTTTGAAAAGGTGCAAAATGTTCTATGTTCTATGTTTTCGTTAGACTCCACTCCACCTATAATATTCAGAAACGCTTTTATAAACAAAATGAAACTGGTTTTGTGTTGTCACTATTTATTTGAACCAAAAAATCACCACAATTTACATTGCAGGTGCGCCTGAATTAAACGTTACATTATTGAGAATACAACGAAGCTGTTATACATACGACGCTTATCGTATGTGAAGAACCAAAATGACCCATTTCCATTTTGAGCTGAAAACAATATCAATTATCTACAAAAATATTCAAATATTCAAATATCTTGAGAGCGTTTAAATAGAGCATTTTGCAATTTTCAAACATACTGAATTAGAAAATTTTGCACCTTTTTGATAACATGAAATTATAATATTTTGCATCTTTTCAAAAACATGGAATTAGAACATTTTGCACCTTTTCAAAAACATAGAATTAGAACATTTTACGTTTTTTAAAAAGTACCTTTTAACATTTGACGCATGTTTTTCATTTTGTTTATATGACATAGTTCATTTTGATTGTATCTCAAATTGGAAATAGCTCATTTTGGTACTTCATAGAGGTTATCTCAATTTAAACTTCAAATTTAAAAAATGGAAACTAATTTTAAGTTAAAAACATCATTGCTACTACTACTACTTATTCACCTTATCGAAGTACCCTTTGTGCCTGATCTACAGTTAAATCGGATCCGAATATACTGTGAACATAACACTAACTTACAAGTGTGTCAACTGAATCTAAATCTGCATAGATGTGATTATGTGATGTTATAATAAAAAAAGCAGTTTAAAGAAAAAAAAACTTTTACTTTTAGTGCACAGCTGATTTAATTGTGTTACGTGTTGCAATACTTTACGAATTTAAGCCAAGAAGTTCAGCATATTTACATATATAACATGTAATGGGATGGGATTGAACTGAAGTTCAAGCTTAGCTGAACGCTGAACTGAAGTAAACAGTAATAATAATTAATACAGCCATAAATCATTATCATAATTGCAAACTCCCAACTAGCCATTTCGTTCCCATGAAAATGTAAGCGTGGGACATGTAGCTGGTTAAAGGTGATTATTCTTAACGAGAATCATTACCAAAAGTAAAATCCTGTAAAATTTAATTCGGATTTTTGCATTTGCAGAGGTAAAAATGTAGTAAAACTTGGAATTTTAAAGGAAAATTAAAAGGAGTAAATCAATTATGTATTAATTGTTGACAAACTTTCATTTTTAATTTCATAATTTTCAATACTTTTATGCAGGCTATTTTTTGAAAAAATAATTTTATTTAAAGTACTATATAGATAATTACCCTCATACCTAATCGTTCAATAAAAACCGAATTAGGATATTAAACGATTAGAATATTAAGGTCGTTTTGAAATTAAATGTCTGCGGTTAACAGCTGGTAGTCGTATACCTAGTTAATATCTGTTAATTTTAATAATTTTGAATGTTTTTTTACGATAATGAATTTACAATTTTTACATGTGTTTAGTTGTATGCAAGCACACGCGCCAAATGCCTCATTTTCCAATTTAATTTATGGCTAACATTAGGTACATACCTATATGATTGTAAATTAAAATTTAAGAGCATTCGATATAGAGCAGTACAGTTGAGGAGACTGGTGACACACTGACATAAAATAATTATTAAATAAATACGTATTCATGTTTATGATGTAAGAAACTCATACGATGTAATTTACAGATTAGATTTTGAATAAACTTATTAGTTCTACGCATTGAATCAAGTAGGTACCGGCACCGTTACCTGCCTACTTCACATCACACTTTCATTATTCATACGTAAACATGCGTTTGCTTCGTAAGTAGCTCTGCTCAGCTGATTTCGTAACAGTGGCTAATTATAAAATCAGAAAATACCTGTGTGGAAAATGCACATTCGCATCTATTGCTAGTAAATTTAATGTTCTGTAAATGACTATAATAAAAATGTTATACTATACAAAGTTTATTTTACCCACGATTTTAAATACGTTAGATTTAGGACGAATTAGTGCGAACTGCGAGTTTAGAATAAAATCACAACTTCAAGGTTGTTTACTTTACGTCGTGGCTGCCTACAAATCCATATCGTCTGTGAAGAATCAAAATGATCCATATCTAGTGTAAGGTAGAATTAAAATAATTATTTTGTGTTTTCGAAAAATTTTGAAAAAATTTCTTATTTACGTGCTTTTGAAAAGTCAAAATAGATGTGTTCATACACGTTTACAAACATATCAATTCAGGTACATGATTTATAGCAACTGTGAAATAATTGACTTAAATCTTTTCAAAAAAGCGCAGATAGTTCCATTTACGTGTTTTTGAAAGGTGCAAAATGTCCCACTTACGTGTTTTTGAAAGGTGCAAAATGTCCAACTTACGTGTTTTTGAAAGGTGCAAAATTTCACACTTACGTGTTTTTGAAAAATGCAAAATATTCTATTGACATGATTTTTAGCAACTGCAAAATGATTTACTCACATTTTTTGGGAAAGTGCAAAATATTCTATTTACATGCGTTTTAAAAGTCCAAGCCAATCTATTTACACGTTTTTAGAAAATGTAAAATGTTCTTTTTACACGTTTTTGAAAAGTGAAAAATGTTTTATTTCCATGCTTTTTGAGAAGTGCAAAATGTTCAACTTACAAACTTGCAGGATCTTGATACTGTATTTGGTTTATAGAGATGGCACATTTTGTATTCAATTAAATATAAACATCGCACATTTGGATACTTCGCAGACGATGTGGGAAACTAATTATGTTAATTTTAATATTTCTGTTATTATAGTTATGCCTTTTAAAAAGTAATATAGGCGAGAACTGGTCATTCTAATTATTCAACAAATAATGGGTTTATTACATGGTTTTATGAGTCTTTATCTTTCTCTGTCAAACTTTACCTTTCTTATTTACAGGTTGGTACTTACTTGTATCTGTATCACAGTATCACTTAAGAAGCTGAACTCCAAGAACATTTTTCTAGTGCGACTAACTTATTATACTTGTACCTAGGTTTAATATCTTGCCGCTACTTTTTAATAATACTTTTACTTTTTCACCCCAAAATGACATATAAAAGACTGAGAATTTGAAAGCGAGAGTATTTTGAAATATTATAAAAGGCTTAATGGATTATGTGCTCATTCTCGATTAACCTCTCGTCCAGACAAGTTCAAAATCAAAACTAATTCTTTTCTAACTACACAATACAATAGTATTACGATTAAACTTGACGCGGTTTACTGTTAGACACAATTATGTCGTCTAATCCTTTTAGAGGACTTAGACTTCCACATCGGACTCGGACCTACACATTTTGGTCCGAACAAAATAAAAAACATCCAGCAGTATCCGTATCGCCTGTGTTAACTGCATTCACTTTCCTATCCACTGCTACTCTTGTAGCTGTTATTCTCCTATTGTCCGATGTGACTGCTGCTCAACAAGTTCGGAATAGTAACAATTTCAATAATTATAATAGTCAAAATTCAAACAGTAAATATGTCAGTAAAAACAGTCATAATAATAACGACAGCAATAAAAATAATAATCTTCCAAATAGTAATCGAAATCAACATGCGAACCAAGATCAGTTTTTCTCAAAAGTTCCACAGCGTCTAGAAGCACAAGATATCGGCGGCTACAGCTTACCGATTCTGTCAGGAAATATACACAATAATAATATTAATCGACAACAAGGTGTTAACAGAACGAATACGATTACGAATACGAATTCAAATCAAAACATTAATCAAAATTCGAACCAAAACTTGTATCAAAACCAACATCATAAATTCGGTCGACAACGGCAACAACAACAGCAGCAGCAGCAGCAGCAACCACAGCAAGGATACCAAAATCAAAATGATCATCAAAATCAAAATTCAAATCCTAATAAAAATCAGAATTTTGATCCCAGTCAAAAATTAAGTGAATCACAATCACAAAATAATCAGCAACGGTACCAAAATCAAAAATTAGGTCAGCAACAACAGGTGACTACACAGTCTGGGTCCGGGCCTGGGCAAGGACAAGGGTATCGAAATCAGCAGACCAATAATTACCCTAATCAGAACCAGAACCAAAACAAAAACCAGCCTTTGACCCCATCACAGCCACAACAAGCTCAAGGATACCAGTACGAACATGATCACCACAGTGACACGGAAGTTCATCTTAATGCTCGACTTCAACAGCAACAATATAACCAAAACCAACAATCATCGATTAATACTAATCAAAATAATCGTGCTAATAATCAGAATTTCAATAAAAACCAAAACCAACAACGTCAGCAACAGCAACAACAACAACAACGGCAGTCACAATCACAAGGTTATCAAAACAATAACAATAATAATCACAATCAAAATAATGTTCCACATGTTGAGAGTCACGCTGAGAGTTTCAGTCCTCAACGAACTCAACCCTTACGAAAATTTCAAAATCAAATTCTGAATGAGAGCCTCAGTGACGATGTGGGAAATACATTCAGGAGTGGAAATCCGAACGGAGGAGGCGGTTATAACAGTGGTGGAAATTTCAATACTGATCAACAGCTGGCGCCTCCACCATTGGAACAAGGGCAAGGAAATTACAATTTTAATGGTGTGTCAGGGGGATACACTGACATCCGACCACAGAACAGGTAATTTATTTGATAATTTAAACTAATTTTAGTTACTGTTTCCTAATTAAAATCATATTCTCCTATTTTCAGATGTGAGGGCTGGTGTATGCATGCATTTATGACTAATACTAATAAACTAGTTTTTCCTTGTCCTTGTGAGAATCCACAAACAAAATTAAATACTGATTTAATTTCCGATTTATTAAATTTGCGGTTAAGCAGTACTGGCGAAGTTGCGATAAGTCCACCCTTAGGATACCCAACCCCAGGGCTAGGAGGGGCAGGAATCTCTTCAACCAGTGATCCGGTCTCAATAGGCGGTGGTGGCGGGGGAGGCTACAGTTACCAGCCACAGGGTACACAAGCACCTATCGGAAGTAATGGGGGAGGAGGCAGCGGGGGAGGAGCCAATTTTGGAGATGGCAACTTTGGAGGAGGCAACGTGGGAGGAGGTAACTTGGGAGGGAGTAACTTGGGAGGGAGTAACTTGGGAGGAGGTAGTTCGGGAGGAGGCAGCTTGGGAGGCGGCAACTTGGGAGGAGGCAACCTGGGAGGCGGCAACGGTGGAAGTGGTAATGGCAATAGTGGAAATGGTGGTGGCGGGTATGGAAGCTACCCAAATGATGTCAACAACTTTCCAGAAGTCAGTGGAGGTGGTGGTTCTTTTCCTAATTCAAACGGAGGTTCATTTTTTCCTTCTACATCCACTCCAAGTCCTGGTCAGTTTGAAGTTGGCGAAGGGTATAATCCACGCCCAGGACAAGGACAAGGACGCCCTATTTTGCCCGGGGATGAATTTGGCCAGAAGCCACTCGCCCCTCAAGTGAAGCCTTCGCTTATTCCAGACCAAAATCCAAACCAAATTCCAATTCCAACTCAAAATCCGGATGGTGTTATATTTCGACCAATGCCAACTCCAGGACAAGTGGGTGGTGGTGGTGGATATGTAGATGAACCATTTAAGCCAATTCAGAATCAGACCAGTCAAGGTGGCTACGGTGACAGCAGTAGTAGTAATATCAACACTGGCAGCGGCATCGGCAGTGGTACCACTACCGGTTCTGGGGGTACTGGATCTGGAACCAGTAGCGGTTTCATAGGGACAGGCGACTCTGGCAAACCTGGACTTGGGAATCAGGAAATTTCCGGCATTGCAGGAAGTACAGGCACAGGGCCAGGGGTGTCTGGTTCTGTGTCTGGTGGACCTACAAGGCCAAAGCCCGGGTTTGAATTCGGTGACCAGGGAGATTCGGAAGGTTTGTTTGTGGACAAAGACCCAGCTGGTGTCACACCTTCCAAAGACTTTATCACTTCAACACCCGTAAGTGTTATTACATCATACATAGCACATCACTATAGGCACAGGCATGCACATTAGAAATATTTATAATTGGACTATGACTATATGAATTTTCACTAATTTAGTTCTTTTGCTTCTCTTGTGAAATTATGATATCGAATTTTGTACACCGTACGTAGCTTCCAGCCATAGGTATTGGCCAGCAGTTGAGTGCGTGGGATATTCGAGATTCAATTCCAGGTCAACCAGCCGCAGATTATCCTGTCCTTGCCAAAGTTCCCAAAACAAGTTTTAATTGTGAAGGCAGAAAAACTGGATACTATGCTGATCCTGAAACTCGTAATATTTACTATTAGCTTAATTTAACTAGTTAATAATAAAACTTATGTAAAGTATATTATATATATAAGCTCTTAATAATAATTATTATAAACATACAAATGACAGTTCCTCGAAAGTAGTAAAAGTTGTACTGATACTGATGATTATAGTGTAACTAGCTCGACGTGAGAAATCCCATTTAACTGTGGGATTTGATGTTTATTTAGGCTGTCAAGTATTTCACAGGTGTACAGACTGCGCTGGTCACACTCACGTCATAAGGGAGTCATTTTTATGTCCTAATGGGACTCAATTTAACCAGCAGGTAATGAATATAAACTTTAATGCATTATGTATCATATCGTCTGTGAAGAAGCAAAATGTCCCATGTCCATTTTTAGCTAAAACCTATCTACATAAATATTCAGATATGTCTTGAGCGCATTTAAACAGAGCATCTTGCACCTTTCCAAAACATGGAATTAGAACATTTTGCACCTTTTCAAAAACATGGAATTAGAACATTTTGCACCTTTCCAAAAACATGGAATTAGAACATTTTGCACCTTTTCAAAAACATGAAATTAGAACATTTTGCACCTTTTCAAAAACATGGAATTAGAACATTTTGCGCGTTTTTAAAAACATGTAAATAGGACATATTGCATTGTTGAAAAACATGAAAATAGATTATTTTACGCTTTTCAAAAACTTGTAATTAACATTTTACGTATGTTTCTCATTTAGGTTTTATGACATAGCTTATTTCGATTTTAGATTTTAAATTGAATATGGGTCATTTTGGTTCTTCACGGACGATAAATATATGCAGTGTAGTGCTGATCAATTTGCATGTAATTTTTTGATGTTAACAATTTTTTTAATACCAACAATTGACTGTTTGGTCTTTTATACTAATTATAGATCTTAACGTGCGACTGGTGGGCGAATGTTGACTGTCAGTCGTCTGAAAATTTTTATCTCATCAATGAAAAATTTGGTGCAAAAGATGAGGTAAGCTATATCCTGTACTGCTCAGTCGCCTCAGTCCAAAAATCATAGCTACTACTTACCTTTATGTTTCTAACAATAAAAGCACTAATTGAATTACATGTACATTTTTGTATTTTGCAAATCAGAACGGAAGTTACGTTCAACTCGATGCTGAACGAATCCCGATTCTACCCAAAAAGGAAGCACCAGGAATAATTCCCCGTGAGGAGCGTGCCCCACTCCCTCCAGAGCTCCAGTCCAGTCATAACCATCAGGATAGTGGACATGGTCATGGCCATGAGGGAAGGGCAATTTCCCACGAGACGACGGTCAGTACAACAGCTGTGACTAGCATTCAAGTAACAACCACTACACGTAAACCACCTCAAATCAACCCAAATCCCAATATTCAAAATACTCCACCCCCATTAGTTGATACCGGTTTCAATAGTCCTGGACCTGGACCAGTGTCTGCATCCAGTGACAGTTCTTTTTCCCAAGTACCTCCAGTAAACAGTAGTCCTGGGGCTGACTCAAATTCAGGACCCCCTAGAAAACCAAATAAAGCCACAAGTTTCGTAAGTCAAGACTATACAGACTACTTTACGGATGACGACCGAAATCAAAACAAGAAACCAGGTTCATCATCATCAGGTTCTCCAGGAATAAATCAAAATACCAATTTTAATCCAAGTCAAAGACTAAGCAATAATAATCATAATTATAACAACAACAATAATAACAATTTTAACGGGAGAAGTAACAACAATAATAATTTTAACCAAAATGCGAATTCAAATCCAACTCAAATTCAAAGACTCAGCAATAATAATAACGTGGACAATTTCAATGACAGAAATAATAACGTTTATAATAACAATAACCCTAATATTAACGTAAATAATAACGGCAATAACAATAATAATTTTAACAGTGGAAGTAACAGCAATAATTTTAATAACAATAATAACAATAACTTTAACTCCAGGAACGATAAAAATTTTAATAACAATAATAATAACCATAATAATTTTAATTCAAATAGTAATAGTAATAATAATGCCAATAGTAACTATGATAATAATAATAGTAATGGAAATAATCAGAGAAACACAAGGCTCACCAACAATAACAATTACCGGCTTGAAAAAAATACATATTTTAACCCGCCAATCGATGATATTGACTACCATGCCAGAATTTTATCCAGGATCATCAGTGAAGATATCGATATCAATCATAACCCAAACAATAATAATGGGGGCAACAACAACAATAACAACAACAGCAATAATAATCGTGTTCGAAAGCGAGTTAGCTACTCCGTTAAACGAAATGAACACCGGATTGTGGATCCTCCAATAACAACATCTTCTACAAAACGTCGGGTGAGAGAAAAAAATGTTCCTTCTCCAAGACTTAAGGTAAGTAAGACTAACTACTAAGTAATACAGAATATTTTTCATCTTCTGTCATTGGTTTGTTTCATATTAAATATCGTATAGGAAGAACCAAAATGACCTATATCCATTTTTAGCTAAAACCAATATTCAATATCTACAAAAATATTCAAATATGTCTTAAAAGCATTTAAATAGACTATTTTATACTTTTTAAAAATATGTAAATATAACATTTTGCACTTTTAAAAAATATCAAATAGAACATTTTACACTTTTCAAAAACATGTAAATATAACATTTTGCACTTTTCAAAACTATGTAAATAGAACATTTTACACTTTTCAAAAACATGAAAATCGAACATTTAACACTTTTCAAAAACTCTCAATTAACATTTTTAACATGTTTCTCATTTTGTTTGTATGACATAACTCATTTTGATTGTAGATTAAATTGGATATCGGTCATTTTGGTTCACACACGATAGGTTGGTGAGGCTCATCAATAGTATTAATGTGATTTGATTATTTTTTGCAGCCAGTGGATAACAAGCCGTTTAAAATCACTGGAGTATCCTACACCTACACTATTGTTGAAGACTAAAACATGATCAACATTAAATTATTTTGAGTACCTACTTATACATAGGTTTTAAATCTCCCAGTCAACAAAATCTCACAAAGTGCCATGACTGCTATGATATAATTATCGCTAACTGAATGCGTGTGTATATAATATGTAGTTTGCATGTATAGTTAATTTGTATTGTAGATAGTTGAAGCAAATTCAAGCAAGTAATTACTTAAAAACTTAATTAATTTTTATGGAAATAAATAATAATGCACAAGTGTATATGTACATATATATGAATAAATAATTCTTAAAATCAATTCACTTGGAATGTTTAACCTATTGAGTTAGAAGGCAGAAGGTGTACATTTATTACATCAACTTAACTACATATTTCGAAGTTTGTTCCTACCTATCTACATAATTTACCGGATTTTTGAAAATTCTGCAATACTGGACCGATTTCATCGAGCCATATATCATTGGAAAGCTAATCGCCAGTAGAATTCAAATTTAGGAACGGGCCTCCATTATAACAAAACGTTTTCAAAATAACGGTCTTTTAATTTTTAAATGCCGCCAAAAATGTGTTGCGTGGGTCACAATCAAAAAACGAAAAAAAAGGTCCCTGCTTATTTTTGAAGAGCTTTCCAATGATATATCACTCGACACAATCTGTTAAATTTTTTTAATTTGCAATTATGTTATTTCGAAACCATTTAAAAACTAATAACAATCGTGCGTGCACACTAAGTTATTTACATTTGGCAAGTTGTTACCGTTCGAATAATATATCAAGTTAGTTTATTTTCATTGACTAACTGGTCGAAATCTTCATTTAACACTATTTTTACAACTTAAGCGGGAAATTCAAACATTGGAATTTACAAATGGTAATTGCACATACTACCACTATTGGTCACCAAAAGATACAGTTCAAAATAATGATGAAATAAAATTACACTCGTTCCACGCCGTCCACTGCATACCGATTTTAGCATTAAAGAGTAATACCCCATATTACTGTTAAGGCTACCAATAAACAAGGGCTTTAGCCCTTGTTTTAATTCCTACCTATCTACATAATTTACCGGAATTTTGCAAATTTTGCAATACTGGACCAATTTCATCGTGCCATATATCGTTCGAAAGGTAATCACTAGGAGAATTCAAATGACATAATGCGCCTCTATTTCTACTAACAGTTTCCATGACAACGGCATTTTAATATTACAATTTAACCTAAAACGTGTTGTATGGGCCACAAACTCAAAACAAAAAAAATGGTGTCTGCTTATTTTTTAAGAGCTTTTCAATGATATATCACTCGACAAAATCCGTTAAATTTTTTAAATTTTCAATTAAGTTTTTTTAAAATTATTTTTAAATAATTAACTATCGTGCGTGCACACTAAGTTATTTAGATTTGCCTAATCGTTACCGTTCGAATGGTATATCATGTTTGCGTAAGTTTACTGAGTGACCGGTCGAAATCTTCATTTAACACAATATTTAAAGTTTTCGCGGGAAATTCAAAAAATTCAATATTAAATTTTTGGATTTATTGAGAATATCAAAATACCTGTGCGTAAATCGTCACAACTAACCCGTTTACGGCTTCTTCCCTTTAATTTACAACCTGTAAATTGTCAGCTAAAATTTGGCGGCAAATTCAAAATGCTAATTTTGCTGTTAAGGCTGCCATTAAACAAGGGCTTTTATTCCTACCTATCTACATAATTTACCGGATTTTTCACACTTTTGAGATACTTACCCAATTTCAACGTGTGATATACCATTCGAAAGCTAATGACCTGTAGATTACAAATAACGCAAAAGGGAAGAGTTTATCGACCTATGTTTGCCATTTTTTTTTAAAAAGCCGCTACTTTTTTTGAAAATTCTGCCTGAAATTGTTTGTATGCGTCGGAGGCCAAAAACAAAATACACGTTTTCCTTATTTTTCAAGGGCTTTAAAATGATGTATCATGCATTAACATCGGCCAACTTTTACAAAAAGTTAGTTAAGTTTTTTAATTACAATTAAAAATTAATCATGATCTGAGCTGCCATACTACGTTAATTGGATTCGCTCATTTATTTCGGTTTGATAGATATATCGTTTATGTGTGATTCCATTTAGTAACAGGTTCAAATTTGGATTTTAAGATTTGGCGGCAAATTCAAAAACTTTTACAAAACTTAAAATCACCTAAAGGCATTTTCGACTAAATCATGTTCATTATTTATTTAAATGTATAGGTCAGCATCGAAATTTAATAAATGACATACTAAATTGATATAACCTCAATAGGAAATCTTGAGTTTACACAATATTTAATCTTTTAGCGGGAAATTCAAACATTTAAAAATTGTATTTTTGGTTTTATTACATTTCTTATTTATTCCTACCTATCTACATAATTTATTAATCTACATATTTTAGCTCCTCGACTTCAAGTAGCCGTTGCCCCCCGTTGTTGTTGTATAGTTGAGAAAAGTTTCTGCATGTACACTCAACATGTTAATTATTACTGTCACAGGAGAAGCTTCTCTGAGGAGATCTGTAGTTCATGCATTGTATTGGTTAGAAGTGCTGGCTCCAGTTTGCTCTGTAGGTAATTGCATTCAGCACTGAATAACTTGCATTAGTTACAGGGAAACGGAGTACAACTATGGCAGTGCATAAATTCTCTATAAATCTCTACTATAATTTCAAACTGCAAGTTAATACGAAGAGCACCATACTACACGCTTGATTAAAAACACTAATTCTTAAGAACTGATACCGAAATGTTGTACAGATTTTGTGAGACCGTAAGCTATATGTTAGAATTCCTATATTCACCAATTAAATTCGTAAATAACACTAAATCAGCATAGCTTGATTTGAAGTGGGTAGCAGTAACAAGCCTGAACAATATTTACCTTACTCATTCAAAATGTCTAAACATATGTCCCCTCCATAGGTTACAAAGGTCATAAATATGAACTTCCACTGAATTTGATGTATTGGTTATAGCCAAGTAACTACAATAAAATTTGTGGGCATTGCGCGTAAATAATGTTCATTAATAAAGCCTTTAGAAACCTCTGGAAGTCAATTATTATTAATAAATTATCAGACTTCAATTAAATTAAAAACTGTTAATGCTGTTTGACCCGATCACATATAGGAAACAAATGACCACTCATACATCGGAAACATACGTATCCTATTTTTTTAGTATTCCGATTCGTAAAACGTCACTCGGGTCGGGTGCAAGCACGAACGAAATTACAGGTAGTTGATCAGAAATGAACCCGGCCACCATTAAGCCAGTTACTACTACTCACAGAATCATGAAACTTTTGAATTTTTCAATGCGTTTCATTTTATACACAATTTGCTCGAAAATCCCTCTCAAAAACTTGACAATCGACATAATAATAAAATTCAAACAACGGTGTCCAGTCTCCAGTGCCCGGTATCCGGGATATTGCTAATGTTAAAAGTTCTAATCATTAATTTCCTAAAATTCAAATTAAACTTAATACTTAAAACAAGAAACAATGTTGAGCAATTTAATTATTGTCTGGTTTTGTACTTGGGTTAAAATTAATGTCCTCATCAATTCATCCCTTTACTGATTCTCCATTTATTAATTTGGCTATGTAAAAGCAATCAAGATTTTAGGGTACAGGTCGTTTTGATTTTGATGACATTGTCTTTTCTTTAAAAATTAATCTTATTTTTGTCAGCTGGACTTAATTGGTTCCGTCAAATGTTCGCCATTTTCCAAACTATACTCTTCAAGGTCAAGGTGAATTCAGCAACTTCTAGTCAGTGTCTGCAAAACTGACCAATTTGTACTGTGAAGTTTGAAGCTCACTCAGGTCCCTACAAGATTAGCAAAACAAATCATGCAAGAATCATTTAATCTACATAACTACACAATCATTGTTATTATAATAAGCCCACGTACTTCATTTACGCGGCGTGAAGTTTCGGTCTATATTGCTCGTTCTATACAGTTATGGTGATGAGTTTATCGAAAAGACTTCCTTTCCGGCCAAAAATAGTTTTGTGAAACGTCGCTAATTTAAACTGCTAAGCGTCAACCCCTTTTCTTTTCACGATGACGTCAACTATGAGTATCTATAAACACCTACCAGAGAAAAAACTAATCACATGCAATAGTTTCTTCGTATTCACATGAAAACTAAAACATTAAAGTCTTAAAGGAAACTGAGGTTGATTGTATTTTGCTTCTGTAGATTACAATATGTAACTGGAAAATAAGTTTCTGTTCCAACATTTTATGGCGATACGTTTATTTTATTTTGGTTAATTTTGTGGCAAAGAATATTAAACAAATATAATAAAAGGCCAACACTTACTAAACTAGAAATTTATACTTTCGATGATCGATTAATCCGAAGTAAAGGGCTTCATGAATTAGAATTCTATAGAAAGTAAATGAACGAAACGTTTGTTCAGGTCATATTATTAGAAACATCTATGTAGTTAAAAGCTATGCCTTGCTGTGCATATTCTATTGAATGGTTTCCAAAACAGTTATAATACAAATTTGTAATTGAAAAAGTGAGGGTGAAATTACGTACGATTACTTTGAGCCTATGCAGTCGGGTTATTTAAGAATGACTTTTTATGGCTTGTACCACGTCGATGGTGTGTCGTGCCTTGTGGTACAACAAATAAAGGTGAAGTTTCATGCAATCTAAGTTACGTACCGGCCTTTGAATTTTATAAGTCAATAATAACGACAATAGTTAAATTTGACGCTGGTATGATAATGTAGAAATGACGGAATTTGTGTGGTACTAGAAATGCGATGTTATCCGTACTGTAGTGAACTAGATTATAATATACATTTGTTTAATTATGATATTGGCAAATACTGCTAAGTGTATGCTTCTAGCAATCATGACTGCTAACTTTACGCATGACTGACTTTTATCAACTCTTGGAATGTTATTGATGTACCACAAAGCACGACACACCCTCTATGTAGTACAAGACATAAAAAGTCATTCTTAAATAACTTTGACTGCATAGGCTCAAAGTTATGTATTTACGGTGGACTGCTGAAATTTAAAGGCTCGTACATGGCTTACAATAACTGACTCTTTAAATGTTATTCATGTACTACAGAGCACGACACACCCTGTACGTAGTACAAGCCATGAAACGTCATTCTTAAATAACCCTGACTGCATGGGCTTAAAGTTATGTATTTACGGTGGACTGCTGTAATTTAGAGGCTCGTACATGACTCACAATAACTAACTCTTTAAATATTATTGATGTACCACCAAGCACGACACACCCTGTACGTAGTACAAGCCATAAAATATCATTCTTAAAGAACCCCGACTGCATAGACTCGAAGTAATGTAGTAGACTGCTGAAATTTGAAGGCTCGTACATTACTGAGTTTTATTAACTCTTTAAATGTTATTCATGTACTACAAAGCACGACACACCCACTACGTGGTACAAGCCTTGAAACGTCATTCTTTAATAACCCAGACTGCATTGGCTCAAGGTTATGTATTTGGGGTAGACTGCTGAAATTTAAAGGCTTGTAAACGACTTACAATAACTAACTCTTTGAATTTTATTGATGTACCACAAAGCACGACACACTATCTACGTGGTACAAGCCATAAAATGTCATTCTTAAAGAACCCCGTTTGCATAGGCTCAAAGTTATGTATTTATAGTAGACTGCTGAAATTTAAAGGCTCGTACATTACTGACTTCTATCAACACTTGGAATGTTATTGATGTACCACAAAGCACGAGACACCCTGTACGTAGTACAAGCCATAAAAAGTCATTCTTAAATAATACTGACTGCATGGGCTTAAATTTATGTATTTACGGTGGACTGCTGTAATTTAGAGGCTCGTACATGACTCACAATAACTAACTCTTTAAATGTTATTGATGTACCACAAGGCACGACACACCCTCTACGTGGTATTAGCCATGAAACGTCATTCTTAAATAACCCAGACTGCATAGGCTCAAGGTTATGTATTTGGGGTAGACTGCTGAAATTTAAAGGCTTGTACACGACTTACAATAACTAACTCTTTAAATGTTATTCCTACCTATCTACATAATTAAGCAACCTTTGGCAATTCTTAACCAAATTAGACATGCAATATGTCATTTTGAAGCTCTTTTAAAATAAAAAATATAAGATTCTTTGAAAATCGAAAATTATTTAATTTACTATTTCTTATAATCATAATTAACTTTAAATGTCCAATTTTAAATTTAAGCTTTCATAATTCGCGCGCCAATCGCAATACATATTGTTCTTCTCCTCATTTTCGTCATTTTGATACATCATTTTTTTATATTGGAAGAGAGTCACCGGTCGAAATTTGACATTTTAGGTTTGGCGGGAAATTCAAATTTTCAATATCCCCTTATTTCTACATGTCTACATAATTAAACTCATTTTTGCATTTCTCAATGACATTTGACATGCAATATATGATTTTAAAGCGCTTAAAAACAAAAATTTTATTTAAATTGCAATTTATTACATTTAATTTTTTTTAATTATAATTAACTTTTAAATAGCAATTTTTTAATACCGATTTTAGGATTAAAGAGTAATACCCCATATTACTGTTAAGGATACCAAAAAACAAGGGCTTTAGCCCTTGTTTTTTCTATAATATATATTGTCGCTATAGTGTAAGTAGTGTACTATGAATTACTTTTTTAAATCATTTTAGAACTTAAATCACAAGTAGACCAACAATTTCACGAATAACAAAATCCACAAAATTCAGAGTGGACTCCCGCTCAAACGTATGAAACTGCCCCACATTAATCCCTTTAATCCTTACAGAATTAATAGAGGTCCGCATCAATTCTCTTCCAAACTTAAGCTGAAGCCGGTGAGACAAAATTTTGAACTGCCTCTTCACTCTCTTGGCATTTTGAGGGATGCGAAAAGCCTTGTCAAAAAGAATCGGGAAGAAAGCATTGACATCCACGAACAAAATGAGGGCAGCCAAACCAATGACAGTGTTTGAATGGAAGTAGCGAATGGCTAAATACCCACAAATCACTGCTACATTCATCATACTCACTTTCATTAAATATATAACTGTGCTGAAACTGAGATTAAAATAGTTTAGGAGTAATTCCAAGTTTCGGATATCCTCACAAATTTGATTCAGCTTCCCATAAACTCTCCAATTCCAAGAGATGTTTCTAAATAGGCACATAATTCAAGTTAGTAATTTTAAAAGCTGCCTATATTTTTGTCAAAAAAAAACTGCTGGATTAACAAAAACATTACTTTTTCATTAATTCTACTTACAAGTTTTGAATTGTCTGGGAAAGAATATCAGTTCGGAAGTTCAAGTACTGTATGAATGAAAGGACGACGAACGTAAGAGAATAACCCGAGGCTAGCATTACAAAGAAAAATAAGCAATCCAGAAGGAGAAAGGCCCATTTAAGAGTCAGTAACAATGTTTGCCAATCTGAAAGGAAAACACAGATACCATTGTTGAGTAGAATGGAGTAGGTAAAGACAGGTATGTGCGGATCGTACAAGAAAACTGTTGGTAGGAGTAGTTCCAAGCCAAATACGTTTAACGGCAAGAATTTGAGAAATATTTCTATGAGACTTTTTCGTTCAGCTGTCAACAGTTAAAGAGAATTAAGTTTATTTCGTAATTTGTTTTAAATATGTAATTGTGTTAAATATTTATAGCTATTACATCATATATCTATGAAAAACCAAAATGACCCATTTTTAATTTATGCTGGAATTCAAATGAGCTTTGTCAACAAAACAAAAAAGATAGCAAATACAATTAAATTTAGTATTACAATGCTAATCCCGAGTTTCTAAAATGAGCAGTTTGTTTTATATACATGTTTTTAGAAAGCCAAAACGTTTTACCTAACTGTTTTTAAAAGTGTAATATGTTCTGTTTACTTGTTTTTTGAAAAGTGTAAAATATTCCATTTACATGTGTTTTGAAAAGTGCAAAATATTACATTTAAATGTTTTTTGAAAAGTGAAAAATATTCCATTTACATGTGTTTTGAAAAGTGCAAAATATTACATATAAATGTTTTTTGAAAAGTGCAAAATATTCCATTTACATGTGTTTTGAAAAATGCAAAATATTACATTTAAATAGTTTTTGAAAATTGCAAAATATTCTATTTACTTGTTTTTTGAAAAGTGCGAAATGTTCCATTTTAATGTTTTTTGAAAATTGCAAAATATTCTATTTACTTGTTTTTGGAAAAGTGCAAAATATTCCATTTAAATGTTTTTTGAGAAGTGCAAAATATTCTATTTACTAGTTTTTTGAAAATTGCAAAATATTCCATTTAAATGTTTTTTGAAAAGTGCAAAATATTCTATTTACTTGTTTTTTGAAAAGTGCAAAATTATCCATTTAAATGTTTTTTGAAAAGTGCAAAATATTCTAAAAATTGATATGGGACTTTTTGGTTCTTCACAAACAATTAATATGTCGCTGGAAGTGTGGTCACCTTACCTGCCTTTTCCCTACTGCCGTTGACTTGGCCATGGAGCGTATGGGATTCAAAAAGGATCACGCGCAGTATCAAGACATATAAATCAGGCCATTGAAATGAGACTGTCAGGTGACAGAAGAAAATACAAACAAGTGAAAACTGAATCACAAAGAGGAGTGGGATGTAGAATGAGTCATCTGCCTGTGTAGGATACAAGATGAGACGTGCCAGACGAGTTGTCAGAATGCAGATGTGGAAGGCAAATAAAACGGCCCACATTTTTTGAATCCACAATTTCCATGGAGCTGTCTGGACCATTAGTTGGGAGGATTCCACAAGTTTTGAATTTCCTTCACCATCTTTTAAAACTTGAAATGGCAATATGTTGAGCATGCAAAGAATCGTGTACGCTCCAATGTTCCATTGCTGATCTTTTACAGTTAACATTTTGTGCTGCCGATATTCGACACTAACGTTTCCACTGAATAGACAGGTGACGAATATAAACACTGACTGAGCACATAATGGTAATGGATTTCAAAATCCCAGGGGCTATCTGGGTCACATTGTGAGCAATTGGGTTATAATTGCCTGAAAAATAAGGAATAAATATTCAATTGTATAACAACTTAACTTCTTTTACTATTTTGATAGTAGTTGATTAATTCCGTTTTGTCTGTATAGTGTGGTGTCGGCATAGTGGCAATTATTTGTGTTTACAAACTCCCATAATAGTAATTATGTAGTTTACTATTAATTAAAGCTTCCAAATTTTTCGGACTAATAGTAATAATTTAATAATTAAAACATTAAAGGGACACTTCTTGTCTTCAGTTATTCTGCTTATTAAATAACTTGTCAATAAAAACACATAACACATTTAAATTTCGTTATATGATATCCGATTGATTAAACTGGATTATTATTTATTTTGCAATAAGCAAACTGGCACGAAAATTGGGTCGCGATTAACTTACATGGGACATTTCCCAACTGTAAAATCCGAAATGAAGCAAACGCTATCAGAACATGTACTACGTGGCGGGGTCATTACAACGTATATAATCATATCGGTGCAAATTGCGTTCTGGCGCCAAAAACTAAATTTGAAAATTTTGGAATTGGTCGAAATAAAAAAACATGAAAAATCATATGGGAAATTCAATAGAAATTTTACCGTACCCAATGGGGACCATTAATGACCTCACAGGTAGGGTCAATGAGACTCTTCGGATATTAATAGAATCCCATGTTAAAGACAGCCATTTACACAATGGTAAAATCAGATAACAGCGTCATAGGGTCTAAAAATGAAAATATTTGGATGACGTCATTTATGGACGACCCCTTGCTAATTTTAGGCTTGTTCGTATTCAACTAGCACAATGACTATAGTTTTTGAAAAATATCAGAAAACTGAAAAAGTGGTAAGGGGGGACCATTGGGTACGGTAAAATTCCTATTGAATTTCCCATATGATTTTTCAGTTTTTTTATTTCGACCAATTCCAAAAATTTCAAATTTAGTTTTTGGCGCCAGAACGCAATTTGCACCGATATGATTATATACATTGTAATGACCCCACCTCGTAGTAGTTACGTGTTCTGATAGCGTTTGCTCCATTTCGGATTTTACAGTTGAGAAGTGTCCCATGTAAGTCTTCATTTTAATGAAGGGTATTTGGTAGTAGTAGAGTTCTAATTTGCAGTACACAGCAAAGTTTGCCAAAACAATTCCAGTAAAATAATTGTGTTATTTAACATTTCCTGGTAATGCTATATTATTTATGAAAGTTTATATTATTTGTATTTAAATTTATCGACCTGGAATTCGTGCATGATAGTTTGGCGATACTACATAAGGCTTCTGCAATAACAGTTTCAAGTTCTTTCAAAGCATGGGCTAGTTCTTTTCGTATTCCTTCGACAGTTGTGGACGATATTTTAATGTTTGCTCTCAGAGGATCAATTAGGATTTATAATCATCATTTATATACTTAAAATGCATTCTTGTTTTTCGTAAAATGTTTTAATTATAGTTAAGAAAGTATTGTATTGTATACTGAGCTGTATGGCTATTGCAATTGTGCAACAGTGACTTAATAAAGTTTTTCTCTCATAAAACATTATGTATACACTGGTGAGCCCAATTATTTGGTTATGTAGTGTTTTTCTTTTATCTTAAGTAGTCGATGCTATTCATCCAGAAACATTTCTGTATCTAATCTGGATATGGTAATTCCTAATCCCTTCCAAACAAAGGATAACATTATATTATGTTACACAGATGCCTTTTTAGACAGCAGTTTACGATGTAAAACAAAATTGTCAAAATAAGAATCCGTAGACGTGTCACGACTACGACATTAGCATTTTTTAAACTACGCTGTGTTGCTTTTAGAGTCGGTTATAATTATAGGTAGTTAAATTAATTAAATGTACATAACCTTGTATGAATTGGTGCTACAGTTAATGCTTCCTATTTGACACTTTGAATTCCATTACAGCTAATCTGACAAACACACGTGCCCTATATAAAAAGAAAATTGGGCTTCTTAATGTATTTGCAGTTCAAGCAAAGTCGTTGGAAAAAATTGTAGTAGATTCAATTTGCACACTGTTAATTTGATGACTTTTTAAATTAATTTACAGTTTAACTTTTGCAAACACATTTACGGTGAATAATTATTTTTAATTCCGTTAGCAGTCGCCTAATTCTGTTGTTTCAAGTTTTAGTAGAGATCATAACAAAACTATTAAATGGAGAATTGAATGCCAAATAGGGATATTAACTAAACACTAATTAGGCGTTTGTAATTTTGGCGACTACATCCACTGAATTAAAGTATGAATTCATAATTAAATAATTTTAAATTACCGACGGCTCGATAGTTTGAAGAAAATAAGCAGAAAATATTGTAGTAATTACATAGTAGTCTAAATGCTTAAATTCTGGACTAGAAATGTAAGTTTTTGATCTTTGTTTGTATTTATGCTTCAATTATTGATTTATCTTTTGCCGCGTATAATTACATATTATATTCACAATTAAATTTATGACTCATCGTGCTCCTTACTTGAGGACTTATGCGGTCAAAAATCACAAATATCGAATTATACATAGCATACAAAGTCAAAAGCTATCATAAAAATAAAGTGAATTGGAAAGTGATGTATAACAAAATGCTTCGCAAAAACCAAGGACTGAAAAAACCGTCCATTTACGTATGTTGATCCTAAAATTGAAATAATATATAATAACAGCCCCAAACTGCTCTTCGAAGTTTAGAATTTATTTTTATTTGTCCGAAATTTAATTCGAAGTCAAAAGGATAAATGTTAAGTTTCGAAAATATTTTAAAGAATTTAAGAGTTGCGCTAAATTCCTCTTTAGTTAGCATTTTGAGTTTTGCTTTTTAAGAATAAGGCAACTGTACTGTACTGATGAGCTTTAAAGCCAATTGTGGATTTTTTGTGAGAAACAATAATGTTATCCTTATTCAATGTAAAAAGGTATGTTTGTATAAACGCTAATTATTTTATTTATTTCAACTATACAAAATAACTCGTTTATCTAAAATTTAAAAATTTCAATGAATTTGGCATTAAGGTTTTAATATACATATACATATTATTAGGAAATATTTTTGAAGTTACCGACTTATGTTAAATATTTTTTACCAACCAAAAGGCTTTGTAAATGCATTAAATTTATCAGCAAACCTAGTTATGATTAATTGAAGACGTAAATATGACATGTAATGCTTAATTAATACAAATATTACCAAAATTAAAATATTATTTTACATTCGACGATAATCCATATAGGAGAAAATAGTCTTTTGTGTAGGTAAAAATTCAATCGGATTCGAAAGGATCGTTTTCAAAATATCCCAAAGATCTTTTTCCGCTCGGGTCTGACGCTGTTTTCAATTACAGGGGAAATCCACCAGTTTTCGTCGTAACCCTCGTGAACATGATCTACAAGGACCTTGCGACGAGTTTCACAGTGCTCGACTAAGTTTTGAAACTGCCAAAAATTTAGCATCATTTAATACAAATATGTTATATTAACTTGTGAATTGACTATAACACTGAGCGAGTGTTATGATTTCAGCATTTTATGAAATTAATATAATAAAATATATATGTATAACCTTCTGCTTGATTTCTGATATCCACTCCCTCGTGACAAGAACGTAGGTAATGTCCTGTTCTAGAAATTGAGACAATTTTTCCGTTAATGATTCAAGATAGTTTTGATTGTCCTCAAAAATAGCGGACTGGTTACTGTTTGCGACGTAGAAGGCAAAGACGTAGGTGTACATGAGAGTTTGTCGACACTGACACAGAACATCCGCTGTCTGAATAAATAAAAAATACTTTCAGCATTAAAATAATACTAAAGAGTCGTCCATACATGATGTCATCTAAATATGATTGATTTTAACTGTAATTAAATTACTTTCTTCAAAAATTGTACTTCTATCCACGAACTGTGCTTTTGAATATCTTCCATTTTCTCATTGACTGAATCGTACAGTTTATTCTTGTTGTTTAAACTCTGCACATGCTTCATGTAGCGACTGTAGAAGAACAAGAAGCGCTCAGAGTTTTCTTTGACATCATTATTTGGAGCCTTCATATCTGCTTCATTGTAACGGCGACATTTGTGCCTGTCCATTCCGGGAAAAAAACCAATACGAAATTATAACAACTATGATTTCATGACCATACAAAAAAAATTTTAACTATAACCAAAAACATCAGTAGATAATAAGTAATACATTGCTAATAATCAGTAATGTGCTATTTACAAAATTAGCTACATTACGCCATAGCTGGGCATTTGATTTGCACTCGCACTCCACTCGTACGAGTGCAGGTCAAAACTTGTGCACTCAAACTCCACTCGCTTGAGTGCATCCAAAATATTTTGCACTCGAACTCCACTCTAGCTAGGGACTCGTTATGAGTGCAATATTATATGCACTCCACTCTGTGAATGCAACTCTTTTTCAACATTTACATACAAAAATACATCCTTGGTGTGGCGCGAAGTTTAAAAACCGTTGCACTCTGAGTGCAGTCAAGGTGCACTCCGCTCCACTCCCTTGAGTGCAATCTAAATTTCGTGCACTCGCACTCCGCTCACTGAGTGGAGCGGAGTGGAGTGCAGTTTTAGAGCGGAGTGCTGCACTCCACTCGTTGAGTGCGCCCAGCTATGCATTACGCCGCTAATTAATAATACTTACGAGGACCAAATTCGAAACTCCCACTCCCCTAAACACATCCAACAGAATTCTTGCTTGCAATTCACGCATGTCATGTGATGGCAGCCACCGTTCTTCTTAATATTAACATGGCATTTTGGACATTGTTTAGTATTCGCAGAGATCCAGCGCCAAGTTTTCAAATCATTACCACTTACCTCAATCCATTGCTTGAGCCAAGAACATTTGACAGGGTCGTGCCATGGATTTCCGCACTTGAAACAAAAATTGTAGTTACAATCGCAAGTCACCTCCTGGCATTTATTGGACTGAACACGAACGGCATTTTTACAGTCTGGAAAAGGACACCAGCGCATGAGACGATTGCACTGAAATGTTTTAAAAATAAGTGACACAGTCGGTTTAAAAATTCGTACAAAATGTAATTATAGCTGCGAATGAAATAATTATGGAATGTTGACAAGTGTGATGCTTAACTGTATTTTTAATAAAGATATGTAATATAACACGATAATAAATTACAATTTAATTGTAAAATGAAAGGAAATTCTTACATGAACAAAACTATAGGTGATGTGATGTTGATATTTGAGTTTTACTTGTGGATCAGTCAATAGTTTCAACACAACCGCATCATCTATTAAAATAGGACAATTATGCGCTGCACAGGCAATCGTCTGCCCCATACTTTCTTCCATTATTTTAAAGGTGAGGTACTCGTTCCAGCAGGGACCACAGAACCCGTGACTGCACTTCATGACGTACATATTCTAAAGAAAATGAGAAATCAAAACTTATTGAGTACCTTCGATCCAATATCGTCAGTGAAGAACCAAAATGACCCATATCCATTTGTAGCTAAAAACAATATCCACTATCTACAAAATATTGAAACATGTCTTGAAAGCATTTAAATGGAATATTTTGCTTTTTTTTAAAATATAGAATTAGAACATTTTGCACCTTTTAAAAAACATGGAATTAGCACATTTTGTAACTTTTCAAACATATGGAATTAGAACATTTTGCACCTTTTCGAAAACATGGAATGAGAAAATTTTGTACTATTCAAAAACATGTAAACGGAACATTTCACACTTTTGAAAAACATGTTTATAGAACAGTTTAAACTTTTTTTAAACATGTAAATAGAACATTTTACACTTTTCAAAAACTCTTAATTAACATTTTATACATGTTTTTCATTTTGCATTTATGAGATGACTCATTTTGATTCTGGCTGAAATTGGATATAGGTTATTTTGGTTCTTCACTGACGATATCTACCTTCGTAATAAAAGTAATACAAAGGTCAGGTCAGAAATGTTTTATGTACGAATTAAAATTCGATGTAATGTAGTCCACGCATTATTCTTTCTTTTACAATTTTCTTAAAATAAATACTAGAAAAAAAATAATAACTCGGATTTTACCAAAGAAGGCATCTGCAATAGGCAAATCCCACATTCTGAATTGTCAGCAGGGACATTACGAGATGAATTTAGTTTTGAATTCAAAGAGTGGGAAGATTCAGCTAATGAACTGTGATTGATTAATTTTACTTTACGAAATAATTCCTCTTGGTCTGTTCCATAATAAACTTCCATGAGCTTCTCCTTATCCCAACCAAAATGATTTAGAAGGATTCTCATGGTAGTTTCTGGGAGCTGGAGAACAGAATTTGCCTGTCGAAAAATTACATAAAAAATAGCCGATTTGTAACTTAAATACAAATACGAGATTAGAAAATCATATTTTATTAAAATACCGTTTCATCGTACGTAATACATTGCTTTTTAAAAACGCTGCAAATTAAAATTATAACTGAAATTCATTTTTTAAATTTATTTAAGCTACTTTTTTAAATGTATATAACTTACATCACGTATAGAGTCAGTCATGTGTTGAAAAATTGCTTTAATGGGTAAGACAGTAAATGATGGAGGCAAAATATTCGTCTTGTTGACATTGGTCGTCTCGTCATATTCTTCGCCAAACTTGTTATCCTCCTCGTCCACACTCCCGCTGTAGTCATCATACAAACTATTTTCATTATCTGAACACTCTTTGTCTAAAAAATCCATATTCGATAACTTCCAGCTGCCGCTATGTAATTTGATTCTACACACTTTAATTGACACTCTGAAATGAATTTGTGAAATGACAACGTCGACCAGCCTGTCAAAAAGAACATGGAGATTCAGACAAAGAATTGTATTCCCTATGTTTCTGTTTTCTTCTAGATTCTAGAAGGCAAACAAAAACATTTAAATCATAATATTTACTGAGGGAAATAAATTTATTTATTGACAAAATTGTACTGGCATATGGGATCACAATGTAATTATTACATAAAAATATATAACACAGTACTAATTATATGTAGCTAAGCGCCAGATGCTGACGTAATACTATACATTATCAGCTGCTACAAAAGTGGCGTCTTCCACAACATCTTGAATATACTGTAGACAGTATAATCATAAAACGAAAGCTGCGTTTATTAATCTGTAGTTATATAGCATCCATGCTAAGTAAAGAAAGTAAAATAGGATTCCAACTGAAATAATAATCGCTTAACCAAACATTTACTTTACCTACCAAATGAATTCCAAATTCCATGTAAACATTAAAATGCATATCGTCGGTGGAGAACCAAAATGACCCATATACATTTTTAGCTAAAAACAATGTCCACTATCTACAAAAATATATATCTACAAATATTTCTTAAAAGCATTTAAAAAGAACATTTTGCACCTTTTCAAAAACATGGAATTAACACATTTTGCACGTTTTCAAAAACATGGAATCAGAACATTTTGCACCTTTTTAAAAACATGGAATTAGAACATTTTGCACCTTTTTAAAAACATGGAATTAAAAAATTTTGCACCTTTTTAAAAACACGGAATTAAAAAATTTTGCACTTTTTCAAAAACATGGAATTAAAACATTTTGCACCTTTTTAAAAACATGGAATTAAAACATTTTGCACCTTTTCAAAAACATTAAATTAAAACATTTTGCACCTTTTCAAAAACATTGAATTAAAACATTTTGCACCTTTTTAAAAACATGTAAACAGAATATTTTAATTTTTCAAAAACATGAAAATAGAACATTTTACGTTTTTCAAACACTCTTAATTAACATTTTACGTTTTTCAAACACTCTTAATTAACATTTTACGCATGTATCTTATTTTGTGTTTATATGACATAGCTCATTTTTATTCTAGCTTAAATTGGATTTAGGTCATTTTGGTTCTTTACAGACGATATTTAATAATACAAACAATACACTATATAATATATCATGATATTTCATCCTATGAATTTAATATATAAGTTAACTATCAAATTACATTTTGTCTTCAACATTTACACAATTTAAAGTAATGGATATTTTTTTTTGTATACACATATGTAATTATAGAACATGACAAGTAAATCTTAATTGTAATTCTTGGTACAGTTACGCTCGAATAACATGAAATGTTTTTTCTCCACTTGACATCGTAAACAGTATCTGCCAAATATGTAGCTTTCATTGGTTTTCCTATATCTGGACGTATATCTTGGCCCCCCATTACTTAGTCCGTCGGTACTAGGCCCCGGAAAACTATAGGCCCGTGGAATAATCTGCCTCTCTTATAATTTTAGCCCCAAAGATTTTTGTGTTGGGATGAGGTTTTCAATATTTTCCAGTTAATCATCATTCGTCAGTTTATTAAGTTTAAAAGAAATGAATGCGTCACGTCAAAGTATTTATGTACATTTGACATTGTGATTCTAACAATCTTGGGTAGTTAAATAATTTAATTTTTGTCGCTTAGCCGCAGAGTGGTCGGTAGCAACCGGAAAAACTAGCCTTGTTTGCAATTTTAATAACTCATTTATTCCGGTTGAACGAGATAAAAATAAATGAAATAAAGCCGCAGCTTTAACTCAACTCATAAATTAAAACATAACATTATATACAACGAACGAACAAATATTTTACGTCGTGGTAAAATTTTAGCTATACATATTTATTATTTTTTTTAAATTGCTGGCATTTATTTTATGTCAATATTTCTCCTATTGGTATAGATTTAAAACTGAAAAACGAAAATTAAGTTAATGGAAACTATTCTTGATTGAAATCATACAGCATTTGACGAAAAACAAATTTCCATTAAAATTTTTAAAAACCTCTAAAGTTAATAGTAAGCTTTGACGAAATTTACCGCTATCCTTTCTATTTTAATAACTTAAAAGGTTTATCAACGTCAGCCTTTAAGCATGTGGAATAGAGTTATAAAATCAAATAAGTTGCGAAAGCAAACCTCTCATGGTACTTAATTTCAATGTAACAAAGCGGTTTATCAGCTTTCATTGAATGTTTCTTCATTGCCCAATAGCCGTTCTAACTCATGACCTTACAATCGGAGCTACGTGGCTACTTTATATAGCATAACCTTTATTCCCACAAGAAATCGATCGTTCTAGTGATGGCGCTCTATTGATAGATATACCCGCACACACCCCCGCTCTTTTGGTCTGTTCTGCTTACAGGAAGCTGTAGTGATGCCTGGATCTGCGAAAGCGTTCTTCAATTGGATACTCAAAACCTCTTGATTTTAGCTGGCGTGTTCCCCATTAAAGTTTATGCTGCACTGAATATATTACCACCATTTTTTCTTCTTGTAATTATGTACTGCTGTTCCAATAATGTTAATTTCAGTTGTGGTCATATTGGAACTTGGGTAATTTTCAAAAGTCGTTTAAACACTAACCTGTAACACAATTAGGGATGGCCAATTCAAAACTCCCTGCGTTTCGCGCCCGGAGTATTGAAGGCTCCCTAGGGAGCCTTAAACTCCCAAAACTCCCTCCAGAACTCCCTAGTTTCAAAACTCCCTTAAACTCCCAAAACTCCCTTGATAGTTTTGGGAGTTTTGGGAGTTTTGGGAGCGTACATATAAATTAATAACTATTATTAACACATTTTATAATAAACAAAATTTATAAACTTGCAATACGCCTTTTTGTTAGCTGGTGATTGTAATGTAAATCACTATGAAGTGAATCTTGCTGTAAAGGTTTGGCATAAAATTCACAAATGCCATGTTTTTGGGAGTTTTGCACCTTCAAAACTCCCAAAACTCCCAGCATGAAAACTCCCGGCGTTAAAAAAACTCCCTAGGGAGTTTTCAGAGGGAGCGCTCCCAAAACTCCAACTCGTCAAAACTCCCAAAACTCCCAATGTTCCCTCCCTCCCAAAGCTCCCAAACTCCCTGGGAGTTTTGAATGGGCCATCCCTAAACACAATTATAGTAAATACGATCTATAAACGCCGACGGCAGTTAAAATTGTTTGTTTACAATATCTTCTTGTTTGATTGATAGCTCCAAAGGAAGTAAAATGACAAAGAACGTTCTGAGAGAGTGGGATTCAAAATTTAAAGTCTACAATCAAAACTCTATACTCTTTCAAATGTTTGTGAACACTTATGCATTTACTTCTTTATACATAAAGGCCCTTAAAAGTTCCACTGTTATTCTCACGGCGAATGGGATATGCTCAAATTCACAGGAATTGTATCGGTCGGATCTAGGGTTCTCTTTGTCTTTACAGGAATTTCTCTTTTTTCAGTGTTTTATGCAGTCCCTTTGTTCTACGGTAATACTTGCGACATCCGTAAGGAATGGAAATTGGTGATGGTCGCTACTAACAGAAAGCAAAAAAAATAAGGTCAATGCAGTTAGCATCCATTCAACCTTTTAAAATGTATCTCGTTTTCAGAAGCTACTTTGTGGATAAGCCCATGTTAATTACAATGGGTCAGACCATGCTTGAGTCTCTTGTAAGCACGCTTATGGTCTCTCAATAGAAGATTTTACAAGGCGATAATTATTCATCTGAAGAAATACTTAGGTTTAAGAATTTACTGTATATTTAAGTGGAGTTAGCTCTGCAGGGTGTCCAATCTATTAGTGGGCGAGCCTACCATGTGCAATTTGCAAATAACAAATTTAGTAACGTGTCGTTAGTTGTATATTTAGGTAGGTATTAGTGTATAGTTTTAGAAACATTGGCGGACAGTTCTATCGTGTGAATAAATCTTATCTCACAGCATTTTTTAAAGTGGTGTAATTTTTTAAAATATTATTTTACATCCGACGACCTTCTATATGAGAAAATAGGCTCGTCTCCTACAGACAAAGTTTCTATGGTATTCGATAAGGATTTGATAGTTATTTTTTCAAAATATCCCAAAGATCTTTTTCCGATCAGGTCTGACGCTGTATTGAGGCACGGCGGGGGGAATCCACCAGTTTTCGTCGTAACCCTCGTGAACATGATCTATGAGGACCTTCCGACGAGTTTCACAGTGCTCGACCAAGTTTTGAAACTGCCAAAAATTCAGCCTCATAATTTATTACAAATAATATGTACCTTGTGATATTAACTTGTGAATTGACTATGTAAAACACCGAGCGAGTTTTGATTTCAGCATTTTATGAAATAATTCACGTAATAAATTAATTATTGCAATGAAATTCATATAATAAATAATAACCTTTTGATTGGTTTCTGATATCCATTCCCCTGTGATAAGAACGTGAGTGATGTCCTGCTCTAGAAATTGAGACAGTTTTTCTGTTAAAGATTCAAGATAGTTTTGGTTGTCCTCAAAAATAGCGTACTGGTTACTCTTGACGACGTAAAACGCAAAGACGTAGGTGAACATGAGAGTTTGTTGACACCGACACAGAACATCCGCTGTCTGATTAAATAAACAACACTTTCAGCATCAAAATTATAATAAAGAGTCGTCCATACATGATGTCATCAAAATATCTTCCGAAAGGTCTTTAAAAGGTCTAAACAGACCCTTTGACCCTACCTGTGACCCTTAGACATCACTCATGGATGGATGCCTCGTAATTATAAGGAGTGGCTGTAATACTGAATATAATAGATTTTAACTGGAATCAAATTACTTTCTTTAAAAATTGTGCTTCTATCCATGAACTGTGCTTTTGAATCTCTTCCATTTTCTCATTGACTGAATCGTCCAGTTTTTTTTTGTTTTTTAAACTCTGCTCATGCTTCGTGTAGCGATTGTAGGAGAACGAGAAGCGCTCAGAATTTTTTTTGACATCATTAGCAGCCTTAATTTCTGCTTCATTGGAACGGCGACATTTGTGCCTATATATCCAGGGAAATAAAATCCCAATAAGAAATTAATTATAATAACTTTGATTTCATAACCATATTATAAAGAAAATTTTAACTATAACGAAACACCTCCGAAAATCCTTCTACCGAAAAGTAATAGGTAATAAATTGCTAATTATCAGTAGTAGGGGAGTGCGTATGTGTGATCGGGTGCATTTTTTATCAACTTTGAAAATCTGTATCTTTTTCCACAGACAACGAACAATAACGAAGAAGCTATCCTTGTGCTTCTCTATTAATACTGTATGTACAAAAAAATGATCAGTGTCGAAAATTAAAATTTGCAAGAGATACAGGTCATTGTACGAAGAAAATGCGGAAAGTCTTACAACGGCATAAGTGCCCTTAATGTGATCAATACATTTAAAGTTAATAGTAAAGTAGGGTCCTAAATGTGACCAATTCAAAAAAGTACTCAAAACTTTCATAATTTTACATAGCCAGAGTTTTCAAGGAAAGAAGCTGAAATCAGTAGTGAAGATAGTTATGACTATAGGTTGTATGAATATTAGATGGACAGATTTTTAAAGGCGGTAATATTTGAACGGCGGCCACGGATCACACATAAGGGGTGATCACACATACGCACACTACTACTAATCTATTATTTACACAATAAGCTATAACGCAGCCAAATAATAATACTTACAGATATGACTTCCACAACTTCCACTCCGCCAAACACATCCAACAAAATTCTTGCCCGCAACTTGAGCATGTCATGTGGTCACAACCACCGTTCTTCTCAATTTTAACATGACATTTGGGACATTTTTTAGTATTAGCAGAGATCCAGCGCAAAGTTTTCGAATCGTCACTACATTCCTCAATCCATTTTTTGAGCCAAGAACATTTGACAGGGTCGTGCCATGGATTTCCGCACTTGAAGCAAAAATTGTAGTTACAATCGCAAGTCACCTCCTGGAATTTTTTGGACTGAACACGAACGGCATTTTTACAGTCTGGAGAAGGGCACCAACGCATGAGACGATTGCACTAAAATGGTTCAAAAATAAGTGACCGTCTGTTTTTAAATTCGTTCTTTAACATAACACAATAATAAATTACAATATGACTTGAAAAAAGAAGACATTTTGTACATGAACAAAACTATAGGTGATATGATGTTGGTATTTGAGTTTGACTTGTGGATCAGTCAGAAGTTTCAACACAGTCGCATCATCTATTAAAATAGGACAATTATTTTGTGCACAAGGAATTGCCTGCCCCATACTCTCCTCCATTATTTTAAAGGTGAGGTACTCGTTCCAGCAGGGACTACAGAAGCCGTGACCGCACTTCATGACATACATTTTCTAAAAGGAATTCAAAAATTTGAAACATTGAGCACCTTTTAACACCTTCTGCAATAAGCTGTGATTAAAATGTGGTATTACTGAATAAGGCATCTGCAACAGGCAAATCCCACATTCTAAGTTCTCGACAGTGACAAGGGATGAATTGAATTTTGAATTCAAAGAGTTGGAAGCAGCTGATGAATTATGATTGAATAATTTTACTCGACGAAATAATTCCTCGTGGTCGGATTCGTAATAAACTTCCATAAGTTTCTCCTTATCCCAACCAAAATGATTTAGAAGGATTCTCATTGTAGTTACTGGGAGCTGTAGCACAAAATTTGCCTGTCAAAAAATTACAAAAAGAAAAACTAAGATGTGTAAAATAAACACAAAAATAAAAAATATATTATAATGCTATTACATAATACAATTTTGCCTTTTAAAGAATATCTAGATTTAAAATTAATCGTAAATTAGGAATTAAATAGGAGTCTTTTTAAAATACTTTTTTTTATAAAATAACTTACATCACGTATGGAGTCAGTCATATGTTCAAAAATTTCTTCAATGGTTAACACAGTGAATGGTGAAGGCAAACTTTTCGTAGCCTCTTCATATTCTTCGTCTTCGTCAAACCTGTTATCATCCTCGTCCTTACCGTTATATTCATCATAGGTACTATTTCCATTATCTGGATACTCTTTCTCTGGAAAATTCATATTCAATCACTTCTCGCTTCTGCTTTATTATTTGATTGACGAAATAGATCACGAATATCTGACCTTTATTCTACACTTTAGTGACACTCGGAAATGTCCAGTGACAACGTCAGCCTGCCAAGAAGGTCATGCAGACTAAGACAAAGAATTTAATTCCCAGTTTTTATTTTGTTCAACAAGAAGCAAATCCAAAAAAACAGTAACACAGGGAAGTAAATTTATTGAATAATATTTACTGTAACATGGAATCATATATAGTTACATTATACCAATATCATTAGCAGTACTATATCGTCAGTGAAGAACCAAAATGACTCATATCCAATTTAAACTACAATCAAAATTAGCTATGTCATAAACATGGGTATAAACTAATAATTACATGTTTTTAGAAGTTAAAAATTTTCTATTTACATGCTTTTCAAAATTGTAAAATGTTCAATTTACATGTTTTTGAAAAGTACAAAATGTTCTATTTACACGTTTTTTTAAATTGTAAAATGTTCAATTTAAATGTTTTTGAAAAGCGTAAAATATTGGACTTGCATGTTTTTAAAATGTACAGAATGCTCTATTTACATGTTTTTGAAAATTAGATAATGTACTATTTAAATGCTGTCAAGACATATTTGAATATATTTGTAGTTTGTAGATAGTGGATATTGTTTTTAGCTAAAACTGGATATGGGTCATTTTGGTTCCTCACAGAAAATATTTGACCTTATTATATAGCACAAGATTGGGATACATCATTGTGCATTATAAGCTGCTACATATAGTTATTTCAAGCACAACTTCTGGCATCATTGCACAGATAAAACGCAAGCTGCGTTGTATTTGTCAGTTAGATTCTGTCTATTCTACGTAAAGGAAGTATAAGAAAATACTTCGACTGCAATAATCGCTTAAGCAAACATGTATGTATATTATCTTTCAAATTCCAAATTCCATGTAAATAATAAATTATATATTAAATAGTTCAAACAATAACAATACACCATATGGTACTTATGTTTATTTTGCTTTCTTGCCTAGGGCTTGCAAAATCAAGACCAAGACTTTCGTCATTTTCAAGACCATTCAAGAGTCTTGAAAAGTCTTGTTTCAAGACCTTTTTTAAATTCAATTTTTTCAACATCTAAACTCTAAATATGGCTTTTCGGACAAAGTTAGAAAAATATTGTCAAGATTCTTGATTTTTTCAAGACTTTTGAAAGTCTTGATTTAAAGACTCTTGAGTTTTCAAGACTTTCAAAAGTCTTGATTTCGAGAGTCTTGAAACGCCGAGACTTTTGAAAGTCTTGATTTAGTCTTGATTTCAAGAGTCTTCAAATTTTTGTGCCTCAAGACGTGGAAATAAAGGGGAAAAAAAACATGTTTTTTTGCTTGCAAAACGATTGTGTACATGTTTTCGTTAGTCTTAATTTCAAGAGTCTTGAATTTTCAAGACTTTAGTCTTGATTTCAAGACTCAAGACTTTTGAAAGTCTTGATTTCAAGACTCTTGAAGTTTCAAGAATTTTTGAAGTCTTGTTTTCAAGACTCTTTAATTTTCAAGACTTCTGAAAGTCTTGATTTCGAGAGTCTTGAATAAACAAGACTTTTATAGGTCTTGATTTCAAGAGTCTTGAAATTTCAAGACTAGCCCTAGTCTTGATTTCAAGAGTCTTGGTCTTGACAAGACTTTTGAAGTCAAGACTTTTGCAAGCCCTATTTCTTACACAGACAATGACGTCATTAAAAAATAAATACTTGTGACTAAATTAGACACAAATTAAATATACCTAACAATGAAAGCATGAAGCATCGTCTTATTAGGAATCGACGTTGATTACTATACATATGTAATTTTTGAGTTTATTCTTGTATGTGACACTAAAGACCATTGTATTTTCGTTTTTACAATACACTATTCAAAGCAATGATTTTGTTTTTGTATACACATAGAACATGCTAGGTAATTCTAAAGAGAAATAGTGACTTACATCACAAGCAGGGACACTATTTGGTTGATAATAAAATCTACAAAATTAAGAGTAGACTCCCGCTCTAGTATCCGGAACTGTCCAACTTTAATTCCATGGATCTAAAGCGACTTACATTCTTGCAATATTTCGCTTTTAATAGTACTACTAGGTCCAATGACAGAACCTACCATCACCATTTTTCTGGTTACCTCCTCTAATTTATCTGGGACCTCAGATGCTTTGTCAAACTCGAAAACAAAAACAGCAATAGTTTCAACAACAAGGACAAGTGCGACGAACGCAAAAAAAGGATTCAAGTCAGCATATTGAATCAAAAAGTAGCCAAAAACTAAAAACTACTGCGCAGTTCAGCAACCCGATTTTAAAAAGAAATATGATATTGCTAAAACAAAGATTAAAATAATTCATCAGTGGCTGAATACTTCGAATTTCTTTACACACAAATTTTAGTTTCTGCTCGTACTGTGTCCATGAACATGTAGATGTGCTGCATTGCAAAAACAAAAATATTATGTAAATTTAACAACAGGATTATGCAATACTGTATGTAGTTGTAAGTTATTAAAGAAATAGTTATTTTTCGAACGGCTTACTTTTCTCGTTCGGCGGTTACATTGGGGGCTGAGGACATAAGTATGTCAATCCGCTGATTTAACAAGTAAATAAAAGCGAGAATCAAAAATTCGCAGTGTTGTATTGTTGACACATAAGAGAAAAATGTTAAGCAATCAAAAGCTAGACAGATCCACTTGATACTCGTCTCTTTGGTTACATCAAGAATCCCGGGAGGACGTTTAATATGGAGAGAATTCACATTATGAATTCTCGACAGTGACAAGGGATACATTCAATTTTGAATTCAAAGAGTGGGAAGCAGCTGATGAATTATGATTCAATAATTTTACTCGACGAAATAATTCCTCTTGGTCTGATTCGTAATTAACTTCCATGAGTTTCCCCTTATCCCAACCAAAATGATTTAAAAGGATTCTCATTGTAGTCGCTGGAAGCAGGAGCACAGAATTTGCCTGTCACAAAATTACAAAAAGGAAAACATGTGTAAAATTAACACAAAAATACAAAATATATTTAAGTGCTATGTCATAATCAAATATTTCTATTTAAAGAATATCTAGAATTAAAATTAATCGTCAATTAGGAATTAAATAGGAGTCTTTTTAAAATACTTTTTTTACAAAATAACTTGACAGTCATGTGTTGAAAAACGTTGGATTGGATTTCTTTCATATACTCTATTTGATGTTTGTGCGCCCATACATAGTTTGTCACTTATCTGATTTCTTCGAATATTTAAAAACTTTCCTGAGTTCAGTTATGCTCCTTGTTTGCATTATTGTTTCAGGTTATTAAAATTTCTTCGAAGCCACATTTTAAAATCTTGCATAAACTCATCCATTATGGTTCAGCAAGATAAAAATAAATTAAATCTAGCCAACTTTAACTTTTCTTTCAAGTTAAAATATTATATATTATATTGTACAACGAAAACGAACGAAAAATTATTTCATGCCGTGATTAAATTTAAACTTAATTTTACTTTTTTGGATTTGTTGTATTCATTTAATGTTATTAAATTTCCCTTTAGTACTTTTAGGTCCAAACATAAAAATAAAGCAAATGGAAACTAGTCTTAATACAAATCGAAGCGAATTTGACGAAAAACCAATATTTAGTTAACATCTTCTGAACCTAATTGTAAGCTTCGACAAAGTATATTACTACCTTGTCTAATGTAATTTCTTTAAAGGTTAATTTACGTAAGCCTTAGCATTTGCAGAAGAGAAAAACCTAATAAGCTGGAAACTCCCCTTTGCTTCAATCCAAGTTCGATTCAAGAAAGCGATTAGACAGCTTTCATCGAATGCTCCTCTATTGTCCAATAGCCGTTCTGTTCTAACTCATGACATCGTAACCAGATATAGCCTAACCTTTATTTCCACGAGAAATCAATACGGCTCGTGGGTAGCAACAAAATTCGTATAAAAAAGAGGATAGCAAAAAACTCTTTCAACTCTACATGGATTTTCCAAAAAAGCCATAGCTCCCACAACCCTAAGAAAAACGTACAGCACAAAAAAACCTTTGCAATAAAATCATGTTTTGCATCTGTGTAAAATGACTGTTAAAATCCTGTCAGAGTTTGTTAATTTTCTAAAAAACGTAGCTCATAAAATTACTCGAGTTTTGAAAATATTATTTATCCTCCAAGCAGTAAATCCGTACGGTGCAGAGAAGACTAGTATTCTGTTCACACCTGGAATTGTGGGCTTTATTGAAAAAGGCTTTAAAGTCGGTCATCTTATTGCGACTCATCCATTAGAATGGGATGACCTCTCGCATCGTCCGAAATTGTCAAAATGTAGCAAACAAAGACAGTTCTGTTGGTATGTGAACGTTTGTCTTTCGTTTTTGATCTTTGCGGCTGCTCTGGAGCAGTCCCTAAGATTCCAATGGATTGATGGGACAAATTTTGAGAAGCTTCTCACAACGTTTGGATTGTGGGTGGCTGGGATTCTGCCCTGCAACCAAATTGCAATTATGTGGAAAGGAAATGAGATAGCCCGTTGTGTCACAGCAGCTTTGAATCTTATCCAGGATTATGAACGTACTGTCACATCATACTTGAATAAATAAATACAAATATTTAATCCTAACTAAATGCATGTTTTTTGGCAGGTAAATATGTTCTTCCTGAAGCTACACCCCCAAAGAGTATACGAATTTGTTTTCTATTTATGCTTTGGATATTTTATGGAATCTGGGGGAGCGTTGGTTCAATCATGGTCTGTGCCTGCATATATCCGCATATGCGTCCCCTCCCTTCCTCTCTTCTGGTGCAGGGAAGGTGTATTGATGCCTGGAGCTGCGAAAGTTTTCTTCAGTTGGATGCTCAAAATCTCTTGATTTTTGGCGGCGCGTACTTGTTTGAAGTTTATATTGCGCTCAACATCATGACAACATTCTTTCTTATTGGATGTACTGCTCTTCCGATCATGCTAATTGGAAGGGTGGTCATATTGGAACTCAGGTAATTTTGAAACGTCGTTTAAAAACTAAACTTTAGCTGAATCGTCGCTTCTACTAGCAACAAACGCCGACAAAAGTTTAAAGTGTTTATGTTTTGAATATTCTGCTATTTAATTGATAGCTCTAAAGGAAGTAAAATGACAAGGGACGTTCTAAGAGAGTGGGATTCAAAAATTAAAGTATACAATCAAAGCGCCATACTTTGTGAAATGCTAGTAGACACCTATGCATTTTCTGCTTCATACTTCAAGGCTCTTGTTAGCTCCATCGTTATCCTCACGGCGTATATGATGCTCAAATACACAGGAATATTATCTGTGGGAACTGGGGTCTGCTCTGTCTTTACAGGAGTTTCTCTTTTTTCCGTGTTTTATGCAATCGCCATGTTCTACTCTGCTACATGCGACATCCGTAAGGAATGGGAATTGGAGATGGTGACCACTCACAGAAGGCACAGAAAATTAAGGTCAATGCAGTTAGCATCTATTCAACCTTTTAAAATGTATCTCGTTGGCAAAAGTTACTTTGTAGATAAGCCCATGTTAATGACAATGGGTCAGGCCATGCTTGAATCTCTTGTAAGCACGCTCATGGTCTCTGCTTAGAGCATCTAAGACATTGATTTTAAATTTTGACTGAGAAAATTTAACACACATTTTATTTATTGTTTTAAATGTAAAGTACATTGTGAGCAATGATACTAATAATATTGTACGTTTAAGGATCAATAAAATGACAAACTAGTAATAATTTGAAACATTTCAAAGCTCACTGTTGCTAGTGAAAGGATACTAACAAACCCGCTACATTTTGAGTTATAAAATCAAAAATTCGGCGTTTCGCTCCTGATTTGGCAACCGTGGCCACGCGTGGGCCTGAAGTAGATGCTGAGCTTTTGCAAAAACTGGCTTCAACAAAGGAGCAAGATAACATGAATAACGATAAAATATGATCTATGAGGTACAGAAATTTTATTGCAACGGTAACAGTTACTCCAAAAAATAAATGTTGCAACATTTCCCCTATAAACTTATCTTACAATTTGAATAAAATTAAATTATTTGTGCAAGTGCAATTTTTAGCGTGCTTACTACAGATTGACAGACAGAGAGACAAACCCACTCCAAATGGATGCTTAAGCTCTGGACAACGGTGTTAGCTGATAACTTAGTTGACAATAATTAATAACAATCGCTGACCACATAGCACCAAGGGAGCGGGGAGGCAATAAAACCCTTTTAATAACGAGAAGTTCCGCGTCAGGTATAAATTGACAATGGGAGGGGGCAGTACGAATTAGGCAATAACTCTGTTGACATAATTCATAAACCATTCCCGAGTTGAAGTGATGGAATGGAAGTGGGACAGCACTTAATTAAGATTAATCTTGTTGAAATCACTAACGGACCATTCCTAAATTATAGTGATGACATGAGAGTAGGCGGTACTAAATACGTGATAATTGTGTAGACGTCTTTTACGTACTGCGTATAGTATCTACGTTTATGTATTAATCACATTGACAAAATATGGCTCTATAAAGTAGTGGTATTTGGCTATCGTTGTTTATAGACGATCCCCATTGCTCATATGCACTCAATCTTGTGTGTACGTACTACGTATCCAGCTGCATATCTATGTTTGTAATTAAAAATTATTTGTGAATTTTCACATTGTATTTGGATGAGTGACAATATTCAGATTTTCTGTTCATGACGTCACAAACCAGGTCAATGGGTCTGCCAGCAGACCTGTAACATCCCATCCTAAAGACCATCGTGTACGCAGTGATTACACTCATCGAGGCGGATCCGTAAAATAGCGTTATTTGAATGACTTCATTAATCAATTACATATGAAATGTAATTAAAAAAATAGGTTTAATAATATAGAAAATAAAAAATCACCCGCCACTTCTAATATGATGTTGTTGTTACGGTAGTGGTCACACTTCGTATCGTTATTGTATGTACATATTAGGTTAGTAGTTGTAAATGCATTACACGTATTAACAGCTGCTTAGGCGTTTTTAATAGGATAACTCAAGTGACATCGTTTGTGCTTAGTCCCTAACCCATTTGCCTAATGTCAATGCAATATCAGCTTGGTTGTGATGTCGAAAAAGTATATTAACTTGACATCATTTGCGCGTAACCTCTAACCCGAATACCTAAAGTAATACGATAAAATCTTGGTAGGGGTGTCGAAAAGTAGGATTCACGTGGCATAATTTGTGCGTAAACCCTTACATCTTTACTTAGTTAGTGCCAATAAGATAACATCTAGGTGGGGGTGTAGAAAATAAGTATTTACGTGACATCATTTGTGCGTAACCTCTAATCCTTTTACCTAAAGTAATACGATAAAATCTGGGTGGGGGTGTCGAAAAGGAGTATTCACGTGGCATCATTTGTGCGTAACCCCTAATCTCTTTACCTAAAGTAATACGATAAAATCTGGGTAGGGGTGTCCAAAAGTAGGATTCACGTGGCATAATTTGTGCGTAACCCCTAATCCCTTTACCTAAATTAATACGATAAAATCTGGGTAGGGGTGTCGAAAAGGAGTATTCACGTGGCATTATTTGTGCGTAACCCCTTACTCGTTTAGCTATTGCTAATGTGATAACAGCTAGGTGGGGGTGTCGAAAAGGATATATTGAAAAAAAATTAAAGTTGTAGGTACATAAAACTATGATATTTAAAGGACGTAATAAATTATAGATGATCCCTAAATATCTTCTCTAAATATATATAACATACATAGGTATATTCATGGCATGTAGTTCAAATAGGTTGGAAAATTTTTTAAAGTTTTAAATAGGGGTATTTAAAACTATGATATTTTAAGGACGTCATAAAGGACGATCCCTGATTATCTATAACTTATTCGCTGCGTATCTGACGTAGCAGACGACTGGCCATTGAAAACAATAAAAACTGTAGCTGGGATTAGTTGGGTCTGAGGTCTGTACTATACGATATACTTGTATTCGCCGCGTATAACTTTAAAATTACGTATGTACATAAACATTCTCCTTGGTTTAACTTATCTAATGGTTTTTGAAAAGCTTATTTTTCTGATTTTTGACATGGGTCTAGTTAACTGTTAATTGTGAAGAAATGGTCAGTCGGATAAAATTAAAAAAAACAATACAGACCTGCCTGCTCGCATTTGTGATTGGTTAAAACTTGTATTAGGAAAATAGCATTGGTACTGTGACCTGTGGCGTACGGCCAACAGACAGACAGACAGACAGAAAGACGGACATGATCATCACAATAATAGATGCTTACGCTCAGCATCTAAAAATCCGGCGCTTCGCGCCTAATTTGTCCACCGTGAACCCAAATTAGATGCTGAGCTTACAGTGAATTGTTTTAATCACTGGAAAAATTTGTTTATATAGAAAGGCTAACTTAAAGTCCTTGCAGTTCGTGTCTGTGAAAGCGGGCTAAGTTACAAGTTGGTCTGGTGAAAAAAGACGGGATCTGAGTGGTGCTGGTACAAGTGAGTTTTATAACAGCACAGGTTCGAGTTGGTATGCCTGTACGAGTGTGCTAGGCACGAACTTTGCTGGTACCATTAGGCAGGGTACACGCGACTTGAAAGATCTTGTTGAGAATTGCGTCAGTACGAGATAGGTTTGTGCACGTTTTAGTTAGCTAGAAACGCCTAGTGCCAATGCGCGTGGGGTTGGTAAGAAAAACACCTGCACGAGTGGGTAAGGAACGAGATTTGATGCATCTGGTGGACCAGGTACGAGTGCGAGTGGTATGGTTAGGTTTGTAAACATTCTGTCATCTCTGGTCAATAGGTTGAGTTGGGTATTCATGGCTTTAAGATATACGTTTACCTCATACATAACTAAAGTGACGTCATTTACGGATCACCCCAATAAACAAAAGATATTTGTTGATGGCATTTACTGACGATCCTAATAAAATATTGATATTTTTTGGACCTCATTTACGGACGATACCAATAAACGAGTTATATTGTTTTGACGTCATTAGGGACGATCCGTAAGTATCTATAACATATATAGTTACGTCCATAACATGCAGTTAAAATAGGTTGAAAAAAATTAAAGTTGGAACTGGTGTTACTAAATACTATGATATTTGAATGGCGTCATTATGGACGATCCCTGAATATCTATACTACGCATAGATATGTCGCTGACATGCAGTTAGAATAGGTTGGATAAAAATTTAAATTTCAAACAGGGGTTACTAAACACTATAACATTTGAATGACGTCATTATGGACGATTCCTGAATATACATGCCATATATAGATATGTCCTTAAAATTCAGATCAAATAGGTTGGAGCTTAAGCTATGCATCTAAAAATAAGTCAAATAATATAGAAAATACAAAAACACCCGCCACTCCTAAACTGATGCTATTGTTACGGTGGTAGTTAGACTGCGTTTCGTGGATAGAGTGTTTTGTTAGTAGTAGTAAAACGAGTATGGTCATCTCCTCCCTACAAATAGTGAGGGTGGGAGGCCATATCCGAGTTTACCACATCCCTTCACCATATGCATCTATGAAACCCCTGTAAAATGGGGATAATATTAATCCCCTTTTAATTTTGATGAATATAATATGCCGAATAAATGACGAATATGAGGGTGTGAAAGATGGTAAGAGTCAGATGGTAGTATTTAAATTAATAAAGGGGGTGTTCCACCACTCCGGAGGAGGCCGGAGACCTATGAAGATGGGGGAGGGAGGCTCAACTGAAACTCCAGCCGAAGCGCTCCAGCATAGCTACTGATGGTAAGAATGCAAATTTTTATTATTTTAATTTTTACTGAATAATTTATTTAGCTGGGATTTATGATTTAATTTTAAGCATAAGAATTCCAAGGGCAGCGTAGCTCGGTGGCTGAGGTCAAGGCTGAGGATAATGTCATCCACGGCCATGGCTTCGCCACCCCGAGCTCCCGACTCCCTGGGGGACTACGGAATCACCTCGACCGTGGATGGCAAACGGAGCGAGTTTACGGTCGAGTGATCCATGGTCCCCCAGACAATTCGGTCTGCCAGGGTAATTTTTGCCGATTACATTTTTACTGCCAATGATGAGGAGGAGTGGAGAGGAAGAAGACTTATGTATTTTGCTTCTATTTGCAGGAGAACAAGCCGGCGTGAAGGTTGCGGGCCTGGAGGATTGGCTTCATCCTCCGACGGTCCCCGGCTCCAACGCCGCTGGACGGGACGGACAAGGGACTGTGAGAAGCGCTTGTATTTCCGAGCATTCCAGACGGCAAGCGCTCCATGTCCCCGCCATCCCAGTTCAGCAGCAACGACTTGTCCTGAATTTTGACGAATGAAGGTGAGTTTTATATTTTCATTTAGGTTAATTTTATTTTGTTTATTTTTCAGGAGGGTCGTTGGGGAAGTGGTGCTGGCTCCGCACCCAGCAACCACATCCAGCCCAGAAAGGACGGAGAGGTGCGGTGGAGAGTGTCTGCCGAACTGGGGAAAGCATGCGACAGACACACACCGCACCACCACCATCAGTTCAGGCCGACCAACGACCTTGAATTTTTGGATGCCAATCAGGTAAATCGTTTCATTTTTACATTTTATTTTAATTAGTTTTAGTTTTCATTTAGTTTAGTTAGTATTTCCAATTAGGTTAGTCGGGGAGGTTGGGCGAACGATGGCAAAGCCATGTTACAGGGAATGGCGAACAGTGTCCATGCTCCACCGTCCACTCCAACTTGGAGGACAAACCCGCAAAAGGCAGCCAGTGCTGCGGGTTCGTTCCTTCCAGTCTCCCCTCAATTTTGATTTCATTTTTGTTGATTTTTGCCTACTTTGTTATATGAACCGAAGTCCCTAAATTACGTCGAGCGGGTTCAGGGAACCACTGCTGACGACTAATGAATAAGTTAATGATTAACATGCAAATTATGATAATTGATTTTATATTTCTTAATTTCTAGATTCAATGTATGGAGATATGAGAATCAACAGACGGTTTTGCCAATAAATGAGAACACTCAACGAACGAAGATGAGAAGGTAAGTTTAAAGGTAAATGTTTATATTAATCATTAAATTAAAAGGAAAAGAAAAGTTATATTTCCTAAAGTAATATTTCCCAAACGACGTAAGGTCGAGGGCCACAACTGAATAATAATTGTTAATTCATGTTTTTGTTTTGTTTTCAGGTTTTCGTCCAAATGATTTACAATATAATGGATTACAATACAATAATTTATAAATGATACGCTTACGGGTGCCACGGGTGTGGCACCTGAGATTTCCGATTCCAGGTCCAGATTAATTACAGGTAATTCACAGTATATATTTTTATATTTTATAATTTATGTAATTTGATCCAATTGACCTCACATTAATTTATAACAAACTTAAGAAGAACTCGTAGAGAGGAATCGCGAACACAGTAAACACCATGAATAAGAATAGGAAAATATAGAAATTATCAGATTTTCTTTCTTTCTTGATTTTAGGTTCTTTTTGATGGCACCAACAGGAGCCATGGGGACAATCCCCTTTTGCTGTTCTTATTCCTTTCGGAGTCTCCATGTTCCTCAATTCCTTTCTATTCATTTTTCTATCAATTTTCCAGAAGGGAAAATTGAAAAAGAAATTAAAGATTTCGAAGGATTTTTGGAAGAATTCGTGTCGGAAACCCTCTCTCCTTCGCGGCGTGATTGTTTCTGCCTTAGCTAGTTCGCCTCCGCTCCTTCCTCGCTTCGTCTCCTGTCGCCTCGGGAAGCATCATTTTAATTCCTTTTGTGGCTCATAGACGCTGCGTGGTGGAGGGCTGCGAGTTGTATTTATTTTATTATCTCCTTCCGTGGATCTTCCTCACTCTCTGTCAGATGGCCGATGCTGTCTGGAGAATTTGAGGAGAATCTGTGGGAGGACGTGTCGTGATTTCTATTCCTTTCTCATCATCCCCTCGTAGGGCTCCGTGTCCTCACGGAGGGTAGCGGCTGAAAAGATTGGAAATAGAAAGCACGACACACAATTATATTTAACCTTTTTATTATTTAGAATGGACTCTGGAATTTGGGAATACGATTAGTTTTCTGAAGGAAATAAAATTTTTGAACTCTGGACCTGTGGAATTTTGGAATTAATTCATTTATAACCTTTATTTAGTCATATTGGCAAAAATTCATTCATGTCATAAATTCGCATATAAAATTTTTACTGGACTTGGAATGGAATTCATACGGAAATCTGTTGAGCTTCCTATGTCTTAACTCAAATGCATAACGAAGTTCTTTTAACGAAGATAGAGTTTTTATTAATTAAACAATAACTTGGCAATTCATCTTAAGATCCTATGACTTAATTATTAATGCATAGCGACCTGATTCTCATCTTAGTTAATTCATATTTCATTTGAAAACGCAAAATTTTTAATTAGTCAAGTAAATTGTGTTTTATACTCTATTCTACATACGCCTAAGGAATATTCTACGGCTAATCTTCTAATGCGTAAAAATATAACTATTCTGGGCATCTATTTTTAGATTTGAAAATCAAAAGAGATAATAGGAAAATGTAAGTGAAATGTAATTACGCTGATTCTCTAAATAATTAACGTAGAGATTATAAATTCATACAAATGCCGTCCAAAACAAAGACATAACTTTTGTTGAGATCATAAGAGAATAAAATTTTAACGTAGAGATTATTTTTATGAATCTTATAGTTATTAACGGAGATAAATTTTTATTTTTAAAGAAACACCGCGGGTCTTGAGACTATTTATTTTCACCGGGTATTTGGTTTAATTCATTAATTTTCGAAGTTATTTTCTTTGAGGGGAAAATTTTAATGGGGATGAAGGATCCTTGCTAGGGGAGGGATGTCTTCTTCGTCAACTGGGGGAACACTAATCATTGCACGAACGGGAGTGGGATCCACTGCTATTGGTTGTTGGACATCCTGCGGATTGCTAATCGATTCTTCCTCCGGATTATCGGGATGGACCATGGGGAGGACGTGTTGGATGGGAGCTTCTGGAGATGCTTGTGGCATAGGTAGATGTAAATTCCCTTGTATTGCAGCTAAGCGTAATGGAGCATACCATTCAGTTTCTTCATTGGCTAATAATTGAACCGGAGGAATAATCGCAGGCACGAATACAATTAAAGTTTCTGTTGGGATTACGGGTGCGAAGCTTCCTGGCCCTGACTGAAATTCATATTGCAGACGCACGTTTAGATTATTAACGTGCATGGCTAGAAGATCTCGGAGACCGTACGGATTATTTGGTCTCATGATCGTATTAGTTCTTCCGGGTCCCAGCCATAATTCAAATCCCGGAATGACTTCGAAGCGGACTCGATATGGAAAATTTGACCTGGGATCCATGACCAACATCTGGAAACGCTGCTGTAGATAAACTTGATATACTATGGCAAGGGCCAGAGTCCTGACTGATCGAGCCCCCATTTGGACATGGGGCATGATTGGTCTTGGGTTGTCCGCGAAAGCTGGAACCGTAATTGTTGTGGGGTTCGGATTTTGTACATTCAGACCCCCGTGACCTATCTGAGTGGCTTTATCCTGCGTCTTCATATTTACCCGTAGTGCTGCTACATCTGCGGCTGTTGGCAACTTGTAGCTAGTGGAGGTGGATGGATTGATCGAGGGCCCTGGTTGAGAGGTTGCCAGACGACGTGTGGGTTGGTCGTTTGTAGGAGAGGATGGTGAGGTAGGAGATGCTGGCGAGGGAGCTGGACGTTGAATACGTTCTGTCCGCGAAGGGAATGGAATTCCTCGTCTTTCGTAGTCTTGACGAATAAAATCTCTATCTCTCCTACGTTGATCAGCCCATGACATTTTCTTTGGTCCTCGTGAGTAGGGAGAATATTTACTTTGCTCCGAATAATTTAGAGGAGGCCGCCCACCCAATGCTGCAATACCTCTTGGTTGTCGGCTCACTTCGATGGAGGCATCCGGCGTTTTCTTTGATGTCGGAGTACGACCTCCCGTCGAAGTGATTTCATATTTTTGGCCGACAATCTTCGGTTTTCCCTTTGAGGTGGATGGCTTTGGTGCAAAAATGGGAAGCGGCTGAGGAGCTTTTGAGCCAGATTTCAAGAGGTGAGGGCCGGAGCTCGAAGGAAGGGCAGATTTTGCTGCTGCGATGGCAGCTCTTGCTATTTCTGCCGTGATTTTCGGGGCTCTGATTGTTGAGCGGGACGATGGAGGAGCGACGGTCCTTCGTGCGCTGGAGGGACCTCCCATCTGGATGACGGTGTTGTGGGGAGATTTCGGTACTAATTTCCATTGATACCCAGGCCGTCCCTGGTTTTTGGCTCTGTAACCCGGATGTCTTTGTCTCATGCGGGCATGTTTATTCCGGAGCAGACGTTTTTCAACTTCATTTTTCTTTGTTGGTCGCACCGGGACATATTCCATATTGGGATCATTACTAACGGGGCGATTTTTGTTGGTTCGCCAGCGTTCGCGTCTGACACGTTTTTGTGGATTTTGTGAAGGTTGAGGACGCGGTGGCGGAGCTTTTGATGAAGTTGAAGGCGTTGGGATTCTTGGGCCCAAAGAGACCCTTGGCGATCTTCGTGCGAAGCCTTCTTTAGACGGGTCGTATGCCCTCTTTACTACTTCTTCGATTCGCTGTTTTTCTTCATCTGTATCAGCGGTTGTTTCTGCTGAGGATGATGATGAAGAAGGAGCATACGACTTCTTTGGTACTTTCTTAACCTTTTGTTTTTCTTCATCGGTGTCAACCTCGGTTGATCCTATGGAAATAGATGACGATGAAGATGGAGTTAATTTCCGCGGTTTGTTTGGGTTGTAGGACTGTTTTATTTCAAGCTTTAATCGTTGTCTTTTCGTTTCTTCGGAGTCAGTAGATGATGAGGAAGATGAAGATGAGGTTGAAGACGAACGTGAAGATGATGAAGACATCTAATTATAAAAGAAAAGGGAAGAGAAACTGGAAATGATTAAATAGTTCGCTTCTTTTTAGAAAGTCAATGTTTTCTCCTCTCCCGAAGCACTGATTATTTGAGATTAAAATGAGTTCAAACGTCGATGTGTCATTGGCGTTTGCATTTTAAATAATGTTTTCACTTTTAACTTTTAATTCTCTAAACTAAGTTTCTGATCCCGAAGGGGTCAGAAGGGAAAATTTCTTAAATTAATTGTAGTGATCTCTTATAATTTTATGATCTCTGTTTTGGAGGTTCGCTCTTAAACCGGCAAAATTTGTAGCGGTGGCCACCACCGCAGTGACCACAACGTCTTACTCTTTTCTTTTTAGGTGGTTTGAAAAGGGGGCAATCTCGAAAGATGTGCCGAATGTCCCCTTTTACTGACTGCTCCCTACAATTCGGACATTCCCTAAGCTTCGAACTAAATTTATTTTTAATGACCACATTGTTAAGATTATTTGGTCGCTCGTGGGCTTGGCCTTCGGCGACTAAGTTATTTTCTTTTTGCGCGGAGGCGGAGGCTGAAGGAGCTTCCGAGTCTGCATTAACTTTTGAAGGGAATTCCGGATCTGGGTCCCAGTTTATGGTGTTAGTAGGGCTCTGTGGTGAGATTCTGAGCTCCTGGGTGTCTGGTCCTAACCAGAAATCTTCTTGATCGGAGGGAACATTCCCCTCGTCACTGTCGCTGAGTGATATCTCCATTCATTACTGCGATATAGGATTTCATTTAATTAATCTTACATCCTACCTAATTTGAGAGATATCATTTAAATTTCGTTATGTTTTTATCTTTATAATTTCTTTATGATAATTTAGTATGGAGGTTCAGGAGTGGGATTCCGCATGTGAGCATTAGTTTCCCAGTGAAATACTTTTGTTGGAAATAATCAGGGATCCAATGCTCATATGAAAATCGCAATCCTGAATCCCCTCGTAATTTTATACTAAGGGTTCGAATTGTTTGGAAGGGAAATTTTGTTTTTAAAGAATTATTGAGTATTTAAGTTTTTATTCTGAATCTGATGGTGATGGGAGGAAGTGAGAAATATTGTCATGCATTCTTCCCATGCACTTTATCATGCTGTTGATTAACCGAATTGATTTTGTATTTTCCTTCCGGGTGGTGGGAGAGGAAGTTGGTTCCTTATCCCTTCTTTTACGGGGTTTCGGAGGGGGATCTCTTCCTTGAGCAGCGGAGCTAGTGCCTTGTTCAGGGGCTTTGGAAAGTGCTCTTCTCGATCGAGTGGCTACTCCAGGTCGACGATCACTGTCCGTTAAGGTGCGAGGGGTCACCTCGCGATTCTTTCGCCGTTTTTGCTTTTTCTTACGGCTTACAGATTCTTCATCTGTATATGAACTGGGATCTTCAGTCGTTTCTACCTGAGATTCAACTGTTTCACTCCCGGAAACCTGTTGAGCTTCATCTCTTTTTGGAGATTCAGTTCGGGATTTCCTCTGAGTGGGGGTCGCATTGACCCAAAAGCTTTCACTATTTCGCTTCTTTCTAGGGGATTTACTTGGGCGAAAGTTTGACTGAGGTTCCCTACTTGGGGCAGAATGGGTATTTTCTTTTCTGCTATATGTACTCCTTGGTGGAGTGTAATTTCTGGCTTCACCGAATTGTGAAACTGGGTTTTTAGGAGGGGATGGGGTTCTCTCTCCGCTGACTCTAGTAGGTGGGGAGTTCTTGGATGAAGAAGTCCTGTCCCTACTCCTATTCGGATCACTCCGAGAGTAATCCCTGTGGGATAAATTTATATTCAAGTTAATGTCTTGTCTTGGAGAAGGTTGAGTGGAAATCTGATTTTCCTGGAATCTAGCTCTGGGAGATTGACTATTTGAATGAGTCTGACTTTTATCTTCCCTGACCTGCGAATGGGAGGGGCCAACGTGAGAAGGCGAAGTTATATTCGCGCTTCCGTGATTGCAAGAATCTTCGGCGCTCTGAGGCGGAAGTGGAATATTTTGAGTTTCCCCAGTCCAAGAATATTCGGGACACCTGGGAAACTGATTTTGTTCTTCCCTAAAACTAGCTTGATTTTGAGCCGTGGGGCTCAAGATTTCTTCAGCAAGACTAAGATTTTGTTGGGTACGATTTAAATTAGAAAGGGGTGAATTTTGAGGTGAGGGGTTGTTTCTAATTACCGGCGAGGTTATTGCTCTTGGTTCTCTACCCTGTATCTGATGGGAAACTTCCCCTCTACTTACTCGTGTATTGGAATTTAGACTACTCTCAGTACTCCACGGGATTAGCTGATTTTCAATTTCAATATTGTTTTGCATGCGTTCAAATCGTTCTCTAATATTTCGAACTGTATTTTTATTAAAAGAATAATTTAATTTTAACTTTGTTGGTTGGATTATTGAACTGTGAGGCGTTCCAAGTGGTTCGTTCCTCGAAAAATTTTGGGGGCTGGAATTTCTTTCCGCACCGGCGAAGGAGCAAGTGCCCTCCATGCGGGTGGGGGAAGGAATTTCAGCGGAATAAGGAGGTTCGAAGTCGCCTTCGGAGATCCTTTGTGTGGGAATGTCCTGATGGTTGGAGCCTGCAAGAATATTGTGGCTGCTCATCTCACCATCAAGGACTTGAGTTTCCTGTCTATCATTGTGAGTCGAGCTTGCAAGAATGTGGTGGCTGCTCATTTCATTATTTTGATTGACAGGTGCGCTGACGTGGCTTGAGCTTTCGGAACTGCTCAAGCCACTAATAGCATTGGGAAGTCGTATTGGACCAGTGGAGCTCAAAGCATCGCTTAGTGGAGCTCTTTCTGGTTGTACGATTTTCTCCAGATCTGATGGAGATTGTAAAGAAGATGTTGAAGATTTGTCTGAAGTTTGGACCCGATGTGTACGTCCATCCGAGTCTTGTGCAATGATATTCAGACCATCCCCGACATCACCCCCAGGCGTTTTACTAAACGCCGACATATTGACAAAGGATGGACGCGAGGGTCCATGTTGAGGAGGGTGAATGTCGGGATTGAGTGTAATAGGTGGGGGAGCACGGACATTCCAAGAGGAATGAGAACCATCCGTACTTCTCAAACTCTGTTGGTGGGGATGTGATGCATCTGTGTCATCACATCTCGGTGGTAATTGTTCAGAAGGTGGAATATATTCCACCGGGGTTTCGACATGGAGGTCTGACGAATAATTGAAGTCCCCTCGGGGTAGTACATCTACAATAGGGGTTCCATTTATTTGAGGAGGATCCTCAGTGGGATCAAGACGGGGCTCCGCGAGGAAGACCTCTTCCGCTGGGACAGGCCGTAAGTCATTCAACCAGTCGGAGTCAACGGCGGATTCCTCCGGAGCGGGTAGGGGCTCCCCTGTCACATATTTACGTAAATTATGGCCATGGGTCAGACGGAGCTGACGTTCCGGCAAGAAAACATTTATGTCTACATTGTGTGGACATAGGAAGTAAGAATGTATATTTTCATTAACACTATAAATTTTATAAGGCCCCGTGTATTTCATAACAAATTTTGATTTGGTCCCAGCTGGCCGCGTGTAGTTGCGCTTCCAGACCAAGTCACCTATTTGAAACCTTACAGCGGGATGCCTTTTATCAAACGCTAATTTTCTCTTTAATTGACTCTCGCAAGAGTTTTGAAAGGCTTGCATACGGACGCGAAACATTTCGCCTATGCGCACTTGTTGTTGTTCTAAGTCCCACTCGGGACTCAGATGGTCATCTAATAAATTTAAGTTACGATTAGGAAGGCTGATGCCATGAAGAAGAAAGTAAGGAGTGAACTTAGTACTAGAATGAGGTGCGCTGTTATAAGCATCCTGGACTGCTGGGAGTTTTTCATCCCAATAACGCCTGTCTTCGAATTGTAACTTCTTGAGTATGCTGCCGAAGGTAGAATTTACTCGTTCACAGAATGCGTTGGATGATGCATGGTATGGAGCAATGGTGATGCGGGTAATGTTATTTTCTAGACAAAATTTTAAGTATTCGTTAGCTATGAAGGCACCTCCATTATCAGAGACAATGCTCTTCGGATGATGTTGTTGAACGAAGGGTATTAGATGCTTGGCAAAATCTTTCCAACTAGTGGAACGACACGGAAAGAGCCAAAGAAAACGAGTGCATTGATCAATGATGGCTAGGATATATTCATGTTGTCTAAAGGTTTTGTCTAGAGGACCCATATGATCTACCGATATTCTATGGAATGGAACTTGAGGTGTGATCATGACGTGAAGCGGTCCCTTATTTTTGCGGTTAATCTTCGCGAACCTTTGGCAAGTTTCGCAGGCGCGGCACACATTGAGAATTATTCGATGCATATTGAAGAACCAGAATTTATTTTTGAGTATTTGAGAAATCTTGTCACTACCTAGATGAGATTGCTTATGGAAATCCTGGGCTGCTTCCTCCGACAAAGGATATGGAAGTACTGTTAGCCACATCGGACCTAAGGGGTCGTAGTTGATATGTTGTAGGAGCCCTTCTTCTGTGAGCTGATAATCCTTCCTGTATTTATTTTCGCCTTCATATTTATTGGCCCTATCTTTTTCTAATGATTTTATTATCTTGAGGCACCGGGGATCGAGCTTCTGGCTAGCGACGATCTCGTGATCTAAGTCAAGGGTAGCGAGGTTCGGATGAACTATCTCTGCATCCCGAAGACTACGGAGGTGTACAGTGGTTTCGGGTTCTCCCGGATTTTTCCATTCCTGAGTAGGGATATCTCTTGGTGGTCTGCTTAAACCATCAGCCATTTCATTATTCTTGCCTTTGATATGGTAGATCTTGATGTCGTAGGAGCTCAATTTGAGACTCCAACGAATGAGTCTTGAGTTTACTTCCGATGTCTTGAGGATGGATGTCAACGCAGAATGGTCAGTGTAGACATGGATTGTTCTGCCCAACACCAAGCTGTGTTGTTTAGCAAGACCATGGATAATCGCATAGCACTCTTTTTCTGGAGTGGACCATTTTAGCTGCGGACCGGTGAGTAGATGTGAATGGAAGGCTAGAGGCCTTCTAAACCCGTCGATATTTTGGACAAGACAAGAGCCAATGCAAAATTCACTGGCGTCCGACCATAGTTCCAATTGACCATGGGGGACTGGAAAAGCGAGTAGCGGAGCTCCAATTATGAGCTGTTTAAGCGTGTCAATGGCATTGCGACAAGCGTCATCAAAGTTGAATGGAGCATTTTTCATAAGTAGTTTGAAAAGCGGACGAGCCACATGAGAATATCCATTTATCATTCTACGGAAAAAGTTAGAGATCCCTATAAACCTCCTAATCTCGGTAGTGTTCCTGGGATACGGATACTCGACAATAGCCTTAACTCTCTCACTGTCGATCCCTATGCCGTCTGCGCTAACCCGATGACCGAGGAAAATAATGGAGGGGAAGCCAAAGAAGCATTTGGTAGGCTTCAACTTAATATTGGCTTTCAAGCAGGTAAAGAGAACCTGTTCTAACCTCTCGAGCATCTGGCTAAAGCTGGAGCCGCCGAAGCTCGTATCGTCTACGTAAGAGGCTAAAAAGTCACAAAGAAGTGGAAACCAAATTTTATTCATTATTTGCTGGAACAAAGTTCCAGAATTTAAGAATCCAAATGGAAGACTAAGGGGTCTAAATACTCCCATATGGTTTATATAGGCGAGAAGATTTTGGGAAGCTTTATCGAGCCCAATTTGCTGATATGAATTGGCCATATCAACATTGCAGAAGTGGGTACAACCGAAAAATTTTGCAAATAAACTCATTAGATTTGGTATGGGGGCTGCAATGGGTTTTACCCTTTTATTGATGTCCCGATAATCGATTACCGGGCGCCAATCATTTACACCTTTCTTTACAACTAACATTCTAGATACTGTGGAGCTTTGACATGGTTCAATGCTTTTGCGAGCGATCCCTGCCAAAGTTTCGCGTTCGACTACCTCCATGAATTTTTGAGACATCACTGTAGGATTATGAATCATCGGAGATTTATCTAACATCTCTATACTAGCTTCCAAGATTTGACCTGTTAAGGGATCCTTTACGGTTTCATGGAAATCTTCAGGTTGCCACCCAAAAACCTTATGAAATTTGCTGAGGAGATCCCTAAGTTGGTCTTTCTCTTCAGGTGCCAATTTCTCATAAATTTTAAATTGTTGAAATTCCTCGTCGGTGAGCGCTTTGCTCCCTTCAACAGAGGATGGCACTGGAGTTATTTTTGGAGTGCTTGGAAACTGCTGTTGATCTGTGTTTAGATGAAGCATGCGTAATTTATGATGATCGGGTGGAATAACTCGATAGGTAGTTAGAGAAGGTTGAATCGGGAGAATGATGTCCTCAGGATCTGAATTGATGAGGTGGCAGATGCCATGACCGTTTTCTATTCGTAAGGCGGGTTCAAGAACTTGAAGCCCGAATTTTTGAAATAAGAGATTATTGGGTTCCAAAAGGATATCCCCGTTAAAATGCCTATCTTCCACGTACACGTTGACGGGATTAGGACGGTATGCCTCAATGGAAAGTGGAGTGACTGTGCATAATCTTAATTTGAATTGAGGTAAAAGACGCTCGGCACGGGATGACATACTGGTGGTTGATATTGTTTGTACCTCATCGTCGGAGGAGCTGTCTGAGCCGTATGAAGGGCGGATGGTATGGACCACGGATTCCGTGTCCGAGCCATCCCCATCCATAGGGGTTATTTCTGTTTTAATAATTAAATTGTAAAAAGGATCATCAATTAGAGGATTAAAGGCAAATTGAAGATCAGCATTCACATCCGATTCAGGATCTATACTATCTGTTCGAGTTATTTCCTTCGATACCCTTAATTTCTTAACATTAGTTTTTCGGAGGTGAAGGCAAGTTCCAGCTGCACGTTTTAAACTTTTTCGTGGAGGCGGCTGATTTTCGTCATGTTCAGGAGGAAGGAAGGTCAAGAGACCTTCGTGACATAATACATACGCATGATTTTCCCGAAGGAGGTCCATGCCAAATACCAACTGGTCATTCGCTTTGTCCATGACGAAAAATCCCCACTTTATCCACTTATGAAATTCCTCAATATAAAGGATGAGGAATACGAATTTCTTTATAATGTGCTCCTTGCCATCATTAATGGATAAGATGGCCCTAATGGGAGCACATGGTTGAACTCTCTTCTGGAGTTCCAATCTGACTAATGTACGTGGACTAATGGTGCTAATTGTGGCTCCTGTATCAATGAGGGCTTCGACTGTGATTTCTCCGCCGTGTTTATTTTTAACTGGAAAAGAACGTCGAATTTCCATTTCGACACGTGAGAATGTTCTAACTTGTTGAATGGATCCCGCATCGGGAACTTTGAAGATGTCATCATTAGTGATGATGTCGTCGGAATTTCCTATATTGAAATCAAAAGCGGAGTCAGTATCAGAGCCGTCATTGATAGGAGATGTGGGTGCTGAGTTGTATGGTGAGACTTGAATAGACTCAGCTACCTCTGGTAAAAGATAGGAAAGTGAAGGAATGTTTAGGAAAGGCACCAATTTAACGGATTTATTTAAGATATAACTAGGAGGTTCAGGTTCTAAGGCAATATCAGTGAGAGGCGATTGGGGGGGTTCTAAGGAATCTACGCCCCCCCTTTCGAGTTTAAAGAATTCTGATTTGAGGAATAACCGAAAGATGCCGAAGTTCCCTGTCGCTCAGGTGGAGGTTGATCACTGGAAGACATCGAGGAAGCTCCACGAGTGTTCAAGCCTCTTAATGGTGCTCCACTAGAAGGATGGTATTCATCCGGTGGAGGATTTTGATTATAATCCCTAAAAGATGATTGCATAGGATATGCCTGTTGATACATAGGTTGTTGTTGAGGTGCGAGATACTGAATAGGAGCAGGTGCATACTGCAATGGTTGGACCTGTTGCTGTTTTAACTGCTGAACTGACTGAGCTAAATCCTGCAAGAGTTGTACCATGTTAGGATCTGCCACGGCCGGAGCCGGAGGAGGATTGGTATTGTTGGATTTATTTCCTCCTGAGGATGTATTTCCATTTGCCGTTTTGTTAGGAGTGGTACGTGGTTTCGGAGGAGGAGCGATGCGGCCTTGTTCCTTCAAGAGGATTAGGCATTTGCGAGCCCCATGATTCTCCTTACCACACTCCATGCAATTCATGCGACCTTTGGAGTTTTTAGCAGCATCACGTTGTGCAGAGGTAAACTTGGAAGTATCAGCAGTTTGATATTCCAGACCGTCCCAGGCCACATAGTAATCTCGGTGAAGGACATCGGTGGGTTTCTTTTGATAAGGATGTTGGACTTCGGCTTCGAGTCCTCTGATATAAGCCTTAGGGATAGATGCCGACGCCGAGTTACTCTGTGTACTGGGTTGATTTAGTTTGGCTTCCTGTTTTTCCGCAATATGACGTTGCATGACTATGCGGAGGCTCTTTTCAGTGGTGCACTGCTTCGCTTTTTCAGCAATGTCTGGTGGCAATCCCTTAATTAATTCGCGCATCCGTTTTTCGGGGTCCATGTGGGGATCAATAAGATCCAAACATTCGCCACGGATGGCTAAGAAATCTCGAGCGCTTTGATCAGTTTTATAAGCAGTGTTTGGAAGATTAGCCTCGGCACGGTCTGCGACATAATTTCGATCGAAATAATGAACAAGGGATCTTGTAATTTCATATCATTTGTCCGCGCAGTGATCGAAATCGTCATAATCCATGCGGGATGTAAATCTATTTTTATTATTACGCCACCATTGAGCCGCTTGATGGGTGAAGACCCGGTCAAGTCTAGTTATTATAGCGGATGGTGGCAAACCATATAAACATACTAAAGAATTAGTATCAATTACCCATTTTCGAGCTAGCATTTCTCCGTTAAATTTGGGTAATAGATCAACATATTTGGTTAATTTGTAGTGATCATATGCAGCAGGGTTCATATGCCTATCTGTGCTTCTCCCTCTTGGAGGAGGGATAGCAGGAGGTGAAGGCATACGCCTGTGACCTGGTCGCCCCCAAGGGGATGATGGGAGCTCTTCATCAGAACGACGAGACTCATCACCACTATGAGGGGATCGATTTGATCTATGACTACGGCTGCTACGATTTGATCGTCGTGGCGGCGAAGAATCATCTTCATGAGATTTATTATCTCTGTGAGAGCGTCGAGGAGACGGCGAATAATCCCTATGGGATCGGCTGCTACGACTTGAATGTCGTTGCGATCGTGAATGGTCCCTATGGGATCTATGATCTTCCTGATCTCTTGGAGGTTCTCGTTCCCTACGTGCCGAATTATGTCTCGATGTTGAATGAGATTGTCGACCCTCATCATATTGTTGACTCCTGCGTGAATGACTCCTGTCCTCTCTCGGGCGTGATGCCAGTGGAGGAGTTGGAGTTCTAGTTTCGCGGTGAGGACGATGAGGTGGACTATCGGGTTGTCTAGAACGAGAAGTTCGGGGTGGAGTGAACCTTCTATCATCGCGATGATGAACAGGTGGACTCTCAGCTCGATGGGATCGGGAAGATCTTGGTGGAGTGTCTGGTCTCTCGCTGCGATAGCGATGAGGTGGACTCTCTGGTCTCCTTGACTGAGAATGTCTAGGCGGTGTAGCCTGACGAGACGATCTAGAATTATGAGTAGGAATATGACCTGTTGTAGGTGGTGCTGGATTTGATCTTTCTCTATGGGATTGACTTGTTGAAGAGGGAAATGGATCTCTAGATAAATATTGGCGCGGAGAAGCATCAGTTTCCCGATGTCTTCGCAAATCGATTTGAGGATACACATAGTCGAAATTCACCTGAGGTGCACGTTGGGGTATGTTGGGAAAAGGATCTACCCATGGGGTAGGCTCCCTGGATCGATCAAATCTGCCTTCGTATGTGAGTGGCTCAACATTGCTACTTATGATTGGGCGTTGCTGAGGCCTGCTTGATGGGCGAGTTTCTCTTGTAGGAGCATGTGCCAAATAAACATTCAAGTCAGCTCCAGGAGGAACTGGTGGTAAAGAGCCAAGACCAGAAGACGGAGTTTGAACTGTATAGCGAGTTTGATTTGCATCGCGGCTCTGTACCAAAGCGGTGCACGGAGGTGGCACTAGAAGATTCCCCGTGGGGTTTCTTTGCGGAGGTTGTTCTATACTACGGAATGGAGGATTTTGAAAATGAGAGGGCCTATTGCTTTTAGGTCTTTGAATTGGTTCTTCATTTAAATGAACAGACGCAAGTGCGGCTCGAAGCTGCTGTTGCGAGACTGGAGGAGTGGGAGAAGGAGCCGGAATGATCCGCCGATTTCCCCCTCCTTGTGTCGACTGTTGATTCGATGTTAGTGTATTAGTGGTCTGTATTGGAAATGGAGAACGTGATCGATTTAGTGTTGAAGGATTGCTGCGTGACCTTTCTTTAGGTTGGAATGTATAAGCTTCCCCGGTTGATGGGGTTTCCACCAAAGGATTTGTTCCATGGGGAAAGCTCATGAAGGACCATACGGCAACTTCCAGAGTGGTATTATTTTCTCTGGCAAAATCTACTATTCCCTTGTAGAAATCTTCGTCTAATGCACGAACCATAAGCTCACTATGAGACAACGGAATTTGACGATCGTCGTACCATCGTTGCATATGTACGTTTATTTGTTCTCTCGTACGAGAGGTGACCACGGTGGGAAGTGAGTGTCCCTCCGGTTCGTCAGCATACTTCAAGATGGGTATTGGACGTGTAGACGAAGATGAGGTTTGGGGACGCTCCATTAGTACATGACTTAAGCCACTGGCTTTTGGTGGAGGCCCCTCCTCGATAGATCTTCTATGAAAGAATGGATCAAGTTCAGAAATATCCTCATGATCGAGTAGAACTCGAATAGTTGGATCGATTATGGAACGAGATCTATTCACTTCGATTAAGTAGCCTGGAGTTACACCATCGCGCAAAAGAATCCGCTGAGGATTTATGGGAATAGAGATTCGTCGGCCATTGAAAATTAAGTAATTTTCATGTGGACCATATGCCTCTAAGGCGTAGTGAGTAATGCCGTTACAATGTTGATCGATGTGAGCATCCAATTCAGATTGGTTGGGGTCATCAAGATCGGAATCTCTGGGATTCTGATCCGTTTGGACCGAACCTTGGTCATCCCCGGAGGGTAATGTTTGGTATGAAGACGTCTCATCATCTTGATCTTGCTCAACCCCTGGAATTTTCTTTTTCTTAGTCACTCTCGATTTGGAAGTCGATTGTGATTTAGAATGTGAAGAACTTCCAGCTTTGTGGGTCTTATTCTTAGAAGGAGATTTATTAGAAGTTCCTTTCTTCTTGCTTATATTGCTATGAGGTTTACCGTTGGGGCCGGGTGTTTTTGGTACCACGGTGTTATCCATATCGGATGCGCCGCTGGAGGTACCACAGGCATCGGTATCCTCTATATCTACTATGGGAATATTGGTGTCACCTTGTTGACTCATGGTTAAAATTCTAATTGAGGTAAATGTAATAGAAAACTCTTGGATATTTTCGATACTTGGGAAATTAGAATACATACACTATTTTAAGAAACTCCTCGGAGTTTTTAAGAAACTTTAAACCTATCTATATGTTTTAATATTATACTTAACTATTGCTGAAAATTGGTGAAAGCGAGCTTTCTCCTCTTTTCTATTTTTCCCCGCGGTTCTTATCCTTATATAGTGGTAGATATTTTAGATCATACCAGGTAATGAAAAGTTATATATATAAATTACTTATTAATGTAAATTATTTCTAATTCTAACTAGCTAACTTTATGTTTGGTCAAAGACCTCGTAACTTTAATTCTTTATTAGGGATCGCAGTAGGGGAGAATCAGTCCGTTAGTGTCGGATTTCTGAAGATTATATCCGTGCGCTTCGGGCTGTTTTCTCCGGGAGATCCTTGTAAAATGAACTTTCTTCCCTTTCACTTTTTATTTTGAGAACGGTTTGAAGTTTATAGGTGGGTGAAACTTGTGAGAATACTCGCTGGCTTGTGTAGAGGTCGGAGACGGCTTTTCAGCTTTACGCGGACCACCACCTGTTCTCAAGATTGTAAGGGAAGGATTAGTGAAAGTTCGATTTACAAAATATGGGAATTCTTTAGATTTTATTATGATTATGAATAATCTTATTTATGCTTCCCCAGAGGGGTACAGGGGTACCTCTGCAAATCTTTGGTGTCTCAGTGGCGATTTGAACGGGGCTCGAAGCTCTCCTAAATACTTAATACCACAGTCCGAGGTAGGCCAAAGATTTGTTCAGTTCCTGCAGCTCCAATTCCGGGAAGAATAAATTGATGGTTTCAAATGCGTAGAGGGCAAATATGATGAGTACACACAGTTGCTCAAAATCGATTGTTGAGTGACCTCCAGAGAAGAACCAAGTGAAAGCGTCTTTGGTGAAGGCGTAAAATTGTTCAGGCGGAACAATTGACATGGATTTCTAAAGAAATGTGACTCAGAAATAAATTTCAATATTAGACCTCAGAATAATTGATTTTTATTTAATTGGCGTGGGTAATTTTATTTTATTGTTTTTCTATGTATGACCGCTAGTTTGTTTTTAAGGAATTCGAGTCACGGTTTGCGTCCCGAATTCTTGTTAAATGATCTCTACGAAGAATTTGTGTAGTTGTAGATCGAGAAGCTGTTCGTCTCCCAATCCACCAAGTCTGCAACTACAAGATTCACAATTAATTGTTAATGAAATCTATATTATGGGAGGGACGCCTTTATCAACGAAGTTGACGGCGTAATGGTCTAAGACCTAAGGATTTTGTGCTTAATACGATTCCAAATAACTTTCCAATGAGTCCTAATAAAAAGATTGGATTGTGCCCTGCCGATGCAGAATTCTCTTATATGATTGAGGATAAATATTATGAAGCCAAGAAGTTGTACTTTTGTCAAATGCCTATGACCTACACGTCTATGCCAGGTGACAACTGAAGCTACGAACTTACGAGGAAAATCTGATTCTCTAATCAAGTTGATTCGCTGCATTCACTCTGGGGTCACTACAACCGTAGTTATCATATGCCATACACAATTGAAAGAACTTTTGAGCTTGTGGGTATGTCAAACTTGGACGATTTATGGCTATGAAATAAATAAATACTGCTTCTTTGAGCTGGGGAAACCAATTTTCTGCGTTTAGATGTGGGATTGACGTAGCTATTGGACCGTTCAAACCTGTGCGCAGTTTTAATTTGTGGAAAACAAAATTAATAAAAGAAGTTAACTGGGCTTCAGTAATGATGTGTTTTCCCTCCTGTGCAAACCAGAATCTTATGGCGGCTTCGGTTCGAGTAACCAATTCTGTAGGAGTGGGATCACTCATTCAATGATGTTAACTTTTTCTATTATGTTGAAGAAAAGTTGCTGTTGACAACTTACAATGGGAATAGGATCTAAATTGAGAAACCAGTGAAATACCGCGGCTTGGTATTTCTTACTGAAAGTTTGGGAATTAAATCTGGGAAGGGTAATGGGAGAACTTTTATTCTCGCGCAACCCCAAATAATTTAAGACAAAATCACGAAAATTCTCAGTGCTAATCGCCGAGAAATGTTTATGGCCTTCGATGATGTGCCAATAAATTATTTCTGATTCGATTCTTTTTATTAATTTATGGGGATTATCGAAGTTCATAAACGGAAATATACTATCTTTTCAACTATTATTACTCTCGAAATTTTGTAGATCTTGATCATGGGCAGCTGCCATAAACAGATATTGATATGCCCTGTAGGTTGCCTCAGGTTCCTCGCAACGAGTACGAAACCAACAATACACCGATTCAGCGTAAAAACGTATGTAATTCTGCTGAGTTAATCGTGTATGGGTGGTTGCTACTGGAGAATCCTTGTCCTCCTGGATTTCCAAACGGGCAAGGACAAACTCGAGGAATATGTTCTTCGAAAATTGGGTATGGGTTTGATGACCTACGTTAGTATACCAGTCGTTGATGTGTGCTTGGATTTGGAACTTAAACTCGATCGGTGTGCCGAAGTACATTTATTTAATTATTGATAACTGAAGCAAGATGATAATTCAAAGATCCACCGTGTTCGTCAAAGAAATTGGTAACAGTGTGGAATTCTTCTAACTGATCGAAAGTCAAATGATGACGACCGATGCTACAATACCAGGTGAAAACGGCGTCTCTGAATCTCGCTGGAAGAGTTGTGATGGTAAGATGGGAAATGTCAGTTTCGATCGGGCAAGAGGGATGATATTGGATACCCAAGAAATTCAATATGAATATATTTAAGAAGCGGAGTTCGGATGCTGGGAGAAATTGGTACCCAATAATGGTATGCCAGTATTTTACCGAGTCCGTAAGTCGCTTAGCTAAAAGAACAGGATCCCAAGAATTCATTCAATTTTCAAAGTATAAATTATAAAGTCTTACAAGTTAATAAAGTCGTATTTATCATATGCTGTAAGAATGCCAATAAGATCGTCTAATTGAACGGTTGACAAATAATTGTAACCTCCACCGAAATACCAAAGGAATACCGCCTTCAATAGTTCCTTCAAGAAATTTGTATTTTGAAGGAGCGGATTTTCCTGGATCGAGTCGGTAGGAGGTGCTTGAAGGTTCAATTGTTTGAGGATGAATTGGATGAATAAATCTAATTCCGATTCAGGGAGATATTTATGGGCAATGATTGAATGCCAATATCTTACTAAATCGTTAATACGTTGGACTAGGGCAAAGGGGTCAAGGAAGGGCATTCGGGGTTATATTATTGTGTGAAAAGGAAATTGATATAACAACTTAGAAAAGTAATGAAACCTCTGAGTTGTTGATCTTCTAGGAAAAGGAAACCTTCCTCTTCGTGCCACTCGAGAATCGAATGAATGAGTAAGGTTTGTATGTTGAGATGTGGAATATGATTCATGGGATTATTCAAAGGAAGATAAATTCAATTCTGATGAATGGGTAGGATGCTCTAAATTAATTGAGGTTAACTCGTCGTAACTAAGGACAACACTGATGAGGACCTTGGTCTGGTCTACTGAAAGATGCTTATGACCGATGACAAAGTACCAATCCACAAGGGCAAGTTTAATCTTATTGTTGAAATTGATTAAGTTCAAATGAGGAATTTCCTCGTTGAATAAAGTACCGAGTCCCTGAGGGATTTCTAATTTATTTACTACAAAAACAATAAGATCCCTGAGTTGTGCCTTCGTACTTTGGAACTGGCCGAGAATCTTATACCAACGACGAATGCTTTTGTCTATTCGTTCAATTGCCCAATATGGGCTTAAATTTGACATAAGAAAATTTATTACAAAATTATTATGCTACGAATGGGGTCGTGTTGAGATACTGATTGGTGACGGCCAATAATATTTCCAACTGGTGAGGAGTAATTAGATGTCGTCCCAACGTAGTGTACCAACACTGAATACCCTGATTAAAGACAAGGATAAAATCAGTAGAAGGTTGATATGTGATTGGACTAACAATAGGAGAAGTAGAAGTCTCTCGTAAACCTAAATGGTGATGAATGAAGGCTATGAGAGTACCAAGTTGTTGAGAAGTGATAACTTGATAATTGACAAATCGATGCCAATATTGCAGAGCTTGTTCACTTCGAGCTACCAAAATTACTGGAATGACCAAAGACATATATTTTTATTTCCTTTAATATGTATGGTCGGAAGTCGATGCGGCGTTATCAACACTACCCTGATCGTTAATTGCTATTATTGCTAGGAGTTGACTGATTTCAAAATCCGTGAGATATTGAAAGCCAAATACGTGGTACCAACTTAAAATTGAATACCTTAATTTTTCTGGGAAATTAGATAAGGTTAAATGGGGAATAAATGCTGCTATTGAATTTGTGACGGGTGACCGAAGGCCTAAATACTCGGTCACAAATTCAATTAAGTGATTAGTTTGGTCTTGGGATAAGTATTGATATCCTGTGAGAGCAAACCAATAACGTACGGAGGTGACTATACGGTGAATCAAGATAGTAGATAAAAGAAATGACATACGGGATCAATTTAATTTGAATTAATATTGAAAATTCTGGGGGCGTTATAAATTATAGAATTGAGTTCGTCGAACTCGAGTACCTCTACAAAGAATTGTTCCAATTGATCAATGGACAGATATAGATGTCCAATCTCTTGGTACCAACTCGTTACAGAGATGCGAAAACGATCTACAAAGTTAAGGTAAGTATGGGGAGATGAAAAATCACTAATGGGTGGATTTGGTAATCCAGTGATGCCCAATTTGACAAAAATATAATTAATCAAATCGTCTACCTGATGTAAATGTAAATATTGATGACCGTATAGACTTTCCCAGTTGGTTATGGCAGCTTTGATGCGAAAATTTAATTCGATACTTTCAACAAATGACATTCAATTTTAATAATTATTAACGATCGAGGTCGTGGCGAAATGCCCGTTGTACGTTGAATTTGGACGATTCGTGATCGTCCCTGGCAAAAACGGTGACGAATAATTCGTTGACTTGAGCTGGGGTCATATACTGAAACCCTATCTCGTTATGCCAGCCCCAAACTGCAGCTTTAAATCTTTGGGTGAAATTCTCCCAAGAATGGGGAGTTGGGTAATGGATAGGTATTGCTTGTGGTACGTCCACAAGACCTAATAATTCTAAAACGTGCGTGATCAAAGCCCTAGCTTGAGGTAAAGATACGTGTTGTAAACCAATGGTATCGTACCATCCGCCGATTTCTAACTTAATGCGGAAAATTAAGGCTGAATTAGAGATAAACTGACTCATGAACTTACAATTTTCCCTGGTATTCTTTCCCTAAAAATTCTTTGTCGTCGTTAACAATCTGTAACACAACATGCATTAACTTTCCTAAATGAATTTCTCTGATGTATCCGAATTCAGACCACCAACCAATGAAACTTGTAATTAATTTGTCACTGAATCCGGGTGCACCTGGAAGTAAGAATTCGGTATTGGAAGTTGATGCGGCTTGGTCAAGGTTCAATGTTTTTAGCAAATGTTCAATAAGTTGATTGACTTGGCTTTCGTTTATAAGTTGATTACCTTCTACTTGGTACCAACGTCGAACAGCCTGCGTAACGTTTGATGCAACAAGATTTCTTACGATTGTAGACATCAATTTCCAATATCGAGGGCTTAATTTAATAAGTTACCGAAGGAAAGGAAGGAGAAAGATCGGTATGCCACCAGAAATGAGCAAACTCCGGGTAATTCTGATCCTTGAAAAATTTCAAGGTGATGCGGATTACACCGAAGAGTTGTGGTTTGCTGATGTATGCTTTTCCAACTTCGTTATGCCAACTAATTATGCCGTTAACGAAATGTCGGAGAAGTTCAGCGGTAATGGGTTGATACCGAAGATTTTCAGGAAGGATATGGAGAGTTAAACAGATGTCGTTAATGACGAAATTCACGAAAGAGATTAATTGAGGTTTTGTGATATGCGCCCTGCCTTCAGCCCGGTGCCAAAGTCTTAGAGCTTGAATAATTTTATTGAAGAAATTGTAAGCTTCTCTATTAGGATAGAATTCACTAGGATCGTGTAAATTTTGCATTAACGTACAGATTCCCCAAAGGAAAATTGAATATAAACTGGATAATTATTTATGAGTCCAATGCCCGATGGAAACTGATAATTGTCTCCACAAAAGATTTGAGTTGAGATGCTGATAAATAGAGATATCCAATCTCTGTATGCCAATTAATAGCAATGTGATGAATTCTCTCCTCGAAATGAGGAAGAATAATTTTTATTTCAGGTAAATTAAGAGGAAATTCGGTTACCGGTGTGAGTCCCAAACCGTCGCACACAAAATTTATTAAGACTGCAACCTGTAATTCAGATAGGTACTTGTGTCCTGTGACCTGGTACCAATATCTGATTGATCTATCTACGTTATTTACTATAATAGCCTGACCGTGATCAGACATACACTGATTCTACTTTCTGAGTTTGGAGAATTTTCCTTCTAAAGGAAAAATAAAGAATTGGGAATTGAAATAAATTGAGAATGGGTTGAAGGAAGGTCTTGGACCTTACAACTTCACTTTTCTCTTGACGAAAATATTAATGGGAAATTAGAGAATGTTATGAGGGTAATATGAGCCTATGATTACTTACGCTCTACTTAATTTGTAACAAGCCAACTTACGATTATTCCGGTGGTGTGGTTCTTCAACCCGGGTTGATAGGAAGCGGCTTGTTTTTCTTCGGAATTCCTTCTTTTTCCTGTTTTGAGGATTAAGATGCTGAGGTCCTCGACGACGGTATTGAAGAAAATTCCTCTGGATCCGGCGATGTTTTACCGTTGGTCCGGTTCCTTCTAATTGAAATGGAGTCCTTTTGAGGAAAATCCCTGATTTGTGACTAATGTTCTAATCAAGTACTGAAAATTTCGGTAAGCACATCAATTAAAATCTGATCAACATAACTATCCCCAATATCCAACCATACCAATGCACTGCCCATGCGTTTGCATCCATGTTCCCTTTCACCATGCGCCACTATGATGAGGGAAGCATGGCCTGGGTCAGTGAACCCACCCGGCATGCTAATACCGGCATGTAGATTCGCCAACCTACCCCACATACGTGTGAATCGCCCGGGTTAAATTCCCCTGTTTTATAAGAAGAGATTTGACACTATGGGTTTTCCAGGAAATGCAAAATGAAAAGGAAGATGTAATTTACCTTTTTGCAAGACGGCTGCTTTTGGTAGGTCGAAACCTGGGAATCTGGGATGTCCCCGGATGGAATTTTGAACTCACAATTCCTTCTAACTACTGAAGAGGTCACTTTTATGATATTTAATTTGATATTTTTGACCTTTTGGCTTTTTGATGAGTAGCTGCCTGCTTTTAACAAGACAAGGCGGATAAGCTAAAGCTACTGATTTCTATCCCTTGGAAATTCTTGCGCGATTTTTCCAAGGTGAATTTTTGTGAAGTTCACTTAAAACAGTGAAAATGATGAAGATAAACTTTTCTTCAATAAGGTGTTTACACTTTTCAAAATGAAAAAGAAATTTTTCGAAAATGATGTGGATAATCCGAAATGAAAATTCGGATGAATTTAAGGAAGCTCAGGATCGCATAAAGGCAAACTGAATAGTGAATGGTGCTGGCGATTTTACTATGAGCTGACGAAATTCACTTGGCAGTGGCATGGTCATGGTTCGCGATGTTGCCAAGTTTATACGGGTGAACGGAGACGGCGCCTTGGTTGCCTCTCGTTCACTCTCCGGCATAGCAAATACATGGCCCAGTACGTAATAGTGCTGATGGCGTATGTATTTACGGGGAGTTCAGCCGCAAGGGAGATGCTGATGTTCCCGTTCGTAAGAACGGCAACGTGGCGGACTTGGCCGAGCCCACCGCAGCATCCCGGCAAATAGCGGTCTTCTATTATGGTCGACTTGCTGTTTTGGACGGGGCTATGGATATTTAGATGATATCCACGCACTATTTAAGAAGCCAAAGGGCGACTTATACGAGATTCGGATAGGCGGCGTTGGATTTCGAGTTTGCAACCTCGAATCCTGCCATTATTTAACGTCTTATTTCAGGGAATAGCTGTGGGTGATCCCTACAATACCTATATATACATATTTATTTATTATGTGGGAATGGTATATGGTAATTTCCCTATAGGTCTATGAAGAATTTTATGTTTTCGTGCGAGATTGGCGTACGATTCTTTCCCTGCACGTACATACTAATTTTTGACTTTTATTTATTTTTAGTAAAAAAAAATGTTTCCGGATCAGAATTTTCGGAGTTTTTGATGCTTTTGGTGACGGGGGGGTAGGGCTCAGCCTACCCCGCACCTTGTAAAACGAGTATGGTCATCTCCTCCCTACAAATAGTGAGGGTGGGAGGCCATATCCGAGTTTACCACATCCCTTCACCATATGCATCTATGAAACCCCTGTAAAATGGGGATAATATTAATCCCCTTTTAATTTTGATGAATATAATATGCCGAATAAATGACGAATATGAGGGTGTGAAAGATGGTAAGAGTCAGATGGTAGTATTTAAATTAATAAAGGGGGTGTTCCACCACTCCGGAGGAGGCCGGAGACCTATGAAGATGGGGGAGGGAGGCTCAACTGAAACTCCAGCCGAAGCGCTCCAGCATAGCTACTGATGGTAAGAATGCAAATTTTTATTATTTTAATTTTTACTGAATAATTTATTTAGCTGGGATTTATGATTTAATTTTAAGCATAAGAATTCCAAGGGCAGCGTAGCTCGGTGGCTGAGGTCAAGGCTGAGGATAATGTCATCCACGGCCATGGCTTCGCCACCCCGAGCTCCCGACTCCCTGGGGGACTACGGAATCACCTCGACCGTGGATGGCAAACGGAGCGAGTTTACGGTCGAGTGATCCATGGTCCCCCAGACAATTCGGTCTGCCAGGGTAATTTTTGCCGATTACATTTTTACTGCCAATGATGAGGAGGAGTGGAGAGGAAGAAGACTTATGTATTTTGCTTCTATTTGCAGGAGAACAAGCCGGCGTGAAGGTTGCGGGCCTGGAGGATTGGCTTCATCCTCCGACGGTCCCCGGCTCCAACGCCGCTGGACGGGACGGACAAGGGACTGTGAGAAGCGCTTGTATTTCCGAGCATTCCAGACGGCAAGCGCTCCATGTCCCCGCCATCCCAGTTCAGCAGCAACGACTTGTCCTGAATTTTGACGAATGAAGGTGAGTTTTATATTTTCATTTAGGTTAATTTTATTTTGTTTATTTTTCAGGAGGGTCGTTGGGGAAGTGGTGCTGGCTCCGCACCCAGCAACCACATCCAGCCCAGAAAGGACGGAGAGGTGCGGTGGAGAGTGTCTGCCGAACTGGGGAAAGCATGCGACAGACACACACCGCACCACCACCATCAGTTCAGGCCGACCAACGACCTTGAATTTTTGGATGCCAATCAGGTAAATCGTTTCATTTTTACATTTTATTTTAATTAGTTTTAGTTTTCATTTAGTTTAGTTAGTATTTCCAATTAGGTTAGTCGGGGAGGTTGGGCGAACGATGGCAAAGCCATGTTACAGGGAATGGCGAACAGTGTCCATGCTCCACCGTCCACTCCAACTTGGAGGACAAACCCGCAAAAGGCAGCCAGTGCTGCGGGTTCGTTCCTTCCAGTCTCCCCTCAATTTTGATTTCATTTTTGTTGATTTTTGCCTACTTTGTTATATGAACCGAAGTCCCTAAATTACGTCGAGCGGGTTCAGGGAACCACTGCTGACGACTAATGAATAAGTTAATGATTAACATGCAAATTATGATAATTGATTTTATATTTCTTAATTTCTAGATTCAATGTATGGAGATATGAGAATCAACAGACGGTTTTGCCAATAAATGAGAACACTCAACGAACGAAGATGAGAAGGTAAGTTTAAAGGTAAATGTTTATATTAATCATTAAATTAAAAGGAAAAGAAAAGTTATATTTCCTAAAGTAATATTTCCCAAACGACGTAAGGTCGAGGGCCACAACTGAATAATAATTGTTAATTCATGTTTTTGTTTTGTTTTCAGGTTTTCGTCCAAATGATTTACAATATAATGGATTACAATACAATAATTTATAAATGATACGCTTACGGGTGCCACGGGTGTGGCACCTGAGATTTCCGATTCCAGGTCCAGATTAATTACAGGTAATTCACAGTATATATTTTTATATTTTATAATTTATGTAATTTGATCCAATTGACCTCACATTAATTTATAACAAACTTAAGAAGAACTCGTAGAGAGGAATCGCGAACACAGTAAACACCATGAATAAGAATAGGAAAATATAGAAATTATCAGATTTTCTTTCTTTCTTGATTTTAGGTTCTTTTTGATGGCACCAACAGGAGCCATGGGGACAATCCCCTTTTGCTGTTCTTATTCCTTTCGGAGTCTCCATGTTCCTCAATTCCTTTCTATTCATTTTTCTATCAATTTTCCAGAAGGGAAAATTGAAAAAGAAATTAAAGATTTCGAAGGATTTTTGGAAGAATTCGTGTCGGAAACCCTCTCTCCTTCGCGGCGTGATTGTTTCTGCCTTAGCTAGTTCGCCTCCGCTCCTTCCTCGCTTCGTCTCCTGTCGCCTCGGGAAGCATCATTTTAATTCCTTTTGTGGCTCATAGACGCTGCGTGGTGGAGGGCTGCGAGTTGTATTTATTTTATTATCTCCTTCCGTGGATCTTCCTCACTCTCTGTCAGATGGCCGATGCTGTCTGGAGAATTTGAGGAGAATCTGTGGGAGGACGTGTCGTGATTTCTATTCCTTTCTCAGTAGTATATGTATTAAACTTAATAACAGCTGGGTGGGGGAGTCCAATAGGACTATTCACGTGACATCGTGTTTGCATAGCCCCTAACTAATTTATCTAAAGTTATTGGATTAACAGGTGGGGGAAGGTGTCGAAAAAAAAATATTCATGTTACATCATTTGCACGTCACCCCTAACCAGATTCCCTAATTTCAATGCGAAAATAGCTTGGCGGGGTTGTCGAGAACGAATATTTACGTGACATCATTTGCGCGTAACCACTAACCCGTTTTCCTAATCTCAATGAAAAAACAGCTTAGTGGGTGTGTCGAAAAGGAATATTCACGTGACATCATTTGCGCGTAACCCCACAGCCTCCACAACGATATTCCCAGCGTGTCTGAAGTGAGAGACCAAAAGACCACTGTAGCTGTAGCATAGATTATTGCTTGGATTTGTACTTATGGTAATCCTGTGTAATTGTAATACTTGTATTTGCCCGGCAGAACTCAAACAATTAAGTATGTAATTTATATTTTGCGTTTGTTCAGCATGTGCTTACACGTAAATTTGGGCGTTTTGCTCCCCATTTACTGTAATGTGTTTTGACATGGGTCTATTAAACTGTTAATTGCAAGAAAATGGTTAGTCGGAGCAAATTTAAATAACAATACAGACCTGCCTGCTCGCTTTTGTGGTAGCTTAAAACTTGTTTCATGAAAACCCAGTTAATATTGTGACCTGTAAAGTACGGCCAACAGACGGACAGACGGACATGACCATTTCATTAGATGCTCAACCTCAGCATCTAAAAAGCAAAGTTGGTTTGAATCCACATGATTTCTTTAAGGAAGTAGGCACCCACAACCCCAAAGAAAACGAAGAACACACAACAACTTTATTTGCAATCAAGAGAAACAAAATTTATTGTAAGTGTTTAAAATGTCTGTTAAAATCCTGCCAGGTTTATTTGCGTTTTTTTACAAAACGTAGCTCACAAAATCATTAGGGTTTTAAAATTATTATTTGTACTGCAAGCAGTAAATCCGTACGGTGCAGAGAAGACCAGTATTTTGTTCTTGTTCACACCTTGAATTGTGGGCTTTATTGAAAAAGGCTTTTAAGTCGGCCAATTTATTGCAGCTCATCCATTAGAATGGGATGACTTATTGCATCGTTCAAAATTGTCGACAAGCAGTAAAAGAAGAAAGGTTTGCTAGTATTTGAACATTTGCTTTTTGTTTTTGCTCTTTGCGTATGTTCTGGCTCAGTTTTTACGATATCGATTGGCTGAGGAGGTGACACATTTTGAAAAGAAGTTCAAAACGTTTGCTGGTATATTCATCATAGGTACTATTTTCATTATTATCTTGACACTTTTGGCTTGAAAAATTCATATTTAATCGCTTCTCTCTTTTGCTTTATTATTCGATTCTGAAAATAAGTCACTATATTCGACTTTAATTCTATACTTTATTGACACTCAGAAATTTCCAGTGACAACGTCAGCCTGCCGAAAAGATCATTTAAAAAGAAAAAGAATTTAATTCCCAGTTTTAATTTTGTTCAACAAGAAGCAAAAAGCAAAAACCCAAAAACAGTAACACAGGGAAGTAAATTTATTGAATAATATTTACTTAAATATGGAATCACATAGGATTATATAACAATATCATAAGCAGTACTATATGTGACTTATAGTACAAGATTAGGATACAGTATAAAACATCATCAGCTACTATATACATAGTTAAGTCATACCCAACACATATTGCATCATTGCACAGATAAAACGCAAGCTGCGATGTACATATTTGTCAGTAATAAGAGTATATTGCCACGTAAAGGGAGTATATTAGAAAATACTCCGACTTAAATAATCGCTTAAGCAAACATTTATATTATCTTCCCAATTCCAAATTCCATGTAAATAATAAATTCTATATATTTAATCATTCAAACAATACACCATGTGGTACTTATGCTTATTTAGATTTCTTGCAGAGAAAATTAATGACGTCATTAAGAAATAAATAATTACTTAAGGCTTAGAATGAAAACAACAAAATTGTTGCAATACAGTTACAGTACAATACAATGCAATACACACTATTTAAATTTCTAATTTTTTGTATACGCAAAGACCACGCTGTGTCAATTCTGGAAAAAAGTGCTGATTTACATCACAAGCAGGGACACAATTTGGTTGATAATAAAATCAACAAAATTGAGAGTAGACTCGCGCTCTAGCGTCCAGAACTGTCCAACTTTGATTCCATGGATCTGAAGCGACTCACGCTCTAGCAATATTTCAGTTTTAATTGTCCTACTAAAAGTCCCATGACAGAAAAGACCATCGTAATTTTCCTAGTTACGTCCTCTAATTTTTCCGGGAGCTCAAATGCTTTGTCAAAGACGAAAACGTAAACAGCGATGAGTTCAACAGCCAGAACAAGTGTGACCAACGCAAAAAAAGGATTTGAGTCAGCATATTGAATAGACATGTAGCCAAAAATGACTGCGCAGTTCATTAGACCAATTTTGAAGAGAAATATGATGGTGCTAAAACAAAGGTTAAAATAATTCATGAGTAACTGGTGACTCTGAATTTCCTTGTACACGATTTTTAGTGTTTGCTCGTACATTCTCCACGATGAACCTGCCGTTGTGCTATACGTTGTAAAGGGGAAAAAATAGTGTTAAGGCAATATTACATCAAATAGTTATGGCATGCAGTAAATCATTAAGTAATGAAGGAAATATTATTTTTAAAAATAATTACTCTGCTTGTTCTGCAGTTAAAGCTGAAATTAAGCCCATGAGTATATCAATCCGATGATTCAAGTAGTGAATAAAAGTCAGAATCATAAATCCGCAGTGATATGCTGCTGACACATATGGGAGAAATGATACACAGTCAAAAACTAGACAGACCCACTTTATACTCGTCTGATTGTGAGCATGCAAAATCCCAAGGTTCACGAGTATTGAGTACGTGTAGACTGGGATGTTTGAGTCATAAAGAAATAAAAGTACCCCAACAAATTCTATCGGAAAACAGAAAAATGGGAAATAAATCAGAAATAACTTTGTGAGATTTAGTCGTGCTTGGCCTCCAGACTGGTGGACTTGGTCTGTGTAAAAGAGACATACATTATGGTAAGTAAGATTTTTTGAAATAGTTAGTTGTAACAAAAAAGATTCAATTTATTTTAGGTGTAGGTGGTACAAAAAGATTTACCGCATTCAGGCCAAAGTTGCTCCTTTTCTAGCCCAAGAATTATTTCCTGAATGATTCGGGCGTTTAGATCGGGCCAGACAAAGACAATGATGCAGTACGCCCCGAAGCCACAGACAATTTGGAAAAGAATGACATAGACGAAGAAGAAGTAAAATGATTTGTCAGTGTCTGCTGATGGGAGTAGTTCAAGGCGACATAGACTGATTGCAACAGTGAAGACTTGAAAACCAAACAAGAATGTCCAGATTCTCTGAATGTATAGTCTCCATTTTGACTTCTGCTCTTTAAAGAGCGTCCTTTTAGTTTTAGTTTTCGATTTACTAACTGAATATTGAGATACACAAAATGGGAGGACGTTTATCATGGAGAGAATTGAATACGCGGAAATGTTCCATCGTAAATCATTTTTTGTGAGAAACATTTTGATTTCCTATAGATTTAATTCTGTGTTTCTTCCTCCAGAAACGTCTACCAAATCGTAAAGCTTGCTTCTGAGTGATTAACTAAACTCTGATCTAAATTATTTTTTATCTGTATGTAGTCTTTGACAGGTTTTGCCTGACGTCGTGTACGTTCCCCTGTGTGTGTCTTTATTTTGAGTACCTTACTGTCAACATATACGCATTTAAGCAAAATCTATAGTTTAGGTTCCGATCTACATAATATTAATGTGTTATATATATGTATATTCAAAAGTTAATTGAATAGTATGGGGCATAAACTATACTTTATTATTTAATTAATTCTGTTGCGCCAATAAAAATCTTTTTTCTTTATATTTATAATTATTAGAACACAAACAGTTGGGTTGGAAACAAAATAATTGAATTAAACAATTACTGGAGGCGATGGCTATTTAAGGTACTTCAAATGACTTCAACGATTATTTTTTAAATACCCAAACTACTTTATTTACTCGGTGAAATAAATGTCTCTTGCATACATTATAATAGCCGATTTTCAGTAATAATTTAAAATAATAATTATTATTATAGTAATATAATAAAATTATTTTATATACTTAATACAAAAGCATTTGAAAATACTCATTTTTTTAAACTCGACAACATATAAGAGGCAAACTGCAAGAGTTTAAAGAGTCACTTAAAACTTATTTAAAATTATTGAGAAAAATTGAGAATCTACTTACTATAGGGAGACCATTGAATTGCTGGGATATATATAAGGGCATTTGAGAATAAAAATAAATTGGCGATATAAAAGAAAAACAAATATTAAGAAAATAACCTCACACCTACTACATGTACTATATGTAGTGAGGTAGGTATAGATCATAGAGATTTTATACAAAATACGCATACTGCATAATAATTCAAATTCGTTAAGTAGGTACCTACTAAATAATCAAATTCAATTAAAAGTTACCCATATAGCCCTATAGATCTGCTGCATGTTTCTAGTGTATCCCGTGAAACTAATTTAGTTGTGATAATTTAACTAAAATAATAAAATATTTCAACTTATTCAATTATAGGAAATACAACTCTTAAACCATTAGTAGAATAAATTCAAAAAATAATTAAATATGATAGGGCATGGACTATATACTATACTGATTATTCAATTTTGCTGCGTAAACAAACTTTGCCTCTATATATAAGTAATTAAAGCACAATTGGGGTTAAAATAAATAATTTTATTAAACAATTAATAAAACGAGATGGTTAATTTAGGTACTCACTCTATAGTCAACTTTACCAAATAGGGGTTCACATACCCAACTACTGTATTTACTTTGTCAAAGTGAATTTAAATTAAAACTAATTTATTTTATTTTTATGGTAAGCCCGCAAGTCATTTAATTTAATGAAAAGTAAATAAATTAATGACCACATGTCGATAAGGGTTTAATTGATAATTTTAATAAATCAAACCTGATGTAAGCAGTATTAGGTTTTACTGGTGGGTACAATATATAGATATATATATCGCGGGCGAAGTATGAAATCCGCTTCCTTCCACTTTTCGCTAGAAGCAAATCCGCTTCCTTCTATTTTACCTTAAAAGCAAATCCGCTTTCTTCCACTTTTGATTTTGATAAGCGTTTTAGTTGACCAATTCATAATTACATGCTTATAAAAATTGCAAATTGCTCTAATTGCATTAAATCCTAAAACGCTCTAACTACATGGATTTTAAAACTGCAAATGGTTCTAATTACATGGATTTTAAAACTGCAAATGGTTCTAATTACATGGATTTTAAAACTGCAAATGGTTCTAACTACATGATTAAAAAAAATCAAAATCCACTAAATAAATGATGTTAGTTACAAATTATTCTAACAACATGATTTAAATGCAACTTGTTCTAACTACATAGGCTTAAGTTAAGCAAACTAACCTAACCAGATACATAATTTTAAAAAAATACAAAATTTTGTAACTAAATCGTTTTAAGTTGCAAACTAATCTAACTACATAATTTTGAAAAGTGCAAAACATTTTAACTACGTGATTTTAAAAATTTCAAAATGTTCTAACTACATGATTTTGAGTGACAAATTGTTCTACTTAGATGATTTAAAAAAGTGCAAAATTTTTTAATTGCATGCTTCGAAAATTTTAAAATGTTCTAGTTACAAATTATTACAAATGCAATATGATCTAAATACAACGTTTGAAAAATGCAAAAAACTATAACCACGTGTATTACTGAAAAGCACTTATTAGGAACATTTTGCACTTTTCAAACCTATGTATTTATATTATTGTGCAACTTACAATTAGAACCACGTAGTTAGACCATTTTGCAATTTTTTAAAATAAAGTTAGATAAGTTTGCAACTTAAAACCGTAGTTAGATTAATTTTCAGCATAAAACCCTGCAGTTAGAACAGTTTGTTACTAACATTATGTATTTAGTGGATTATGATTTTTTTTCAATCATGCAGTTTTAAAATCAATGTAGTTTGAACTATTTGCAGTTTTAAAATCAATGTAGTTAGAACGTTTTGCGTTTTAGGATATAATGCAATTAGAGCAATTTGCACTTTTTATGAGCATGTAATTATGAATTGGACAACTAAAACGCGTATCTAAATCAAAAATGGAAGGAAATGGATTTGATACTTCGCCCACGATATACGGCTTGGATAAAACAAAACTAAATTTCCGATATAAGAAAACTTTACCAAACTGCTAGAAGGTATAATTTAAAGGGGAAGCATATTTTATAATATACGCATAGAGCATGATACAGAATTTCTAAAGCAAAACAATATGGCTTACATCACAAGAAGCGACACAATTTGGTTGATAATGAAATCTACAAAATTAAGAGTAGACTCCCGCTCTAGTGTCCGGAACTGTCCGACTTTAATTCCATGAATTTGAAGTGACTTACACTCTCGCACTATTTCGCTTTTAATTGAAGTACTAGGTCCAATGACAGATCCGACCATCACAATTTTTTTGGTTAGCTCCTCTAATTTTTCTGGGACCTCAAATGCCTTGTCAAACTCAAAAACAAAAACAGCGATGGCTTCAACAACAAGGACAAATGCAACGAACGCAAAAAACGGATCTGAGTGAACATACTGAATCGAAAAGTAGCCAAAAACTACTGCGCAGTTTAGTACACCGATTTTAAAAAGAAATATGACATTGCTGAAACAGAGATTAAAATAATTCATAAGTAGCTGAATACTTCGAATTTCTTTGCATGCAAGTTTTAGTTTCTGCTCGTACAGTGTCCATGAGCCCAGTGCTGTGCCTGTGCTGCATTGTAAAAAGAACAACATTTTATGTAAAAGTAATAACAAAGTTGTGCAATAGTGTATACATAGTTTGAAGTTTTTTGAAGGGCTTACTTTTCTTGTTCGGCAGTGACAATAGGAACAAAGGACATGAGCATGTCAATCCGCTGATTTAAGTAGTAAATAAAAGCGAGAATCAAAAATCCGCAGTGATGTATTGTTGCCACATATGGGAAAAATGTTAGACAATCAAAAGCGAGACAGATCCACTTGATACTCGTAGTCTGTTCGCTTACATCGACAATCCCAAGGTTCTCGAGTCTTGAGTACGTGTAGCATGGGATTAATGGGTCGAAGAGGAATAATAGAATTACTGCAAATTCTAACGCGAAAATAGGGAATGGGAAATATATCAGGAATAACTTTGTTGGACTAGGTCCTGTCTCATCCCCTGATTGATGGACTTGGTCTGTAAAGAAGGGACATGTCCTTTTTGGTGAATCAGATTTTTGTTTTAAATATTTTGTACTTCAAAATATTTAAATAGTTTTAGTTTTTGGTTGTACTATAAATTATTACCAGTTTCTAGCAGAGGCTGTTTCTTGAGAAGCCCATGAATTACTTCCTGAATAATTCGGGCGTGCAGATCCGGCCACGCAAAGATCATGATGCAGTACCCCCCAAAGCCGCACACAGTTTGCGCGACAATTACGTAGACGAAAAGAAAGTGGTATGATTTGTCAGCGTCTACCGGAAAAAGTTAGAGGCGACATAGACTCATTACAATGGTAAAGACTTGAAAACCAAACAAGAATGTCCAAATTCTCTGAATGAATAGTCTCCATTTGGATTTCTGCTCTTTGAATAGCGTGATTTTAGTTTTAGTTTTGGATCTACCAACTGAATATTGAGAGACACGCAGTGGAAGGACATTCATCATGGAGAGAATGGAGTACGCGCCAATGTCCCATCGCAGGTCTTTTTTTGTTAAAGACATTTTGATTGTTTTTGGATTTTTTTTGGTGATTCTTTCCAAAAGTGCCGGCACAACCTTGTTTCTGGGCAACTTTGTTTCGACTGTGATCTACATACTATTTGTAGCGTTCTAAAATTGTATTACAACCATTTATCGCTGATTTTTACTTTGCGTCGTGCGTCATCCATTGTACCTATTTCTAGTCGACGCCTCTTCACATAAGAAACAGAATACATAGTTGAATTACCGACCTTGTTAAAAGCCCCAGTTAAAGGACATTAGCTGATTACCCACACGTGTTGCTACCTGTACATTTTTATTTATAATTAATTCTCTGCTTTCGGCTTAATTAACAGGTTAATTATTATTTATCATAAGATTGGCATACAAAACTTGGCTAAATATTATAAAATATAAACTATAATAAATAATTAAAAGAAAGGATTTTATTCTGAAACTGGTTTTATTCCAGCAAGTTACCTGACTGACACACTGCGTATTCGGATCAAGGTACAATTTAAACAACTGTGCTGTGTGCACAACATACCCGACCTATATATTTGTAATTAAAAAAAAGTCGGGATTCAAATGTAATTTAAATTAACTATGACTATGAATGAGGTAGTTACTGTATAGTTTTTTACTTTAATGAACGAATATTTATAACTACCTAACTGCACTAATCACTCATTCAAAGTACCTACCAATTAAAACAACTTGTTTTAATTTAAGGTAGCTCAAGGAAATTTATTTAATTGAAATTTGATATTAAAATCGACATCTTGAGGATATTGTATGATTTTAATAAATTAGAATTAAGGTAGATTGACCAGATCCCAATTTATTTTTCTGGTACTGCATGGTATGTACTTTATAAAATATCGTCTGTATAATTTTGGTATACATATCGGAATATCTGAATATCTGAAGTCAGAATATGCACAGTGATATTTTTATAACTTGTTAACAGAACAGACACCCAATGTGAATGCATATGTACTTATATGAGTGATATATCATAAGAGATATACATAGCTAGTAAAAACATCAAAGGATTTGATTTAAATAGGATTACTAGCTTTTACGTGTCCCGCGTCAAGTTTAATAATTTAATAATAATCTATTTACATTATTTACAAGTTTTATCTAAGTTGCTAAAGTGTTTGTTATGCACATTCTTGTACAGTGTCAAAATGACCTATTTACAATTACTAAGACTTTTAAAAGTGTAAATTATTCTATTTCCTTGTTTTTGAAAAGTATCAAATGTTTTATTTACAGTTAACAAGTTTTTTAAAAGTGTGGATAATTTTATTGGCTTGTTTTTGAAAAGTGAAAAATGTTCCACTTACATGTTTTCCAAAATTGCAAACTGTTCTATTAACATAATGTTTTCTAAAAGTAAATAATATTTTTTTACATGTTTTTACTATAAATATTTTATTTGAGTTTTACTTTTTTGCGTACATATAGTCTGTTTCGATTTTAGTAAAACATGGTCATTGTTCACTTTGATTTTTCACTGACAATATAAAATACGAGCAGGAAGAAAAGATAACCTGCTTAAAAAGAACAACCAAACTGCTGACTAACGATAAGACTGGCCGACTTCAAAACTTCAACTGTTTAATACTAATAGTGCATTTAAAAAGTGGAACACACAAGTCTAAAGCTCAACATATAATATCAATAATACCATTATATATTTTTTAAGTAAGTTATCAACTATTTTAAGCATGAGTATTAAATGTCCGGGTAGAAAATGTTCGTCAACTAATACAACTTTTTTTTTGTGCATAATTCCCTCTGCTTTTGGTTTAATTAAAGAAAATCGTACTATAATTATATATGTATACGTACATACAGAATTTAATCGAATAATATAAGACAGGAACTATACTATAATATTTAATCAATTCTGTTGCCTAAACAGCAATCTCCGTCTTTATATGAGTAATTAAAACAAAGTTAGTTTTCAACAAAATAATTAAATTAAATAATTACTGAATGCGATGATTACTCTATTAACTGACTTTATCAAATATTTTTTACATACCAAACTACTTTATATGTCCGTAAGCCCATCGGCCTAAATACCTTTGTATAGGCATAGCCTTTTTTTCATATTTCTTAATTATGGAATTAGGAATTGGAGATATTTGTGTCATTGTTTGCTCTACAAATATTGGCCTAGCTACTAATTAACTTGTCATCGATCAAAACTTTATAGTAATCGTAAGTTTGCGGGTTGAAAATATCTATGCGAAAAGCGATGCTCACCAAAGCCAAATTATTTGGAGTCATTCGAAAGACTCGAGTCACACTCTAAAGTTAACTCTGATGAGTAACGAGGGAACCTCAAATCAAAATCATGTACATATTGTTTGTAGTGAAATGCCCCTGCCTGTCATGCCCTTCCACCGTCTATTTTTGAAAATTCCGGTTCCCTCTCGCTCGGGTAAGGGTCTTGTTTAGTGTGAAATTATACTTTGCTGCTGAGGTAGCCAGGCGAAGGTAGATGCTCCCACCGGCCCACCGGTGATTTTGTCCCCAATGACGGTCATATGGGGTGAGAAATAGGCCTTTCAAATAAGCTTAAAAACCTCCCTTTAAAAGAAAGAATAAAGTTTGGTCCCTTATTCTGAAAGTTTGGATAGCCGACCATCGATGCATTAATTGCCTTTCTTGCTGCCGTATTTAAATCAATTTTTATTTCAAATTTAACTAAATTGATTAGGTCTGCTTCATGTTGCTGAGTTTTTACTAAATGACCTAACTTGTATTATTATTTTGTATAAAACTGGGAGGTTCAGAATTTGATTTAAAATATTCTCAATTCCGCTTACAATTATATATCGGTCACGATGTGGCTGACCATATTTAATAATGTTTTCCAAATAATTTTGGAAAACGCTTACTGCATTTTTTGAATTTTTATTAGAAAGAATCTGGGTGGAGAAATAGGGAAAGTAGTGCTTTAAACATTGGGATATTAAATCCCTTGCAGGAGCGAAAAGGTGCTATTTGCCTGATTCTAACTTGCAGCTTTTGCACTCCTGTCATCGTTAAAATTTTCAAAACGTTTTGTTTGTTGTACATGAAAATATTTAAGAGTTATTGGTGTATCCGCAGCAACGTTATGTATATATATATTTAAATTGATATCCCTAATAATATTTTGTTGTAAAATTAAACTGATTTGTATGTCACCAGCAGAGCGTGGGCATCTTTTGAGCCACCTTGCGCTACAATATATTCCTGAATGGCTGACCCTAAATCATTTTCAGTATTTTGACCTTTAAGTTAAATTTTAAAAACTCTGGAATGTTGTCCTATGTCGCTTTTAAGGTGTTGACAGTAGCTGCAGCGTAAAAAATCACTAAACAGGGAATGATGAGCAGTACATATTTTAATTAATGGGGGATTTTTTTTCAGTCTTAATAGATTCATTTTATATCCAGGTCTGAGCTTCTCATTGTGGAACTAAAGGAAAATTGACTAAATTCAACATATCGTCGACGAAGAATCCAATGTGACTTTCTCCTTTCGAGCTGACTATTACTATTTTTCACTAAAAGCGAAACTGACTATCAACATTTTTTCAAAGTACTATTAAAAGGGGGTCAAGAAAACTATATGTGCCAATGTAGCATGTTACAAAGTAGACGTTTTTGTTTAGGGTTCGTCTATAAATGACGTCACAAAAACTATTGCTCTCTCAGAAAACACCAACTCGCTTTTTCAATTGTTAGCTATCACAAGGCGTGTTATAAATGTCGGACATGATAATGGGTTGTCCATCATTTATGGACAACCCATTATAAATATAAAAACTTTAAAATTGTAAGCCATTGATTTTTTCATTAGTTATTAATAATCTGAATCAATGCGCCCGCCGTTTACAGACTGAACACAGCGTAAACTTTCAAATTTTCAGATTCTCGTTTCCCTGGGAGGCACGAGTATTTTATGTTAGTCCTAGTGGTTTTCTAGTTATTACTAATTTTTCTGTATTCTTTATTTCTGTTTAGTTTCGAGCAAGAACTGTAATTATGTACTCCGAAACCTTAAGATTGTAATATTTATAATGGGTTATCCATAAATGATGTCAAATTTAGCGTGTGTGGGTCTTGTCCGGTATTTATGACACGCCTTGTGATAGCTATCAATCGATAAAGGGAGTTGGTGTTTTCTACGAGAGCAATAATTTTTGTGACGTCATTTATGGACGACCCCTAAACAATAACGTCTACTTCATAACATGCTACATTGGCAGATATAGTTTTTTTCCCTCCTTTTAATAGTACGTTGAAAAAAATGGAGACAGTCAGTTTCGCTTTTAGTGAAAAATGGTAATAGTCAGTTTTGCTTTTAGCTCAAAAATTAGATAGTCAGATTTGATTCTTCGTGGACAATATTCTCATCGTACTAAAACGCATATGGCAATCTCAATCGACCTCGGGGTCGAGCGGGAAAACCATACGTGAGTTTACTTTGCCTCCAACCACCTAAATATCTAAAATCTCCCTGAATGGGGATAATTTTATTTTTATAATTTCGGGAATGTTGAGGTTCATATACTAATGAATGTCAAATGGTAGAATTATGGTTATTTACGGGGGTGATCCATCACACTAGTAGGGCTAGTGACCCATGAAGGGAGAGAGAGAGGCTCAGCTCAAGATCCCAGCCAAGAATCTCGAATAGCTACAGATAGTAAGTAGGCTAAATCTCTATATTTTAATTTTATGTAAATAATTTATTTAGTTTAGTATTTGAGGTTTATTTATGTTCGTTAAATTTATAGTGGCAAGTAGTTCGATGGAGAGAACCGGGATTTAGAAGTAGAATTTATTTCCCAGTTTCGCCACCACAAGCTCCCGGATACCAGGTAAACGACAGGCATCCGTCGACTGTATGAGGCAAACGGACTCAGTTAACGGTAGAAGGTGCCACGGTCGACCCCTGGAAATTCGGTCTGCCATGGTAAAATTTTTCTGACTTTGATTTTGCCAATAGGTAAAGTTGAAGATTCTAGCTGATTAATTTTTGTATGATTTACAGGAGGGCAAGGCAGGGACGTGGTCAAGGACACGGAGCCCAGCAAAAACATTTATACTGAAAGGGATGGGCGTGTACGGTCGAGTGTGTCCGCCAGACGGAGCGTACAATGTCACAAACACACACCGCACCACGCCATACCATTCAGTACAGCTGCCGGTCCTTACTTTTGAATAATTTGGTAACTTCAATTTTGCATTTTATTTTTATTTTAATTTATTTTGTTTCATTTAGTTTTGCCAATTATAAATGTTGGAAAGTTGGGCCGACGGTAAAGAATACATGATGCAGAGAGATATATAGCCTGTGCTGAAGTCTTACCGTCAACGCCAAACTTGAAGACCAACCCACGAGACACAGTCCAGGTCTCGTGTTCGCCTCCCTGTTCTCCCTTTAATTTTGGAATTTATTTTGTTGATTTTAATTTTATTTACGTATGGACTCAAGTCCTTCTACGTACATGGAGTTCAATGAACTTCAGCCCGACGACTTATGATGATGCCAATCGAGTTTAACTTATTTTAATTCATGATATTTGATTTCTTATATCAAGGTACAGGATGCTGAGGTAAAAATCAATATGGATTTTGCCAATGTTAAATAAGCACTCAACAAACGTAGACAAGAGGTATGTATGTATCTTTAGGGTCTTTAATACCGTTATCGTAACGGCACCAAGTTAGCACAGGCCATTACTGACCCATTGCTATCCCTATTTAAGACTTAACTCAATATTTAATATATCCCCTGTCGAATCGACCTGTAGCAATAATATATGCTAACACGTCTTTCCTAGGGGCTTCTGTGATTATTTCATGCGAGTCCTTGCTGGGACCAAAGAACCAGTTCAAACTTTGCATGCGATGATATGTAAAGATGCGACACCTTACTAGAGTGTGTAGTACCGTTTCGTCTTCCTCACCACAGTCTTGGCATAACGGGGAATTTACAACGCCCATACAGTAGAAATGCTTTTGCAACGGGCAGTGTCCCGAGTAAGTGTACGTCAGTAACTGCATTGCCCGCCTCGATAATGACACAAGTGAGTTTAAGCCGGTTACGTAATTCGGCTTTACAGAAAGTAGTTTAGCAATTTTGCAGTCCTTTCTTTCTTATCACCTGCGCAGATGTATAGTACGCTGCCATGAGCGGATCTCGCTGTGTTTTACGCTGTTAGATACAGGGAGTATGGGTTCAGGCCCCATTTGAGCCATTTTACCTCCTTCCGTCAACATGTGCGCACCACTGGCTAGTTGATCGGCACATTCGTTGCCCTGAAAGCCCATGTGAGCAGGTATCCAGATGAGTTTAACCTCGTTTGTTGTCGCCAACTCTGTCAAGTCATTAAAACACTCCTTGAGAAGCTTAGAGTCTGTAATTAGTTTGGTCAGAGATCTCAAGGCGCTCTGACTGTCACTAAAGAGTGTGATAGTTTTTTCACTGTAGCTACGTTTAATTAACGCCTTTGCTGCTAGGGAAATTGCTACCACCTCGGCTTGGTAGACCGTGGCGTATTTCGCTAGTGATTGGGAAATTTCTCAGATTGCACTTACGTTCTCTATGTCTTTCCGATCTTCAATACGGCAGCCACAGCCTGAGCTGTCGCCATCTTTGGAGCCGTCGGTGAAGCATACAATGCCCGTGTACCCTACTGAAAGATCTTCCTTCCAGAGTGCCTTATTCTATATCTGTACCACTAGGGTCCTGCTCAGCTCATGCGTACTATCATTATCCGAGGGCATGTGGAGAACCGGGACATTTCTTGCCTAGCTATTGCTTAGCCCTACGTGATTTTTGATACCTTGACTTAATGAGTTGTTTTGCCAATGGCCTTGTCCAATGAGCCTTTGTCTGGTCTTTAGTTCTAAGCCCATGAGATGGATATCAATAGGTAGCAGCCCAATGAGGCATTCCATTGTAGCCGTTGGCGTCGATTTCATGGCGCTAGTTGTGCAAAGACAAGCTAGTCTTTGTACCTAATCCAGTGGTTTTATGCAACACTTCTTGCTAAGTGCAGTGCACCATCCAATGACAGAGAGACAAGAGGTTAGTTTACGGATAAATATATTTAATTGAATCGAATAAAAAAAACATAATCTGGAATTTTAAATGATAAGTTTTTCTTAGCTAAAGGCTAGGGACCAAAAATATTACGATTAATTTTGATTTGACTTTTGTTTTATTTTTAGGTTTCGTCCAATAATTTCACATTATGATAATTTACAGATTATGGTCGTACGCGTACCGCCGGAGCGGTACAAAAAGAAGCTCCAACTTCAGGTCCATATTAATTTCAGGTAAGTTCACAACTAATTTTGAATTTACAATGATTATTCTATGGTCCATGACGTCGCTTAGTTAATTATTTATTAAACTTAACAGAAACTTGTAGAGGGGAAGAGCGAATGCGGAGAACACCAAGAATAAGAACATAAAAATATAAAGATTATGGCAATAATTTTTTTTGTCTTCCTTTTTAGGTTTTCGATGGCACCAACAAGCACCATGGGGGCAATCCCCTTGTAATCTTCTTATTCCCTTTGGTGTCATTATATTTTCTTCTCACGTCCACGAAATTTCAAGAAAGCCCAAGAGAAAATTTAATATAATTTTATAGAGAGTTAATCGTGGAACTCCTATCTTCCAGGAGTTTAGTTGTGTGACTGGTGATGACTCCTTGCTTCTTCCTCTTCCTTGCCTCCTCGTTGAGCTTTTTCTTCTTGCTCTGGGGCAGCATTATGTTTGATTCCACTTATGGTTCATAGTTGCTAGGTTGAAGGGCTGCGAGTTGAGTCTTCTTCTGTTATCTATTTCCGTGGGTCTTCTTCCTTTTCTGTCAAATGGCCGATGCTGTCTGTCGAATTTGGAGAAGATCTGTGAAAAGATGAGTCGTGCATGCTATTCCTTTCTCAGTACGCGATGACGTGTACACATTTTATATAATTATAAATGGTCAGTTCTTTATAATGATTAAAAAGAACAAAAAATACCTAAACTGTTTTGTAATTGCTAGTTAAGAAAAAAAAGTCAATAGGGTAGGGTCGTCTAATTGTGATCGCTTTTTGAAAAACTTTTGGTTGTGCTATCCGTAAAACTTAGTAGAAACAATTTCGAAAGCAACGACCTTTGAAGTTTAACAAACATACAATTTTGAGTAATTCCTCCAAATTTCATAAAATTCTGATAGTTAATCTTTCAGATTCTTTAGTTTAAAGAATTCACTCTTGGCTGAGTTGGAAGTTTGTTAAGTCCGGTAATTGTGATACGTCTGCGTCTAATTGTGATCGAATAATTTAATTTCGAAAGTAATATTTTTTAAACTCTAAAAACGTAGTAAATAAGCTTTATTTATTGTATTAATGTAATTGTGAATGTTTGGTCATTCCAATCGTCGTTTTTATTTTGCTGTATGCCCATCAAAGTTTATTGCGTTGATAGTATCAAACTGAATGTGGTAATAACTTTCAAACTCATATAACACGCTAAATTACGTGTATGAAAAAGCAGCGTTCAAAAAGTGACATTATAATACTTTTAACCTGCTTTTGCAGTTAAATATCCATTATTTACAGACAAATCAGCACAGTTCAGGTCAAAGTCAGTGTATTTTCCAATACTGCAGTTGCACGCTTAATAGCATTAGTATCACATTTACACGTCACACCGAAGCGACTTACGTTTTCGAAAATAATTTACCAAAAGAAAGACCAAATTATAATTCAATCTGAATTGAGCTTATCTTGTGCCTATTAACCATGGTTATCTCTCGCATAGTTAGTATTATTGAGAATATTTTCGGAACAATAATTAGAGAGGTTTGAATATAATGAAAAGAAACTCTTCTCACTAATTAAATGGCAATCATAGATGTTTTGATTTTTTTCTTCAACAAGATATCCGAATTTCACGGCGAAGATTAACTATTACACACTCATTGAGTCGTTGATTAAAGTAACACAAAATTCGAGCATTGGCTGTCGTTCGTTAGGCGACGGTTTCATAGTATCACAATTACCTGATTATCACAATTAGACGACCTTACCCTAATTATTTTTGCACAAACAAAAATTAAATAAACCGGAAAGCAAATATAATCGCTGGTGTTTTCCGAAATAATTAATAAAATTGGTAACAGTGAATTAAACAAATAATTAATAAACAAAATAAACAAGGCCAGGTAATGTGGCCAGTGCAGGCAGCACCCGCTGCTTGAATTTTCGAAAATTATGTAGATGGAGTATTTTGAAATTCTTCAAAAATATTTAAAAAGAATATTTTTACTTTTTAAAAGCATGCAAATAAATTATTTTTGTACATTTCAAATACATGAAAATAAAACAGTTTCCACTTTTTTTAAAACATGTAAATAGAACATTTTGTACTTTTCCGAATCAAGTGAAAAGAACATTTTGTACTTTTCCGAATCAAGTGAAAAGAACATTTTGTACTTTTCCGAATCAAGTGAAAAGAACATTCTGTACTTGTGTGAAACATGTAAATACAAAATTTTGCTTAACAAAAGAAAACCATCAATAAAACCTTAATGGTGGTTTTTGTATGGAGTCAAATTGCTGCCTAATACCAATTCCTTTGTCCGACCCAAAAAATAAAAAGTGAACTAAAATAGTTTTTAAATATTTCGATAAATAATGATATGGTTTACATATATAATATTTTAATATTTATTAAATATTTTCAAAACTACGTTAGAGCAATACTTTAAATTCTCTAAACTCAAAATTCATCAACTATGTGTTCAAGTTTCAATTCAGTAAACTTACTAGGTTAAAATTAAAAAAAGTATATTGTATTTAATATTTTATTCGGACTAGGTACATGAAATTCTAACTTAAAGTAGTACCTATACAGAAAAAGATTTTTAAATATTTGTCAGCAGCCTCAGCAAAGCGTGGTTTGGATTCCATTTAAACACTTGACACTTGACAAGTGATGCCCTCCTGTTTTTAAATTAAAATTTACGCAATTGTTTTATGTTTAAATTTAAATTTATGGGCGACACAGCTGTTGAAAAGTGCTTTGGATAAATTTGCTTAGTAATAAGGTCTGCGGGTTAAATTCGGAGTAGTAGTTATTAACATTATGTTTTTAATCCTTATAATTATACATTTTTAAATATTATTTATTTTAATTTGGTTGGTTGTATATTTCTATTTCACAAACGTGCCATCAGGCGTCATATGCCAATGAGATGCCGACTTGTGCGTGTTTTCCAAAGCAGGATCTTTCCATTTTTGTATTAACCTCAACCTAAGCTTGGCCACAGATGCTAAGTTAAGTGAATTGGGAGTACCTGAGCTTCTTATGCTGTCAATCCTAAAACCTAGCCACGTCCGCATTTCATTCATACCATCTGCTGTACGACTAACCCAATAAATCTCCCATGCTAAAATACCCATCGAAATGAGGCAGCCAAACGTATGAAGAATAAAAATTATGTAAATGTTGCCAAGTGCCAAAGGTTTGACTGGTCTCAAATAATCGTCAATTATGAGCCTCAGCTTATTATATATCTCTCCCCCTTTCTGTGATTCCATCCAGACCTGCCCTCTTTTCTGAAAAGCTCGAAATTCTTTCTGCTCCCAAACTTGTAAGAATCCTGTATCTCGCAGCATCGAAGACATGGCAGAGTAGTCCTGAGTGAAAATGGAGTCCTTCTGCAGCGCAATGGCAATGTAAAGCGGGTCCATATTCATAACATTAGCGCTGTACACCCCAGGCTCAAACCCTTTGTCCATCGTGGCATTGCTTGCCAGAGTAAATTGAAGTAGAGACTTGGCCGCAATGCAAACTGTTTTCCGTTGGAGAATCGCTGCAAGTACACAGGCCGCCCCATTCGGCTCCAGTACAAATCTTTTCACCATATCAGTGTGTATCTTGTGATCTGAGGTGTTGAACAGGTTAAAAAGAGCGCTCTTCCAGTAGTACAGCATCACACTGTAGTCTGTTCGGTCGTGAAGCTCCTCAAGGGTCTTTGGAATAACCTCTGCCTCCGGGAAAGTCAGAAATGCAAAAAGTTTGTCTTTGTATCCGGCCACTAGAACAAAGGCAAAGGTCATCCAGACAAAAGCAAGAAAGCGCGTTGCTTTTGGAATGCTCACACCTTGATCCAAAGATAGGCCAAAAGGAATTATTAATGCGTTGTAAATATGTTGAAGTTTTATTCCTTTAAATAAGGACCTTAAATTGAGCTTGTCTTCCAGCACCGGATTTTGGTTTTTTTCTAGATGTCGTGACCATTTGGAATTTTGATAATTGATCCAGTGACCGATCCTCATGGAAATTAAAATTGGAACGATAATCCCTAAGAATGCAATGAGAAGAAGACTCCAAATGAGCTTACTGAACGGGAGCAAAATTGCAGTAAGGGGCACCCTACCCTTTGGAATAGACGTGACGAAAACAGCTGGATCTCCCCACATGTAGTTCGTGACGTCAATGAGCTTTTGACGAGGAAGCGTCATTCTAATAACAACTGACAAGTCGTAGCGACGATACATAAGCTCCCCAACCAAGCCCACCCACGTCCCATTTGGCAGAGTTCGCCCAGTCCCATGCGGTGTCACGTCAAAAGTAAAGGAAAAATTAAAGTGTTTTGCTACAGAATTGTGCAGCTCGTGCATCATACCTCCAGCCAGTTTTCCATTTTTAATAATGACCAGGGGAGGTATGTGAACCCCTATCATTTTAAATGTGACTCCGTTTAGATGAATTCCATGAGATACAAGTTGTGGTATTTGCCCCTGCGTGGTCGTGACGTCATTAGGGGCAGCCACATTTACTCCAAAGGTATATTTAAGCATTCTTGGAGGCAAATGTGAAAATAAAAGTTTTAAATTGGATTTTTGGCTCACAAAAATGTAAGTGTTTTTGGATCGATGTCCAGTATTTAAAACGAAATTTACAAGTGTTTCAGTTTGGGTCTGACTTAGTTTAAAATTCCCGCCAAAAGATACAACTTGTGTTTCGCACTGCGCCTCGTATTTTGGAGGCTTTTTTATACGGGGTAACAAAGCTGTTGTTGTAGACAATTGTTGTGTAGCACTTCCTAACTTTTGTGACAGTGCGGACAGAGGCACATTAACTATTTTTACAGAGTTATACGCACTAAAATTGGATTTTCCATCAGATGTTAGATGGTAAAATGCTAAATTAGGTAAAGTTGAACTAATTTGAATAAAATTGTATGGACAAAAGTTATGTTTTTGAACGGCTCTGAATTTGGCTGCAAAATCGGCAAAATTTGATACAGTTATAATACGACTAGATTTTTGCATGTAATTTGCAATAGTAGAGGGAATGATTAGGAAAAACAAAATAATTATATATTTAATTTTGACAGCAGCAAACATATTGCACAAATTGGTAAACTTTGTGCTTCCAGTTTGTAGTACACACTTTGACTGACTTTGCACTGCCGCGAAAGTCTACGACTAGCAAGTCGGTGAGTAGAAAAGTAATTAAAATGGTCCATGTAATATTCAGTCTATTTGTTTTTTTTTCTGAGAAATTGTAAATAACAAAACTACTATTGGATTGGAAGTAAAAGCAATGACTGTAGAAATTCCATTACTTCACCAAAACACAACATGAAAGTCATTTTATCATACATATTAGTTTAATTGTTTGTATTGTCAGTTTACTTCTTATCAGCCTTCTCTGTGTACTTAATGGGAAAAGTTGATAATGGATGATGTCACTCTTGGGAGTACAACTACAGTTTGTAATGTTAGATAGATATTAATTCATTTAAATGTACATTTTTGATGGGGCTGATTCTCAGTCAGACGTCATACACGCCTACATTTATTTTTCTTTACTGCTTTATTTTTCAGCCGTGACAGTCAATTCACTCACAAAACATTACCATTATGGACATATTGTTGGGTGTAGCTAAACGATTAGAAGAAAATATAGGCGATACCACTCATGTAGTTTCGCTTAATTATTATGTGTACCCATGCAGTAGGGCTCCTTAACAAGTCATTTAATTACATAGGTAATAGAAGCTGGCAAACTTCTACGGTCAGCATTAATTAAATTTATTACGATTATCTACCGTTCCGCATAATCTTTATTGTATTCTTGCAGAGTGTCTACGACGCTAGGTTGCTTTTATAGTACACAATATAACATAATCTGCTTAATTTTTATACTACTGACTGTGCAAGAATATGTTTTTAACTTACAAACAGGGCCGGACTAAGGATTTGTTTGCAGGTTGCAATTTGTTTCCATACAAAAACTACTATTTTAATTATATTGGTGGTTTTCTCTGGTAAAGCAAAATGTTGCATTTACATGTTTAATAAAAGTGTACAATGTTCGATTTACTTGATTCAGAAAAGTGTAAAATGTTCTATTTACATGTTTTTGAGAAATTTGGAAAATATTTTGTTTCCGTGTTTTTGAAATGTGCTAAAAATTTTATTTGCATGTTTTTGAAATGTGCAAAAAATGTATTTGCATGTTTTTGAAATGTGCACAACAATTTATTTGCATTTTTTGAAATTTGCAAAAACATTTTATTCACATGTTTTAGAAGACTTGCAAATTTTCCATGTACATGTTTTGTGAAAACTCAAGGAGCAGGGCAGGGGCTGCCTATATGCTGAATGCTGACCACCTAATTCGGCCCTGCTCAGTGCTCACAAAGGCAATAATTATTCTATGGCATTTTTGTATAAGTATTACGTTAAACGAATTTTATTTTTTTTAAATATCATTATTTTAATTTTTGTATCCAGCAGTATAGCTGACGTAGCTCAATATTTTCATATACTTTCAAATAATTATTATCTACTTGTTCAACTTAACATGAAAAATCATTGCTCTGGCTCAAACATAGATGAAGTTTATTGCAGTAATTCAAAGAGACAAAGTGCGCATATAGTGTATAGCTTATTTCTACAAACTAATTTGGAAAATACGGTAACTATATGAGTTGAGTCTCCTTTAATTCTCGGCCTAATAGGCTTTGACTGTTTGGGCTTTTCCACCATAACATGCATGTATTACTTTCCGTGACTTGTAATTCTTTTTCCTAACAAGATTCTATACTTATTGTGGTGTGCACTTCTAATAATTCTAGTTTCTTAACTAAAGTATGATTATTAATTACACAATTAGGTAAGCATTTAACCATTGACTTGAAGCAAATATAATGTGGGAAGAATAACATCGCACGTACGTAGTGTAATTATTTAGATAATAATATGTATTAAGTTTATAGCATGAAAAACTTAGTTAGTTAATTACAGATTTATGTCACATTGACAGTTATATCGATCTAATTAAAATCATCATATATATATATATAAATCATACTACTTTCGCCGATATACCAACAAACCAGCGACATTTCGAGTAACAAAATCCACAAACAATGGTGTGGACTCTCGCTCCATCGTCCTAAAATCCCCAAGCCTCACCCCAATGCCTCTCAGAGATTTTAGAATCAACCGAAAATAAGTTCGTTGCTTTGGAGTCAGCCCACGAGACCGTCCACTCACGATCAGAAGTACGGTTTCTCTTTTGAGCAGCTTGATTTGATATTTTGTGGGATTTCGAACGCCTTGTCGTACATAGACACAGATGACAATAATTACAACTACAGATGAAGCACATGCAAAACAGCTCGTGACCAAGTCAACCTTTGGATACTTAACAATGTAAACAAAACCAATAATTGAAACCGAAATAAATAGGTTTTTGACAAAAAATATTATGTACGAATTTGTAAGGTTAAAGTAGTTCATTGACAAGTCGATTAGTCGGCACTCTTCATATATGTGGTACAGGTGATTGAACTTCACACCTGACGTTGTTGGAGGGCGACCACTACCGTAAGATTCTACTCTACAAAGAAGTTGATTAACGCGAAAATCTATTTTCATGAGGAAAAGCATTTGCAAGAGAAAATCGAAAATAGCATTAGCACCCCAAAAAAGTATAATGCAAAATTCGACAAGGAACAGGAAACAAAACGAAAATATGTTCTTTTGATTTTCTTGAAGTGCAGAGTGTGCCTAGTGTTGCCTACTATAAACAATTAAGTAAAGCGAATAGTCGCATATTGCTTAGGCGGTGTTCAAACAATTTAAAAAAGCAATTATGGAAAAAGAAGGAAAATTAAAACATTTAAAAATTAAAGTAATTATTCTAACAACTTTATGATCCTTTATTTTGCTATAGCGCTATCTGAATGTAAGAGACATTAATTAAATTCAAGCAACTCAAAACTGTTAAATTAATTTTTAATTATATATTAGCTAATGCTGTCTACTCTCGTTAGTACGGTCTTCCAAGGTGTATTACGCTTTCGACTGGTCCATCAACAGACCGCGCAAAGTTTAGGACATGCAAACCAGGCTGGATGAAGGTATTGCTTTTAGGCAGCAATTTGTTTTCTTACAAATACCACCATTTTGATTTTATTGATGGTTTAATTAGTAAAGCAAACTGTTGTATTTACATGTTTCAAAAAAGTTTAAAATGTTCTATCTACATGGTTTTTGAAAGGTGTTAAATCATTTATTTGCATGTTTTTAAAATCTAGAACATTTTCTATTTTTGCATGTTTTTAAAAAGTCAACCGTTGAAGTAAAACGTTCGTCTTGTTTGAAGTTAAAAATCTTACGCTGCTTATGTTATGTATTAGAATAGAAAGATATAACTTTATTCAAAGGAATAAAACTTAACCCAGACCTCCACCGTTTTAGCGTAAAAGACTCACAAGGGAATGACGCAACATGCAACATTCATATTTGTCAGTGACCCATTTCAAATAATCGGGCTACTTTTAAATAGAACAAATCCAAAGCAACTCGAGTGCATTTTGCGTTGTTTGGTTACAGCAGCCCGCCAAACTTTAAAAAAATTCAAATTTTAAAATTTTGCCGCCCTATAACTTCTATAGTTCTCATCCGATTTTGATGAAATTTGATTTTTTATAATCCTCGGTCTGTTTTCTATCAAGAAATTTTACGATTTTGAAAATTTCGAAAATTTTAATTAAAAAAAAGGGTTTAAAAGTTATGTCTCAAAAATATACCTTTTGTGTAATTTTGTTAAGAAAAATGAATTAAAATTTAAAATTTCTTAAAATTTCTTGATAGGATACAGTTTTCAAAACCTATATCCTACCTGGAATTCTAATGAAGTCCCAAATTTGGTTTATAGTTTTCGTAATTGCGTAATGGGCGTAAACAAATTAATTAACTGCGAAAATTAAAACTCCTTCCACCAGTTAAAAATTAACGATTTTAATCTTATTGCCAGGTTAAATATTTTGTTAGAAAAATTAAAACCAACAACTAGTTTAATCTACTAGGCGTATGTGTTTTTGCTTAACATAGGTATTTTACAGAATTATTACTTACCCTGCAAAAACATGGTTGGCAGGTAATGTTAGGGGCCGTCCATAAATGAGATCATGAGAGTAGGGGGAAGTAGTGTGAAATAATCCATGTGGGGAGGGGTTTTGGGGGGAGAGGGGTGAGGGGCAGTACCCGGTGGGGACAGGGGAGATGTTGGGAAGGATGTGGGCTACAGTGTGGGAAGAGATGGGGAGCGTAAAATGCTGATGGGACTGCAAGTATGATGGGAAGCGATGCGAAACTTTTTGACAGTTTTATATCGCTTCTTATGCCGTGTGAAAACTTTAGCTATGCTAAAGCTTTGCATTAGATAATATCCTACACAATCATACAAGCTCCTTGCGTGCGTTGTTAATGGTGTGAAGCTTGAGTGGTGGCGCAGGCTGCAAGAATTGCAAGGTGGTTATGTGCGATTACGTATAATAAGGCCAACTTCTCAGTTTTTTTTGCTAATGAGCTTTCTCGTTGTTGTAGTAAATGCTTTGTCTCCAAGCTTTGCACAATTTATGCTATTCAGCTGCAGGCTGGACCCAGTAGCTTGAATAAGGTCGCCATCGGTGGTAATACACATTGTTATTTACAATATTTTATTATATTTTCTGAATTTTTTGAATACAATTACAATTTCACAATGTTAACTAATAATTAAACTAAATGCATTACTACTGTTCTTAAAACTTGTGCACACACTGCAACTGCAAATTTAATATTTACACGCATACACAACTGACAAATTAAACCAAAATATTACAATTAACTAGTTTTGTTGCATGTGTGCTCTAATTCTAAACTTAATTAAAGTACAAAGTAAAACTAACTCTAAATTAAAAGTAAAGCTAACAATTCTTACGACTATTGTTAAAACTACCTAACACGCACTAGTTAATAAAATCCTACAATTAATTCGGTTTTGCCTATTCTAACTATAAAAAAAGTAAGTACTATACTAACATAAATTACAATTGACATCATCAAATGTTAAACTAATTTACAAATTTACATTACTAAACAAAATTTACTTCTCATCTAAATCTTTATGACCTAATGGTAAACTATAATTACAATTATTTGGATCTGGAAATATACGAGACAAGTCTAAAGCATTAAATGCTAATCTGCTATAATTTATTGTGTACAGCTTGTGGTCTCTAGATCTAATTGAATTTACATCTATTGTTATTGGTTTGTTAGTTTCTAACATTTGTCTGTACTTATTGTGTTTACACTAACGCATAGCGACTGCAGGAATCCCTTTACACTTCTGCTGTTCAGTGTCGTTAAAAAACAATGTGCTGTACATTTTTGGTTTTAAAATAATTATTTCTTTTAAATCTAAACTCTATATTCTGATTTTTCCACTCTCATCTTTATTCAGGGATTGCAGATTTGAGTAATGATTCTCATATGTTTTAAAGAACTCATGGTCACGAGGGATTTTGCTAAAATCAAAATGTTCTTTTGCATTAAAGATGTCGTCCCAGAACGTATTGAATTCGTCGATAGTATGCATCTCATATCCGTCTGTATTAGAATAATCCAAGTAAGCTTTGTTGTGGAACGTTTCACACAAACGGTCCTATTGTTCATAGAAATAAACTTCTGTTAATTCTAAAATTTCAACTTCAGTCAATGGTAAATTAGTAACGCGGTATGTTTTTAATTCTTGAATGCACACACTGAGATTTTCAGACAATCCATCAAAGTCTTTGCATCTAGGATTAGCCAGAGATTTTTTTGCTTCAACTGCACTTGTGCACAAATGTGCTTCTACAAATTCAAGAATTTGAGTCAATGTTTTGCCATAAATTACATTAGAGTTTTTCTTCAGTGATTTGTTTTCAAAAGGTGTTTTGGCAATCTTGCGTTTTGCTAAATTTGCTTCAATATATTTCTTGAAATACCTTTGTTGTTTAAACCGTACCCCGCAATGTACTTTTGACAGTACTAATCCTCTTGACAAGTAGTACAGCAACGCTTTGAAGTGAGTTGTATAATTGTATTTATTGTGCAGTGTTAACATCAATCGTGGGCGTGAAATATATAAGTCAATGCAAGACATTGCATGTTTGTTTAAATTTGTTTAAGCCTTGACATCTTGCAAATTTATAGTTCGCTGTTCCATTGCAAGAGGAAGGTTTGCATCTCGGTTATGCAAGTGTTTAGGATACTCTAAATCCACAACTAAAAGGTAGCCGTAACTTCCTTCCTCGTTTCCAAGATTAGGATCAGCCCAATTAATTTTTTCCAAGTCTTCAGCTTCCATATATTCGTAATCTGATACTGGCATAAGATTTTTCATGCTGTGTGCATATAGGCTGTTGATATCTAGTGAGATTAATTGCTTGCGAGGTTTAGTTGGATCAAACCCTTCTGGACATCGTTCGTGATTTGCAACCACGTGTTTCTGTGTAAAGATGCACTGACCGCCACGAATTCCATTAGTTGCAATGTCCAATATGCGTTTATCTCTAATGTAATCGATTTCGGCATCAGTAAATTTCAAAAAACAATCCCAGGAGAAACTTGGCAAAGTCATTAAGTACGTTGGGTCCAATTCGTAATTCTTGAGTCCAAGTTTTCTATAATTTTGCCATACTTCAGCAAGTAAAATTATATTAGGCATACACGTAAATCAAGTATACTCGCGTAAAGTTGTAATGTTAAATTGAGTACACACATCTTGTACAAGCTTCCAGTCATCATCCGCAATTGGCTCGTCGTCAATTATTGATTTTTGAAAATTTTCTCTTGCAGGCAGGGAATGTGACAGTACAGAAGCATCAATAAGGGATTTAAAAGGGAAGTAAAGTGGTTTTTGCAAGTACTTTAAATCTTCATCTGTTTGCTTTCTTGGATTCTACAACTTCTTTTTTGTATATCGTGTTGGTACAATGTATTTGATACATTGTGAAACCAGTTTTAAATCTTCTGTGTTGTGGGCATTTAAGGATTCAACTAGTTCGAATAAATTAGAGTCAAAGAACACACCTGCATCCATAAATCTAACTTTAACTTTTGAATGTAGTGCTTTTCCATTATATTCATCTTCAGTGCTGTCAGTTGAAGGGTATTCGAGATGTAAGTTTGGAAGCCAAGTATCCTTTGCTGTGATTGTTATAGATATAAATTCAGTAGATGATTTTGCAATTACTTGAACATCTTTAGCTTTAAAGTAATTAGTTCCCATTGCACTGACTAATAAGTGGTAGTCAAAGAAGCTCTCGCATTGTGAAATGATTGGAATCTTATGTTTGTATTTGATTTTCAAATTACAACTGCTGCATGCTGCAAACTCAAAGTGTCCATGGTGGTGTTTATGATGAAACGTCTTAGTAAGGTTCTTCGTATTGTCAAATACACGTTTGCATATATGACAATGTGTGGCTTCATCAAACTTCTTCTTTACTTCGTCAGATGGTATAACAAAGTTATTTGTATTTCTTATATGGGACAATAACACTTCAGCCCAGAAGAATATACGTTTAAAGAAATTTTCATGATGTCTGCTCCGTCGTAATATTCAAACGACACAATTTCATCTCGGTCTTGCATTTGACTTATAATTACAAACGAATATGCTGCTGGCAAAATCTCATTCACAAATTTTGTATTACCGTTTGTAGACTTTAAATCGTTTATAGGATTTACAAATTTTGAAAACTTGTATACAATTATAAATGGGTAGGGCAATGTTTGCTATGGTTTTGAGAACTTACCCCTTTTGTTTATTCCAGGAAATACAATAATTTTTAAATCCAGAGATTGAAACGTGTCACTGTGATTAGCCAAATTCAGTTCAGTGTTAAAGCTTCTAAAACACGATTGGCAAAGATGTTTCTTGTTATCACTTCTATTTTGCATAAATTTATCTAAATCTGTAATTAGGACCAAGTGGTACGCATTGTTGTTTATGTTTTTTGTTTCCTTGTAAATCAAGAATAAATTACACTTTTCGGTAATTTCCATGTTATTGCATCTTCATACTAGGATGATTTGATCGCCGCGGTGACTCCAAATATTGATTCCAAGATTATTCTTTGTTTCAAACTTTTCCAAATCCTCATCGATTCGCAGAGGGCAATGTATATCTAAGTAATCAAAGTGTGCAAAGTACTGCTTGTATTGTTCAGGGCACTGCAAACTTTTCTGTTCGTTATTTATTCGTTGTTGTGCTTTGTTTTGTTTCTTTAGTAGGTATCTGTTTGTTTCAACAATTTTATGTCTGAACCGGTGTGCAGCTACGCAAAATTTAAAACAGTCATTGCATTTGTTTTTAATGTTTAAGTATCCTGTTTTGCTTGGCCTAAGCGATGGAAATTTAATGAACCCTCTTGCTTCTGCATTTGCAAATAAATTCAGCACACCTACTTTAGCTTGAACAGATTCAATTTGGCGTAAAGTCCATCCGCTTTCATGCTTGTTAAATTCATTGAGTCTCTTGATAATTTCACTTTTACTTTCAAATATATAGTTTTCAATTTCTTCAGGGGTGAGAATATCTCGATTATAAGCATTAAAAACATAATCGCGTTCTTTCAAAGTGTTTTCATTTTCTAGAAGAGATTTTGATTCCAACGTAGCCACAAGTATTAGCTGAGCTTTAATACTACCATGCACAGATAGTTTTTGCATTAAAAGTTTAACAAGTGGCTGGTATAGTTCGGTTATAAGCGATTCTACACTTTGAAACGACTCTGTTGGTCTGTGTATGTAAGTCACAATCATTCCCTTATGTGACCGCGTTGATTCTTGAAATACATCTAAGTCAATTTGTGGAGAGCGACGCAATCGTTTATTCGCAGGTTGGATTTCAGTGCTGGTACTAGGCCCGTATGATGCTCCAGACCGGCTTGTCCCACCGCCAACGAGGTCTTGATTTAGGTTGTCCACATGCCCAAGTCTTTTTCCAGCATGCAAGCACTGGTGGTACTGTTTGTTTGAACAAAAGGTATTGCAGTCTTTGCATTGATGAGCATGTTTAACGTCGGACTAGTATGCAACATGGTAGCGGGATTCAAACAGGCAGTGCGGCATTGAGCACTGAGTGCGGCATTGAGTTTCTGAAAACAACAGCAACAAAGTAATACATTAGATTAACTGAATTGAATATTTGCAATAAAAGAATTTAGCAAACTATAAATCAGCGAAACTAAATATAAATTAAAGTATTTGCAAAGTGTGCAAAAAATGTTGGTATACGTACATAGTCAGTTGTACCTTGCCTTTTCGGTGCAGGGTAGTTTGGTTGTTCGTGGTACCGCTGTGCGTTGACGAACCGCGAGGAATATCCCGGGGTAATGTGACGATCCATGATGAAAATGCTTGACACAGTTTTAGCTACAAGTACAGATGTGGGTAACTTGAAACTTTGAGTTTGGGTGAAATTAGATGTTCCAGAATAAAATATAGCTTTGTTTTAGAAGGCTGTGTCACTGCTGCAGTGCTTGGGGTGTTTAGGTCCTGATGTTAGTTGTCTTGGCTGTTGCTTTTGATCGTATGAGGCCGAATTTGGTCAGGACGAGTATTTATAACTGAATCCTAAATTGAATTAAACTCCTCCATTTGTGGGTCCCCGCCGTCTTTTGAATGGTGAAACGATGAAGCCCCCCGAAGCAACTTGATGAGTTTGAATACAAACAGGAGCAGAACCAGAAGAAATGATACGTAAATGGCTACGCATGCGCACATACAAACAAACAAAACATACTCATGAATATGTATTACAAATATACTGTCATGTAACTACATCTTAGAAGCACAAGTGTATTAACTAATAGATACAGGTTGAGCTATGGTATATATTTATTTTTATTGTAAATGTCTCAAAGTATACTTACGTGCAAGTGAAAATTGTATTATTCACTCACTTATATAGTCAAATGTATTGTGAACTAAAGGTGTAGCCTTGCTGTGGTTAACCTTCTTCACGACATCAATTATTATTCCATTCTGCGCATTTAAGTTTTTAAGCATATATTTCATTGCTTGTAGTATGAACTTATGAAAAGAAGCTGTGGATGAAGATGGCAGCTGTGTTGTATTAAACAGCGGTGCCATCCTGCTAGAGGTATCCATGTTGCCTTTAGTGTTGTCGAGAGAGTCCCCTTGATGTTTGTATTTTTCGTTATACGCCTGGTTCAAAGTTGATGATACGTCAGCTGCTGCTACAGTGTTGCATGTAAATGCAAGTGCTAGTAGGACAAGTAGCAGTCCAATTAAAATTCGTGTATATGCCATTGTAATTTTTAAGTGTTGCACTCTATGACTTGTAAATGTCAACTGATTAAAAGTAACTAAATACAACAGCTTAAATAGTTTTTCTGAGCGTTCTGTACAATTTATTCCTAGATACACGATTTTGCTTTTAACAATTATGTTTTATTCGTTTACGTCGAACAGGCATTGAAACCATCTCTTTGTATTGAATCCAGTCTTGTTTAGGCAGTTGTTTTAATCTTGCAATGCCAGAAGTATATGTGTCTGGTAATTGCGCCTTCAATTGGTCATCAGAAACTCCATGGGGTTTGTAATCTAATAAAGTATGCTGACTATTAGATGCAGATATGTGGTTTTCTGATTTACTTGCTGCTTTATTCAATAGCATTTCTGTACGCAGTTTCATAAGCTCAGCATACAGCTTAGGATCAATTGCTTTCATTATGGTCGCCATCTTTGGTTTCATGTGCAAGTATAACGTTATCGTCAGAAATTAAATCTGAAAGTAAAGTAGTACGACAGATTTCACTTCTGTACACTTTGTAAAACACTGTTGCTAATACTTTTTGCACAATTTTACGGTATTTTATCAACACTTTTCTAAGTCGCTCTAAACTAATACCACTAAGTCTTTTAATTAAAGTTTTTATTTGTGTTTTATATCCTTTTACTGGATGCTTGCAGAATTGATTTAAATTAAATACAGTCTCAGCCAATGCGTACAATTGTTCTGATGTAGCAGTGGTTATTAGGTTTTTGTATTCTTTTGCTTTAAAAAACGTTAGATTTGACAGAAATTTGTAGTTTTGTTCAAATTAACAGGGTAAACAATTCATGCCTGCCATTATCAACGCTATTTTTGAATATAAATGTCGGTTCCATTACAAGGAAATACGTTATTTCGCACAAACATTGTAGGATTAGGACACTTGGGATGAAGATCTAGCATAAAGTAGTTATGTTGGCGTAAACAACAGGCTTTTTTGTATGCTTCTTGAAGATATTTGGGTTTTCCAGGGCAAACATGTTTGGATATTTGTCCAATAATGCTTCTGTCTGTTGGCACGTCAAAAAGTATCAAGTACTTAGTATTCAAGCTTGTGGTTCTTAGTTTTTTAGAAAAGGCGTTTTGTAAAACAAGTATAACGCTAAAGTCTAAATGGTGTGACAATTCAGTAAATATTTTTTGAACTAGTAGTCTTGCTTTAGGATTTGATTGTATAAAGTTTAAATGATCGTCCAAAATCACTAAGCACGGGGTGTTTTCTTCTTCTAATAACTGTTCAATATTATTCAAATCTGAAGTAAATAATATATCTTCATCTGATGCAAAGTCAATGCCAGAGAATTCTTCTTGCTTTGTATGTACACTAACATATATTACTTTATTTTTTTTCACTAATTATCTGCTTACGATGTTTAACAATTTCTAGACATAGTGTACTTTTTCCTTATAAACTTGGGCCACATACCATAGCCGTAAAAGGATGAATAAGTCTAAAATCGACAGTGTCTGATGTTGACATTTAAAATGGTACTGAAATATATTCTAACTTACAACACTTCTTATACTATTTATTTTAATATTAACATTTTAGTCAACACGACTTATTACAATACTTTTCATTCATACATTAACAACTAATAGTATACTAGTAAACTACGACAAAATTCTGGACAAGAGATTTTAAAAGTATTAGATTGTAACCTATTATGTACACAATTACAACTTTGTAGAACTGAAGGTATCATACTCATAAACTTTCTAACTTTTCTATCATTAACTAATACAGAACTAGTAAATATGTTTAAGAAATCCTTATAACTTATTCCTAAAGACCTAGAATAAAGATAGTATATACAATACATTCCACAAACTGTGGATCTCCCGCTTTGTAGCGCAGTACAGTTTTCTGCTGTAACTTGTTTTCCAGGCCATTGCACATTACTATATCGTTGCATTCGATTTCCATACGAGTCAAAATATTCAAAGCTGTTTCTTAAAGTCACCCAGTAAGCTATCCAGTGTCGGCCTGGACTTCTCATCTTGTCGGTGTTTTGAATAACAGCAATAGGATAAGTATTTTCTGGGTCCTTTTTTTCTGCGTCTAACATTGCCGACCGCATTTAATCTGCCGCAATTACGTAGTATTTAATTTAAGTCCCTCCAAGTAAAACCTCGAGACATTGCTGTAGCTGTCCAGTGTTCATTGTCAGGCCGCTGTTGTTTGTCCAAGATCTGTAAAGCAACAGACACATTTTTTATTAATACATCCTGTTATATATTACATTGCAAACAAGATTATAAATGGTAAGCAAACGTGTATGATACTTTACATTTTAACGGTTCATCAAAACTTGTTTGTTCCGGTCAATTTCAATGACGTTCTGGTACTGGCTTAACAGAATAGCTGTAACCGATGTTGATAAGGCAGTTCTAAATTTCAATTGTATTTGAACCTGGCCCGACTTGTTTACACTTAAAGCGTTTGCTAGCGTGGGAACTAGCTTGAATGCAAACCGGACTCTTCCTTTAGTAAAGTTGTTACGATTTATACCATTCCCAAGGCTTGGATTGGCGGCTGTTTTCTTTAAAGTGTTGAGAGCAAGCAAAAAGTTATCTTCTTCGGCGCCGGCGGCATCTTTGAAACTCAAAGGAAGTGTCTTGTACTGTACAGATTCTTGATTCATTGAAACCGATATTTCGCTTAGATTGAAATGTTGAAAGTTGCAGAAACCTTTAGTCAGCTTTACAAGGTAGGCTTCAGAATCTACTAGTCCAAACACTATATACTGCGGCAACCGCCCGTTGATACAGTTATCGAATGAGTGCGAGCTGACACCTGATGGTATAACAAACGTTTTGAATTCTGGTTCAAGACATGGGTACCTAAGTGTACTGCTGCTAAGGTTTAGTCGATGCTTTTGAATTGCAAGTGGTGAAACAGTCTGTCTCTTCAAGTACAGAACAGCATTTACAATGTCCACACGAAACGGGCAGCCTGAGTACCCTGCCCTCGTTTCAGTTTCAGCGTCAATGCAAAACGCAAGCGGAGATCTGCCCATGATGATTCGTATGTCTGATTCCCCCTGTAGCATGCGAGTTTGTTCAAAAAACGGTGCTTCAGGTCTTCCTACCATTGTAAATGGTTTAGATTCTTTTGCAATATTGTACCGTGCCAAAAATCCATCGTCCAGTTTAGTAAACGTATCTGGAGTAGCGTTATGAATGTATAGCTGATTCAGCATTTCGTTCTTCTTTTCAATAGGGTTAGATGAAAGTTCTTTCTTCAAATAAGAGGTGATGGCGTAGTGATTTGAGTTGCCACTTATGAGCTGACCATTCAGGAAAAATTCCATGTTATTAAATAGTCCATAGAATAACATTAAACACGAAGCCACGACACCAGTTGCTGCAATCGGCTTTCCATCGCTCAGCATGACCCGACAAGTAAGTTCAAAATAGGAATCAGATAATTCGTAATACTTGCCTAGGGATCTTAAGATATCAAATATTAATGGGTTCTCGTTGTCTCTGGGGCTAATTATAGGGTAGTATGGATAGTATTCTGAAGCTTCTGCAACACTGACGTTAGTAGGCGGCAGTTCATCCAGGACAAGATTGCTTTGAATGCATTTCTTAGATCCTTCGTAAACAGTAGGTTCGTCGTAAAACCCTTGTGTATCCATGATGATATTTTGTTTTCAGAGCTGGTAAATTTACAGTGGTATTGCTTTGTCGTCGGCTAGATGGTAAATGATGAGTTGAGTGACAAACAAGTCTTTATATGTTATTTACGTCTGTATGCCTTGCGTCTTCTTCCAGCCCCCGACTGGGCGGATGTTCTGCCTGATTTCTGTTTTCTGTTGTGAGAAATTGGGTTCCTTTTCAAGCGACCCCCGATCTGAGAACGACTGCGCAAAACCTTGCGCTTTGAGCCTTCAGTCTGTGTTCGTTTGCGTACCGCAAACCTTCCTCCAGTTTAATTGGCTGGAATCCTGCGTTTTACAGCTGGTTGTTTAACTTTTCTAATGCGAGTTGAACGACAATGTGTGATGCGACACTTGTGTGTACTTTGTCGCCTTTTAGATGGCCTTCTGGATTTAATTGAAACTAGATATTCGTTTTCGTCTAATCCCAAACCACTAGATGCCGTAGTGTCGGCCGTGCTAGCCAGAACAATACTTGTTTCTTCTCCAGCTTCCATTTGGCTGCCTTTCAAGACTTCTTTATTAAGAGGTTCAAGTGTACAGTATTCGCCAAGTAAGCTATCTTTAATCAAATCTTCGTCAATTACTTCTAAATCGTCTCCGGTTGCAGATTTATAAATATTTTTGCACACGATTTTCCGCATTTTCACAATACGTGTTAGATTACAAAGCCCACGATGCCTTGCAAATAATTCATTTTCTATAAATGTTAAAAGTGTATAGCTTGCGATAAGTTTTTTAATGTTGTTGTTACTTGAAAGTTAAAATACTAATGAGCAGATTTTTACACACGAGGCCCTTTTATAGCAAATCTATTTTTGGTTCAGTTTTTCAGCTTGCACACTTTAAGTTTAGTATGTTTACTAGTTGAATGTTAACATTGTTATACTTTACGAGGCCGAAATTGTAATTCAACAATAGTCTGTGTATTTTCAGCAAGCGTGACAACGTTACGATATTCGTTCACAAGTGTTATTCGTATAACTTGCTGTTCTTGTGGTTTTAATGGTAGATACAGTATTGGTAAAAAGTTTTGCACTGTCTCTTTGTTGTACTTGTGTTATATGTCCACTGACCGCAGTAATGGCAGTGTATGTGTAGCGTAACGCTGGCTCTCAATTAGATTGCACAACACGAGTAGACGTTTGACTGGTTCTGTATGTTCAGGCTCTACATCTTCTTTAAATTCTTCGTTTTCCTTTTGCTGTTCTTCTTATTTAACTAATTTAGGTTTTAATTGGGCAACAACACTTGATTTAAACATAAAGTTGTCATCTATTCCAAAGAACCTATTAACAAGCGGTGGAAGTTGTACCGTAATATTTTCTTCAAGGTTAGGCACGCTAAGGTACTCAACGGCGTGTTCAAATTGTACGGTTGTATCACTCCATGTTTTAGAAAGTATACGATTTATTTCATAAAAGACATGATCCAAGTCTAATTCTTCAGGTTCTTTCATTGGAATGAAATTTGCATAAATCTTGTACACGCGTATGTTCATGTACTCGTAATCTACAATTTCCTTGTATTTTTCTACGTCAAAATCAAATTCGGATTCGTAGACGCCATTAAAAAACTTGTCGTGTTGCTGCAACCCCAGACACAGTGCTATAGGTTCAGGTAACACAACATACTCGTTGTCAGTACCTTCAAATGTTAGCTTGCACTTTGTATTACTTATATCTGAAGGAAATTTAATTTTTACCTTTGTGTCATTATTTGCTGGATCACTCATCTCAGAATTGAATCGCTCAAAACATTTGCGAAAATCTAAGTCTCCTGTTGAAATTTCTTTTCTAAAAATAAGAGTAGTCTCAAAGCCTTGGTATAACTGTATAACGTTTTCCATGTTTAATATTGTTTCAGCTTCAAAATTAAAGTTTGCGCCAATTGGAATAATGTCAAAGTCTGCATGAAGTGTATTTTTGTACGGTAAATGGTTGCTGGTCATAAATCTTGATCTGCTGTGCTTGAAAAGCATTAAAAGAGAAAGAGGGATTTCAATGATGACACTATTTGATTTCGATTTATTTACAAGGATCATATGTATATCGTCTGGGTTAGGCTGAGGGCTTTTTGTTCAATTTTGAGCGGAATTGTTGCTTGACTTGCTTCCAACTTGGTGTTAAGTCTACTCATAAAGTCATGTAGAATTGTCTCTTGTTTTTGGAAGTTGAGATATTTCTTTAAAGTTGGCTTGTAGTCAAGAAACAATTTTTTCTGGGGCTCTGCGTCAGCCCTTTCCGTGCTACGCACTTTGCGCGTTGGGCTTGTCTGTACATGCTGATGTGGCGTTGGCTGAGGGCTGCTAGTGTATTTCAAGCTAACTAATCCAACATCATAGTTTTGAAGGTTAAGTGGTGTAGGCAGTACAGCAATAAAGTTTGATGGGGAATTTTCTGAATATATACTGCTTTGCTGGTCACTGGTAACAGTTATATATATATTTTTTGTACATGTAGGATCTCTGTCTAAGGTGGAACAGCAATGCCTGTCAAGTCCTCTGCGTTTGTTGTTGATGTGCTGTTTGATAGCATTGGAAAGATACGGAAAAAACGGTGAATGCATTTTGAAACGCTAAGCTCGGCTAAGTTTTTCTATATAAAATCCTCCAGTAATGCTGTCGTGATTTAGATCTTCCAGATAGTAGGTTATAGGTATTGTCTCAACGTTTACTGCTTTAACAATGAACAATTCTTCCGAGAAATTCTGGTTGTATCCTGTTTAACAGTCAAAAACATAATAACATGTTTATTTGAAACGCTAGACTATATATAGCTAATACTTTGAAACATTGTAGGTAACAAATAGGTGAATTTAAGAACAATATTTAATAGTTTTACGACCTTTGTCAAACGTAAGTTTTACACGGCTTATTCGAATACGATCCCCTGGCTTGTACTTAGGTGTCTGCTTCTGGGTAAAGTCAATTAAATCTGAATACATGGTTCTCCAGACCTCATTTTCGTTTAAACGATTCACATTATTAGGCGCAATTTTGATTGTTGAGTGGAATGTGTTGTTGTATACCTTTACAAATGCAGGAAAAATGTCAATGATGCGTAGCGTGTTCTTCTTAGTCATGTACCTAGCTACCTTCTCAAAAATAGTCCTAAAAAAGATTGGAACACATTGCCTTTATTATCTCTGTTATACCTATTAAACCATCTGGTTGACGTAGTTGTTAAACACTAGTTTAGTTTTTGTATTTGCAGCTAACCGTATTACTCTTTCAACCATACTTGATTTAGTCTCACTATAAGTATTATAGTATTTGATTCCTTTAGATTTTGAGACCATTCGCACTGACTCTGCTCGAAACTCCGTTCCTGCATTAATTATCATAAAAGCTCATAAAACTCTATGCTTTATGCAAAATTTGTAATTGTATTTAAAAGTATTTAAAAGATTTTACAGATACGGCTACCTTGGTCTGTAAACAAATATATTAGTGTCATTTTAGCTTCTTGGAAAATGCTTTTTAACGCTTTGATTATAGATTGTGGTTGTTTTGTTTTTAAGAATCTGCAGAAAAGCTTCTTGAAAAATGCGTCTAGACAAAAGAGAATATTTGCAAACCCTGAATTGGCATTTTTTAAATCAGTTCCTAAAATTTTTAAATCCGCAGCAAAGATTTCTCCTGTCATATTCACTATAGTTTTTCGACGTTTAAATATTTTTCGTATGGGCCTATGTAAGCTGTATGAACGCAGCTGGCTTAGTTCGCTATCAACTACGGCTTTGTCGTAAAACTACTTATTGTTTTTTATGTAACCACTTAAGCCAGAAAAAGATCCTTTTAATCTAGAATTAGGATACGATTTTTTTATGTCTGCCATTTTAATAGGAACTATTTAATTGCGACTACCACTGAGCAAATTAGGAATTAAAGTGAGATGGTTTAAATTAATCAGGAACATTATATATTGGAAATACAATTTACAAATATAACAGTTTATTAACACTATCTTTTTGTGATTATTCTGCCAAATTAACATAAACTCGTTTTTATATATGTATAATTAGATAAGTTGTCACAGAAATTATAATATACAAAATAAAACAACTTGAAAAATAAACATTTACATAAATCTTTTAACTTGTGACTGTGTATCAGCTTTACGGGCGTCGCGGCTACTTTTCTCAAGTTCTTTTAAACGGTCTTCCTCTTTCCATCCAGCTGCCATCTCACTTGGGTGGTGAATAGTCATTATTCGCGAAGCCTGAATAATTTCTTTATCTTTAATCATAACATTGTCAATACTTTTAAATCTTGATAATGCTACATATGTTGTACACGCAAACATTTCCCGAGTGTCAAGAAAAACGCACCTCTTTTCTATCGTTTGTCCCTGAGCTTTGTGGATTGTAATTCCCCAATTTAGAACCAACGGAAACGCTTGAATTTTAACATTTTGTTTAATCTCAACATCTACCTCGTTATAATCAATTCGCGAAATTTTGACACCCTGTTCACGAGAAGTAACTACTATATCGCTACCCTTGTAGTCTGGAAAATTAACTACAATTGCTTCAACAAAATTTGACCAAGCTATTCTGTTCTTGAGAGGACTGTATAGTATATCCACAACGGTCCCATTGCTTCCATTGACCAAGCACTGAGTTACATCAATATTACGCGTTAACATTACTGGGGCTCTGTAATCGATTTCTAATGGATCCTTGTAAATTGATGTCGTCTCACCAATTATCGGCGGCACTTCTACAAAAGATGGGAACAACTTTCGGATCATCTGTCTGCAAAAAACATAAAATAAACGTATAAATTATTATTAGGTGTTTACATCTAACAATTCCGCATGCAGCCTCATATACTTTATATTTTTATAACTCTATAAAGTTTCCAACAAGTAAAAGTTTCCCACATCTAAAGTCCACGTCTGCATAGAGTTTTCGTCCTCCAGGTCCATCAAGAGCTGTCGTCTTGGCCAGTTCAGAAAGAGTTTCCAGGCATCAACAGGAAGGCAGAGTAGAGGCAAGTCCAGTGGTCCGAGTCCTTTGGATGCTGAGCAGTAACAAGAATAAAACTGAAATTCATCATGTTATAAATTCATAATAGAAAATAAAAGTGCACATGGAACGAGTAGGAGTTTGGCGGGGCTTAACGTAATAAAGACCAATGAAATACATGCAATAAAGTAACCCCTTAGTATACATTACAAAACATGCTGCCTCAAGTCGCATAGGGGAAAAGGTGATGTTGGAGTTGCGTGGAATGCAAATTTTGTAGAGCCAGAAACTGTGTCAGCTTTAGAAATATATTCGTGATCTTTGTGAATTTAAATTCATTCTGGAGCTGACACTTAGGCTAGAACCACCTCTCCACCGTCCTGCAATACCTTGGAACAACCACTGAAGTTATAAGGACATAGCTAGGATGGAAACACACACTCAGGACTTGGATTGCTTCCCGCTCTTACCATTGGGATTTTATAGCCTAGACTTAGGGAACAACAGAACTTGCATCGCTTTACAACGTCATTCGCTAAAACTGACGCACAACCTGGACCATCAACTGGAACATCTAACAGAACATTTGTATCTGTTTTGCAGAATCTTGCTCTACAATCCAAGAATTGGGAGTTTTTTGAGACTTCAGACGCTCAGAATATTGGAAACGAAAAAAAGGTTCGAGCCATTTACAACCCTGAGATGAGGACACATTTTTACTACATTGGACAACGAAATGGAGAACATATTAAGCATTCAAAAGTCTCGTTTTCTTTGTTCGAGAGCTATTCTATCCTTGAATGGGCTACGCAGCTGCTTGAGGAACACAGGGTTCATCTTACACCAGGACGAAAGTTAACTAACCACCTGCACTACTTTGACAGACAGCCTGCCGAGTTCATGTGGGACGAGCCAAAGAATCGTTTAAAGAAATTTTTGTTTTGGAAAAACCCACACTTTTCCCTTCGATCTGTTTGTGTCCGGTTTTCGTTAAGCAACTTTACTAGGGCGATAAAAATGTTGATCAACGACAACATTTCTGGGAAGTACGCTCAGCAGTTTCCAAACTATGGTAGGTCAACTATTTCATTGACGCTGATTAAAATGAACGAGCTTGTTCATTACATGACCCAAACAAACGCACAAGTAGCAGCAATGACGCCCTTCTATGGCCCGCCTTTCAGTGCTCAAGCATTTTCTGGACCACAGTTGACGTTGCCAGACCTAAGTAATGCCTACGCGGAACACATTATACAACCAAGTACATTAGACACTGGAAACGTGGCAGCAAATACTGACATGCATGGCAGCGGGGCAGTTCCACCGCCGAATTCACCAGCAGTCAAACCAGTGTTCACGATCGATTGGCAACAAATATTTTCTGGTTTTCCACCGTCGGCTTCTTTGTCTATGGAATGTCATTCTGAATCTACAGACGACGAATCAGGAATATCTGAAGAATCTGGCAATGATGCTGACGATGAAGATGATGTAGACAACAACTACTGAATTCAGTTTATATATTTAGCTGTGTGCTTACTTATTTTTCGTAGTATGTACAAAATACATTAGAAAATTTTTGTTTCTTTTTTAATAACTTTTGTATTGCACGTTTGCAGTAAACTTGGTTAAAGTTGAATGAATGTTGTTAAAAATATTTAGTTTTACTCTTTAAAGTTTCAATATGGTTTTAATTTAAAGAAAATATAAAACATTTGAAAAATGCATTTCCAGAATTTAAATATTTTTAAGTGCGCCAAAAAATAAAACTGTACAAATGTAAATTGTAAAATGGTTTGTAGATACAATGTATTCGTAAGGTATTGTAAACTGCAATTTATAAATAGCTAGACACGTTTCAACCTGATGCAGACACATTTACGCTGCAAGTGTGCACAGTAAGGCAGGCTACATCATATTATTAGGCAACATGTAAACGTTTTAGAAGTTTATATTTCCCATCGCGGCAGCACATGGAAGTTTCCAGAGACTCCAGGCACAATAAGGCAACAAGTTTACACAGTTAGGCAGGCCACATCATATCATCAGACAACATATAAACATTTAAAAAGTTCATATTATCCATCGCGGCAGCACACGGAAGTTTCCAGAGACTCAAGACACATTTAGGCAGCAAGTGTACACAGCTGGGCAGGCTACATCATTTCATCAGACAACATGTAAACGTTTTAGAAGTTTATATTATCCATCGCGGCAGCACACGGAAGTTTCCAGAGAGTCCAGACACATTTAGGCAGCAAGTGTACACAGTTGGGCAGGCTACATCATATCATCAGACAACATGTAAACGTTTTAGAAGTTTATATTATCCATCGCGGCAGCACACGGAAGTTTCCAGAGACTCCAGACACATTTAGGCAGCAAGTGTACACAGTTGGGCAGGCCACATCACGAATTTTGGAAAACATCAAAACCATCAGGAAGTTTAGGACACGACATCGCCGACATCTGGTTCCAATAATCCAAAGTCCAGTCCTCAATTTGCATTTTTCTCCCTCAAGTCGACGGTGGTCCACGCCAAAAGTTCCAAAAACTTGATCCAAAGTCCATCGCTAGAGTCCGCGTAGAGGTCCAGCTCCAGTCCGCATCGCCGTTTTAATCCAGAGGAGAAATCCATTACGAGAGAGTGAGAATCCACGAGTCCACATCTTAGAGTCCATCCATCCATCCATCCATCCATCCATCCATCCATCCATCCTTCCATCCATCCATCCATCCTTCCATCCATCCAGGCAGGCTAGGCAGGAAGGCAGGCAGGCAGGTAGGCAGCAAGAGAGATGAGAGAGCCAGGCAGTGCTTCCAAGCACTGACATCATTTAAATAATAAACTCTATAATATAGTTTTGCTGAGGAGCAGAATTGCAAAGGAAGAGGTGAATGAGGAACACTGATAACAGGGAACTGTGGTGAGTAGACGGCGTATACTACACACAGTGGGCCCTTATCTACCACTCACCCTTTTTTGGTTCTCGTCCACGCTCACACAGCCTCGTTCACCAATTCGTCCACTACCACAGCATACAGAGCACATCAGGCCTTGCCATACTACATAATAGCATTATGGCCTATTTAAATTTTATTTTTTATGCAGTATCCGCTCTCGTCTTTTTCTCCTCACTCACACTCCGAGTATACGAGGAATGTGAAACGCTATAATTTCCGATCGCTTCCCTATCATTTCCATAGCCCCATCAGCATCATACGCTCCCCATCTCTTCCCATACTGTAGCCCACATCCTTCCTAACATCTCCTCTGTCCCCACCGGGTGCTGCCCCTCACCCCTCTCCCCCAAAACCCCTCCCCACATGGATCATTTCACACTACTTCCCCCTACTCATGAGTAGGGTCAATGGGTCTACTTTGATATTGATGAGATCCCATGTTAAAGATAGCCAATTTTAAGTCTAATGTATAGTGAAACCAGTCTTTGCTCTAAACGTACAAATTTAATTGCTGCTTAAGTAGTTTTAATTCTTTTCTTTTTTTATTCGCAGGATAATTTCTTACTTCCTGGTAATTTTGAGTAAATTAAGGTTTCATTTTTTTTGTTATAGTATCTAATGAAGCCGCAAAGCTTCTAGCAATAGCAGAGCAATGTGTAAGTATATGTATTTAATAATTTAATAAGCGCCCCCAAAAAATAATAAGTTGTCCTACTAGTAGCCAAGTTTTCTAAGCCAAAAATTAATGGCTGAACTTTAATTATTTTGCTTTAATTACACTGGTGACTGTTTTGGAAATAAATAATTATACATAAGTGATGACTGAATGAGTCAACTACGACCAATTTTGATTATCAATAATTATTATAACACAAATAATAAACTTAATTAGTAGGCTGATTATCAGCAGAGAGATTAATTAACGTAATTGTTTCTAGTGTGTACAACACGGCTCTTATAATATACCTCATTAAAACGAAATAATTACAGTTAATAAATTATAAGTATTTAATTTACCTATAGGCTTACACAACGGACAACGGCATGTTATTACTTTTTACTATTTTGGTATACCTATCCCATCGAGATCCAGACTAGCAATTGTGTATTGCCATTCGTGTTTGTTACGAAGGATCTAAAACACATTTTAAAATAGCAGCTGTGCATTAAATAGATTCTGGACAGAGCTAAAAAGGAAAAATGCTAACTAAAGAAGAATTCGGAACAACTCTGAAACTATATAAGTTCTTTTCACAAATTAACATTTATCCTTTCGACGTAGATTTACAATCAGGAAAAATAAAAATAAAAACCTCGGTACTTCAAAGGGCTATATGGGGCTCGTATTTCACTATTTCAATCTTGTCTCTGTGTTACATAAATGCTAGATTCCTTCAGTCGTTGCTCTTTCCCAAATATTTCGTCCTTCATCACTTTCCAATTCACATTATTGTTTGTTTCGGTTTTGACATGATTTGTTACACGTCATATTCAATGTTTCTAAAATGGCCGGAAGTCACTGTTGCAGTATTCAACCAATTATTCGAACTTGAGTCCAGTAAGCTCTGTGTTACAATATTTCTAGCTCTTTCCCTAGCACATATATTTAACTATGTACAAAGCATTAGGAAACTGAATGATTTTGTGCACTCCTCTTCGTCTCCAAGTAATGCATTATTTTTTATTTAGCTGCTCAAAACTTGGTCCGGAAATCGATTCGAGAATTCAGCTTGATGGAGCTCTTTGCACTCTACTTTCCATTCGTCATTATTTTGGATTCATTTCTACCGCTTTGCCTCTTTTTGTATGACCCTTCGCCCAAGTTTCTCCTTTACTCTGCACTTGGAGACAGTCAAAAGAATTTTATTACATTTTCTGTTTTATTTCTTGTGGAATTTTTAATTATCCTTTTTTGGATCACCGCTGGACTATTCAATGTACTTCTGCAAATGCTATTTTTAATGAACGTAGATTTTCAAATTAACACACTTCTGCGCAGACTCAAATCCTACTCTGCCAGTCTTAAAACTAAATCAAGAGCTTCACTGTCTTTCTAGTTTAAGCTGTATATCACATACATGGAGTGTAGAAAAATAGGATTGTCAATTAACTATTTCAACATGAGCAATTCCTATATTATTTTCTTTTTTAAAAATGAATTTATGGCAGCATTTATAATTGGTTTTGTTTATTTCATAAAATTTCCAACGGTTGATTTAGTTGCAAGCATTTTTGCTTGTTTGACGCCAGTCATTGCAGTGACCGTCTACTTGTCTCTGTACGACAAGGCTTTTGAAATTCCTGAAAATATCGAAAACCTTAAGTTGCAATTGCTTCTGCTGAGCGGTCAATGTCCTGGCACTACACGTAAACAGCGCCATTTTTTTCGGCTGTTATTTAAATCTGTGAGAGATGTTGGGGTAAGACAAGGCGAGTTTCGGACGATGGAACGGGAGTCCACACCCTTGTTTTTGGATTTTGTAACTCGAAGTGTAGCTGGGTTGTTAGTATTTCTTCGTTAGCAAAATTTGAAGCTTGTGGAGTTACACCTAGCAATATATGAAAGCACCAGCTGCACGAGCATTATACTTGAAAAGTTCTATGTTAAGGCTAAGGATTATCGGTAAAAATTAAATTTTTTAAATAAGCAAAATTTATTCTGCGGTGGTTATGTCTGATATAGCTAATATGCTCATTTGAGTGTAATTAAAGTTTTTTAGAAAAATATGTTTTTTAGTTTAATTTTGTGAAGCGTACTAGTCGTAATGATCAATGGCGTTTCGGGCAGTGCCCATACACAAATTATAATTTACCAATTTCAATAATTAATAATAAATATTATATTTTATAGAAACCAGATCAGCCATCATCCAAATACGTCTTCAGTCATTTTCTTCCTTAACATAACTTGCCGATTAAACATCTTATACCGTAAAGCTTCTAATAGAAGCCCCCGGCGTCTATTAAAAACAGCCCTTCCTACCCCCGGCTTGTATTGGAGACCCGGCGTCTATTAGAGACCCGGCTTCTATTAAAAATGTATGTTTTAAATCGAAAAAAATACAAAGCGACGAATAATGCGCTTAGCAAAGTTTTATTATTTCTAAGAATTTAATCCGTTTATTATCCATTATTTCTAAAAAACTTAATTTGAACAACTATCTACCTAGTTACCATACCATCTTAACTTTTTGAGTGGATCGCACACTTTACGTTTGCAGGCAAAAGCTGATTTTTAAATTTTGGAGTTATATCTAATGTGAGAATATCGCAAGGATATCTAGCTCATGACGTTCTTTACCCCTGGCGTATATTGGAGACCCGGCGTCTATTTGAGACCCGGCGTCTATTGTTATTAATAGCCGCCACCCCCGGCGTCTATTAGAGACCCGGCGTCTATTGGAGACCCGGCTTCTATTAGAAGCTTTACGGTACATACTTTTCAAAATTTTCTATTTAAACTAACAACGCTTTTGTTCACTAAATCTAACATTAAAAATATTTGAATCATATAATAATGAATCACACACATAACACACTACATAATCGAATTAAACATTTTCAGTGAGGCCCAAACGACCTTTGAAGTGAAACTTCACTAGTGGCTAGTGGGTACATTTTTCACATCACCAGAATATCTAATAATATTGTACTTCGATCTAGCTTATGTTCTGACATTAACGATTATTTTGACTTTTTAGATGCTGAGCTTAAGCATCTATTGTAATGGTCATGTCCGTCCGTCCGTTGGCCGTACACTACAGGTCACAGGTTTGAACCGATTTTTGTTTTTAAAATTTTATATGACCAGAAATGCGACTGAGCAGGTCTGTATTGTTTTTTCGTTGTAATTAGACTAACCACTTATCCACAGTAAATTGATTACTGGACCTATGTCAGAAATTTTTAAAGTGAAGAGCTCAAAAACGGGCGAACCAAAGTGCTGAGGCAACCGAAAGAGAAGACTGGAAAAGATAAAGCTGCCATTGTTTGCATGCAAAATTTATTTATGCCAGCCTTGTCTTTCGGTTATCGCTACAATACATACCTGCCACTGAACCTACGTACCTAGGTACGTTCGCCGTACGCTTCTCACTCTTAGCATTGCATTGCCTTTCGTGTGTATAAATACTATACGAAATTGAATGGTAAGGTGCGTTTACAAATGATGCCATCTCGATTGATCAATTTTCTGACCTACCCACTCATTTCCACTAATGTTGAAAATGCTGCAAAAGGGGAATCTTCATATGCACGTACCCATTTAAATTATATTATCACCAACTGTAAAAATGGGTTGTAGATGGTGACGGATCGTCTATAAACGACGTCCCTCAAATATTATAGTTTTATATACCCCCATTTTGAACTTTGAATTTTTTTCTAACCTGTTTGAACTACATACATATAATGAGCTTACTCTTCCTATATTAGTTATGGATATTAAGGGATTGTCTATAATGACATCCTTCAAATATCATAGTTTTAAGTACTCCTATTTCCACGATTAAAATTTTTTCCAGCCTATTTTAACATACATGTATTGAACTTACCTATATTAGTTATAGATATTTTTTAATTGAGATCATACTAACAGTTTTTTCACAATTAGTAGTTAAATGGAGCAACTCCGAAATTTTTCCATATGCATACATTGTGAGAGATCGTCCGGGTTTTTCAAAAAAAAATAATTTTAGGTCCCCCCTCCCTCCCTCCCTTTAATTTATTTAACCATTTTTAGATGCGGAGCACATAATGACGTCCTTCAGTGTTATTGATATTCAGGGATCGTCCATAATGACGTCCTTCAAATTTCATAGTTTTTACAAACCCCAGTCCCAACATTTAATTTTTTTAACCTATTTTAACTGCATGTAACGGGCTTACCTAAATATGTTACAGATATTCAGGTATCGTTCATAATGACGTCGTTCAAATATCATAGTTTTTGGTACCCCCAGTCCAAAGATTGAATTTATTTCCAACCGATTTTAACTGTTTGTCACGGACGTGCCTATATATGTTATAGATATTCAGGAATCGTCCATAATGACGTCGTAAAAATACCATAGTTTCTAGTATCCCCAGTCTCAACTTTAAATTTGTTTCCATTCTATTTTAACTACATGTCACGGACTTATCTATATATGTTATAGATATTTAGGGATTGTCCATAATGATGTCATTCAAATATCATAGTTTTTGAGACCCCCATTTTTAACTTCAATATATTTTGCAACCTTTTTTTTAACTGCTTGCCACGTACACTCGTATATAGCTTATTGATACTAGGGGAGGCTCCAAAAATGACGTCATTTGTAAATCATGCAATTCTCAAAAATATTCTAGCGTTTCTGAACTACATGCCATGTACTTCCATATATGGCTTATTGATGGTAGGGAAGACTCCATAAATGACGTCATTTGTGAATGGCGCAAAAAATTTCAGCTGTATTTAACTACAACCTACGCACATTCGTATATGCCTTATTGATTGTAGGGGAACTTCCATAAATATAATAACAGCTTTACATAAATTGTCTTGCAAATTTGGTAAAGCTCAGCATCTACTTCGGGCCCGCCCACGGTCGACAAATCCGGCGCGAAGCGCCGGATTTTTTTTCTTAGCTGTTAGGCACCGTTAAAAAAATGGTGTCTCTTTATTTTTTAAGAGCTTTCAAATGATATATTACACGTCAAAATCCTTTAAATTTTTTAAATTTTCATTTATGTTTTTTTTTAAACCATTTCAAATTTGATAACACGCGTTCGTCCACTTTAAGTTATTTAAATTCGCCTAATTGTTACCGTTCCAATGGTATACCATTTTAGTGTAATTTCATTGAGTTACCGGTCGAAATATTCATTCCTACCTATCTACATAATTTACGGGAATTTTGAAACTTTTGCAATACTGGACCAATTTCATCGAGCCATATATCATTCGAAAGGTAATCACTAGTAGAATTCAAATAACAAAATGCGCCTCCATTATAAAACGTTATCAAATTAACGGTCTTTTAATTTGAAAATGCCGCCAAAATTGTGTTTTATGGGTCACAATCAAAAAACAAAAAACATGGTGTCTGCTTATTTTTGAAGAGCTTCCAAATGATATATCACTCGACACAATCTGTTAACTTTTTTAAATTTGCTATTATGTTATTTAAAAACCATTTAAAAACTAATAATTACCGTTCGTGCACACTAAGTTATTTAGATTTGCCAAATTGTTACCGTTCGAATGGTATATCATGTTTGCGTAAGTTTACTGAGTGACCGGTCGAAATCTTTATTTAACACAATATTTAATGTTTTGGCGGGAAATTTAAAAATTTCAATATTAAATTTTTGGATTTATTAAGAATATAAAAATGGCTGAGCGTAAATCGTCACAGCTAACCCGTTTACGGATTCTTCCCTTTAATTTACAACCTGTGAATTGAAAACTAAAATTTGGCGGCAAATTCAAAATTTTTAATCTCGCTGTTAAGGCTGCCATTAAACAAGGGTATTAGCCCTTGTTTATTCTTTAATACAATATTTAATGTTTTAGCGGGAAATTCAAAAATTGGAATTTTGAATTTTTGGTTGCATTACAGAAATTAATTATGAAAAACATAACCAACAACACATTGTGCGGCCTAATTGCTTCCCTTAATTTAAAACCTGTAAATTGAATCTAAAATTGGGCGGCAAATTCAAAATGCCTAATTTTGCTGTAAAGGCCGCCATGAAACAAGGGCGTCAGCCCTTGTTTCTTCTTTTTTATATATTACTGAATATCCTTAAAGTAGTAATGTTATAAAGATGTTGTTTAGTATAATAAGTAGGGATGGCAATATTCCCATTCCCAGCTGAATATGCCGGGCATTTTCAAAACTCCCAAAACTCCCTGAAAATGCCCAAAATTCCCACAATACTCCCTTATTTGAAAACTCCCAAAATTCCCAGGGAAAATTCCCAATTTTCCCAATATTCCTTGGGAATATTCCTAATATTCCCTTGAAATACAAAATTTTGAAAAAATTAAAAATTTTTAGTAGTCCAGCAAGAAAATATTAGTAATAAAATGAAAGTATGTGTGTTTTTTTACATTAAACAGCATTTTTTAACTGTAGATTATCACAATATATACACTTAAATTTTCAACTTTCACACAACTTCTTAATGCAACATGCAACCAATTTAATATGCTGGTCGTGACATTTTTAATTAAGATAATAATTGAAAATGGTTTGCTTAAAAACGAATTTGATTCTACAAGCTAGTAGTAAACGTGAAAATCAAAATTAAAATTGTTTAATTTGAGAATCAAAATTTAAAATGTTGAATGTGGCGCCTACAACTAATATATGCTGTTAAAATCTTATGTATTCAAGATTTCTGCGGCTAGTGTAGATTTCGATTCAATAAACATGCATATCTCATCCAAAACTCCCAATATTCTCTCACTGAATATTCCCAGCATTTTGGGAATTTTCGTAAATGCAATCAAAGGGAGTTTTCAGTAAACTCCCAGCATTGAAAACTCCCAAAATTCCCTATAAATTCCCACTCCCAAAACTCCCAAATTCCCTGGGAATTTTCAAACTGCCATCCTTAATAATAAGTATAACATTTTATGGGCAGAAATGCAATATTGTTAAGTCTACCCAATGCCTATTATTGTTTCACTTCGGAATGTTAACATTGTTAATGCACAAAATATGCAAAACTACAATAAACGAAAAACAATATTGGTATTACCTAATGTACTAAGCGAAATATCTTTTACTAATCTATTTAGGCATCATTACTACTTATTGGTAAATTTCAAACTAATCCGTTGATCGATCTATTTGACCTGCGAGTTAAAATTAGGTAACAAACACGTTTTTCTTTAAATAAGAATTACGAAACACTCTTTTTCCAGCTTTATGTTGATTTACTTTAATACTTATTATTCTAATATCTTGACAAGTCTACACGTCTGCTCAAGTTGCCAGTTACCTAGTAATTTATATAGTGAGTGTCTTTCAGTTGTCAGTTTGTCATACATATTTTAGTGTTCATAATTTGCTGCTGTCAAATACGCTTAATTAATCGACTTATTATTTGGTGTACTTGCTTAATGTTATAAAAAGCGAGTACAGTGCAAAGCTATGGAGCTTTTGTTCTACTGACGTGCTCACAAAATATTACTAGCGGCTTTAATTTACAACTTACAAGGGAATGGTTTCACATGTAGCTCGTCGATTTCAAAAAGTTATATCTACAAAAATCAGGCTACTTCTAAATAGTGGGGATCCAAAGTAACTCGAGTGCATTTTGCGTTGTTCGGTCACAATAGCCCGCCAAAGTTTAAAAAAATTCAAATTTTGATATTTTGCGACCCTAGTACTTTTACAGTTCTTGTCCGATTTTGATGAAATTTCGTTTTTTGGGATCCTTGCGCTTTTTACTGAAAAGCAATTTCAGGATTTTGAAAAATTCGAAAATTTTCATTTTTTTGAAAAAAATTTAAGAAATGAGTATATTTGAGGCCCAATTTTTTAACACCGTTTTTTCAAAAAATTAAAAATTTTTGAATTTTTCAAAATCCTGAAATAACTTTTTAGTATAAACCCTAAGGATCACAAAAACCGAAATTTCATCAAAATCGGATAAGAACTGTAGAAGCTACAGGGCGGCAAAATATTAAAATTTGAATTTTTTTAAACTTTGGCGGGCTATTGTGACCAACAACGCAAAATGCACTCGAGTTACTTTGGATCCCCACTATTCAAAAGTAGCCTGATTTTTGTAGATATAACTTTTTAAAATCGACGAGCTACATGTGAAACCATTCCCTTGTTAGAGTAAACTGACATACCTATAGGCATATGTAAATACGCACTATAGCACATAGAAGTAAATTCCTAACGAAACTAACTGTACATTATTATTAGACTCTCAAGCCACAAATTAGGACAGTATAATACATTCCTTATTTATAAGTAATAAGGAGCGACGCAACGTTCGAAGCAAAAAAATCGACAAAGTTCAACGTTGAGAGTCTTTCCATTGTGTTGAACCCTCCGACTTTAATTCCAATATTTGGAATCGATAGCACAACCCGCGAGATTTCGAGGGCATGACTCCTATTCGCTCGAACAACACATTGTGCCCACTGATTCTCGCGTTTTCCCAAAACACCAACACCCGTGTGTAGCAGAATCAGAATATGGTTTTTGTACTCTGTCATCTGCTGCGGGATCTTGAACGCTTTTTCGTACATCACAATGTACATCATAATGACAGATAGCCCAACATAAACATCGAGCAGGGCAACGAGTGGATCCACGTGAACAAACTGGATGAAGAAGAATGTTCCTCCGACGCTGAGAGTGAAGCAGGTCAATTTGATGTAGAAAAGTAGTTCAGCGTTGCTTTGGTTGAAAAGCTGGATAAGGATCTGTAGATGGCGACAGTGGCGAATCGCACTTTGGATGTCTTGTCGTTTAGTGAACCCCGTCCTCCTAAATCAAACATATGTCAAACTGATTAACTAAAAAAAGTATTGCGTCGTGTTTAAACAAAACGGGTTACAAAATAGGTTACAAAATACCTACATTGAATTTGCTAATGATTGAATTACGGAAGATAGATCATTGTGTATGTATTCAAAAAATAATAATTGAAGATTAATTCCAAAATAGATGCAGCCAAAACCAAAGGCGGTCACTGAATATTCTATTGCCCCCAAAATGAAATAATTCAAAAGTGTCTTGTGGTCCGGACTCAACAGTTGAAAAAGAAGCTGAGGTCTCGTTGGATCTGCATGAACAACAACTTCTCCAAATGTAAGCACTATCAAGAGCAAAACCGGGTACACAATAAGTATGAGTTTCTGCAATGATAATTTTGATTGTGGTTTTGAATTTCGCCCACTGTTTTGAATTTTGCTTGAGAGCTCGTTTCGTACAATTGATAGAACTCGAGCCCATTTCTTACAGTTTAAGGCAAAGAGTCCCATCAACGGAAATGCGATCATCCACAGAGCGTGGTTTGAAAAATGATTGAAATTAAAAGTTCCGTTAGTTGCTGTGTTGTGGACGAGTTGACAGAATGTAAACGCCATGTGTGAAGCGTAGACCCAGAGAATTAGGAAATAACAATTCCAAATAATTCTTTTAAATAAGGATGACATTTTTTTTATTTCTTCAGTTTTGGGATTAAAATCGAAAGGAATGATACAGAGTTTTGAAAGGAATTTGAATGCAATCCAATTCGCGTAGTTTTCACGTTCAGACAACATTTTTTTTTCTTTCTTTTAGGCGAAGAAGAAATACAAATGAATATTTGGTTTTATTAGGGACGATGGTGATGGCTGTTGGCGCTCTACAACTACAACTGAGGAACTGAGAGGAGTTAAGTAGAGTTGTTTAAAATATTCACAACATGGACGTCAGCTGTCAGCCACTCTGATAATCTAATGTTAAAATATATGTTTATCTGACTGATACCCTATTTTTAATTAGAGAAATTATTTTTATGATAGCAATAGGGCTTAAATTTACATCGTAATTGCTTGCGTAATTGGTGAAGTTGTAGTGGCAATATATTCTGTCAGCTAAAACCATCCATTTCAGCACGTTCAATTTGTCTATCATTTTTGTCAACCCTGTTTATCCACGTGTTTTAAAATTTAATTGTTACCTGTATATTTATAATAGCTACACTGAAGTTTTTTGTATTATTAAATTGCCCACTTTAGGAATTTACAACTACTTGGGCGGGAAATTCCGTCGTTAATGACCACTTTTTCCATGCTGCCGTTTAAGTTTGCAACGTTTAATTTTTTTCCGTCGGTATCTGCGTAACATAAATGATTGCTCTCCTAAGCAATCGATATCGATACAATATTAGACTTAAAACTCTAAAAGTCAAAACGAGTGTTGTACTGTTGTTCAAATCTTGAAGTTGTTTGTATGTATGCTTTATTTATATTGTAATATATATTGTAGTAAATAGAACAAATGGAAAGAGTGGAGTGAATGGTACGGTAAAATTATAGCGTGAGATTGAGATGCTGGCCAGACTAGAAGAGTTTTAGCCGTCTACTGCAATCTATACGGAAGCGCTATATGCTTAGACAATAGGATTATGTCCGGGTTTACTGGTACAGGAATCTCCTATCAGATTACGTTAATAACTTTAACATTTAATTGTAATTTAAGTATGTGCCCTAGGACAAATATGATTACGTCACTAGGGTCACATGGAAATAGGATTAAATGACAAGGTCATAATAAAAAGGTATGACCTTGCGCTAGCAAGTAAGATAAAAGTCCACGTCGGTTGCGAGCGGGACTCTAGCGTTAGGGAAACCGGCTGATAAATCCTGTATAAAAGGACGATTGAAGAGCGGCGACTCGTCAATCTCGTTCCTGGGAGGCTCGATTTCCCATCCAACCCTATTAGTTATCGGCCATGATGTGATAAAGCTTGACTTTATCATTAGCTATAGGATTGAGACAAGATCACTTGAAGTGAGCTGAATCAATCCCAGTACAACTACTAATACTACTGATAGTGCTACTACTCATGCTGGAGACTGGGCCGAGGACGACTGGACGTGTATTGAAGACGTCTGTCTAAATTCCGTCTACCGGCAGTAACGTATTCAGCGTAAAAATGCTCAATGTTCACTTTTTCCGTCTCCTACTATACAAGAGATGAATGTGAGATTTCAATGCTCTGAATGGATCATGTCTTCAATAGGATAAAGCCACTTCAGTAAAACTAGAACCAAAACGAAACATGCTTTTACATTCACTCATCTTAGCGCCATAATATGCAGCAAGGCACTACTGACCAAACAGATATAATTTTTGTGATCAAAAAGTTACTATAAACTTAAAACTTAACTATCGATTCTATTAATTAGTAAATATAGTAAGTATTTATTATCACATTCATCAACATAACTCATCAATAAAATGGTCTTAAAATATTAATAACAAAAATCCGGTAATTTATGTAGATAGGTAGGAACTAATACATTGGAATAACAATTCTAAATGGGTTATCTTTCAAATTATAAATACAGCATAATATATCATGCAACTTTTTTTCTTATTCATTATTGTATCTCGAACGTGTAATTTTATTGTGTATTTCAATTATTATTATAACCCAAAATCGAAGTTATAACGAAGCACCTTCTTATGTTTTTGATTCCCACTTTATAATTAATAGATAGACAACACCATATTTACTGGATGATACTGGCTACATGACCAATCTATAAAAATCACAATTGTTGTGAATAGGTAGGAGTACAATAAATATATTAAATAATGGTAAAGAAGAAGATTGGAAATATTTGTAATGCAAGTTTTATGAAAATCGAACGATTTAAATTTTTTTTTTTTAAATTTCCAGTTTTTCCGGTGTAAGGCTTAATAAATTTGTCGTATATGCATTTTTAGGGTCCGCTACTACATCATACAGCTTTTGATAAATTACTGTAACAATTTTAAAACTTTGTTTTTGAATCTGCTTTTTAATTTCGCCATCTCCAATGTGTGTGATTTGAGGTAGTAAAACTGAATCCGGATCCCCTATGAAAGTATCCAATTTGTTCTACAAAAAAAAGAAAGCGTACAACCCATGTCAATGCGCATTCCAAGTAGCATCATAATAAAGTAATATTCACAAAAATAAAATGCAGTGGCAGTACACTTACGACGAAAATTCGCAACGAATGGGCGTCCATGCCTGGTACAGTCGATAGTGGGTCATCAATTTTTTCGTGAAGGATGGTGTAAATATGACCAATCCCAAGTTGAGCAACTAACCAACTACTTTGCTCCGATGATAGGCGGTCAGTTTGTGTTTCAATTTGGCCTTTCAGAGCCCTGTGTATTATTCCTGTGTTTGGATAAGGCTCCAAAAATAAGTCAATTATGTTCAAGCAATTACACAGGTAAACGCCCATATCAGGCGACCCGAGTCGGTTGGCAATGTTATTCACTTGAGCTACGAGTGGGGTGATGACCATATGCATCAGTGCTTGCATATGTTCGGTTGAATTCTGTGACTCATCTAACAACTGCTTTAGCATGTCCAACAGGGAAATAATACTCGTAGGAGGTGCAAAATCCAGTCCTGGTGGTCGATACTCACTGATCTCACTCTCACTCGCAACCTGTAAGGTTAAAAAATATAGTGTAACAACTCTAAACATAGTATTTGTGACGCTAATAAAAATCATATTCAATAAAAGTTGTAACCGAGATAAAATCAGTTCATTTTGCTACCTGAGCTTTTAGCTGATTCAAAAAGGTCTGATGACATAGAGTTTGCAACTCTCTTAAAGTGACTAGAAGTTGACTGCCTGGAATGATCTAAACAAGAAATGGAGTTTTAAATTTGAATAAAAGATTTAGTAATAACTTTTAAACGTGCTTTACAGTTTTATAAATGCAGTACGTACCTCTTCAATAATGGTAATATAATAATGTATCCGTAAGTCCAGTTTATTCATCATGACGCAGTCCAACCCGGAAAGTAATGTCTGTTCCATTCGGACATTGAAAGGGCGACAAACTCCATCGAGAATCGTTTACAATGAGGAATTTATTCTCTCATTTAATTCTAATATATAAATCAATTGTGTTTACTAATAAAGCAACTTACAAGTAAAAGCTTAATTTCGATTTTCACTAACTGAGCGCTTACCAGATTCAGTACATGATTTCAATAAAATGCTTAGGTTTTCTTTCTCATTAGGGATACTATCAACGCCTCCAAGAATTTTTAATTCATCCGCATTTAACTGAAATGCTGTCAAGTAGGCCTGAGCTAGGGTCCGCTCACTACATAGGTTTTTTCTTTCTGTTTCTAATTTAGCGATTTCGTCGATTAGATTTCTTGAATTCTGCTTGCTGGCAGACAAGTTTGAAACCATGGATTCACACACCTTGTTAAGATTTACTATTTCCTGATTAAGCTGGCTTACGCCTTGCTTAGCTTCTCTGAAGGACTTCAAAAAGTTCTTGGTTCATTCAACTCGTACTCAGAGTAAGGTAGTATACATGCAGACCATAATGTGCATTTTAGTATAATGTGCATTTTGATTTAACGCTACTTTTTATTACCACACTTTTTTTGACCGTTTACATGCACTTTTAAAAATCTGTTCTCTAGAAAATTCACATGACTCCACGCCGCGCAATGTTTTAAATTACCTTTATATTATTTTCATCGTATTCAATTATTCTACATTAATTAATTATTTTTGAGATTAAAGATGTCGGAAGACAGAATCAGATTGCTACAATTTTACTACACTAAAATTATAGGCATAGTTTTGAGTGACAACAACGATTTTAGTAATAGACTGAAGCGGAAGGCAAGTCATTTAGTAAAAGAAAATTCGTGGGCTAAAAAGATCAGACTGGACAACTACAACCAAGATTTAATTAATATTTATTCAGGTAAGTAAGATTGGTTAATTCTGAATATTAGTAAGCTGTAGTTACTAATCGGCTAACGCAAATTCGATGAAATAACTCGTAAAAAATTTAAGAACAACTTTAAAACAATAATCATTTATTGTAACAGAATTCAGCCGGGCAACTTATTGCAGCTTACAACTCAACTTGAAATCAATGCGTTCTTTCTGGGCAATGCCAAGAAGTTCTGGGTTTTGGGAACACGATGTTTTGTATTTCTCAGACCGGGATTGGATTGAAAATTTTAGAATGGCTCGTAGAAATTTTGAAGAACTCACTACAATATTGTGTGATGAAATGTCACCCAGCGAAACATTTGTTAGGCAACCAGTACCCGTCGATAAGCGAGTCGCTATTGCTCTTTATAAGTTAGCTAGTTGTGGAGAGTATCGTACTGTTGGTAATTTGTTTGGGGTACATAATACAACAGTTCACAAGATTTTATTTATGTTTTGCAACGCGGTCAAGACAAAGTTATTTCATAAATCTATAACTATGCCTTCAGCCGAAGAGGGATTTTTGCTTGCCATGAAACTTGAAGAAAAATTCAACATTCCAATGTGTATCGGATTCATTGATGGTTCACACATTCCTCTACTTTCTCCTCAAATTGGACGAAAAGACTACGTTAATCGAAAAATGTATGCATCAATCGTACTACAAGCAGTCGTGGATGTCAACGGGAAATTTCGAAACATCAGTTGTAAAATGCCTGGAAGTGCTCATGATGCAACGGTTTTAAAAGCTTCAAGTTTATTTCAGCATTCAGACAAGTTTATACCCCAAGGGTCAAAGTATGTTGATGGAAAAGAAATCCCATTTTATATTTTTGGTGACCCCGCATATCCTTTGCTTCCTTGGTTGCTTAAAGGATACACATACGGCCGTACTATGAATCCCGTTCGAGAATCGTACAACACTTACATGTCGTCGGTTCGAACGCAGGTCGAAATAGCTTTTGGGAGGTTAAAAGGTCGATGGCGTATACTTTTGAAACGAATCGATTTGGATTACAAGTTTGCCCCAACTATTGTAGCCACATGCTGTACTCTACACAATTTTTGTGAATCTAAAAACGCTCCACTTCCTTTGGATGTTGAAGACGTACTTATTTTAAATGAGCAAAACTATCCGCAACCACAAGATCGTCCATCTCAAATAGCAGATCTTAATTCAATTGAGGTCCGGGATCATCTTTGTGAGTATGTTGGGAATCGCAATCCCCTACGTAAAAGTTTTCGATAATTCTGCTCACACGTAGGCCTTACAGGGTCGTACAACTTTGAGTACTTAGTTTATTTGAAAAGTGATTTGAATGAATACATTTGTGGTAATTAATTGTGTTATTAGTTTAGGAACAATTTTATTTTCAATGTAATCAGATCAGCATGCAATAACATGACAAATAAATAGTTAAAAAAACCGGTGACTATTTTTTGGACATCAATTCAGCCGCCTGAAACAAAACCACAATACTTTTAGGATTCATAAATGCATTATACTCATAACGTGTATATATAATAAAGCCCAAATACTATGACTAAATGCACTACATACTTTTAAAAAAGCTTCATTTATTCCAGATAGCAATTCTTTTGTCTGCTGAGATTTCAGAATCATCATTTTTTCCTCAAACTCTTAGGCATCTTTTGCCACCTTTTCATTCCATTCCCGTTCTTCCTTTATCATGTCTTCCTGTCGTTGATTTTCTTCAGATCGTACTTTTTCAAGATAGGAAATGTACCGATCTTGATGATCTATGTACAAAGTGTCAAGTATTGAGCAATAATCTTAGAATAATATAGTTAATTGATTATATTTTATATTGAGAAACAACCTACTAATTATTTACCTTTTAATGCATCACCCTGCCGAACAACGACAACTTCCATAGCCTTTTCAACTTGGTCAGCAACTCGTGACCTTTTCACTGAACTGGGTTGCTTTCGATCCCCTATAGAAAATTTACGTTTTCCAGTAACTTCCAAATCATCCGAGTTCTCACTTGAGCAGGGGCTATTTAAACTTTGGTCTAATGGAGACTCAACCTCATTAGTAACTTCAGCCACGGAATCAATCTCATTTTCTATAATTTGATAAACATCAGTATGCAATCATAGTACACTTGAACAATTAATAATTTGCACATATATATACATTGCAATAAGTCACATACTACTATTAAAAATAAATCCAACTACATACCAATAAATTCTTGGAATTCATCTATTATTGATTCAACACCGTCTTCAATAGCCTGGGCTAAAGGTCGATCGCCAATCAATTCCTGCATTGGTACCATAAGGTTCCAACGAACTGCTGCTTCCCCACTTTTCAAGGCAATTAACTTATTGTCATGAAACGTGCGACGAAGGAACTTCCAGTGCGTTTCAATCTGCTTACATGTACGAGTGACGTCATGATCGTCATTAAGTTTAACTGCCACTCGCTCAAATAAAGTTTTTTTCTTAGTTTTTTTGTCATCCAGAGTTTCGATTTCGACTAGTTTTAACTCTGCAACTACTTGTATTAAAAGTCTACTTTCCTCCTCTTTCCACGTCTGACGTTTAGATTTAGGAGCCATAATAATATTACAATAAATACTACTGTTTACTAACTAAACCTTACTATTAAGCACAAACTAAAATTAAATCTGCTCACATCAGCGATCAGCACTAACACTAGCACTAAATATTTGTCAAGGATGCCAGAAATAAAGAAATCCCGGCGAAAGCATTTATTTGGCGCGCTAAATGGAGCAAAATTAAGTGCGCGAAATTGAAATGCATAAAATAGTAGCAGATTTTCCCGTAAGACAACCCCCTGCAAGTGTGCTTATTCTTGTGCTACATTATAGAATAAGCGCACTTTTTGATCCAAGCACGCATTCCTATCTGTATACATGCACATCGGAAAGTGTGGTAATAAGGACATAATGTACATTATAGACTGCATGTTTACTACCTAAGTGTGAGTTATTTGCTTATACATGTCTGAAGCTTTGGAACTGGGATATTAATTGAGTCCTTATATAGTCACTGCTTAGTCACTTTAAAGTAGAAAATTCAAAAATTCAAAATACAAGGGCTCCTTTCTGATTATACATCATAACGGATGAGAGGAAACAACTGATTGTGAAAATGGACGCGTTCTTCCGAAACAGGGTTTGTGGATCGAAGAGTCCTTGAGTATCCAGAAGAAGGACTGCGACCTTCCATACATCGTGAGTCTGTACAAAATGAGGCTTTGGCCACAAATTAATCCCGCACCGTCACTCGCCCCGCTCGACCCCTACTCTTAAACAATTTAGAATCAATTTCGTCAGCTGAGTTTCAAAGTTGCTCCATAAAGTGACGAAAGAATTAATTGAGAAGGAAAGACTTCCCACCTCGAGCTTCTCCATTAATTGCGTAGATTGCCACTGGCCGATTTCCTACTTTGTCCAGAACAGAATTAAATGCATCTATTTTAAAAACCCAGTCATCCTGAGATACGTCCAAAATGGTATACGGACATTTTCCCCCGGAAATTCCCCCCCCCCCCGGACATTATCCCCCAGCACATTTTGTGTAAGCTATAGTTGGCACATATTTCCCTGTCGTGATAAACAAAATAAATTGCATTACTACAAATTTATATCATCTGTGAAGAACAAAAGCGACCAATATCCAATTTAAGCTGAAATCGAAGTGAGCTATGTGATAAAAACGAAATGAGAAACATGCGTAAAATGTAAATTAGAAGGTTTTCAAAAACGTCAAATGTTCAATTTTCATATTTTCAACAATTTAAAAATGTCTTATTTACATGTTTTAGAAAAGGTGCAAAAATTTCGGGTGTTCTTCGGAAACTCATGCCTCAACATGCTAACCCTTGCCCAACTTCGATAACTCTTACCCAACTTCGATAACTATTGCTCAACTTTGATAACTATTGCCCAACTTTGATAACTATTGCCCAACTTTGATAACTATTGCCCAACTAAGATAACTCGCGCTTAACTTCGATACCTTGCGCCCCACTTCGATAACTCGCGCCCCACTTCGGTAACTTACGCCCTACTTCGATACCTCACGCCCAAGTTGTTAGTGTGCTAAACATACTGGGCATAACTTCCCTTCATGGACACGATTTATCGAAGAACACCTCATTTGGGATGTTATTTGATAAGTCTTGTCCAGGACGGGAAGCTATGCACAGTGGCGATGAGTTACTTCAAGGCCGACCTTATTTTGCAACCTGGCCTAATCACTTCGGTACATTCTACTCGAAGACCTTCGCATGAAACTACAACCTACTTAAAGACATTTGTATTTCATATGCTAAAAATCTTTGGGAAATTGTACCTGTGATTCGCTTCGGAATACAATATTTGCAATACATGTGGTACACGCGTACAGGCCAGAACAACAGAGTCATTACAACTTGTCAGAATTTCTGAAAATGTCTTTTAGCTCTAAGCTTGATAAGCATGTACTCGACGATCTGAGCCCGTCAATAGAAAAATATATCCCTAGAAAATATAATTTAAAGGTCAGATACAGTTGTGAATGACGAATGAGACTAACACATTTTTCCGGGTGTTCTTTGATAAGTCTTGCCAACCTTCTGTCGTAGTCTAACTAGTAAGGAACTGAGTCCATACTGGGCGCAACCCCCCTCTCCTGGACGAGACTTATCAAACAACACCCCAAATAGGAATTTGTGTACCATTAACTACAAAATAATAATTACTAATTTTACCAATAAGACGGCCACTGTCTCTAGTCACAGTCAAATTTCTACTGTAAGACAGCTGATTCCCAAAATTGGAGAATCGCTCGATGTCCGCCAGAACATTTTTAAGAAGGGCTCCTTTCTGATTATACATCATAACGGATGAGAGGAAACAACTGATAACCCCAGTGAGACAAGTACCTGGGAGTCTTTCGCCATTCGGTTTAATCTGAAGGCACTCGTGAGTCCTTAACCACTCATTCGGATAATTCTGCCTTCCTCAAGAGCTATGACAAAAGCCTTTCCAAAAAATTAGTTGAATGCGCTTTGATTAGTCACAACATTGTACTTAGTGATAATCCAGCCTTTGATGGCTTGGATGGAGAGCATCGGGAAGCCCTTCTCAACGTTTAAACTCTCAATGGACTTGATAATCATATCTTCGTAGAATTACTTGACCGGATTCGACGACGAATTTGTTGTAGATGGGTCACATGAAGGTGGATCAGATGTTAAGTCTCTGTCCTAGACAAGAATTATCAAACAGCAGCCCACATATACACATTATCATACGACTGCGCTTGAACTTTCCTCCAGCCATAATATTTGGTATAACCCACACTCGGCCGATTTCCTCCAATTCCGATTTTGGAGATGCTCAGAAAGTCCTCTCTACCAGGAAGGTGGGGATGGGAAAAGGGGGATGCTGCGTTTGGGGAAATTTGTAGGGGGTTTGTTGTATTGTATTGTATTTGAAGGACATCGAGTAATTAATAACATTTTTCCCCCGGACATTTTACCCCCGACCATTGTCCCCTCAGTCATCCCCCCCCCGACAATTTCCCCCCAATAGGCAACAGCGGACTTTTTCCCCCCTCTGTCTTATTCAGGTTACTGAAGTTCCAGCCATCCGTAATACAATTATATAAAAAGTAGTACAATTACACACTCCGGCAATTTAGGTACTATACTACTTCCCAGTATGGCTAAAACATCTTTACATACTAATATATCATATCATTGCTTAATAATGCCTAGTTATAGGATCGAAAAAGTGAAAAATAAAAAGAAAGTAACTAAAGATAATTTATGCACACGCGCGGTACTGCACCCAATTACACTAACAAAGAAACTTCTCACAAGCAATATTAATCAACAAATGCCTTAAAATCTAAAATTCTAAAAATTCCTAGTCGTCAAGCTTACACCATTTGCGTTATTTAATCCTAGTTCATACCTTCACACAATACTATACTACCACATACCAGTTATTGAATTTAATGGCTGGAGGGAAAATGTCCACTGTTGCTTATTGGGGGGGGGAAAGTGTCCGTGGGGGGAAGCGGGAAATGACCGGGGGAACAACGGTCAGGGGTAAAATGTTCAGGGGGACAATTTCCAGGGAGACTTTGCCCGTATACCTCGTCGCTATATCACCCACAACCCTCCATATTTACGTACTCGTTACCCAATTATCTTGAGCCACGAGCATAAAATACCCACAACCCCCCTGAAATACGGCCTCTACACCAACAAATATCCCTTTTTACGCGCACTACTCCCAATACCACGTCGTTATAGTTATAAATACTTGAAACCCTTGAAAGGTCTCATCGGTCTTGGCAATTGGTGTAGGTAGAGAACTAAAGTAATGTGAAGTGAGAGTTCATTGTTGTTGTGATCGATGGTTGACATTCTATTCAGATTCAGATTCATATTCAGACTCAATATTTACATTTATATACTTATCCCAATTATGACCGATACAATTTATGGTCTATTCAACTTATTCCGATTCAACTTGTGACCTATTTAACCTATGCCTTTTTCAACTTATGAACCTCATTTACATGGCTTGCGTTGGAACAGATATGAAATACGGTGTACAACACTATCATGAGCGAAGGGTGTATACAAATCAGTTTCATAATATTTAATAATTTAATAAAATCCAAAATCTAAAGGTAGTTGTAGGTAAAGTAAATTTTTTGCAGTAAAAATCAAAATATTCTCTAAACATATTGTGAACTATATATTGTCTATGAAGAATGAAGTTTGACCATCTCCTTTTGGAGCTAAAATGAATTATGATCATCTCCATTCTACTCTAAAATGAATTTTGACCATCTCCACTTTTCATAAAATACGGCTAATGAGATATGTTAATGATTAGGTAATGGTTTAGTAATTCGAAACGAATAAACATTAAGAGTCACCCATAAATTACCTCATCAAAATGTCCCCATTTTAAGTCCCTATGACCCTTCTGTCTTCAGATTACCCGTTGGGTAAATGGCTATCTTTAGAATACAATACCATCAATATCGAAGTCAGTAGGCTGCTTGGCCATACATAGGACATAACTTGAAAAACGCAAAGGTTCAAAAGGTCACAGGCTAAATCGGAATAAGTTGAATAGACCGTAGGTTGTATCGGTCATAAGTTGAATTAAAACAGCAGTGTGATCTTTGTTTTGCTAATCTGTTTGAGGAACTGAATTGATTTGATGCTAACTGCTATTTGCAGATCTGATCAAATTAAGGGCGCACACAATGATCACATCAAGGCAAAATTCTCGGATTTGAACAATTTGAACTATTTGAAAACACTATTTGCACAAAAATCTCAAAAAATGTCATAACCTGATTGCTAGTGAAGTGCAAAAAAATTTATTATGATACAACGACGAATAGTAATTATTATAAAATGAAAAACATTACGTTTATTATTAACGATGACGTATATCAAATTCTTCATCGGCTTATGGCGGGCCACTTGTTTCCAACAATTTTAACACGCTATAAATGTCAAGTCTATTATTTGATTAATTTGATTTTCACAAGGCATCATAAATCATTAGAGATTTATTTGGTACTTAATGGACGTTTGGCGTAATAATGTAATATTTTATGCCAAACTAAGTACATACCTGACGAGGAAGATGCAAAAGTCAAGCAAAGTCTCAATTAGCAGATGCTACAGAATACCGAAACTACCGAGTTCCAAAAGGAAAAGAACACACGCAAACAAAATTTTCAAAATAAATAAATAAATATGAAAAAAACACTGTTTTGGTTTGGTAAAGGCTGCCAAAGCTAGAAACAAATCTTGTTACTGGAATTTTTGATCTTCAAAATTGTATTTATTTGATCTCTAGTAGTGCCTTGCTGAATATGCTGCTCAGATGAGTGAAAGTAAAAGCATGTTTCGTTTTGGTTCTAGTTTTACTGAAGTGGCTTTATCCTATTGGTGAACATTGGAAGACATGATCCATTCACAGCATTCCAAATCTCACATTTATCTCTTATGTTAGGAGACGGAAAAAGTGAACATTGAGCATTTTTACGCAGAGTACGTTACTGCCAGTAGACGGAATTTAGACAGACGTGTATTGAAGCCTTACTGGATCATCGAGTTGCTACGACCCTGCCCTCCCAAAACCGAAGAAGGAGTAGCTACGACCCCTCCCACCCTAAATACTTGAAGTTAGACTCAGACGACCCCCCTCTATTTTACTTGGATAATGGAACTGAATTGATTGTTTGTATTAAGGTTATCTCTTCATTCTCTAGTGAGCTAAATTATCCCTACTTTAGTTTCCACTACCTCTAACTATCTCTTTTGGCGCCGGGGCTTGACTACTGAGCCATCTTCTAGCCTATAGAGCACCTAGTTCTATTTGCTATTTATTGTTTGCCTCTGGATCCGAGATCTCAGAGCCCTTTTTCTAAAAACGGACTCGCGGGGCACTAGACTCCTCGTATATCCGTTTCACGTACATAATTCACCCCTGGATACAGAGAGCTCGACTCTTTGTCTCGCATCTAGTAGGACCTTCCTGAACGGGGCTCGACTCTCAAAGGAACGGCTAGCACAGGGCTGTTAATTATTATTTGTAGTTTATACTTGAGCTTGTATGCTCTGCTAGTGATTGTGGCCTGTATAGAATATCATTTAGTATTGAGCGCGTAGATATTTCTCCGGTACCGATTCACTCCGAGGGCTGCGCTACTCTTGAAGATCTTATGTAATTGTGGGTTTTTACTTATATTACTGTATAACATTTCATCAACCCCGGCTTGGTGGCTTGGAGATGTAATGCATCGCCTTGTCACCAAGTCGAGGCCAGCCAGTGGTGCTCTGGATTGTCGGCAGTGGGGGGAGTGGGCTTAGTGGGGCGTTGGGGGAGTTGAACGGGGTGGGTGTGAGAGTCTAAAGTGTTTGGGTGCTAATTGTATTTATCTGTGGTAGTTCCTACCTGAGACAGAGATACAAGTCAGCCTAATAGTAGTTTACTACATGCCTGAACACTGTACATTCAAATCTATAGACTCAAGATTCATCTCGAAGTTCCTCTCTTCCTCGTCCACTACAGGCCGTCGCCACCTGTCCACTTTCGATAAGAGTGACTACTGGCGGGTTGGAAGCAGAATGAATGCGGAGCAGTTGCAGCCCTGAGAAAGCCGTACCTGTTTCGTTCTACTCTGTCTTCCTCTCCTCGGTCAGCCGGAAAATACAGTCTATGGTACCTGGTGCAAAACCAGTATAAATATATCTCTCAAGCAGTACGTCGGTGTGTACGACTATATCAGTATACTAGTTGAACTAGATTTAAGAAACATGAACCACTATACCTGGTCAAGTGTACTATACACTCGCACCTTCCTAGTGGTTCACATAGCAATGTTGTATGGAGAAACAGTAGGTTATACCCTCGAGGTTAAGAACCAGCTGTATAAATACACACATAATTATTATTATTATTAATTATTATTATAACATTGTATCATTCATATTATTACCTTAAACAGAGCCTTACTGTATTAATAAACTAAACATACCGTATTTAATTCTTATATTAACAATTATACTGATTTATCTGGCACCAATATATTTATTCTATTGTGGGAATCAACCTAGACAAAAGCCAACCACGTCACGCCTAAACCTATAATGCCAGTATAGGATTTATCCGTTACAATATATATACGAGTAGTGCAGTTACCGATACTGTTGCCGAGGGGATAACATATTCATTAAAAACTGAAAACAAACTAAAATAATTGTGCGCTTAGCGGAGCAATAATACGAAAAAATAATCTTATTTTAAGGATTCTAAAACTTAATACAACACAATAACCGTGCGATTGCTTTCGCAGTTTTGATAGTGTGGTATAATTAAATCACAGTATTTGTTATAATAGTACATTCGTTAACCAGTTAAATCCAACTTCCTAGACACGCCAAATATCAACAATCTGTCTACTGCCATATAATAATGTGTTAAATGTACTCGTCTACTGCCATGTAAAATAATACGAAAATAGGATTTACAAATTGGTAAAAAAGTAATGAAAACATAAACTGGTTTGATATATTACTCGACAAAATTTTGTGACTTTTTGAAATATTTAATTACGGTTTTATAATCATACGAAAGAATTATACGGAAATGGGTTTTTTTAAGTTGATGAAAAGACAAAAACATGCTAATTTGCAAGAATTCAACCACGCAGAAACATAAAATTAAACAGAAAGTTAAATATTACTTTGTATTTAAGTACCTACTTCCTGTTCATAAAATTTCAAATTTCTAAAGCTCATTTACTTCCTACTTAATTTAAATGTCATGTTAGGGGTCACTCAAGTATGATGTAACGCAGTTCGGAGAAGTGGTTTGTTGCGCATAGATCCATCTACTTCTTACCATTGAGGTCATTTGTGGACGATTTCTTACCACATTTCCTGGTTGTGGTTTTAATATAGGCATTCGAAAAACACATGTTGCAAAATGCTTTAATGGAATTTTTGACCGGCTTAAATTGATTATTCCACCATGCTTACTAGCATTAGTGTCCAATTAAGTTAAAGTATTAGAAACAATTCACTTCATTTTCAAGTTTAATTCATAGCAAAGCCTATCTTTATTTTAAATAGACAAATTTCTGCTTAAGTAGGTACTCCTTTGTATGTTTTGTTCTCAGGAAAAATCCTCATTTCCTAGTAATTTTGAGTTAACTACATTTTCTAATTTTCTTGCTATGGTATCTATAATAAAGCTGCAAAGTTTTAAAAGATAGCAAGGCAGCGTTTGAGTATACCTAACAATAAGGGAATGACGCGACATGACTGACCCAGAATTTGGAAAGACCTATTTCAAAAAATTAGGCTACTTTTAAATAGTATAGATCCAAAGTAACTCGAGCGCATTTTGCGTCGTTCGCCTAGAACAGCGCGGCAAAGTTTAAAAAAATTCAAATTTTAAAACTTTGCCGCCGTGCAGTTTCTACAGTTATTAACTGATTTTAATGCAATTTGGTTTTTTCTTATTCTAAGGCCGTTATCTAAAAAGTAATTTCAGAATTTTCGAGAATTCGAAAATTTTAATTTTTTTTGAAAAAAATCTAGGAAACCCATATTTTTGAGGCCCGTTTTTTAAAGCCAATTTTTCGGAAAAATTTAAATTTTTGTATTTTCAAAAATCCTGAAATTTATTTTTAGATAAAGGTCTCCAAATCAGAAAAAACCAAATTTCATCAAAATCGGTTAAGAACTGCAGAATCTACAGGGCGGCAAAGTTTTAAAATTTGAATTTTTTTAAACTTTGCCGCGCAATTCTAGGCGAACGACGCAAAATGTACACGAGTTACTTTGGATCGATACTATTTAAAAGTAGCCTGATTTTTTTAAATAGGTCTTTCCAAATTCTGGGTCGGTCATATCGCGTCATTCCCTTGTAAGTATAGAAGTCAGATAAAAATTAGCGTTCTTACAAGGGAATGAGGCGACATGATACACCCAGATTTCAAAGAGACTCATTTAAAAAACCAGGCTACTTTTTAATAGCACAAGTCTAAAGTAACTCGAGTGCATTTTGCGTTGTTTGGTAGCCGTCACCCGCCAAAGTTTAAAAAAATTCAAATTTTCATACTTTGGCGCCCTATAATTAACTTTTACAGCTCTCATCCTTTTTTGATGAAATTTGGTTTTTTCTGATTTTCAGCGTTTTCTAAAAAGTAATTTTGAGATTTTAAAAAATTCGAAAATTTTCATTGCTCTTAAAAAAATTAATAATATGTATATTTTTGAGGGCTAATTTCTAAATCTTCTTTTTCAAAAAAATGAACATCGTTAAATGTTTTTTAATCTTGAAATAAATTTTTAGAAAACGTTTTGAGAATCACAAAAAATCAAACTTCATCAAAATAGGATGAGAACTGTAAAAGTTATAGGGCAGCAAAATGGCAAAATTTGAATTTTTTTTAACTTTAGCGGGTGACTGTGACGAAGCCACGCAGAATGCACTCGAGTTCCTTAATATCTGTGCTATTAAAAAGTAGCCTGTTCTTTTGAAATATGTCTCTTCGAAATCTGGGTGTATCATGTCGCGTCGTTGTCGTTACCTTGTGAGTTACTTTTTCCGACAAAAAATAATGACTAAACTCTATTGATTTTGCTTTAACCACACTGTAAATTGTTTCAGAAAGAAAAGCAAACATACGTGCTGACTGACGAACACAACTTACTGAGACCGCGGTCGACTCATACTTATTAAACCATAACTAATTAAATTAATTGGCAAGGAGACAGTAATGGTAATCGTTCCTTGTTTGCACAAAAGGGCCTTATTACCACTGAATACTTAAGACATGATAAGTATTTAATTATGTTTTGGCTAACCTACACTAAGGCGTGTTATTACCTTTTACTGTTTTGTTGTAAGCAACTGACCGATGCAAATTGTGTATTGCCATTCGCAATTTTACAAAGTATCTAAACTAGTTGATATAGCAATCCTCCATCACCTAGCTTCTGTAAAGAACGAATAAGGCAAAAATGCTAACTAAAAAAGAATTCGAAACAACTCTGAAATTATTCAAATTCTTTTCCCAACTAAACATTTACCCTTTCGACGTAGATTTACAATCTGGAAAAATAAAAAGGAAAAAGTCCATACTTCAAAAAACTGTATGGGGATTTTATTTTGCTGTATCAATTTTTGGTTTATCCTACATGAATGCCAGACTTTTTCAAACTTTATTTTTCCAGGAATATTTCGTTCTTCATCACTTTCCTATTCACTCTATTTTGTGCCTTGGTTTTGACGTAGTTTGTTACATTGCCTACTCAAAGTTTGTACGATGGCCAGAAGTCACTGTTGGGATATTTAATCAATTTTTTGAACACCATCCGGGTAAGCACAATATGTTACTTTGCGTATTGTGTAAGTTGCTACCCGGAGTGTTAGTATTATTCACAGCTACAGCTACAGCTACGTACAAGGAATGCAGACTGATAGAATTGTCCATTAACTGTTTCAACCTCAGCACGGCCCTCATAATTTTTTTCTTTAAAAATCAATTTATTGCGTCATGTATTATCGAGGTTGTTTATTTTATCAAATTTCCAACGGTGGATTTAGTCGCGAGTCTGTTTGCGTGTGTGTCACCGTTCCTGGCAGTTACAGTCTACGTCTCTCTGTACGACAAGGCATTTAGAATTCCTGAAAATATCCAGAAGCTCAAACTAGAAATGATTTTGTTGAGCATGCATTGTCCTGGTACGACTCGAAGGCAGCGCCATTTCTTTCGGTTGATCTTCACTTCGGTCAGAGATGTTGGGGTGCGGCAAGGAGAGTTTCGGAAGATGGAACGCGAGTCCACGCCTCTATTTTTGGATTTTGTCACTCGAAATATTGGTGGGTTGTTAGTTTTCTTGCGTTAGTAACATTTTAGATCGTAGCCGCATGCAAATATGAATGTAGTACTGTAGTCAGTATAGTTTGGTTGCATTCATTTGATTTTGTGGGAACTGTTAAAATATTTGTAATCTGAATTCTGAATATTTGAACCTTGTTTTTTATAGCTTAGAACATTAAATCCATTTTCCTGTTATGACCTCTATTAAAACTAAAACTTTGCTTTTCGCGATCGGTAATTTTTAAGTTTATTCATGTGTAGAATATAGGCGCTAAAGAAAAATTAACATATTTAGTCACAAATTCCTAGAAGTGCTTTCATCATTTATACCTACTCTTTTCAATTGAAAAATACATAAATTGTTTACAAACAGAGCATAAAATTACGGGAATATTAATTTGTAACTTCCAAAATATAGAAACTCGATGAGTAAGTCAAATTACAACATTTCCTGGTTTTTTATTTTGACTTTTAGCAAATTATTTCCGTAGTGGCAAATTATTCACTACATATTATGGTGTTTAATTTTTGTACACAATCTTTCCATTTCCTTAAGTTTGAGTTTTTCCTACTTCCAATTATATTTAACTGTCATCTTGAGGACCGTTCAATTATTTCGTCAGGTCGAAGCTAAATTTTTATCCATTTTTACTATATCGTCTTTAAAGAACCAAAATGACCCATATCTAATTTAATCTAGAATCAAAATGAGCTGTCACTATGTCATAAAACAAAAATAAGAACATGTGTCAAATCAGTAGCCGCAACGAAAAGCGTAATAGATAGTAGTTGTGAATGGCAACCGTTTTTTCTTTTGTTTTTAAAGAAACATTCAGTAAGTAAGATTGGTATAAAATTATTCTTATTTTTGGAATGTCTGTCATTAAAAGTATTGAGAAGTTTATTCTTAAATTTTGCAAAATGTTTTTATTAAAAAAGCAAAGATTGAATGCGTATAGTATGACAATGACAAGTAGTGGGCCTGGGTGGCGATCATGTGCAGTGAAAACTTCAACGCCAGTTATTATCTACGTAATATTATTAAAATCTGCTTTTGTATTATTAAATGGTGGTGCCAGATACAAGCACCACCATTTAAGGAATAATTAATTAATTCACGTTGCATTACGACACAAACTAAAACAACGTCTCTGATTTTAATAACAATGAGGAAACGTTTAGTTTATTATTTTATTATACGTCACAATTCACAATAAGAATGAATTTAAAAAACATGAAAAAATGGCAGCAGTTGATGAATATAAAAATGTTCGACGCTTCGAAGAATGAAATCTGAATCTGAATGATGTCATAAAACTTGAAAAATTTAGAAGCCTCTCCTATTTAAGTAGTCTGGCTAATACTGGCTCAACGTTCCATGTTCCCATATGTTAGTATGGGTTCGCTGTAAGACTGAAAACAAAATCTAGTAGAAATTGATTTAAAGCTTTACTCCAGTTTAATAAAAAAAAATTCATGTTGTATTGTGTTGTAAAGACGAGAAATCCTAAGAGACCATGTATAGTAATGTTAAAAATTTGGCCAACTTCTCTCTCTGCTTTTGAAGCTGGCCAATCAACGACTCTGACTATGTATCAAAACACATGGTCAGAGTCGTTGATTGGCCAGCGTTGAAAGAAGAAAGTGAAATTTTGGTCGAATTTTTAACATTAGCATACATAGTCTTTTAGGATTTCTCGTCTTGAGTATTGTTGTTTAAGTTGTAAGTATAGAAGTAAGAAGAAATCAAGGCAAGTAGAATAATAAGGTACGATCAATCGCAATGGTAAAGTTTCAGTGGGAGTTTTGGGGTTTGAGGTGGAAGAAAAAGTTGGCGCGAAGTTTGTATACTCCATAAGCTCAGCATTAGCTTTTTCTCAAATTTTAAACCCTGTCTACCTCAAAATTTTTAAAACTAATCGCAATTCTTTTTTCACACTAGTGAACTATGTTTTGTGCTCTTTCATTTACCACCTATTTCAATTAAATCGGTTCACGTTTGCCCGACCTGTGTCCTGCGAAAGTTGATACTACTTATGTGGATTTATACTACGGCAAAAATTTCTGGCTGCCAGATGACGTCAAAACCGCGGGAACCAACCCCCGATTCGATTGATTGTACCTTATTATTCTACTTGCCTTGGAAGAAATAGGCTACCTATATATTTTTCTCTATGTCAATTTTACCTTGGTAATCGGCACCCAACTTTAACTCAGCCGCCGCATCGGCCTCCATCAAACAAACAATCGAGCCCGCCCATCTCCTCGAAATGGAAAACCATGCAGCCTCAACTTTGTGGCGTAAAAGCCATGCCAGATGCCCACGCCAACTGCAGTACTGCACTGGTCTGTAGTCTGTAGTTTGTATTGTATATCAACGCTTCGAAGCCGTGGTAGTCGAAGGAAAATGGAAAATTTTTAAATTGTCAGTTCGTGAAGTTCGCTAGTTTTCACATGTCTCCGCTCATATTAATTATTGTGTTTGGATTTGGATTGGAAGCTTATATTTATTATTTTATTTATTATTTGATCACCAATTCAAGTTCACAACGCTGTAATTCATTACTTGTGATAAAAAATCCAGGCATGAGAACAGAGAACATAAGCCACAGTTAATTTATTACACATTCGCACTTGCCCTCACTTCGTAATATTCGGAATTTCTTATTGTGATTATAACGGGCCCGAAAAACTTCATTACATTTCATGTCAAATTATCTCACGCTCGTATCCAGGGGTTTTGATTTACCACAACTACCCCTATTAATTACCTCCACCACGATAACCATCATTAACTACCCCCACCATGATTAACACCCCTAATAAACAACAACTAAATAGGCATTATATTTTATTTTAACAGCGTTTACTAGTGGTAATCGGGCTGGGGGGAATTAGGGGTGGTACTCAGGATGGGGGTAATTAATGGTGGGAATATGATTGGGGGTAATTAATGGTGGGAATAGGATTGGGGGTAATTAATGGTAGTAATCGGGGTGGGGGTAATTAATGATGGAAATTGGGGTGGGGGTAATAAATAGTGGTGATGATCGTGGTGGGGATTAGGGGTGTCGAGTGTGACTGGAATTGCTTGTAGTACCTACCTAAAGTACCTAAAGTAAGTTTAATAATCAGTCAGTGGACAAGGTATAAATAAACACCCCGGAAGGTCCCAAATTATTTCAAATAAAGTTACATCTACACCTGAAAACGCAGCCCCAGTAGTGAGCCGCATAGCCGCCTTGGAGTCAACATTCGTTGTAAGATTTAAAATTTCAAGTCTCAAGTGCTATTTTTTGTTTTGGGGGTACCCCCTCTTTACCCCTTTACCTGCTACATTACAACTAATCAGACTCCTAATATACTTACATTTTTGTTATATTTTCACAGCTGCAAAGACTTGCGTTTGTTTGGAAAGAGGAAATGAAAATGATTTCTGATGCAAGAGAAAGACGTAGGATTGTTACCACCATCTGTCACGTAATTCCATGAGTGTGTGTAATTTTTAACAACAAGGCTGATCTTGGAGGAAAATTCCGGGTAGGAAAAATCCGCGTAGGAATAGTCCGGATAGGAAAAGTCCGTTTACCGAAAATTCCGTTAACCGAACCATCGACCACTCTGTGATATGTGGAAAGTATACAGGATGACAGCCTAATATGCAGTATGCACACCCAATTTTTTGTTGACTCACCTCTCATAAGTGAGTTAACCACTTATGCTCACTCCGAAATTATAATTTCTAATGGACTGATGGGAAGCCGGCGCAGTCAAATCAGCAAAGCAAATTTTTACGGAAAATTTACGTATTATTCATAGATTTTTTCCCTAATATTCAATAATAATCATAATAGCTTAAGATGATCTTTCTGTTGACTATGATTGGTTTTAGGAAATTTTCTCCTGCACACTGTTCCGGAAATTTTCCTTCTGCACACTTTCCCGGACGTTTTCCTACCGTACATTTCCCTCCCAACTTCGTACCAAGGAAATTTTCCTCCCAACTTCGTACGGAGGACATTTTCCTCCCAGTATTAAAAAACACGAAAATGAGCGAGTTTTTGCCATCTTCTATATAATATGGGGGTGGTGATGGGGGTATGGTGGCTGTAGGAAGGAGAGAAGTGTTCCTTGGAAGGTGCTACCACCCCACCTCCATGTCCTCTGATTATGATTAGGATAGGTATATTAGGTTATTAGGTGTATTAGGACTGCGTACGGAATTTAATTACTAATTTCCAGAGCGAGGGATCAGGGATCATGCAATATCATAAATCAGATGCCGAAAGGGTTAATATTTCACGGAGCAAAGTGGACGTAGGCATTAAAATAATTACAATTTACCCAACAAAAGTATTACCTTCAATTATATAATTTTGTGCAGCATAATCTCTCTCTCTCCCTGTCCCATTGAAATCCGCTTTAGCATTCGCATTCGTAATGATATTGCTATTTGCAATGGATTTTAGCTTGAGCTGTGTACTATCCGCACTAAAAGCTCTGTCCTGTACACACTCATCGTCAGAATCAACACTAACACTAACACTACCCCCCTGGACTTGTTCTGTGCGTAATTATTATTACGTCGGATGAACATAATATAGAATTTAAAGTCGGAAATGGAAATATTGACCTAGTACACTGTGCAGACACGGACAGACATCAAATCACACATGAGAGAGGAAATCATAGTCGCGTATTTGTAAACGTAGTCAGTCGTCGTTTCGTACCCACATTGTGGAATTATTGGTAATAATTTATAATTATTTTATACGCGCCGCAGTGGACTCGTACAGGAAAGGAAAAGGATATAAACAATGATAATGACTCTCATCTGACACTTTTAGGTAGGGGTTAATAGCAAATTCCACCTATTATAATATGACTTTGACTATACACAAAAGTGAAGCGCTGGTTTTTTTAGTGGTTTTGGTCACCTAATCTACGTGATCAAATTCTAGAGTTGAATTCAATAATAATTAAAGAAGGGGTAAACGGATTTTTCCTACCCGGACTTTACCTATCCGGACTTTACCTATCCGGACTTTTCCTACCCATTTGGTTTCTGTGAGGATTTTTCCTACCCGGACTTTTCCTACCCGAGACTATTACTTATGTAGAAATAAAACAGAAACACAACTATTTATGAGTGTACCGTAAATTAACTCCTTATTAATAATTAACTTAAAATTCGAAAGTTGTGGGCATATCTTTGCGAAATGTGTAGTTTCTTTTTTGTACATGGGTAGGAAATGTCCTAGGTTTGGTCGTGGGTAGGAAAAGTCTGGGTTGGTAAAATCCGCGTAGAAACCAAATGGGTAGGAAAAGTCCGGGTAGGAAAAATCCTACAACCAAAGAAGGGAAGGGTAGTAGAAGTAGAGGAGTAGGAGCTATATATATCCACGTTTTTGATGGTTTACGGCAATTGAGCATTTTTCGCCTGTCTCACCGTCCGTCTCCCTTGACGCCTTCACTCCTTCACGGTGAACGGTGCGGTTGGAAAGGTAGTAATTTTCATGTGCATGTGGTTTCCCATTTCATTTCCATGTCGTGTTAGCGCTCGCTGATGACTGGTGGTGTTTTGAATGCTCCTATCATGAAATTGAATGTGCGAGTGAAATAGTGAGAGGCAAGTTCCTTGTCAGTTTCCTATATACGTTCTGTCTCAGGAGTCACACAAGGCAGACCAGTTTGTGTACATACGAACCATCGGTTGTAGGATTATTACTACCCGGACTTTTCGGGTGAAAATTCTGGGTAGGAAAAGTCCGTTTACCGAAAATTCCGTTAACCGAACCATCGACCACTCTGTGATATGTGGAAAGTATACAGGATGACAGCCTAATATGCAGTATGCACACCCAATCTTTTGTTGACTCACCTCTCGTGAGTTAACCACTTATGCTCACTCCGACATTATAATTTCTAATGGACTGATGGGAAGCCGGCGCAGTCAAATCAGCAAAGCAAATTTTTACGGAAAATTTCCGTATTATTCATAGATTTTTTCCATAATATGCAATAATAATAATAATAGATTAAGATTTTTGCATATTATGGAGAAAATACATATATGAATAATACACTTTTCCGTAAAGGAATACTCTCGATCATTTTGGTTGTGTTTTTGATGCTGGGAGGAAAATGTCCTGGGGGGATAATGTCCAGGAGGAAAATGTCCTGGGGGGATATGGTCCAGGAGGAAAATGTCCTGGGGGATAATGTCCAGGAGGAAAATGTCCAGGGGGGATAATGTCCAGGAGGAAAATGTCATGGGGGGATAATGTCCAGGAGGAAAATGTCCCTATACCGACTATGAGCGGAAGGCATTTTCCTCCTAGTATCAAAATCACATCACTAAGATAAAGTAGTGTTCCTTTCCAGAAATTTCATGTTTTTGTTTTTATTAAGCGTTAATTAATTTTTATTAACTAAATTAATTGCAATAACCTTATGTCATACCTTAGTTTATGAATGTTGAAGATTGTGTGCGTACTCATAACTTGTCTGAAAAGAAGCAATACTTTATCTTTGTGATGTGGTTTTGAAACTCTTCAGTATTTACTGACAAATTCACTTAAAAGGGATTCTGTTAAAAGCAAAAACCGCCTAAACGGGACAGATTTGAATTTTTTTTATTGGCCAGCCAAACACTTAGACACTAAGCATTCAATGTTAAAATTATCCGGTTATAAGGGAATCGCTAAAAAAGGGATCCGGTTAAAAGGGACTCATTTTTAGCAGAACAAGCTTTAATCACAACCCCCGCCAGAGGCTTGCCCGGGTTAGGTTATTCCCGCAGGCGTGATCGGAGTATGTTTTAACCACTTAATCAATTATTTATATGCAGTTATACATCTTGTACAAATATAACGGTAAGGAAATATTGTTGAAACTGATTTTTTTTGCGGCGAAATATATTTTTGTAGCAAAAATATCGTAATAATAAGCTAATTAATAATTAGCAGACAATGGTCCCACCGCAGTATTACCTAGTATTAATATGGAATAGAGTAATAATTAGCAGACAATGGGACCACTGGAGTATGACCAAAAATTATAGAGTAGTTTTTTTTAACATAATTTAGGCTCGGCAACCTGTTACAAAGCCTATTTTGCATTTCATTAAGGTGTAGGCTACAAATATTTATGTTTAGAGTTAAATTAATGTAGTTTATATTAATTAAAAAGTATACACTTTTGAAGTATTACTATGTAGTAGTTAGAGCGCATTGCATATTAATAATAAATACAATAAAACAAATTAAACCGAAATAGAAGTTTAACATAAGAGTTAAATCTCTATACACTAAAACAATATGACAAAAATATAAAAAAAAATATATAATAAAAATATGGGTAAGAATAACATGAAAAAGCCATAGTTACTTTTAACATAAAGCTAAAGAATAACTTTGAAATATCATTAAAAGATGTAGCAGTTAAAATAATATTCCTGTGACAGTTAAAAGCCATTATGTTAAGCATAGGATAAACATAGTGTAGGTTTGGTCCTTAATTGACTTTTTTACTTGAGAAAGCAAATTACATAGTTGTTTGAAGTTTACATTGAGAAAATGAAAATTATAACAGTAAGAAACTAGTTAAAGCAATTAATAAAAATGTAATTTATTGCCCATTTGATCCATGGTAAAACAGTAAAGATAAGGTAATTATATGAGAACAAATATTTACTATATTAGTTATCCAGTAAACCAAACAATAGTTAATTTAATAACTAGCAACGTTGATTATTTTAACATTTGTGTTCTCGTTAGAGCTTCCATTGAAAATAATCGTTTGCGCCTATGGAATCATTAATTTTAGTTTGCTAGTCTTCAGCTTAGTTTTTTTAAATAAGTACTTATAGCTAAAATACATTCAAGCACATACCATAAAAACGATACATGCAGTTATATGAATTATATAATCTGTATTCAAAAAACGATGTCTGAAATACCAGTAATAAGTAATGAATAGGGTAACAACATATCAGATTTACAAATTGAATTCAATACCAAAACTAAGTCGAAAGGATTATTTAAACATAACTTGATGCCGTATAATACTAAACAATATTTGGTAAAATGTTCTTAAAGTAATATCAGATGTTGAAAACCTTAAGGGTACTAAAAACTACTTTTTGGTTTACTGGATAAGAAATATTCACCTCGTAGCCATATGATTATCCAGTCTTTAGTTGTAACAAGGATTAAAGAAATATACTCAGTGACCGGTCGCAAACCTAAATTATACTAAGGAAAACTACTCCATCATATTTTGGTCATACTGCGGTGGTCTAAGTGTCTGTTAATTATTATTTTTCTTCTTCCATAAAGTATGGCAAGTTTATAAAACATCTTGATTATACTGGAAGTGGCATAAGCAACAACAGACAATTTGACCAAATTGGGTGCAGGAAAGCGTTACGTCCCCTGTCATTGCCCATACCACTTAAAAAACAATACAATCAGCGGCATAAGATATGGAATTTCATACCTGGAAAATTATATCTCACACCGCTTGTTAGATAACGCTTTCCAAATGCACCGTATGACTGTGTACAATTGTATTGTTTTTAGTTACTAACTGATTTTTTTGTTTAGGCAATTTTTATTATTATACAAACTTTAACAAACAAAACAGTAACAATCAAGTTAATTTACTATTAAATATTATATAGGAAATTTAGCTAAGTAATTGCTGATGTAAACATTATCTATTTTTTAAAAGCCCTGATAAAAATATAATATGCTGATATTGATTTTGGATTTTGAGTATTGATTACTTCTATAGAGCTAGTCACAAACCAGTTCGGAATAAGTTTGTATTAAACTTTAAATCCTACAAGCTAATTCTAAAATTAAAGTACAAGCATGTCCAAGAATAAAACAATTCAAATAAATTAGTTTAAATCTTATTCTGGCTGAACTATCTGAAACCCTTTAAATGCACCTCTCTTACTAACAATTAAAATGAATTAATTGAATACATATCCTAACTAAACAAGCTGAAACTTATAACACGCACCTACTAACTAGTTAGTCAATCATCATCCTCTGAACTACTGTGACACGACCCGTCAGTAAAGCAATCACTTTCAGCTTCTAAGGCAATCAATTCTCCTGGAAATAACTTTAAAAGTTTTTAAATTGTGGATTTTCCCATAACGTGAGGCATGTAAAATTTTCTATCTTCAGGGTCTAAAAATTTCATAAGATCTATTAGATCCATCTTTTTCTTTCCCTTCAATAGCAGAGGACCAGTATAACTTTGAGTACCGGTAACCATTGGACAATTTTCCATTGGTATTGGCTTTCCACGGAGCATGACGTCAAACACACGGAACTCAGTGTCAGTATGAAACTTTTTTGTTTTAATTTCATTTAAGTTGTCTTGATGAACGGTAAAACACAGAAACGTAGTAACTAAAAGGGAAGATGGTCTTTTGAAATAATTTTGTAGAGGCAAAAAGTTGTAGAAATCTGACTGCACCAGCTGAGTGCATATAAAAGGTTGCGATGGTCGGGCACTTTCTATTATCTTTTTCATTCCCCAAGGTGTTTTAACTGGATTCTTCCTATGTTTTCGTTCAATGGGTGCAAAATCTCCATCACTGTCATTATAACTGTGCCCAGAGACAAAGAACTTCAAGGTACATGTCGAAAAGTATCTTAAACGAACTAACTGCTGCGTCAAAACTACCATCGCGTAATTGTTGTTTTGGGCCACGCACCGGTCTGCCCAAATTACCAAATGCCTTTCACCCCCCAATTCCAATGGCTGATAGTTTTCAGTGATGTGTTTATACCAAATCGACGCTATGTCACTTGACCCTTTCCTTGCAATAGTTTCATCCCATAAATACATATAACCGTCGTTATTAGACGAGTCGTGAATCCCAAAGTTGTGCGCTGTAAATTTGCGCTTGAAGTAAGCCGACTGATTAGTAAGGCCTGGCAAGACCCAGTTTTTTTGCGCGTCACCAGTTAAGGTGACGTACTTTGCTGGATTTTTGCGAGCCAATTCCTTGTCTTTTTGGTATTCTTCGATAGTTTCTCTGGCATGGTCGTGATGTTGTTTTTGAGCTCTAAGAATTTCTTGCTTTGCCTCTTCCGTCCTACAAAGTCGTAAGTTCATAGCAAACAAATCGCATGATTCGCAACAATCGGCGTGCGGAACTCCAATCTTCAGTTTTGTATCTGGGTGATGAAATAGCATACGATAATACGATTCTGACAATAATCCCTCTCCGTGGTCTTTACAGAAATCCTTGTACATTTCAGATAAGGTCAGGGTTGACGACAAGAATTGAGTACCCTCAGCAAATGTTTCTCTGCAGTAATGATTGTCCATTTTAGGATAAGTATGCATATGACCCACTGCCGACTCTTTGATTAAGTCATCAATTTTATGAGGATTTGGCGTCCGGCCTCTCTGATTTCGGGGGAAAACTTCATACTCTTCAATTTTGTCTTGAATTCTAGCTATCCTGCCTGTGCTGATGTCCAAGATCGTGTCATAAGTAGTGCGGCAAACTTCATAATGAACTGCTCCGTACGGTATGATGTACGTCCAATTACTTCCGCCAGGGTTTGTAAGACGCATTGTACAGGCCATGAAGAGGTTTTGTTCGTCAGGGTTCATTAAGGAGTAGTGACGATAAACCTGTTGACGTGCTTCCAGATACAAATATTTGCAATGAGGCGAATTACATTTTGTGGTACAAACTGTGTTGGGTGGATAATTTTCTTTTGATTTTGGTTCAGGCTTATCGTAGCTCGTCATTTTTCGTTTTCTGCCCGCTTTAATTCTATTCAAGTCAGCCTTAGATAATCCAGCATTTGAAGAAGGTTTTGGTTCTTCCCCGTTCCACATTTTGAAACAATTCTGAAACAGAAACAAAACGTTATGATTCATAAAATGTACCTACTATAAATCTACGGTGCTGTATTTTAAGGCTTTTTTGCTAAATATCAGTTCTGCATAGAACGAAAATCAATGTCACAATATTAATTATTTTTAATTATTGTGGTTTGTACAAGTAACATAAATCGTTAATTCTTTTGTTATATTATAATGAATCAATGCTAGTTTTTATTCTTAATTTGACCATTTCCGAATCTTATACACCTTACCGTACTAAATGTAAATAAACTGTACAATACTGTTTAAGATTCTTGCCCGGTAGTTATTACAAAGCGCATTTGGCTTGACTCAAATAGAACTCTCCCTTGAAACCTGTGACTGAAATCTAAGTTGCTATACAAATAAATATAGATATTAAAAATACATGAAATGATTTGGATGGAATATTTATTTTCCAAATGGTTTTACATGGTACGCGCCAATTTCAAAAAGTCATATCTACAAAAATCAGGCTACTTTCAAATAGTAGGGATCCAAAGTAACTCGATTGCATTTTGCTTTGTTTGATCACAGTAGCCCGCCAAAGTTTAAAAAATTTTAAATTTTAATATTTTGCCGCCCTGTAACTTCTACAGTTCTCATCCAATTTTGACGAAATTTGGTTTTCTTTGACGTTTAGACTCTTTTCTACTAAGTGATTTCAGGATTTTTCAAAATTCGAAAATTTTCATTTTTTCGACAAATTTTTGAAAAAACATTATTTTTAATGCATAATTTTACTGACCACTTTTTTCAAAAAAATAAAAATTTTTGAATTTTGAAAAATTTTGAAATTACTTCTTAGAAAAGAGTCTAAACGTTAGAAAAAACTGCATTTCGTCAAAATCGGATGAGAACTGTAGAAGTTACATGGAGGCAAAATATTAAAATTTGAATTTTTTTAAACTATGGCGGGCTACTGTGACCAAACAAAGCAAAATGCAATCGAGTTACTTTGGATCCCTACTATTCAAAAGTAACCTGATTTTTGTAGATATAACTTTTTGAAAAAGGTCAAAGGTCAAAGGAACTTTATTTGTAAGGGGTTTGGTGTTTCTAATCAATTGATCAGTTCTCCCAACACGAACCCCCGTGTGACTAGCTTACCCCGTACTAACACAGAGCCAAGTAAGCCTTTAATGACATAGGTCGCCACACATGTGGAGAGCCCGGCGTTTAAGATCAACTTTCTCACGAAAGAGATCCGAGGCTAGCGGGAATTGAACCCACGCCGTCAACAGCATTGGCGGCATTGGAAATTGGCGCGTACCATGTAAAACCATTCCCTTGTGAGATGAGGGATGACTGCAATTTGCATGCACTAATGCTCACCTGCATGAGTGGGATGGGAATTCTGCAACACTCGCTTCCACCAGATGAGTGCACACAGTTTAAAACTGCACTCGCACTCAACTATTGCACTCACGGCAATACCAGAGCTCCGCTCATCCTGTACGAGGTATGCCCATCTATGATAGATTGCAGTGCGCGTGCGTAGCTGTCCAAAAGTTAGGAACTCGCGCCCCACTCCACTCAAAATGAATGAAAACCCTAATTTTAGGGTCTTAACTCTGAGGTCATTTTTAGTAAAATCGTGAAATGCTATCTTTAGGGTGGGATGTCAACAGTGGTCAAGCAGACCCATTGTTCCTACCGATGACGTCATTTGTGGACGTTTCCTTTGTGGTTGAGTGTTCCGGTATACGGAAATATTCCCCCTGGACATTTCCCCCCCAACCAGTAACCCCGGACATTTTCCCCCCACACCCTTAAATAAGATACTGATGTATATTATTACGCGGTCGTGTAAAGGCACGTATTTAATATAATAGTATCCAAACAGAAAGTTTTTTATTTATCGTGCAATTACAATAGTGATAAGTACCGTTATTTAATGATTTATACTTGGGTTTTGTAGTATCAAGGTATTTTTTTAATTAATAGTGTAATAAGTTTAGGTACTATGTACCTAAAGGGCTATTTAAAGGGTTAACAGTTTTACTTTCGTTTTCTTACCCATCTTCTAATGAAGGATTTTATATAATGCCAGCATACATAACTAATCTACATTTTTTTAGTCATATCGGGAAAAAAGTATAGTACATGTTTCTGGAATAAGTTTTCTACTAACTAATATGCTAAAGATTTTATTTATGATTAAAACTAGTTATTTCTTTTGATTTAATTTTCTATGTTAAAATTGATTTTTTTTGTATTTCTACGCAAACCACGCTCAGGGTTCAATAAAGTATAATTTCGATTTTTATTTGTGACATATTACATTATTAACAAACATTTCATAATTCATAACTTTATATAATCAGCTTTTAGTATCTTATTTAAGGGTTTGGGGGGAAAATGCCCGGGGTTACTGTTTGGGGGGAAATGGTCCGGGAGCAAAATGTCTAGGGGGAATATGTCCTACAACCGAGTGTTTCCGGTAAACAGGGTTGAAAAAGCGGTAAGCAGAGTGGAAATGGTAGACCTTCTGCAGCCGGTTCTTCTGATGTTGAAGCAGAATTAGCCGGAAATGTATAGTTATTTTTACATAATAATTGATTTTTAACTAATTTTTTAGGACTGAAAATGCAATAAACCCTGGGCGTGAATAACGTTAAAAAAATTATGATAAGGATGACCGGCCATTCAATGATTACATAACTATCGCAATTATGTGTATTTATTTACCGTACTTTCGTAACGTGAAAAAGTTGTTAATTTTGACATAAATTGAGAATACCACAGTTATGACCCTGTACACCACATTACTTAATTGTAATTTTATTGTTTGTAATAACAACTTTTACGTTACGAAAGTAGAGTTAATAATTAATTGCGATATTCATGTAATTATTGAAAGACTTATTTAGTATTTTTGTAACACTAATCACCTCTAGCGTTTATTGTATTATCAGTCCCAATAAAACTAGTTAAAAATCAATTATCATGTAATTTACTTTATACATTTCCTGCCAAATCTGCTTCAACTTCGGAAGGGCGTCTGGTCTACCATTTTTATTTTGCATAGGGACTGGTCTCTAGCCATGTTTACAAAAAATGCTCATTGAAAATAATTTTATTACGAGGTTGAAAATTGTACAACCAGAGCAGTTAGTCTCAATGATGACACAGAAATCGCCCAAAAATGACGTCATCGGTAGGATCAACTGCTTGACTACTGTTCACGTAGAAAAAACTTTTAAAAAACTTTTGACTTTTATGAACCCGGCCGCAATTAGGCACTCTCTCTCTCTATAGTGTTGAATCTTTGAATTTGAACACACATTTATATAATTTCTACCTATTTGCATAATTTTGTAATATATAATTTGCAATACCTATTATCTGTAGAGGACGACAAAAACAAAATACTGTGTTTTAGAACGCAATTCCACTTCCAGTTCCAGTCCTACTTCTCCAGCCTAACGTTAGAATAGGTCGTTCCAATAAGTACGAGTTAGAGTTTATAATAGAATGGTATGTTAATGGAAATGAAAAAGATAATCTGCTTCACACCTGCGCTGCAATTAAAAAATTGTATATTATTGTTTTGTTATTGTTATCAATGCTATTGAACGGCAGAACGGTAATATTGTTATTGCTTTGCATAGTGATAGTAATCAAGTAATCGTTAACAATTTAGAAGCACTGCTTCACACACCCCAAGACCTGGCCACAATTAGGAACTCTTCCTACATTAAATAATAATAACAAGCATAGGAATAGTATTGATTATCTTACCTACGATTTTCCGAAATTTTCACTTGATTTTCATGCTGTCAATGATGGAGTTGAAGTGTGGATGATGAATGAAAACGAAAGCTCAAAAACAGTGTTGGATGCTATGTAAGGTGCTTACCTAAATGACGTTCCCGTTTTCACCATTGCATAAACATTAACATTGCATCAATAACATTAGGTGGGACATACTGGACGTCGTTTGTGTCCCGCCCTTGTTCATCACGAGCAGCTGACTTTTGATTTCAATGGCGAAGTTTAAATACGTGTGCAATGACCTATGCTGTGTAGCAGGTTGGCAGTGATGTAGCAATAGGCTATAAAATGCGAGTATGTTTACGTTTACGAATACTTTAGTTTTGCGGGAATACTGAATCGGTGCAAAATGCAGAAAGCAACTTCTTAGTAGTTCTTAGCCTCATAATTTAGATTCTATTATTTTTGTGAGTTTTTTGAAAGTTTGTTTGATTCGTGAAAGACTAAAAATATAAAATAATTCGACCTGTTACGCTTTTCGTTATTACTACTGAAATGTTAACGTAAAATGTCCTATTTACGTTTTTGAAAAAGTGCAAAGTGCTCAAATTCCATGTTTTTGAAAAGGTGCAAAATGTTCTAATTCCATGTTTTTGAAAAGGTGCAAAATGTTCTAATTCCATGTTTTTGAAAAAGTGCAAAATGTTCAAATTCCATGTTTTTGAAAAGGTGCAAAATGTTCTAATTCCATGTTTTTGAAAAAGTGCAAAATGTTCTAATTCCATGTTTTTGAAAAGGTGCAAAATTTTCTAATTCCATGTTTTTAAAAAGGTGCAAAATGTTCTAATTCCATGTTTTTGAAAAGGTGCAAAATTGTCTAATTCCATGTTTTCGAAAAGGTGTAAAATGTTCTAATTCCATGTTTTTAAAAAAGTACAAAATGTTCTAATTCTGTGTTTTTGAAAAAGTGCATAATGTCCTAATTCCATGTTTTTGAAAAGGTGCAAAATGTTCTAATTCCATGTTTTTGAAAAGGTGCAAAATGTTCTAATTCCATGTTTTTAAAAAGGTGCAAAATGTTCTAATTCCATGTTTTTGAAAAAGTGCAAAATGTTCAAATTCCATGTTTTTGAAAAGGTGCAAAATGTTCTAATTCTATCTTTTTAAACAAGTGCAAAATGTTGAAATTCCATGTATTTGAAAAGGTGCAAAATGTTCTAATTCCATGTTTTTGAAAAGGTGCAAAATGTTCTAATTCCATGTTTTTGAAAAGGTGCAAAATTTTCTAATTCCATGTTTTCAAAAGGTGCAAAATGTTCTAATTCCATGTTGTTAAAAAGGTGCAAAATTTTCTAATTCCATGTTTTTGAAAAGGTGCAAAATGTTCTAATTCCATGTTTTTGAAAAGGTACAAAATGTTGTAATTCCATGTTTTTGAAAAGGTGCAAAATGTTCTAATTCCATGTTTTTAAAAGGTGCAAAATGTTCTAATTCCATGTTTTTGAAAAAGTGCAAAATGTTCAAATTCCATGTTTTTGAAAAGGTGCAAAATGTTCTAATTCTATCTTTTTAAAAAAGTGCAAAATGTTGCAATTCCATGTTTTTGAAAAGGTGCAAAATGTTCTAATTCCATGTTTTTTAAAAGGTGCAAAATTTTCTAATTCCATGTTTTTAAAAAGGGGCGAAATGTTCTAATTCCATGTTTTTAAAAAGGTGCAAAATTTTCTAATTCCATGTTTTCGAAAAGGTGTAAAATGTTCTAATTCCATGTTTTTAAAAAGGTACAAAATGTTCTAATTCCATGTTTTTCAAAAGGTGCAAAATGTTCTAATTTCATGTTTTTGAAAAGGTGCAAAATGTTCTAATTCCGTGTATTTGAAAAGTGCAAAATGTTCAAATTCCATGTTTTTGAAAAGGTGCCAAATGTTCTAATTCCATGTTTTTAAAAAGGTGCAAAATGTTCTAATTCCATGTTTTTGAAAAGGTGCAAAATTTTCTAATTCCATGTTTTTAAAAGGTGCAAAATGTTCTAATTCCATGTTTTTAAAAAGGTGCAAAATGTTCTAATTCCATGTTTTTGAAAAGGTGCAAAATGTTCTAATTCCATGTTTTTGAAAAGGTACAAAATGTTCTAATTCCATGTTTTTGAAAAGGTGCAAAATGTTCTAATTCCATGTTTTTAAAAAGGTGCAAAATGTTCTCATTCCATGTTTTTGAAAAGGTGCAAAATGTTCTAATTTCATGTTTTTGAAAAGGTGCAAAATGTTCTAATTTCATGTATTTGAAAAAGTGCAAAATGTTCGAATTCCATGTTTTTGAAAAGGTGCAAAATGTTCTAATTCCATGTTTTTAAAAAGGTACAAAATGTTCTAATTCCATGTTTTTGAAAAGGTGCAAAATGTTCTAATATCATGTTTTTGAAAAGGTGCAAAATGTTTTAATTTTATGTATTTAAAAAAGTGCAAAATGTTCAAATTCCATGTATTTGAAAAGGTGCAAAATGTTCTAATTCCATGTTTTTAAAAAGGTGCAAAATTTTCTAATTCCATGTTTTTAAAACGTGCAAAATGTTCTAATTCCATGTTTTTAAAAAGGTACAAAATGTTCTAATTCCATGTTTTTGAGAAGGTGCAAAATGTTCTAATTTCATGTTTTTGAAAAGGTGCAAAATGTTTTAATTCTATGTTTTTAAAAAGGTGCAAAATGTTTTAATTCCATGTTTTTAAAAAAGTACAAAATGTTCAAATTATATGTTTTTGAAAAGGTGCATAATGTCCTAATTCCATGTTTTCAAAAAGGTGCAAAAAGTTCTAATTTCATGTTTTTGAAAAGGTGCAAAATGTTCTAATTTCACGTTTTAGAAAAAGTGCAAAATGTTGAAATTCCATGTTTTTGAAAAGGTGCAAAATTTTCTAATCCAATGTTTTAAAAAAGGTGCAAATTTTTTTTATTCCATGTTTTTAAAAGGTGCAAAATGTTCTAATTCCATTTTTTTGAAAAAGTGCAATATTTTCTAATTCCATCTTTTTGAAAAGGTGCAAAATGTTCTAATTCCATGTTTTTAAAAAGGTGCAAAATGTTCTAATTTCATGTTTTTGAAAAGGTGCAAAATGTTCTAATTCTATGTTTTTGAAAAAGTGCAAAATGTTCAAATTCAATGTTTTTGAAAAGGTGCAAAATGTTCTAATTCCATGTTTTTGAAAAGGTGCAAAATGTTCTAATTCCATGTTTTTAAAAAGGTGCAAAATGTTCTAATTTCATGTTTTTGAAAAAGTGCAAAATGTTCTAATTCTATGTTTTTGAAAAAGTGCAAAATGTTCAAATTCAATGTTTTTGAAAAGTTGCAAAATGTTCTAATTCCATGTATTTGAAAAAGTGCAAAATGTTCAAATTCCATGTTTTTGGAAAGGTGCAAAATGTTCTAATTCCATGTTTTTGAAAAGGTGCAAAATTTTCTAATTCCATGTTTTTAAAAGGTGCAAAATTGTCTAATTCTATGTTTTCGAAAAGGTGTAAAATGTTCTAATTCCATGTTTTTAAAAAGGTACAAAATGTTCTAATTCCATGTTTTTGAAAAGAAGCAAAATGTTCTAATTTCATGTTTTTGAAAAGGCGCAAAATGTACTAATTCCATGTATTTGAAAAAGTGCAAAATGTTCAAATTCCATGTATTTGAAAAGGTGCAAAATGTTCTAATTCCATGTTTTTGAAAAGGTGCAAAATGTTCTAATTCCATGTTTTTGAAAAGGTGCAGAATTTTCTAATTCCATGTTTTTAAAAGGTGCAAAATGTTCTAATTCCATGTTGTTAAAAAGGTGCAAAATGTTCTAATTCCATGTTTTTGAAAAGGTGCAAAATGTTCTAATTTCATGTTTTTGAAAAGGTACAAAATGTTGTAATATTATGTTTTTGAAAAGGTGCAAAATGTTCTAATTCGATGTTTTTAAAAAGTGCAAAATGTTCTAATTCCATGTTTTTAAAAAGGTGCAAAATGTTCAAATTCCAGGTTTTTGAAAAGGTGCAAAATGTTCTAATTCTATGTTATTGAAAAAGTGCAAAATGTTGAAATTCCATGTTTTTCAAAAGGTGCAAAATGTTCTAATTCCATGTTTTTGAAAAGGTGCAAAATTTTCTAATTCCATGTTTTTGAAAAAAGGGAAAATGTTCTAATTCCATGTTTTTAAAAAGGTGCAAAATGTTCTAATTTCATGTTTTTGAAAAGGTGTAAAATGTTCTAATTCCATGTTTTTAAAAAGGTACAAAATGTTCTATTTCCATGTTTTTGAAAAGGTGCAAAATGTTCTAATTTCATGTTTTTGAAAAGGTGCAAAATGTTCTAATTCTGTGTATTTAAAAAAGTGCAAAATGTTCAAATTCCACGTTTTTTAAAAGGTGCCAAATGTTCTAATTTCATGTTTTTGAAAAGGTGCAAAATGTTCTAATTCCATGTTTTTGAAAAGGTGCAAGATTTTCTAATTCCATGTTTTTGAAAAGGTGCAAAATGTTCAAATTCCATGTTTTTGAAAAGGTGCCAAATGTTCTAATTCCATGTTTTTGAAAAGGTGCAAAATGTACTAATTCTATGTATTTGAAAAAAAGCAAAATGTTCAAATTCCATGTATTTGAAAAGGTGCAAAATGTTATTATTCCATGTTTTTGAAAAGGTGCAAAATGTTCTAATTCCATGTTTTTAAATCGGTGCAAAATTTTCTAATTCCATGTTTTTAAAAGGTGCAAAATGTTCTAATTCCATGTTGTTAAAAAGGTGCAAAATGTTCTAATTCCATGTTTTTGAAAAGGTGCAAAATGTTCTAATTTCATGTTTTTGAAAAGGTACAAAATGTTGTAATTTCATGTTTTTGAAAAGGTGCAAAATGTTCTAATTCGATGTTTTTAAAAAGTGCAAAATGTTCTAATTCCATGTTTTTAAAAAGGTGCAAAATGTTCAAATTCCATGTTTTTGAAAAGGTGCAAAATGTTCTAATTCTATGTTATTGAAAAAGTGCAAAATGTTGAAATTCCATGTTTTTCAAAAGGTGCAAAATGTTATAATTCCATGTTTTTGAAAAGGTGAAAAATTTTCTAATTCCATGTTTTTGAAAAAAGGGAAAATGTTCTAATTCCATGTTTTTAAAAAGGTGCAAAATGTTCTAATTTCATGTTTTCGAAAAGGTGTAAAATGTTCTAATTTCATGTTTTTGAAAAGGTGCAAAATGTTCTAATTTCATGTTTTTGAAAAGGTGCAAAATGTTCTAATTTCATGTTTTTGAAAAGGTGCAAAATGTTCTAATTCCGTGTATTTGAAAAAGTGCAAAATGTTCAAATTCCATGTTTTTGAAAAGGTGCCAAATGTTCTAATTCCATGTTTTTGAAAAGGTGCAAAATGTTCTAATTCCATGTTTTTGAAAAGGTGCAAAATTTTCTAATTCCATGTTTTTAAAAGGTGCAAAATGTTCTAATTCCATGTTTTTAAAAAGGTGCAAAATGTTCTAATTCCATGTTTTTGAAAAGGTGCAAAATGTTCTAATTCCATGTTTTTGAAAAGGTACAAAATGTTCTAATTCCATGTTTTTGAAAAGGTGCAAAATGTTCTAATTCCATGTTTTTAAAAAGGTGCAAAATGTTTTAATTCCATGTTTTAAAAAAGGTGCAAAATGTTCTAATTCCATGTTTTTGAAAAGGTGCAAAATGTTCTAATTTCATGTTTTTGAAAAGGTGCAAAATGTTCTAATTCCATGTATTTAAAAAAGTGCAAAATGTTCAAATTCCATGTATTTAAAAAGGTGCAAAATGTTCTAATTCCATGTTTTTGAAAAGGTGCAAAATTTTCTAATTCCATGTTTTTAAAACGTGCAAAATGTTCTAATTCCATGTTTTTGAAAAGGTACAAAATGTTGTAATTTCATGTTTTTGAAAAGGTGCAAAATGTTTTAATTCCATGTTTTTAAAAAAGGTGCAAAATGTTCTAATTCCATGTTTTTAAAAAAGTGCAAAATGTTCAAATTATATGTTTTTGAAAAGGTGCATAATGTCCTAATTCCATGTTTTCAAAAAGGTGCAAAATGTTCTAATTTCATGTTTTTGAAAAGGTGCAAAATGTTCTAATTCCATGTTTTAGAAAAAGTGCAAAATGTTGAAATTCCATGTTTTTGAAAAGGTGCAAAATGTTCTAATCCAATGTTTTTAAAAAGGTGCAAATTTTTTTTATTCCATGTTTTTAAAAGGTGCAAAATGTTCTAATTCCATGTTTTTGAAAACGTGCAAAATTTTCTAATTCCATGTTTTTAAAAGGTGCAAAATGTTCTAAATTCATGTTTTTAAAAAGTTGCAAAATGTTCTAATTCTATGTTTTTGAAAAGGTGCAAAATGTTCTAATTCTATGTTTTTGAAAAAGTGCAAAATGTTCAAATTCAATGTTTTTGAAAAGTTGCAAAATGTTCTAATTCCATGTATTTGAAAAAGTGCAAAATGTTCAAATTCCATGTTTTTGGAAAGGTGCAAAATGTTTTAATTCCATGTTTTTGAAAAGGTGCAATATTTTCTAATTCCATGTTTTTAAAAGGTGCAAAATTGTCTAATTCCATGTTTTCGAAAAGGTGTAAAATGTTCTAATTCCATGTTTTTAAAAAGGTACAAAATGTTCTAATTCCATGTTTTTAAAAAGAAGCAAAATGTTGTAATTTCATGTTTTTGAAAAGGTGCAAAATGTTCTAATTCCATGTATTTGAAAAAGTGCAAAATGTTCAAATTCCATGTATTTGAAAAGGTGCAAAATGTTCTAATTCCATGTTGTTGAAAAGATGCAAAATGTTCTAATTCCATGTTTTTAAAAATGTGCAAAATTTTCTAATTCCATGTTTTTAAAAGGTGCAAAATGTTCTAATTCCATGTTGTTAAAAAGGTGCAAAATGTTGTAATTCCATGTTTTTGAAAAGGTGCAAAATGTTCTAATTTCATATTTTCTGAAAAGGTACAAAATGTTGTAATTTCGTGTTTTTGAAAAGGTGCAAAATGTTCTAATTCGATGTTTTTAAAAAGTGCAAAATGTTCTAATTCCATGTTTTTAAGAAGGTGCAAAATGTTCAAATTTCATGTTTTTGAAAAGGTGCAAAATGTTCTAATTCTATGTGATTGAAAAAGTGCAAAATGTTGAAATTCCATGTTTTTCAAAAGGTGCAAAATGTTCTAATTCCATGTTTTTGAAAAGGTGCAAAATTTTCTAATTCCATGTTTTTGAAAAAAGGGAAAATGTTCTAATTCCATGTTTTTGAAAAGGTGCAAAATGTTCTAATTTCATGTTTTCGAAAAGGTGTAAAATGTTCTAATTCAATGTTTTTGAAAAGGTGCAAAATGTTCTAATTCCATGTTTTTGAAAAGGTGCAAAATGTTCTAATCCCATGTTTTTAAAAAGGTGCAAAATGTTCTAATTTCATGTTTTTGAAAAAGTGCAAAATGTTCTAATTCTATGTTTTTGAAAAAGTGCAAAATGTTCAAATTCAATGTTTTTGAAAAGTTGCAAAATGTTCTAATTCCATGTATTTGAAAAAGTGCAAAATGTTCAAATTCCATGTTTTTGGAAAGGTGCAAAATGTTTTAATTCCATGTTTTTGAAAAGGTGCAAAATTTTCTAATTCTATGTTTTTAAAAGGTGCAAAATTGTCTAATTCCATGTTTTCGAAAAGGTGTAAAATTTTCTAATTCCATGTTTTTAAAAAGGTACAAAATGTTCTAATTCCATGTTTTTGAAAAGAAGCAAAATGTTCTAATTTCATATTTTTGAAAAGGTGCAAAATGTTCTAATTCCATGTATTTGAAAAAGTGCAAAATGTTCAAATTCCATGTATTTGAAAAGGTGCAAAATGTTATAATATCATGTTTTTGAAAAGGTGCAAAATGTTCTAATTCCATGTTTTTGAAAAGGTGCAAAATTTTCTAATTCCATGTTTTTAAAAGGTGCAAAATGTTCTAATTCCATGTTGTTAAAAAGGTGCAAAATGTTGTAATTCCATGTTTTTGAAAAGGTGCAAAATGTTCTAATTTCATATTTTCTGAAAAGGTACAAAATGTTGTAATTTCGTGTTTTTGAAAAGGTGCAAAATGTTCTAATTCGATGTTTTTAAAAAGTGCAAAATGTTCTAATTCCATGTTTTTAAGAAGGTGCAAAATGTTCAAATTTCATGTTTTTGAAAAGGTGCAAAATGTTCTAATTCTATGTGATTAAAAAAGTGCAAAATGTTGAAATTCCATGTTTTTCAAAAGGTGCAAAATGTTCTAATTCCATGTTTTTGAAAAGGTGCAAAATTTTCTAATTCCATGTTTTTGAAAAAAGAGAAAATGTTCTAATTCCATGTTTTTGAAAAGGTGCAAAATGTTCTAATTTCATGTTTTCGAAAAGGTGTAAAATGTTCTAATTCCATGTTTTTAAGAAGGTACAAAATGTTCTAATTCCATGTTTTTGAAAAGGTGCAAAATGTTCTAATTTCATGTTTTTGAAAAGGTGCAAAATGTTCTAATTCCGTGTATTTGAAAAAGTGCAAAATGTTCAAATTCCATGTTTTTGAAAAGGTGCCAAATGTTCTAATTCCATGTTTTTGAAAAGGTGCAAAATGTTCTAATTCCATGTTTTTGAAAAGGTGCAAAATTTTCTAATTCCATGTTTTTAAAAGGTGCAAAATGTTCTAATTCCATGTTTTTAAAAAGGTGCAAAATGTTCTAATTCCATGTTTTTGAAAAGGTTTAAAATGTTCTAATTCCATGTTTTTGAAAAGGTACAAAATGTTCTAATTCCATGTTTTTGAAAAGGTGCAAAATGTTCTAATTTCATGTTTTTAATAAGGTGCAAAATGTTCTAATTCCATGTTTTTGAAAAGGTGCAAAATGTTCTAATTTCATGTTTTTGAAAAGGTGCAAAATGTTCTAATTTCATTTATTTGAAAAAGTGCAAAATGTTCGAATTCCATGTTTTTGAAAAGGTGCAAAATGTTCTAATTCCATGTTTTTAAAAAGGTGCAAAATGTTCTAATTTCATGTTTTTGAAAAGGTGCAAAATGTTCTAATTCCATATTTTTGAAGAAGTGCAAAATGTTTTAATTCTATGTTTTTAAAAAAGTGCAAAATGTTGAAATTCCATGTTTTTGAAAAGGTGCAAAATGTTCTAATTCCATGTTTTTGAAAAGGTGCAAAATTTTCTAATTCCATGTTTTTGAAAAGGTGCAAAATGTTCTAATTCCATGTTTTTAAAAAGGTGCAAAATGTTCTAATTCCATGTTTTTGAAAAGGTGCAAAATGTTCTAATTCCATGTTTTTAAAAAGGTGCAAAATTTTCTAATTCCATGTTTTCGAAAAGGTGTAAAATGTTCTAATTCCATGTTTTTAAAAAGGTACAAAATGTTCTAATTCCATGTTTTTGAAAAGGTGCAAAATGTTCTAATTTCATGTTTTTGAAAAGGTGCAAAATGTTCTAATTCCGTGTATTTGAAAAAGTGCAAAATGTTCAAATTCCATGTTTTTGAAAAGGTGCCAAATGTTCTAATTCCATGTTTTTGAAAAGGTGCAAAATGTTCTAATTCTATGTTTTTGAAAAGGTGCAAAATTTTCTAATTCCATGTTTTTAAAAGGTGCAAAATTTTCTAATTCCATGTTTTTAAAAAGGTGCAAAATGTTCTAATTCTATGTTTTTGAAAAAGTGCAAAATGTTCTAATTCAATGTTTTTAAAAAGGTACAAAATGTTCTAATTCCATGTTTTTGAAAAGGTGCAAAATGTTCTAATTCCATGTTTTTTAAAAGGTGCAAAATGTTCTAATTCCATGTTTTTGAAAAGGTGCCAAATGTTCTAATTTCATGTTTTTGAAAAGGTGCAAAATGTTCTAATTTCATTTATTTGAAAAAGTGCAAAATGTTCCAATTCTATGTTTTTGAAAAGGTGCAAAATGTTCTAATTCCATGTTTTTAAAAAGGTGCAAAATGTTCTAATTTCATGTTTTTGAAAAGGTGCAAAATGTTCTAATTCCATGTTTTTGAAGAGGTGCAAAATGTTTTAATTCTATGTTTTTAAAAAAGTGCAAAATGTTGAAATTCCATGTTTTTGAAAAGGTGCAAAATGTTCTAATTCCATGTTTTTGAAAAGGTGCAAAATTTTCTAATTCCATGTTTTTGAAAAGGTGCAAAATGTTCTAATTCCATGTTTTTAAAAAGGTGCAAAATGTTCTAATTCCATGTTTTTGAAAAGGTGCAAAATGTTCTAATTCCATGTTTTTGAAAAGGTGCAAAATTTTCTAATTCCATGTTTTTGAAAAGGTGCAAAATGTTCTAATTTCATGTTTTTAAAAAGGTGCAAAATGTTTTAATTCCATGTTTTTGAAAAGGTGCAAAATGTTCTAATTTCATGTTTTTGAAAAGGTGCAAAATGTTCTAATTTCATTTATTTGAAAAAGTGCAAAATGTTCGAATTCCATGTTTTTGAAAAGGTGCAAAATGTTCTAATTCCATGTTTTTAAAAAGGTGCAAAATGTTCTAATTTCATGTTTTTGAAAAGGTGCAAAATGTTCTAATTCCATGTTTTTGAAGAGGTGCAAAATGTTTTAATTCTATGTTTTTAAAAAAGTGCAAAATGTTGAAATTCCATGTTTTTGAAAAGGTGCAAAATGTTCTAATTCCATGTTTTTGAAAAGGTGCAAAATTTTCTAATTCCATGTTTTTGAAAAGGTGCAAAATGTTCTAATTCCATGTTTTTAAAAAGGTGCAAAATGTTCTAATTCCATGTTTTTGAAAAGGTGCAAAATGTTCTAATTCCATGTTTTTAAAAAGGTGCAAAATTTTCTAATTCCATGTTTTCGAAAAGGTGTAAAATGTTCTAATTTCATGTTTTTAAAAAGGTACAAAATGTTCTAATTCCATGTTTTTGAAAAGGTGCAAAATGTTCTAATTTCATGTTTTTGAAAAGGTGCAAAATGTTCTAATTCCGTGTATTTGAAAAAGTGCAAAATGTTCAAATTCCATGTTTTTGAAAAGGTGCTAAATGTTCTAATTCCATGTTTTTGAAAAGGTGCAAAATGTTCTAATTCTATGTTTTTGAAAAGGTACAAAATTTTCTAATTCCATGTTTTTAAAAGGTGCAAAATGTTCTAATTCCATGTTTTTAAAAAGGTGCAAAATGTTCTAATCCCATGTTTTTGCAAAGGTGCAAAATGTTCTAATTCAATGTTTTTAAAAAGGTACAAAATGTTCTAATTCCATGTTTTTGAAAAGGTGCAAAATGTTCTAATTCCATGTTTTTAAAAAGGTGCAAAATGTTCTAATTCCATGTTTTTGAAAAGGTGCCAAATGTTCTAATTTCATGTTTTTGAAAAGGTGCAAAATGTTCTAATTTTATTTATTTGAAAAAGTGCAAAATGTTCGAATTCCATGTTTTTGAAAAGGTGCAAAATGTTCTAATTCCATGTTTTTGAAAAGGTGCAAAATGTTCTAATTCCATGTTTTTGAAGAGGTGCAAAATGTTTTAATTCTATGTTTTTAAAAAAGTGCAAAATGTTGAAATTCCATGTTTTTGAAAAGGTGCAAAATGTTCTAATTCCATGTTTTTGAAAAGGTGCAAAATTTTCTAATTCCATGTTTTTGAAAAGGTGCAAAATGTTCTAATTCCAAGTTTTTAAAAAGGTGCAAAATGTTCTAATTCCATGTTTTTGAAAAGGTGCAAAATGTTCTAATTCCATGTTTTTAAAAAGGTGCAAAATTTTCTAATTCCATGTTTTCGAAAAGGTGTAAAATGTTCTAATTCCATGTTTTTAAAAAGGTGCAAAATGTTCTAATTTCATGTTTTTGAAAAGGTGCAAAATGTTCTAATTCCATGTTTTTGAAGAGGTGCAAAATGTTTTAATTCTATGTTTTTAAAAAAGTGCAAAATGTTGAAATTCCATGTTTTTGAAAAGGTGCAAAATGTTCTAATTCCATGTTTTTGAAAAGGTGCAAAATTTTCTAATTCCATGTTTTTGAAAAGGTGCAAAATGTTCTTATTCCATGTTTTTAAAAAGGTGCAAAATGTTCTAATTTCATGTTTTTGAAAAGGTGCAAAATGTTCTAATTCCATGTTTTTAAAAAGGTGCAAAATTTTCTAATTCCATGTTTTCGAAAAGGTGTAAAATGTTCTAATTCCATGTTTTTAAAAAGGTACAAAATGTTCTAATTCCATGTTTTTAAAAAGGTGCAAAATGTTCTAATTTCATGTTTTTGAAAAGGTGCAAAATGTTCTAATTTCATGTAGTTAAAAGTTTAAAATGTTCTATTTACGTATTTGTTAAAAGTGCAAAATATTCTATTTAAATGCTTTCAAGACATAGTTAAATATTTTTGTAGATATTGTTTTTAGATACAAATGGATTTGGGTCATTTTCGTTCTTCACAGACGATATCCTTAAAAACAGGAATATTCTAGCTCACTGTTTTCAGTTTTTAGTGAATAAAAACCTATTTCCTGGTAATCTAACTGACAATAAAGTAGTTAAGTTAAACAAGCCTACATCAAAGCTGACGTCCACAATTAATACATTTGTATGTCATAAGTGTCAACAAAAAACCAATATGCCTAATTAAATTTTAATATCTACTAAAAACAAATTACGTATTGTTACCCTTTATGCAATTATTCTACATAACACGGCAAAAAACTGTCATAGTATTACAGTGACTAGTGACTAATAGTATTCTTCTTTTAACCATTCCAGAGTAAGCGTATGTTTTTAATCGTAGTGGACATCACCTTGATTTCCTTGTTTCTAATATATAATCTTAAGCAAGAACTGAAATATGTTAGCGTATTAAACATAGTTCATCCAGAAAGTTAATAAAATGTTAACTAAAGAAGAGTTCGGAACAAATAGTAGCCGCATGCAAATATGAATGTAGTACTGTAGTCAGTATAGTTTGGTTGCATTCATTTGATTTTGTAGGAACTGTTAAAATATTTGTAATCTGAATTCTGAATATTTGAACCTTGTTTTTTATGGCTTAGAACAATAAATCCATTTTCCTGTTATGACCTCTATTAAAACTGAAACTTTGCTTTTCGCGATCGGTAATTTTTAAGTTTATTCATGTGTAGGATATAGGCGCTAAAGAAAAATTAACATATTTAGTCACAAATTCCTAGAAGTGCTTTCATCATTTATACCTACTCTTTTCAATTGAAAAATACATAAATTGTTTACAAACAGAGCATAAAATTACGGGAATATTAATTTGTAACTTCCAAAATATAGAAACTCGATGAGCAAGTCAAATTACAACATTTCCTGGTTTTTTATTTTGACTTTTAGCAAATTATTTCCGTAGTGGCAAATTATTCACTACATATTATGGTGTTTAATTTTTGTACACAATCTTTCCATTTCCTTAAGCTTGAGTTTTTCCTACTTCCAATTATATTTAACTGTCATCTTGAGGACCGTTCAATTATTTCGTCAGGTCGAAGCTAAATTTTTATCCATTTTTACCATATCGTCTTTAAAGAACCAAAATGACCCATATCTAATTTGAACTAGAATCAAAATGAGCTGTCACTATGTCATAAAACCAAAATAAGAACATGTGTCAAATGTTAACGTAAAATGTCCTATTTACGTTTTTGAAAAAGTGCAAAGTGCTCAAATTCCATGTTTTTGAAAAAGTGCAAAATGTTCTAATTCCATGTTTTTAAAAAGGTGCAAAATGTTCTAATTCCATGTTTTTGAAAAAGTGCAAAATGTTCAAATTCCATGTTTTTGAAAAGGTGCAAAATGTTCTAATTCCATGTTTTTGAAAAAGTGCAAAATGTTCTAATTCCATGTTTTTAAAAAGGTGCAAAGTGCTCAAATTCCATGTTTTTGAAAAGGTGTAAAATGTTCTAATTCCATGTTTTTGAAAAGGTGCAAAATGTTCTAATTCCATGTTTTTAAAAAGGTGCAAAATGTTCAAATTCCATGTTTTTGAAAAGGTGCAAAATGTTCTAATTCCATGTTTTTAAAAAAGTGCAAAATGTTCTAATTCCATGTTTTTGAAAAGGTGCAAAATGTTCTAATTCCATGTTTTTTAAAAGGTGCAAAATGTTCTAATTCCATGTTTTCGAAAAGGTGTAAAATGTTCTAATTCCATGTTTTTAAAAATGTACAAAATGTTCTAATTCCATGTTTTCGAAAAAGGGGAAAATGTTCTAATTCCATGTTTTTAAAAAGGTGCAAAATGTTCTAATTTCATGTTTTTGAAAAGGTGCAAAATGTTCTAATTCCATGTATTTGAAAAAGTGCAAAATGTTCAAATTCCATGTTTTTGAAAAGGTGCAAAATGTTCTAATTCCATGTTTTTAAAATGGTGCAAAATGTTCTAATTTCATGTTTATAAAAAGGTGCAAAATGTTCTAATTCCATGTTTTCGAAAAAGTGCAAAATGTTGAAATTCCATGTTTTTCAAAAGGTGCAAAATGTTCTAATTCCATGTTTTTAAAAAAGTGCAAAATGTTGAAATTCCATGTTTTTGAAAAGGTGCAAAATGTTCTAATTCTATGTTTTTTAAAAGGTGCAAAATGTTCTAATTCCATGTTTTCGAAAAGGTGTAAAATGTTCTAATTCCATGTTTTTAAAAATGTACAAAATGTTCTAATTCTATGTTTTCGAAAAGGTGCAAAATGTTCTAATTCCATGTTTTTAAAAAGGTGCAAAATGTTCTAATATCATGTTTTTGAAAAGGTGCAAAATGTTCTAATTCCATGTATTTGAAAAAGTGCAAAATGTTCAAATTCCATGTTTTTGAAAAGGTGCAAAATGTTCTAATTCCATGTTTTTAAAGAGGTGCAAAATGTTCTAATTTCATGTTTTTAAAAAGGTGCAAAATGTTCTAATTCCATGTTTTTGAAAAAGTGCAAAATGTTGAAATTCCATGTTTTTGAAAAGGTGCAAAATGTTCTAATTCCATGTTTTTAAAAAGGTGCAAAATGTTCAAATTTCATGTTTTTGAAAAGGTGCAAAATGTTCTAATTCCATGTTTTTAAAAAAGTGCAAAATGTTGAAATTCCATGTTTTTGAAAAGGTGCAAAATGTTCTAATTCCATGTTTTTTAAAAGGTGCAAAATGTTCTAATTCCATGTTTTCGAAAAGGTGTAAAATGTTCTAATTCCATGTTTTTAAAAATGTACAAAATGTTCTAATTCCATGTTTTCGAAAAGGTGCAAAATGTTCTAATTACATGTTTTTAAAAAGGTGCAAAATGTTCTAATTTCATGTTTTTGAAAAGGTGCAAAATGTTCTAATTCCATGTATTTAAAAAAGTGCAAAATGTTCAAATTCCATGTTTTTGAAAAGGTGCAAAATGTTCTAATTCCATGTTTTTAAAGAGGTGCAAAATGTTCTAATTTCATGTTTTTAAAAAGGTGCAAAATGTTCTAATTCCATGTTTTTGAAAAAGTGCAAAATGTTGAAATTCCATGTTTTTGAAAAGGTGCAAAATGTTCTAATTCCATGTTTTTAAAAAGTGCAAAATGTTCTTAATTCATGTTTTTCAAAGGTGCAAAATGTTCTAATTCCATGTTTTTAAAAAGATGCAAAATGTTTTAATTCCATGTTTTTGAAAAAGTGCAAAATGTTCTAATTCCTTGTTTTTAAAAAGGTGCAAAGTGCTCAAATTCCATGTTTTTGAAAAGGTGCAAAATGTTCTAATTCCATGTTTTTGAAAAGGTGCAAAATGTTCTAATTCCATGTTTTTAAAGAGGTGCAAAATGTTCTAATTCCATGTTTTTAAAAAGGTGCAAAATGTTCTAATTCCATGTTTTTGAAAAGGTGCCAAATGTTCTAATTTTATGTTTTTGAAAAGGTGCAAAATGTTCTAATTTCATTTATTTGAAAAAGTGCAAAATGTTCGAATTCCATGTTTTTGAAAAGGTGCAAAATGTTCTAATTCCATGTTTTTAAAAAGGTGCAAAATGTTCTAATTTCATGTTTTTGAAAAGGTGCAAAATGTTCTAATTCCATGTTTTTAAAGAGGTGCAAAATGTTTTAATTCTATGTTTTTAAAAAAGTGCAAAATGTTGAAATTCCATGTTTTTGAAAAGGTGCAAAATGTTCTAATTCCATGTTTTTGAAAAGGTGCAAAATTTTCTAATTCCATGTTTTTGAAAAGGTGCAAAATGTTCTTATTCCATGTTTTTAAAAAGGTGCAAAATGTTCTAATTCCATGTTTTTGAAAAGGTGCAAAATGTTGAAATTCCATGTTTTTGAAAAGGTGCAAAATGTTCTAATTCCATGTTTTTAAAAGGTGCAAAATGTTCTAATTCCATGTTTTCGAAAAGGTGTAAAATGTTCTAATTCCATGTTTTTAAAAATGTACAAAATGTTCTAATTCCATGTTTTCGAAAAGGTGCAAAATGTTCTAATTACATGTTTTTAAAAAGGTGCAAAATGTTCTAATTTCATGTTTTTGAAAAGGTGCAAAATGTTCTAATTCCATGTATTTAAAAAAGTGCAAAATGTTCAAATTCCATGTTTTTGAAAAGGTGCAAAATGTTCTAATTCCATGTTTTTAAAGAGGTGCAAAATGTTCTAATTTCATGTTTTTAAAAAGGTGCAAAATGTTCTAATTCCATGTTTTTGAAAAAGTGCAAAATGTTGAAATTCCATGTTTTTGAAAAGGTGCAAAATGTTCTAATTCCATGTTTTTAAAAAGTGCAAAATGTTCTTAATTCATGTTTTTCAAAGGTGCAAAATGTTCTAATTCCATGTTTTTAAAAAGATGCAAAATGTTCTAATTCCATGTTTTTGAAAAAGTGCAAAATGTTCTAATTCCTTGTTTTTAAAAAGGTGCAAAGTGCTCAAATTCCATGTTTTTGAAAAGGTGCAAAATGTTCTAATTCCATGTTTTTGAAAAGGTGCAAAATGTTCTAATTCCATGTTTTTAAAGAGGTGCAAAATGTTCTAATTCCATGTTTTTAAAAAGGTGCAAAATGTTCTAATTCCATGTTTTTGAAAAGGTGCCAAATGTTCTAATTTTATGTTTTTGAAAAGGTGCAAAATGTTCTAATTTCATTTATTTGAAAAAGTGCAAAATGTTCGAATTCCATGTTTTTGAAAAGGTGCAAAATGTTCTAATTCCATGTTTTTAAAAAGGTGCAAAATGTTCTAATTTCATGTTTTTGAAAAGGTGCAAAATGTTCTAATTCCATGTTTTTGAAGAGGTGCAAAATGTTTTAATTCTATGTTTTTAAAAAAGTGCAAAATGTTGAAATTCCATGTTTTTGAAAAGGTGCAAAATGTTCTAATTCCATGTTTTTGAAAAGGTGCAAAATTTTCTAATTCCATGTTTTTGAAAAGGTGCAAAATGTTCTTATTCCATGTTTTTAAAAAGGTGCAAAATGTTCTAATTTCATGTTTTTGAAAAGGTGCAAAATGTTCTAATTCCATGTTTTTAAAAAGGTGCAAAATTTTCTAATTCCATGTTTTCGAAAAGGTGTAAAATGTTCTAATTCCATGTTTTTAAAAAGGTACAAAATGTTCTAATTCCATGTTTTTAAAAAGGTGCAAAATGTTCTAATTTCATGTTTTTGAAAAGGTGCAAAATGTTCTAATTTCATGTAGTTAAAAGTTTAAAATGTTCTATTTACGTATTTGTTAAAAGTGCAAAATATTCTATTTAAATGCTTTCAAGACATAGTTAAATATTTTTGTAGATATTGTTTTTAGATACAAATGGATTTGGGTCATTTTCGTTCTTCACAGACGATATCCTTAAAAACAGGAATATTCTAGCTCACTGTTTTCAGTTTTTAGTGAATAAAAACCTATTTCCTGGTAATCTAACTGACAATAAAGTAGTTAAGTTAAACAAGCCTACATCAAAGCTGACGTCCACAATTAATACATTTGTATGTCATAAGTGTCAACAAAAAACCAATATGCCTAATTAAATTTTAATATCTACTAAAAACAAATTACGTATTGTTACCCTTTATGCAATTATTCTACATAACACGGCAAAAAACTGTCATAGTATTACAGTGACTAGTGACTAATAGTATTCTTCTTTTAACCATTCCAGAGTAAGCGTATGTTTTTAATCGTAGTGGACATCACCTTGATTTCCTTGTTTCTAATATATAATCTTAAGCAAGAACTGAAATATGTTAGCGTATTAAACATAGTTCATCCAGAAAGTTAATAAAATGTTAACTAAAGAAGAGTTCGGAACAAATAGTAGCCGCATGCAAATATGAATGTAGTACTGTAGTCAGTATAGTTTGGTTGCATTCATTTGATTTTGTAGGAACTGTTAAAATATTTGTAATCTGAATTCTGAATATTTGAACCTTGTTTTTTATGGCTTAGAACAATAAATCCATTTTCCTGTTATGACCTCTATTAAAACTGAAACTTTGCTTTTCGCGATCGGTAATTTTTAAGTTTATTCATGTGTAGGATATAGGCGCTAAAGAAAAATTAACATATTTAGTCACAAATTCCTAGAAGTGCTTTCATCATTTATACCTACTCTTTTCAATTGAAAAATACATAAATTGTTTACAAACAGAGCATAAAATTACGGGAATATTAATTTGTAACTTCCAAAATATAGAAACTCGATGAGCAAGTCAAATTACAACATTTCCTGGTTTTTTATTTTGACTTTTAGCAAATTATTTCCGTAGTGGCAAATTATTCACTACATATTATGGTGTTTAATTTTTGTACACAATCTTTCCATTTCCTTAAGCTTGAGTTTTTCCTACTTCCAATTATATTTAACTGTCATCTTGAGGACCGTTCAATTATTTCGTCAGGTCGAAGCTAAATTTTTATCCATTTTTACCATATCGTCTTTAAAGAACCAAAATGACCCATATCTAATTTGAACTAGAATCAAAATGAGCTGTCACTATGTCATAAAACCAAAATAAGAACATGTGTCAAATGTTAACGTAAAATGTCCTATTTACGTTTTTGAAAAAGTGCAAAGTGCTCAAATTCCATGTTTTTGAAAAAGTGCAAAATGTTCTAATTCCATGTTTTTAAAAAGGTGCAAAATGTTCTAATTCCATGTTTTTGAAAAAGTGCAAAATGTTCAAATTCCATGTTTTTGAAAAGGTGCAAAATGTTCTAATTCCATGTTTTTGAAAAAGTGCAAAATGTTCTAATTCCATGTTTTTAAAAAGGTGCAAAGTGCTCAAATTCCATGTTTTTGAAAAGGTGTAAAATGTTCTAATTCCATGTTTTTGAAAAGATGCAAAATGTTCTAATTCCATGTTTTTAAAAAGGTGCAAAATGTTCAAATTCTATGTTTTTGAAAAGGTGCAAAATGTTCTAATTCCATGTTTTTAAAAAAGTGCAAAATGTTGAAATTCCATGTTTTTGAAAAGGTGCAAAATGTTCTAATTCCATGTTTTTTAAAAGGTGCAAAATGTTCTAATTCCATGTTTTCGAAAAGGTGTAAAATGTTCTAATTCCATGTTTTTAAAAATGTACAAAATGTTCTAATTCCATGTTTTCGAAAAGGTGCAAAATGTTCTAATTCCATGTTTTTAAAAAGGTGCAAAATGTTCTAATTTCATGTTTTTGAAAAGGTGCAAAATGTTCTAATTCCATGTATTTGAAAAAGTGCAAAATGTTCAAATTCCATGTTTTTGAAAAGGTGCAAAATGTTCTAATTCCATGTTTTTAAAGAGGTGCAAAATGTTCTAATTTCATGTTTTTAAAAAGGTGCAAAATGTTCTAATTCCATGTTTTTGAAAAAGTGCAAAATGTTGAAATTCCATGTTTTTGAAAAGGTGCAAAATGTTCTAATTCCATGTTTTTAAAAGGTGCAAAATGTTCTTAATTCATGTTTTTCAAAGGTGCAAAATGTTCTAATTCCATGTTTTTAAAAAGATGCAAAATGTTCTAATTCCATGTTTGTGAAAAAGTGCAAAATGTTCTAATTCCTTGTTTTTAAAAAGGTGCAAAGTGCTCAAATTCCATGTTTTTGAAAAGGTGCAAAATGTTCTAATTCTATGTTTTTGAAAAGGTGCAAAATGTTCTAATTCCATGTTTTTAAAAAGGTGCAAAATGTTCTAATTCCATGTTTTTGAAAAGGTGCCAAATGTTCTAATTTTATGTTTTTGAAAAGGTGCAAAATGTTCTAATTTCATTTATTTGAAAAAGTGCAAAATGTTCGAATTCCATGTTTTCGAAAAGGTGCAAAATGTTCTCATTCCATGTTTTTAAAAAGGTGCAAAATGTTCTAATTTCATGTTTTTGAAAAGGTGCAAAATGTTCTAATTCCATGTATTTGAAAAAGTGCAAAATGTTCAAATTCCATGTTAATGAAAAGGTGCAAAATGTTCTAATTCCATGTTTTTAAAAAAGTGCAAAATGTTCTAATTTCATGTTTTTAAAAAGGTGCAAAATGTTCTAATTCCATGTTTTTGAAAAAGTGCAAAATGTTGAAATTCCATGTTTTTTAAAAGGTGCAAAATGTTCTAATTCCATGTTTTTAAAAGGTGCAAAATGTTCTTAATTTATGTTTTTCAAAGGTGCAAAATGTTCTAATTCCGTGTTTTTAAAAAGATGCAAAATGTTCTAATTCCATGTTTTTGAAAAGGGGCAAAATGTTCTAATTCCATGTTTTTAAAAAGGTGCAAAATGTTCTAATTCCATGTTTTTAAAAAAGTGCAAAATGTTCGAATTTCATGTTTTTGAAAAGGTGCAAAATGTTCTAATTCTATGTTATTGAAAAAGCGCAAAATGTTGAAATTCCATGTTTTTCAAAAAGTGCAAAATGTTCTAATTCCATGTTTTTGAAAAGGTGCAAAATTTTCTAATTCCATGTTTTTGAAAAGAGGCAAAATTTTCTAATTCCATGTTTTTAAAAAGGTGCAAAATGTTCTAATTTCATGTTTTCGAAAAGGTGTAAAATGTTCTAATTCCATGTTTTTAAAGAGGTGCAAAATTTTCTAATTCCATGTTTTTGAAAAAGTGCAAAATGTTAAAATTCTATGTTTTTGAAAAGGTGCAAAATGTTCTAATAACATGTTTTTGAAAAAGTGCAAAATGTTGAAATTCCATGTTTTTGAAAAGGTGCAAAATGTTCTAATAACATGTTTTTGAAAAAGTGCAAAATGTTGAAATTCCATGTTTTTGAAAAGGTGCAAAATGTTCTAATTCTATTTTTTCGAAAAGGTGTAAAATGTTCTAATTCCTGGTTTTTAAAAAGGTACAAAATGTTCCAATTCCATGTTTTTGAAAAGGTGCAAAATGTTCTAATTCTATGTTTTTAAAAAGGTGCAGAATGTTCTAATTCCATGTTTTTGAAAAGGTGCAAAATGTTCTAATTCCATGTTTTTAAAAAGGTGCAGAATGTTCTAATTCCATGTTTTTAAAAAGGTGCAAAATGTTCTAATTTCATGTTTTCGAAAAGGTGTAAAATGTTCTAATTCCATGTTTTTAAAGAGGTGCAAAATTTTCTAATTCCATGTTTTTGAAAAAGTGCAAAATGTTAAAATTCCATGTTTTTGAAAAGGTGCAAAATGTTCTAATAACATGTTTTTGAAAAAGTGCAAAATGTTGAAATTCCATGTTTTTGAAAAGGTGCAAAATGTTCTAATTCTATTTTTTCGAAAAGGTGTAAAATGTTCTAATTCCATGTTTTTTAAAAAGGTACAAAATGTTCTAATTCCATGTTTTTGAAAAGGTGCAAAATGTTCTAATTCTATGTTTTTAAAAAGGTGCAGAATGTTCTAATTCCATGTTTTTGAAAAGGTGCAAAATGTTCTAATTCCATGTTTTTAAAAAGGTGCAGAATGTTCTAATTCCATGTTTTTTAAAAGGTGCAAAATGTTCTAATTCTATGTTTTTAAAAAGGTGCAAAATGTTCTAATTTCATGTTTTTGAAAAGGTGCAAAATGTTCTAATTCCATGTTTTTGAAAAAGTGCAAAACGTTGAAATTTCATGTTTTTGAAAAGGTGCAAAATGTTCTAATTCCATGTTTTTGAAAAGGTGCAAATTCTTTTTATTCCATGTTTTTAAAAGGTGCAAAATGTTCTAATTCCATGTTTTTGAAAAGGTGCAAAATTTTCTAATTCCACGTTTTTAAAAGGTGCAAAATGTTCTAAATTCATGTTTTTAAAAAGTTGCAAAATGTTCTAATTCTATGTTTTTAAAAAGGTGCAAAATGTTCTAATTTCATGTTTTTGAAAAGGTGCAAAATATTCTAATTCCATGTTTTTGAAAAAGTGCAAAATGTTGAAATTTAATGTTTTTGAAAAGGTGCAAAATGTTGTAATTCCATGTTTTTGAAAAGGTGCAAATTTTTTTTATTTCATGTTTTTAAAAGGTGCAAAATGTTCTAATTCCATGTTTTTGAAAAGGCGCAAAATTTTCTAATTCCATGTTTTTGAAAAAGTGCAAAATGTTCAAATTCCATGTTTTTGAAAAGGTGCAAAATGTTCTAATTCCATGTTTTTGAAAAGGTGCAAAATGTTCTAATTCCATGTTTTTGAAAAGGTGCAAAATGTTCAAATTCCAGGTTTTTAAAAAGGTGCAAAATGTTCTTATTCCATGTTTTTGAAAAGGTGCAAAATGTTCTAATTCCATGTTTTTAAAAGGTGCAAAATGTTCTAATTCCATGTTTTTAAAAAGTTGCAAAATGTTCTAATTCCATGTTTTTGAAAAGGTGCAAAATGTTCTAATTCCATGTTTTTGAAAAGGTGCAAAATGTTCTAATTTCATGTAGTTAAAAGTTTAAAATGTTCTATTTACGTATTTGTTAAAAGTGCAAAATATTCTATTTAAATGCTTTCAAGACATAGTTAAATATTTTTGTAGATATTGTTTTTAGATACAAATGGATTTGGGTCATTTTCGTTCTTCACAGACGATATCCTTAAAAACAGGAATATTCTAGCTCACTGTTTTCAGTTTTTAGTGAATAAAAACCTATTTCCTGGTAATCTAACTGACAATAAAGTAGTTAAGTTAAACAAGCCTACATCAAAGCTGACGTCCACAATTAATACATTTGTATGTCATAAGTGTCAACAAAAAACCAATATGCCTAATTAAATTTTAATATCTACTAAAAACAAATTACGTATTGTTACCCTTTATGCAATTATTCTACATAACACGGCAAAAAACTGTCATAGTATTACAGTGACTAGTGACTAATAGTATTCTTCTTTTAACCATTCCAGAGTAAGCGTATGTTTTTAATCGTAGTGGACATCACCTTGATTTCCTTGTTTCTAATATATAATCTTAAGCAAGAACTAAAATATGTTAGCGTATTAAACATAGTTCATCCAGAAAGTTAATAAAATGTTAACTAAAGAAGAGTTCGGAACAAATAGTAGCCGCATGCAAATATGAATGTAGTACTGTAGTCAGTATAGTTTGGTTGCATTCATTTGATTTTGTAGGAACTGTTAAAATATTTGTAATCTGAATTCTGAATATTTGAACCTTGTTTTTTATAGCTTAGAACAATAAATCCATTTTCCTGTTATGACCTCTATTAAAACTGAAACTTTGCTTTTCGCGATCGGTAATTTTTAAGTTTATTCATGTGTAGGACATAGGCGCTAAAGAAAAATTAACATATTTAGTCACAAATTCCTAGAAGTGCTTTCATCATTTATACCTACTCTTTTCAATTGAAAAATACATAAATTGTTTACAAACAGAGCATAAAATTACGGGAATATTAATTTGTAACTTCCAAAATATAGAAACTCGATGAGCAAGTCAAATTACAACATTTCCTGGTTTTTTATTTTGACTTTTAGCAAATTATTTCCGTAGTGGCAAATTATTCACTACATATTATGGTGTTTAATTTTTGTACACAATCTTTCCATTTCCTTAAGCTTGAGTTTTTCCTACTTCCAATTATATTTAACTGTCATCTTGAGGACCGTTCAATTATTTCGTCAGGTCGAAGCTAAATTTTTATCCATTTTTACCATATCGTCTTTAAAGAACCAAAATGACCCATATCTAATTTGAACTAGAATCAAAATGAGCTGTCACTATGTCATAAAACCAAAATAAGAACATGTGTCAAATGTTAACGTAAAATGTCCTATTTACGTTTTTGAAAAAGTGCAAAGTGCTCAAATTCCATGTTTTTGAAAAAGTGCAAAATGTTCTAACTCCATGTTTTTAAAAAGGTGCAAAATGTTCTAATTCCATGTTTTTGAAAAAGTGCAAAATGTTCAAATTCCATGTTTTTGAAAAGGTGCAAAATGTTCTAATTCCATGTTTTTGAAAAAGTGCAAAATGTTCTAATTCCATGTTTTTAAAAAGGTGCAAAGTGCTCAAATTCCATGTTTTTGAAAAAGTGCAAAATGTTCTAATTCCATGTTTTTGAAAAGGTGCAAAATGTTCTAATTCCATGTTTTTGAAAAGGTGCAAAATGTTCTAATTCCATGTTTTTAAAAAGGTGCAAAATGTTCTAATTCCATGTTTTTGAAAAGGTGCAAAATGTTCTAATTCCATGTTTTTGAAAAGGTGCAAAATTTTCTAATTCCATGTTTTCGAAATAATGTAAAATGTTCTAATTTCATGTTTTTAAAAAGGTACAAAATGTTCTAATTCCATGTTTTTGAAAAGGTACAAAAAGTTCTAATTTCATGTTTTTAAAAAGGTTCAAAATGTTCTAATTCCATGTATGTGAAAAAGTGCAAAATTTTTAAATTCCATGTTTTTAAAAAGGTGCAAAATGTTCTAATTCCATGTTTTTGAAAAGGTGCAAAATGTTCTAATTCCATGTTTTTGAAAAGGTGCAAAATTTACTAATTCCATGTTTTTAAAAGGTGCAAAATGTTCTAATTCCATGTTTTTGAAAAGGTGCAAAATTTTCTAATTCCATGTTTTTGAAAAGGTGTAAAATGTTCTAATTTCATGTTTTTAAAAAGGTACAAAATGTTCTAATTCCATGTTTTTGAAAAGGTACAAAATGTTCTAATTTCATGTTTTTAAAAAGGTTCAAAATGTTCTAATTCCATGTATGTGAAGAAGTGCAAAATCTTTAAATTCCATGTTTTTGAAAAGGTGCAAAATGTTCTAATTCCATGTTTTTGAAAAGGTGCAAAATGTTCTAATTCCATGTTTTTGAAAAGGTGCAAAATTTACTAATTCCATGTTTTTAAAAGGTGCAAAATGTTCTAATTCCATGTTTTTAAAAAGGTGCAAAATGTCCTAATTCCATGTTTTTGAAAAGGTGCAAAATGTTCTAATTCCATGTTTTTGAAAAGGTACAAAATGTTCTAATTCCATGTTTTTGAAAAGGTGCAAAATGTTCTAATTCCATGTTTTTGAAAAGGTGCAAAATGTTCTAATTCCATGTTTTTGAAAAGGTGCAAAATGTTCTAATTTCATGTTTTTGAAAAGATGCAAAATGTTCTAATTCAATGTATTTGAAAAAGTGCAAAATGTTCAAATTCCATGTTTTTGAAAAGGTGCAAAATGTTCTAATTCCATGTTTTTTTAAAAGTGCAAAATGTTCTAATTTCATGTTTTTGAAAAGGTGCAAAATGTTCTAATTCCATGTTTTTGAAAAAGTGCAAAATGTTGAAATTCCATGTTTTTGAAAAGGTGCAAAATGTTCTAATTCCATGTTTTTGAAAAGGTGCAAAATTTTCTAATTCCATGTTTTCGAAAAGGTGTAAAATGTTCTAATTTCATGTTTTTAAAAAGGTACAAAATGTTCTAATTCCATGTTTTTGAAAAGGTACAAAAAGTTCTAATTTCATGTTTTTAAAAAGGTTCAAAATGTTCTAATTCCATGTATGTGAAAAAGTGCCAAATTTTTAAATTCCATGTTTTTAAAAAGGTGCAAAATGTTCTAATTCCATGTTTTTGAAAAGGTGCAAAATGTTCTAATTCCATGTTTTTGAAAAGGTGCAAAATTTACGAATTCCATGTTTTTAAAAGGTGCAAAATGTTCTAATTCCATGTTTTTGAAAAGGTGCAAAATTTTCTAATTCCATGTTTTCGAAAAGGTGTAAAATGTTCTAATTTTATGTTTTTAAAAAGGTACAAAATGTTCTAATTCCATGTTTTTGAAAAGGTACAAAATGTTCTAATTTTATGTTTTTAAAAAGGTTCAAAATGTTCTAATTCCATGTATGTGAAAAAGTGCAAAATCTTTAAATTCCATGTTTTTAAAAAGGTGCAAAATGTTCTAATTCCATGTTTTTGAAAAGGTGCAAAATGTTCTAATTCCATGTTTTTGAAAAGGTGCAAAATTTACTAATTCCATGTTTTTAAAAGGTGCAAAATGTTCTAATTCCATGTTTTTTTAAAGGTGCAAAATGTCCTAATTCCATGTTTTTGAAAAGGTGCAAAATGTTCTAATTCCATGTTTTTGAAAAGGTACAAAATGTTCTAATTCCATGTTTTTGAAAAGGTGCAAAATGTTCTAATTCCATGTTTTTGAAAAGGTGCAAAATGTTCTAATTCCATGTTTTTGAAAAGGTGCAAAATGTTTTAATTTCATGTTTTTGAAATGATGCAAAATGTTCTAATTCCATGTATTTGAAAAAGTGCAAAATGTTCAAATTCCATGTTTTTAGAAAGGTGCAAAATGTTCTAATTCCATGTTTTTTTAAAAGTGCAAAATGTTCTAATTTCATGTTTTTGAAAAGGTGCAAAATGTTCTAATTCCATGTTTTTGAAAAAGTGCAAAATGTTGAAATTCCATGTTTTTGAAAAGGTGCAAAATGTTCTAATTCCATGTATTTGAAAAGGTGCAAATTTTTTTTATTCCATGTTTTTAAAAGGTGCAAAATGTTCTAATTCCATGTTTTTGAAAAGGTGCGAAATTTTCTAATTCCATATTTTTAAAAGGTGCAAAATGTTCTAAATTCCTGTTTTTAAAAAGTTGGAAAATGTTTTAATTATATGTTTTTGAAAAGGTGCAAAATGTTCTAATTAAATGTTTTTGAAAAGGTGCAATATTTTCTAATTCCATGTTTTTGAAAAGGTGCAAAATGTTTTAATTCCATGTTTTTGAAAAGGTGCAATATTTTCTAATTCCATGTTTTTGAAAAGGTGCAAAATGTTCTAATTTCAAGTTTTTAAAAAGGTGGAAAATGTTCTAATTTCATGTTTTTAAAAAGGTGCAAAATGTTTTAATTCCATGTTTTTGAAAAAGTGCAAAATGTTGAAATTTCATGTTTTTGAAAAGGTGCAAAATGTTCTAATTCCATGTTTTTAAAAAGGTGCAAATTTTTTTTATTCCATGTTTTGAAAAGGTGCAAAATGTTCTAATTCCATGTTTTTGAAAAGGTGCAAAATTTTCTAATTCCATGTTTTTAAAAGGTGCAAAATGTTCTAAATTCATGTTTTTAAAAAGTTGCAAAATGTTCTAATTCTATGTTTTTGAAAAGGTGCAAAATGTTCTAATTCCATGTTTTTGAAAAGGTGCAATATTTTCTAATTCCATGTTTTTGAAAAGGTGCAAAATGTTTTAATTCCATGTTTTTAAAAAGGTGCAAAATGTTCTAATTTCATGTTTTTGAAAAGATGCAAAATGTTCTAATTCCATGTATTTGAAAAAGTGCAAAAGGTTCAAATTCCATGTTTTTGAAAAGGTGCAAAATGTTCTAATTCCATGTTTTTTTAAAAGTGCAAAATGTTCTAATTTCATGTTTTTGAAAAGGTGCAAAATGTTCTAATTCCATGTTTTTGAAAAAGTGCAAAATGTTGAAATTCCATGTTTTTGAAAAGGTGCAAAATGTTCTAATTCCATGTATTTGAAAAGGTGCAAATTTTTTTTATTCCATGTTTTTAAAAGGTGCAAAATGTTCTAATTCCATGTTTTTGAAAAGGTGCGAAATTTTCTAATTCCATATTTTTAAAAGGTGCAAAATGTTCTAAATTCATGTTTTTAAAAAGTTGGAAAATGTTTTAATTATATGTTTTTGAAAAGGTGCAAAATGTTCTAATTAAATGTTTTTGAAAAGGTGCAATATTTTCTAATTCCATGTTTTTGAAAAGGTGCAAAATGTTCTAATTCCATGTTTTTGAAAAGGTGCAATATTTTCTAATTCCATGTTTTTGAAAAAGTGCAAAATGTTCTAATTTCAAGTTTTTAAAAAGGTGCAAAATGTTCTAATTTCATGTTTTTGAAAAGGTGCAAAATGTTCTAATTCCATGTTTTTGAAAAAGTGCAAAATGTTGAAATTTCATGTTTTTGAAAAGGTGCAAAATGTTCTAATTCCATGTTTTTAAAAAGGTGCAAATTTTTTTTATTCCATGTTTTGAAAAGGTGCAAAATGTTCTAATTCCATGTTTTTGAAAAGGTGCAAAATTTTCTAATTCCATGTTTTTAAAAGGTGCAAAATGTTCTAAATTCATGTTTTTAAAAAGTTGCAAAATGTTCTAATTCTATGTTTTTGAAATGGTGCAAAATGTTCTAATTCCATGTTTTTGAAAAGGTGCAATATTTTCTAATTCCATGTTTTTGAAAAGGTGCAAAATGTTTTAATTCCATGTTTTTGAAAAGGTGCAAAATGTTCTAATTTCATGTTTTTGAAAAGATGCAAAATGTTCTAATTCCATGTATTTGAAAAAGTGCAAAAGGTTCAAATTCCATGTTTTTGAAAAGGTGCAAAATTTTCTAATTCCATGTTTTTTTAAAAGTGCAAAATGTTCTAATTTCATGTTTTTGAAAAGGTGCAAAATGTTCTAATTCCATGTTTTTGAAAAAGTGCAAAATGTTGAAATTCCATGTTTTTGAAAAGGTGCAAAATGTTCTAATTCCATGTATTTGAAAAGGTGCAAATTTTTTTTATTCCATGTTTTTAAAAGGTGCAAAATGTTCTAATTCCATGTTTTTGAAAAGGTGCGAAATTTTCTAATTCCATATTTTTAAAAGGTGCAAAATGTTCTAAATTCATGTTTTTAAAAAGTTGGAAAATTTTTTAATTATATGTTTTTGAAAAGGTGCAAAATGTTCTAATTAAATGTTTTTGAAAAGGTGCAATATTTTCTAATTCCATGTTTTTGAAAAGGTGCAAAATGTTCTAATTCCATGTTTTTGAAAAGGTGCAATATTTTCTAATTCCATGTTTTTGAAAAGGTGCAAAATGTTCTAATTCCATGTTTTTGAAAAGGTGCAAAATGTTCTAATTCCATGTTTTTGAAAAGGTGCAAAATGTTCTAATTCCATGTTTTTGAAAAGGTGCAAAATGTTCTAATTCCATGTTTTTGAAAAGGTGCAAAATGTTCTAATTCCATGTTTTTGAAAAGGTGCAAAATTTTCTAATTCCATGTTTTCGAAAAGGTGTAAAATGTTCTAATTTCATGTTTTTAAAAAGGTACAAAATGTTCTAATTCCATGTTTTTAAAAGGTGCAAAATTTTCTAAATTCATGTTTTTAAAAAGTTGCAAAATGTTCTAATTCTATGTTTTTGAAAAGGTGCAAAATGTTCTAATTCCATGTTTTTGAAAAGGTGCAATATTTTCTAATTCCATGTTTTTGAAAAGGTGCAAAATGTTTTAATTCCATGTTTTTAAAAAGGTGCAAAATGTTCTAATTTCATGTTTTTGAAAAGATGCAAAATGTTCTAATTCCATGTTTTTGAAAAGGTGCAAAATGTTCTAATTCCATGTTTTTGAAAAGGTGCAAAATGTTCTAATTTCAAGTTTTTAAAAAGGTGCAAAATGTTCTAATTTCATGTTTTTGAAAAGGTGCAAAATGTTCTAATTCCATGTTTTTGAAAAAGTGCAAAATGTTGAAATTTCATGTGTTTGAAAAGGTGCAAAATGTTCTAATTCCATGTTTTTAAAAAGGTGCAAATTTTTTTTATTCCATGTTTTAAAAAGGTGCAAAATGTTCTAATTCCATGTTTTTGAAAAGGTGCAAAATTTTCTAATTCCATGTTTTTAAAAGGTGCAAAATGTTCTAAATTCATGTTTTTAAAAAGTTGCAAAATGTTCTAATTCTATGTTTTTGAAAAGGTGCAAAATGTTCTAATTCCATGTTTTTGAAAAGGTGCAATATTTTCTAATTCCATGTTTTTGAAAAGGTGCAAAATGTTTTAATTCCATGTTTTTAAAAAGGTGCAAAATGTTCTAATTTCATGTTTTTGAAAAGGTGCAAAATGTTCAAATTTCATGTTTTTGAAAAGGTGCAAAATGTTCTAATTCCATGTATTTAAAAAAGTGCAAAATTTTTAAATTCTATGTTTTTGAAAAGGTGCAAAATGTTCTAATTCCACGTTTTTAAAAAGGTGCAAAATGTTCTAATTCCATGTTTTTGAAAAGGTGCAAAATGTTCTAATTTCATGTTTTTGAAAAGGTGCAAAATGTTCTAATTTCATGTTTTTGAAAAGGTGCAAAATGTTTAAATTCCATGTATTTGAAAAAGTGCAAAATGTTCAAATTCCATGTTTTTGAAAAGGTGCAAAATGTTCTAATTCCACGTTTTTAAAAAGGTGCAAAATGTTCTAATTTCATGTTTTTGAAAAGGTGCAAAATGTTCTAATTTCATGTTTTTGAAAAGGTGCAAAATGTTCTAATTCCATGTTTTTGAAAAAGTGCAAATTGTTCAAATTCCATGTTTTTGAAAAAGTGCAAAATGTTCTAATTCCATGTTTTTGAAAAGGTGCGAAATGTTCTAATTCCATGTTTTTGAAAAGGTGCAAAATGTTCAAATTCCATGTTTTTAAAAAGGTGCAAAATGTTCTAATTCCATGTTTTTGAAAAGGTGCAAAATGTTCTAATTCCATGTTTTAAAAAGGTGCAAAATGTTCTAATTCCATGTTTTTGAAAAGGTGCAAAATGTTCTAATGCCATGTTTTTGAAAAGGTGCAAAATGTTCTAATTCCATGTTTTTAAAAAGGTGCAAAATGTTCTAATTCCATGTTTTTGAAAAGGTGCAAAATGTTCTAATTCCATGTTTTTGAAAAGGTGCAAAATGTTCTAATTTCATGTTTTTGAAAAGGTGCAAAATGTTCTAATTCCATGTATTTGAAAAAGTGCAAAATGTTTAAATTCCATGTTTTTAAAAAGGTGCAAAATGTTCTAATTCCACGTTTTTAAAAAGGTGCAAAATGTTCTAATTTCATGTTTTTGAAAAGGTGCAAAATGTTGAAATTCCATGTTTTTGAAAAGGATCAAAATGTTCTAATTCCATGTTTTTGAAAAGGTGCAAATTTTTTTTATTCCATGTTTTTAAAAGGTGCAAAGTGTTCTAATTTCATGTTTTTGAAAAGGTGCAATATTTTCTAATTCCATGTTTTTGAAAAGGTGCAAAATGTTCAAATTCCATGTTTTTAAAAAGGTGCAAAATGTTCTAATTCCATGTTTTTGAAAAGGTGCAAAATGTTCTAATTCCATGTTTTTGAAAAGGTGCAAAATGTTCTAATTCCATGTTTTTAAAAAGGTGCAAAATGTTCTAATTCCATGTTTTTAAAAAGGTGCAAAATGTTCTAATTCCATGTTTTTGAAAAGGTGCAAAATGTTCTAATTTCATGTGTTTAAAAGTTTAAAATGTTCTATTTACGTATTTGTTAAAAGTGCAAAATATTCTATTTAAATGCTTTCAAGACATAGTTAAATATTTTTGTAGATATTGTTTTTAGCTACAAATGGATATGGGTCATTTTCGTTCTTCACAGACGATATTCTTAAAAACAGGAATATTCTAGCTCACTGTTTTCAGTTTTTAGTGAATAACAACCTATTTCCTGGTAATCTAACTGACAATAAAGTAGTTAAGTTAAACAAGCCTACATCAAAGCTGACGTCTACAATTAATACATTTGTAAGTCTTAAGTGTCAACAAAAAACCAATATGCCTAATTAAATTTCAATATCTACTGAAAACAAATTACGTATTGTTACCCTTTTTGCAATTATTCTACATAACACAGCAAAAAACTGTCATAGTATTACAGTGACTAGTGACTAATAGTATTCTTCTTTTAACCATTCCAGAGTGAGCGTATGTTTTTAATCGTAGTGGACATCACCTTGAATTCCTTGTTTCTAATATATAATCTTAAGCAAGAACTGAAATATGTTAGCGTATTAAACATAGTTCATCCAGAAAGTTAATAAAATGTTAACTAAAGAAGAGTTCGGAACAAATCTGAAAGTATTTAAATTATTTCACAACTTAACATTTATCCTTTTGACGAGGGTTTACAATCCGGAAAAATTAAAATGAAAAACCCGGTACTTCAAAGCGCCTTATGGGGATTTTATTTTATTTCGCACTTTTATTCCTCTCCTTAGTTTACATTAATGATTAATGCTAGATTTGTTCAGTCGTTGCTCTTTCTAAAATATTTCGTCCTACAGCACTTTCCAATTCACTTTACTTTTTGTTTTGGTTTTGACATGATTTGTTACTTGACCTATTCAATGTTTCTAAAATGGGCGGAAGTCACTGTTGGGGTATTTAACCAAATATTCAAATATCCGTCCAATATTTCTAATTCATATAAAAGTATGTTCATAGCATTAAGACCTGAATGATTTTGTGCACTCCACTGTGTATATTGCATTTATTTTTTATTTAGCTGCTCAAAATGTGGTCCGGAAATCGATTCGAGAATTCAGCTTGATGAAGCTCTTTGCACTCTACTTTCCATTCGTCATTATTTTGGATTCATTTCTACTGCTTTGCCTCTTTTTGTATGACTCTTCGCTCAAGTTTTTTCTTTATTCTGCACTTGGAGAAAGCCACAAGAATTTTGTCGCATTTTCCGTTTTATTTCTTGTGAAATTTTTAATTATACTTTTTTGGATCACCGCGGGACTATTTATTGTACTTTTGAAAATTTTATTTTCAATAAACGTAGATTTCAAAATTAACACACTTCTGCGCAGACTTAAATCCTACTCTGACAGTCTTAAAACTGAATCGAAAGCTTCACTATCGTTTAAATTAAAATTATACTTCACATATACGGAGTGTAGGAAAATAGGATTGTCAATTAACTATTTTAACCTGAGCACTTCCTATATTATTTTCTTTTTTAAAAATGAATTTATGGCAGCATTTATAATTGGTTTTGTTTATTTCATAAAATTTCCAACGGTTGATCCGGTGGCAAGCATTTTTGCTTGTTTGACGCCAGTCATTGCAGTTACAATCTTTATGTCTCTGTACGACAAGGCTTTTAAAATTCCTGAAAATATCAAAAACCTTAAGTTAAAATTGCTTCTGCTAGGCGGTCAGTGTCCTTGCACTACTTGTGAACAGCGCTATTTTTTTCGGCTGTTATTCAATTCTGTGAGAGATGTTGGGGTGAGACAGGGAGAGTTTCGGACGATGGAACGAGAGTCCACACCCTTGTTTTTGGATTTTGTAATTCGTTAATGTAGCTGGGCTGTTAGTTTTTCTTCGTTAGCAAAATTTGCGGCCTATGGAGCCACACTCAGCAATATATGAAGCAACGGGAGCACGAACATAATATGTAGAAATTTGGATGTTAAGTTTAAGGATTATTGGTTAAAATTAAGACTTTTAAATAAGCAAAATTTATTCTGCGGTGGTTATATCGCTAATATATTAATTTAAGTGTAATAAAATTTAAACAAAGTAAGTTTTTAAGGTTTTTTTTGTGAGACGGACTGTATAGATATGGCCCTACTAGTTATTATATCCTCAAAAAATTGGTACTGCCTATTGTACTATGCGAAAGATCTTTCACTTATTTATTAGGTCATAATTGAGTCTCATTGATAAATATCAAACTAAACTGCCGATCGGTCTATTTGACCTGTAAGTTGTATTTATTCCGTTTGAATGAGAAGGGTTAAACTCACCAATTTGGAAGTGAAAAATACTTTTCCCTTCAAATTAGAATTACGAAACACTCTTTTTTTGGCTTTACGTTGATATATTAAATATATTTTAATACTTATTGTAATTACGGGAATGGGGCACTTAAAGAATAAGCATATTTACTCATAACCCTACTACGCTTCAAATACAAGACTGGTCTCTGTGGTCTCGACCGTAAGCAGTAATGTTTTTTTATACAGCTTAAACATTTGCATTTTTAATACAGGACTTTATTTTTTATGGATAATAAAACTAGTTTTAGTGAGCAGTACTTATTACTTTACCAATTTCAGCAACGTTATAAAATAATTCGTCTCCTACTTTAGTATGCTCGCGATCAAACTTTAAATAGCTGTAAGCTGTGTTTGCTGCTAAGTTTGATCTACTAAAACTGGAATTACCTGATAGCAATATTTGTCCATGTTAATCCCTTATGCCAATAATTATGTATTTAACAAAACACACTAAATTGCATTAAATTTAAGCTTTACCTAGTTGCACGAGCGACTGTGGTTTTGTACTTAACGTGTGTTATTATTTGATTTATTAGCTTGTACATTTCTTTTGTACCTATCAAGTAGTTTAAGTGGTTGAACAAAGCTAAATAGACTTGATTACAAATGGAACAGTTTCGTAATGCGCATTCTGGGAATGGAAACCAACTACTGGGGGTATAGCTCAGTGGTAGAGCATTCGACTGCAGATCGAGAGGTCCCCGGTTCAAACCCGGGTGCCCCCTGTATAAATTTTGCAAAAAAGTATTTCCCTATCAGTTTTGTAAAAAAAAAACTATTCAAACTCACTTAGGTGTGCTATAGCAGACAGCTAATTTTTACACTCGTAATTTTTAATGTTCTCCTAAACGCAATTAGAAGACGTACAAGATCAAGAATGCTTGGCTGACACGTAATTATTTCATGTTTTTTTTCTAACAGTTTCGCTTTGAGCTCTAAATTAGAAAATCACATATCAGTTTAACAATAGAATAAAAACCTATTGAATTTAATAATTTAATTCAATGTCAGCATGGCAATATTAATAGCAGTAATATATTTTGTAAATATCAAATTCAAATTCAATAATTTATTTGTTGTTTGCTTATGGGTAGCAGTTTCTAGTTTCTAGCAGAACTCCTTGACTAAAGGTGCACGGTTTAAATCTTCATGTAACTTGAGACTTCAAGATTCAAGTTCAAGTACTTGCAAACTTGTAATTTTTCAGTTATTTTGAAGTACTGCTGGCCACTGGGCTAAATTAGTAATTTGTTCTTTGAAATTAATTCACATTTGTGTAAGTAATCTGTAATTAACTTAATGTATCCTGCTTTCAAAAATTACATTTCATAGCTTAAACTTACATTCAAGTGTTGTAATCGTGAATTTGATCGAACAGTAATTAAACTTATTGTATGTCCAGTTGTCCAGCCAGTTTTAATAATTTCAACAATGAGTAAGCTAGTCTTGTATGCTTACAATTTGAGTTCATGTAGCTGGCGAGTTCGTACTGGTAAGTGGAAATAGACAACAATGAGTAAACAATTATTGTATTATTTTTTATATCATTCATTAAGTTGTGCAGTTACATACTTAATCGTAGTACTAACCCAGTAATCATTTGGTGATTTCGAAATGTGATTGGTAATTAATTATTTTTTTTTTAATTTGCAGCCTTAGCCTACAAAGGTATTCAATACGATGTAAAGTCAATCAAGTCTAAGGTAATTTTAAACAGTTTATTTTAGGAATATTCATTGCATAAATATTATAAAATATGTTGATTATTTACGATTTATTTAATTAGGGGTTTTTAAAATTAATGCTTGCTGCAATTCTTAAATGTCTCTTTTGAGTATGTATTCAACTATTCAGTATTTATATAACGGAAAATGATTGTGCTATTGTACGACAATCAACAGAGAACCAAAGAATTTTTAGCGATAAATCCAGCAGGCCAAGTCCCGGTGCTCAGTGTTGATGGATTTATTATAGCAGAATCGGTGAGATCTATTTTGATTAATTTTGTTATACAGTTTTATTGTGGTATTTTTGGTATTTAGAATATTGCCCAATTAACTCGCTGTTTCAATCTGAATTTATTACTGATTGCTTCGATAACATTTTCTTATTGAATTTGTTAAGATTCGCTTATTGCAATTTTAAATTAATACTTTTGAAGCACCTAATTGAAGAGTAAACTTTGAATTTCAGTTAGCAATTCTGGAGTATTTAGAAGAGAGGTTTACGGAAAAGCCATTATTACCAAAGGATCTTTGTCACAGAGCTAAGGTTAGCAGTTACGGAATATTTCTACATAAATTTTTTACAAATATTTATCAAGGGGTATTTAAGTACTCATCGAACTAATGGGAATTTGGAAATGAGTTATTTGTTGTAAATAATATAATCTAACATTATAGTATTTGCTTCTGTCCTTCTAGTTCTAATTATTTAATTTGCAATAAAAGTTTGCCGTTTATCTAAATGTCGCACACATTTTTTTCCAAAATTTGCAACGAAATCGATGTAATATTTGCTCAGCACTCGTTTGAATTCAATATTAGGTTTTTTTTAAATTTGGCAGGTGCGAGAAATTTGTGAATTTATTGGAAGTGGAATTATGCCTCTTCAGGGTCCACGTGCGGGTGCCAGATACAGTGAAGATCCGGAAAAGCAGCTTGAGTGGAAGCAGTTTTGGATTAATAGAGGATTCGTTGGTAATTAAAACTAAAGCAAATACTACAGGCTTCAATATTTAATAGGCTTACAGCTTACGCACGCTCCATCTGAATAGATATAATCACGCTGGTTTTTAATATTGCCTTAAAACCTTTGTTCCCGTAATAGCAAATCCTAAAAACTAGAAATGACCTGCTAATATATTTTATACTTCCTATGATTATTATTCTTATAGCCCTAGAACAAATTTTGAACCAAACCAGCGCGGATGGGAAATTCTGCTTTGGAAATACCTTCACTACTGCTGACTGCTGCCTGGCTCCACAAGTTTACAATGCATTTGAACGGTAATGATATCAGATATAAAGGATAAACTTATGCGATTAGAAATTAAATAATTATTCAACCATAAATGTATATACTGCACGATATCGTCAGTGAAGAATCGAAATGACCCATTTTTATTTTTTGCTCAAAACAAAATGCACTATTTACAAAATGTTAAGATATCAAGTTCCTTAAAGCATATAAATATATTCAAAAACACACAAATAGAATATTTTGCACATTTCAAAAACGTGTTAATAGATTATTTTGCACTTTCTAAATACGTATAATTCAAATATTTTGCACTTTCTATAAAATGTATAGATGAAATATTTTGCACTTTCTAAAAACGTGTAAATGGAGCATTTTGCACTTTTCAGAAACTTGTTCATCACATTTTACGCATCTACCTGAAATAGCTTATTTCACGTGGCTCATTTTAGTCTTGAAATAGCTCAAATTGGGTATGGACCATTTTGCTTCTTCACTGACATTTCTTTTGAGTAGTAAGTGTTATGAATAAGTCAATTTTATCCAAACATTGTTGTAATTTAATGTACAAAGTGCAGCCTAAATTGTCTGATTATGTATTTATTAAGTATGTATTTATGCATAATAAGGGCTTCAATATTAATCACTAATTATAAATTCTCATTTTTTGCAATCTTGCAGGTTCAGTGTTGACATGACGCCGTATCCGAAAATTCATGGTATTTACAATGAACTCATGAAGCTTGAGGAGGTAAAAATGGGCCATCCAAATAATCCACTTTGAAAAGCTAAAAAATGTCACAATAATATATACACTAGTGTGTGTGCCTTATTATTAGGTAATAAAAAAATCACGATTGTGTATACTATTTATACCAAAGCACAGATGTACGTCACGAAAGCATAATCCAACGATAAGTAATTAATGAGAATTACTTAAATAACCTCTTAGATTTAATTAACATACTTAGGCAATCACTGTTTTGTATTGGAGAGTCGTCGTGATCAGAGTGATAATTATGTACCTGTAATAATGTAATTGTCCTCAGTCGTATTTTGGGGACACACTTTAAAGTTTAAATTGTGATATATTTAATTTTTGTGATTTCTTGTTCTTGCTGAAAATTTGCCCTATACTAACATCTCCCGTATTAGCTTTCACGGGTTTTAACTTGATAATATCAAAATAATACTATATTGTTACCTTGTATACAACAATATTTTATACATTTTAATATTTATTTAAACGTAAAGATTTATATTGAAAGTGGAGTGGCAATTAAATTCAAAATTCAAACTTCCATATAAGAGTGAGTCGTAAATAGTAAAACACATAATTAGTTCTCATTCTCGTTTTAATCCTAATGAAACCAACCTATAAGGAATGTACAGCAGTAAACGTAGGAACATCAAATTCTATTACTAAAAAAAATATAAAAAGAGAAAAATAGGAGCAAATTACAAATAAAATACCAGAGTCTCTTATCGTTATAGTGAGTTCAAGTTCGTGTTAAACACTGAAATTATAGGCGGGTAAAAATGGCTTGTTTTGTGCTCCCGCCTATATAATTGTTATGAGCGTTGAATTATTGAAATCCTCGGAGAGGAAGTTCAATATTTGTAGAAAAGAATGATTTGTTAAATGCTCATATGGTAATTGTGTGGCTTGTACTTGTATGATATACACATATGTAAAATCTCGGAGAGATAGTTACAGTGTATAGTAATTCTACATGTAAAAACCTCGGAGAGGTAGTTTACTGTGAATATTTTATGAGAATAAAATTGATGTTTCTCTGTCAAGTGCCAATTGAATTGTGTGCTCTCTTTATTTTTCATTGTATAATTTGGATGAATTGTTTAAAATTAGGGGAGGAAATGGTGCTCTACTTAAATAGCAGAGTTGTCCAAAGTTCAGTCTTGGTGACAAAAATAAAGAGTATGTATATTGTATTGTATTGAATTTGTTAGTAATTTAGTTCTTATTGTTTTATGAATGGTGCTTCTGTTAGCAATAACAGAGCCATAAAAAAGAAAGGGACGAGTGGGGTGACTCGGTGCAACGTTCTTAATTGCAGTGCCTAAGCACGTACGGTCAGTGAGAACGAGCTGATGCAGAGATAATTCTCAGAAGGAGAATTATCTGCGTATTTGATTTTGTGTCTATGTAGGTATTTTGGTTTGTGTGGGCGGTAGTGGTGTCACTACCGCCCATTCATAGGAATGAAATAAAATATCTACAGATAGTTGGTTTTGAATGTTGTCAATTTTGTTACATATAATTTGATAAATGATTGCAGAATAATTTGTATATTATGTGTAATAATACCCTCCTCAGGGAGGCGCCTTTAAAGGAAAGACGCCTCTCTGTTAATTTTGTTTGTAATGATTGTAAGATTGAATTGTTGTGGGAGGTTTGTAATTTGTTGAGTTGTTGGGTTATTTGAAGATTATTTTGATGTTTTCTCCAGTATGTTGTAACGGTGGTGGTGACGGTGAGTCGCTGGAGGTGAAACGAGGAGATGGCTTAGGTGGAGAATTGTCCAAAAGAGTGGGTAGTGTGTCCATTTCCATCGATTTATCCTTGGTAGTTGGAGCTATCGCCGGTTGTCGGGTTGTGTTTCTCCATTTTGAGTAGATCGTCATCCAAGTGGTCCGAGACGCAAAGAGGATGAGTCCAAGGATAGTAAGAGCAAGTATAACTGTTGTCCATATGTAGATTGTGGTGTCCGATGAGAATGACGAATCCATCCAGGGAATAGAGTCCTGATTCCTGGACTCGGGAAATGTTCCGGTGAGATTGCTCATATTGAGTTTTGGAGTGAGATGCCAGTTGAGTCCAGCAAGAAACATGGGGTCTTCTCGTTCAATGAAGATCAGGTCCAGGATGTTTCCTCGAAAGGTTTGATTAAGAATCCTGAAGGTAGTGCTTATAGGTTGTGTGAAGATTCCATTGGGGCAGTCAGTGACGCGTGTATCTCCAATAGTAATCGGAAGGCCAGGGCAATATATGTAGTATTTTCCGTCGTAGGCCTTGACTTGTACATTGTCCTCTAAGTCATGAGGTTGTTGAGGTCGACAGTTGGTGAGAGTGTAAAACTCTTTCCCTCCTTGAAAGGTACTGCGTGGTCGACATTTTTGATGTGTTGTGGCAAGGACACGTTTTTTGAATTGTAACTCCAGGTCCGTGGCGTAGATGCAGTCTTCCTTGATGGAGATGAGGGCATTCATAGGGCCTGTATATTTTAGATTGCAAGTCCGATTGTTTTGAATTGTTATGAGTGTAAATGGATCGGCCTCCACGACAGTAAGATTTGTGTCGATTAGTGGGAGGATGAATTTGATGTTGGCTATCTCTAAGTCCGGGTCGAAGGTACAGGAGCGAAAATCCGCAAGTTCCATAGGGCAATCTGTTCCACATGGAAGTGTAAAGTTGAAATATGCAAAAAGGCTATCGTCCATGTCTCCCTTCTTCCAAAGTTTGTCAGTGCGACGTAGGATTTCTTGGCTTATTGTGAGCCGGGACATCAGATAGGCAATGGAGAATTCTAGTTCGACCATTTCAGTTCTCAGTTCATTGCTCTTGATTGTTAGGCTGTTCACTTGTCGTGCTAGATGGAGCATCTGTTGTCTTAAAATGTTGAGATGATTTGTGTCCTTGTTGACTTTTGCTTCCAATCTTGTAAAATGATGGGCCAAGTCGTTGATGTGGTCATGGTTGACTGTTGCTTGTTCATGTGCTTGGTAAGCCATGCCGAGGCCAGCACTTGTAGCAGCGAATATAGCAAGTAGGGCTATAGCTGTGAATACGAACCGTTTCGGGCGTCCGATTTGAGTAGGGCAAAGTTTTTGAAACGGGTCCAGAAAAATACGGCGGTATTCATCATTGCATTTTTTCTTGATATCAGAGAAATCCGTGTTGTTTCCTATTAGTAGTTTGCAAGGGGAAACTAACCGGAGTCTCAGATGGACAGAATTGTAACCAGTAACAGCGGGGTGGTCGGATCGTCTCCATATAATGGGTGGTGCATTGTCAAGTATTGTTGATTGTGACGATGGTAGAAGAGATAGAACACAGAGGGCAGTCATCGCTAGTGCGAGTGTACTAATCCCAGCCTTTGAGGATGATTTGTCAGTTGATGGGCGGGGTGTATTCTCCGTAGTTCTTGACTTCTTTTTGGGTTGTGCCTTGGTTTGTTTGTTCGGATTGACCTTATGTACTGTAGAGGCTATTTTGGGAGTGGTGTCCATTCGAGTGGTTGTGGCAGATGTCTTTTGGCGTTTGCGTGGTGACTCCGGGCGATATTCCTTGCGAGAGAATTTTGTAGAGGGCCGGGATCCACGTCGAGCGTCCCAGAAAGTTTTTAGAGCTTCTGGTGTCAATTGAGGATTGTATACCACGAATGGTGGTAAGACATCAGGTGGTGCAGAGTATGGTTTCCTTGGTTTGATTAGGATGGACTTAGATGGCGCCGTGGGTTGCACTTGAAGCACGCGAGGTGAGTCCGTACTAGGTTTGACCATACCAAAGCTGTGGAGCTTATCTTGTATCGAAATTTTTCCTACATGAGAGGAAAGTAGATGGATGGGTAGCAGGTTCCCATCTCTAACGTCCAGCGTGAGTCGATTGTCTTCGATTAATGTTTGTAGCCATTGTAGTGTGGACCTCATGTAGTCAGGAGCCTTGTCTAATTGGTCATAGATGAGCTTCCATCCAGGGTCACAATGTGTGCGATGTGTGAGCGGCATTTGAGGAGGTCTGGCTCCCAGCTCGACTAGTATGTTGTGAGTCCAAATGCCACGCCAGCTTACTTCATAGATTGCTCGTACTTCCATGGTTTGTTTTGGGTATGAGTGCATGGGTTCAACTGTAGAATTCCATGAGATGGCAGTGTCGTTTAGGGTTATTGCCGTTCCGATAGTACTTTTTGTAATGCGGTCACAGGTTAGTCCTGAGTGTGACATCAGTACTATTTCCATCGGAGTCTCCAATTTTGAGTGATATTGGATACAGAAAGATTCATTGGTGATCAGATATCGTAGTATGCCGATGGCTGCATCTGTGTGAGTCCGGAAGTGGGAAGTAAATTTTAAAGCTAGGCGTTGTACTGCTAGTAGGATATCAGGTCTGGTACTGATAGCAATGTGATATAACCATCCAAGAACTCTGTGGTGGACACACTCATTGGTGGTGGTGTCAGCTATTTCCATAATATAGTTGTGTGACAGAGGTTCTGATTTGCCTTTTGGAGGTTCAATGATGTGTCGGTCTCTCAGGGTTTGGATGCGGGTTGTGCTGCTTATTTGTATCATGGCAGGATATATTGTGATGTCCATGCCGAACAGAGAATTGAACTGTTTTTCTTCATTAAGATGAAGAAATTCAATTTGATCCGCTAGATGGTGGAGTCCTTTAACATCAGTTGTAGTGACCAGTACGATTTCTTCATGCCAATAGATGAAGATACTTTGTTTGGTTGTACCCTTGGTATAATGCTTGATAAAGAGGTGAGGGACGTGGTCACTTTTTTGAAATTTGTCATCTATCAGAAGGGTTGATAGTGTTCTCTCAAATGTCTGGGAAGGTCGTCTTGGGTAAATGTTGAGACGACAGACAAGGTCTCTAGGGTCTTGGAGCCGGAATCCTTGAGGTTGCTGCATATAGGTGGGAGTCAGAGGTATCCCTTTTGATTGAAAGTTTTTGTCCAGCACGAATTTTTGTACATGCTTACCATATGTGGCAGCATCAGATAGAAGTAATCTGACGAGAGTGTAGTCCGGAGGTGTGGGGAACATATTGAGTTCAATGCCACGATGATCTCTAGAGCCAAGATTTAGAGCTAGTGTGGCCTTGAATTGACCAGTGGCAACATCTGCTGAGTATTTCCAGATGGGTTTGTGTAGGTTGTTGCTTGAAACCATTTTTGAGTCTACATGCGACCAAGTATCTTGTCCAGCCATGATCAGCATTGAGTGGCGCATGGCCGCTTTCCAATTGTCGCGATCAGAGCAGGTTATGGCATCCTCATAGTTTGTGGGGATGTGAATTGTTGGGATGGGCGCTTGCATGTCCTTTAGTGACAGAGCTTCATCAGTGTCCATTGTGTATTGAATTGTTTTGTGAATAGATTTCTTGGAGGTAGACTTGTTAGTTGTTGACATTTTTGTTGAGTTCCCAGGATAAGGAGGAGAAGACGGAGCGTAGCTTGTGGACTGATTAGACGGAGTGTCCTGGAGCCATCTTGCTACGGTATCCTTTTCAGGTTTAATTGTCGGCTTCTCCCTATATCTGCGGGGAACATCAGTGTCCTTGACCAGGGCTTGTAGGTCTAGGGGAGGAACATCTAGGCAGAGGACATCATCATTGAAATCGATGTCGCTGGGATCCAAGTGGGCAGTCCACATGGGATCTCGTTGGTAAGCAGGTTCAGGTGGGTTGGAGACTGGAGAGAATGCTGGTGAAGGGTCTTCAGCATCAGTAGGAATTGTAATTAAAAGATTTGCTAGAGAGGGAGAGAACTCTGTGGATGGTTCCTCCGTGTCAGTAGGAATTGTAATGGAGAGATCTGCTAGGCATGGTCCCTCCTCCAGTCTTGGTTGATGAACCGATTCGACTTCCTCATGAATGGCAGCTCTGAAGCAGCGTGCCATTGTTTGTGTGTTTAGTTGAATTGTGATTGGGGTCATTTCTTGATGACATGTGGACGGCTGTATTGTTTGCGCCTTGTAGAAAATCCACTTTCTTTGTAGCAACTCTCGAGGTGGTGCTATAGGTATGCGGGATGGAAAACAGTCTACGTGAGGCTCATAGGAGTATTGTCCAGTACATGAGTCGAAAAAGTAGGAACTGTGTTTAGTTTTGCTTCCATATCCCATTAGGTAACCTTGTCGGGTTTTTTCTGACATCTGTTTGTTCTTGATGTCCTTTATAAATGCCGGGGAGCCCCATATTTGAAGGTGGCAAATCCTTGGAACGGCTCTTTGTACGCATTGAATGGGAGTGATAATTTCCGTGTGATTTACTACCCGGTTGTGTATGTAGACCGCGGTATGGAAAGCATCTTCCCAGAATAAGTCAGAGATGTTGGCTTGTATCATCATGGCCATTGTTGAGTCTTTTAATTGGTAAGTTACCCGGTCCATTAGTCGTGTGTAAACCGGTGTTTGTCGGATCAGGTTGTACTGAATACTCCAGATGAATAGTGCATCGTCATCTATTGGGAGTAGAGAGTGAACTTCGATTGCTTTGACGTTGTATCCCCTGGAGTTAATCCATTTGATTGCTTTGGTGACTCCATTTTGAATTTGTTTTGTGTCACTTGGGGTGATGAAATCGACTTGTACATATTCAGAGGTAGCATCCATTACGAGAAGTGCATCTCTGTTGCCATGAGAAGAGGGAGTTGTTACTTGTACTATTTTTAGAATTAGAACATCTCCAATTAGCATTGGTTGATCAGGACCGTCATATGGTTTGTTTAAGTCCTCTGGAGGCGCTGGACGGCCTGGGCGACGACAGATGTCGCAGTGGGAGTCTTCTCCGAGAGTAACGGGATTGTTGCCAGGATTGACTAGGTCGTTGAGAATTGTGATTTCCAACCTTTTTTGTGAGATATGTCCAAGGCGTTCGTGCCAACGTTGTAGGACGGGGAATTGTAGTCCTATTTCAGTCATATCCTCTTTGAGGTTAAGGAGAGGGCGGAAAAGCATCACGAGTTGGCCAGGGTCATCTGGGCCCTGTTTAAATGTTTGACCAACTAAGACTTTTTGTATCACATTGATGAAGTTAGGTCCCTCTGGTGTACGCTGATTAGCAGGTACTAGTTGTATTGTTTCTCGGGTAAAGTAAATATTTTCGTTTCCACCCACATATGTAATGTTTTCTTGAAACGTTATACAGGACACGGAGAACAGGTTTGATGCCATAGGTACATACCATACACCATGAATGGCTAATGGTCTCCAATCATTCCCATCAAAGGCTGAGACGAGTACTGTTCCGTATCCTGGTGATTGAACCCAATTGCCATCTGCTAATGTGACACCAGTTTCTTTTTCGAAATTATAGTAACTGAAGAACCAGTGGATATTGCCACAAATATGGACTCCAGCGCCAGTGTCACAGGGCCAAATAAAGTGGTCCTGCAGGGATGAGTATCCTTCTTCGGGGATGACATAGGGTGTGGGTGTAGTTTTGATTGTTTCCCATTTATGTTTTTCTATGTCCTTCATTGTGGATATAATTTTGAAGACGTTCCCTTGTTGATCGGGTATTATTCTGAGGGCTTCCTTATTGAGTTTGGCGCGACGATAAAAATTGTCCATCGCAGACCGGAAGTCATCGTCAGGAACATTGTGACAGTTGATCATTGGGGGTGGTTTTCGTTCCTTATTTTGTGTTTCCTCTTGACCATTGGAAAGGTCATTGATTATTTGTCTTGTGGTTGAGTAGCCTTTTCGGTCTGGACGGACCATATATGCCGGTCTTAAGTCCCATTGAGGTGTCCGTTTTGCATTGTGGGGAAAAGGACGTGATTTCTTTGGAGATTTTGTGTTCCTCATCATTGTCTTATTGTCAAGGTTTGCTGGAAAGCAGCGGGATTCCAAAGAGCAGGCATGGTCCGGGTCAAATTTGAACGGAGCGACTCGTAAACTGTTGCGTGTTATTGGATTGTCTGGAACTTGGTAACATAGAGTTTGTGGATTGAAAGTCAATCCTTCTACGGCAGTCGGGATTTCTGCTTTGTGTTCCATAGTGTCCTGGTTAATATACAGGGTAGGTACATGATTGATTAGTTCATGTGTCCGGCTTCTCCATGTGCATTCGTCCATTGTGGAGTGGTCATCAATATTGTATGGACAGTGACACAAGTCTTGATCGCTTTGTACTGTGGCGCGAGTGTCGCGTATTGCCATGACAGCCGGTGTATTTGGTTGTATTAGATATTGTTCTATGTGAGCATATGGATTGTGACTCTGGAGAACAGTAGTTGTGATTGGTAATTGAGGAGTTACCCAATGACTTTTGAAATGACCATTTTGAGTAAGGTCATAATACGTCTTGATTGCTCTGTGTTGATTTGGATCAAGATGTAGAGGTGAGAAGCTTTGTTGAGGCGTCACAGATGATGTCCTTGGTGGGGTAGGGGGAGGGGTAGATTTTTTGTTTTTGCGTTGTTTTTGTTTTGTACCCTCCTGCTTGGATGTACCCGGGGTTGTACTGCTAGCGTTTTGCACCTGCTGTTGTGCTTGTGGTGACGGGTACCATGGTTGGTTTTCTATCCATTGATGAAATGATGCCACCAATGGTTGGTCCTTAGGATCGGATTGTCCAGATTCTATGACTCCAGTGAGAGTTTGTAATGTTTGTAGAATATACTGTGATTTTTCGGCTTGTGCTGTCCCTGGAGGTGGATGCCCCTCCTCTTTTTGTCGTTGTTGTACGGCATTGACCACTGGGTTGGGGTCTTTTTCAGAATCTAGATTTGTGCTTGGAGAGATTGATTGCTCTTTTCTTTTTGTGCTTTTTGGCGGTGTTGTAGACTCCTCGATCTCGCTCGATGTATCCAACGGTGCGCCAGGCGGCATTTCAGATTCTTGTGCAATGGCGTCTTCATCATCAGATTTGTCAGTAGGAGCCATTGTCTCTTTGATTGTTGGTTTGAATGTTGGGACAAGATTTTCAGGTATACATAGTCCTGGTCCGCATTTGTGGATTTTGGGAAGCAGGTTGAGATCCTGTTCTATGTGTCGGAATAGATAGCAACTAGTTGCTATATTATACACTAGGTATGGTGCCGATTTGTGTTGGGTAAGTGGATTTTTTGGTTGTCCACCGGGTTTCGGTCCGGGTCGTACCATGAAAGCATGAGACCGAACTTTGTTAGCGTTGTTGGTGACGACATCCACATTGCGGGGTAGAGGGTGTCTACCGTGATCCAGCGGGATATTTTCGTCGTCTGAGTCAGATGGATAGTAGTGGTCTGATTCCATCTCATTATTTGTGAGGTTGATGGATGTGGCTAATAAGGCTGTCGAAGACGCGCCTGCCCCTCCTTGACCTTGGTTGTTTGAACCGGGTTGATTGTCATCATTGTTGTTGTTGTTTTGGCGGCGAGATTGTGCACGACCTCGTCCGCGACCCCTGCCTCTAGTTCCAGATCCGTGTCCACGCATGGGGGATTGTTGGTAGAAGGGATTGGGTTTAGTTTTTGGTTTTGGTATTGGTATTTCTGTGGCTTTTGGATGGCCGAGCTTTTTGTTGTTGCATACGGCCTCACTATGCCCTATGTTAAGGCAGTGACCACATCTATCCGTATTTTGTACGGTGGCATTTGTATCCGTATTTTGTACGGTTGTATTGTCAATTGCTTGTTTAGATCCTCTGCCCATTGTTTTTGCTTTCTCTCGGTGGGCTTGTTGGGCTTGTCTGCGAAGAGGATTGTCAAAACGTCCACGTCGTTGCGTTTGCGCTGACATTGCTGTGACCGTCGGTTTTAGATTGCTGCCCTCCTCAGGTTCCAGTGTTGTGTCTGTTTGGCTCAATAGTGATTGGAGCTTTTCCTCTGTTTGGGCATCGTCTTCCAGGGCATACCATGTGACTAGAAAATGCTTATACTTGTAGGAGTCTGTGAGGGTCTTTAGAACTAGTGCTGTTGTGAGTCCATTGGGGACTTCTGCTCCAGCTTGTTTGCATTGTTCGCGTATGCGAAGTAATTCGGCTAAATAATTTGAGCCTGTGGTTTCCATTTTTAGATTGACTAGTTTGAGGAGTAGCTCCGTCCTTCTGGTGGGAGGAGTCTTTGAATATTGTGTTTGGAGGAATTTCATCATTGCTGCTGCCGTTGCATAGCATTGTAATTTCTGTGCTATATGTTGACTAACTGAGAGTAGGATGACTTCAATTGCCATTATATTTTGGTAGTCCCAGTCTGTTTGTGCTTTGACTTCGTCTGCCTGAGCCGGATCGGATGCCTGCTTTGTAATTTCAGGGCGTTTGGATGTGTCATCAAATAGTGATTGTAGACCGTTGAGTTTGGCTTGTTGGTCGAAACGGCTTTTCCAGTAGTCATAATTTTGGTATCCATTGAGTTTGGTAAATGTCAGTTGAGGCAAGCGAGCTATGGGATTTGATATGAGAGAGAGAGCTGCATTATGATCGCCTTGGGAACCCATTTCGGTGGGATCTGGGGTAGATTGACGTCTACGGATAAATTGGTCTTGGGTTGTAACCAGTAGATTAAGATTTTTTAGTTTTGTATTCCAATCCGCAGTTTTGTCGTCTTGTTCCTTGTATATCTGTTGTATAAAATGGTCGTAATATCTACACGTATAGGTATATTGTTTGGCGTAAAATTTTCTGGCTTCGTCAATTACTTCTCTCGGGGAAATGTTGTGCCACTCCCTTTCGTATTGTCCTTGTGAATTTGGTGTTTCAACTGTAGTATAGTAATCCTCACTAGGAAATGGAATTAATGCCGGGGGTTTTGGTTTTGGCTTTGTAAATGGTGATAATGTGATGTCGATATCACTTACTGACGGGGGAATTGATGCCTTCTTGGTGGCTTGTGACATATGGTTGAATTTTCAGTCCAGGGGGATGATCAGGCCCTCCTTAAGGTTATGAATTTTGATTTGGGACAAAATTCCGTCTTGGTCAGTTTTTTTGAATTAAATTGAATTTTTGCTTTGTTCCCCAGAAAGGACTGTATTGCGCCCTTTTTGAAAATAAATTCTCGAAGAGAAAGTTATTTTTTGTTGGATTTTGAATGGACGGTATTGCGCCCTCTTTGAAAATAAATCCTCGGAGAGGAAGTTATTTTTGTTGGAAGTTGTAGTAAAATCTCGGAGAGATAGTTACTAATGATTGTAGATTGTTATCCTGAAAAAAAAATAAGACTAAAAATGCAAATCCTCGGAGAGGAAGTTGCTCAGTCTGAATGGGAATTTTGTGCCCAAATTTATGGAATTTTAAAGTAAAACCTCGGAGAGGTAGTTACTAAAAATCAGAGGGTGATTGTGTGCCCTTTTAAAATTTTGTATTGGTAAATTATTGTAAAACCTCGGAGAGGTAGTTACTAATTTACGTATGGCTGGTATTGTGACTTTTAGTACCAGTCTTATGGATTATATGTAAAACCTCGGAGAGGTAGTTACTTTTAATCTCAGGGTTATTGTGTGCCCTTCCGAATCTTTGGTGAATTATTTGGCAAAATCTCGGAGAGATAGTTGCAATAATCACTGGGATCTTTGACTTTTGTTCCCGTTCGGATTTGTAATAAAATGAAATAAATCCTCGGAGAGGAAGTTATACAGATTATTATTTTTTGTTTGTCTTGTTGTTGCTCTCTTGTTTGTGTGAGAGTGGATCCAGGTGGAAATTGTAATTGTGAGAAGTGTATTGTTACTTCCTTCCTTCCTGGAGTCCTAGGAGTCTGAACTGCTGGCCAGTCAGTCAGATCCTTAAATCGGATTTCGGGTTGTCCTCTACAGGGTAGAGATGTGCATGATAACGTATAGGCGGGTAAAAATGGCTTGTTTTGTGCTCCCGCCTATATAATTGTTATGAGCGTTGAATTATTGAAATCCTCGGAGAGGAAGTTCAATATTTGTAGAAAAGAATGATTTGTTAAATGCTCATATGGTAATTGTGTGGCTTGTACTTGTATGATATACACATATGTAAAATCTCGGAGAGATAGTTACAGTGTATAGTAATTCTACATGTAAAAACCTCGGAGAGGTAGTTTACTGTGAATATTTTATGAGAATAAAATTGATGTTTCTCTGTCAAGTGCCAATTGAATTGTGTGCTCTCTTTATTTTTCATTGTATAATTTGGATGAATTGTTTAAAATTAGGGGAGGAAATGGTGCTCTACTTAAATAGCAGAGTTGTCCAAAGTTCAGTCTTGGTGACAAAAATAAAGAGTATGTATATTGTATTGTATTGAATTTGTTAGTAATTTAGTTCTTATTGTTTTATGAATGGTGCTTCTGTTAGCAATAACAGAGCCATAAAAAAGAAAGGGACGAGTGGGGTGACTCGGTGCAACGTTCTTAATTGCAGTGCCTAAGCACGTACGGTCAGTGAGAACGAGCTGATGCAGAGATAATTCTCAGAAGGAGAATTATCTGCGTATTTGATTTTGTGTCTATGTAGGTATTTTGGTTTGTGTGGGCGGTAGTGGTGTCACTACCGCCCATTCATAGGAATGAAATAAAATATCTACAGATAGTTGGTTTTGAATGTTGTCAATTTTGTTACATATAATTTGATAAATGATTGCAGAATAATTTGTATATTATGTGTAATAATAGAAATTGCCTAGCTATTTTGATATTTAGACTAAATTTTCCTTAAATAATTACATGTAGGTAAATCGTTTTTTGACGGCACCAAAATAAACGTATTTCCTTCCCTACATTCAAGTGAGCAGTATGTATGTAGCTTATACAAATTGTACTTCCATCTTCTCAAGGTCATATTAAATAATTATCATTATACTTTATTGTAGTACGGATTTTGAGCCAATTATAATTAGCGATCTTCTTGGCCGACTTCACTTAAGTACGGGCTGTTAGAGTTAAATTAACCAAATGTGCCTTACTGAAGCCTTTGAGTCTGGCAAAAATGTTTGTAGTGTACCTACTATAAATAAATAAATAAACAAGATGCTATATTTTGGATGGACACTACTTAATACACAACAATCAAACTCGTATTATTTTCCTCTTATTAAATGTAAACGGGCCATGTGAAAATGATTATGTACGTTGTAGTGTATGGTTCACTAGTGCCGATGCCGGCCGGGACCGGTTAATTTAATACAGACATACAGGTGGCACAATAATTACATTATAACAACTGAGACCGAACGAGGAAGGACGTATGTAATATGCGTCTACGTTCAACCAGTTTGAGTTGTAGGCCGTATAATTTATTATGTAACTTATCTAATTTTTTCCTCATTTAATTTGTTTTCAAGCCTAATTATATTATATTCGCATTCACTTTTCCCTTGACGGCGTCGTATGGAATATGGATTGAAACAGCGAGTAAGCAGACTAAGAGCAACAATGTGAAGTTATGAAAAAAATGCTGTTTCTAGTTTCTGAGAATGAAGTTCAAGCAGAAGCACGGGGCAACTCGACCGGCATCGGCAATCCGCACTCGTTGTCTGCATTCAAATATATATTAGGTATGTGATAACTAAAGTGAGCTTTAATGTATAATTATATTGACATGCCGCACAGCTAAAAGAAATAAATTCCCAAGCGAGAAGCAATGCAAGTAAGTACCTACCAACATAATACATATATCGTGTGTGAAGAAGCAAAATGACCCATTTACAATTTGAGCTACAATTAAAATGAGCTATGTCATACAAGCAAAATGAGAAACATGCGCAAAATCATAATTAGTAAACTTTGAAGGGCGCAAAATGTCGTATTTACAATTTTTTGAAAAGGTGCAAAATGTTCTAATTCCATGTTTTTGAAAAGGTGCAAAATGTTCTAATTCCATGTTTTTGAAAAGGTGCAAAATGTTCTAATTCCATGTTTTTGAAAAAGTGCAAAATGTTCTAATTCCACGTTTTCAAAAAGGTGCAAAATGTTCTAATTCCATGTTTTTGAAAAAGTGCAAAATGTTCTAATTCCACGTTTTCAAAAAGGTGCAAAATGTTCTAATTCCATGTTTTTGAAAAGGTGCAAAATGTTCTAATTCCATGTTTTTGAAAAGGTGCAAAATGTTCTAATTCCATGTTTTCAAAAAGGTGCAAAATGTTCTAATTCCATGTTTTCAAAAAGGTGCAAAATATTCTAATTCCATGTTTCTGAAAAGGTGCAAAATATTCTAATTCCGTGTGTTTAAAAAGTGCTCAATGTTCTATTTAAATTCTTTCGAGACCTATTTAAATATTTTTGTAGATAGTTGATATTGGTTTTAGCTAAAAATGGATATGGGTCATTTTGGTTCTTCACAGACGATGTATAGTTTAATCAAGACTTGAATGTGGTCTGTTCTATGCTTACAATTTATTAGTATGCTGATAAAATTATTAAATTATTTAATGGGAATGATGAGCACAACTCCAGAGGAATCTACATAGATAACGCAATACTACGTACTACATAGGTACCTATATACACATTGTCGTTCAGTCCACTCACTCACGATCACCTCACGGTTCAAACTTGTACATACTTATAATTGTATATCTCTAATAAGCGCACATATCTCATCGCTGCCGTAGCACGGTAGCATAGTAAAATGAATGTAAGCAAACATGACTCATTTAAGTATCAGTATACTTTTACGTAATTGTCAAATATCAAAACTATGCACACCTGGCCTGGGTAAATTTAATAAATTACTACTAAACAGTACATGCATCACTCAAACTCAAATTCAAATAACCACCAGCCGCTACGAAGCAAAATCCCGATATAATATGTTACTTGTACAGTGAATTAACAGTTACAGGTTAAAGCTACATTCTTTGCGCTACTTTTTGCTGTAGTATTAATTATTTAAATATTAGATATTTCTGTACTAAGGATAAGCACATATCAACAGTCAACAGTAAAATCCAAATTAGTTAATCTCTGCACATACCACGTATAATAAAATAAAAAATACCTACTCGATAACCCCATGCAACACATGGATATCAAAACGGAATTTAAAAAATAGAATTATTATATACGTACTATATGACTACTATGTTATAAATTCAAGGGAACTGCTAAGCAGTTTTGTTTTCAGTTTTTTCCTACAATTACTCGACAAAACGGCAGTCATTACATCGTACACCATTTTTGGTAACATTGCATTGGCCTAGGCCATGAAAACAAAATGTACAGTTAGCATTAAATTAAAGGAACCATCGTAATTAACTTAATAGTAGCTATAATTATAAAATACTTTAATAATTTAGTGCAATTTCTTACATGAGCGTACTTGCACTATACATTCTTGGGTAATTGCAATTTTGTCAAATTATACTGAGCAATTGTAAAATAATTTGAGCAGAATAATTATTAACTCTACAACCTTTACTGTAAGAAAAATCCTTTAAAATTACAAGCAGCTGAGGTAAAAGTAAATTGAAAAAAAATGCCTAAGATTTGGTAATCATACCTTTAGCATGTTTCTTTTGCTATTTTCTTCCGATTTAAAAAAAAACAGTGCAGTGCAGTGGCGAGATTAACTTTTGTTTCTGCCAAAAAAAAATAAACAAAAACAAACAATATTCATTAATAATGTAACGACATACAAAACATACCGCCAGAGCAAAGACTCAAATTGCGGCATATTTTTAAAACAGTAAATATAATATTTTGCATTTAAAAAAAACCATGCAACAAGTTAAAAATTCTGAACTTTTAGAAACATGTAAGTTGAATATTTTTGCACTTTTTGAAAACATAAAAATAGAATATTTTTCACTTTTTAAAAACTTGATGTTTTTAGTGTTGTAATAATATTAGAATTTTGAATAATAGGTATTTTATGTATAGTAGATACTATAGTATTAACATAAATAAGCAAGCTTAGTAATACAAATTTGTCATTGTTGCTGTTGCTGTTCTATCTCAATAGTACTTCTACTGTATTTTTGTCCCCTATTGTGTAATCCCCGATAAGCCGAGGTTTAACACTTTCCTTGTGTACGCATACATTTTGCTATTTATTATTTTTTCACAAGTCCAAAAGTCCAAAAAATAGTACTGTATCCCACACGTCGCCACTATAAGGATAATTTAGAGCACCATAATCCAAGGAATCCGAATAAATAGGGTCAGGAATGGAAAAATGTAGGATTTGTTGCATCTTCAAAGAAAACCTAGCAAATAAATAAATAATAAGGAAAGAGTTGAAATTATCATATATTGCAATATGAGTCAGAAATTAGATCCTGTAATTAATTGTAAAGTGCAGTTGCTCATGAGTTTTCCTGTATGTGTCTATGTCTAATGTGTTAAAGTTACAGGAGATTTTTTACGATGGAAGAATCTGCCTTTGATAACTACTTAATACTACCTATAGATTATAACTGTGGGCTGAAGAACGAGGACATCTCAGCAATATGTAACTATCTACACCGACACCGACACAGACAACGTGCAATTACACACAACGTCGATATGAGGACAATTTCTGATGGTGCAAAGCATAGCATCTGAAAAAAATAACAAAGAATTAATATAACTTAATGTGTTGATTATTTTCACAATTTTTAAGAATATGAAGTCCATGTACTGTAACCATAGATCCGTAGATACACGAATTTACAATTTTAGGAAATATATGATAATTTGCAGTGTGATTCAAGAATAAGAATACATTTATTCGCCTCAACTAAAATTTAATTAATTCATTTCTTGCCTTCTTTTTTCTTTGATAAATAAGCCAGAGTCAACGTCGTGCATTATGCAACTTGGGTATAAAAATCCAGTTCACATGAGTAATTACCCACAGTGTAAGACTTTTCTCGTTCGAACGGCTGAACGATGCCTCGCGAACGAAGCGCCGTTCTATTTTCCTGCGAAGGCATGAGCTTTCGATTGGAAAAGCACGAAGGCCGAGCTTTCGAGTCCGTTTCGCCCCCCGAAAACGCCCTCGCGCTTTGGGGTGGTGGAGCGTTTTACCATTAGGGAGTGAAGTTGACAATTTTTGCTGGCACAGGTAGGTAGGCAGTATGTATATCGTGAACACAGTATAGGAAGGATTAAGTATAGAAGGTACTATACTATAAAGGGTCTCACAGCTATAACGTCATACGAACTTCCTCAAATTCTGTCTAGCTAATGTTAGTGATAGGGTGTATTTTTTTCCAGACCCCACCTCCCTCAAACTTTATCACGTTATGATCTTAGAACCCCCATAGTATTAATGCTAATTAAATAAAAGCAGTTGTCAGACCGATTCAAAATATTTATGTATTTTAGTATTTTTAGTTGAGTGATTGAGTGTAATCTGTAAAACTAACAGTTGCTAAGGTGCGGCTGCATTGCTTAAACTGTGCATTCCTAAACCAAAATACTAAAATACCAAACCAACAGCAAAGCCAAACTGACAAGTGACGACCAATCACAAAGTAGGTCATAACTTCTAAAATTTCTAAAAAAGAAAAAAAGCTTTTAGTACTTACACAGAAAACTTAAAGTATTAGAGTTACAATTACAACTAAAATAAAGAGTTCTGGGTGTGTGGCAGTTTTTCTCAATACATAAAATAAAACACTTTAGCAGGATTGTTTTTCATATTTTTCTGCTTCTAGCTTCCTAATCCTAGGATCATCAGTCATCTAATCTATTCACTATTTATCGATCAGGTAACACATGTTCATATTAATTATAAAATTGTATTTTATAATATATTTATGTTTCGAAAATGATATTTATCTTTAGCATAACTTTAAAATTGTTATTGTTTGTGTTCGAACACCAAAAAAAGTTTTCAAACTGCTTAATTTATGCTACTTAGTTTGGTTAGCAACTTTTATTTACTCATTTCAGTGTATTATAAATAACACGATGATTTTTAATTATTACTTTTAGCTACCTGCATTGGTTTTTTATTTCAAAATCTGACCAAACATGGAAACCAATAATTCCCGTTCCTCATTGCCTGTGTTGCAACTTCAACCTACTTTGAAGCCTAAGCCTGTACAGACAATACTCAAGTCATCAGCTGCCATGTCGGCTAAATTGGAATTGGCTGATGTATATTCTGTAAAGCAAGATTTGCAATTATTAGGCAAAAAGAGGTTACAGAACGAAAAACCTGTTTCAGCTTCTTCAACTTCAAAATCATATTCAAAATTCACTAGTCGACAAGAGACAGAAACACATGATGGAAACCCTATGAACTTTTCATTTATATATGATCAAACTTCAGGAATGGAAAATATTTCAGCTGACGATATAAACGTGAGTATCCTTGCACACGACGGTAGTGAAATCAGTTCGGATCCATCGTTTAATGGACTCCAATCGCAAGACGAGAGGGGATTACGATCAAAACAAATACCCAGATACTTTACGGAAAAGATGCAAAATAACACCGACGCTCAATCCGGACCAGAACCACTACCTTTAACTCAAAATGATCAAATCAATATTGATTTTTTGACTTCGAGTCACACCGCAATATTAGCCGAATTATCTGCATCAAACAACAAAACCGAAGAAAAGGCCCAAGACAACAAATCAAGCAATGAGGAAAACAGCTTTGAATTGAGTTTTGACGAGTCCCGGGGTCAGGGTGCTGTTTTTTCATCAGGTGTACTCACATCCACATCTCCTGATCTGTTTCCTGATGACCATAATACCATTCCTAATCATTGTGATAATGAAAATAGGACATTTTCATGTGTCTCAACAAGTTCGTCCGAGTCGGATCTTGTTATTGACCTAAACTACAAGGGTGCTGAAACTAAATCTGGAGCTGCATCTTATTCTCCTACAACAACTACTACACCGGACTCTACGCCTACAGTCACATGTAACAACGGTAGCGGCATTGTTGCAAGCGCAAGCACTGCAGTTGCAGCCAAAACAGGAGCAGCGGCGGAAATTAATAGTTGTGTCCCCAGCCCCAAAACCAAAACTAACACCATTGACTTGGATTTAACAAACCTTGCTCTCGCCAAAAGAGGAAACCCGGAAAATTTATACGGTAAATCTAAATTCTATATGCTTTTGCGAATTACATATAACATAAATGCATAAATGTCACTTTAGTTTTTGTTGAAACTGTTGTCACCGTGTATGTGTCAATTTTAATTTAATTGCGTCAGTTGTTGACATTTTGTGGAATTTGATCATAAAAGCTAGTTTCGTAGTTGTATAGTAGGTGTAGTATTTTTCCCGTAAAGCTAGTAAAAATTGCGTTACAACAGTGCACTTTTGATTTTAAATTTTAAGGTTTGCTTGCTGGTTTCATCACAACCGGAAAAAAAAGTCGGAACCCTATAACTATCAATTTACATCAATGTTACAACTGTGACGGTACTTGTGTCCGCAACACCATAGCAGTTTCAAGTTCAAGTTCTTCAAAACCACTGAAGGTGACCACAAACGGTATAGAAATTCCTAAAACTTCAAGTGAATTGCAACCAATTTTAAATTCCCAGAATTCCAACAATTTAAATTCAGCAATTACAAGTGCTGTGGATCCCTGCAATATAATAAAACCAGCAACTTTTTCTCCTTACAATCAAATTTCCAGCAGCAGTAAAAGTTCATCTACTCTCGTGGAACCTGAAAGGTTGTTGACTACCCCTGTTTCACTGCCTTGTCAAAGTCAAATTAGTCAAATAGATGTTTTGAATCAGTCTGCTCAATCAAATGCTAAAAATCGTGGTAAAAACAATACCTTTCTAGTAAGTAACTTAACTGACCTGGACGGCTCAAATTTTCATGACCGCTATGTGAACAGTGCCAACGCTGAACACAACAACAATAATAGCACATTTGTGGTCAGAAATAGTAGTTTTCATGATCAGATGCAGATTCATGAGGGAGAGCACGAACAACATTTTTCAACAGTTGTTGATAGCGAAATATCTCCTATTACAAAACCTGCGTCAAAAATGTCAGATGCGGGGGTCAGCGTCATTGTACCGAAGCTACGAATTAAGCCCAGCAGCATGTCAAAAAGGAAACGAGGAGTCAAGCGTTCAAAGAGAAGGGTTTTGAAAACTAAACCCAAAAAGATAAAAGTTCAATCCAATTCTACATTAGATTCAGCTTCAGCTGCCACGGTCATTCAAGGCCAACAAGTTGTAGTTGTAGAAACCAACAACGCAGTACCAGGGGGATTACTTGGTGATTCTACACCTGACAGTTTGGCAGCTCCACTTTTGTCTCCCCACACTTCTGATGTATCTCCTTCCAGCCCAAAAAATCAAAATTCTGATGACGCTGAAATAGAAGAAGGTACTGTTGAACGAGCCAGTGATGAGGAAGATTTGTCTACCAACTATTTAGACATGTATAACAGCACAACACGTAAAAATACTAAGAATCCGAAAGTAGCAACAATTGGTAAGTCTTTGTAATTTTTTAGTACAATCTGTGTTCATACAATTATTTTTTAATCTATTTTTACTATCTACAATTGACATTAGTGAACTGCAACAGAATTTTGGAATGTTTTAGAATACTTTACTAGTGACTACACAATGTAATTTGAGATACCTATATTTTTGTTTTTCAGAATACAGTTGCAGGAAGTGCTCTTTTCGTACTATGTCGAGTGTCACCGTGGACCGAAAGTTAAAGGATCACTTTAAAAGGCACCAACGACCATCACAGTTCGAATGTTTGTATTGTTGTAAGCAATACTCTGCTATATCAAGCCGTACCCGTCACATATTGACATGTCGTAAGAATCCTAATCGGAATTCGCTTCAAGGTAATCAGATGCAAATGAGAGAAAATAAGCCCTCTAAAGCATCTAATTCTATTCGTAAGTCTAAGTCTAAAGTCAAACCCCACTAACTCCAGAACGTCACTAAAGCCAGTAAGGTAGAAAAATAGTATTAAATAATATTAAATATTGAACCATCCTATAATTATAATACTATCTTACTATGCTCTTGCGCTATGCAACAAGATCAAAAAAAGAATGAACTATATACAGTTAGGCTTAGGCATACTATTATTATTATTATTATTATTATAATATATTATTAAAGTTAAGTGTTTAAAAGACTTAAGAGACGTAAGACTTTAGTCGCTCACACGCATCATATAATCGTTATAATAAAATAAATCATGAATTATGAATTACATGATTAGTTAATGCATGCTACTGATTACTGATAAAACTGATAATCAGGTCAACAGGTAATCCAGTCAATTCTGAAATCGTGATTCTTGATATACCATAATCAAATTAGTCAATTATGAAATACAACTCGCACTCTAATTTACTGTTGACAGTGTACAATTTTAATTTAAAATTTTAACGTTTTGTTACGTGCGTTCTATTTTTAATTTCTGTATTGTATTGAAATGTGATTTGATTTTTGATTTATGTGATATCATTATAATAACTATAAGCGGTAATTATGTATTGTGGTACAAATATTAAATAATATGAATTACGAATTACGACTTAGTATATTATATTTTGATATTTTCAATGATATTTTGTGAACCTTTCAATCTTCAAATTTGTAACTTGTAGTAACAGCATGTAATATTTAATGAATTATGTTTATGATAAAAAATACTAAAATACACGCGTGTGAACTCGTGAACTGCACAAATTATGATAAATGAATTTCTTTAAATTTTAATAGGTTTAATTGTTAAATAAATCAATGTTTGAGGTTTGAACTACTTAGCTAAACCACATGAAAGTGTTTCAATCAGTTCATTTATTTTCTAGTTTTAATAATTTATTATTTCCATATTCACATAACAATAATAATTAGTACCTAAACATGCAGTTATAATAATCTTTTTGTCTTTATTTTCCAATGCCAGTCATTGGTTTATTTCATTTAATTTAAGATAGGTAGAAATGAATTCATTCAGTGGTTTTGTTAGACGTATTGTTGATAATTCAAAATTAATTCCTACGGCCTCATACGCATTGCAAATTCCAATTACATGTATCATCAAAATTAATTATTAAGTAATTTAAGCATTTTTAATAGTTTTATTTGTTGAGTTTGAGTTAGGGGAAAGTTGTAACACAAACTAAAACATTTGCATTTACAATATTTCAAAACTGACTGGGCCGACTTCTGTAATGTAAACCTAACGACTTCCGCCACTGCCTCTGGCTCTGCGTATTCGTCTAGCCCTGTTTATTGCCCACTGCTGCCTATGATGTTGGTAGTGTTCCCGAAGTATTCTAGTGACAACGACCGAAGATGCAATTCTGAATGGGCAAAACGGGCAACTGAAATCTAAAAATCATTTTAAAGGTAAAATAAATTAAAAGAACTACGACAAAAAACGCAACAGCAAAGCCTGGGTAGCGCATAGCTCACAAACAAACACAAAAACCAAACACTATATATGATTTTAGCTTTTAACTTCCACTAATTTTAAACTAAACAATGATGTTTTAACACAGTTAATTAAATATGCTGCATTAGAAGTTGAGACACAACTTACATACTGGTCTGAATATGTGGTTGTTGGCTTCGTTTACTACTGGATTGACTGGATTCTGATTTTGAACCGCGTCACGCAGTTTTGCTTCTCCTTGTCTTCCACTGGTTGAAGTTGAAGCAACAATATTGCTATTGTCGATGTTTCCAAGCATTGATGACCTGGAAAATGAGGCGCTAGTCGCGCTAGTGCTACTTGAAGAAATAGTTGAAGTTCGAGAAGTCGAGGCTGCAACTGCCGCTTCAGTATATTATTCAGGGATATTATTGTTGGAATACAAATTAACTGCACCCGTGGGCTTTTCAATCTGCTCATCAGGCTCATCTAGAAATCAGGGCAATCAAAATCAAACACCAATATAAAAAGTTATGGTAATTTAAAACCAAAATCACTCAAAACTTAAATCTGTTCATGTTCAGCATACGAATTATTGAACAAAAATTAAGTTTAAACATTACAAGTGTGGTGACTAATAAAAAAAGCAAAAAATTACAAAACCAAAGAAACGCGTTCATTGCATTGCAACATAACTTTACCTTCTGCTGTAGTAGCTTCCGCAGCATCAGATGACGCAAATTTAGAAGAACAAGTAGGCCCAGAATTGGATTGTAAGCTATTCTGTTCAACGATGCTTGACATTTTGACAGTGTTTAAGGAGCTTGATGGTTCTACTGCATTGGATTTGTCTAAAACACTTGATACTGACACTGAATTTTCCTCCATTTTAAGATTCAAACCCAACAATAAGCCACAATTAGTTATAGTTACAGGTCACCTTCACAGAAATTAGTAAATAAAATTTATGAGCACTATCGTAAACCGTTAACTGTATTTTATTAATTTTAATACGATCCGGCATAAAATGGATGAATCACTTTAACTATTTGCTTATTATTTTTTCTTGAATGTTCTACTGTACTGACTACTTTCATTTCACTTTTACTCCTCACTCCTCTGTTCTATGGTTCTATGTTCTATCAAGTAAATAGCAATGAACTAATTAAAAATTAAAAGGACCAACAGTATACCTATTACTATTGACTATACAACTTTACTATTACAACATTTACGACCTATTTACTTAAATTTACTAGCCCATTACACAACTATAAGCAACTATATAACTGTCAGCATTTCTGTTGAAGTACAAAAGTGCCTAATGCTGTGCACGTGAATACGTGAAGAGTGGATGTGGATGTGGAATGTGGATATTACTTACTGTAGACTGTAGAGTGTAGAGTGTAGAGTAGCTTGTGCTGGTGTTGCTTTTGTGCGAAGTTCAAATTCTAAATAATTTGGAATTTTGGAATGTGGAAAAAGAAAGTTGTAACTTAAGTTTTTTAAGGAATTAACTGGATAATAATATTAACAGCTGACAGTTAATTAAGAGTATTATTAAGCTTGACAAATTATTACTCCAAATTCCAGTTTTCTCGATTTCAGTTATTTTAAATATCGAATTACCTATAACTATTGACAGTTCATGTAGTGATACATTACTTTTATTATAAACTGTGCATTAAATAATAATTTAAAATATGTGAACGAATATTATTCTTGAGTGCATACTGATTCGCAAAGGATATAAATTAAATAGCAACTAAGCACATGAACAACAGTCACAGTGGTCACAGTCAACTGTCAACTGAGTGAACTGAGTTAATAGTCAACATTTAACTTTGTCACTAAACGAGTCGAGTCAAAAGTCAAACAAACCAATGGCCTGTCACCTGTAGTTGAGGTTACAACGCTTAAACACTGGAAACCGAACTTTGCCAATATTAGAGTTCTGTAAAGAGTATTTTTCACAGTAATTGACTGTCAGTAGTGTCAGTTACTGTCATTGGTCAGTTGAATTCTACAGTTGTCAGACTGAAAGATCTAAAGATCAACTTGTAACTTCGAACTGTTTTCAAACCTACTAAAGTTAAAGGTAACGTAAGGAATAGTTATATATTGCAACTACCTAACGGTTCAGAGGGAATAAAATCAAGAATATTCTATATAAACTGTCAAGTGTGAAAAACTAGAAAGTAAAATGAGTTTCAATACAAACTCTCAGAAATCTCAGAACTTGGACGACCTGCCACTAAATCTGTGCATGAAAGATGATCTACGAATTCATACTAATGACGGCCAGAGTCAAAGTCATCGTGGATCTTTTTCTACAGTTTCAGCTTCCGAAGAAAAAAGCCTGCCCGGTCCTGGTGATACTACAGGAGAACCCTATAGAGCCGTACTAAAAACAAAGCGATGCCTCCTTATTAGTATAGCTGCATCGGATGAAAATGGCGAGGCAGCAGACTTGGACCTTGACCTAGAGGAAATAAAAAATCGGTTGACGGTTCGCACTAATTCAGGTGCTTCTACTTCGGAATCGAATTCCAATTTGAACATAAATGAAACGCAAAGTGCTGCACCGGGTGCATCAACTGCTAATTCTGGTTCTAACTCTGCATTCACACAAAAGAAAGGTTAGTATATTTTTGATAATTGTTGTCATTCATTGAAATTTGTGCTTTTTATTTTATTTTTTTAATTCATTCAGTTAAACAGTAAGTTTATTTAGGCGCTGCATGTAGTTTAACAAATTAAATAGCTAAAATCATTCTGTTGCTGTTGGCAGTTTGTGATTATTGCCGTACGCTCATTCAATTTGTAATTTGTAGTATTTTGTAGGCAATTTGACAGGTATACGCAGGAATAATTTTACAAATTAGGTTAATAGTATTAATCAATAAACATAAACATACACGAAAAAGTTACCGATAATTAGTGCAATAATTCGGATAACTAGTGCAATAATATTAACAATATTTTATCCTTGCTTTATTTTATTTTATGGTTACAGAATTTTTAGGAGGTCTAATAAGAACTGGCAATAATAACAAGGTTGAAATAAACATACACGTCACTAAACCTTTGTGTCCCGACTGTCATCACTATCAGAATTTTCAAGATGGCCAAGAATATTATTCTCAATTCACCAATCAAGAAGATGTAGATGCTGAACTATATTATCCAAATTATAATTATACAGCTAAAGGCGAAGCAGAAAACGATGCAAGTGCTGGGGATCAAGTCGAAATGAATTCATCAAATACAAGGGAGTTCAGCTATGGTCACACTCCGACTCACACAGCCCAGAATCAGAAGAAACCTGCACAACACCAGCATAGCCAACTAAGTAGTAGGTACAGCAACAGCAACAGCACTGCAGTTCAAAATGTTGTTCAAGATGATTTGGATCAATCTCTAATTCAAACTGTTGGCAAAAAACCTACATCTGCCAGTAGAACATCAATACGATTTCAGTCATCTTCAGCTTCTTCTATTGATTCTATTATTCCCACCGATGTAGCTTTCGCTAGGAACGCTGGTGAGGCTGGTGTCGGTTTGCCAGTGTCACAAAACATCCTTGAAGAAAACTTTGAAGAGGTTAGTTCCGATTTCGATGGTTCTGAAGATCCACACATTCCTCACCAAGCACCCACGGCCCTTGTGCAAAACGCAGTCCCCTTTCGCGTCGATAAATCCAACTCCAAAACTCAACATGCCACAGATAAGAATCGAGGAGCAAAACGAACTGAAATCTCTGAGAGTCTTGTTTGCATTGGAACAAAAATTCCACAGATACGTGTGGCGGATTGTCAAATTCACCCAACTGTCGAGCAAGCAAAATATCTTACAGCTATTAAAAAAAGATCCCAAAATCATGAAGAAAATGTTGATGTTGAAGTTGAAGATGTTAAAATGCGTCCTTCGTCTTCAAAAGTAGCTAACAAAAAAAAGGCTTCTCAAATTGTTGGTTCAAAACACAGCGCTAATCTTCGTACTGAGGATTTAGTTAAAATGTACCGAGCTATATTGGACAAGAAAACCAAAATAACAAGTAAGTGTAATATTTTGCCTATAGAACATTCCAACTTGTATTGCAACTATAGAATATACGGCATATTGTTGTGAACACTAGATTATTTTTAGCTTTCTTAAATATTGTGTTGCAACTTCAAATATGCCAAAAGGCAAATGTAGGTTGCTTCAAATCTAAAGGCACATTGGTTGTATGCAGCTATTGAAAAGAATGTCTGCCTATTGATGTATTTATTGATTATATTGTTTTGATATTATAGCTTACTACTGTAAAAAGCCGAATTGCAACTATACGGCCTCAGGATCTGTCACGGTGTACACAAAATTACGAATGCACTACAAAGATCATCAGTCCCCACACTTATTTAAGTGCAAGATATGTGGAAACCGGTATCGGTACACGTTTAGCCTAAATAGGCATATGCGAGATAGCCATTCACCTGAAGAAAGAGAAGACTCGGATTGAGGACTGAACAAACATTGACTTGCACAAGTTTAAGAAGAATTATTGCTTTACTTAAAATTAGTAAAAAGTGAGTGAAAACTAGTTAATGAATTAAAAAATTTATTAAACCATAAAGATTATGGTTTATTTTACAAATTAAAGAAACAAATACTATAAGTAAATTATAAACAATATTTATAGTATGCTACCAGTTAATATTAATAGTATGGTTGTGCCTGTGCACCGTGTTAGTTAACAGCTTACTGGATTCTGGTTTAACTACAATTAACTGTTGAGGATTAAAGAGGTTAAATATATTTTAATGGATGATAGGCTGGTGACTAAGAGTATTAGAGTAATTTGTCTGTGTGTTCCAACCTTGGGCATGCTCGGTGTCCTGGTTCCCGGTCATTGCCAATTGCCATAATATCTATCTATGAATTTTTTAGTGTAACATTGAATTAAATGTAGTTAGCTCGTACTGTACTTGTAGTCGTAGTGTATGTGTCATGTTTAATTGGTGTGCATCGTGGTGTAGTTATCTAGTTGTCTACTTTTGTCAAGTTTTGTCATTTGTTGTAACTATTTATACTTTATGCCAGATTATGCAACTATACTATACTATAAACTTCCTAGTTCATAGGCGTAAGCATTTCTTTACTAATAAAATATTGCATCTTCAGTATTTTGTTAGAAACAAAAGATGTGTTAACATTTAACATAATAATGAACTTATGTGAAATGTGAAATAAAAAAGAAATATTCATTTCTTAATCAATTAAATTGCAAACAGTTATGTGTTTTATAGTTTTATTTTATATTTAGGCTTAAATTATTACAATTGCAAAGGTTACAAGTTACATAATATATACATAAATCTAACTACCAAAAAATCACAACCTAGAAGCCTAGAACTATATTTTAGTTTTCCTGTTTTCCAATTAAATTAAAAGTTTTGCATATTAAATTAACATCAAATCATTATACGTTATATTTAAAAATAATAAAAGCACCACTGATGTGATAGTTGGGAATATTAAAAGATAAGATTAATTATAAATATAATGTCACTGCCACAAGTGGACCAGCCGCTTGTACTAGTGTCACTACTTTTCACCATTACTGATTCGATTTTGAATTTTGATACGAAACGGCTAACATTAAATTAAAAATTTAAGTAAAAGTAAAATTACTAATTAAATAATTAAAAAGGACTTGAAAATTTTCTGTTTGCTGTAATACTAATATTTGTATTTTTATACATTGCTGCGATAAGAACGTTTAAAAAATTAAAGTTAAAAACTAAGGTAATTCAGGTTACACTGAAAATTAAAACTAATTGTAATTAAAACAAATATATGTTAAGATTAGTAAAAGGTTAATATATTTGTTTGTAAGTAGGGCAGAGCATTATATTATGACAAAAAACAAACAGTCAGCAGTCTGCCAACTATATTTTGTTGGTTGGAAAGTTGAAATACTGTTTTGACACTGACATTATTAATTTAAAACATATACACATACCTATATGCTACTGGCTACTGCTACTACTGCTTAGTTACTATAAAAATTTATTACTCTGACCACCCTTGAGCGTTAGATTCAAGAAGCTCCCATTCCCCAACATCGTCTTCACCTTCCTCAAATTCTTCTAAAACTGATTTCAGCGCTGCTTCAAAGTCCATGTATTCTTCTGATTCTTCAGCGGTTTTGCTATTTTTGGATTTCTTCTCTGATGATTCCTGTAGTTTCTTTGAAGATGACGATGGCGATTGTGTGATTGTTGGCGTATCTAAGTCGAAAAATATTTCTTCCGTTTCATTTTCATTTTCAGAACCCAAACTGGAGACAGGGGAGACCGTGTCAAACAAATTTGGAAGAGATGTTTTCTTTTGCTTAATCTCATCCGACTGCTCAAACCATTCGCGGACTACAAGAAGTTTGTTTAACGTTGGGGGCAGGATATTTGACCTTTTGTCGTGATCAATTATTCCGCAACGGGAGAAAAGTCGCTCGACCTAAATCAAAATAAAACAATACAAATACGTGGCCTTGATTATTTGTTACTTATTTTATTTATTGTTTTAGGAAAACTTGTATGCATACTACTGCATACCTTAATATTATATTTAGATTTTAAATATTATAATGTATGACTTTGTTTTAATGATAAATAATAAATAAATAGAAAAAGAACTACACGTACCGGAGCTGTTGTAGCTGGACGGGACATAATTGATCGGAATAAATTTGCCAGCATCGGGAATTTTGCAGCATTCTGCTTCCAGTATACAGCTATGTCTTCTGTAAGTATTGGTTCGATCAAATACGCTCTGACTTCGAGTTCAGCAATACTACTGAAGCCATCATTTGTTGACTTTGGTGAGGATTCAGGAGAGGACTTTTTACCCAGCACAACAGTTCCATTTTCATCAGAATTGCCATATGCGTGCAAACGCTCTTTTGAAGGGGTACGTGCAGGCGAAGGCTGTGAGCTGGAGCCTTGAGTGCTGGAATTTGATGCAACACAGACTTCAGATTCATCAACATCAACATTATTTGCTGCGGTGTTCAAACCATATTCCACGCAGGAGGTTGTGATACAAAAGTCTTCTATTTTTGATATCATATCGAGATTTGACATAAGCGGTAGTGTGTCATCATAATTGACTGAAATAAAGTTATAAATAATACAATTAGGTATAACATGTTACGTCTACATATAAAAGGTACCAATTTATAATGATCACAATACAACTTAACTACTGAATAATAAATAGCAAATAACTTACACATGCGCATGTAATCAAAAAAATACATTTTTCTGCGTGGATCAAAAAATGTAGAAGTAAATAGGGCAGGATCTGAGAACCAGGATGAAAACCTGTCTGACATTTGCGACATAATTAATGATTGCAAGTGCAATCCAGCAACAGAAAGCTCCTGACCCTCAAGACCTAATGCAATAAAAAATGGATACCATTAATTAGAAATTACATTACATTAGAGTTTAAACATTAATTGCATTCTAAACTTAATTGTAATGGTGATTAAAAAATTTATTCGTATATTGAATTCCATACTGATATTTAATTCAGAACTTACGTTGATACACTTCTACTATAGTAGGAAGTATGAGATGAGCAGTAAAATTATCAGCCTGCAAAATGTCAGTCGCATCGGCCAGCGGTCCAAGAAGAGCGCAGAATTCTTGCAAGTATTTATAATCATTTTCGGACATAACCTCGGGTTTTTTCTCTTTTGCTTGAAAATACGACCCATTTTTAGTCGTAAGGGCATAATTTATAATGTTATTCACTGCGTTGAACATCTTGTCCTGCAATTCGATTAAAATCAAACATTACAAAAAAATACGAGTTAAAGTTAAATAAAAAAGTGATAAATTAGTTTAAGTATTGTTTAGTTTTAGTTTCAAATTTGCATTTTAACAATAAAATAACTAAAATCAAAGTTACTTACAGTTACGAGAAGACAAATTATGTCGAACTCCGCGTTCCAACGCGTGTCACTTTTCCTAGGAAAACCTCGATCTGTTTGAACCAACAGTAATTTTCGAAGAACTTGAGAATTCATTATCTTCGTAATGCAAAGCATTGCATTACTTACGGACTTTTTAACAGCGCCAGGCACTCTACATGCTGCTTTTACTACCAGTTGTATTGTGTGTGCTGCGCATCGGTAAGTAACATGAGTAGGTCCCAGTGGACGTGGTACATCATGATTGAATGCTCCAACTAGTTGTCCGTCTTGAGTTTTCAGACGGTCGAATGCTGCAACCATATTGGCCCCATTGTCAATGATGATACTCGAAACCTGTATAAAGTAAAAAAAATACAAGTTTTTTTAATAGACGGTACTGACGGTAGCAAATGTTAATTAAATTAAATTTAAACAAATTACCATAAATAATTAGAAAAGTCATCAAAATAAAGTTGCTACCTTCAAATTAAGTTGAAAATCCTGTAAAATGGAGTTGACACAATCGCGTATAGCGGTTCCAGTGTGTCTACCAACTACTTCGCGTAACGCTAAGGTCTTCACACCCCACACAAAGTCCTTCGTGACGTATATTGCCTGAACAGCTATAACACCTTTGTTCTTTTTTGATGACCACCCATCAAGTACTAGACTGACATAAGCAATATTCTTAAAGAATAATTTCAGGTCTTCTGTGGCCTATGTATGTACACAAAATAAGCATTAAATGCAAATAGGATTGAAATTTATAAATTATTCAACAGGTTTTTAGCGTATTATTTCATAATTTAGTTAATTGCCTTGATAGATGCAATTAAGAAATAAAGTAAAGTATGCAAAAGAAAAACAATTATACCTTTACACTGAAATCGTGCATTCTACGACTCATAGTTTTTCCACACATGGGACGAATAAAAGGATCCAGGCTCCTGACTAGTTCTTGGAATGCATCCCAGCAGTTAAGTTGAAACGCCAAGTTATTTAAAACCAAGAAACGTACACAATTAACTTCGTATCGTTTCTGCTTATGGTGATGCTTCGAGTAGAAACAAAAATCCATACTCTCATCAGCTACAGCGTCATCCGATTCTCCAAGATTTTTTCCTACACCATGTCGATTCTATAAGAAAAGAAAAGTAAAAGAAAAAAGGATTTAATTAGTAAACACTATGGTTGCAACTGGCAATTATGCAAGACTCAACTTATTGGTAATTAGTAGCTTTTATGCAAACTTTAATAATGAAAGTTAGGTGTTGAACAAAACAGGAAAGTGGTAATACACTTCTATCGCTAATTTTTGGTTGTAGTATTAGTATTGCTACTCGTACTTACTTAAAAAACAGAAAAATACAATAAATAAAGATAATTTCAAATTTTTGCTTACGGTCAAATGTCGCTTCAAGTTGGCATTGGTGGACTGATGCGCCGCAAGTGTTGTAGTGCAATAATTGCAGCTGACTGCATACCGTTTTTCAGGAGATTTAGACGTAGTAGTAACAGCTTCGTCCCGATGTCCTATGTACTTAAAATGAGGCGCAAACTTTTGCGTCAATGTAAATCCGCCTTTCAACTTTAAATTCCACTCTGACGGAGAATTAGTGAGATCGGATGAACCGGGAGAACTCGGAGAACCACTTGAATTTGAATTCACTGACCTCGACAAAGACATAGGTCGCACAGGAGATGACAGTGAAACTGAAAGCGAATTAATTGACTTCTCATGTTCTTCCCCGGTTTCCATTCCTAGCAACTCAATGTTGTCAGACGCTTCATTGGAATCTGGATCTGGAATCATATCAACATCAACTGCATCTGCAGTATTTGCTGCGGTCATACTCATATTGACATTAGGATTAGAGGTGCTAGACAAATGGCGTTTGGCAGGAGGAGAATTTCCTGAAAGCAACAAACAAAATAGTAGGTTTTATGATTAGGGTACAAGTATATGTCAAAACAATAAAAATCTCGATAAAGTAGAATACCAACATACAAACGCAAACGCAAAACACTTGACAGTTTAGGTTAGTTATAGTTTAGTTCTATATAATACATATAAAATGTCTTTTTACTTTTACATTTTAATACATTGACAGTATTTCATAAAATAAAAACCATACTTACCATGATCCATACCTAGCAGCGGCGAGCATTTTCTGCGTATGGACGGTCTTGTTGGGGTATGGATTGGTGTTGATGAAGCAACATTGGAATTCTTGCGTTCCACTAAAAACAGTTTTGATTTCGAAGAAGGTGAAACCACACTGTTATCCTTAGAGAGTGTACAATCTTGCTGATTTTGATCAACGACAGTGCTGGTAGTAGTAGAATTATCGGGACTAGAATTAGCGCTCTTACTTTTACTATCACTATCAATGACAGTTGCAACACTGTGGTCTGACAAAGCCGCAATGTCAGTCTCAAATCGCTGAGATAAAACTAAAACAGAAGAACTTTCTGAGGATGAGCTGGAATTTAAACTAGACTGCGGACTGCTGCTTTGGTCGATAGCTTTAGCTTCATCGTGACTGTTTGAAACCTCTGCCAGTAGAGACACAGATTCTGTGGAGCTGGAGCTAGAGCTAGAAGAAGCAGCAGCAGATTTTTTGCGGTTTTTTGACCGAGTAACGGCTGGAGAAACTGTCGAAGTTTTTGGCCTACTATCTGCTTTCTTTTTCTTCGAAGCGCCTTTTGGAATTGGCATTTTGAAAATGAAATAATCTAAGTATGTATAAATCTATGAATAGTTTTTACTCCTAAACTTTTTTCAACCACTTTTATACTACAGTAAGAAACCGGCTGACTTATTAGTAAATTTTATTATCTGACTGCTAATGGTATTTTCAAAGGTTTTGCTACACTTCTAACTAGAAAATGGGAAACACACAATTACACGCTTTGCTTAAATTGAACATTTGCAGTGATCAGTGACAAGGACGACCGCGTAACTGTAATGTAAGGAATGAAAATTGAAGCTAAATTGCGTTGCGTTTTTATACTTTGGCTTTATACTACGGACTATCGGGCCATGAGCCTTAAGCATATGTACCAGTTGATAAAATAAAATGAGTTATGACGTCTGACTTGTGACTTCTGACAAAGGCAAAAGCTACATTTACATGTCAAGTTCCAAACAACATTATTTAAAATTCAAAATTAATTTATTTTTATTTTAACTGAAATTTACTGAAAGAGTAAGTAATGACCTGACAGGTTTTTGGAACTTAAAAATTATTAATGTTATAATTATATTCACAAAATTGAAAATTTTAACATGCAAAAGTTTGCATAATGGACATTATTGGACATTGACATTTAGACATTAAGAAATCAATAAATAAAATATTCAATTCCGTACCAGCACCAGCACTAGCAAATACAAAAATTCAGCCATTTGCTAGAAACTATAATCTGAAAATCTGAACCCTTATTACATAATATTAAAAATATTAGCATAGTCACTGTGAACAATAGAACCATTAGCTGTGACAAAGAATTCAGTAATTATTCCATTGTTATCTCGCATAAATCTGAGTCGTCGTCCCTCGGCAGTTTCAGCCGGTGCCGAACTCCACTGATAGTTGTGAAACATCACTGACAATGGGTCCATTACTTGAATTCGTAGTATATTACATCCTAACTCGATTAAAATTTCTCGAAAACTTACAACTGATGTAGGCCACAATGATATAGTTCCTACATACAAAAACAGAACAACTTGAGCAACGTCTTTGACACAGTAGTTTTCCATATTAATTACTGAATCGGATGCAGTCCCGTTGGTGGCAGTTCCCTGACTTCCCTGTGCTTGATTCTAGTTAACATATTAAAATATCGTCTATATAGGTTTTGAACATAAATACAAGAATCAAATGAATAGAGCATTTCATTTGATAGCCCATCGCTAATAACAGTACTTAATAGCATGTTTTGTAGTTAAATTAATTTTTAATATTGGATTTTTGCATTAAATGTGCATACCTGCGTGCCAACATAATTTGCATGTGCACCTATTGGCTCGTCGCCATGGTTGAAATACGATATCAGGAATCTATGAAAAGGGATGAACCCGTCCAAGCACAAAATCACTGAATCAGTAAATGAGTATTCTGAGATATTATTTTGAAGTTGCAGAAGACCTTGCAACTGGCTTGACACGGGATGGGGGACCCGAAAGTGCAGCGTTGGGGTTTCTACTGCAGCAATCTGCATGCCCACATCACAACATAAATTACTACATAAGAAAGCATTATTGTCAAAATAAAAATATAAAGTAGGTTAAATATTAATGAGTGCCTAATTTAAATTAGAAGCATCTTTTTTTGACTTTATCTTACCTCTGCCATTGTGTGCAGTGTGCAGGCAATTTAAATTAATAACTGAAATTACCATAAGATCAAACCAGAACTAACAAATTAGAAAATTACTTTGAGAACTTTCAACAAACTATTCAAATTAAAAACTGACAAATTTTCACGGCGATGTAAGCGCAGGGCTGGAACACTAATAAGTAGGCAGTAGTTGTGGTGTAACTTTGTACTCTGTTCTGTGACGACTAAACGACTGTGACCTGTGCCTGTGACTGTGACTGCTCGTGTGTTCTGATTCTAAATGCTTGCTTACTCGGCTTTCTTCACAATTTGAATGTTTGTCTTTCTATTTTCTGTACTGAGTACTGACTACTCAATGACTCAAGACTCAATGTGTACTATGTAATGTACTATACTATACTATTAACAAATACTATTATGTACTGTTACGTTACTTGAACTTTGAATTGAATTGAACTTCAAACCTTCACTGCTGAGTATTATTAGTTAATTAGCTTAATTTTCCACTCCGCTGTAATCCACTATACTAAAAATAAACTACACTACTATTATATTTTCGTTCTAGTTCTAGTTTTTAGTTGCCTTTGGATTTCGATCTAGAAGCATAAATTAATAATTTAACAACTGTCAACTGTAAGGTTATATCCAAATTCAACCTATTTATTTATTTTACATTTTACGTCAGCATGAACTATTTTTAGCACTTTAGTTGTTAGTAGCCAGTTGACAGTTTACTATTTTCTATTGAATTATAATTACACCGATTACACGCATAAATAATAAAACTGACCATTATAAGCCCAGATCTAAATTCAACCCTGTTTAACATTTTACTGTTTACGTCAGCATGAAATATTTCTAATATTTTAGTCGACAGTTGCAGTCTTGATTGTAGCTATAATTTGTATTTACATTTTATTGCTTAAGTATAGTTGGTTGAAACTTGAGGCTGAGACTTAAAATGAAAGTATATTTATAGAAACAGTTAAAGCAAAGCTGTCAGTGCCTGTGTCTACTCCCTGATAAAGTTATGTGTTCTGGTAATGAAATGATTCAATCATCCTAAGTCCCAATGTACAGTCATGTACACTAAATATTTAGTGAAGCTTTTATTTTTCTAAATATTAAACTACAAACCCAACTTCTAAAATATTTATATACCTAATTTCGAGGTTAAAACTAAATATTGAACTTATAAAGACACTGCGGTTGCTGTTACACCACAGGTTTTTTTGCACACGATTGACGTTGACATACAGTTTACAGATATTACATACCACTGTAATATATACCGCCTATACCGCTACCACAGTCAACAGTCGATGCCAGAAAAACTAAAATGGTAAGTCATTGCGTTAATTAATAATTATTACAAAACTATGCTCATTTTATATTTCAGTTAATATAAAACAATAATGCCAACAATTAAACAATACTATATTTTATATTTCATGACGTTTAATCAAAATATCTTATTTCTTTGATTCCAAGAATGATTTAATCTCTCCAGCTGGGGCGGCTGAGAATAAGGAGACAGGAGGTTTCAACGATCTGGATGTTCCAACAATTCCACACTATCAGGCAACAGCAAGTACCGAAGGTGAAGATATTGACCCCAATACTATTTACGCGCGTATATTTAGCCCCAATTCAGATGCAGACGGACGTTTTACCAATAATACCATAGCTAACAATGTTGATCCACCTATATCTTTGCCATTGGCTCTCCCAACTCAATCTCAATGTAAGTTTTGAAATAATTAATAATAAACCCTATAAAAACAAAATTTTTATGTCTCCTGTTGCATTCAATTTGATTGAAGTTGCTTATTTTGAATTTGTTGTTTGTTTTGGATTTTCCTGCCAGTTTGGTGTCATCAAAATTAAAATTTAATTTAATCACTATCATTATATTAATTTCAGACTTAGAACTAGAACCAGCAATACCAATCAATGCTGTGCTGCCGCAATCTGAGAGTTCTTTTTCTGATGTACTAAATACCGAATTTAATAATAGAGAATCAACATCTGAAGCCCAGTCGCCTGCTGTTTCGGTTCCTAATGCAAACCCCCTTTGCCCTAAAAAGATGAAAGGTATCAACAATGTTGCAGATGAGAGTATGAGCTTATTCAATGGCAGTACGTGGTTTCCTGACTTATCAAATCTTGTTGAGACTGACATGGACATGAAAAATATTGAGCAAATTATACGTAAGACAATATTCATATTTCAATAAACGCATTAGCAATTAGTTAGGTTCTATATTTAGTACATAAATTGCATAGAACCTTATTTTAATTTGTAAATTTTGAAACCTTTTGTGTTTATCACATGTCAAAGTTAAAAAACTGTAAATTGTAAGTGTTGCAACTTTATATTATTTTGTAGGAACATCAGTTATTGCAGGAATTGCAGCTATAACTTCAACTCAGTCTTTCAAAAAACGTGATGAAAAAAATGTGGAGACCGAGGCACGCACGAATACCAAAACCGAAACGGATACACCAATAGTTAATTTAACAGTGCATATAGGAAACATTTACTATAAAGATGATGTCGCCCCTTGCACCAAAAATAGCACCAACACAAAGCAACAGCAACAACAATCGATAAAAGCAGGGTCGCAACACTTTACCTCAGAAAGTTCTATTTCAAGTATTTCAACCCCAGAACCTACATTCCTTCGAACTTCTGCGTTCAATCATCTGGACGATCTGGAAAATCTGGAGAAAACCACTGAACATTGTGAAGATGAAGCTCAGGTCATGAAAAAGTGCCCTTATTCTGATGAAGTTGTAGTTGGAGCACATACTGAGAAGACAAGCATTATCAACTACAGTCCGTCTGACAACATTGAACGTGGTATTCCAGATCCCTGCAATCCCATTCCTAAAACTTTACAACATTTATATGAGGATAGTGTTCCCCTACATGTAATAATGTCCCAGTTTGTACACGATAAAGATGGTTCTTACAAGTGTATTCAGACTGGATGCTCTACTAAAATACGGCATCGTCAATCTGTTCGGCGGCACTGGATTAAGCATTACAAAAAAAGTCAGCAACAACAAAAAAAGTTGAATAGAATTTCGAAATGTGCTAAGCCGTATGTTTCTAGTGCTAGTAGTAGTAGTACTTGTAGTTCCAGTTCCACTTCCAGTACCGCTAATAAAGCTGCAATTACAACAACAACTGCTACGTCTGCTACTGCTAGTTATTTAAGTTCTGTTGGTTCTAGTTCTGCTAGTAGTTCTTGTTCTAGTGCTCGCTCTAGTAATGGTAGTGATTCCAAAAGAAATAAGGTTAAGTATGTGTGTCTTATTTGTGATTCTACACTATCCCGGCGTGACACTTACAGGAGACATATGCGTTTCCACAAACAAATGAGTAACAATCCACATCAAGAAAATATTTCAGATGTTGAGGAAGATATGAATGATTCTAATTCTGACTCATCGGATTTAGATGATGACTATGTTGAAAAAGAGGATTTTGGGTTTGGTAAGCGTTTTGGTCCACCAATTTCATCACGTAAAAGGTTAATTCTCGACGAAAAATAAACTTAACTGTTTTACTTTACTATTACTATTTACTATATTAACGATAACGATAATACGACATACTATACGACTATACCTATGTTCTATTTACTTTTTTTATTTATTATTACTGAATATTCATAAAGTTTTCCTTTTTTAAATAATGATAGTTATTTACAACGCATTTTTTTTGGTTAATGATTTTGACCATTTTTTGCTTTTTCTACTGTTTTTAATTTGAATAAAATCTTAAATAAAAAAAACATTAAAAAATAAAAAAACAAATGCTACCATTTTTTTTGTTGTTTTAGTTGTTGGAAATTGATAGTACATAGTAAATTACACACACAGTCATAAAATAAATTAAACTTATTAAACTCCATAACATCACAACTTGATAATTTATAGTATTCAAACATTTCATACTCATATCCTCTCATATAGCATAGCCCAGGCCCTGGTAGGCGGTGGGTAAGTAGGTAGTAGGTACTTTTAGAGTGGAAAGTTGGAAAGGGAAAAAATCTACAGGTAGACAAAATATTATCCGTCCGTCAAAACGGCCGGGAGGTGGAAACGCTTTTTCATGAGCTTTCAGGGACCCACATGAGCCTTGAGTCCGTTTCAAAACGCCGAAAGCTCCATGAGTCCGTTTTTTGCGCCCAAAAATTGAACGAAGCTCATGCGAGGCGAAACGAACGATTATGAACGTTTTTCTTACACTGATTACCCACGTACACTACGATGCAAAATCACGTACCGAGCAATATCATACACCAACGTAGGTATACTACATAAGAAAATTACAAAAATAAAAATACAAGCACAGCAATAATGGCTTAGGCATTATCAACATCAATAGCGAAATGTAGTTCCCCTGACGGAAAATGAAATTGAGTCAATTTTTTGATTACGGTTACGCTAATAGTTACAAGAAAAGTGTGAAGGAAGAATTTACATACATTTGCTCACAAAAATAAAACAAAAACAAAAGTACCTAGGTAGGTAATTTAATTTTATACTCGAAAAAATTGCATAAGAGAGTGAGGAATCTTGAAAGAGGGGAAGTTAAAGGCGATGTGAGGAGTTGAGGAGGATACAAAAAAGCGAGTCGTAAATTTAATGTGTTACCGTTACCTACTGGCAACTGGTGTCGTTGGTAAATAAAGGAATAATAAAATCATCGCAGAAATACAAACAGACTCAATGAGGGTAGGTACTTTTAAATTTTAATTATGTAATTATTGTAATAATTTTATTTGTTGAGCTTCAATGTTTTACGTACCTGTTGTACAACGCATGGGTCGGGGCAGAGGGACAGGTACAGCTCAGTGTTTCAGCTGACTAGCGTCCAGTAATGAGTGAGTGAGCAATCCAAGCGCATCTGCTCTTGTCTGTCATTCTGAAGCAAGCAAAAACGTGAAAGATGGACACCTCCAATCTACTACACTGATCGCGGTCCGTCTTAATTTGATCTCATTATCTGTCCGTCCTTCGTACAATACACAACAGAACTAAAGTGAATCCGAGAAGGACGCTTGTGCTTCACGGAGTCTGACTCCATGTTAATAACTTGATAATAATTCTTCGAAATGTTTTCCAAGTTTTTCAAAGTTGTTAATAATCTTAATCTTGTTTTAAGCGTGACTGCCGTTTTCATCGGGATTTTGATCTCCTGCGAGTGTGCGTCTGCTCAGCAAATCGGAAACAATCAAAATAACAATAATAATAACTTTAATAATAATAATAATAATAATAATAATAATCAAAATTACAACCAGAATAACAATAACAATATAAACCAACATAATAAAAACCAAAATCATCAAAATAACCGTATTCTGTCAACAACGAATGGAAATGGAAATGTAAATCCGAATTTTAATAACAATCATAATTATCGTCCTCCACCAATCCCGCCTCCCCCGCCAATTCAACATGTAGACCAGATTTTTGCGAGGGGTGATCACCTTTTTGACCCACCGCGTGGAACAGGAGTGGCCCAACAAAATCCGCCTAAGCCTCAACGGTTCCAAGTTCAAAATCAATCTCCGATTTATGTTTCTACAGGTGGTGGTAGTGGTGGTGGTGGTGGTGGTGGTGGGCAGGGGCAGCAGCAGTCCAACAATAACTTGCCGAATCCGAATTTAATCCCAAATCAACGTCAGAATTTTAATACAAACCCAGTAATAAATCAAAATAATTTCCTCCCAAATCAGAATCTGTATCAGAACCAAATAGCAAATTTAAATCAGAACAAACAAAATCAAAATTTTAATAATCAGAATCAAAATATTCAAAATATTATTCAAAATACGAATACGAATACGAATCAAAACAGTAATGTGGGTCAGTATATTAACTTGAATTCAAACAGAAATATTAACCAAAATCTGTATCAGCAGAATTCTAATGAAAACCGAAGCGGTAATAGCGGTAGTAGTCAAAATAACAATTCAAATATAAATCAAAATAATAGTAATAATGTTAATCAAAACAATGCAAACAAAAATATCCATTTAAATCAGAACATTAATCAAATTCTAAATCAAAATGCTGGACCTACGGTTCAAAGTCAAAGTTTACCTTCAAGCATTGAAGTAATTCAGAGTATTAGCCAAACTGTCAATCCAATTCAACTTCAAAATCAAATTACGAACCAAAATTTGAATCAAAATAATAATAATATCCAAAATTTGAAGTCGCAACAACAGCAGCAGGTGGTTCCACACAACAACAATAATAATCAAATCCACGGAAATTCAAATTTCAATTCGCCCCGAGGTCAGCCCCAGTTCCAGCAGCAGGTTCAAAATCTAAATTTTCAACAAAATCAAAATACCCTAAATAATCAAAACTATAATAATAATAATAACGGTCAATTTAATCAAAATCAGAATTTTAATAATGGCCCTCAATTTAATCAAAATTTCAATAATGGTCAAATCAACCAAAATCAAAACTTTAATAGTGGCCAATTTAATAATCAAAATTTTAATAACAATGGCAGACAAGTAAACCAAAATCTTAACTTTAATAATAATAACAATAACAATCAAAATAGTCAAATAAATCCAAATCAAAATGGGTTCAATAACTTGAATAACTCGCCACGCTTTCTGCAACAACAACAACAACAGAATCAAAATTCTAACCTGAACCAAAATGGAAATTTTAACCAGCTACCACTTGGGCTTTCAAATTTTAATCAGCAGCATCTAAATCAAGATTTGAATTACAATGCTGAGTCAACAAATAATAGGCAGTATTTCCAAAGTCAGAACCAAGTCAATCAGGGGTATCAGAGCGCTAGTCAGCAATTTGTTCCACCCCTATCGCAACAGTACGGTCCGGTTGTTTCAGGAGGCTATGGGGGCGGTGGGGGATACCAGGATAGGTAAGAGTTGCCACATTGCATACATACAAACAAATTAAAACAAGTAAAAATAAAATATTTTGGAATTTTTAAAAACATGTAAATAAAATATGTTGCAATTTTTTAAAGCATGTAAATAGAATATTTTGAACTTTCTAAAAATATGTTAATATAACATTTTGCACGATAATAAATTACATTAAACAGATCATATGAATTTTTATTTGTCAATTACAGTAACACTCCAAGTACTAGCTACGGCTCGCCATTAGGAAACTACGAGTACACGACAAATAGCCCGTCAACCGGTGGCTACGACTACACACCCTCTGGGGAAGTATCGGGTGGCTACGGGGATACATCAAGTGGAGGAGGAGGAGGCAGTGGCTCATCCAAACCTGGTGGGGGTGGGAAAGGAAACACGACAACTGGAGCTGGGTCATCAACTTCATCCCAAGGCGGTGGGGCAGGGAGTGGATCTTCAAGCTCGTCTGGAGGTTCAGAAGGCTTTGGAGACAATTCGGCTGTTTCAGGAAAGCCAGAAGGGGGAGGGAGTGGATCAAATGGATCTTCCTCCAGTAGCGGCAGTGACTCATCTAAGCCAACAGAGGGTGGGCCAACGAAACCTGGCTCAGGGACTGACAGCGGCATCACAGGACCAGAAGCTGAGGAGGAGCACGAGCTGGTGGAGACGGACATCAATGTGGAGGGGGAAGGACCAGTATCTCCTCAATTCGAAGGAAATGGATCCTCTAAACCCACACAAAGCCCCATATCTGGACCACAACAAATCACTACTCGACGACCGGGCCAAAGCGGTGGGAAACCACCCCCTTCTGAAGGAGGAGGGGGTGGCGGGGGATACGGCTACCCAAGCGGCAAACCAGGTCAGAGCGAGATCGGAGGAAGACCGATTGGGCCGGAAGACGAGGAGGAAGGGGAAGGTGGATATGGAGGTGGAGGATACCCTAGCTCAAAGCCAGGGGGAGGTAATAGACCCTCCGGAGGGGGAGGAGGGGGTTATGACTCTCCAAGTAATAAGCCTGGTGGAGCCGGTGGAGGCGGTAGACCCGGTCAAGGAGGTGTAGGTGGAGGGGGTAGGCCTGGGCAAGGAGGTGGAAGTGGAGGCGGTAGGCCTGGCCAAGGGGGTGGAAGTGGAGGTGGGAGTGGTGGAGGGGGGAGGCCCGGGCAAGGAGGTAGTGGTGGAGGAGGCAGTGGTGGTGGCAGTGGCGGTGGAGGAAGTGGAGGACGACCTGGTCAAGGAGGGGGCAGTGGTTCAAACAGACCCGGTGGTGGCGGTGGCAGTGGGTCAACTAAGCCATCTCAAGGTGGGGCGCAATCTAAACCGGGTCAAGGAAGTGGAGCTGGAGGATCACGCCCAGGCCAAGGAAGTGGTGCTGGTGGTGGGAGTGGAGGCGGCGGTGGTAATGGAGGAGGAGGTGGAGGTAGTAGTGGAGGCGGAGGGGGCAGTGGCGGAGGACGCCCTGGTCAAGGGGGTGGTAGACCTGGACAAGGAGGTGGGAAACCTGGGCAAGGGGGAGGCAGGCCCGGTCAGGGGGGCGGACGACCCGGAGCGCAAGGTGGAGGCAAGCCAGGTTCAGAGAACGATTATGACTATGAACAAGGTGGCGGAGGACCAGGTGGTGGTTCTGGAGGCGGAGGAGGAAGCGGTGGTAGTGGAGGGGGTGGAAGCGGTGGGAGTGGGGGTGGCAATGGAGGAAGTGGAGGTGGGAGCGGAGGCGGTGGAAGTAGCGGTGGCGGGGGTGGTAGTGGCGGAGGAGGGTACAACTACCCAAAACCTGGTTCAGGAGGCTCATCTGGTGGAGACGGTGGTTACGGTTACCCAGATCCTGATGATATTGACAGTTCTGATGAATCTTCTGGTGTCCCTGGCCGCCCAGGCTCTTCCGGTCGCCCTGGTGGTGGTGGTGGGGGTGGGAGAGGACCAGGAGGTTCTGGCGGAGGTTCCGGTGGAGGTGGAGGAAGACCAGGTTCATCTGGATCCGGATCTTCAGGTGGAAATGGTAGACCTGGCTCTTCCGGCTCAAACAATGGTCCTGGTCGTGGCGACGTTGCTGGAAACTTTGATCCAAGAGGACCTCGACCCACAAGACCCACACCCGGCGTTGAATTTTTCGAGCAAGTTGACTCCGTTTTGATTGATCCTCCGGATGCTCCACCACCTGAAGTGACACCCGAAAGAGATTTTATTACATCCACTGCTGTAAGTGACTATGTCATCCTTGACCTATACTTTTTAATACCCCATTTGAAACTATTTTATGCTGAAGATCCTCTTTACTAACTAGTAAGTTTTTTATTTTTAAAAGAAATGAACGAATCAGTGCAACAACTTATGAAGAATATATATTAATGCACTTTAGGTATAGGTAGATAATTAAGTATATTTTTTACATGCTTTCAAAATGGGATATGTTAAATACAGACTGATCACATATAATATGAAGCTATTACACGAGTCAAATATTGTTTTTCAAAAGTCAGTAACATAATAATAATAATCTTATTTTAAGAATTTACACTACATAACAGTTCACATTTAATTATTATGCTGCTTACCTTTAGAACAGTCGAGCTTATTTCTTAATTACTATAAAGTTGATGGCGGAGGCGATCATCTAATAATAATTGTAATATTAAATATAGTTGACAGAGCTCAACAAGTTAATATATTAACTTTAGTTCTATTTAATAACATAGGTATAGGTACTTTCTCATTATTATTGACTAACACCTTAACTTATCTAGGTACTTATCTATGTCATATATTATGTAACTCTGAAGGTCAAAGAAATTGTATGTCATCGTTTTTGGGATCTTTAATTGAATTGAATTGAATTGTGTTCAATAATAGTTAACAATTCCACTATATAGCAGAACTACACATGAACTAGTCGTAAGTTTGAAGTTAGTATTGCAAAATAATAACATTCATATTGTCAATTATTGTAATTTTTTGTATTTTTGATATATAATATTAAAACCTTGAACCAATGTGTGCACTGAACACCACAAACCAAACAAAGAAAACTCTGTGTGAACTGCATAAATTATTATTGAATTGTTGATTGTTAGAAGACAAACGACTCAATTACATTCAATTTAAAAGTAGTTTCAATAGACATACAATTCAATTTAAACTTGACCATAGCTTTCACGGCTTATACATAAACTGTTGACTGTTGAACCTAGTATGATTTAATAATGAGTAAGTACCTTTTCTTACCTAATAGCTAATTATCTCGTAGAATAAACATGAAACATTAGTTGGCCAACGACTATTTACATGATATGATATATCGTCTGTGAAGAACCAAAATGACCCATATCCAGTTTAGCTAAAAACAATATCAACTATCTACACAAATATTGGAATATGTCTTGAGAGCATTTAACTAGAACAGTTTGCACTTTTCAACAATATGGAAATAGGCATTTTTGCACCTTTTCAAAAACAAGTAATTAGAAAGTTTTGTACCTTTTCAAAAACATGGAATTAGAATATTTTAACACTTTTCAAAAACATGTAAATAGAAATTTTAACACTTTTCAGAAACAGTTAGATAGAACATTTTACACTTTTTAAACACATGGAATTAGAACATTTTGCACCTTTTCAAAAACTCGTAATTAAAATTTTACGCATGTTTCTCATTTTGTTTTTATGACAAAGCTAATTTTGATTGTAGCTTAAATGAGGTATATTTTGCTTCTTCACAGAAGATATCAATGAATTTTGAAAAAAGGAGAACGATTGTATCGCGATCCATAAATCAAACAATTCGTGTAAGTAATACCCGTTGCAATTGCAAGCTTTACAGTTGGAAGTTGGCTGTTTGGAAATGCATTTAATAGTACATAGTAGAAAGCATAATAAAAGTAAAAGTGAAGTGCATGCGAACTGCGAATCTGCGAGCAAATGCAACAGGGGCGTAGCTGGGGGGGTTGCCCGGGTGCCCGGGCAACCCCCGAAATTTTTGAATTAACACTATATATGTTCATTTTTTATCAACATAGCAAATAAATTAACAACATACCAATCACAAAGGTAATTATTTTAAGGCATTTTATCTTTAGGGTGCAAAAAAAATTTAAAACTTGAGATATAAATAAATTACGACTTATGAAATTAGGAAGAGGGTTATTGACGGTAATTTTTGTGTGACGGGCAACCCCCGAAATTTCACTTCAGCTACGCCCTTGAAATGCAAATTGCAAAAAGATGTGAGCGGTGCTTTTGATACACCGTTTTGTTGTCGGTAGTTTCTTCTAATACTGCTTCGGCTTCGTCATTCGTGGGTAGCTGGTTTTGGTAGGTGGATAACTTTAGTTTTGGTTTGTTAGTTTTTCATAAAATTTTCACTACACGATACACGCAGTTAAAGTTCACAGTGCATGTGAATTAGGTTAGCGGGATTTGCGAACTATGTCAGTCAGTCATTCAAGCAGCTGAAATGAAATGAAACTGAAAACTGCCTACATACTAGCAACTAGTGAGTAAATAAGACTTCGACGGAATATTGTCAGTTTTTTACTGCATTAATTTGCTATCAGCTATTATTGCGTTTTACGGCTCGTTAAAACACGTTTCTTTTCGTTTTCCTATATGTATAATAACACTGTCAACTGTGTACAAAACACTTCATATCGTAACATTTAATATCAACACTGGTGGTAATTAGGTAATAGTAAGAAATTAATTACCTACTGGCAACTATGGGTTTGAGTGAGTTTGAGTCGTTTTCCCAGGGTAATTATCCTGACCGTAGCATCAAACTTTGGAAGCTTAGTTAAAATGCACACGCGACGAGCAGTTGGAGGATAATAAACTTGCAATTGAGTTCTTGTTTTACTTTTAGGTACAGCTGTTTTACTTACAACTTACTTGTTTATGTTGTTGTTCTTACACCACCATACATATGACTTACATGCCCAATTCACAATTACTTTATTATGAATTATTACATTCCTATTTATTTGTGCTAACATGTTACAATGAATTGAGTATTTATGTAATTTTTGCCTTTAAATAAGAACGTGGAACGTATATAAACGCAGAGCTATGCGAAATTACTTTAAATATTCGGATATTACATTTTTAACTATGTCATATGTACGAACTTTTCAAGCATAAAAAACTAGAACAGCTAAATAAAAATGCTGCTGCTGGTACTTAAATTTTAAACCAGTAATTAAAAACTAATATTTTTGTATTTCATGTAGGTTCTTGATTTTACATATATTATTCTGATTATTTTGTATTTATTTAGAGACCAGTTTTAAGGCAAGAGACGCTGGCAGGATGGGATATTCGAGATTCAATTCCAGGTCAACCTGCTGCAGATTATCCAGTCCTGTCCAAAGTCCCTCGAACAAGTTTCTCATGCGAAGGCAAGATCTCTGGCTTCTATGCTGATCCGGAAACACGTAATTTGTTTAAGTTTTATTTTTATCTACTTAAATAAGTATGTTATCGTATTTTTTTTATATGCATTAATTTCGTGTTCGTGCCAAAGCGACAGTACAAAATGTCAATTCATGTTTAATATACTTCACTTTGAGTAATTGATAACTACTTTTCTTGACTGTGTTCTGTTAATTAGGATGCCAAGTATATCATAGGTGTTCGGACTGTAGTGATCAGCCAAATATTGTACAGGATTCGTTTCTTTGCCCAAATGGTACTACGTTTAATCAGCAGGTAAGAAATCCATATAGTTAACAAGTAGTTTCTGTACTTTAAGTTAATAGATGTAAATAAGATATGTGAATTAGTCAAAAAATAGACACAGGCAATTTCGCTAATTAGTTTGAATTGGAGAACCGAAATTCTGCTATTAGAAAACATTAGAAATCGGCTACATTACTTCTTCAGTTAGCGATATCCAGTTTATTAATGTTAACTGTTGTAGTTTGCTCTGAAATACTTTGACTGTATAATGAAACAACTAATTTTTAGATATTCACATGCGACTGGTGGGCTAACGTTGACTGTCCAAAATCGGAAAATTACTATTCAATTAATGAAGAGTTAGGCACCAAAACAGAGGTACAGAAAAAACGATTTAATAGTGTACATTTTTTTGGCATAAAACAAGTTTATTTTAATAAATTACAATAAACTCACAGCAAAATGTATATTATCATTACGATTACACAAAAACAAAAATACTAAAAATTGAATAAATCAATCTTATAGGATGGCAACTACGTCCAACTCTCTGCCTACCGAAGACCAACTCTGCCAAAGAAAGTAGCACCAACAATAATTCCGCTGGAAGATCGTGACCCACTTCCTCCAGAGCTCCAGTCCAAACATCATGGGGATCATGGTGATCATCACGTTAATGGAAAAACTATCAACAAAACTCCCATCCCAATTTCTGCTGCAGGTGCTTCGCCCAGGTCTCGTGTCACAAATAATAATTACAAAGTATTACCAAAAACTATTCAAACAAAAGCAGCTCCACCATTGCTGACTGGTATTCCACAATTGAGTCAACAACAGCAGCAGCGTCTCCCTCCATCTCTTCCCACCCAAGTGACGAGCTTTGTGAGCCAAGATGATTATTCTGAATATTTCAATGAGGACTATGCAACTCAAGAAGAGCCTTCTGTGACCACAAGAAGCGGATTTTTTAGACGAACTAATCATAATGACAACAATAAGAATAATAACGAAAATGGCAATAACAAGCAACGGGCTAAATCCAATAGGAATACCAATGCTAGGGGAAACAATAATAATAACAACTACAAAAATGATAATAATAATCTTGACTTTGATACACAGGATATCAATGACTATGATACAACAACTTCTAATCAGCAAAGGTACACAGAAGATGACAGTAATAACACTAGCAACGACGATACGAGCAATTTTAATAATTTCGGAAATAATGACGACGACAAAAATAATGACAATTTCAAAAATGACGGCAATTTCAAAAATAATGGCAAGTTCAAGAATAACCAAAATTTCAAAAATAATGACAACGATAAAAATAACGACAATTACAAGAGCAACGAAAATTACAAAAATAATGATAATAATTACAAGAATAGTGACAATTATGAAAATGAAAATTTTAAAAACAGTGACAATAATAATGACGGTGACAATTTCAAGTACAATAATGATGACAATTACGACAATTTTAATAGTGATAAAGAGAATAATACAAACAAACCTCTAAGTTATATTGTTAACAATAGCAATAACAATAACAACAACAGAAATCCCAGCACTTCAAAATTTCGAAATGGCGCTAATGGTTCGCGAAGAAATAAGGTGGGAATTTCAACTTTTCTGCAGCTGCGTCTTCGCTGTTGTCGTATTATTTTGAGTGGAAATCTCGTTTCCCTTAATTCGTTTTTTATTTTTTACTAATTTTTTCTATATTTTTTTTCTCAGCAGAACTTTGCCACAAACATCAATGACAACAATCAGCCGACTGTTCGAAAATATGATAAACCACCCCCACCACCATCTTTTGACAGCGATAGGGACAACGGTCAGTTCCACAGACCAGTGCCAGCAAATAGAAAATCATCCCGACTCGCAGGGTCAGGGTCAGGGTCACGGGCTCGAAATCAGAATCAGAACCAGAACCAAAAGGAAGTCCAGGGCCACGGTCGGAGACAACCCAAAAGCCAACGTCAACAACGTCTACAAAATCAAGACTCACTTGTTGATGATGATTTCTTGACACCACCTCGAGCAGGAATACGGGGAATTCAAAATAAAATTTTGAAAGCCTCTGTGACGGCAGAAGAATCTCCAAGGCCAAGACCAATTACAACCGCAAGACCAAACCAAAAGGGTCGGCCTAAGCCTATCTATGGACCGCCGAAAGAACAGGAGGAACAAGTGGATTCCCAAGCATATGGACCTCCAAAACCGACTTCGTCGTCGTCAAGGCCAAAACCACCAAAGGAGCAGCAAGAGAACGTGGATTCTCAAGCTTACGGCCCTCCCGGAACCGGAACCGGGTCCGGAACCGGTGGTGGTGGTGGTCCTGGTAAACCCAGTAATAAACCAAAGCCTCCGAAGGAGCAGCAAGGGGATGTAGACTCTCAAGCCTATGGACCACCTAAGCCAGGCAGTAATAGCAATAATAACAACAACAACAATAAACCCAAACCTCCTAAAGAACAACAGGAAAATGTGGATTCACAATCATATTTACCACCCAAGCCTAAGCCAACTGATGGAAATGGCCAACAAGAAAATACTGACTCTCAAGGTTATTTACCACCCAAACCATCTCAAGGATATGGACCGCCGAAACCTTCCACAGAATATGGACCACCAAAACAAAAGGCGGATGATTATGACACTGTTTTAGGAAGGTTTGTTACAGCACCCCCGCCACCGAAACGGGTAAGTTTATTTCAGATTCGACATTATCGCATTCGGAATATCTGTGTGAATGTTTGCATTTATGATGATGTTTTGTTTTCAGGTGTATATAATTAGGTGCGAGTACTTATTTATTATTAGTACTGCCTTGAATAATACTAAGTTATTTATTTCATATCGTCTGCGAAGATCCAAAGTGACCCATATCAAATTTAAGCTACAATCAAAATAAGCTATGTCATAAAAACAAAATGAGCAACATGCGTGAAATGTTAAGAGTTTTTGAAATGTTTTATTATTGTTTTTCAAGAATGTAAATGCCCTATTTACATGTTTCTAAAAAGGTGCAAATTTTTCTAATTCCATGTTTTTAAAAAAATGCAAAAATGTCTAATGCAGTGTTTTTGAAACGGTGCAAAATGTTGCATTTAAATATTTTTATAAATTGCAAAATGGTCTAGTTCCATGTTTTTCGAAAGGGTGCAAAATGTTTTACATAATGTAATGTACTAATGTGTTTAAAAAGTTCAAAATATTCCATTTACATGCTCTCAAGATATATTTGAATATTTTTGTAGATTGTTGCTATTGTTTTTAGCTAAAAATGGATATGGGTCATTTTAGTTCTTCACAGAAAGTATACATATATTTTTATCCTGCAGAAAATAAGGAATTCCCTTATTTTTAAAAGCAGCTAATTTTATATTTCACTATCTAGTGTGTTAACTTTGTTTGGAGATAAAATTTGATTTCTTACTTATAAATGTAATTTAATTTTTTTTAAATGTCTTCATCACCTATAGGATTCATACGAGCCAGTGCCAGACAATCACTTTCGGAAACCATCAAGTGGCTACGGAGCTCCAGACCCAGATTCTGGGTATGGTGTCCCAGGAACCGGAACTCCATTGGATACATACGGTGCCCCTGCAGGCCCTGATACAGAATATGGTCCACCAAAAGAACCATCAAGCGAATATGGTGCTCCACAAAAACCACCAAAGCGGCCGTTAGCATCTGACAAACTCTCGGAAATCCAACATTTTCAGGACAGTGCGAACCCAAACAAACTACACATCCTTCTCTCGTTCGAAACTCCGCCAGATGAAAATCCCCTTGAACTTTTGGATACTTTACCTTTATCTTTACCACCCCATGTGGAATCACACTCGACTCACTCCTCACTTGTGACGTATGAGCCACTTCCGCATCAAGGACCCCTTGGGACATATCCTCCACCAATTCTTGCCCAATTAGACGATCACGCTGTTCTATTTTAAAGCTATAATTTGTTTTTTAGTAAGGCAACTCAGAGTGTTTTAAGCTGTAAATATAGCTTTTTTAATTGTTAATGTTTACAATTTTCTAACCATTTCGTTAATTTTCTGTCTTGTAGCGTGTTACATTATTTTATTTACAAAGTACATTAGTATCGTAACAAAAAAATCAATTAATTTATTATATTTATTTTCTTTCCCTGTATTATTTGAAAGAACCACTTAGAAAGTTAGATTTTGTTTATACACTTAATGTTAGTTGCACTTAACTGGATATGAAAGCCTAGATTAATAATGAATTAATTAAGTAATTTGTCTTTAGTACACTTTAGTGAACGGTCCTTGAAAAAGATTACCAATGTACAAAATATACACAGATGCTAAAGTAAAAGAGAGATTTCAAAGTTCCCATTTACAAACTATTCCACGAGATTTGTCAGAAATGTATCAACACAGAGCTATTCAAATTTCCGGGTCCATTTTTAGCCTAATAACAATAACGTTTTCTTTTCTTCAAAATATTTTATTTTAGACACTAGCTAAAATACTGTAAAACTTTTGCTTTTCAAGTTTCTTACTGTTATTCCCAAATGCCATAATATTCCCATCCATTTTAAATTAAAACCAGTAAATTGTAAATTGAAGAATAATTTAATGGGGTTTGAAATAAGACTGAACGGGTTTCTTTGTATATGTACCTAGGTAGGTTGATTTTAAAACTCAAGTATTTATTTAATTAATTATTGTTTAATACTTTATGGAGCAAATTCCAATAATTGCAATGTAAGGATTTTTTTTATGCAGTTTAATATTACCTATGTAGATTTTTCAAAATTGGTGTAGTAATAATAACTTGCAATAATAATTTGGTATCGAGGGACATTTTTCTGTTGCGGTGGGAAGGTATAGGTATATCTAGGCACTAAAATAGGTTACATGTTATTTTGTGGTTGTAACAAGACATATATGTATCTCCCATTTCAATAATGCATTGGTAGTTTTTAAAAGTTATTTTGTGATTAGGTTAGCAATATATATGTAACATAAAGCAGTATATACCTCTACAGTTAGTGAAAAAACATTTTGCACTTGTCAAGAATAATAAGTAAGTGTAATATATTATCCATTCTAAAAAAAACATGTAAATAAAATATTTCGCACTTTCAACTTTTAAAAATCTAGTAAAATAAACATTTTGCACATCTAACTTATTCATTACATTTTTGACAGAGCTCAATTAAATTCTAGCTTTGGTTATACACGGGCCTTTTTGATTCGTTAAATTTCGTTGTACTCACGAAAAGTTAAGTTACCTACATTATAATTTCATGATAATAAAATTCATAATAATCAAAACTTTGTAAGTTTGGAAAACTTTACAAAGTTTCATTATAATCATTTAAGATTTTTTGAAATTGAATTATTACGGTATAAAGCTAACTGAAGCTGACATCCGCATGACAGGCATTTCAACCTTGTCTATAGTTTAGTAACAGTGAGAGGTGTGATTGTAAAGGTCATCTCATGTTCGGTGCAATTATTCATTTTGGGTTGCATATTATGATGGAGAAGGTACGAAACTTTGTGGGACACATGACTAGTGTTGAACTGTATGATGCTCGCAGCTCCGCTCCAACCCCCGTAAAGCCCATTGGGTCCTGTGCAGTGAGAATCGAAGAGATACAGGTAACCATTCTTTTTAACTAAGCTCACAGTAATATTCCCTCCTGTGACCAGTGCATATGTGTACTTGGACCCTACAAACTTAGTAATGGCACTTTTCAATCTTTGAATGGTTTCGTTAGCACCGTCATATTTGTCAAAGAAACCTGTGATGGAATCTTCCTCTTTGGCAGTGATTTGAATGGGAATGGTCTCACTATTGTTTAGAATGTTTACAATGCCATTGATATCTACGCAGTTCATGTGCCCACCCGCAAAAGGCTGAGTCCTCCCCGCGTCCTGCTGGCCGTAATAACTGTCTCCGAGAGTCAGAATATCGTTGATGGTTGATCCCAGCCACTCTGAAGGAGGAATTACGGACGAGAATGCACAGGCAACTGCTGCCATGGCAGTGCACTGGACTCCAGCATGACCAAAATCAGCGTTTCCCTGGTGACGTGTCCCGTGCAAAATCCGACTTTTGTCTGGAGAATTCTCATAGAGTAGTTCATATGTATTAAGCTCAGCCGGATGTGGATCCTCCAAGTTCTCATTTTTGACCTGGTTTCCATAGTAAAATGTGTACATAATTCGGCGCATGAGTGACTCGGGCTGTTGTTGCGTTGGTTGGGCAGAACTTGGACTCATATTTTTAGGCCGAGTTTTCATCTTGAAAGTTTTTGTTCGGGAAGGGCCAGAAGATATTTCTAAAATGGGAAAATAATAAATAAAATTGACTATAATACATGATTAAGATATAAAATTGAGATAATTGTAGTTAATTAACGCTACTATATATGAATTTACTTGAAATTTGACCCGCACTATCTGAGTCAGAATCAGAATCAGCTATTGGTCGACTTCCGCTTGAAGAACTACGATTCGGATTTGTCACATAGGTCTTAAAAGTCAATTTTTCGACTTGAATCAATTCCCTTGCAATATCACAGGCCACGCTCTCCGAAGATGCAGCATGGGATTGAAGGAACGTCTCCATAATTTTTCTGTGGTTCCCATGGTTCCTAAAATAGTATAACAAATGTAAATTGCTTTAAGATGTGTCAAATTCGGAGAAAATGGACCGAGAAACTTGCTTTTATTTTAGTGGGATTTACCATGATAGGCGTATATCCTCTATGAAATCAGTATAGCTATGGCTGGATGTATCCTTTAACATAGAATGCAACTGGCGCATATCTTCTTCCACGCTTTGAATTGACCATTGTTGAGTCCCACCACTAATAAATATACGCCGAACTTTACCATCGCTGGTATCATGGTCATTGGTACCGAAATCAGAGGATTTTGAAAATATGGCAAACCAGACGATGAGGCAGCCGTACCTCCCACACTAAAGTATTTCGTTGACAACAAAGTTTTAAAAAATAATTAACAAAATTACACAGCTGCCAGCTTCCGCTACTTATTGTAAAAATAAAATGCTTTTAATAATAGGTTTACATTTAACTAGTGCAAAACATTACCCAATCTGGAGATTTCGGGGATGAAACTCCAACATCGATCGCATCTAATTTGGTGCATAGTTTTAACGCTTTCATGAGGTTTTCAGAGTACCTCATTCTGCTCCCAGCGTTTCCATCATATGCCAGCATAGTAAGCAGTTCTGAAGCGTGAAAAATATTAATAATGTCATTTAATAATAATTACTTTTTGATTTTCATTAAGTTTAAATGCTTTATGTCATTGGAATATTATTGCAAGTGATTATTTGTTTACTTACTAAATATTTGATGTAGGCGATCACAATACTTTTTGGGCTGGTAACTCACAATAAAGGTCAAGTGCTCAACAAGGATATCTAGACAGTCTTCCTTCAGGAAATCAGCCAGCAAGTCTTCTGATATATTTTTTAAAAAAATGCAAATACAAAAATAAGAATGTTAACTTTGACTTTTACTTTTGACAATAAAAACGAATTCTGTACCGTAAATCATAGGGTGACTCAACACGGTGCTTATATCCTTAGCAGTAGCATACATGTACAAGTACAAATAGATGTCTGTGCATCATAATTAGCGTAGCGTATGTGAAGAATCAAAATAACCTATTTCAATTTCCATTCCTTGCTAAAAACAGGATGCACACTATCTAATCTAAAAAACAACAGCTAAAATCATAGTCCTCGAAGCATGTAAATAATAGGATATTCACATGATTCACATGATTTGTCTTTTTCCTTTTCCCAAAATGCAAATAAAATATTTTGCACTTTTTAATAGCACGTAAATAGAGCATTTTGCCCTTTTTAAAATCAAGCAAATAAAATATGTTGAACTTGGTAAAAACATGTAAGTACCTAGAACATTTTACACTTCTTTGAACTGAATTAGGTACGGGTTATTTTATTATTCACTTAAAAGACATACCGTCTGTGAAGAACCAAAATGACCCATCTCCAATTTAGGCACAATCAAAATGAGCTATATGTCATGAAAACAAAATGAGAAACATGCGCCAAATTTTAATTAAGAGTTTTTAAAAAGTGTAAAATGTTCCATTTACATGTTTTTGAAAAGTGTAAAATGTTCTATTTACATGTTTTTAAAAAGTGTAAAATGTTCTATTTACATGCTTTTGAAAAATGTTCTATTTACATGCTTTTGAAAAGTGTAAAATGTTCTATTTACATGTTTTTGAAAAATGTTCTATTTACGTGTTTTTGAAAATGGTAAATTGTTCAATTTACACGCTATCAAGACATTTAAATATTTTTTTAGATAGTGGATGTTGGTATTAGCTAAAACTGGATATGGGTCATTTTGGTTCTTCACAGACGATTTGCCTACTGATTATATTATGTTGCATGTACAATAACATACCTATGTTCTATGTAGCTTATATTACCTTTAGACCATTCCTTGTCGGACGGCGCACTAGTGAGGATATCCAACATTTTTTGCATGGGAATTGGACATTCCTCACTCCAGTAATTTTCAAGCTCCTCAGGTTGGTGAGTTGACAAGTTCTCATGTTCCCTCTTCAATATGCTAAGATATTCCCCAGGTGGTTTCATCCTCTCTCGATACTCCCAAAGGTGGCCAAACATCAACTGAATCTTTTCCAGTCTCACACCCGATTTTGACTCAAAATCTGAACGGATGAATGCACTAATCTTCCGTCGAATTTTCTAGAACAAATACAAAATAACAATGTGCTGAAAAAAGTTTCTGCAACTATACCTACAAAGTATAATACTATAGCGATGCGTTATATGGCTACAGTAGTAGCATATTATACTTTTGACTTAAGGACTTAAGCAATACAATAATTTACTGCTATATAGCAGTTTCAAGACATCTATGTATTACCGATGAGAGACTTCCCGAATCCTTCAAAATCAGCTCTACAATATTAAAGCTAAACTGCTGAGCTAATTTTGAATAAACCCTGCTGCTGATTTTCATATTCGGATTTAGCTTGACAGGTCTCATTGAATCATAAAAATAGGATTTCACCACAGACAAGAAGCTCTCTTCTAATTTATCACCGACGGGCTTTGAGGGTGACTTAGCGGATTTAAGTTGAGACTGGGGAATATCATGAAAGACTGAGTTATCTGGAAACCATTTTTGGAAGTAGAGTAGGCCAACGTTGAGCAAGTGCAGAAATTCTTCCTCGAGTGGATGTTCTCCAGAGATGAGCTTGACATCGAGTAATATTTGGAATAGAATCCACTTGTCTTCCTCACTGAGGGCGGCGCCGAATTTCATTCTCAAACCAGTTTGACTCCCAAATAATAAAAGTGACAAGCCCAAAGATCCATCCGGCCAGTTTTTCATCTTCAAGTATTCGTGAATTAAAAATGGTGCATTGTTGTAGTGACTGTACGTCGTTCTAGCTTCTTGACTATCTTGAATGAGGTAGTCGGCTATTGCAAATAAACTTGAGTATTTATTCTCTGGATCACTACTTTTGCTTTCAAGCCAGTCTCGTGTACACTTTTGAACGAGTCGATGAATTCGTATGACAGGGAGGTCCTTCCCATTTTCATCTGACTCCATCTCAATGCTAATTAGTGAGTACATTTCCAACAATCGAAACAAATTGTGGATTTCATCATCAGCTTGATCAGTTGTAGTCGGGGCGATATTTATTACTGTCATATTATTATTAAAAGTATTATTGTTCGTGCTGGCGTGGTTAAACATAGAAACGACAGATTTCAGTGAAATATCATGTGTAGGTAAATAGCTGAGTATGCTGAGTAGCTTCCAAGCCTTGTCACTCAAACCTTGATTAGTTCTACCGTCAAAGTTGGTGCTCCAAACTGAATTGAGTATCAGCTCATTTAGAACAATTTCACCGCTAGGACGGTCTTTCAACTTCAACTTCACGTCTTCTTTAATGCTGGGGAATTTCCGGATGTACTGCTGGAGTTTAGCTTGAATATCCGTTGACCACCCATCCCTCAAATAAATGGAATTAGCTACCAGACTTAAAGCAAGAGGAAAACAATTCAACTGGTTTGACAGCTTCTGAATAGATTCTATGACATCCGCCCGGCTTTTGTGATGATGATTTAATCGTAGTTCGTTGAACAGGAATTTGTCTGACTCCGCAATAGTAAGTTTATCAACGTATGTTTCGAATTACACATTTAATTCGACGTAAATTATACATTTATGTATAGAAATCACATGAGGCACAAACGGCCCCATGTCGATATAGATATGTGTATATACTATGTAGCTATACACGTATATTCCTATGCATCGCGGTTAGGACCGCGAAATCCCATATAATGTAAAAACATTATACAATGGACGAGCCCCGTTCATTGGAAATCCACAGGATGTAAACGCGATAAACTCGCCAGCTCGAAACAGGATGTCGATCGCGATAAACGCACCGACATCCAGAGCACATCCTATATCATATCAACACACATAAAGCATAGCCGAGCCGTGATACCAAGAACATGGCCCACCATGTCGTATCACGGGCCGGACGCTTAACCACAAAATTTGCCAGTGCCCATCTATAATACATGGACACTTTTTATTATTATTAATTGTATATCTCTTGGACTTATTATAATTACAAGAATTGTTTTTCTTATGATCAGAATTCCAAAGAATTGTTTTTCTTATTAGGATCATGTCATCCTACTAAACCACAAACTTCCTTTGATCCGTTGTTTAGCATACAGAAAAATTTATAAAATTGTATTTTTATCCTATGCTATAATTTGTACATGATTACATACACATCCGGTCACTATTTAAGGAGCTGTCCGAACAATTAATAAATCAGTTATTCAGTTATTCACAGACATTCAACAAGTCTTAAACTCACATTCAAACTCCAAACAACTCGAATAAGCCTTGCCTTATTTCGCAGTGACCTTATTCACACAGTCAGCCTTGACTACTGTACATACACCTGCATTCATTGCATATAGTCATATATAACGGATTCATTCCAACTATTGGCTATACAACTCATATCAGAGCAGAGATCCAGAATTCAGACATTACATCAACTACATCGAGGAAGATACAAGAAGCCGACCATACTCTACTCACCGGTATCAAGTCACTTCTTTGTACATGGCTCCCAACTTGAATCGTTACCCGGTCTGATTCACACCTTTGAGATCTCCCGGTTCAGCCATTTCGAGTCATTCTTTGTTCTTGACACTCCACGGAATCTCACCAGGTCATCTCTTCTCTCTTCACATCCTCTCGGCCGTCTGCTCGTGACCGCCCATTGGACCTGCTACACAGTCGTTTCTCGCTCCGCACCTTGGACATTGTGCCACTTCCATCGCTGCGACGTCGAACGGTCTGCCCGTATGCCGGGAATATTTTCGTTGCTCAGACATCTTGGGTCTTCTAGCTTGACACATGGGTGCGCCGCCACACAAGGCCTCTAACGGTCTCCATTGATGCTCGTTCTTGACGATACTTCTTGACGTCACCGACCCTTGGTTCATCGGTCACTTTACAAGGTTGAAAATTTCGAATTTCGCCTTCTAAAACGTTTTACGTCCACCATCATTCGCCGGAACCTCAAGAGTTCTACTACTGCCTGTTCGGCAATCGCCAGGATCTTAGGCGTTCTCCTGCTGCTTGTCAAGCCCTTGCACGCAGTTGTCCGTACAACTTCCACCGTTTTTTCTCATGCAGAAGTTGCGGCAAGCCGTTACTGCCATACCTGACTTACCTTTATTCTGGGGATACGGTTTTACAATCGTCTTGATTTGTATCTTGATCTACCTCATTTTTGGCGCCTTTGTTGTCCAAACCTGCCCATCGCCGCATTAATACGCTGGACCTATTCTGCTACCCACCTGTGGTAATCCAGTTGGTGCTCTCCTCTGACGTGCAGCCTGTCGTCATATTCCAGCCGGTAACTCTAGCCTTTTGTTTTTTCCTTTTTTTTTATTTGCGAGGAAACCATAAAGGTTTAGCCAAACTATATCTGCCATAAGTCGATTGGCAGCCAAAGTCTATCTGCCATAGGTCGATTGGCAGCCAAACTCTATTTGACATAAGTTGATTGGCACCCAACCGCTGCCCGCCATAAGTTGATTGGCATCAACTCTCTGCCCGCCATAAGTTGATTGGCATCCACTCTCTACCTGCCATAAGTTGATTGGCATCCACTCTCTACCTGCCATAAGTTGATTGGCATCCACTCTCTACCTGCCATAAGTTGATTGGCATCCACTCTCTACCTGCCATAAGTTGATTGGCATCCACTCTCTACCTGCCATAAGTTGATTGGCATCTAACTTATTCCTGCCATAGGTCGATTGGCATCCAAGAAGCCCAGCATCCGTTTCAGTCTCCCCGGAGCTGGAATTGGTTTGTGGAAATTCAACTTGGAGCTCGAAGCTCACACCTGTACCGGACCAGCGCAGTCTCCATTGATGCTCGTTCTTGACAGTCCTTAGACGTCTCCGACCCTTGGTTAACCGGTCAGTCCGTTCCAGTCTCACCCGTAGCTGGAATTGGTTTGTGGAAATTCAACTTGGAGCTCAAAGCTCACCTGTACCGGGCCTCCCAGGTCACCATTGATGCTCGTTCTTGACAGTCCTCCAGACGTCTCCGACCCTTAGTTAAGCGGTCTAAAGCGAAAATTCAAGATTTTCATTGCTGCGTGTCCAGCTCTCTCTCTCTCTCTCAAAAGTCATCTCTACAACTTCAACCGCTGCCTCTAATTTCTCATCCCGGCCACAGAGGTCACCATTGATGCTCGTTCTTGACAGTCCTCCAGACGTCTCCGACCCTTGATTAACCGGTCAGTCCGTTCCTGTCTCACCCGTAGCTGGAATTGGTTTGTGGACATCTAACTTGGAGCGCTTTAGCTCACGCCTTGACGGGAAATTTAAAATTTCCGAGGCAACGTATTCAGCCAAGTCTGAAGCGGAAATTCCAGATTTCCAGGAATACCTATTCAGCCAAGTCTGAACCGAAAATTCAATATTTTCACGGTCATCGCCCAACCATTGGGCGCTGTATCGCTCTTCAGTATCGCTCTTCACCGCTGTCTGTTTCAGCATTCTCTAAGACAAAGTACCGTTCTTTATTAGTGTTCATTACAGTCTCGCCTGTAGCTGGATTTGGTTTGATGGATTTACATTGAAGCTCATCAGCTGACGCCTTCGCCATACTGACGACGTCTCCATGGACGCCCGTTCTTGATTGTCTTCATCCGGTTATTCTTGAATTTTGTTTTCTTTTCATTTTAATTTGAGAGGAAACCATAAAGGTTTAGATAACAATCACAAATTTTCAGCACGATCGTTTACGCTGCCAGAACTCGTGACTAAATTTCAGTCAGACCAGTACGAGTCCGCTGTGGCATACTGTCAATTACGTATGTAGCACGCTTTACCACAGACAGTACCACATGTCAAGTCCGAAAGGAAACCGACTTTCACGGATCCCATCCACGTCATCAACGATTGACTTATCCAGTGACGATTCATCAGTCTACATTCACTCGCCGGTCTCGGACGTAGATCAACCACGGACACCATACCTTCCTCTGTCTGACTACAGCCCATATGCAAGTGCACATCCTATGATAACCCGCCTACTGGAATCACCAGCAAGGACTATTGATATCAGTTCAGGCCCGTCTACTCCTGCGACTCCTACCAGTACTATTACTCTGTCTAGTGACGACACCTGTGATTCTACTGTTTCGTCCAGCTCGTCTGCCTCTTCTAGATCCACTGGTTTATCCCGCAGAGACAGAAGTGCGCCGTATCAGTCCCCACTTAGACGATGCCCTCCAGGTGGATACCTTGATCGATCACCGTCATCACCGGATTCAAGTAATTCCATCTATCCCGCCGTCAATCTTGACAGCAACGTCAACGGACCTGACTTTCGCAACGCAGCTCTAGCCTTTCCGTGCGTTAATACTCCGGCATCCCCTGACGAAGTGAATCCAGGCGCTCCTGCTGACGTTGTGTTCAACCACAACGGAGAAATCAACGAAGCTATTGTTGACGCTGCATCCCATCCGGTGTTCAATCCTGACTTTCAGGAATTATTATTGCATGCACCCTACCTTTTGATATCTCCAGATTCAAACGATTCCCTCTATAACGCCGCTGACTCCGATCGAGACATCAATTCTCCGGATCACAGCATAGCTGCTCAAGCCTCTCCCTGCATCGATAATCCTGCATCTCCTGACGACATTGTTCCAATTCATCCTTCTGCAAACCATCGTCTCGACGCAGTCCCGATTGAAATAGACATTGTGGATCTTGTATCCCCACCAGCAAACAATCCTGTTGAAGACGAGCCCGCTGCTCCCGTGCCCGCTGTCACACCCCCTGACGCCTACATCATTAGACTTATCCAGGAAGAAAACGCCGGTGAGCTATCACGACTAAGGCAGTACACTACAGAAGACCACGAACATTATTATCAAGAAGGTTTCATTCGAACGGAAGAATACGATCCTGAAACTGGTCCTCAGAGACCCAGGTGGGAAATAACAGCTCCAGTGTATGCATCCCGAGTTCCAGCTAACGGTTCTATCAACACTGACAATTGGCACCCTCACATTGAACCATTTGTACCTCATCCAGAAGTAGATTGCCTTTGCTGCGAATGGTCGTGGCACCCGTCGTTACCTGGCGTATGCTGCACAATTTACGGACAAGTTGCCCGCCATAACGCCCACCACATCCGAGATTGTTGGCACCTCACACCTCACTCCATTTTCAAAAGACGTTCCTACCTTGAAGCTCGTTTTGCTCGGTGGCAACTGTGTAACTACGAGGAGAGTGACGGTGTAATTATCTACCCCCAGGACAACGACCCATTGGAAGAATAACCATATTCTATTCCGTGGTACGACTTCTGGACCGCTTCATCTGACATCCCTGTGTGGACAATTCTTGCTACATGCCTCATTATCACCTTCTGTATAGCCTTTATCATCAACGAAGTGTTCATTCTCAAGAACTGTAGCTGCTGCCCGTGTCCAACTCTCGACTACTGTCCATATCAATAGTACGCATCCGTGTTATCACCAGACGTGTCATTAATTGAACAATCTTACAACTAACATTCATTGTGATTTCATTACCTGCGTAGTTATACCTTTCCCTCTCATTGCCTAATCCTCATTCCTTCCCGCCCCGCAAGGGGCCCCTAGGAAGATGCAGTGCTAGTTGGGTGTTTGTTTTACCTACTCAATTCACAACGTAGCCTATAATTACTACATCGGTTCTTGGAGTCCATGCTTTGCCGGACTGGCATAATACAATAAGAAGAGCCAGATCAGTGCTCGCAGTACCAGTACCACCACTTAAAGCTCTATCAGCTACAAATACTTCATCCATTTTCTGCCACTCAGTGCGTATGTATTCAGTATAACTCAATCCACTACGTACTTGTCATCTGCCCCAAACGTAGCCCCTAGATAACTGTCTGTGGTTGAGCGTGCTTTACATAACTCAATCACTCACGCTTATCCTGGTGCTGACTCAACTTAGTCACCAATCTGGCGGCCCATGGTGCCCAGTAAGACATAATTATCTTGATCTGGACAGATCAACGTAGGGAAGAATACTACGTATGCGAAATCTACTCCATGTCGTTATATCGGGTCTTTCTTGGCCAAGGAAGAAAACCCGATGGTCAAGACGATATTGCTATTACTGATATCATTGATGACTGTGTATGCTGCGCCTACAAGTGGGACCCACTAGGAAGTGACTTCGTACGCATCACTACCCGATCCATAGAAGGTTGGCTCTTTTTAACTAAGCTCACAGTAATATTCCCTCCTGTGACCAGTGCATATGTGTACTTGGACCCTACAAACTTAGTAATGGCACTTTTCAATCTTTGAATGGTTTCGTTAGCACCGTCATATTTGTCAAAGAAACCTGTGATGGAATCTTCCTCTTTGGCAGTGATTTGAATGGGAATGGTCTCACTATTGTTTAGAATGTTTACAATGCCATTGATATCTACGCAGTTCATGTGCCCACCCGCAAAAGGCTGAGTCCTCCCCGCGTCCTGCTGGCCGTAATAACTGTCTCCGAGAGTCAGAATATCGTTGATGGTTGATCCCAGCCACTCTGAAGGAGGAATTACGGACGAGAATGCACAGGCAACTGCTGCCATGGCAGTGCACTGGACTCCAGCATGACCAAAATCAGCGTTTCCCTGGTGACGTGTCCCGTGCAAAATCCGACTTTTGTCTGGAGAATTCTCATAGAGTAGTTCATATGTATTAAGCTCAGCCGGATGTGGATCCTCCAAGTTCTCATTTTTGACCTGGTTTCCATAGTAAAATGTGTACATAATTCGGCGCATGAGTGACTCGGGCTGTTGTTGCGTTGGTTGGGCAGAACTTGGACTCATATTTTTAGGCCGAGTTTTCATCTTGAAAGTTTTTGTTCGGGAAGGGCCAGAAGATATTTCTAAAATGGGAAAATAATAAATAAAATTGACTATAATACATGATTAAGATATAAAATTGAGATAATTGTAGTTAATTAACGCTACTATATATGAATTTACTTGAAATTTGACCCGCACTATCTGAGTCAGAATCAGAATCAGCTATTGGTCGACTTCCGCTTGAAGAACTACGATTCGGATTTGTCACATAGGTCTTAAAAGTCAATTTTTCGACTTGAATCAATTCCCTTGCAATATCACAGGCCACGCTCTCCGAAGATGCAGCATGGGATTGAAGGAACGTCTCCATAATTTTTCTGTGGTTCCCATGGTTCCTAAAATAGTATAACAAATGTAAATTGCTTTAAGATGTGTCAAATTCGGAGAAAATGGACCGAGAAACTTGCTTTTATTTTAGTGGGATTTACCATGATAGGCGTATATCCTCTATGAAATCAGTATAGCTATGGCTGGATGTATCCTTTAACATAGAATGCAACTGGCGCATATCTTCTTCCACGCTTTGAATTGACCATTGTTGAGTCCCACCACTAATAAATATACGCCGAACTTTACCATCGCTGGTATCATGGTCATTGGTACCGAAATCAGAGGATTTTGAAAATATGGCAAACCAGACGATGAGGCAGCCGTACCTCCCACACTAAAGTATTTCGTTGACAACAAAGTTTTAAAAAATAATTAACAAAATTACACAGCTGCCAGCTTCCGCTACTTATTGTAAAAATAAAATGCTTTTAATAATAGGTTTACATTTAACTAGTGCAAAACATTACCCAATCTGGAGATTTCGGGGATGAAACTCCAACATCGATCGCATCTAATTTGGTGCATAGTTTTAACGCTTTCATGAGGTTTTCAGAGTACCTCATTCTGCTCCCAGCGTTTCCATCATATGCCAGCATAGTAAGCAGTTCTGAAGCGTGAAAAATATTAATAATGTCATTTAATAATAATTACTTTTTGATTTTCATTAAGTTTAAATGCTTTATGTCATTGGAATATTATTGCAAGTGATTATTTGTTTACTTACTAAATATTTGATGTAGGCGATCACAATACTTTTTGGGCTGGTAACTCACAATAAAGGTCAAGTGCTCAACAAGGATATCTAGACAGTCTTCCTTCAGGAAATCAGCCAGCAAGTCTTCTGATATATTTTTTAAAAAAATGCAAATACAAAAATAAGAATGTTAACTTTGACTTTTACTTTTGACAATAAAAACGAATTCTGTACCGTAAATCATAGGGTGACTCAACACGGTGCTTATATCCTTAGCAGTAGCATACATGTACAAGTACAAATAGATGTCTGTGCATCATAATTAGCGTAGCGTATGTGAAGAATCAAAATAACCTATTTCAATTTCCATTCCTTGCTAAAAACAGGATGCACACTATCTAATCTAAAAAACAACAGCTAAAATCATAGTCCTCGAAGCATGTAAATAATAGGATATTCACATGATTCACATGATTTGTCTTTTTCCTTTTCCCAAAATGCAAATAAAATATTTTGCACTTTTTAATAGCACGTAAATAGAGCATTTTGCCCTTTTTAAAATCAAGCAAATAAAATATGTTGAACTTGGTAAAAACATGTAAGTACCTAGAACATTTTACACTTCTTTGAACTGAATTAGGTACGGGTTATTTTATTATTCACTTAAAAGACATACCGTCTGTGAAGAACCAAAATGACCCATCTCCAATTTAGGCACAATCAAAATGAGCTATATGTCATGAAAACAAAATGAGAAACATGCGCCAAATTTTAATTAAGAGTTTTTAAAAAGTGTAAAATGTTCCATTTACATGTTTTTGAAAAGTGTAAAATGTTCTATTTACATGTTTTTAAAAAGTGTAAAATGTTCTATTTACATGCTTTTGAAAAATGTTCTATTTACATGCTTTTGAAAAGTGTAAAATGTTCTATTTACATGTTTTTGAAAAATGTTCTATTTACGTGTTTTTGAAAATGGTAAATTGTTCAATTTACACGCTATCAAGACATTTAAATATTTTTTTAGATAGTGGATGTTGGTATTAGCTAAAACTGGATATGGGTCATTTTGGTTCTTCACAGACGATTTGCCTACTGATTATATTATGTTGCATGTACAATAACATACCTATGTTCTATGTAGCTTATATTACCTTTAGACCATTCCTTGTCGGACGGCGCACTAGTGAGGATATCCAACATTTTTTGCATGGGAATTGGACATTCCTCACTCCAGTAATTTTCAAGCTCCTCAGGTTGGTGAGTTGACAAGTTCTCATGTTCCCTCTTCAATATGCTAAGATATTCCCCAGGTGGTTTCATCCTCTCTCGATACTCCCAAAGGTGGCCAAACATCAACTGAATCTTTTCCAGTCTCACACCCGATTTTGACTCAAAATCTGAACGGATGAATGCACTAATCTTCCGTCGAATTTTCTAGAACAAATACAAAATAACAATGTGCTGAAAAAAGTTTCTGCAACTATACCTACAAAGTATAATACTATAGCGATGCGTTATATGGCTACAGTAGTAGCATATTATACTTTTGACTTAAGGACTTAAGCAATACAATAATTTACTGCTATATAGCAGTTTCAAGACATCTATGTATTACCGATGAGAGACTTCCCGAATCCTTCAAAATCAGCTCTACAATATTAAAGCTAAACTGCTGAGCTAATTTTGAATAAACCCTGCTGCTGATTTTCATATTCGGATTTAGCTTGACAGGTCTCATTGAATCATAAAAATAGGATTTCACCACAGACAAGAAGCTCTCTTCTAATTTATCACCGACGGGCTTTGAGGGTGACTTAGCGGATTTAAGTTGAGACTGGGGAATATCATGAAAGACTGAGTTATCTGGAAACCATTTTTGGAAGTAGAGTAGGCCAACGTTGAGCAAGTGCAGAAATTCTTCCTCGAGTGGATGTTCTCCAGAGATGAGCTTGACATCGAGTAATATTTGGAATAGAATCCACTTGTCTTCCTCACTGAGGGCGGCGCCGAATTTCATTCTCAAACCAGTTTGACTCCCAAATAATAAAAGTGACAAGCCCAAAGATCCATCCGGCCAGTTTTTCATCTTCAAGTATTCGTGAATTAAAAATGGTGCATTGTTGTAGTGACTGTACGTCGTTCTAGCTTCTTGACTATCTTGAATGAGGTAGTCGGCTATTGCAAATAAACTTGAGTATTTATTCTCTGGATCACTACTTTTGCTTTCAAGCCAGTCTCGTGTACACTTTTGAACGAGTCGATGAATTCGTATGACAGGGAGGTCCTTCCCATTTTCATCTGACTCCATCTCAATGCTAATTAGTGAGTACATTTCCAACAATCGAAACAAATTGTGGATTTCATCATCAGCTTGATCAGTTGTAGTCGGGGCGATATTTATTACTGTCATATTATTATTAAAAGTATTATTGTTCGTGCTGGCGTGGTTAAACATAGAAACGACAGATTTCAGTGAAATATCATGTGTAGGTAAATAGCTGAGTATGCTGAGTAGCTTCCAAGCCTTGTCACTCAAACCTTGATTAGTTCTACCGTCAAAGTTGGTGCTCCAAACTGAATTGAGTATCAGCTCATTTAGAACAATTTCACCGCTAGGACGGTCTTTCAACTTCAACTTCACGTCTTCTTTAATGCTGGGGAATTTCCGGATGTACTGCTGGAGTTTAGCTTGAATATCCGTTGACCACCCATCCCTCAAATAAATGGAATTAGCTACCAGACTTAAAGCAAGAGGAAAACAATTCAACTGGTTTGACAGCTTCTGAATAGATTCTATGACATCCGCCCGGCTTTTGTGATGATGATTTAATCGTAGTTCGTTGAACAGGAATTTGTCTGACTCCGCAATAGTAAGTTTATCAACGTAGATAATGTTATCTGCTGGGACTTTGGATCTCATCGTCCACTCTTCGTGATTACGGGATGTGATGAGGAATACAGCTCGATGCTGGTGGTCTCGGTAACGATGTGAGGATGCAGTTGGAAGGAAATCCTGAATGCTGAATTCATATGGATTTGGAGAAGCAGTAATATTGCTGGCGTCATCAAATATAAATAAACCGAAACAAGGGGTACGACTCTGACTCTGATGACTGTTGGGATTTGCTGGGTCTGAGACTAACGGGTTCAACAAATAAGCGTAGACCTCTTCTGCCATCCATTTTACCTCACGATAACTTGGATTTTTTCTTCTAGCTGTAGTATTTTCATTTTTGTCCCTTAACTGGTGAAGGTTGAATTTGTCTCCTAGTTTTCGGAAGCTGTCAGCTAAACTCCCAAAATTCTGAGCATCAATCCAAATGACAAAATCATACTGAAGAAAATAGAAGTCAGCATATTTACGAGCTATTTCACTTTTTCCAATTCCTTCAGGACCAGTTAGAACCACAATTCTATCCGTAATATTTGATTTCCCTGAGCCGAAGCCGAAGCCGGAGCAACTCACCAGTGTTTCACGGAGGGTTATTAGTAGGGATTCCCTGCCAATAAATGATTTTTTAGGGGGGTAAAACGTGCTATTATAATTTGGAATTATTGTGCTTATTGTTGAGCGTGTGCTAGAACTGGAACTGGAAATGCAAACCGAATTTTGACTTTCGTCTAAAGTTGGTACTTCTTCTCCGGTTATCCCTCGTTTCGGAGCAGGTCCAGGTGGGAGAAGACGTGGTAAACTAGAGAGCGTGGAATTGACTGTTGCCGTTTCCGGTGCCGGTTGAGAAGAATCTGGATTTTCTTCATCGTCGTGACTGCTAAGCGAAATGCTGGTGCTCGAGTCCGAATCTGATTCTGTATTCCCGTTACTGGCACTGGTAGTTGGACGAGAACCGAAAGCGACATTTCGAAGCTTTTGTGTAACTTCAGAAAAGCTTGTCCACATCTTACAATTAATTACATGGAAATTGTTGTACAACTTTTATGTAATAAAACACGGGAGACGGTCTTAATATATAATCACAATTGCAATAAAACTTATAGTAGTTATTGGAAATTATTTCAAAATACACTTTTTGTGTTCAATTTTCAACACCTTTCCAACAATCCTTTTAAGCAACAATAACGGATGAAAACTTAAGTTAATTACTAACTTTATTTTTGTACACCTTTGAGTAGAGTAGTGTTGTATGCTATCACGGGATAAAATTTTAACTGCGCAGATAATAAGCTGTACTTCTCGTTTATAAATGAGCAAAAATTAAACCAACTGGCTACTGTGTGGTCAATGGTCATGGTGAGTGCATTGAGTGATGAGTGTTATACAATCAATATTGCAATGTCAGTTTAGTTTAGCATTAGCACAACAAATTTATTTACATTTTATTTTGCAATTTATCTATTTCGTTGGTGTAATTAGTAGCTAATATTGATATTTGTATTTCGCTAAGTACCTATTTTAGTTTAGCGATTGCTGGAATCCAAACTTATTGACACTTGTACTAACTGATAAAATCATATTGAAGCATATTGATAATTTCCTATTTACCTATATGAACAAGTAAACTAAACGTTTTACGTATGCATGCAAGTTCGTATTTTCGTTTTCAAACTCTAACAATCCGTATGAATGTGCATCCCGATAATTAATTAATTAGGATTGCCAAGATATAACAAAAAGTACTTCAAGCCGTTTATAGTCGATCCATATCCACTTAAGTAGTAATTTGCAAACCCAAGTTCAATATGCATGACATGTACTGAGTGCTGTGATATTTAAGTACATTATAGTGAGCAAATAAAATAGCCAATGGATGGGTGGAGGTGACGGATAGAATTTACGATTTTACGGACATAATGCGGGCTGTTGAACTCTGCGAAGATTAATTTATATAGTGCTGTAATTATTTTAAATAAAACTACATGCATACAAATTGATAATGCACGGTTGTTATCTTTTTGCTAAATATATTTGGCGCTACTACAGTAATTGTGTGCAAAATCACTGAACCAAAGCCAGTGTTTGCCTATATACTATATAGGGATTTATTGAAATATTTGAAATCGAGAAGGGCAGACAACGGAAGGGGCAAGCTGAGCTATTTCCACATGGTTAAGTAGGTACTGAATCAACTGAATGTATCTACATGTGGTGTATAGTGATATAATCTGCTACTTCTAAATTTACAATTAATATTAAAATGGATTATACCAAGAGCTCATGATTTATTCCTTTATCTATAACTCAATATCACGTCAGTTTTGTTCCGACTCTTGCGGACGGTTTAGGGTCAATTTCTGCAAGAAAAGAAAATCACAAAAAGTAAATTTTACATAAATACAAATATCGAAATTTCATAAACACGCGTGCTCTAAAAAGAAAAAAGTCGTCCATAAATGATGTCGTCGAAATAACCCAATTTGTAGGGTGTTATATGACCCCCCAATCACAAGCATCACCATTGCTTAAAAGAAATGTCATCAATTATGGTCCATAACTAATTTAAGCTAAGGTTAAAATGAGCCATGTCAAATAAGCTATATGAGTTAGATGCTAGATAGATATGAGAAATCTTATCCATACGAGTTTTTGGAAAGTGCAAATTGTCTCCTTTATATGTTTTTGGAAATAGCAAAGTATTCTATTTGCAAGTTTTTGAAATGTGCAAATTGCTATTTTTACGTGGTTTTAGGATCCTAGTGTTTTAATATTTTTGTAGACTGTGCATTTACTTTTCTGACAAAATTCAAAATGGGCCATTTTGATGCTTCAATATAAATTTATTGAACCACTTGCACCTTAAAACTGGTGGCAACTTCTGTGAACTTACTTAGAAAATCAATGAAAATCGTATTTACTCCGAAATGGCCTACTTCTCAATATGAGGTTCATAGTATAAAATGAAAGTTAAGGATACAATTTACACTTTCCGAAAACTATTTTGTAGATACCATGCCTGTGGTGACCGTAACATTTGGCCCTGTGGGTTGTAATTGTTGCTACCAGTTTTATACTTGAAACGAGTCTGTGTATAACAATATTTCAATTTTGTTTGTAAAGTTTCACGCATTATCTACCCGTTCTGCAACTTTGAGCGTCAAAAGTTTTCAACTAATAAGAATTTAATCAGCCGGCCACAATTTATTAGAACACTGGCCACAATTAGGCACTCCCTCCTAGGGGCCGGACAAAAATGATGCAACCCATCATCATCAAGTTTTGGGACCCACCCACCCCTATAGGTGACGCTTTTAACATTGCGTTAAATGGGGCGCTTTTTTGGACCCACCCACTATAATGAGTGGCGTCATTTGTGTCAGGCCCTTACTTGAATTCTCGAGTTAATTACATGAAGATTTAAACCGTGCACCTTCAAACAAGGAGTTCTACGTATCTAGTAACTGGTACCTATAAGCAAATTACACAATTTTGATTTTGAGATTTTGACTTTGACATATTGACAATAAATTACACTAATACTAATAAATTCTATAATTCTTTAATAGTACTGTTATACTGCTGTAGAAGTTTCAACTAGTGCTGAAAAAAATAAAGCATATATATACGTGTCAGTCTTGGTTCTGGATCTTGTAAAGTAATACAAATATTTTCTCTACGTTTATAAATTGGTGGAGCAAAAAGCAGCAGTTTGCTTAAGCATACACATGTTATATTGAATAGTTATTTTTGACAAAATTAATTACGAATTATATTTTTGCAAAAATCTATTTACAGGGGGCACCCGGGTTTGAACCGGGGACCTCTCGATCTGCAGTCGAATGCTCTACCACTGAGCTATACCCCCAGTTGTTGATTTCTATTCCCAGATTGTACATTACGAAACTGTTCCATTTGTAATCAAGTTTATTTAGCTTTGCTCAACAACTTTAACTACTTGTTATGTACAAAAGAAATGAACAAGCTAATAAATCAAATTATAATTCACGTCGAGTACAAAACCACAGTCACTCGTGCAACTAGGTAAAAGTTTATGTATTAAATGCCTATTTACGTGGATGATTAATATGGATACTTTGCTGTGTCAGATAACTCTATAGTTTCAAATTGATAATTTATGAACAGTTGACAGTAGAATTTAGTATAACTTTTTACAATTAATTTACATGACTAGGAATATTTTTATACGATATTGTTGTTGGCATTTCAGTTGTTCAACAAAGAATCTAATAGTTAATAAATTAATTAAGGTACAACGTAAGGTAAATTCATTTACTACAATTGCATCTATTTATTGACATGTCATTCTATTTGCTAATCTAATTGGTCGAGCATTGTAGCATTGTTGGAGTTAGGGGCACTATAACTGAGTTCTTTGAATCATTTCGCAAAGAATTGCGTCTTCCATCAAAAATGATTGAAGAAATCGTAGTTGCTACAATTCGTGGATCTTGCCGAATCGCCCATAATCATTTATATAATATGAATTTATCTCATAGTTGATTTTAATTTGATCATTTAAAATAATTCTATCCTTTGTTTTACAAAACCCATAATTAACCTGTGATTAACGTGTTTTGTTCTTACTGTGTCTTAATGGCAAGCGTAATAGTGCGCCAGTTGTAAATAAAAGATTTACTTTCTCTCTAAAATGAGTTTAGTAGCTAACTTTTAAATATATTATTATTCATTTATAACTGGTTAGTATTTGCCAATTTTGTTTTAAATATTAGACAACAATGAAATACAACTTTTGATGGACTTAACAGTGTATATCTGACTCGTCTGATGCAAAAACTTGCTGTGTAAGCCGGGCATTACAATTACAATAGCATATTGGCTCTTCAAAACTATGGCTACAGAAAGCATATAAAAATATCTATATCCTGTATCTACAGTGACCTATACTTGAGCCGCTTATTTTTATAACTATATTTGATTTTTGGAATAAAGACGGAATAATTTAGTTTACTACTGCATGTATGAGTTCTACTTACTACTTACTTTCAGCTCAATATTATGCAGATTATCCGATATGGTATGTTGTGTTACTGAAACTGAACCCATGGATAAATTATACGTTCGGCTATAAAGTCAGCTCACGGACATGTTGCCGGTGGCCTCTACAAAACAAACTTTGAATACTGACCTATTGGCTATAATGATAAGCTAATTATTTAATTAGTTTAATTTTGTGGATGGCTGAGAGTCAGCTGTGAGTACTATAAGACTATTTGCTCTTACTAGACCTAATCTCGCATTCAGGAAACTATGTACGCACTAGTCAGCCCGTGTTACGTTATACAATTTTGTCGTCCGAAATATCTCTTTCCTCTTAACAGTTGACAGTTACAGCTTCAGGAAACTCAAAATCCCTGTCACCTGTGTCTCTGTGTCTGTGCCTCTGATGTGTTTGTAATTTACATTTTCTCTAGCTACTTTTAGTCATTTACCTGTTAGTATACAGCCGAATCATCTGTTGTCAGTTGTTGGTTGCGTTGCCGGCTGCCTCTTGCCTGTTCAAATTATTTCGGGAAGCGCCTCATTTTCTTTTGCATTATTTAAAAATTTTTATGGATATTAGATCAACAGTTTATATTTTAGTTTTCGACTGGTTTAAATCGTGTTTTCTACGGACACATCATTAGGGCGAAAACTGTTTCGAAATCGGAAAGATTCAACTGCTGACTGTTGACTGTATAAATTCTAGAGACACAGGTTGTGTTTTGTTTGCTTGAAATTAAGGACTGAGTTCGAATTAAGAATTTGTAATACAGAAAAACTTGGTAAGTGTAATCAGTTCATGAGATTGCACGGTTGTACCATAGTCTTCAGTCTTTTTGGACTTTGAATCATGAAAAATACGAAGAGGAAACGAATCAGGGGGTACTGAATTAGTAATTTTTAGAATAGTGTATCATATTGTTATTACAAATATATAATCACAACATTATTACTCTTGTATTTAATGATGATTGTGTGTATATAACAGAAATACTTCGGCACCCCCTGGAAGTTCAACAGAGGAGGGATCACAAACTCCAGAGGATGAAATTGAGATTCACCCAGATTGTCCCGTATGTAAATATATTCAGTCACTGCCAGCTCTCTACCTCTGTGAAAAAGGTCACAGTATTTGTTACACGTGCAGGAGGACCCGATCAAGTTGTGCAGTTTGCAAGACCCCTTTCAGAGGATCTCGAAACTTACAAGTTGAGTCTGCTTTTCGCAAGTATCGGTGTCACTATCGAGATGAGGGATGTACTCAGGAAGAACTGGTTGCTGAGAATTTTCATTCTCATCATATGAACTGCTTCTTTCGGTATGCACTGTAATTATGTGATGAAATTAAAGCTTCATATTAATGCATCTGAGTACAGAGTTAAAAGCAAAAATTATTGCTAATTCGTAATTCGTAGCAACTATTATAACATCGTTATTTTTTAATTCTCGCAAGATTCTATTATCAGAAACAGTTACTTAGACATTTAGAAATATTAAAAATTTTGTATAAATACTTTAAATAACGAATTCAAAATAAAATAATTTCTAGGCCCCAGAAATGCTACTTTTCTGGATACGAAGGTTGCAATGGAACATTGCTCTACCCGTCTGCGTATGTGAAACACTTAACCGATTTTCATAAGATGACAACCCTGGCACCTGCAGACGTTGAGAACCCTGACGAGGATCGTCCTCAAAAGAAGCTCAGTGTTTTTCGATGCAATTACACCATTCAAGATTGGAAAAAAGGTATTTCCTATTAATTAACTTGATGAACGTACCTGTATTATTATATTGATTACTTCACTTACTTGCATCGCTGTATTACGTGGCAATAAAATAGAGACCTCCACAATTTTTGCTAGCTTGACTAATAGAGAGTATTTGTTTTGATTTTCAGACACGTTTATGAGCAGTTGTGATTGGGCAGATTTGTTAGTCCTGGATAAAAAGATATTCGTGAATCATGTGTTTAGTCGAGGAAATCTTGTGTACTTCAGAGTGGCTCTGATTGGGGATAAGAACGAAGCTGCTAAGCACAGAGTTAAAATAACTATTCAAAAATCAAGCGATGCTCAAGTAAGAAAGTCATTAATATTTTAAAGAAAAGTACCTAGGTACCTACTTACTTAATATAGCTTATACTATGTGATATTTGAAACAGTTTGAAATTGCTAATTCTGTTCACAGTTACTCAAGTACGAGTTCACTACCATGGTGATTTCAATTAGTGAACTGAAGAACGTACTGGAATGTCAAGAGAATGATCTCCCTTATGCGGTGGTGCCTCAGAATCTATTCGAAAGCTTCGGCGAGATCAGTGACACCAGCCCTGCCAAGTTTAAATGGAGTGCTCGCTACGAAATTGAGTCAGGTCCGGGAAAGTCTTTTAGTGTTACTACCAATTTGGTCTTATATCTCATCGGGATTATTTTATTTCTGCGATATTGTGTTTGGGACTGGTTAAGCGGATTCTATCAATATTTTATTAATTAAGAATCTGCTGATGTACATCCTTGGTGGTGTTCCACCTGATAACTGGAACTGGTATTAATTTTGTAATCAGGGCCGGATGAAGGAATTGCTATTTTTAGGCAGCAATTTGTTTCCATACAAAAACCACCATTTTGATTTTATTGATGGTTTTCTTTTCTTTGGTAAAGCAAAATGTCGTACTTACGAATTTAAAAAAGTTCAAAATATTCTTTTTACTTGATTCAGAAAAGTGCAAAATGTTCTATTTACATGTTTTGAAAAAAGTGGAAATTCTTTTATTTCCATGTTTTTGAAATGTACAAAAATTTTTATTTGCATGTTTTTAAAAAGTCAAAACATTCTGTTTATATATTTTTGAAAATTGGAAAATGCTCCATTTATATGTTTTGAGAAAATTCAAGCAGCGAGAGCTGCCTGCGGTGGTCGCATTATCCGGTCCTGTTTGTAAAGCTGGGATGTAAGTATTAGTTTTTAACTTAATTAAAAGTCCAAATCTATGGCGTAAAGCTTTCAAGTACAATATTTTCTGGGCCAATTTTTATCTTGTCTGCAAGTATTTTGAAAGTTCTTTTTAAGCAGTAATTACATGTATGCTGGGAGCCCATTTTAGCTTTTAGTAACTAATTTTGTAACAATATTATGTATGCGTGGTATCTCATATTGAGTTCACTTACGCATAGTTTACCTATGACTGCTCTAAAATTGTAAAATAATTTTCGTATTGTAATCGGTCTATTCACAACTAGTTAGGGAAATTTTGATTTACGGTTTGACACGGAATGGATTTGGCATATAGCTCCGTGGCTGAGTGATTATATATTATTGGTTTCATTGCGCAGTTTAAGTGCAACAATTACATTCAAAACCGAATATATGAAAAATTTTAACTTGTAAACGAGATACATAAGTAGTTCAGCACGACTAAACTTATAGTGCCCGTACAAAATATAATTTGTAAATATTTCATGTAATTTATTTCATTTGCTAGTTACAATAATTAATTGGTTTTTGCTATATAAAGAAAATAAACTAGTAATTAAGTTTGGTTAAACCTATGCAAACGAAGGAAAGTAAAACAGTTAAAATAAATTAAAAATCTTCATCTTTAATACATAAAATTCGCCATTCATTGTCAAAAAGTCCCACCTATAGCATACCTATGTATTAAATGAGTACACATTTAGCAGTTGATAAAATTAAGTTTAAGCTCGACCATGACGTTGCTTTGCTGAGGGTCGTCTTCTCCGAACAACATAGCCAATAATCTTTTTTTCTTTGCTATTTGTGGCATTATTATTACGACTACGGCTACGACTGGGACTTTGACTTGGATTATTAACGTGAGCATTGGAACTCACATTACTTAATCTAGCTATCGTAGACGAAATTCGGGGAGGGACAATATTAATATCATCGACAGAATCAGTCACATTATCAAAATCATAGTTTGGCTCACGATCATATGCATAATTGCTCTTTATCTGTGAATTCGTAGTATTTCTGTTCCTAGAATTTATATTTTTTGGTTGATTTTGATTAGTTTTGTTTGTCCTTGTCCTCATCGACATCGGTCTTCGTCTTCGTGCCGTAAATGTAAAATTTCTTGTTGTAGGTACAGAATTTGGATCTGAATCCGGTCCAGGGTAAGTATTTCCAGTCTCGTCGTAGAAGTAATCACTATAAGCTGGAGTCACAAGAACTTTAGGTGACACGGATGATTTTCCAGGGGCGGTAGTGGTTGTGATTGGTCCTGGTCTAAGAGGTACAGAGGGTTTTGGTCTTCTAGGCCTTGCTGGTTGAAATGATACTGGGGGGTTTTTGTCATATGCTGGAAATGTTGATGGAGTAGATGTGGTTGTTCTGCGCTGATAAATTGTAGGATTAACAGTAGGTCTTGAGTTTGATTTCGGTCTTGGTTTTAATACTTCGGAACCGGAACCAGTTCCTACACCGGCAATGGGCTTGATGTTAACATTTGGATAGTTTCTATTAAAGTACTGAGGGTCACTGGGGCCAATGACATCGTCGTCGTCGTCTTCTTCGTTATCGCCATAAGCACTACCCTCGTTACTGTGATGATGGTGATGTGATCTGAGTTCAGGAGGAAGTGGTTGACGATTATACGGCGGAATGATATGTGCGACTTCTTTCTTCGGATTTGGGGCTCTCCTACCAGCCGACAGTTGAACGTAGTTGCCATCCTAAACCATATAAATGTTAACAGTTTATTCCACGTAATCGGTACGTCTTCATGAACGAAACTAAAAGTCCTTTAAATTAAAAAAAAAATAGAAATAATAGAATGTTTATAGTACAATTATTGAGTACCTTTTTAGCCCCAAGTTCTTCATTGATTGCGAAATAGTTCTCTGACTTAGGGCAGTCTACATTCGTCCACCAGTCACAATTTAAAATCTGTAAACAATAAACACAGAAACATATCAAGACATTTTAGTTCTTATAAGAAACTTAACTAATTTAATTGTTTAGTTTTCATTATTATGATAAAAAATCACTTGTTGATTAAATTGAGTCCCATTTGGACAGAGAAATGATTCTTTGAGGACATTGGGCTGGTCGTTGCAGTCCGTGCATCTATGAAAGACTTGGCAGCCTTTATAAGCAACATAAAATAAAGCATATTCAGATCAATAAGTCATCAACCCTATCAGTTTTAATCAAGGTTAGTTAAAAGTTAAAAATTACGTGTTTGTGGGTCAGCATAAAACCCAGATACCCTCCCTTCACAGCTGAAATTAGTTTTAGGGATGTGAAATAAAACGGGGTAGTCAGTGAGGGGTTGACCAGGGACGGAATTGCGAATGTCCCACTCGTCTGTTATTTGCTCCAGGATTCCTCCCCCGTCCGTCGTGACTGGATGTTCGTCAGAGTTTGTCATTTCTGGAGGCTAAAATATTTACTTAAATTACTTAGGTTATCATTATAACTATATTATATTTATTTCAAATCACATAAATAGACATAGAGTTGTAATATGCTCAATAATGGTGTACAAACGGCACGTGTCGTCGAAGTTACAAAGCCTCTCTCAGGGGTCACATTTGGGGGCGGTGCTTCAGGGTGCTCAAGAAAGATACCCTCTGAGTCAACCTGCTCAACAATTTCAACTCCTGGCGTTGGTCTTGGGTCATTAAACTCCGTAATATTGCCTGGGAGAGGTCCATACTGACCTGGTCCTGCTACTGGTGAGGAAGTAGTCATAGTTCCACCTGGAGCTCTTTCTGGCGACACATTCGGAACTCCGTAAGTAGGATTAGTAGGTTCATCACCACCCCCACCTTCTTCTTGTGCAGGATGAAACTGATTTTTTCCTCCGTCGCTGCCATTCGGCGCCGGGTTACTGTTAAAATCATGATGGCTCGTTGGGGGTATGTTTGTAGTGAAGTCAATTACATCAGCACCCTTATTAGGGTAACCGTAGCCGTATTCTAATTCTGGTCGTCTGGGCAGCGTGCTATAACCTCCACTGTTTGAAGAATTTAATTAAAAACATATAAATCGTGAGTGAAGAATCAAATTGTCGCATACGCAACTTATGCTACATTTAAATGTGGTAAGTAAAAAAAGCGTTCAAAGAGATAGATTCAAAAAATGCGAATTACGATCTTTTTTTCTATATAGTATATTTGGTTTCTAGTTGAAAATAGATATCGCCTGTGAAGAACTAAAATTGTCTATGCTCAATTTTAGCTAGAATCAAAATGAGCTATTTCACAAAGACAAAATGAGAAACATGTGTAAAATGTTAATTCAGAGTTTTTAAGTGTAAAATGTTCTATTTACATGTTTTTGAAAAGTGTAAAATGTTCTATTTACATGTTTTTTAAAAGTGCAAAATGTTTTATTTACATGTTTTCGAAAAGTGCAAAATGTTTTATTTTAAGATTTTTGAAAAGTGCAAAATTATTTATTTAGGTACATGTTTTTGAAAAATGTAAAATGTTTTCTTTTTAGATTTTTGAAAGGTGCAAAATGTTTTATTTTAATGTTTTTGAAAAGTGCAAAATATTCTATTTAAATGCTTTCAAGACATGATTAACAATATTTTTGTAGATAGTGGATATTGCTTTTAGCTACAAACCGCTACAAATAAATATGGATCATTTTGGTTCTTTACAGTCGATATGCATTATTTCTTCACTCAATTTCGAAATTAATGAATTGAATTATTAAAGTCATTAAAGAAGTCAACAATAAAATGTTGATTGTAGCTAAAAGTTAAAGTGAAAAAGTACTTATGTACCTAACCTATTATGGTTGAGATTAGCCCCATTTCCATTATAAACGCCGTATTGTTCTGATTGTGATTGTGGTAATCTGACCGTGAGTTGTTGTTGTTGCTGTTGATTATGATTATCGTTCCCATAGAAAGGGCCACTACCTTCACTTGGATAATAGTTCCCATGGTTTATCTGCTCTGAATAGGTATTTGCATTGTTTGCATTATTATTCGTATTCGTATTTTGATTTGGATATTTAAGTCGATGTAAAAGTTTTTGGAAGAATGATGAAATCGGAGTTAAAATATCTCTTCGCTGTTCCGGTGTAAATATTTGATTTTGCTCGTAGTTATGATGAAAGTTCTGATTGAGGTGGTAGTTTTGAATCTGCTGTCTCGGGTTGGGAGGATCATAATTTTGGTCTGGACTAATGTATTGAGAATATGCGTTGAAAGTGGGTTGTGACTCAACATTTTGATAATTGTAATTAGGATGACTAAAATTTTGGTGTTGTACAGAATTTTTTGAATTTGGGTGAAAGTTAAAATTAGTATTTTGACTCACATTTTGGTGATTATTTTTGTTTCGATTTTGTTCTGGAATTTCACTGTGACTAAGATACAGATTTTTTTGGCTTGACTGAAAACTTTGATTTTTATTGGCATTTAAATTAGGATTAAATTCTTTACTAATGTCTGCTGACACTGACACTGGGACTGGCACTGCTGAATATTTTTGATTATTTGTTTGAACCGGGCGCTGCTGAAACTGCACTGAGGATGTTGTTCCATATTTATTTCTATTATTTTCACTTAAACTTGTTGCACTCTGTGGTCGTCGTAGTTCTGGATTAGTTGTACTACTCCTATTATGAACATTAGTATTGTAATTATTATTTTTAAAATAGTTATCAGAATTATCTAAAATTTGCTGAGCTGAACTGTCACCCCTTGCACCAAGGATAAGGAGGAAAATTAAAAAATTAAAAACTTGAAACTGAACACTACTAAAAGTCACCACCAAAATATTGCGGTGACCAAAAAACTTACAGAGCATTTTCGAAATTCTAATAACTATACGCTCTACATTGGAAGAGTTGTGTATTGAGAATGGAGGTTGGCTTCTTTGCTTTAGCATTTAGCTGTGAAAAATTGAAATTTAATGTAACCCCCACTGTATTGCATAAATTAATTGTATAAAAGTAACCATTATAAAAGTGTAAAGGGCACACACAAAGTTTCGGCCTATTATTAAAAGATAACGAAATAAAAAGGAACATCAAATTATTTGGTTCAGGGAGTCTACATTCAATTCTAACGGAAATTCAGGATAATTTTTAAGTTTTATGGACTATTGTGTAATTTAGTTCCCAGGCAGACGGTTGTTGTTGTTGTACTGCAATAAATTATTTAATATCTTGAGTGAAGAATCAAATTGACCCATATATTCATTCTTTGCTCAAAATAAAATCTACGAACAACAAAATGAAAAATTGGAATCATAAAATATGTGAACTTGTTGAAAACAAGTAAATTTTTAAAAAAATCGGCATTTAAAAAAAGTGTTAATAATAGGGTATTTTGAACGTTTCAAAAAAACAGGAAAATAGAACATTCAGTACTTTTTAACATCATTTAAATGGAATATTTTGCACAATTTAAAATCAAAAACATGGAATATTTTGCAAACTTCAAAAATAGAAAATTTTGAGGTTTCCCAAAACAAGTTAAAATAAAATTAGCATTTTATGCACCTATCCCAATAGTACGTTTGACGTAGTGCATTCCAATTCCAGATTCCCCCTTAACTTCGGTGGTGTAGTCAAATAGGCCATTTTGATTCTTCATTTACGGTATTATGTGCCTCTCATAAAGTAGACGTAAAGACGTAGACCTAAGTGCGTACTTACACTATTCAAAACGAAAGTAATACACACACTGCCTTGATTTTTGTTTTGAATCTGCATAGCTAATTAAACTATAAACTTATTTAACCTTACTGATATGCTACATCTAATAAATGGTACAAAGAAGTACATACATATACATATACATATATACATAATCTGCAATAATAAAACGCAGAATACAACTTTTGTAGTTATAGGTAGTAGGTACACATTAATGTACTATCTACATATTATTATGGGAAAGAAACAGCTTCGGTCATTCGTGCTGAATCTCTACATCTAAATTCCTTAATTAATGAGTTTTTTCCCACCATAAAAAAATTGAATGTGCCGATGGAGCTGTATTAGGTATACCTGTTTGTAGCGACTATAGACAACTTTAATCACCTTAAACATGGACTGCTAATTTCAAATATATTAACTGTAGTATAATCTAAACACACATTAAGTCCGACAGTTAGGTGGAACATCGTACTTTGCAGCGCAGATACATCGTCTACTAATACAGGGATCCTCACTACCTCACTCATTTTTCTATGCGTGTAACTTTAATTTTTTTCAAAACGAGTCATGTGCGACTTGTAATTTACCATTTTTAAAAGTTTCCCTACAATTTCGCTTCTTCTGACATTTCAATATTGGTTTAGCATGGGCTTTCGCAAGATGATCAGTTAAATTAGTTACTGTACTAAAGGTAGAGTAGCACTCTTGGCACTTGTACGGATTCTGTTTGCGTTCCAAGTTTGCTTCGTTTTGAGTAGTGTCCAGATTCTTCACATGTGACTCGGTATGAAACTTGAAAACATTTCTGTGAACAAACCTAATTGAGCAAAATTGACATTGAAATTGAATACTGTGATGAGTTGCCGTCTCTCCCACCCACGGCCGCCCATGGATTTTTAGATTGTGCTGTTTGAGTCCCCTCGTGCTAGAATACTTTTTATTACAGTCGACACAAAAGAGACTCTTATCCTCATGAGATTGGGAACATATACTTACATGGGATTTTAAATCTTTTGCTGAATTAAGTTTTGTCAGGCATAGTTTACACTCGAATGTTCCAATTTTTGGCACATTCTTTTTTAATGTCACAAAAACGATAGTGTGAGGTAAGGAACTTTTAGTAGAGGTAGGTGTAGGTTCAACGTTTAGTTGCGATGGCGACGTTATTAGAGTAGGACCCAGGTCAATATCCTTTTTAATTTTTTCTAACATTTGTTGATTGAGTATGTCACTAGGATTGCTATGGCTTTGAAGAAATTCATCTTGTACAAAACAAGGGTCAAATTCAATGTCCTTGAAGGGGTCATTGTAATGGTCGGGGTCAATGTGATGGTCGGGGTCAATGTGATGGTCGGGGTCAATGTGATGGTCGGGGTCAATGTGATGGTCGGGGTCATTGTGATGGTCGGGGTCATTATGATGGTGGGGGTCCTTATTGTCGATGTTAGAGCAACCATCATTTTCTCCAGAAACAGTAGATTGAGTTTCACTTTTCGGTATTTGTTCAAACATAACTGTAACTGTGTTTGTGGGCTGAAAAATATATGATGGGTCATACTCATAATTCTTTAGGTTTTTATCAGGTGGACCGGGATTATAGCCGTCAATTTGCTCGGCTTTAATGGTGGCTTTTGTTGGTAGTTGACTTGTTTGATATACTGTCAAGGATGATTCGCTTCCAATCTCGGTTTCATTTTCAATTTTAGGAAAGACCATGCTGTGCAGTAAATAAAAAATAAAGTATAAAATTATTATATATAAAATATATACCTTAACAAATAAACGGCAGTCGGAATAAAACAGGATACAGGTTACAGCCATTATGTACATAGAATAGGAATTGTTTACATTCACAACTATCTCAACTATGTAATTAGCAACCCACTGCTACCTTTTATAAAATAATGAATGAATTATTTGATATTTTGTTAACTATTTCAAATGATAATTATAATTCCTTGTTATATTTATTATACATAACTAAATGAATTAGCTAGAGATTATATTATATTGATTACTTGAAATTTAAATGCTGGGATCTTAATTCTGGTCCGTCAACGTCAAAGGTCAAAGGCGGTACTTTTGCCGATGAATTTTTCATTTCTAATTTCTTGTCATGTGTTGTAAATAAAAACATTTACTGTCAGCTGTAAATTTCAAAAGTATAGTTTGTATGTAGTTACTGCGGTTGCATAATATTCTTACAACACAATTACATTTATAAGAAATTACAAAAATCTGGTATTAAAAGTAAAAAAAGATAAAGCGCCCATTTACAATATTCTGCAATAATACATATTTATATAAATTGGGTAATTACCATTTCCAATCACCTTTTAGTTTTAGATAATAATTCCACAACTATAGCTCAACGCACCGATTATTAAATATAATGGCAATTTATGATTTTTTTAAAATTTAATTTACAGTAATTGTTGCGTCTCCGTCAAAGCAACTTGCCACGAAAATTTAATTGTAACTTTAAATTAAGATATTCATGGCTAATACGTTAATACATTTAAAAGTAATTCCAAATAATAATAATTTAAACAAACTCCTGATTTTAGTTTTTATTGATTTCACTTTTCAGTTTTCAGTTTTTCAGCAAATTGAAAAATCAAAAGACTGCGCCGTTTGCCCGTGTCCAAGTATTAAGTATGTGTCCAAGTATTAAGTATGAAGCCTGCTCTATTTAGTCAGTCAGTACCAGTACCAGTAATACCAACAGTACCAGTACTCACTAGTCAGATCAGTTTTCAGTTTGAATACACTTAATACTTGCACCAAAATTACAACCAGCTGGTTAATACGACTTCAATGCTAGGAATGATTTTTGACTTTGGTACTTTGATAATGCAGAACTTGAAAAAAATTACTGAATTATCAAAACAAGGCATTCAGGTACTTTACAGTAAAACATTACTATACTAAACTACTAACCGTTAGTAGATCATCATCAATTTGGAAAATAAGTTAGAACAATTGAAAGCAAAGCATAGTCAATATTTTTTTCAATTTCGCACTACAATGAGTTTAATTTTATTAAAGTGCTACATAATTAATATGACGATAAAATGATGAGATATATTATATGAAATATTTCAACTTACCCCTCGTTTCATGAAATACGAATTGGATGACAGATTAGACAGATTAATGACTTTGATCTTTCTTGATCATGTCAAAATTTAATAGCTGTAAGGTCTAACTCAATAATAAAAATAAGGTTCTTGAGTAATGAATAACTAGTACCATTAGTCCATTAGTCTAAATACACCACATGTAAACAATTAAAAGTAATTTTTGCTGTGCAAAGAATCGTCAACAACAGGAGTGCTGTACAGACTGAATTTTGCGCTGTTAAAAATTCGCACACGGGGGCTTAAATCATTCAAAAAAACAAAAGATAAAAAACTAATTATAATTAAACTGCTATTGTTATTATATCTGGTAATATTTGGGTCACAAATTAGTTAAAAATTAAAGTCATTAGAATATATAGTACATACAAGTGCTTTAACATTCTATTATTGAAATATTTTTACACTCGACGCAATTAACATACATAATCGAGATTATTATTGTATATTCATATATGAATGTTTTAAAATGGAATAAAATTCAGAGCAATGGGATAAGTCCCACAGCTCTTATTTAAAAACTAACTACATAATCAAGATTTATGGTTTAGTTGAAATTTCTAAGCATCGAAGACTACATTACACTGCGAAAACTAATAAATCAAGATCTTAACGATGCTGTCCCAACAAGAATTTAGAACAACTCTAAAATGTATCCCATGTATCTGTAACATGGGATGCCTTTAGCATCCAAGCAGGCCCAATGGCCCTTTCCAGGATGTAATTTTTAGACAATCCCTAAAATAAGTATTTTAGAAATCATACAGATATACTTACACGCTAAATATTCAGTTAAAAAAGGAGAAGTTTAGCTGCCAATATTTAACTTCTCTCCCAATTTACGTTGCAAAAATAATCAAGATATTCATTGAGAAATAGAGACTTAAGCCTTTGATGGTTTTAATTTGCTTTCATTCTGCATATCTTTTGATGATAGCATTTTGAAGAGCGGTGGTAGTATTTTCTCTGACAAAACTGACACTGGAATGCCTTCTTGCCTAAGTGAGTGTTTTCATGCTCTTGAAAATAATATTTATCCCCAAATTCTTTGTTGCACAGCGGACATCTAAATTTTGTTGAACGGATGCCACGAGTTATGTTGACAGGATTGAGAGGAATTCCTGACCGACAAAATTTGGGTTTTCCCGTGATCTGAGTTTTACTGCGAATGCTCTTATTGCTGAGGATTTTCACTCGCCCAGCTTCATCGTTTGGGGGTTGCAATTGCTGCTGTTGTTGATGCTCCTGGAGTTTCTTACTCAGGTGTCTAGTTTTATGAAGCCTACAAAATACCAATAAAATGTTAGCTGAATTCTATACAACTTAATGAGATCCAAATCAAGGACCAGTGTTCCTTGGTTAGTATTTTCTTAATTAAATTTTTATCTACATTATATTGTAACGATGAATGCAGACGTGTATTTTAAAGGCTTAAATGTGCTGTGCAGAAAATATATTTTACGCAGTTGCGAAGTATTACTATTGTATGGCATCAGTACACTTAATGATTTCACAAAACGTTTTCCTTTGTCAGAATACTGAATAATAGCACATTACCCCTAAAATTGATTGCTTAAAATTATATTATATTGTATTGAATTAAACTTACGCCATGCTACGTGTTTTAAGCTTAAACTGCTCCCGGGTCTGGGTCTGCGTGCCCGTTCTTGTGGTAGTAAGTTTTTCTAATGTGGGTACCAAACTCGAGAAACTTGAACTTTGGGAAGTCCCGGCAGTTGCAGTTTGAGCCACTGCAGGTAACTGGCCATCCCCTATGATAATATCACTGCCAATTTCGTTTGTATGTTTGATTTGACTTTCCGGTTTGACCAAAGTATTTTCTGCAGCTCCGAAATTAACCGATTCGGGCGATGGCAAGCTAGTGTACTGCTTGCCTGTGGGCTGATCATGTGCGGGTGATGATGGCGAATAGTCAGTATTTTCCACCCATTGGTCACTGTCGCCAGAAGCATGACACACTTCATTCTGCTGTTGATCTTTAACGTCTTTTTTACCAGCACAACTTTGATTTTCACTATCGTCATTATCAGCCGCACTGGTGTCAGCAAATGAAGGCGGAGGTGGAAGAATAAATTCGTTGATTTGGCTCGACTTAGCAAGGTTTTCATCTGAAATTTGCTCGAGTTCTGAAGCTGGACTAACTGCAGTAGTTGGGAAGCGCATAATCTAAAATAAATTAGATTGTTATATTATTGGATAAACATATTCTGATCTTTAAACCTACTAGAGCAACTTCAGACGTTATGACGTATATCAATCTTTCTATTGAAATGCGATATTTGTTGTTAAGCAAAAACAAAAACATGTCGAACAGATGATGGAGCGTTGAAACTTTAGATGTTTCGCCATCGCTAATTTATATGTTCATTGGTATAGGCACAGATATATATATATATAGGATTGATTTTTTTGAAATAATGATGTCTCGACCGTATTTTCAACTTACCACATCTAAATCACTGCCGCATTCCATTTCTGTAATTTCTTCATCCCCATCTGTGAGATCTATGGTCACGATGGTCTTCTTTGTTTTATTTGAGCTGCTACTGGAACTTTGCACAGGGCCTTGAGGTCCCAGTCCCGGCTTCACAAACTCCAAGCTACAGTAATTCCCAGTTTCTGTTCCTTTATCATTCACTTCAACGTCATTTTGTTCGTCGTCGTCGTCGGAGCTGTCAAGTGTAACAGTGACAATTGGAAATTTCTCGCGTACTAAATTCCTTTCTTTGTCAATTGAGTAGTCAAGCGAATTCATCTCGGATTCCTGCTATCTTTTAAAACTGATTGATACTAACTAATGTTTATTAGCTTATAAAGCCAGTAAAAATAATTTAACTCGTTTAATCGAATATACCCCACGGTTGTTACAGTTTCTAGAAAGAGATCGAATCGAGTACAAAAAGTTCCGACAATTCAACTGATGTCTGACAAACTGACAACCGAAATTCACTCACTTTATAATATTAATTTGGTAACTTGGGCTCCGCAGATCACACGCCGTAACACAGATTATCTGAAATCCAGATTTATTACTGAAACTACACAGAAGCACAGGGTTACAATTTTACATCATTACATTACAACATTCAAGGGGTCGTCCGTCAATAATGTCTACGAACAACACAAGCTTTATACCACCACCCTCCCCTAGTTTAGAAGTACCATACTGTAGCCTGATATGAAGTTAACAATGGGTATTTTCCGCTCCCTCCTGTAAATCCTAACATCCTTGCAGGATTACCCGCAGTTTACGCTACCAGCCAGACTTTACTACAGCAAAAATATAAGGTTGCTCAGCAGTACGTCAAATATTAAATTCGGGCAGTGAGAGACCAGATAAATAAAGCGCTTTTAACTAACTACAAAGCACACGAATGGCACACGATCTTTCCCTGTCTCCTATTCCGCCAATTTCAAACCAGTGAAATCGACAAGAAAAAGTACTTTGGAAATATGAAATTTAATTTTACTTAATGCTATAAACTTTAGGTATAATCAGGGCTTGTAATATATTTGTATAGATTTTGTTCACACTAAAATTGTTGGTATCCACAATAGTTTATCTTTACTGCTGAAGCTGACCCAGTGCAATGCATTGGAAAAAAGGAATTATTCGTCTTTGCCTTTGTTTTGTTGGACGGTAAAATAATTGCTTTGTACGATCATACATGTCGTTTTTTATAGTATGTATAGGTAATCATTTAATTTAACTGCTATCAAAACGTTTTCCATATTCATAGTCAATGAAAGCATTTATCAGATTTCTCAGTTAATTCTATGCTTCTCAACGCTAAACCTAGCACATGCTAATAGAATATATAAACCACAAAATTTGATTACACACTAAATCTATATTACAATTATTATTATTATTGTACATTTTTGGGATGGTTTCTTAAGTAAACATATCATTATCCCTAAAGCACTGACTACACGCTAAGAAACAATGTCAGCAGATTATCTGTTAGCTTAGTTACTAGCAGCCGCTGCTAGTTTTAACAGATATGTCTGCTGACTTTTATTTTTTCGAGTGTGGGAAAAACTGCTGACTTTTCTACTGGAGTAATCTACTAAACTAGCAGCTACTGCTGCTATAGAGTGTATTTAGCAGTTGTATCCACTGAGTCAGCAGAAATTTTGACTAACGCTATTTATCGTAGTAGAGTAATCTACTAAACTAGCAGCAGCTGCTGCTGGAGTTTATTTAGCCAATGTATCTGCTGAGTTAAGCAGAAATTTTGTCTAATGCTAATTATCGTAATAGAGTAATCTACTAAACTAGCAGATACTGCTGCTAGAGTTTATTTAGCCGATGTATCTGCTGAGTTAGCGGAAATTTTAGCTAATTTTAATTATCGTTATGATGATGGATTATATTCATTATATATATATAATTATATGATACTGACAAAATTTATCTTATTGTAAAAGTCAATTGAAATGTGCGATCGCATATTTCAATTCAATGTACTTAGTTCACCAGTAAAATAAAGAAAATATATTTATATAGGTATTACTGCAAACGATTAAGTTATACAAAATAAAGAGCGCTGCTACATATGGTAAACAAATTGAGTTATTCAATTTAAACTAATAGGTACATGCCATGAAATTTTTAGTTACTTTAGTAAAACCACATTTTAAAAATGATTTGAACAAAATTTCACGGTCATGACCGTGGGTCATAAACTTGCCATACCAAATTGGATAAGGTTTCGAGCCTTTGCATGTTTTATGATCTTTTGAAATAATTCTGGAGCTTTCAATTTAACGTGCTTAAATTCGTAATGTGCCGCAACACACAGGGAAGGGGTCAGGCATTAACATGCCACTTACGATGAGGGTGGGTCACTAAAAAAAAGATGACACCCCATGTTAACGAAAGCCAATTGCGTAATGCTGAACAGGGTATTTGGACGGGTGGGTGGTTTCTAAAAATTTAGTAACGATGGGTGACGCCATTTGTGTGCGGCCCCTTAGCATGCAGCAGCAGTTCGGTTATCACGGCAGCAGCAGTTCGGTTATAATGGCAGCAGCAGCGTAGATACGCATATTAGCAGCAGTTCGGTTATCCACGGCAGCAGCAGTTGCCACTGCTAATTCGTCCCTATTTTTCTTAGCGTGTAGTGTTACAATAATACGTCCTTGATTGACAAACATTTTTAACGAAGAAAAACTGACAACCCAGCCACATTTCGAGATATAAAATCCAGAAACAAAGGCGTGGACTCTCGTTCCATAGTACGAAATTCTCCCTGCCTCACTCCAACATTTCTCAATGACACAAAAATCAGTCGAAAAAAATGGCGGAGGTCACGAGTCATTCCAGGACACTGTCTGCTCAGCAAAACCATTTCTAATTTAATTTTGTTGATATTTTGTGGAATTTTAAATGCTTTGTCGTACATACAGAATACAGATGTAGACTGTAATTCCAAGGACTGGCGACCCACACAAAAAAAGGCTTGTGACTAACTCAAGCCCAGGAAATTTAATAAAAAGACAAAACCAATAATTGATAGCGAGATGATTACATTTTTAAGGGCAAAAATAACAAAAGAAGTGCTAAGATTAAAATAGTTAATTGACAATTGTATCTTTCTGCATTCTTTAAATACATTATACAATTTCAGTTTTGATGGAGGAAAAGCTAGTTTTATTTTTGAGGCTAGCGGAGTAAAATACGCAGTACCCTACATGATATTAGTGCTGCATGCTGCATATATAATGAAATCAAGCAGGCGTGCTTGGATGAGCGGTTAGGACTGCAGACGTAACGAAATTTACAGTCTCAGACCCGGCTTCAATCCTCGGCCACTGCTAATCGTTTACGGCTCGGTGTTGTACGGTAAACGTCACTGGATGGTTGATTGAAACCAAATATCCTTCGGTGCTCCTTAGTGACCACTACTTACTGTAGGGGCCTAGGGAATGAGACTCCTTTACTGTGGAGGAGGGGACGGGGATAGGTGAAAGGGTACAAAGACCGAGACGATCTAACGCGGTAGCCTCCTATTCCCTCACCCACAGTGACTGGTTGAGTCTCGTTGTATGAACTTCGGTTAAATCGACCCAATGAATAAATTATTATTATTATTATTATTATTATTATTATTATATAATGAAATCGTATTAATTGCGTGTTAGACGTCCAGAGTAAACAAATTGTTCAATAAATCGGTGAAGTAATAAGTAATGTTAAATAAAACCAGTTTTATTTTCCATAAAAAATAAATTCATTAATGGTATCTTTAAAATGAGATGTCTTTAGTATCCAAGCAGACCCAATGGCCGTTCAAGGAACGTCATATATAGACGATCCCCATAATAAAAGTATTATAGAAATTACAGATTAACATGTGTAGGATGTACCTACACACTAAATATTCAGTCAGGGGCGGACCAAGGAATTGCTTTTAGGAAGCAATTTCTTTCCACTAACAAAAACCACAATTCTGATTTTTTTAATTATTTTATTTGGTATAGCAAAATATTGTATTTACATGTTTTATAAAAGTTGAAAATGTTCATTTTACTTGAATTTGAAAGGTGCCTAATGTTCTATTAACATATTTTGAGAGAAGTGTTTAATGTTTTATTTGCATGTTTTCGAAATGCGCAGAAACATTTATTTGCCAAAAAATTTGATTTGCCTGTTTTTGAAATGTACAAAAAAATTTATTTACCAGTTTTTTGAAAGTCAAAATAATATATTTACATGTTTTTTTGACAATTGGGGCTGCCTGTGCTGGCCGGATTATCCGGCCCTAAATTCAGTTGAAAACAGAGAAATTTAGCTGCCAATTCCTTAACTACCCTCCAAATGTGCGTTGCAAAATTGATCAAGATATTAAAGGGGAATTAGAGACTCACGCCTTTCATGGTTTTAATTTGCTTTCATTCTGCATATCTTTTGATGATTGAATTTTGAAGAGCTGTGGTAGTATTTATTCTGACAAAACTGACACTGGAATGCCTTTATGCCTGAGTGAGTGTTTTCATGCTCTTTAAGGGATTTTTTATGCGCAAATTCTTTGTGGCACTGCGAACATCGGAATTTGTTTGAATGGGTGTGAACTCTTACGTGATACTTAGCAAGAGTAACGAGATTAAATTCCTTCTCGCAAAAGTTACAACGGTAGTAAGCCCTATCACCGGCGGGTACACGAGTTATGTTATCATCAAGAGGACTTTCTGACAGACAAAACGTGGGTTTCCCTCTGATCTGATTTTTACGGTGAGTACTATTTTTGCTGAGGATGTTCACTTGCCCAGTTTCATCGTTTGAGGGTTGCAATTGCTGCTGATGCTCCTGCAGTCTCTTACTGGGTTGTCTCGTTTTACGGAGCCTATAAAATATCAAGAACTTGTTAATTTAACAGATTTTTTTACAAATTAAAGAGATACTAACTCAAGATCTAAAACAAGGAGCAGTGATTATTGTTTAGCAATTTCTTAATAATCTTTTAACCTACAATTTTCAACAATGAATGCAGACTTGAATTTAATAGGCTCGAATGTGTTGTGCAGAAAATCAGAAAGCGGAGTCCACGCAGTTGTGAATTGTAAAAAATTATTAATGATATTACTATGTATTTTCTTAGAATACTAAATTAAAGCAAGTTACTCATGAAATTGATCGTTTCAAATATTTAATTAACATTAACTTACGCCATGCTATGCCTTTGAAGTCCAAGCTGCTCCTGGGTCTTGGTGCCCGTTCTTTTGGTAGTAAGTTTTTGTGTAGCTGTAAACAAACTGGAGAAACTTGAATTTTGGGAAGTCCCGGCAATTGCAGTTTGAGCCGCCTCAGGAATCTGATCACCCCCCGTGATATTATCATGGAATTCATTGCTGATTTCGTTTGTATGGTTGATTTGACCTTCCGGTTCGACCGAAGTATTTTCTGCAGCTCTGAAATTAACCGATTCGGGTGATGACAAGCTACTGTCCTGCGTGTCTGCGGACGGATCATGTGCGGGTGATGATGGCGAATACTCAGTATGTTCAACCCATTGCTCACGGTCGCCAGAAGCATGAAACACTTGATTCTCTTGTTGGTCTTTAACGTCTTTATCAGCACAATTTGAGATTTCACTTTCGTTAATATCAGCCGCACTGTTGTCAGCAAATGAAGGCGGAGGTGGAAGAATAAATGCGTTGATTTGGCTCGACTTAGCAAGGTTTTCATCTGAAAGCTCGAGTTCTGAAGCTGGACTAACTGCAGTAGTTGGCAAGTGCATAATCTAAAATTAAATAATTAAAGAATTCGATATCATTGGGTAAAAATGTTAGGCTTTTTTAATCAAGACTAACACCAGGTGTATCTCTTACTACTTAAATGTGATATATGTTGTCAGAACTATACATACAACATAAAAGCATGTCAAATACATAACGGAGCATTGGCACTTTAAATAAGTTGCTATTGCTAATTAATAAGTTCATTTAGGGCTTGGGTATAAACAAATTCAATCGTAATAGCTGATACTGGTACAAAGCAGCCCAAAATATAGTGAGTCCATAAGTTAAAGTTAAGGTAGTTTCAAAATTGTATGACCACAGACAGGAACCAGAATACATGTCACGGGTAACGGAATCTAATAGTGATTTAAAATAGATTGATTGATATACACAGATATACAGATCGATATTTTTTTGACACAGGGAAAAGTGATGTCTGAACCTTATTTCAACTTACCCCATGTAAATCACTGCAGCTACTGCAACTGCAGTTTTCCTCCCTAATAATTTCTTCATCGTCATCTGTGAGATCTATGGTCACGATGGTCTTCCTTGTTTTATTGGAGTTGCTACTGGAACTTTGCAAATGGTCCTGGACCTGAGGTCCCAGCCCCGATTTCACAAACTCCAAGCTACAGCAATTCCCAGTTTCTGTTCCTCTGTCATTTACCTTAACGTCATTTTCTTCGTCGGAGCCGTCAAGTGTGACAGTGACAATTGGCACTTTCTCACGTACTAAATTACTTTTCTTGTCAATTGAATAGTCAGGCGAATTCATTTCAAATTGATGTTATCGCTGAAAACTGGTTGATACTGATACTCACTTAAGTTTATTAGCTTTTAAAGCCAGTAAAGAAAATTAACTCGTTAAATCGAATGTACCTCACGGTACGGTTGTAATTAACAGTTTCTAGAAAGAGGTCAAATCGAGTACAAATAGGTCAGGCAATTCCACTGGATGATCGACAAACTCAAAAACTGACAACCGAAATTCAATCCTTTTATCATTCTTGGTTAACTTGGGCTGATATATAGACTCTACTCCAGACCAGGACCAGACCAGATACCAGAATATCTTGAATTCAGAACTCTAACTACGCAGAAACACAGGGCAGGGTTACAATCACAGATATAGACTAATAGAGATGAACCACTACAATCCCTTCGCGGGTATATTTCATGCGGCCCCCCTGATTGAAGTTGTATTATTGTAAGCATGCTTCAGCTTTTACTGCCAGCCTTTACTCTGTTGGTACATTTTACAGATGGCGTGTCGCCCCATACCTATGCCGGCTTTATCTCGTTGTCGGGTATCTATATAAGTCTATATCTGTGGTTACAATACATTTACATCATTTCAACATCCTAGGGGTCTTTCGTCAATGACGTTTAGGGAAAACACACGTTTTATATCATCTCCCTCTCCTAGTTTAATAGCACTTCCACACTGTAGTCTGGTACGAAGTTTAAAAAGGCATTTCCCGCTCCATCTTTTAAATCTTAACGTCATTGGTAGATGACCTCTAGTGTCTAGTAAAGGCTGCAAGCCCGACTTCACCAGATCAAAAATATTGACTGGTTCGCTGCTCAGCTGTAATTACATGGGTAAGTCAGATGTTAAATTCGGGCAGTTAGAGAAATAAAGCGCTCAACTACAAAGCACACGGTCCTTCCTTGTCTCCTTCCCCGCCAATTTCAAACAAGTGAAATCGACAACGAAAAGCACTTTGGAAAAACGTAACGCACCGAATCACCGAATAGACGTGGATCAATATAAAACCTCACAAAAAAACGTATACCTTCCTTGACAGTTGACAAGTATAATTTTTACAGATATATATTTCAAACTTTAGTGAAATTTAAAAACTGTACTGTATTGTAGATGTATTGTTTATTGGCATGCTTATTTTTATTCATTTAATTTAGTTTCAATATTGCTCAACCTTTATTAACGATTATACAAACGTATTAAAAGTAAATAGATAATGCAGATAGATTTATTTAAAAATATAATACCTATTTACATTAGGTTCATTTATCACTAATAAACATTTTTCTCAATTTTGTGGTTTACTTGGGAATCCCTTTACAATTATTGTACATCTTATTGATCTTCCCCGCATCTTCCTTGGTGATCTTGTCATTATCAGTGTTGGGGATTGGAGGAACGCCTTTCCTTGAGGACATAATTGCCTTCTTTGGATTGACAGCGAAAGTTGGGTCCGTGACCAAGCCCATGTAGTGCATGATACTCTTTACATTATATTTGAATCCGTAGGAGTCGCAGCTCTCTGTTGGGAATTTTGTCTCGTCACATCTTTTGTAGTTGCTTGCTTTTTCTGTTTAACAAGTAGAAACCGAATCAAAAAATCAAGATACATCATTTCTCATTGTTCTCTTCAAGGTGTATTATGTTTTATTGAATCTGTAAGTAGACGTGTTCTTACCTGTGCAAATATTCTTAAAGTCGACAAAGATGTACTTATCTCGGTCCTTCCTCGAGTGCTCGTGGTAGAGTCCAGCGGCATGAAGGAGTTCGTGGGCGGCAGTGGAGGTGGAAGTGCATCCAGGATTATGCAAATTCACAACTTGGGCCCCACCACGCATTCCAATACCCCTACTGAAACAACCGTGAGACGGCTCGTTGGTCCGGATTGTGACGTAGTTCACTTCCGCCTTTCTTTTACTGAATCGAAGGCAGGTGGAAGCCTGAATTAATTTTATACCGCTCATGATTGCGTCCTTATCCTTTTTTTCTAGGAACAAATTCAGATTTTTCGATGAGACAGATTTGCATAAATTATAGATTTAACATATTGACAGAAAAGAATCAGAGTAATACAGACATGGGTTGTGCTAAACACATTGTGTAAAATTGTTGAATGTATGGATCCTAATAGCGTGTGGAATTGTGGAAAGAACAATTTTGTATTATAAAACAAACACGCAAATACCGATATAAACTTCTTGCTACTTAAAAACTAGCAAAATAAAATAACAATTTGCACTTTTCAAAAACATGCAAAAAGATAATTTTTACTTTTCAAAACCATGCAAATAAAATATTTTGCAATTTTCAAAAACATGCAAATCAAACATGTTGCACTTTTCAAAAACTTGCAAATAAAATATTTTGCACTTTTCGAAACCGTGCTAAAAGAACACTTTGAACTTTTCAGAAACATGCAAACATAACATTTTGCACTTTCAAAAACGTGCAAAAAGAGCATTCTGAACTTTTCAAAAACATGCAAAACGAACAGTTTTCATTTTAAAAAAAACATGCAAAACGAACATTTTGAACTTTTCAAAAACATGCAAAAAGAAAATTTTGAACTTTTCAAAAACATGCCTTTACAAAATCTTGTACTTAATAACAACATACAACTTATCCTCATTTTATGGCCCTATGACGACCGCCACTGTCATCAGCTTATCAATTGCGTAAATGATTGTCTTATTGAACATGGGATGTCATGAGTAACCGTAATCATTTAATGTGTCTTCATACCCAAGCCGCACACCAGATATACGTAGGTTACCTACGCAAAAAGCCTATCTAGGTGCTGTGCGGAGAGCCGTACCTAAGCCTAAGTGGGCGTCGTTTTCTCTAACTCATTACCTACGTAAAATGCGTTAGGCAAGACCTAAATACCTACGTAAGTAGGTGAGACGAGCTGTGCGGGTCTTACCTAACTTAAGGTCCTGCTTTTAACACACTTTATTTTTCCCTCCCCCAACCAAGGATATCTTTGACACTTTTATTCATTGGCTCTAAGCAAACATGAACCCGGGAGTTGAATTAACCAATCACGTTCGCTCTTCTTAATTTAAGTAAGGCTGTGCGGGGTATCTCTTCGTTTATGTTACCCTCAAGAGATGACTGTGCGGAAAGCTTGACCTAACTATGCTACCTTCGTAGTTTACCTAAATAAATTGCTGTGCGGCTTGGGTATTAGGCAAGACCTAAATACCTACGTAAGTACTGTAGAGGCAACCGAAAGTGAAGCCTGGCAAGGATAAAGCTGTCATTTGTTTGCATGAAAAATTTATCCTTGCCAGGCTTCACTTTCGGTTGCCTTTACAGTAAGTGAGACGCGCTGTGCGGGTCTTACCTAACTAAAGGTCCTGCTTTTACCACACTTTATTTTTCCCTCCCTCAACCAAGGATGCCTTTGACACTTTCGTTCATTGGCTCTAAGCAAACATGAACCCGCGAGTTGAATTAACTAATCACGTTCGCTCTTCCTTATTTAAGTAAGGCTGTGCGAGGTATCTCTTCGTGTAGGTTACGTACAACAAGTGATGACTGTGCGGAAAGCTTGACCTAACTATGCTATGCTACCTCCGTAGTTTACCTAAGTAAAACGCTGTGCGGCTTGGGTATTAGCCAAGATCGTTTTCAATTCTAGCCTAAATTGGATGTGGGCCATTTTAATACTTCACTCATAATATTTAGATTAGACACAGTTTTGCATTCGCAATCAAAATACGGGAAGTAACTTTAGTAGCTTACTGACTGACTTTTCCAATACGTAAGGTATCTTTCCGCGAGGCCAACGATAAGATAGGGTAACAATCCCTTGCTTATTGTCCGTCTGGTTACTGACAATGAAGTGGTCGGGGGTGAGATGGTCATAGCATTGATCATAGCGATAGAAGCTCGTCCCATTCGTCTCGTGCGTTATGCCTATCAAAATCAATGTACATACAATTATTTAATTTATAAATCAAACAAATCTTAAATTTGAACCCGTCAGTCATTGTATGCGCACAGACATGAACGATATACCAGTGAAACCGGAATTGATAGGCGAACCTATTAAACTTGTAGTTCGAGGTCAGGTCATGATTAATTTTTAATTGTAATTAAAAAACTGAATTATTTTTTTTTCAAAATTGAGTGATGGTAATGTTTGATATATCATTTTAAAGCCCTTGAAAAATTAAGAAAACGGGTATTTTGTTTTAGGCTTCGGACGCTTAAAACAATATTTAGGCGGATTTTTCGAAAAAATTGACGGTTTTTTAAAACAAATGTTGAAAATTTGTGAGTAAAATCGTGCAGAATCCGTTATTTGGATTCTACTCGTCGTTACCTTTCGAATGGTATATAACACTTCAAAATGGGTCAAATATTTCGATATCGTGAAAAATCCGCTAAATTATGTAGATAGGTAGGAATAACAAGAGCCAAAAATGAAAAATGATGAAAAATCAGAGTGTAATTGAAATTATTAGTATCACATGTAACTAGTAGCACACCTACTAAAAATGTCCCTGTAAATTTAGTTGAGAAAATTTAATCCACTAATTAGATTATATCCATTCTATGTCTGCAATACTAAAAAGGTTAACTAAATACCTGTTTTCGGGGCCGTACATTTTCCGGACACAGCTACGAGACCGCTAATTAATATTCCAAGTGCAATACTAGTTTTGAAAATTTCCATTTTCAGAATTTCAGTTTTTAGTTGCTGTGGCCGAAAATTACAACTGAAACTGAAAAAAAAATGTGGACAGCAAATTGCGGTCACCGTAATATGTTTAGCCAGTTGCAGGTTGCAAGTTTCGAAGTAAGATTCTCAGTGACTCTCTAGAATTTAAAATTGAAGCTTTTTATACATTTTTAAAACCGAGAATAACCGAAGTGATGCATACAGCAAGTCTATAGCAGGTCCAACGACTGATACCAGGATGTTTGCTAAACCTTGAACACAATAAGGTCGGGGTAATATATACCAGTAAAAGTGCTTTTTACTATATCCATGAACTTCGAAGAGCAATTTACAGCACGTGAAAGGCATTAATAATGGTTCTTTACTCAACTAGTTTATTAGTAAAAACCAACAAGGACAATTTAATTTCACCAAATTTTATTTCCATGGTGGAAATATTATCTGTCAATTAAATGGTTTTTGCGGTCCACTAAATTTCCTCGACCAAATATAACTTGAAACTTTATAGCCTGTATTTTTAAAACCGCCTGTTGTTTAAAAATGTGTTGCTTCTGCACTTTAAATATTCGTACATGGCGAAACACAATCGATTTATGGTTTCCCAATATTGTCACAATAATAATGACACAATTTTGATGAGCTTAATTATTTGATGAAAAATTTTAAAATTGCAAAACGTAGAGGTTTCAAGCAGATGTTGGAAGCATGTATTGTATAGAAGGCCACTAATGATAAATGATTTTAATAATGCGCTTACAGTATTACAGCATAGCGCAGCAATGAAAGCTACACTGAGGGTACAGGTATATCACATCCACGTTATGTGCACGAATAATTAATTGTTTTATTTACCTAATTGCCATTATCCCGTGTTGTTAATCAAATTGCGTCATCTATATGTAGATAAATAGCATGAGATTCTATTTTATTCTAGAAAACGGGTAAGAAACGATTAATATTACCAGCTTTGTTTGAGCCAAAATTTGATGCTTTACACGATATTTTACATTACAGATGATTGCTTATATTTTCTTTAGTCAAAATATTGAATAGGGTTAAAATTTTTTCTTACATAAATAAAAAATTGACGAATTGAATTATATTTTTTCAACAAAGAAAAACTAATAACCCAGCTACATTTCGAGTTATAAAATCCAGAAATAAAGGCGTGGACACTCGCTCCAATGTGCGAAATTCTCCCTGCCTCACCCCAACATCTCTCACCGATTTAAAAATCATTCGAAAAAACTGGCAGCATTTACGAGTCATACTAGGACATTGTCCGCTCAGCAAAACTATTTCCAATTTAATTGTGTTAATATTTTGGGGAATTTTAAATGCCTTGTCATACAGAGTGACGTAGACCGTAACTCCAAGGACTGCTGTCAGACACAGAAAAAGACTTGTGACTATATTAAGCCTAGGGAATTTGATAAAATAGACCAAACCAATTATTGATAGTGAGATTATTACATTTTTAAAGAAAAAAATAATAAACGCAGTGCTAAGATTGAAATAGTTAATTGACAATTGCATCTGTCGGCAATCTTTAAATACATTGTACAAGTCAAGTCTTATTGACGGTTTTGGTTTTGGAGCCACAGTTTTATTTTTGAGATTAGCAGAGTAAAATTTGATTTTTTGAATTGTAGTCTGAATTCTGAAATCGATTTTCATTAGAAATAGTATTTGAAGAAGCGCTTCAAATACTGCTGTGCTCATCCAAAAAAGTGTAATTACAAATTCTTTAATAAACAAAACCGAAAATGTTATAAAGTTTTTGTGATTTTTGTTAAGGGCAGAGTAGAGAAGGAAATTAAGTGACGGATCGTACAAGAAAAGAACGAGATACTTTTGTCAGCATAAATGTAATTTAGTAACGTGGGAGTATGTTGTTTAATGCTCTAATATTATAAGTATATTTTAGTGGGACTCTTTAAAAGCAACCTTTTTAGTCTGATAATGATGTACTAGTCTTCAACCGTTGTTCGTTCCTCCGTAAGTTTGCGACTACCTTACTGAATACCGACATCAAGTCATGGGGTTATATGCAGCAGTCATATATAAAATGCTGATGGAGTGTAAGCGGAAGTCAAATATTTTTATTTTGGATAATCATTTCACAAACTTACACCATTATTTTCTGTAATTACATCTACTACATTTAAATTTTAATTACATGGAGGCAGCTTCAAACTTTTGAAGTAATTTACCAATTTATTAACGTTAACTATATGATACTGTTAATATACAGAGTTGTTATTCAGTAGTGATATAAAGTATAAACAAGTAATCATTTACAATTCCGACAATTTATATGTCGAAGGGCTAAGTAATATTACTACTAGCTCACGAATTCAAGAAAACAAACGATTTAGAACACAATTATAAGATAATGAGGCAACTTCTACTTATTTGAGCGCGCGTAGAAAAGTTGTTTATTTCTAATTAAAATGTTAATATCCCGGGTAATAAGCTATTCAAAGTTATTACAAAGCTATTATACTATAGGTAAGTTAAAAGCATAATGAATTCTGAATCAACCTAATACACGAATAAGCAGAGGTTTTAAAATATATAGATCCTAAATACGTGAGAGAACATTATTCTGCAAATTTTAAAAGCAGAACACTTTGCAGTATTGGAAAACATGCAAGTACATAGAAATAGAACATTTTGGACTTTCCAATACAAGCAAATACAACTTTTTCCCACTTTATAAGAAGAGGCAAATAGAATATTTAACATTTTTTCAAACCCATGTAAATTGAGTGTATTGCGTTTTTCAAAAATCATATTAACCTTTTACGCATTACCTCACAATATATATATATATGTCTCATTCAATGTGACCTAATGTTAGCATATAGCTCATTTTAATTCTGGTTCAAATTGGATGTGAGCCGTTTGGATTCTTCGCTCACAAAGTATGTATATTGTTACTGACTGTAATTAGAAAGTTATACTTACTGACAGACTTTTCCAATACATACGGTATCTTTCATCTTTCCGCGAGGCCAACAATAAGATACCGTAACAATCCCTTGCTTATTTTCCGTCTGATTACCGACGATAAAGTGGTCGGGGGTGAGATGGTCATAGCATTGATCGTATAGCGATAGAAGCTCGTCCCATTCGTCTCGTGCGTTATTCCTATCGAAATCAATGGAGGTATGTATAGTGTAAAACTTTATTTATAATTCAAACAACATGAAAAAAATGAAAAATTAGAAAAAAATCAGTGTAATTAAATTTCTTAGTATCACATGCACTGTTAACACGCTTACTAACTGTCACTATTTCTTTATTTTAGAAAATTGATTGCAATAACTGTAGATAACAGTAGCAAATAAAAAGTTTACTGTAATATGTGTAGTCAGTTGCAGGTTGCAGGTTTCAAAGTAAGATTCTCAGTGACTTTCAGGAATTTAAAATTGAAGCTTTTTATAATTATACATTTTTGGAACACGAGGATAACCAGTAGCCGCGGAAGGTCAATTTTCCAGGGGGGGACAAGCCTATGTTAAGCATAGGTACATAATAAAGTATGTACCCATTTATTAACATTAGGAATTTAAAATTTCAGGGGGGGACAATGCGCCCGTGTCCCCCCCGGTTCCGCGGTCCCTGAGGATAACCAAAGTAAAGCATGGTCTATATCAAGCCTGACGACTGATACCCGGATGTTTGCTAAACCTTAAATGCATGGTCAGGGTCACAAATACCAAAATACATGTTAATCGTTATTTAGAAACTTTATCTGTCAAATAAATGGGTTTTGCGGTCCATTAAACTTTCTCGACCAAATATAACTTCAAACTTTATAGTCTGCGTTCTGTATTTTTAAACCAGCCTGCTGTTCTGCTAACACATTTTGCTTCTGCACTTTAAATATATTCGTAATAAATTGTGCGAAACAATTAAATTATGGTTTCCTAATCGTCGCAATAATAATGCCACAATTTTTAAGCTTAATTATTCGATGAAAAATTTAAAAATTGCTTAAGTGGTTTTAAGCGGATGTGGACCGCCAGTAGTCTATAAAAAGAACACTATAATGATAAATGATTTTAAGATTGCGCTTACAGTACAGCATAGGGCAGCAATGAAGGCCACATTACAGGTAGGTACTGTAATGACTACTGTAGCTGGCAAAACTATATAGTACATCAACAAATCTAACTTTGCTGTCTAGGGCTCTGATTCTCGCTAATATACTATGTCGCCAGTAAGTATCATGCCACCTGGATTCGATACTTCGATTTGATTCCTCGATTTGATACCTCGATTAGATGCCTTGGTCTTTGGGTCAGTCAAAGTGAGTTTGACTATACAATTTGGCAGCGAAATATTCCAACTCACAAAAGGTATAATTGAATGCCAGTAAGTATTATGCCACCTACATTCGATACTTCGATTTGATACCTCGATTTGATACCTCGATTTGATACCTCGCTTTGATAATAATAAGTAATTCCTTAACCTCAATAATGATACAAAACCAAACAGAATAAATGACCTCCAACGCGAAGCACAGTAATAATTCCCAAGTCTCCTTTTTCCCACAATAATAATTAACGAGGATAGATGTTTATTCGAAGATTAACAACATAAAAGAACTGTTTAGAAATCTTAATTGACATAAATACGTTCTACAACCGAAGTAAGTATATTAGATGAACCACACTAAAGAACTCAATTAAAGCTTATATAATTCTATAATAATATTAGATCCTATTATCGTAGCAGGTATATTGGATTGAAACAAGTTATATTGGCTGTGCCTAGGAATAATAATTAAAATACAAACAAAAGGTAAAATCAAAAGGCTAAATTATAATCCCCAATGATCCCTCTAAGTAATTCCCCACGAAGTAAGTAATTCCTACAGCAATTATATTGCCGGACTTATGAGACCAGCGGTCAAAGTCAAGTTGCATCAATAGGTCTGATTAGGACCTTAAACATAGAACCAGGGGTTCAGAAACGAAGACTTGATTCCAGGGGAATCAAGTTTGAAGGTTAGATATGATTAGTATCTGTGAAGGCAGAACCAAAGGTTCCAGAGCTCTTATTTCCAGGGGAAATCAAGCTCCTGAGAAATAGAACGTCAACTTTTATATAGTAGCTAGGGCGAGTAACTTTGGGAAATGTCGAGTAACTTTTGAAACTTCTAGTATCTGATTGGTAATAAGAAATGATTGGTAACGCCTTAGGGAGGTTTTATAATAAATAAGAATGACGTGGGAATCAACAATGACAAGCATTATTATTGCCATAATCAACGTTGTTACCATATGCAACAACATCCAATAATAATTAGTAATGTAAGAATTTCTGCGCATTACAGTACATGTATGTATCACATTTACATTACGAATAATTAGTTGTTTTATTTACCTAATTGTCATTAGCCCGCGTGTTGTTAATATCGTCATCAATATCGTCAATATGTAAATAGCAAGGGAAGAATTGCAATAGAAATAGAAACACCTTAATAAATTTTGTAGGTTTTTATTACTTCTCTGCTAGTTTGATGCTGAACAAAACCTAAAGTAAAATTTTAATGAATGTAAGAAATAGGGAGCTAATTTGTATGAGACTAGTCCATATTGTTATGCATATGAAACCTTTACACTTGTTATCACTTTACGCTAAGTAAGAGTGAAATAGTGTGATCCACCAGAATATCCGTATTCACAAGAAGTGTCTGCCTATCCACATAAAACTGTTGACCAATGCAGATTCGGAGTTGAGGACAAGACTTGATGCACCTTATGTACAAGGCGCGCTCTTCTTTCCCAAACGATGCACCAATACTTAGCGCGTTTCCCCATGACTCTCGAAACTCATCCGATGCGACCATGATCCCTGCAGCTGTTGGGAAACACATACAATTATAGAGCAGTAAAACTGCGACTGTGAGTGGATTCATAGTGTAGGGCAGCCAATGCATTTGGTTGTAGAACCGAAGTGTGCTAAATGCCGACACGACAAAGAACACATTCGTAATGAAAGTGTGAAGGGGCTCATATATGTTTGCCATTCCGATGTTAAACATTCTAACTAGAATGTGGACTTGTCGGTACAAGAGTATCGCTTCTTTCGGCCTGCGTGATTCCCTTCCACTTCGACACATGTTGTTCTCTGGCTTCGTATGACTAATTAGTACAAGTAATAAAAAGGAGCGTTAACAACTGAAAAACATGTGATTCAAAAATATCTAAAACGGTTAGAAAATCATAAATATGAATGAAGTTGTTTATATATATCGTCAGTGAAGAACCAAAATGACCCATATCCAATTTAAGCTACAATCAGAATGAACTATGTCATACAAACAAAATACGAAACATGCGTAAACTGTTAATTACGAGTTTTTGAAAAGTGTAAAATGTTCTATTTACATGTTTTTGAAAAGTGCAAAATGTTTCATTTACATGTTTTTAAAAAGTGTAAATTGTTATATTTACATATTCTTTAAAAGTGCAAAATGCTCTATTTAAGTGCTCTCAAAACATATTTGAATATTTGTGGAGATAGTGGATATTGTTTTTAGCTACAAATGAATATTATGGTTCGTTTTGGTTCTTCACATACAATATGCATTTCTAGCACCCTTTAACTGTCATTGGCTTCGCCATTGCGTGAAAGGCTACCTTTACCATAGAATGTCATCGGTTTAAAAGCAGTCCTACTGACCCTAACCGCAACATCATTTATAAACAATCTATAGTGCACATTTTAAGATTTAACGTAAATACTACCCGATTTGTTTGAGCCAAAATTTGATGCTCATCTGGGACGTGAAGCATGTCAGAATACTGAAGTACGCAGAAGACCATCCAAGAATGAAGCCAGCCAGTTCAGGTAGAACCATTCCAAGGGAAACCACTCCATATTTTTCAAAGGGCAGCAGTGAATTGATGAAATTCGGACTTTTAGGATCGTAGCAATAAATTGCTATGTACAGACAAATGTGGGACGCTGCTCCTGCAGGAAATATAAATCCGACTAAAAGTCCACAAATATCCATCACTTTCTGTGTTGGGTACAGCCCTGCAAGAAAATCAAAAATCCTTAACAATAACAAAACTTATTTTATCGCTTCTCCAGCAAAAGTCATAACAATTAAAACTGTGATAAACTGGATAAGTGTAAATTGTAAAAATTTTTTTAAAGCTGTTAAAGAGTGTTAAATATTTTTTTAACTAATTCAAAACTTACTCGTACACCGCTCGTCAAACTCCAAAAATGCATTGATCATTGAGACGATTTCGTGTTTGTACACAAGAAAATTCGCTTGATTCGTCAGAGCCAGACCCCAGCAACAAATGAAAAAGATCCTGTACATGAAATTTTCCTCCCGTCCACCCTGAACAAAGTATTCGTACAGGATTCGTCCAGCCACGAACAGTCCTTGGCTGAGGAGTATCAGTGATGAGCGCCACCATTTGTGCTCATCCTCCGACAACCGCACTTGGTTCTTTTTCGGGTCATACACAATGGGAATAATGTGAATGAAGTTTGTCCAGGTAAAGAAAATAATCATTGTTTTGCGAACCAGCTTGGACAGCATGATGATACAATAAATGTCAGATTATTATTAGCAGTGTTAAAGTGTTTGTATTGTATTGGTGTTGGTAGCAATACTCATCTAAAGATAATACATTGGCAATACGAACACTGAAAATAAACTACCGATGCGTATAAATACAGAATCGTGGCTGCTATGGTGAGAAGTTGGCAGTAGCAATGGCAACTGTTCTACGATTTATATGCAAAGAAAGTATTCATTCTTATTTTCTGTAAATAGGTATAATGTCGAAGTGGATGGCAAATATTCTAATATGCGAAAGTACAAAACTAAGAATCAAGCGCTTTGCACCTGATTCGTTTATCATGCTTCAGAAGGAGATGCGGAGCCTAAAATGTGCATGCTCACTATGACTTGACGTTACCTTTAGCATCATATAATTAATGTGATGCAGTTTCCTGAGCAAATATTCAGCCGGTCATCCCTAATGTTATTTACGTTCAAGGTTTCTTCTTGTGGTAAGGCTGACATATATAAATTGAATTTTTAAAAAGAGGCTGTCAATCAGTACGATTTGTAGCTGTTTAAAAGTGTAGAATGAGATCGGTTCACAAATGCAACATCTGCCGCGTTAGTCCAACAGACGGACAGACAGACTCTTAGAGGTACGGGCAGAAATTAACAACCATTCCATTACTATCCACTTGCTCAAGTTTAGCTGTGAACACAAGTTTTACATTTGCTTTCTCGTTGAATGTACAACGTTATTGCTTTTAGCAGACGAAAAATATATATTCATACATAAAATTATATGCCGCACATGTCATTTAATATGCATGACATTTGGTTTTACGAAAGTCAATAATTACTAGCTTCGTGCATATTGGCAGTAGAGGAATGCGAAAAGGATTTTAGCCACAACATATTAGCAGTATGATTTCTGGAACAATAAGCAGTAGGGCAATTGGCGGTAAGGAACTTCCGATTTTTCTCTATGTTCTGTGCTCGGCTGTGGTTATACTTTCCGAGGTCCTGAGTACGACTTTTAATACTTTTTAAATTGAGCATTTTTAAATAATCTGTAGCGATGGTGTATCTATTGTTACTGACAGACACCGCTGTTAAATAGGGAAACATGAAAATAAAACAGTGATAAAAAATTGCAAATTGTTGGATTTACAATAAAAGGAAGATTCAACGAATGCAAAATTTATAAATTTACAAAATACTTTTACTACTGCCAATAGTCGCAAAAAATACCTTTTTTAAAATATATTTGCCCTACTGCCAGCTCCAGAATTATTTAATAATTAACATCTAACTCGAATAAATGTCTTAATACTTACTTTTCTGGATAAAGATACTTCCTACGCAAAACATACTAGAATTTTCTCACATAAATGTTTAACACGCTGTTTTCCTTTTGTTATAAAGCTTTTAAGGAAATGAAAATATTTATGTACATATTTCCTATTACATAGAATGACACTCGAACCACGCGGAGTACTCAAGCAATGACACATTTTCTTATTTGGATTTTAAAAAAAAACTTATCAACTATAAGCTAAAGTGATGGGAATGAAACTATAGAGAAACCAAAAAATATAGGTAGTAGATACGAATAAATGATACTTTATTTAAGTGTAATGTTCAATGTTGAGTATGATCGCGATTGTTTTAATTAAACTCAAGCACTAAAGTATAAAACCATGGCAAAATAGCTTCACAAGTATTATTTAATTAAATAAACCACTAGCTGTTCTACAAAATCTAGCTATACTTGTATCTCTTCAAGTCCATACAGTTGCGTAAATGTTTTTGGTTTGACGTTTTTACACAACTATAGTTTTAAAATAATATTAAATCTATTATTCCCTATTCGATGAAACATTTTAAGAATCCAAATTACAAGTACAGTAAAACTTCGTTACAACGGTCTTTCAAGGGGGTGTTGTATTTTGACCGGTGTATCAAAGGTCCGTTGTAAAGTTACAACGGTCTTTGGCCGTTGTATAGTAACATATGATTTTGGCACCATTTTAATTAGAAAATTTTTTAAATTTAACGCAAGGTATAATTATTCTTTGCTAGTAGGCCCATAGTTAATAAAAATCGTAATTAGACGTTGCAAGACTCTAAAAAAATAAGGAAAAACTTTGCTTTAGTTTGTTTGATGTAGGTTCTAAAATTTTAAATTTTGCTCACAGCATTAAAAGCTGACTTATTTTCGCACCCGTTCTGCAGTATTCACTTTTTATGTTTAACAGTCTGTGTAATTATTACTATACTTTTAGTAAATTGTTAATGAAAAATCGCAACTAGACGTTAGAAGACTCAAAAAATTCGCGTAAGTTTTGATAGTAGGTCTTTCGATATCAGGATCACTGACTGTTTTTTTCTACTTTTAAGTTGATGAATTATTGACAATTTTTCACTCAGTGTCATTTGCTTGCTATGTTTTTCGTGATTGCAGCCATTCTCATTCGCTAAAACATCGCCTACGCCAACAGAAGTTAAAATTTAATAAACAATTTGAAGCTAGCAAAATTACTAGCTTCTAAAACCTAGTGTTATTAATCGTCTGAGATCCTGTCTAATTTGTGTCATTTGTATCTACCCGCCTAGTTATTTCTTCAAATATTATTTCATATGGTTTACAGACAGAGACCTTGTTAATAAAAAAAAGTGAAAACCAAAGACCGTTGTAACAAATATGATTCTAATAGTAACAGTTCTGTACGGTCCATAGATTTTGACCGGTGTATCAAATTGACCGTTGTAAAATTGGCCGTTGTAAGACTATACTTTAACATTACACAGCATAGGGTTGTTGCCGGGACTGCTGAATTTGACCGGTGTATCAAGATGACCGTTGTAGCCCAGGCCAGTGTAACCCGACTGCACTGTATAAAGCGGATGTGAGCCAGTAGTTTATTATAGAAGGCAAACTAAATATTTGAAGACTTAAATTAAATTGTATGTAATAACTTTGATAATTTTTGAAATTACAAAAATGTATGGTAGGCCCAATCAAAATTCCAGGGGAATTTTGGAGCTTTGGGAGGGAGGGAACTATGGGAATTTTAGGAATTTTGAAAATAGGGAATTTTGGCAAAATTCCCTGTGTATGAAGTACTGGGAATTTTCAATATTCCGGGAATTTTCAGACAGGAAATTCTGGAAACTTTGGGAATTTTTAATGTTCCGGGTATTTTCAAACAGGAATTTTGGGAATTTTCAATGTTCCGGGAATTTTCAGACAGGGAATTTTAGCAACTTTGAGAATTTTTAATATTCCGGCAATTTTCTAACAGGAAATGTTTGAATTATTAAATGAAAATTTCTAAAATTCCCAAAATTCCGGAAATTCCCCAGGGAGTTTTGGGAATTTAAGGGAATTTTGAAAACTGGGAATTTAACTGGGAATTTTGTCAAAATTCCCTTCCCTTGGGAACTTTGAATCGGGAGGGAATGAAATGCAGGAAATTTTGAATTAGCCATCCCTACAAAAATGTTGTTAATGTGATAAAATGAAAAATGAAAGTTAAGTGCGATATTATGTTCCATTATTAGAATTTAAAAAACACTAGATGAGTAAAATACAAAGTCACATGTTTATATAGGGATGGTCTGGAAATGACATCACACAATTAATGACTCTTTTGCCCCACCACAATTTAATAATTTAAAATGTTTTCCATGAATAATGATATCGAGATATTTCCATTTCTACGACCCTATAATTACACTGTCATCAACCAACTTGATTTAATTACTTTGGTAGATATATGTATGTAATTATATACTGCCAAAGCAAAAAGTATTAAAATATTCTTCTACAAATGTTTCAGCTTTAATTTTTTTTAATTACTGTGCCAAGACATTCAATATAATTATGCTATGGATTTAAATACAGGCACAACATATTATATTTAAACTTAATTCCTAAAATAGGATAAATTAAGTTAAAATCAGATTCGTAGCTTTATAAAAATCATCACCATTTAAAATATTAAAATTGCGAATATATTAAAACTTGTGGGCAGCGTAAACAATCTACGAACAATAAGAGCTTTGTTTTTATTATTTAATTTCTAACAATAAGTAAGATGCTTAATTACACGTGTTTTAAAAGCCATTTATGAATAGCTGCTGTCATTTTTAATAAACAGATTTCAAATTTTGACTTTACTTAATAATTGAATAAAAATTGACCAACATACATTTTTAACGTAGGTAAACTAACAACCCAGCCACATTTCTCGTTATAAAATCCAGAAATAAAGGCGTTGACTCTCGCTCCATGGTTCGAAATTCTCCCTGCCTCACCCCTACATCTCTGACGGATTTAAAAATCAGTCGAAAAAAATGGCGCAGTTCTCGAGTCATACCAGGACACTGCCCGCTCAGCAAAATCATTTCCAATTTAATTGTGTTAATATTTTGGGGAATTTTAAATGCCTTGTCGTACAGAGTGACGTAGACCGTAATTCCAAGGACTGCTGTCAGACACACAAAAAGACTTGTGACTATATTAAGCCTAGGGAATTTGATAAAATAGACCAAACCAATTATTGATAGTAAGATTATTACATTTTTAAAGAAAAAAATAATAAACGCAGTGCTAAGATTGAAATTGTTAATTGACAATTGCATCTGTCGGCAATCTTTAAATACATTGTACAATTCAAGTTTTGATGGGGGTGAAGCCACAGTTTTATTTTCGAGATTAGCAGAGTAAAGTTTGATTTTCCGAATTAAAGTCTGAATTCGGAAATCGATTTTCATTAGAAACAGTATTTGAAGGAGCGCTTCAAATACCGCTGTGCTCATCCAAAAAAGTGTAATTACAAATTCTACAATGAACAAAACCGAAAATGTCATGAAGTTTTTGTGATTTTCGTTAAGGGCAGAGTAGAGAAGGAAATTGAGTGACGGATCGTACAAGAAAAGAACGAGCGGTAAAAATGCATCTGGAAACATGACACATGGGGAGTAGAGGGCAATGAGTTCCATCAAACTGTATTCACGAACTGATTTTCGTACTAAATGTTGATATCCTAGATCAAAAAATTTTTTAAAGCTAAATAACAGTGTGGAAAACCCCAAAATAATAAATATACTTATATTTGTAAAAAAATAGAAAGTCAGGCCACAGGGCACTCACCAGAATGCTGCTCAAATAATTGATTAAATATCCCAACAGTGACTTCAGGCCATCGTACAAACTTGGAGTAGACAGTGTAGCAACACCAGTTGAAACCCAGCACCAAAATAAAGTGAATCGGAAAGTGACGTAGGACGAATCTTTCTGCTGGAAAGAAGAAAGATTCCAAAAGTCTTGCGTTCATATAACATAATGACATCATTGAAATACCGAAATAAAAACCCCATAGAGCTCTTTGAAGTTTGGATTTCTTTTTGTGTATTTTCCCGGATTGTAAATTCACGTCAAACGGGTAAATGCAAATTTGTGAAAGGAATTTGATTAATTTTAGAGTTGCTCGAAATTCTTCTTTTGTCAGCATGATTTATAATTTTAATTTAGTAAAGTGGGTGTATGTTGTTAAATGCTTTGATATATGTATATTTTACTGAGATTTTTTAAAATCAACTTTGTCCTTTGCTATATATATGACGCACCTGTCTTTAACTGGTGTTCATTTCTTCGCAAACTTGACTCACTAACCAAATACACATAAAAAAGATGGGTTAGGTGCGGTCATATTTAAAATGTTGATTGGGTCAATTGTACGCGGAAGTTAAATATTTTAGATAATTATTTATCAAACTACATCTCTATTTTCTGTAATTACATCTACAAAACATTTAAGACTAAATTACATGCAGGCAACTTTTAAACGTTTGAAGTAATTTTTCAATTTATGTCCGTTAACTTTGTATGATACTGTTGGTACAGAGTAGTTATTGAGTAGTGCTAGAAATTATAAACAAGTAATCATTTATAATTTTGGCAGTTTATATACCGAAACGAAGGGCTCAGCATTATTACTGCTAGAGCATAAATTTATGAAAACAAACGTTTTAAAACACAATTATAAGATAATGAGGGAAGTGCTACTTATTCAAGCGTCCGTAGAAAAGTTGTTCATTTCTAATTTAAATCTTTAATACCCCAGGTATATAATAAGCTAATTAGTCATTATAAACTATTACTAGGTAAGTTAAAAGCATTTAAATTCTGAATTAACCTAGTACATGAATACACAAATGTTTTAGCTTTAATAAACTTGCTACGTGTGTCCAATCATGTAGTGGAGTTATTACATACCTTATTCTTTTTGAGCAGTATAATATATCATTATTTTTTAAATTATTGACGTATGTTACAACTAATCCTGACATGAACGAAGATTAACAAACATCTTTATCGAAGGTTAACTAACAACCCAGCCACATTTCGAGATATAAAATCCAAAAACAGAGGCGTGGACTCTCGTTCCATGGTACGAAATTCTCCCTGTCTCACCCCAACATCTCTAACGGACTTAAAAATCAGTCGAAAAAAATGACGGTATTTACCAGTCATACCAGGACCCTGTCCGCTCAGTAGAATCATTCTTAATTTAAGTGATTTGATATTTTGTGGAATTTTAAATGCCTTGTCGTACATAGAGACGTAGAGTGTAATTCCAAGTACTGATGACACACACAGAAAAAGACGTGTGATTAAATTAAGCGCAGGGTATTTAATAAAATAGACCAAACCAATAATGGCTATCGAGATGATTACATTTTTTAAGACAAAAATAACAGACGCAGTGCTGAGGTTGAAATAGTTGATTGACAATTGAATCTTTCTACATTCTTTGAAAACATTATACAATTTACGCCTTGACTGAAATGGAGCTGCAGTTTTATTTTTGAAACTAGCAGAGTCGAATTTGATTCTCTGCATTAAAGTCTGAGATTGGGAGTCAATTTGAAGGAAAAACAGCATTTGGAGAAGCGATTGAAATACCCCTACGCTCATCCAAAAAAGTGTAATAACACATTCTGCAATAAACAAAACTGAAAATGTTACATAGTTTTTATGATTTTCTTCAAGTGCCGAGTAGAGAAGAAAATTAAGTGACGAATCGTACAAAAAAAGAACGAGAGGTAACAATGAATCTGGAAGAAGGACACATGGTGAGTAGATGGCAATGAGTTCCATCAAACTGAATTCACGAATTGATTTTCGTACTAAATGTTGATTCGCTAGATCAAAAAATATCCAAAATTTTCAAATATTCTAATTAACAGTACATTCTATGCAATTAGTTGTAAAAGCTTTGAAAATAAAGTCACATGTCTCTTACCTGATTGATGTTCAAATAATTGGTTAAATATCCCAATTGTAACTTCAGGCCAACGCACAAACTTGGAGTAAGCAGTATAGCAGCACCAGTTGAAACCCAGCACCAAAATAAAGTTAATTGGAAAGTGATGCAAAACGAAATGTTTTGGAAAGATGACAGATTGAAGAAGTCTTGCGTTCATGTGAAATAATGACAACATTGAAATAGCGAAATAGAAACCCCATATAGCTCTTTGAAGTCTGGATTTCTTTTTTTGTATTTTCCCGGATTTTAAATCTACGTCAAAAGGGTAAATGCAAATTTGTGAAAAGAATTTGATTAATTTAAGAGTTGTTTTAAATTCTTCTTTTGTCAGCATGGTTTTAGTTTATTAAAGTGGGAGACGTTTGCTCAAAGGCTTATGGATATTCTATTTTTCCTTTAAATGATAAGTTGCTGTTCGAAGGCAAAATAATGTTTTAGTTATTTTCTGCGGTAGAATAGTAAGCAGCTTTATATTTTAGGAAGTTACTGATGTACATACCAGTCTTTAACCGTTGCTCATTCCTCGGCCTTCGAAAACTTGACTAACTTATCAAAGAGGCATAAAGTCATGGTTTAGATGTGGTCATATTAAAATTGTTGATTAGGTCAACTGTATGCGGAAGTAAAATATTTCCAGTTTGAATAATTATTTAACTAACAACACTAAAGATTTTCGTAATTACGTCTACTACACATCTTAAACGTAAGTTGTATTCACGAAACTCAAAACGTTCGAGGAAATGTTTTAATTCTATGATACTGTTGATACAGAGTAGTTATGTAGTAGTGACAGGAAGTATAAACAAATAATTATTTATAATTCTGACAATTAATATAAGGAAGAGCTAAGTAATATATTACTACTAGCGCATAAATACATGCAACAAAACAAGCGTTTTGAACACCAACAATTAAAAGATATAATGAGGCAACTGTTGTCCGTTTGGACTTGCGTAGAAAAGTTGATTATTTCTAATCAACAAGTTAATGTTCCAAGTAATATAAGCTATTAAAAGTTGTTATAAGCTATCCCTAGGTACGTTAGTAGTTGCTTTTAGTTAATTTCAACACGTTTTCCCGCCGTTTTGGCGCCGCACGGCGGGTTTCTCGCCGAAAAAACCGCACAGAAAATAGCCGAAAAAACCGCACGGCGGGTTGGGAATTTCTCGCCGAAAAAACCGCACGGCGGGTTATCGATTTATTGATTTTATTGATTTTATTGATTTTATTGCGAATTTGCGAATTTTTCGCGAATTGCGAATTTTTCGCGAATTGCGAATTTTTCGCGAATTCAACCCGCTAACCTAGCCCTTAACCTCACCTAACCCGCTAACCTAACCCGCTAACCTAACCTATGTATAGTGGATATATAGTGGTGAGGATATATGGTGGGGAGTGCTGCTAACCTAACCCGCTAACCTAACCTAAACCTAACCTAATGTTGGGTCGGCTTGTTGGATGTATGGTGAGTAGCGTTGGCGGGTTTCTTGCGTTGTTGCAAAATTTCCGGGCGGGTTGCGAACTTGGCGGGTTGCGAATTTTGGCGACTAGCGAATTTGGCGGATTCCGCACGGGCTATTTCCCGCCAATCAATATCCCGCCACTGTAGGCTGTTGCTATTTCCCGCCAATCAATATCCCGTCACTGTAGGATGTTGATTATCCCGCCATTGTGTCCCGCCACTGTAGGCTGTTGCTATTTCCCCGCCAATCAATATCCCGCCACTGCAGGTTATTGATTTTTATCCTGTCAATCATTATCCCGCCACTGCAGACTGTCGTGTATCCTGCCTATGTTGCCGCCGCGTTATTGATTATCCCGCCTATGTTCCTCCCGCGTTATTGATTATCCCCATCCTGGTCTGTGGGAAGCATGGCGTGCTGCTGTGCCCTTGGGTCGCTATGATGTCCTGCAACCGTTCCGTGGGAGCTGTCATGGTGTCTTTGGCCTGGCATGATGTCCTGGACTCGATACACTGTCCGCCATTTTGCCTGCTGTATGTGCCCCCTGTGTCCGCCATTGCCCATCCTGCGGGAAGCCTGCTGTAGCTGCAGACGGTAGGGCTGCCGCCGCCCGCCGCCGCCTCGAGTCCTTCACTGCTCTGGAGCCCGCCACTGCCCTGGACCCGGCGCTGCTCTGTGGGCTTGCCACTGGGTAGGGCTTTACCGCTGGTGACTGTATATTATGTATGGGATCATGCACACGCTATGTCACATGCAGTATAGGCTACGTAACACTTAAATGGTCTGTATGGGAATCCATTTGCCTTTTGTATGCTTTATATATGAATTTTGTTTTGTAAGCAGCGCATAAAAAAGTTTTATGCTTAAAATAAAAACATTCAAAAACATTTACAAATGCCAATTGTTTTTTATTACAGTTTTAAAATTTTGTTTACAATTTTTTAAATCCTATTCTCTAAAATGTTTACAAATTATTTTTTACTATTTTGTTTTTTAAACTTAACATTTTTAAAATCTTTACAGAGTAAATAATGTTTTTTAAAAAATTTTTACAAATTTTATTTACAAACTAAATTAATTTTTTAAATTATGTGTAAATTATTTTTTTACACTAACCTATTTCTCAAAGTTAATTTTTTTAAAAATTACATTACATATATTTTATGCTTCACCATACATAACTTAACTTTAAATATATTATTTGTAGACGTAACGTAATTATTTTTACATACATGTTTCTATGTCCTATATTCATCTTGTTTGTATTTGCAAATGTATTTGTGCACAATTTCTAAAATTTTATAGGTTCGCCAAAACATACAATGTCCGCGCATTTTTATTTTTGGCTCGTACTTGTACATAAAAATTCTTTCAACGTATAGGGTTATTTTTTGAATAAAGTCTGAACTAGGGTTTTTAGTCCAGACTTTGACATTGCTTGGGTTGTTTTCACACACAAAAAATCCGTTGTTTCCCACTTGTCTGGTTACTTTACACCAGTTCTCAATATTTGTAAACTTCTTTAACCGAATCCATACATCGTATGGCGTATTTAAGCTATAAGCAATTCTTAGGTCTTTTAGCTTTACTTGTTCTTTACAATCTATACAGTACCGTTTGTTGTTATACATTACAGTATGTAAACTTGTTGGTTTAAAGTTTAACCAGCAAAACTGGCACGACTCACACATCAAACTTTGTAGAGTATTCATTTTGTTTTCAAGATGGATACCATCTGTTTTATTGTCATTGACAACTGCAATGCTATATATTCATCTTTCTTGTTTTCGCAAATGTATTTGTGTACAACTTCCATGTCTGTCACAATCATGCAGTACTCACACAATTTGATTTCAGGCATGTACTTGTATACGTATACTGTTTCTCCGTATAGCGAAACCATGCGAATATATTTTGAATTAGGGTCTTTTGTAGTGCCTTTTATACAAGGGTTTTTCTTGCATACAAAACAATCGGTGTTTGACAAACTTCTTGTTATTTCACACCAATTTTCAATGTTTTCGAATCTACGAAAGTCAATCCATTTATCGTATGGTGTATTTAAATATTTTGCAACTCTTTAAGTTTTACATCTTGCACAGTACTGTTTGTTGTTATACTCGACGGTTTGCAAACTTGTCATACAGTTTCTGCTTTGCAAATGTGACGGTATATAGTTCAACCAGCAGAACTGGCATGCCTCACACAACAAACTTTGCAGTGTATTCATATTGTTTTCAACACGAATTAAACTTGATTTATAGACAATTGCAATGCTTTATATTCGTCTTCTGTGTACTTGCAAATATATTCGTGAGCATTCTTTAAAACTTTTGCAGAGCTTCGGCACAACATACAATAACCGCATACTTTAATTTCCGGCATGTACTTGTATATGAACACAATCTCGCCATACAGAGAACAAATTCTGCATCTGGGCCAACAAACTCTGCCGTGTATTCATATTGTTTTCATCATGAATTACACTTGTTCCATAGAAAATTGCATTGCTTTATATTCGTCTTCTTTGTGGTTGCGAATATATTCTTGAACATTCTCCAAAACTCTCGAACTTCGCCAAAACATACAATAGTTACACACTTTAATTTTCGGCATGTACTTGTATATGTATACAGTTTCCCCATACAGAGATACACTATGAATATATTCTACATCAGGTTCTCCTGTGGATGATACGATATCATCAGGATCGTATTCACACACAAAACAATCTGTTTTGTCCAAACTTCTGGTTACTAATTTAGTTTGTAAATAAAATTTGTAAAAATTTTTTAAAAAACATTATTTACTCTGTAAAGATTTTAAAAATGTTAAGTTTAAAAAACAAAATAGTAAAAAATAATTTGTAAACATTTTAGAGAATAGGATTTAAAAAATTGTAAACAAAATTTTAAAACTGTAATAAAAAACAATTGGCATTTGTAAATGTTTTTGAATGTTTTTATTTTAAGCATAAAACTTTTTTATGCGCTGCTTACAAAAAAAAATTCATATATAAAGCATACAAAAGGCAAATGGATTCCCATACAGACCATTTAAGTGTTACGTAGCCTATACTGCATGTGACATAGCGTGTGCATGATCCCATACATAATATACAGTCACCAGCGGTAAAGCCCTACCCAGTGGCAAGCCCACAGAGCAGCGCCGGGTCCAGGGCAGTGGCGGGCTCCAGAGCAGTGGAGGACTCGAGGCGGCGGCGGGCGGCGGCAGCCCTACCGTCTGCAGCTACAGCAGGCTTCCCGCAGGATGGGCAATGGCGGACACAGGGGGCACATACAGCAGGCAAAATGGCGGACAGTGTATCGAGTCCAGGACATCATGCCAGGCCAAAGACACCATGACAGCTCCCACGGAACGGTTGCAGGACATCATAGCGACCCAAGGGCACAGCAGCACGCCATGCTTCCCACAGACCAGGATGGGGATAATTAATAACGCGGGAGGAACATAGGCGGGATAATCAATAACGCGGCGGCAACATAGGCAGGATACACGACAGTCTGCAGTGGCGGGATAATGATTGACAGGATAAAAATCAATAACCTGCAGTGGCGGGATATTGATTGGCGGGGAAATAGCAACAGCCTACAGTGGCGGGACACAATGGCGGGATAATCATCATCCTACAGTGACGGGATATTGATTGGCTGGAAATAGCAACAGCCTACAGTGGCGGGATATTGATTGGCGGGAAATAGCCCGTGCGGAATCCGCCAAATTCGCTAGTCGCCAAAATTCGCAACCCGCTAAGTTCGCAACCCGCCCGGAAATTTTGCAACAACGCAAGAAACCCGCCAACGCTACTCACTATACATCCAACAAGCCGACCCAACATTAGGTTAGGTTTAGGTTAGGTTAGCGGGTTAGGTTAGCAGCACTCCCCACCATATATCCTCACCACTATATATCCACTATACATAGGTTAGGTTAGCGGGTTAGGTTAGCGGGTTAGGTGAGGGTAAGGGCTAGGTTAGCGGGTTGAATTCGCGAAAAATTCGCAATTCGCGAAAAATTCGCAAATTCGCAATAAAATCAATAAAATCAATAAATTCAATAAAATCAATAAAATCAATAAATCGATAACCCGCCGTGCGGTTTTTTCGGCGAGAAATTCCCAACCCGCCGTGCGGTTTTTTCGGCTATTTTCTGTGCGGTTTTTTCGGCGAGAAACCCGCCGTGCGGCGCCAAAACGGCGGGAAAACGTGTTGAAATTAACTAAAAGCAACTACTTACGTTAAAAGCACCTGAATTGCTCTAATAATGCATGAATAAACAATTAAACAGACGTTTAAGCTATTAAGTTGCTTGCTACCTCAGCACGATTTCTGCGTTGTCATTTCTTTTCAACTGAAGTTTATAAACGAGGGAAGTTTTGCATGGGAGTCCCTTGCGAAAATTCCCTCGTTTAAAAACTTCAGCTGAAAAGAAATGACAACGCAGAAATCGAAAAAAAGGGACTGCAATACATGGAGATACTTATGGAGCTGAGAGCTTGTAAGGTTTCGCCATTGAAAATACACATGGAAGCTTTTCACGAATTTCCATTACCAGTAAATAAGGTACTGCATACATATGTACGTTCACAGGGCAGCCTAGTATAGTGGTCGTGGGTCTGGGAATAATGCAATGTCGGCACAGGTAAATTGGAACAAATCAATTCTCAGGTTTGGAGTCTGCGGGCTCCATGATTCGAGCACAAGGCCAGATTTTCTGTATTTCCATTCTTCACTATCTTACAGATTTCTATTCATTACCACAGATCACGGACTTACATAAGTAAATGAGCTATAGATGGTGACGGATTGTCTATAATGACGTCCTTCACATGGTAAAGTTTTAAATTTCCCTATTTTCAAGTCGAAAATTTTCTCCAACCTAATTTAACTGCATGTCAGGAACTAACCTATATGTGTGATGGATATTCAGGGATCGTCCACAATGACGTATTTCAGTGGTATAGATATTCAGGGATCGTCAATAATGACGTCCTTAAAATATAGTTTTTAGTACTCCTAGTTTTAATTTTAAAATTTTTGTGTTATAGATATTCCGGGATCGTCCATAATGACGTCCTTCAGAGTTAAAGATATTCAGGAATCGTCCATGATAATGTCATTCAAATATTATAGTTTTAAATACCCCCAGTTTCAATTTTTAATTTTTAATGTTATAGATAATCAGGGATCGTCCAAAATAACGTCCTTTAGCGTTATATATATTCAGAGATCGTCCATAATGACTTCCTTTAAATATCATAGTTTTTAGTACCCTAGTTTAAACTTTAAATTTTTTTCCAACCTATTTTAACTACATGTCACGGACTCACCTATATGTGTTATAGATATTCAGGGATCGTCCATAATGACTTAATTCCAATATCATAGTTTTTAGGACCCCCGATTTTAACTTTAACATTTTTCCAGCCTCTTTTTTTAACTGCTTGCCACGTAGATTTGTATATTGCCTGTTGATAGTAGGGAAGGCTCCATTAATGACCTCATTTGTTAATCATGCATTTCTTAAAAATATTTCAGCTTTTTTTTAACTACATGCCACGTGCTTCCATATATGGATTATTAATGGTAGGGGAGCCTTCCTAAATGACGTCACTTGTGAATGCTGCAATTGATAACGAAATTTCAGCTATATTTAACTACTTGCTACGCACGCACATTCGTATAGGGCGTATTGATGGTAGGGGAGCTTCCATAAATCTTATATCATCTTTTAGCGTAACATAAATTGTCTTGCGCATTTGTTGAAGCTCAGCATCTACTTTGGGCCCGCCCGCGGTCGACAAATCCGGGGCGAAGCTCCGGACTTTTAACTTCTTACGCAGCAACTTGAAGTCGTTCCAAATGTCTCAGGACACATTCTAAATGTCTTAGCTGAGTCTCTCAGTCCGTCTCAGCGTTAGCTCTTACCTTATTGTCTTGCCAGAGGTCAGAAGTAGACAATATGCACATGACCCGAAAGTGGGGGCACCTACGCACCCTATAAAGAGACGCCGTCGTACCTTATTATTGATTTGCTTGGTCTCCCACCTGTAAAAACCCTACTACTGATGGAATTCAAAATCCTACTCCACCTTTCAGCACGTCCTTCTGAAAATAAACACTACACAATTAATTTCTTTACGTTTTTAATGAGTTAGAAATAACTAAAACTGAAATAAAGATAGTTTGTCAACTGTGTACATCTTTATTGTTAAAATATTGACAGTTTTTACAATGACTTCTTGCATGACTAAAGATTGAAAAAAATTGTTAACGAAAAAAACTAACAATCCAGCTACATTTCGAGTTATAAAATCCAGAAACAAAGGCGTTGACTCACGCTCCATTGTACGAAATTCGCCCTGCCTCACCCCGACATCTCTCACTGATTTAAAGATCAGTCGAAAAAAATGGCGCAGTTCTCGAGTCATGCCAGGACACTGCCCGCTCAGCAAAATCATTTCTAATTTAATTGTGTTGATATTTTGAGGAATTTTAAATGCCTTGTCGAACACAGAGACGTAGACTGTAACTGCAACTACTGGTGACACACATACAAAAATGCTCGTGACTAAATCGAGCGCAGGGAATTTGATAAAATAGACGAAACCAGTAATCGATATCAAGATTATTACATTTTTGAGGACAAAAATAATAAGAGCAGTACTGAGGTTGAAGTAGTTAATTGACAATTGTATCAGTCTGCAATCCTTAAAAACATTATACATTTTACGCTTCGATGGAAGTGGAGCCACATTTTTGTTTTTTGAATTAGCAGAGTAAAGTTCAATTTTATGAATTAAAATCTGAATTCGGGAGTCAATGTTCATTAAATACAGCATTTGAAGAATAATCGCTTGAAATACCCCTGTGCTCATCCAGAAAAGTGTAATTACAAATTCTACAATGAACAAGACTGAAAATGTCATAACATTTTTATGAGTTTCTGCAAGTGCAGAGTAGAGAAGAAAATTTAGTGACGGATCATACAAGAAAAGACCGAGAGGTAAAAACGCATCCGGCAGAAGGACACATGGCGAGTAGAGTGCAATGAGCTCCATCAAACTGAATTCACGAATTGATTTTCGTACAACTTGCTGATTTGCTAAATCACAAAATATCCAAAACTTTAAAATATTGTATTGATTATTCAGTACATCGTACGCTTATAATCATAATCGTAAAATTTTTGAAAGTTAAGTCTTTTACCTGGTTGATGTTCAAATAATTGGTTAAATATCCCAACAGTGACTTCAGGCCAACGTACAAACTTGAAGTAGACAGTGTAGCAACACCAGTTAAAACCCAGCACCAAAATGAAGTTAATAGGAAAGTGATGAGAGATGAAATGTTCTGGAAAAAATAAAGATCGAAAAAGTCTTGCGTTCATGTTAAATAGTGACAAAATTGAAATAGCGAAATAGAAGCTCCATGTAGCTCTTTGAAGTTTGGAAGTCTTCTTTTGTATTTTCCCGGATTTCAAATCTACGTCGAAAGGATAAATGCAAAGTTGTGAAAAGAATTTGATTAATTTAAGAGTTGATTTAAATTCGTCTTTGGTCAGCATGTTTATAATTTATTAAGGTGGGAGACTATTGTTCAATGGTCTATGTATATTTAAGTGACGCTTTAAAAGTGAAATTGTTGTTGAAAGTCAAAATAATATTTCAGTAGTATACTAGCTATAGTTCGATACTAAGCAGAAAAATAGTTTTCGTTGTTAAGGGTGTACGAGTATAAACCAACTGTAGTCTGTAGTTCATTCCTTTGTAAGCTTGACTAACTTGCCAAATATACATCAAGTTATGGGTTAGATGTGGTCATGTTTGAAATATTGATAGGGTTAACTGTACGCGGTATATAGTCAATATTTTACTTTTCGATAATTGCTTAACCAACTACATACACCGTTGTTTTCCGTAATTACATCTACTTTATGTAAAACCTAAATTAAATTCCGGTGGCTTAAAACGTTCAAAGTAATTATTCAACCTATTTTATAGTTTACTCTGCTGATTACAAGAAAGTAGTATACATCTTGTGGTATACACAACTTACAACTTGTTATTTCGACAATTAATTTAATGAAGGACTATATGTATTATATTACTACAAAGCCAATGAATTTAAGTAAGCAAACGTTTTAAAGTATGATTACAAGATAATAGGGCAACTGTTTCTTATTTGAACGTCGCATCTAAAACAGCGGAAGACAAGAATAACCGTATTTTTTTCAAAATTAGTCTTCAAAACCTAATGGTCTTTTTGGCTTTTGATTATATCCTAATGTTACAGAACTAAAATTAAAAGTAGTTTTTTTGGTAATTAGGGCCTTAAACACTAACAGTAATTTAAATTATAATTTGAGTTTGGTTTCGTAAAAGTTTCTCTACCCTGGCCATCACTGCGTGTTGCGTATTTAAAAAAATTCCTTTATTAATTGGTTTTATTGGTTGTTATTGTACATTAAACAAAGTCATGTAGGAAATGGTTATGTATAAGAAAAAAAAATAATTTGATGTGCATGTAAAAGGACTCACTTATTATTCTATCCTGGCCTATGTAAATTGCTATATAGTAGTGTAATTGCATTAGCAGTACATTCAATTATTTCAATTACTATTTTTATATTTTTCATTGGTGACTGAAATAATTTCAGTCAAGCAAACGGATCTGTAAACGGGGTCGATATCGGTGAAAACAAATTTAATAAAGTTGCTTATCGCTCATAAATGACAGTGTGATAAGGATAAATGCACTGAAATGACAATTATCATTGATAAAAAAAACAAAGGAAGGGTCGTTCATGGTATAGGCAAATTATTAATGTGATGGCGCGCATAGATATTTTTTGTAAATGTCATGTTTTTTATTTTTATTTATTAGTATATGGCATTTATTTGGCACATAGTTATGGCTTCGTGTGTGTGAGATTTTGTTTAGTGTGTAGATTTTAGTGGGTGTAAACCAAAGTTCAAATTGATAATAACTGTATTCTTATCTAAATAAAAGTACATATTAAAAAGTATTACATGTACAGTGCAGCAGGTGGCCTATGGTACTTAATTGTCATATCATTTTTACGGTTAGCTATATGACAATGTGCTTTAGTATAATTACAGATATACAGATGACAGATATTTAATGCGCATCACCCAAATGATAACTTTCCTTGTACACATTATGTACCTACGTGTAAATCCCTTCATGAGGTTATTATAGTTTAAATATTAATTTTGTTTTGAGTTCATTACAAGCACTATAATATTTAAACTGTGGACAATCATTTGCATTGTAATTATTCGTTTAACAATTTATACTTTCTATATTGATAAAATTATTAATTATTTGTGCAAATTTTCGTTTACATTTTTATTGTGACAATAATTGCAATTTATTATTGTATTAATTAGTACGACTCACAAATATTTAAACTTTCATTTTTATTTAGCACATCTGAAATAATGAACATTAAATTAATTAATAAGCATTGTTATTACTAATTTATTTAATATAGACAGAAAATGTCAAATCGTGTGGAAGCAGCTTTGGAAGTCACTAGTCTCACCAATAAATACAGTGATCGACTCAGACGTAATTTCCAATACTAATTTACTGCTTTTTCAATTTACCTATACCTACATAGTAAAAGTATTATGTACAATATATACCTAATTTAATTTATTAAAAAATAATTAGTGACAATTAACCAAGTCAGTTAATTGTGTTCGCTGTATTGAACAACAGCGTAAAAAAACTAATTAGTTTCTATATTTGTACTTATTTGCCAGGGGCCCACATTACAGACGCAGCCGTTGACATCTGCTTAAAGAAATCCTACAAGAATGTAGCTCAAGTAATATCTTGTGTGGAAGATTACAATCTGTTTATTCAAGCTTATTTGGAGCAAAATACTAATAAACCGGAACCAATAGTATCAACAGAAGGAGGGCAAGTTGAAGAAAATTTGATAACTGATCACGAAAATCGACACAGTAATCCTGCTCATCCGTTATCAGGAAGTGAAGATACAGAAATAATGCCAATTCAAAACAGTAGTATTGGGAACTTTCTTCTAGGAAACAATTCTGACCAATTTAACACTAATCAAAACGACACGGAAGTCAGTAACATTGTTCACGAGTGCTACAATGCCTATGCAATGCAAGTTCAGCAATTAAGCGTCGTCCCTTCAGAATCTATAATAAACTCATTTCTGTTGGACGAGGAGCTACAGAATATTCACAAGATAGCGGAAGCATCCACACTCGAGATGTTCGATGCAAAAATGCGTACCAGAATGCAAACACAGTCTCAGCAAGAATTACCTGTAAATGATGATGACTTTGAAACATACAAAAATGAATTAGTTGATCGCATTCAACAGCTCCATCAAATTATAAATTCGTTAAATTCAGATGCATGCAAATCTGCTATTCAAGCTGCAACTGGGGAGCTGGAAATTTATTTAAGCAGTTTAATACTCCAGGAGACGAAATCAGACACAGTTTGGTACCCGGATCCGGACCCGTCCACGTCTGACGAATTCAAAGACTTGGTAGATGACCCTGACGATTTGGAATTTGTAATCGTGCCTAAATCCGAATCCTCAAGGACTGGAATTAAAACCGTCAAAGAATGTGAACCTTTAGCACTGTCGTATTTTCAAAAGCTGCTATGCCTCAACAATGTAGACTCTTGTCCCGCTGCTAAACAAGCTTTCGATGATGTCATTCAGGTTTTTAAAAAAAATCAAGGCGAACAACATGGTGTTGATGACCAACCTAAAACGGAAGCAGTTTTTAAAACCGAGCAAATTATCAACATACATCAAGCGTGGACACAGTACTGGCTCGAAATTACCAAGAAAATAAATAACACAAACAAATACTGGACAGGTGAAGCGATCAATGAAGTCCAGGAAATAGCAGTGGAAGACATTCTACAAAATCTACTCGTGTGTTCAAAACATACAGATGAGGAAAACCATGAAAAATTATTATCAGATGTTAAGAGCCAATTTCTTGAATTCAAGTTTGTGGACAGCGAAAACGAAAAACATTTACGAACTCAAGGTGAGACTGACTTTCAAAAAGCAGTAGACGAAAGTAACACAAAGTATTTTGAATCATGCAGTCGGCTTGTTCATGAGCTGGTGCACATTTATTCAGAACTGTTAGAAGAAAACTTGGAAAATTGGCCAAATGGAGATATAACTACCACCAATGAAGCACGCACAAACTTTTCTAGAAATTTGAAATTTTCGGATGGCTTTGAAAGTCTTCCGGTTCAAGAATCTGACCGATTTCTAGTTCAACTTGTGTCAAAAATGGATGATAGTTGTCAACGTATTGTTGACAAGTGGTACCCGAGGAAGCGACAAATGCTGCTTCAAAACTACAAAGATGGGGTTACCTACCTATTGTACGGAGGGGAAAGCAGTGCTTCAAGCATTGAAGTAACGTTTGAAGAGGCAATAAAAAAGTTAAACGATGCACATTTAGAACACAAAGCTGAAGCAGTTAACGGATTCAATGCATTTTTGTCGTCTGTCCCGGTCCTCCCATTTGAATATGCTAAAAACGATGTTTTTAACACTGATATTGAAGGTGCTCCGCCAAATCCATTAATGCCCGATCTTGCAAAATTCTTCGACGAAGAAATCAAAACTATCAGAGAAGCGCTTATCGATAACTTAAAATCCCGGGAGCATGCCCTACAGGAAAATCCCGACGGCTATTTAGCTCAGGCTAAGCTTAAATATGAAGAGCTCATAAAAAAAATTAACCAGGCTCTTCACAACGAAGAAACCTACCCCAATTGGTTAAGCGCAGCCAAGGAAGAAGTAAAGCACAATTTTCAGGACCAGTGCAAAAACAAGCTGGTAGCACTTAACCGAACTAACTCACTTCTTTTGGACCTGGACACATTCATGGAAAGTGTCTCTCAAATTAAAATAGTGGACGGCACTGCTATACAAATATCTGCGCCATCTTTAAGATTTAGTAGAGATTTAAATAGCTTTTGTGCGAAGTTAAATTCCCGCTCTGCAACTTATGCAAATATAACAGACGTCATACTGATCGCATCCACGGAAATCCACATCGACGAGAATATTTGCGGTGACTTCTGGTCTGGGAAAAATCTTGCGTTCTGGTCACTAAAAAAATTATTGTGGTCGGTAGCTGTAAAGAAAGAATAATTGATTTAAGTGGGAGGAATGGAGCTTCGTCAGCTCCTAAAGATAAACCAGCAACGCCTACAACTCCAGGAGTAAATGGAATCAACGGCGAAGACGGTGGTCCAGGTCAAAACGGTGGGAACTTTTTAATAATGAATCAGGACTGTGAGATTTTGAACTCTCAAAATCTTTGCATCATTTCCAATGGCGGCTCAGGCGGGAACGGACAACCAGGTGGAGATGGCTCTCCAGGTGAAAATGGACTGGACGGTAATCTTAGATTTAAAATGACAGAAGAGGATCTTAAGATCAAGTTCCCGTCCCCAGCCGTATTTTTCGGAGGTCGAAGTAGCGAGCATATTCAAATAGGTATTAAATCCTTGGAGGAAATAGCAGAAGCAAACCACCAAGAACTAAAATGCCTGGATGGGTGTAAATCCGAATCACGCTGTTTTGAAGTAGAAACAAAGGAAGGGGCTAAGATTTATTATGGTTTCTATCAAAAAACAAAATTGAAAAATACCATTGTTGCTGGACGAAGTTTTTACGTTTGGTGCCAAGGGGCACCTGGGACAGCGGGTCAGCTTGGGGGCTGCGGTGGACTTGGAGGACAAGGGGGACCACCGGGATCTCCTGGAATTATCAAAATCCCTGCGAAATATGAAAACAATAAAAACGACAGCTCTACTATATCAGTAGTACAAAAAGAGGGCGTGTCTGGGATATCACGTGGCAGAGGTAAAAATGGTAAACAAGGAATAGACGGGTTGCCAGGGACGGACTGCGCTCTTTTAGACCCATACACAGGTCTTGGGATTAATCTTAATTCAAATTCTACACTGACATTTAGCGGCTGTTTGAAAATGGAGATTGTGGATGAAACAAATACTAAACTAATAGCACAAACTGCTTTTTGTCCTCATCGGCGGAAGCACATTACGTTTGTTCAAGTTCCAGTAAACGAGATGCGTAATACTTTATTTAGCTCTTAAAATGGCTTTTGTACATTAAATTGTTTTTAGTATAAAAGTATGAGTCCTAAATAAAAAAAAATATCGCCATAAACCTCCAATAATTTGATTTTTTTAATATTCACACAAATCCTATTTTGCCAGTTGTCCATAGGCCAAGAATTCTTTATTATTTAACCTTAGCTCATATTACTTTTGACTAATAAAATACAAAACTTAAAAGACAATGAATGCAAAGCAATGACGCTAAATGAGCCCAGTCCATATGGTTCGAAATATGAAACTTCACTTTTTATTACTTTACGCTAAGTAAAAGTGAGATAGTGTGATCCACCAGAACATCCGTATTTACAATGAGTGTCGGCTTATTAACATAAAATTGTTGACATTGGGCATAGCTCTGTAATAAAATAAGAAATCCTCACATTGTTTACATATAATTAATAACAAATGTAACATAGTTTGGCTCTTTAACGTCAGCCAGAACAATACTTTATAATTTATAAAATTATAGGCCGCTCGTGACCACGTGGCCACGCGTGGTATTAAATATGCATGAAAGGCTTTAAGTAAATCCATAATTTCTGGCTGTGTTCACGTTTACATTGGGCGTGGAGCGAAAGAATATTTAATGACAAAAATTCTATTTTGAGCTTTTAATAAGGAGCCTTTTACCTATATATGTATACAGGTACAGTTAAGAATAAAATTAACTTTTAACTCTATAATATAGTGTAACTTAATGTGTAGAAAAATTTTTTTAATCAACCCAAGTGCCTGAACCTGAATCAGTGTAAATCAATTAATAACTTCTGCAACCAAGAAAATAAATGACCTTGGGTCGGTTTTTTTGAATCAACTACCACAATTCAAGTCCAAGCGGGACCGGAAGGAAAAAATCATTCACCCCTGTTCCTTTTCTCTACTCCCAAAACTTTCGTCTGTGACCGACAATGACTGTCCCGGTCTCTGAGGAAAACTTTCAACCTTCTCACTACAAATCTGAGCCAACCTCCTAGGTACTGAAAGTAAATTCTACCTACTAACGAAAAATGTTGCAGACTAATGCAGGCATAATGGCCATATAACATATATTTATAAAATAATATTAGTATTGCTATATGTATAAACAAGAATGATCACTAAAGACAACACGCAACACAAAATGACTAAATAATATTATTAATCAAAGTTATGAATCAGGCCGCGTCTTTTCGGATGGTTTACTTCAAATTTCTGGTTTTTACATTTTCCGGATATGTCCTAAATATGTAGTCGAAAAATTCTTATTATTTCTGGATTTTTTCCTGATTTTATTCGGGTTTTTAAAAATTACTGAAAAACATAATTTAGGCTAAAATAACACACCTATTTTAACAATATAACTAGCCGTTATAATAACATTGTAAAAATTATTCAATTAATAATAAAAACAAAATTTAAACTAAATAAAGAAAATACTAATTGTAATCATCGTTGCATTGAGAACAATGCCGTCAGTGCTTCTTAACTTCTACCCGAAAATACTTTTTTGTTTGTATTTGTTTACTTTTAAACACTGAGCCTGCATTTGGAAAATTTCAAGAAGTTGTGTTAGCGCAGTTAGAGGCATTCTAAGATGGAACATACAAAACGAATAATTTGATATGAGCATTTAAATCATTTAAATATGTTTTAAACATTTCAGATCTATTCTGGAAATCTGAAATTTTTGAACGCAAAGTCATGAAATATCCGGAAATTTGAGAAGTCAAAATCCGGAAATTTAAACTAAAAAAACGGAAATGTGACGCGGCCAGCATTTAAAATTTTTTTGTATTAAAGATATATAATAAAAATATAAATATAAATGTAACGTTGTATTTTACGTAACTCTTTATTTATGCGCACGTTACATACAGTGACAAACCAATAAGAACCTAAATGTTTCAACCAACAAATTGCACCTGGCTCATAAACACATTTCTATTCGCCAGTTCTAATAGACTACTAAAATTTCATATTCTTCAAGCTGTTGTACAGTAATTAATCTAAATTTTTCTTCAGTAATATTGACGGCATTTAATTTGTGTTTTTTATCATTTCTGAGCCAGTTCATTGAGTTTCATATCAAAATGTTGATATTAAGATTTTGCGGGAAATTAAAATATTCAAATTGCGACTTTGTTCATTAGTAGGACACAAAATAAAGTAGTATACCGCCCATTGGCATTTCTTGCTGCTAAAATTTCCTAATAGATTGTCGATTAATAGAATGGCAAACTATTTTTTAGAATATACAATTTTTGAATTTGCAGAAAATTCAAACTACTTACGGAATAGATGTTAATGAACATAAAAAGCTGATTAAATTCTATTTCCAATTTTTCTAAAAATTTTAATGAGATTTTGCATACTTTGGTTATTATATGAACATTAATTAAATCAGAATCAGTTCAACTTATTTAAATTTGTCATTAATTTTAAAAGTATGCTCAATTTCTACTACGACGAACTATTGCGTTAAATCTGTTTCGCTTTAAATTGAGAATTGTTAATAATACTCGCAGCCAACTATAATGTACATATATGTAAATGTGATTTATTTTCAGTTCATTTATTAGTTCTCCATTAAATTAAACTAGGAAACTAAATAGAAGTTTTAAAATTTGGTATTTTCACATTTTTGTCACTACGTTGTATTTTAAATTCTTTTTGTTTCAGTTTCTACGATTTCAAATTTTGAAGAAAGCCACTTTTGAACACATTTTTTCAACGTTTGGATTGTGGATTGGGAGAGTTCTGCCCTGCAATCAAATTGCAATACTGTGGAAAAGAAATGAAATAGCTGGTTGTGTCACAGCAGCTATTGATTTTGTCAAGGATTTTGAACGTACTGTCACGGAATTCTAAATAATTGTTTAATTTATTTCAATAAAAGAATTTTAATAAATTCTTTAAGGTATAAATACTCGATCATATTGAACTAATATTACTTTTTGCCAGGTAATTACGTCCTTGCTCAGGCAACATCACCCAAAAGCATTAAATTCTGTTATGTATTTATGCTGTGGATATTTTACGGATTTTGGGGGTTTGGAATCTTGACATGCATTTACTGCTTAACATCCCCACAAGCCCCTGGGTTTCTGGCCTCTGTACTGCTACAACGATGCGAATTTAATTTCTGGACCTATCAAAGCGTTGATTCTCAAAATGCAACATCTGTTCTGATTTTAGCTCTGTCCTTTCTATCCCATATTTATTTTGTGCTCAATTTCTTGTCCACATGTTTCTTGCTTATATTTGCCTATGCTCCTTTTGTGTTTATGACCTTTTGTGGTATAACTGAGCTAAGGTACTTTTAAATTTCACTTAAAAAAATGTTATTCTAAATTAGCTTCAAAAAGTTTCCTGTTAGAAGCATTTTCTACTAAACAGTTATTTGAATATTATCTTTCTTACACATGTTTGTTTTTAATTAATAGCTGCAAATTTAATACAATTACGAAGAAAGTTTTAAGAAATTGGGATTCCAAAATACACGTTTATACTCAAGCTTCTTTATTTTTTGAAGCGTTTGCGGACTTGGCCGAATTTCCTATTTCCTACAACAAGGCATTGATTAGTTCCATTGCGATCTTTGCCGCGTATGCATACGTATACGTATACGTTTCATACGTATGGAATGATCAACTACTCAGGAGTATTATCTTTTGCTGCTGGAGTTCTTTCGGTCGTTGCCATGATTTATCTTTTTGTCTTGTTTTATGTCATCGCCCTGCTCTACTCGGCCACATGCGACCTTCTTCAAGAATGGAAACTAGAAATTGAGCTGCTCCACAGAAGGCAGAGAAAGCTTAGGTCAATGCAGCTTGCATCCATTCATCCTTTCAAAATTTATCTTTTTGGGAGGAGCTACTTTGTGGACAAGCCAATGTTATTGTTGATGGGTCAGGCTATGCTTGAGTCTTTTGTGAGCATGCTCATGGTCGCTCCTTAGAGCATGCATTGAGGACGGGTTTGCAAAAATGTAGATATGAATATATAGTAATAGAGACTACTTAATTCATATATTAATTTGAATTTGAATTTAAAGTTTTGATAACCATACTGATTGGTAATATCATTCAAATTGCGTGGCAATTTTGCACGAATTTTGAATTTATATAAAAATTAGGTATGGTTAAAAAATAAATGCAGTGTAGTAGTTGGGTTGTTGTTGTTCGTAACTATAGTGTACAATTTTTAGATGAGTTGTAATTTAATATTATCCGTTATATGCACATAATATAATAACGCACCCGTAATTTGTGTGTCGATTTCAAAAGTAAAAGTTTTTTGGTTCAATAAATGTTCTGATTTAAAAATTTTAACAATAAAGTTATTCTAGTTTCAGTAGGCGACTCACTACGCACTGCAATGTCTGAACACGAAAACAGTGGTGGAGTGGGAGTAGCTGTTAATTACCATTTTAAGTGAGCGTATAATAATACTATGGTTTTTTCATCCTGTTTTTCGCCATATAATATTTTAGTCCAAATCATTAGCATATAATTATATATATATGGTTTTAAACGGTTAATACACACTTTTGAACTTAGCAAATACATTTAAAACAACTTCCTATTTATCACCTTTAAAAACTTGTAATTGACTTATTGTACACGTGCAAATTCCTTATCGAGTTGTTTTAACATAGCTAATTTTAATTTTAGCTTCAATTGGATATTGGCCAAAATACTTCACAAGCTATGTATATGTACATGTTTAAACCAACAAAATTAATTTTGTCAGTCAGTAATTTCAGGTTGCCTCTACGATTACTATCGGAGCTTAATATATATATATATATATTAATATATATTATAATAATTAAATAAATATTGCATTGTACACTATAAGGTAAAGGTGTTTTTGAAAGTACTAAATAATATAATATTATTATTATTAGCGTACGAAATATGACCTTAGAAATCTTTAATATTCGCTTAAAATACAAACTGTAATAAAACATGAGCAGATTCTAAGTACAGGTATTACAAACTAAAAATAGAATTAATTGCATATTATATAGATTAATTCTTCAATAAAATCCAGCGACTAGGAGAAATCTCGCCCCTCATTTATTGTTAATTAAATAGGAGAGTTGTACCTATAAAAGCCTTTTTAATTTCAGTTTCGATTATTTTTAAAGACAAACTATATGCTATTGTAGCGCATGCATATATGTATTTTAATTGTGTCGGAATATGAACTACACCTAATCAGAGCCCAGAGCAGTCCCAGTGAAAAGTAAATTTTTCCACGTTTTGAAATAAAACCAATAGCAATAAAAAATTTAATAAATTAATTTTATACTGTATTCAGTATTCCATTTACTGCACTGTCTAATTGGTTTCGAAAAAAATAAAGGCAACGACTTAGCATTATTATTGGCATTCAGAAATGCATGGACAGTTAGAATATACACCTTCATTTTCTCAGCTTTGTTGGAGGATTAGTTTTGCTCCTAAGTCTGGCACAGGTGAAATTTATGTATGTATGTATGTATGTATGTAACAGCAATTTGCGTTAGACATAAATGACGTCACACAAATTTACCTATATCTTTGCATATAAACAACAGAGTTGTGTTATGACGTGATTTACATACGTCATAATAATAGTACGTATGAGTGATGATACATAGGATATGAGTAATGTAAATATGTAAACATGCCATGCGAAACCGAGCTGTGCTTCGTGTTGTACACGAAGGCACTCGAGTAGTATCAATTGTAGAGTCAACCATAGAAGTCTTACTTCTGACTACCAACCCAGTGTGCCTCTCACAGCACAGCGAGTAACCAACCAAACTATCTATATAATAAAGTACCATCAAACCAACTATACGATTAAGCGACTGCACTGCTTTACTACAGACTCATACTTGATATTCATTCACCCCATAAAAGCAGACAAGTGCATCCTTAACACTGGTGGAGGTTTTGCGGGCTCTAACTTAGTTGTTAGAGACAACGAGCCCCAAAAAACCAAATTATCTGAGTTTTTAGTACTAGGAAGGTTGCCAGAATTGTTAAAGTTCAATCTGAAATCTTTAGAAATCTCGTACTTACCTATTTAATCCTTTTGGACAAGGTAATAAAAGTATTGAGTAAATTCCCGTCTAAACAAATTAAACATTTCACTACTAACCATAGTGTTACTGTTTACATTTACCTGTCAAATTAATAAAACTGATAACCAGCCCTAACAAGGTTGACTTATTGGTAAAGAAAATTTGACGAAGCAGAACAGTCCGTTCTCTCCCAAGGATTTAGGCTTCTAGACTAGGTTCCGAGCCACACCCTAAAACTGTTAAACGCAAATATTACACGGAATGAAAAAGATTTTCAAGAAATCAAAAGAACAAAGTGAACAACTCGAACAAATTTCTAAAACTCAACCTAGAAGCCAAACTAAACAACCAGTCACAACCGCAGACCACGGACAACACAGGGGCAAAGTGTACTCAAATTTTGACGGTAGCCGTTTCACGGTCCGATATCCTAGTAAAGACGAAACACCAGCCACAACAGTCGAATACACACGGGCTGAATTTCAACAAGCATACCCGGAAACGGACATAGCAAACTATACGAAAATAACAAACACGGACAACGCCCACATAACCGAAGGATTCGAACATAGAACAGCAAAACCAGGCGAGAGAATAAAAGTTTACTCCTGCACTAACCCGCAGACCCTACGACTAGAATTTTTTCAATTCAACGAATTTATTGCGGAAGAATACTGGCCGCGAGACAAGTTCCGAATACAATACTGGTATTTGAACGATCCACCAGCCAAAACACCGATACAACCCGTATCGCCTACAACACAACAGAAACGGTTCGAAGCAACATTGAACGATAAAATCAACGAAATCGAAGACAACCAACACGACCACGACAGCTACGTAACTGCAGCGGATTCTACACTTACGTCATCCCAACCATCCGTGGAAATCGAAGAACCGTCTATTCTCCCAAAGGATTTTAACGAAGTCCAGCTACCACCCAGAGGTTTTCACTCTGAGTCGGAGGAATCGTCACCAGAGAAACAACTACCACAAGTGGAATACCAAAACATATCTCTGAGAGAAGAATTGGAAATTTCTGACCAACTCCAGGGCCTATCGTTCAACTCAACCCACCCTGACCTGCTGGCTGACCTAACCACACCCACGCAAAACAACGATAAAACTGTAAGTAAAAACTTTATATTAAACTCTGGGCACCCGTTAGATGAAGCATTAGCAGTCAATACAGACGAGTTAGAGCAGTTAGTTGAGGTAGAATCCAAGAAGCGTAAACGTCTCGACAAAAGTCCCATAGTAGGCAAAATCAGATCAAAAGAGCCAAAAAGAGAACCCTCCCAAAACGACCTCGAGAAAGCTAGAATACGGAAAAACAACAAAGAATTATACGAGCAATTACAATATAATTTTGGAGAAGGCTATTTTAGAATTTTTGGCGAAGAGTATTGTGTCGAAATTGACAACATCATGTCGACCATGAAGGCACCGGCGCTACCCGAACCAACGTACGAACAGAAAACAATCTACACCAAAGCATTTGAGGAGTTTATACAAGATTTTACGAATTGGGCCACACTGCATAAACTCACAAAACAGATTGCTAAGAAGCATCTACAACTTAAAATAACAACCCCCCTCGTCCAAAATTGGATGAGAACGAACAGGGTCATTATGACCGACGATGCCACCGAATTTCCGGCCATCTTTGCTCAAATTAAAACTGATTGTCCCATTTTTGCTGACCCGACCTACGGCCACGCCGAAATTTTGGGCCAGAAACAAAATCTAGACGAGCCAGCTACAACATTCATTTATAGATTTTTAGCAAATGCCACCGACAGTCAACTAAGCGACGATATTTTGCTAACTCACATATTACAAAACCTTAGCGAGAAAGTCAAGAATTACATACTAAATCAGACCCAACCCACAACCATAGAGGAGTTGAAAAAACTCCTTAGAACATATGACGGCAAAGTTGTCACAGGCCCACCCCTTATTAAGCAAGAGATCAAAACCATAACAACATCGAGCAATGAGGTATTGCTTCAGAAAATCGCCGAACTTTCAGCGAAGGTAGAACAACTGACAGCTCACCAACAAACACGTCATACCAATCAACCCCACCCAGCCCCAAAGTCCAATGCATCTAGTCAACAGTCATATACACAGGGAACACGTCAGCAAATCGATTGGAGCCAAGTCCGTTGCAACATTTGCAACAAAATGGGTCACGGCGCTCGACGTTGCCCAACTCAAAACAATCAACAACAAAACGTTCAAAGATTTCCACAGCGAAATCACATTCAAAATCAGAATTTTAATCACAACAAATCCCAGAGAATGCAATTTCCACAAAGGAATCCAACCTTTGTCGTCATGCAAAACCCAACAGGAAATCTGTTGCGCAACAATACAAATTACTTAGGCAAGAATTTCATACCAGGGTATGTACATCCCAACGCAAGACAAAATCAAAACAATCACAATTTCATTCCTAACCAACAAAACAACAATTCCCAAGCCAATACCAATGCGTTGCAAAATCAACAACATTTAAACTAAATAACAGAGCAATTAGGCCGAACCGCTCTGTTTCCCATTCTAGGCCACCGGATGTTTCGACATCGAATAAATTTACCTTGTTAAATTCTCAAACAGAAATAGCCAACCAACTCATAATACAACCCAACAGCCCAGCTATTTCTAACCAAAACATAGGTAAATCCGTTCAACAACTAAATATTACAGGAAATGCCAAGACATCTCCTATCCAAATGTTCATCGATACCGGCGCTGGGATCAGTGTCGTCAACGAAGATGACGTCAAATACTTAGATGCAACTCCAATTAGGCACCATAAAATGACAATTACAGACTTTGGTGGAAACAGAATTCAAAACTTAGGGGAAACTACCATAACGTTAGATATTAATAATCATAAAATCCCACACGAATTTATAGTTGTGCCCAACGCAGGCCATCAAATTTTGTTAGGAGAAGATTTTATGGAAAGATATGGAGTTATTATCGACAACAAAAACATGACGATGTCTTCAGACTTTTTCGGTAGTACAAAAATGACTACAAGTAGGGGGAAGCCGCCCGCGTTATACCCATTGCCAGTCGACGGGCAACAAGTATACACAACACGGACGACTTACCCAGACCACAGTCAACAGCAACCACCACGGTGTCAAGGGAACTCGAGCCCTAGCACCTGGAACCAAAAAACGACGGAAAGTCACAAACAAATGCAAGGCCCTGATCAAGCCAACCAACCCCAACAATCCATTAGGGAAACCAAAACGCAAATTACCCAAACATATAACGGAGCCCTCCAAACCAGAAGGAGAAAACAAATAACCCCAACACTGCGTGTACACGCCGCACACAAAACAACGGTAGGACCATACCAAAAAATGGATATAGAAATTTATTGCATGCACCGAGAACAAGAAGTAAAAAACCAAAGGTTCGAAGCCTTATCCATGGGTTACAGGAAGTTTAAAGAACTAATAATCCCCGACTTCATGATGTCACACGAAACCAAATACATACATGTAGCAAATCTTACTGAGGAAACAATTACAATTCCGGCCCGAGCCGTCATTGCTACTGCACAACTGATAAACTATGAAGACACAGAAGTCCGAGTAATAAACTGCATCAAAGTCCAACCCAGTGACAACACCGAAACCCAAACTAGTACAAATACGGAAACCCCTCTCAGCACTAACAGTCAAACCCAACAAACCATCCCTACATACGAAGGAGAGGAACTTGAACGGGAAATAGACAAAGTAGCCTACGATCCCAAACTCAGTCCTGAGGATTTAGCCAAGTACAGAGAATCGGTAAAAAAGCACCAAAAAGCGTTCATGTTCAGCAAGACCCCACTTGGGGCATATCCCCATGACAAATATAAAATAGAACTTAGCGACCATACTCCTTTTAAACTTCGACCCCACCCGCAATCGGAAAGCCAACACTTGGAAACAGAAAGGCAAGTCGCACAACAATTAGAAGACGGAACAATTAGGGAGTCCAATTCCGAATGGTGTAGCCCATCGTTCTTGGTAAATAAGAAAGGTTCCGACCCAAACAAACAAGAGAAAAGACTCGTATGTGACTACAGAAAACTTAACACTCAAACCAAGAAGCAAAATTTTCCTTTACCTTTAATTGAAGACATTATTCACCGCTTTAGGGGAAAGAAAATATTTTCGGCCCTTGACATGCAGTCAGGCTACAATCAAATCCTTTTGGACGAAGAAAGTATCCCCTATACTGCTTTCGCCACCCGACACGGCTTATATGAATGTCTAAAATTAAGCTTTGGTCTTCAGGGGGCACCTTCGTTCTTCAGTAAAATGATGGTGAAATTGCTGGGGAGCCTTCAGTACTCTGAAGTGCTCCATTACTTGGACGATGTGATCATTCCCAGCGAAGACGTCGAGACAAATATCTCCTCACTGGAGAAGGTTTACCAAGCAATGATAGCAAATAACATGAGGCTGAAACCGTCAAAGTGTAGGTTAGGCCATAAAGAAATTCAAATACTCGGTTTTTTGATAAACGAAAATGGACGAAGACCAAATCCAGAGCTAGTAGACCCAATACGGAAGATCAGGCCCCCAACTAAAGTTAAATCCTTGCAGTCCTTCATGGGAAGTATTAATTTTTACTCAACTTTCATACCCAACTTAGCGGCCATCGCTAAACCGCTAAATCATCTTTTATGTAAGGACATAAAATGGGAGTGGACACGAGAGTGCCAAGAAGCTTTCGAAAAATTAAAGTTAGCTTTGACTACCGCTCCTATACAGGCCCACTATGACCCTACCCTACCAACAACTCTACGCACTGATGCGTCCACCCGAGGCTTAGGTGCTACACTTTTTCAAACTCACATGGTGGACGGTAAACCCATGGAGAAGATCGTCGCGTGTATAAGCAAGGCCCTCACCCCGGCTATGCGGAATTATCAAGTGCCCATTTTAGAGATGGAAGGTATTTGTTGGGCTTTAAGAAGGTTATCCCATTTTTTGAAAGGCATACCGATAAACATTGAAACGGATAATTCCACCCTACCCTCTTTATTAACTTCGGAAAAAGTGCCCATGTCCCCCAAGCTTTTCCGCCAAGCTATGATTTTAGCAGAATTCGACATTGTTAACTTAAAACATTTAGCCGGTAAGCTAAATTTTCTTCCCGACTTGCTCTCAAGGGCCAGTACAACCGAATTAGATTTATCCATCTGGGAAATCAACACGTCAGCCAACGACCCCCACTTTCGAGCAAAACAACTTCAGGATCCAAAATTAGCTACTATCATGCATCAACTTGAGACCACTACAAGTTTGAAATCAGAAAATTACCTACTTCTTAACGGTATCCTATATGTCAGAAATTCCGACCCGATGGGACCAAAAGTGTTAACCGTAATACCTCATGCACTCAGAGATCATATGTTAAAAGAACTACACTCAGCCGTAACAGGAGGAGGGCACTTAGGAGTGCGAAAAACTTTACACAAAATCAAACAACGGGCATACTGGCCCAAGATGAGAACTGACGTTAAGAAGTATGTCAGGGAGTGCGAGCCATGCCAGACATCCAAAGTCCAACGCATGAAACCCGTTGGGTTTTTCAAAGATATTGAAATACCCATGAAAATTTTTGAACGGGTGCAAATTGATTTTGCTGGCCCGTTCTCCAAATCAACAACAGGAAATCGGTACATACTTACAGCAGTATGTTACCTATCTAAATACTTAATATGTATGGCAGTACCAGATTGTAACGCCACAACTACCACTGAATTTATTATGAGGAACATTGTGTACCGATTCGGGGTACCGCAAATTATTCAAACAGACAATGGCGGGTCATTTATAAATGGGACCTTATTGGAATTAAATCAAATTCTTGGCACGACACATCTAACCTCTAGTCCATATATGGCAAGAACAAACGGGGCCGTTGAGGCCACTCACGATGTCATCTTAGAAATGGTTCGTTGTTATATTACTACTAATCCGAGGGACTGGGACAAGTCCCTCGACGCTATAACGTTCTCACTTAATACCTCGGTACATTCCACTACCAATCATACTCCATATTTCATGCTCTATGGAGAAGAGGCCACACTTCCCGTGGACACCGAACTGCCAAACTTAGCCGAGGCGGTAACTATTGACACCCACCAACGTTCGCGCGATGCCAGGGAAATGGCACGTCGGGCCATCACGAATGCCAGAGCCGCATGGGCGAAACGATTTAATCTCACAAGACGGGAGTCCACGTTTGAAGTCGGAGACTTAGTTTTGCTCCGCAACAAACAGAGGGAGAAAGGAACCTCCAAGAAACTACTCCCTATTTACCGAGGCCGCTTTATTATCATCGAAGATATAGGAAAAAACGTTTTCAAACTAGAGGGCCGATCGAAGAACAAACTAATTCAATTTAACGTTAATGCGGAACTATTACGCCCTTTTTATGTGAGGAGGGGAGTATTTATTCCTCCTAGGAAGTCAGCCAAACCTTCAGTGGAACCCGATGTAAGTCAGGACAGACCAAACCCTACCGACGAGGAGGCTGCTGTGTCAGGACCACCCCACACACCTGCAGAGTTGGGCCCGTCCTTGATTCAGCATTTCGGACCGCCTACACTGACTCCTCCAGCGCCCATACCATCACTGTTTTCCTACCATTTCCGTCAACCACCAACTCTGTATCCGGAAAATTCAACTAATCTGATGAGCCACCAATCCGATGCTCAACTAACTCTAAATCAACCGAAACGTAAACCGGGTAGACCCAAGGGTTCTCGAAATCGAAATTTACTAGATACTTTAACAGACCCTAATATTTTAAATAAGGACAATATTCGTCAGCTCCGTAATCGAACTTGTGGCTAGGCCATAACTCTAAATTAAATTTTTGAAATTTTCTTTTTTCCAACAAGTACACATTAGCAGTGAAATCAAGCTGACAGTAAGTGCTACTTTGTACTTATTATCTGGGGCAGCGACCCAACCACACTAACAAGTATGCCAAAGGGCCTGCTAGGTCTCTATGGCTAGGCACTGTAGGGCCGAACCTCATCCCCTAAATGACAAGTTTCGTGACAATTCGAAAACGTCGGCCCCATAAACAGGGAATAGACTAGCCGAGCAAGGCTGGGTGTGCTTCCAAAAGGTTAGCCTTTTTCGCACAAACTGCTTTACTCGATAAACCACTCTAAATTGTTAATATGAATCGTAATATTTTATCTGAATTTTTATTCGAGACGGAACCAACGAAAATTGTTCTCATTAGATTTTTTGTCACATAATTCGGTAGTTTATGTATTGAAACTTTTCCACACAATCACTAATTTCATTTATCTGTTGATATTGTGTGAATGTCTAGTTTTGCCACCTCATAAACAGGTGACCTTTAACACTTTGTGAGTGCTGACCTACTATAATTTTTGAATTATAGTAGCTCGGAACAAGCATACTAACTATTTTTCCAATATACATTATCGAAATCTTAAGCAGCGACCAGTTATCTAACTATAGGCTAAGCCTTTTTTGAAATCACTACTAAATCTTTAAATTTTGAATGTGGCCTCGTAAAACTCGGTCTCGGCGAGGTGCCCACACGCCCCGCTAAGTACCGACCCTCTGAGGGACGAGGCACCACGATTCGGTTTTTGCTACGATATATGTATAGGGATAAAAAGAAAATTCGGGATTAATTTGTCACAATATTTTGCCAACATCAATAATATGTCATATAAATCATGAAATATGTGAATTTGCTAATATATGTAATTTTTGTTATTTTAGTCTACTCACAAATTGCTGTTTTCGTTCTTGACGGGCTGAAACAGGCAAACAAAACTTTCCAAACAGGAATGCATTGATTAATTTATTGCGTTTATTTATACTATCTTTATGTAAATTTTATTATACGTGTAAACAGATTTTATATTGGTATAAATCACAGTAGTATACGTACCTGTGTAAATGGCGGAATTTTAGGTAATTCCCCGCCTGATGTCGGTTGACTGGGTCTGGCCACCCTGGCCCGCCGTCCTCTCAGGACAGGTTCTAAAAAATAAAATCAACACTCCACGGAGAACAGATTTTATTAAAATATTGTAGTCATAATTTTATTGAAATTAATTTTAATTATAATTAGTTAATTATAGTGTATAATTAGGTTACATGTCCATTTAATTAGGATCAAAATGATATATTACATGTACCTATTTGTTGTCTAAAAAACCGCCGCGGGAAATCCAGGAAGCCCGGGTGAGTGCGGGATACCCGCTGGGAACCCGCCACGGAAGTCCTACTGCTGTATGAATCCATTGTCAGCCAACTCGCAAACTAAAACCAACACAAATCCACAAAAAACAAGCAGTAACTATTTTTACAGATAATTGTAGAAAACCTGTCTATTTTTAGTAAATATCTTAAACACTTTAATTATCACCACGTAACTAATGTTAGTATCAGATAGAGTAAGTAATTACGAATTTTTTGATATATTACTCACCTTTGTACGTTGAAAAATCACTTCAAAATTGGAATTATAACTTTAATATTTTAGGAGCACAAGTGAATAGGAAATAATGAAATTATAAAATGAAAATAATGTATGAAGTATATGCAATGTGAATGTCAATGTTAAAATTATGTGGACGAGCAATGGAGGAGAAATCCAGCGGAATCAGCTTGATTTTTCCTTCCACGTCGCCACACTATAGTGTAGTTAGTCAGTACCATAAGTTAACATTATGCATATGTACGCCGCTCCTCAGAAGGAAGAGGCGGTGTGTTATGACGTGATTTACATACGTCATAATAATAGTACGTATGAGTGATGATACATAGGATATGAGTAATGTAAATATGTAAACATGCCATGCGAAACCGAGCTGTGCTTCGTGTTGTACACGAAGGCACTCGAGTAGTATCAATTGTAGAGTCAACCATAGAAGTCTTACTTCTGACTACCAACCCAGTGTGCCTCTCACAGCACAGCGAGTAACCAACCAAACTATCTATATAATAAAGTACCATCAAACCAACTATACGATTAAGCGACTGCACTGCTTTACTACAGACTCATACTTGATATTCATTCACCCCATAAAAGCAGACAAGTGCATCCTTAACAGTTGAGGCACTAACTAAGAGGCTCAACGTTGTTTTTCAATCAAGATTTGGAATTCAAAATTGTGACAATAAAATGATATAAATTGGCCTAAAGATCGAAGGTATGGGGGCAGAAGTACCGCATCTTAACGATTTGTGCACTCATATCGTTTCATATACAATAGTAGACTATCTCGTAGTCATATTCAAATTTAGACCATATGTATAACGCTTTGATATGAGTGCCAGCAAAGTTCGTTTGCAATTTTTCAAAATATAAAACACATTGGTATTTCTAAACGCTAAGCAAAAGTGAAATAGTGTGATCCACAAGAATATCTGTATTCACAATGAGTGTCTGCTCATTAATATAAAATTGTTGACCAATACGTATTCGGAGTTGAGGACATGATTTGATAAACCTCGTGTACAGCGCACGATTTTCCTTTATAAAAGATGCATCAGAGCAGAGAGCTTTTCTCCAAGACTCTTGAAACTCATCCGAAGCGACCATGATCCCAGCTGCTGTTGGGAAGCTCACACAATTGTAAAGCATTGCAGCTGAGGCTGACAGCGGACTGATCGCATACGGAAGCCAATGCATCTGTCCGTAGAATCGAAGAGTTGTAAATGCTGACGTTACAAAAAACACACTCAGCCAGAAAGTGTGCAAGGGCTCATATATGTTTCCCATTGCATTGTTGAAGAATTTTATCAAAATTTGGACTTGTCGGTACAGGAGCATAGCTTCTTTTGGCTTCCGTAATGTGCTCCCACATGATGTGTTCTCTACCTTGAAAAGGCTATATACATATGAAAAAATTAGCGAGAATTGTTTTAAAAAAATGTCAGCATTTAAATAATTGCAATTTTAATTTCGAGTTTTTAATAGATAATTTACCTGATTTGTTGAGGCCAAAATTGGACGCTCATCTGAAAGGTGAAGCAAATGAGTAGACTAAAGTACATAGAGAACCATACAAGAACTAAGCTGGCCACTTCAGGTAGGACCATTCCAAGAGAAACCACTCCATATTTTGCAAAGGGGAGAAGTGAATTGAGATAATTTGGGCTTTTGGGATCATAGCAATAAATTACAGCGTACAGACCTATGTGAGATAGTATTGCTGCAGGGAATATAATTGCGACCAAAATTCCACAAATATCCGTCACTTTCTTTGTTTGGTATAGCCCTGAATTAAAATTTAAAAATACTAATGCACGTCATGACAATATCATCTCAAAGTAAACAGAATTATTTCTTATCGTTAGAAACTGAAAAAAATTGCTAAAGTAATTTATGACTTACTTGCACATCGCTCGTCAAACTAAATCGTTTAAAAATGCCGAACAAATAAGTATTAGCTAAAAAAAATCCAATTAGCAGTATAGGATGCGCAAAAAGCTGTCAGTTAATTATTTTTGCAATAAATGGTTAGACTTTTGGTTGGGTCTTTGACTTTACATAAAAGTATTTTTATTTTTCTAAATCTATTTACTCATCCATGCAAACACATTTAAAATGTGTTTGTTTTTGTTGTTTTCAATTTTAAGTAAAACTTAAAAGCTTTTTCAGGAAGTTAGTACATATAGATATATTTATTTTTCATTTTAATTCGAATTTAACCTATTAGGTTTTTGAGGAAGTTGGTGGATGTAATTTAGTCTTATTTATTTTTAATTTAAATTTAAATTGGAATATAATCTAAAAGCTTTTTTTTAAGGAAGTTGGTAAATACATTCTTATTTATGTTTCAATCGAATTGGAATATTGTTTTTTATATGAAATAGTTAAAGAAAATTAATTTAATTTCTTTAGTATTCATATTGGACTTTTAGGCAATAATACATTTAGTTATGGACTTGAGCAAGCATATTTATTCACTGATGATATATTGATTTCGCCTAGGACCGGATATGTAATGCGGCCCAAACTATGCTTGAATTTTTAAATAGAACATTTTGCAGTTTTCAAATTTATGTAAAAAGAATATATTATTAACTTTTCAAAAACATGGAAAATATTTTTTTTTGTACATTTCAAAAACATGTAAATAGATGTTTTTTGTACATTTTAAAAACATGTAAAATAAAAGATTTAACACCTTTCTAAAACATGTGAAAATTTAACATTTTGCTTTATTATTCATTAAAGTTAAAATGATGGGTTTTGTATGAAAACAAATTGCTGCAAAAAAAAGTAATTATTTTGGCCGGCCCTACCTATTCGCCCTTATGACAGATCCTGGCATGGCAATGTTTTTAAGCAAACAAAGTTTTAGTATTCAAAACAATTGTAGGTACCTACATTTAACTGTCCAAAAATCAAAATATGCTAAAACACGATTACAACTATGTACATTGTCACGATTATCTTCGCAAACTTTGCTGTCTGTTAAGCGAATAGGAACTTGACTCAACGTAAATTTTGGTTAATTAAACTTGAGCAATTTTTTTTTGCTAAATGCTATAATTACTTTTTCAGACTAATTTAGATAATATACCCACAACTGAAGAATAGGCTTGTAGCAACATTTTACGTGGCATTTAAAAATTTTCTGCAGACATTTTCATTGTGTTCACAGTGTTTTTTGTTGCAAAACTGTTTCAACTACATAATTTTAACTAATCTAAGTGATTTTAAAAAGGGCAGAATTCTTTAAATACATAATTTGGATAAAGGCAAAATGCCATTATTGCGCACTAATGAATATTACATATAGTTAGAACTTTTTGCACTTCTAAAATGTTGTTTCAAAATTTGAATTAATGCAAATAAAGTATATATTGAATTTCTTATAATAAACTAGTTAGAACAGTTTGAAACTTTAAACCGCTTAGTTAGAACATTTTTAATTTTTTAAAAACATTTATATAGTTACAACAGTTCGAGTTTGAAATCATGTGGTTAGAACAGTTTAAGACTAAACTAATGTATTCAAATTTAGTGCGTTTTGCATGTTTTTTTTTAAATTATGAAGTTAAAGTAATTCGCATTTTAAAATTCCTATACGACATAATACTGGACAAGATTATACCGGGATTACTTTAACTTATTTCATACGATCGCCATGTACATAGATACTTTGGCCTAATACGTCACTTATTCATATCTCTCTAGACACTAAGCAAAAGTGAAATAGTATGATCCACCAGAATATCCGTATTCACGATAAGTGTCTGCTTATCAACAAAAAACTGTTGACCAATCCGAATTCTGAGTTGAGAACATGACTTGATGAACCTCATGTACAGGGCACGGTCCCCCTTCCCAATCGACGCATCAGAATCAGAACTAAATGCTTTTCCCCACGACTCTCGAAACTCATCCGACATAACCATTATCCCTGCAGCTGTTGGAAAACAGACACAATTATAGAGCAGTAGAGCTCCGACTGTAAGTGGATTCATGGTGTACGGCAACCAATGCATTTGGTTGTAGAATCGAAGTGTGTTAAATGCCGACACGACAAAGAACACACTCATGACAACAGTGTGAAGGGGCTCATACAGATTTGCCATTGCAGTGTTGAACATTTTCACAAGAATGTTGATTTGTCGGTACAAGAGCAGGGCTTCTTCTGTCCTGCGTAAATTCCTTCCACTTCGACACGTGTTTTTCTCTGGCTTGTATTGTATTGTATTTGAAGGGATCTTGCATAGTATAATACTATGCAAAATGCCGCTCAGGCCACTAATAGGCCCATTGCAGACTACCCTTATACTATAGCTTTAATTTAGGCATTACGCAAAACGACCTGTTGCCATAGAATAGGACAACAAGTCTCTTGGTGTAGCCAGTAGTAGTTGATCAGTTGTCAAGATGCATGCACCTAGATAAATATTCCTGACCATGATATATCTCGGACACTCAGCTAGAAAGTGACGTGCTGTTTCCTGCTCTAGTCCACAATGTGAACACAGAGGTGAATTGGCTAGTCTCATCCTGTGCATGTGTGCCTGGAATCTTCCATGACCAGTGAGTATTTCCACCAGCCATTTTAAGTGCGTGCGCGAGAATCTTGTGAGCGAGTGATTTCCATACCAAGGTTTGTCAATCCATCGCTTTGACTGCGCGCAGGTAGATGTTTTATTCCACCTCTCTGTGTGTGCTTTCCTTCCTCTAGAGCGGATAGCCATGTTAACCACAGATGTGTAATCAGAACTAAATGCTTTTCCCCACGACTCTCGAAACTCATCCGACATAACCATTATCCCTGCAGCTGTTGGAAAACAGACACAATTATAGAGCAGTAGAGCTCCGACTGTAAGTGGATTCATGGTGTACGGCAACCAATGCATTTGGTTGTAGAATCGAAGTGTGTTAAATGCCGACACGACAAAGAACACACTCATGACAACAGTGTGAAGGGGTTCATACAGATTTGCCATTGCAGTGTTGAACATTTTCACAAAAATGTTGATTTGTCGGTACAAGAGCAGGGCTTCTTCTGTCCTGCGTAAATTCCTTCCACTTCGACACGTGTTTTTCTCTGGCTTAGTATGACTAATTGGAAAAGTATGAAGTACCGTATTTTCTCTAATAGTACGCCCCGCGTACTATTAAAACTCGAGCTCCGACCCCCCGCGTACTAATAGAGACCCGCGCATTAATAGAGACCCGCGTACTATTCAATTTTCAAAACATCGAGCCTAAATTTAGTTCCATAATTTTAATGAAAAATCAGATTTATTGCCGGTTCCCAGTAATTACAAGTGTAAAGGTACATCGTACATGAATTACTGCATATGATAAGAGATAAACTAAAAAATATTTTGTGACAAGGGGGCGGAATCAGAATCAGCCTCACTATCAGTGAACACGCTCTTGTAATTCAAACTTTCTGCATCACTCTCTTCTTCGTCTTTATCACTCTTCTCTTCGTCTTCATCACTATTTTTTTTCGAGTGTATTACGTCATACCCCGCATACTATGAGAGACCCGCGTACTATTAGAGACCCGCGTACTATTCAATCTGGAGCTCCGACCCCCCGCGTACTATTAGAGACCCGCGCACTATTAGAGACCCGCGTACTATTAGAGCAAATACGGTAATATAATAAAAACAATTTTTAACTGCATTGGGAAAAAGCAATTTTTTTAAAAATTTTTAAATATTTGTTGTAAAACATTTTTCAAATTTAAAATTAAACAGTACATACCAGATTTGTCCAAGCCAAAATTTGACGCTCATCTGAAAAGTAAAGCAAATGAGTAGGCTAAAGTACACGGAAGTCCATCCAAGAACGAAGCCAGCCACTTCAGGTAGAACCATTCCGAAGGAAACCACTCCATATTTTTCAAAGGGTAGGAGTGAATTAAGGAAATTCGGACTTTTCGGGTCGTAGCAATAAATTGCCACGTACAGCCCTACGTGGGACAATGCTCCTGCAGGAAATATAAATGTGACCAAAAGTCCACAAATATCCATCATTTTCCTCATTGGGTATAGCCCTGCAATAAAATTAAAATTTTTTATCATAATTTACTTCATTTGGCCACTTATTTTAATAGGTCTATGGTACTCACTTGTACACCGCTCATCAAACTCCAAATATGCATTAATCATGGAGATCATTTCATGTTTGTACAGTAAAACATTCGCTTGATTTGTTAAAGCCAGACTCCAGCAACAAATGAAAAAGATCCTGTACATAAAATCTTCCGTCTGACCACCCTGTACAAAATATTCGTACAGGATTCGTCCAGCCACAAATAAACCATGGCTTAGGAGTAGGAGTGATGAGCGTCTCCATTTGTGCAAATCCTCAGACAACAGTACTTGATTCTTTTTCCTATCATACACAAATGGAAAAATGTGAATGAAATTTGTCCAGGTGAAGAAAATCGCTATAGTTTTCCGAACTAGCTTGGACAGCATGATGACGATGATGAAATAATAGTCAGATTATTGAATTAGTAGTTATTTTCTATAGTCATTTGCACTGGCACTATACAAAATGGTGGTTCCTGATCAATACCACAGTGTAGCTATGTGCCCTTCTCAAATAGTTCTGACTTGTTTTTTCTCGAGTATCATGAAGAAATTTTAAAATCTAAAATATTTTTCAATGTTATACAAATATTTAGAATATGAGATTATATGGAATGTCAAAATTTAGCTTGAAAATATATTTTTCATTCGTTTTATTCTGTATTAACAAACTCAACCTTCTTGAAATGAAAAATACTGAATAATTTAAGGAGGCGAGGAATACGTAAAATTGCATTACGTTAGACTTTACATAAGCTAATAATTTACGAAACATATCATATATACATACTTACGCTGCTCCGTACGAATTCCCTTGAGTTTAGTGTGTTGCTCTGAATTTTCAATGATTGTAATGCTTGTAAAGAAGTTAGTGATTATATAGACTTATTTAACATTCATTTGCATTGGAATATGGGCGTTTAGCTTAAAAATACAAAAAAATCCGGCGCTTCGCGCCGGATTTGTCGACCGTGGGCTGGCCTGAAGTAGATGCTGAGCTTCAACAAAGGCGCACGACAATTTATGTTACGCAAAAAGATGATATAAGATTTATGGATGCTCCCCTACAATCAATAAGGCATAAACCTATGTGCGTAGCATCTAGTTTAATATAGCTAAAAAAATTTTATAAATTGCACCATTCACAAATGACGTCATTATAGACAATCTCTGAATATCTATAACGCATATAAGTAAGCACGTGACATGTAGTTAAAATAGGATGTAAACAAAATTAAAGTTGGGACTGGGGATGCTAGAAACTATGGTATTTAAAAGACATGATTAGGGACGATCCCTAAATACCTATAACACATATCGGCAAGTCCGTGACATGTAAAAGAACCTTTTACGTGACATCATTTGCGCGTCACCCTTACCCTGCTTACCTAATAGGAATGCGATTACATCTGGGTTAGGTGTTAGTGTCTAAAAGACATTTTCACGTGACGTCATTTCTGTATCACACCTAACCTGGTTACCTAATGTGAATGCGATATTAGCTAGGTGGGGTGTTTAAAAGAAATTTTCGCCTGACGTCATTTGCGCGTCCCCCATAACCTGCTCACCTAATGTAAATGCGATAGCAGCTGGGTGGGGTTGTCTAAAAGAAATTTTTACGTGACGTCATTTGCGCGTCACCCCTAACCTGCCTATTAAATGTGAATGCGATAGCAGCTGGGTGGGGGTGTCCGAAAGAAATTTTTACGTGACGTCATTTGCGCGTCGCATTTGGCTGGTGCATTTGTCTAGTTTAGTTGGTTGGTACATTTGGCTGGTGCATTTGGCTGGTACATTGGCTGCTGCTTGTAACTGGTACTGTTGACTGGTGCGTTTGCCTGGTGCATATATAATTTAAGTTGTACGAATTGGGGTCGGACACAAAATGCACCGCTTATGTTCAGGGTGGGTCACTTGAAAAAATATGACACAACATGATAAAGGTATATTCATTTACAAAGCGCTAAAGAGGTTAACAAGGTAGGTGGGTGGGCCAAAATTTGGGTAACTTTGTGTAGCGTCATTTATGTCCTGCCCCATTATCCGTTTTTGCTTGGTTTTACCTCGAAAATTCGTGATCTTGGTCTAGCTAACTTTTAATTGCGAAGAAATGGTCAGTCCCAGCAAAACCAAAAAACAACACAGACCTGCTTAATCGCATGTGTGATCCATTAAAACAATTTTAAAGCAAGTCCGTTAAATACTGTGACCTGTAGTGTACGGCCAACAGACAGACGGACAGACAGACAGACGGACATGACCATTCTAATAGATGCTTATGAGCTAAAGCTCAGCATCTAAAAACAAAAAGTTCTTACGTGGACTTATAAAACAAAAAGGCGCTTCCTGTCGGATTTTTTACATTTTAATATTAGAAATGGTTAAGATATAAAAAATTTATTTAACTAAGAAAAATTTAACGAAAGCATGACAATATGACGAAAGCGTTACGTAAATATTTTTATTCAATTAAATAAAAGGTTAAAACTATTGTCAACATAGTTATACAAAGAATTTACTTTTTTGCACTTTTTATAGTGCTTAAAAGACCTTGGTTATTGACTTTGCAACTCTATTAAAATTGCCATGTCTAATATATCTAACAAAAATGAATTCATATGTATTTTTTTATGTTTCCTCTAACCAAAATTTAGCAACTCTTTGAGCTGTAAAATAAATTGTGTCAAAGGTTATATTTTTAAATATTTTGCTATAACTTTCCGAGTACTTCCTTCTTGACCGCATGGGTATCACTGCGCACTGTGACTGAAATAATGGTCTGTAGTCTGTACCAAGGGGCAAAACATTTAGAATGCCTCACTATTAAGTTTAGTATATTTTACATAACTAGTATGCCTATGATTAAATCAACTAACTTATTTTAACTAATTTCAGGATTCATGAAAATTCGAAAATTATAATTTTTTTCGAAATAGTGTCAAAATGTTTATTTTTGAGGCCTAGCGTTGAAACAAATTTTTTTGAAAAAAAAATAAAATTGTCGAATTTTCAAAAATCTTGAAATTACTTTTTAGATAATCGTATGAAGATGTTGCATTTTAAATTACATTCTTAGACGCTAAGTAAAAGTGAAATAGTGTGATCGACAAGAATATCTGTGTTCACAATGAGTGTTTGCCTATCCACAAAAAACTGTTGACCAATGCAGATTCGGAGTTGAGGACATGCCCTGAGAAACCTTATGTACGGTGCACGCTCCGCCGTCGCCAAAGAAGCATCAAAACCGAGAGATTTACCCCACGACTCTTTGAACTCATCCGAAGCGACCATGATCCCCGCAGCAGTTGGAAAGCAGACACAATTATACAGCATTGCAGCAAAGACAGAGAGCGGATTGATCGTGTACGGTAGCCAATGCATCTGACCGTAGAATCGAAGTGTGTTGAATGCCGACACGATGCTAAAGACACTCATCCAGACAGTGTGGGCGGGCTCATATATGTTTGCCATTGCAATGTTGAACATTTTTACTAAAATGTGAATTTGTCGGTACAGGAGCATTGCTTCTTTCGGCTTTCGTAGTGTGCTTCTACACGTTGTGTTTTCTGCCTTTGATAAACTAGTAGAAAAAATTAGCACTTGCTTAGTAATTAGTAGAGCATAAATAAATATTTTATTTTTGAGCTTTTTTAATAAATAACTTACCTGATTTGTCCAAGCCAAAATTGGACGCTCATCTGAAACGTGAAGCAAATGAGTAGACTTATGTAGACAGATGACCATCCAAGAACAAAGCCAGCCAATTCGGGTAGTACCATTCCAAGGGAAACAACTCCATATTTGTCAAATGGTAGGAGTGAATTGAGGAAATTTGGGCTTTTCGGATCGTAGTAATAGATTACAGCATACAGGCATATGTGGGACAGTATTGCTGCAGGGAATACGAATGCAATCAAAAGTCCACAAATGTCCGTCACATTCTTTATTTGGTATAGCCCTAATTCAAAATTTCAAAATTAAGTTCCTACAATGATGATTTCAGTTAGCCTAATTTCTATGTTTGTCATTCATAGGTGGGGATAAATAATATGGCCAGTGCAGGCAGTCCAGGTGCTTGAATTTGTTTGAAAGATTTTGCATTTTTCTGAATTAAGTAAAACATACATTTTGCATTTTTCTGAATGAAGTAAAAAGAACATTTTGCATTTTTCTGAATGAAGTAAAAAGAATATTTTGCACTTTTCTGAATGAAGTAAAAAGAATATTTTGCACTTTTCTGAATGAAGTAAAAAGAATATTTTGCACTTTTCTAAATAAAGTAAAAAGAACAATTTGCATTTTTCTGAATGAAGTAAAAAGAATATTTTGCACTTTTCTGAATGAAGTAAAAAGAATATTTTGCACTTTTCTGAATGAAGTAAAAAGAATATTTTGCACTTTTCTAAATAAAGTAAAAAGAACAATTTGCATTTTTCTGAATGAAGTAAAAAGAATATTTTGCACTTTTCTAAATAAAGTAAAAAGAACAATTTGCATTTTTCTAAATAAAGTAAAAAGAACAATTTGCATTTTTCTGAATGAAGTAAAAAGAATATTTTGCACTTTTCTAAATAAAGTAAAAAGAACAATTTGCATTTTTCTAAATAAAGTAAAAAGAACAATTTGCATTTTTCTGAATGAAGTAAAAAGAATATTTTGCACCTTTCTAAAACATTTAAATAATACTATTTTGCTTAACTAAAGAAAACCATCAATTAAATCAAAATAGTATGGTTATTGTATGAAAATAAATTTCTTCCTAAAAGCAATTCATTTGTCCGGCCCTGTTCATGATTATATCATATAGCAAAAAAGGCAAAATTAATTTTCAAAAAAATAACTTACTTGCACACCGCTCGTCAAACTTCAAATATGCATTGATGAGTGCCACAATTTCGTGTTTGTACACAACAACATTTGCTTGATTCGTTAGAGCCACACCCCAGCAACAAATAAAAAAGATTCTGTACATGAAATCTTCCTTGCGCCCACCCTGCACAAAGTATTCGTACAGGATTCGTCCCGCAACGAACAGGCCCTGGCTCAAGAGCAGAAGGGATGAGCGCCTCCATTTATGCAATTCATTTGACAAGCGCACTTGGTTCTCTTTCGCATCGTATACAAAAGGAAAAATATGAATCAAGTTTGTCCAGGTAAAATATAACGCTAACGTCTTGTGAACCAGTTTGGACAACATTATGAGGGAAGTAAATTCAAATTATTTACAATATTATAGAGCCAGTTTATACAAGTAATACTAATCACAAGCAGCCTGCGGATTAAAAAAACACTTTCTACAATGTATGTATGTGGCAACACTAAATATGACGTCACTAGTGTATGCGACTTTATCGCTGCCAAACTGAGGTGGCTTTAAAGAGTTTACTGAATTTCAGGAAAAATTTTTAAACTTTGAAGTTGGTTTTATGTTTTATTTTATATAAATACCTGCGGAAGGTTGTTGTCGACGTCGATGTTGTGTAATTTGTTTAGCATATGAATTCCGTACTAAAAAGTTCTTACGTTTCCCAAAGTTTGTCGTTTCGTAATGATATTTTTTCAAGTTAGACTATCCTTAATAATTTATTGAATTATAAATATAGGCACGATAGGCATATAATACAATATGCTTAAAATCTACTTTTTTTTATGTAGCCGCCCTGCTATAGGGTACCTTGAGTGACTTGTTTTTTAAGCTTTATGAAGAAATTTTAATCTGTACTTAGGAATTTTAAATTTTATATAAATGCATCGTCTGTGAAGAATCAAAATGACCCATTTCCAGTTTTAGATAAAACCAATATCTCTATTTACAAAAATATTGAAACATGTCTTGAGAGCATTTAAATAAAATATTTTACATTTTTCAAAGCTATGTAAATAGAATATTTTACGCTTTTCAAAAACATGGAATTAGAACATTTTCACACTTTTTAAAAACATGGAATTAGAACATTTTACACTTTTCAAAAACATGGAATTAGAGCATTTCACACTTTTTAAAAACATGGAATTAGAACATTTTACACTTTTCAAAAACATGGAATTAGAGCATTTCACACTTTTTAAAAACATGGAATTAGAACATTTTCACACTTTTTAAAAACATGGAATTAGAACATTTTCACACTTTTCAAAAACATGGAATTAGAAAATTTTCACACTTTTCAAAACCATGTAAATAGAACATTTTACACTTTTCAAAAAAATGGAATTTCACACTTCTCAATATTATGTAAATAGAAAAATTTGAGGTCCTAAAAAACATGGAGATAGAAAACTTTACACTTTTCAAAAACGCCTAATTAACATATTACGCACATATTATTGTATATATTATTAACATGTTTTTCATTTTGTTTTTATGACATAGCTCTTTTTTATTCTAGCTTAAACTGGATATGGGTAATGTTGGTTCTTTACAGACGATATGGTATGGTATGTATGTCAATGTGATGTCGAATATTCAGTTTTCTGGAGTTACAAGGTTCACTCATATATAATATATTTCTCTACTCAACTTTTTTTTTAAATAGAAAATACTTAATAATTTATACCTGGCGAATATTCAAAAGTTCAAAACCACATCACATAATATCTTTACATAGGTTGTTCTGGTTTTTAAATAATCTTAAAGATTTTTAGGAAAGTTGGGGAATGCAGACTTATTTAATTGTAATAAATTATTTGAACTTAGATTTATAGGCATTTGACGCTATTGACGTATATATGGACATTTAAAGTATTTCATTATAATTATGGCTAACAATTCAACACTATACGATAATATTTATGATGGTTTCGACAACTATGTCAGTGGCCAGTATCCAACACTGCGTATATGACACTTTTATTGAAAACTATACTTATACACAAAACTTTAAGTTTCTTGAAAATCAAACGGAAATTGAAGAAGCTACGGGGTTGAAAAGTTGCGAAAAATTGATATTTGTGAGAAAATGCAGTCAAGTTACTTTGGATTTGTAGTAACTTAGGGTGGTCTAATTAATAGTGGGTATTGTATTCTTTGTATTGTATATTCTTTTTTATCAATACAAAAAATATGATCGAAAGCTTGTCAAAACTTAATAAAAATATTTTTATTAATTTAAATAAACCTTTTCATATTTATTCATTTTATTTACTGTTATAAAACTTATTTCCTTAAGTCAATATTTGTAAAAGCCCGTCCTTAAAATTACTGTTTTCGTTGTTTTGATGACTTTAGAATGTTCTTTTATTTAAACAGTTTGCGACCTGATAAATTTGAGCTTTATATTTTAAATAGAAGTTTAGGTATATATATATATAAAAATATGATCGAAAGCTTTTGGCAAAACTTGGTAAATATTTTAATTTAATTAAATAAACCTTTCAATATTTTTCTTTTACTGTAATAAAACTTACTTCCTTGAGTCAATACTTTATTAAGAACCCATCCGTAAAATTAATAATTTCGTTGTTTTTACGACTTTAGAATGTTCTTTTATTTGAACATTCTGGCCTGATGTATTTGAGTTTTATATTGAAAATAGAATTTTATGCCCATGTATATTTATATAGTTATGTTTCCTTAACTATAGAAACTCGTTAACACGCCTCTCCACGGTAACCGACCTGATAATTGAATTTTATGCCAACCATCGATCCGGTGAATAACCGATAGCTAAACTGACGGTATTTCGCCGTTCGAATAAATAGCTGACTCTATTTTAAGGTTAAAGTTAGGATTTTAGGATGGTGAAAATATCTTAATGTTATTAAAAGACGCTGAGTCTTTTACTGGAAATGGGTCTGTGCATACGGTGTATCGTAGGTAATAAATGGTCCACAAATGATGTCACTCGGATTATTACCATTTTAGGACCCACCCACCCCCATGCCATCAATGTAACATTCCGCTTAGGGGCCATGTACAAATAACGTCAACACTTAGGGGGGGGGGGGGGGGGTCAGGCGATTTTAGTAAAAATGTTGACCAAATTGTTGACCAAGGAGCCTACGGGGGGGGGGGCGAGTCGTAGCTAGTTTGACGTCAACATTTGTGAACAGCTTTTTTTCTTCATATGCTTTTAGAATACTCGAATTCAAAAAAAAACGACCAAATTCAGTTTGTTTAAAAATACTTCAACTATGTATTCATAGATGGCGCAACGTGATTATGTTGAGTCAACATTTGGGGGGGGGGGTGTATCCAAGAAATGTTGACTAAATGTTGACCAGCAAGCCTAGGGGGGGGGGAGTCGGAAATCTGGATTTTTGTGTTGACGTAATTTGTACATGGCCCCTTACAGTTGTTGTAAGGGGCCATCGCATGTCCATCCATGTACCAATTACATCGTTTATGGACAGCCCCTCGTTACATTATCGAGACTTGGTACAATGAAGGCTAGGGCTAGAGTGCTAGAGCTAGAGGCAAAGATCAAAACAAACTAGAGCAGCCGCAGCCCGCAGCCGACAGCAGGGTAGGCAAGATTTGAATTAAGAGCTGAAGGGAGGAAAGCATTGAAAGTCAAAATTCTGCTAAATTCAAATCTCGCCTTGCCATTCTTATTTGCATCTCCATTGCGTTAGATTGACTGCTTACTGTGTGCCTACTTTTAACTATCTCCATTCAGCACTAAAAGCAATTCTAATCATCTCGCTTTTTCAATAAATAAAACTAATGTGGTATGTTAATGATTAGTTAGGAGTTTCATAATTCCAAACTGTGTACCTTTCGGATCATCCATAAATGACATCATAAAAAAATTGTCATTTATTCTCTAAGACCCTCCTGTTATCAGCTTTCTTGTTGCGTAAATTTCTATCTTAAGCATGCGATACCACCAATGTCAACCAAAGTCAGGCTGCTTGATCATACCCATGACGTCATTTATGGGAGACCCCTTAGTGTTTTAAAGTTGCAACAACGACTTAATTATAAGTTTTATACTTTTTTGATTTTGATTACCATTTCATTTGAAAATTAAGGCGTTCGAATTTTATTTTTATTAAATCGAACTTCTGTAAGCTAGAAAATTAAAAAGGTGCAGTATTTGAAAATTGTTTTCTATTGGTATTCGCATAAACAGCACGGCGTTAGCTAAAACCCAATAATAGTAACAGTAATGTGTATATTTGATACTTTGTCGACGATATTCGTCTGACTGTTCACCCTTCGTCTGTTGCCCGCACGCTACAGGTCTAACCTTTTAACGGATTTTCTTCAAACTACTTTTTGAAAACCAGAAATTCTTAAATTTTAAATTCAAATTTTTATGCCACCCACCTACCTTGTCAACGTCTTTGGTGTTGCGTGAAAGGATATATCTTTACTATAGTGTGTCATATTTTTCCAAGTGACCTACCCTTAACATAGATGGTACTATTTGTGTACAACTCCAATTTCTTGCATTGTACACGCTTGGAAAAGATCTTAACACTAATGTGGTTAGGCCGTGGCAACAGGTTAAGCTGTTAACTTTGACAGATCTAGTAGTAAATTTTGAAATTCGCGAGGGTGGGGAAAGCTGTGAGCCACAGGTAACACCGCTGTAGTTACTGAAACCGGTTAACAAGGTTAGCAGTTAGCCTAACAGGTTTTGTAGTACGTGTTTTAATTAACACCATACGTGTTAATTGCACAATAAAATTACTGTTACATATAGCAACACGATTAGCAGTATACTCATTCTAAGTTTACACTGTAAATCACTAACCGTAGTCCTGCTGACCGAGGCTAACAGGATTCACTGTGGATTTCGCAGTAACAAGGAAGCATTTACAAATTAACAGTAAAGTAGTCAATGCACTCAGCTTATTGTAACTGCGTTACCGCGTTAGCAAGTGGTGCAAGGGGGAGGGGGAGCGAGAAGTTAAGTGAATTAGCTTAAAGTGAATGAAATAAATTTGCAACATATAAAAACAACAAAGCAATATCATTTAAACTACAGATTTTTGTAGTTCTGTGTTGTGATTTTATTATTGACTGGGAAATCAAATTTGAAAACATGTAATTTTAAGATTCTGCTTTTACAGATTTTAAACTACTACAGGCCAGAGGTTTTTAATTTTCACGTTCTAAATTATGCACTTAGTAGTTGAGACTACAAGCTATCAATCAAAACTAGCCAAAGATTTCTGGCACTGCTCGTCTATCAGCGCCAGAGACTGATCCATTTTTAGGCATAATCTTTACGCGCACTACATCTACTATATTAATACTAGCAGCACGGCCAGCTGCCATGCAACTAGGGTGTTGTTTTAGGCGCCTCGGTGTGTGGAATAAAAGTTTAAAGAGACTGCACAGTTGTTGATAATAATGTGTACATTACAAGCAGCAAAGTATTTTTATTCTCAACATAGTTATAATATTTTTAATTTTTTACGACCTTAACTGGGAGACCCATAAATAACTCCACAAGGGAAACCTTGTAACAATTAAAAGACAGCTGAGCGCATAATTGGTACCCTTCAAGACCTAAAAGGACATTCCATTAACAGCCAGACGTACAATTTGTCCCCTTGAAGATAAAAAATAACTCCTCCACAACAGTGTACAGTTTGTCCCCTTGAAGACAAAAAATAACTCCTCAACAACAGTGTATAATTTGTCCCCTTGAAGACAAAAAATAACTCCTCAACAACAGTGTATAATTTGTCCCCTTGAAGACCAAAAATAACTCCTTACCAACACGGTGTATAATACGTCCTATTTAAGACCAAAAATAACCTCCTATGTCCACAACCCACAGCCCTAAGTTTCGACAGCGTCCGCTGTTATTCGCAGCATTGCCTAAAAATTTGTTTTCACTTTAAATTTTCAGTTAGCAGTACCAAGTCCTTAATTTATATATATATTTAGCGCAGCTACAAATTTAAGTTTCATAAAATTTACAGTATCAAAGAATCAGTCCTAAATAAAGCAATAATATATAATATCGTCGTAACATCCAATAATTTTATTTTTTAAATACATACACAAATTGTATTTTGCCAGTTGTTTATAAGCATAGAATTCTTTAATATTTAACATGAGTGTTAATTACAATACAGAAAAGGCTTAACGCATGGTTATTATACATATGTATATCATAATTATATCATAATTCACAAAAAGTGTCTTCAGGGATATGGAATTTACGAAGAAACATTTAATTTTAATAACATATTGACAACCACAAATAATAACACGAAAAACAATAGGATACTCAGAAAATCCTAATAATTTTGTCCCTAATTGATAAGTGGTTCAATTTTTAAAGTAAACAACGACAATAATATTAGTAAAATCTTAATTGCTTTGATGTATGCAAAAACGTATCTAAAAGTGTTATAAGTACTTTTGTACTTCCTACAAAAAGTAACGATAAATGCTCGAAATAGCTTTAGTGGATACGAGAGGATAAGACTGAGTCTGTAAGGTTAATTGAATGTTACTCTGACTAATGGTATTTTAACTAACTAAATAGTGAAAGTAAATTACGCAAAAAGAAATAAAAAAAAAAAAGGAAATCAACTTGTACTGAACCTGTGAGTTGGGTTTTATTATCTTAACTTTATGTTGGAACAAGTTCCAAAATCTGTCGGTTTATAGAAACCTGAGCGTGAAGGGTCGAGACCCGACAATATTATCATTAAATTTAACGAAGTAAGCGAGACTTGATTGCTATAACTGAGATAACAGAGAAGGTTGGAAAATACTTGAAATCTTGATAAAGTGGATCGTCTTCCTGAGTCAGCAAATGTAAAACGGAAAAGTGAAGCACCAAATTAAAAAGGGAAGTGATCCCGAGTCAGGGCATTGCAGCCTCCTTTATAGACACGAATCAGAAGCCTTCCCCGGCGTCTCAGCTCCTGTCCCTTTTTCCTCTCCCTTTAACCGTGCACCTAAAGTACAGTGAGTAATGGAGGTTCCAGGGCCAGTTGGTGTGATGGGAATATTTCCAGTCTCGTTTACTTATTTACATACATATATGTTTTCAAGTACTTAGATTGTAAGGTTTTTTTCCATTTATTCGAACAACAATATCTATAGTCTGCCTTAATCAATAACAATAGTTTGACCTGCATAATTCAACACTGATATAAGCTTACATTAGAAATATTTATTGCCTGTTTTGATATTTTCAGGATTACTTCTTTTTGAATTACAAGACTCCTAGTATTTTGCTAAAGGGTTATGTGTCGGTCGAAAACCGACGCATAACAAAAGTAAGCAGAGTGTCATCCTTAGACTCATATTACCTTGGACTAATAAAATGCAAAATTTAATTGACAATCAATGTAAATAAATGATGCTTAATGAGCCCTGTCCATATGGTTGGGAATATGAAACTTCACTTTTCATCACTTGACGCTAAGTAAAAGTGAGATAGTGTGATCCACCTGAATATCGGTATTTACAATAAGTGTCTGCTTATCAACATAAAAAGTTTGACCAATCCGGATTTGAAGCTGAGGACATGACTTGATGAACCTCATGTACAAAGCGCGCTCTTCTTTGCCAAACGACGCACCAAAACTCAACGCGTTTTGCCATGACTCTCGAAACTCATCCGATGCGACCATGATTCGTGCATACATTGGAAAACACATACAATTGTAAAGCATATTACCTACGACCGTCAGTGGATTCATGGTGTACGGCAGCCAATGCATCTTATCGTAGAATCGAAGTGTATTAAATGCTGACACAACGCCTAACACACTCAAAAAGAAAGTGTGAAGGGGCTGATATATGTTTGCCATCGCAGAGTTGAACATTTTCACCAAAATTTGGATTTCTCGGTACAAGCGCATCGCTTGTTTCGGTTGGCGCAGTTGATTTTGACACACTTCTTGACCTTCTTGCTTCGCAAGACTAATAAATTAGTGTTAGCAAAAAACGTTAACTGATTTGATCAACACATCTTTTTAAAATGATGCAAATAGTTCGGTAGCGGTTAAATTTATTTTAAGAAGTAGGTAAAATTAATAGTACCAGATTTGTTGAAGCCAAAACTTGACGCTCAGTTGAAACGAGAAGCAAATAAGTATAGTAAAAAACACCGAAGACCATCCAAGAACAAACCCAGCCACTTCAGGTAGAACCATTCCGAAGGAAACCGCTCCATATTTTTCGAAGGGCATAAGTGAATTGAAAAAATTTGGACTCTTCGGATCGTAGCAATAAATTGCAATGTACAGAAAAATGTGGGACACTGCGGTTGCAGGAAATAGAATGGCGACTAATAGGCCACAAATATCTGTCACTTTCTGTGTTGGGTATAGCCCTGCAATAAAATATGAAATCCTTACATTGTTACATATCGTCAGTGAAGAACCAAAATGACTCATATCCATTTGTAGCTAAAAACAATATCAACTATCTACAAAAATATTGAAACATGTCTTGAAAGCATCTATATAGAATGTGTTGCACTTTTCAAAAACATGTATGTAAATAGAACATTTGACACTTTTTCAAAACATGTAAATAGAACATTTTACACTTTTCACAAACATGTAAATAGGACATTTTGCACTTTTCAAAAACATGGAATTAGAACATTTTACACTTTTCACAAACATGTAAATAGAACATTTTGCACTTTTCAAAAACATGTAAGTAGAACATTTTACACATTTCTCATTTTTCTATCATGACCTAACTCATTTTTATTGTAGCTTAAATTAGATATGGGTAATTTGGGTTCTTCACTGACGATATAATTCATAACCAATTAACCATATATTTTGCCTCTCCAACGTCAGCCAGTACAATATTGTGACAAGCAAGACAGATTTAGTTGTATACAATTTTACAGAATTTAATAATTATTGTTAAATAATTATTAAATTAATATATGTATAACTCACTAGTACACCGCTCGTCAAACTCCAAATACGCATTGATCATCGAGACGATTTCATGTTTGTTCACAAGAACATTTGCTTGATTCGTCAAAGCCAGACCCCAGCAACAAATGAAAAAGATGCGGTACATGAAATCTTCCTCCCGACCACCCTGTACATAGTATTCGTACAAAATTCGTCCAGCCACGAACACACCGTGGCTCAGGAGTAACAGTGATGATCTCCTCCATTTGTGCTGATCGTCTAACAACCGCACTTGGTTATTTTTTGCGTCATACACAATGGGAAAAATGTGAATAAAGTTTGTCCAGGTAAAGAAAATCGCAAATGTTTTACGAACTAGCTTGGACAGCATGATGGCAAAGTGAAGATCAGATTATTATTAGCAGTATATTTAAGTTGTATTGTATGGGCGTTAGTGGTGATGCCTGTCTGAAACGAATACGAACAGAACACTGAATAAAATCTACAAATCCATGTAGATAGTAATGACAAAGGTTTTCTTCTAGTTTTGGAATATAAAACAATTTAAACTATGTACTGTATCCATTTCTATGGTATATATTATGTATATATTTAGAATGTCGAAATGGATAGCAAATATTATATTTTAATTAAATTCTTTTAACTGTCGAACAATACTTTATAATTCATAAACTTATGGGCCGCGCGTGGTCTTTAGTTAAGGCTATTTACCCTAAAGTAAATCAATAATTTCTGGCTATGTTCACATTGGCGGTAGAAGGATGGTAAAATGATTTTAGTTACGACGTATTAGCAGTATGCCTTTTAGGGCGATTTGCGGTAGAGAAATTGTCGGTCAGGTACTGCTGATTGTACTTTGTTCTGCTTTCCGGCTTTCCGACTCTCTTCTTCCTTTTTAGATGCTGCGCTTAAACATACAAGTTCCTACCGAGGGACTCAGCTGTTGAATTGTGGAACATGAAAACAAGAAAAATAATGCCAACTGCTGATTTACATTGAGGGAAATGTGGAGTGTAAAGTTTTTACAGATACAAAATGCGCTTTTTACTGCCAATAGTCGCAACACAAACACCGTTGTATACGTATTTATTTGTCCTTCAGCCAACTCCGGAAGCATTAAATCTACTTCTTATTTAATTTTGGACTACTAGCTTTGTAGGAAAAGGGAAGAATATACTTGTAAGCAAAATATATAATAGTTTTCTTACCTATGTTTTGTAACACAATTTTTTTGCAAATAGGATGGAATTGACGATAACAACTATTCAAAAACAGAATATGTATACATCCAGAGAGTTTATGTGGCGTAATTCCCTTTTCAGTTTTCGGAGCTTAAATAAATCATTTAATATAATTACGGTATAGTTGTGTTAAAATAAGGATACATATCGGGTGTATTGCTAAACACGGCATACATAGATATATCCGTTTCCTTGCCTCAGTAAGGAGGGCAAAGTCTTTGGTTGCAAATGCCCATTGTATATTGCGACATTATCTATATAGAGATTTGACAGGAGAGCATTCCGTATCAAATTCTATGTCATTATTATTACTTTTGTTTATATGAATAATAATCAGATCGGAAATCATTGTAGATGCAGAATGTGATATCTAGTACACATTCTGACTAATTGATAAATTGTAACATCTCTTTAACACAGGGATGAATATTCTTAAATTATTATAGAATTTAAGAAGTCCAAGATATGGCACTTTGCCTATCTTTAACATTGTGCACTGTTTTAACAGTTTATTGCTGACAGAGGGACTTTCGACCCTTGTCATTTCTTTATTACTCAAGCATGAGATTTTATTGCCGAGTCGGATTGTCATTCAAGGCACATTGTATTTCCCAATACGGGATATGTAGAAATTGTACAGTAGCATTTCCTATGTCATACATGTAAATGCCCATACACTGTTATTTGTCATTGCTACTACGTAAAGTGCAATTGGACTATTCATTATCGTAAACATTTAATCATATTACACTCAATACGAGTTCTATTCGAAGCATACGAAATAAAGAGAGAACATTCTGAGACTGAAAGCTGGAGAGATAACTTGTCTTCACATTTTATTCCCCTGGAACATTTTACATTTCTACTTAGAATCACCCACATAAATTAATGTAGGGTATTTAATATTTTACCTACATCATAATTCTTATTACGTTATCAGCACGGCTGAGACAAGTGGTCACCATTGACCCCACTTAGGTCACGAAAAGTCGTAGAAACGGAGAGAATATTTTAACCAGAGCCGCTGGCCAGCGCACCCGAAAAATATTCCCCGTATTGTCAAAAGTAGTCGAAAATCCCAGAGCTTCCTACTAAATTCGTGGTAACTGTTTAATCCTTTTGGGAAAGTTGAGCATAGCTACAATAATTCTGTTTATCCCTTGGAAAAGAATATTGTGAAGAGTCTGTTTAATCCGTTTGGAAAAGACTAGAAATATTCTATTTAATCCGTTTGGAAAAGAATATTTATATATTCTATTTAATCCATTGTGGATAAGAATCTCATATCCTATTTAATCCGTTTGGACAAGAATCAAAATACAGATCTATTAAATCCGTTGGGAAAAGATCTCATCTTTACGGCAGCGAGCTAACAACACTACTTTACTTAATTAAACCCAACGAACCGCCTAACAAGCGGATCCGAAGGAGGTTAAGTAAGTAAACTCGAGGAAATAAGCTATCAATTATCCCCTAAAAAGGAAATTCTGATAGTGGAAATATCCGAGGAGAAGAGTAGCTCAGAAGAGGATCAAGAGGATTAGCATTGAAAATTCGAAATTCAAGAAAAGAAGAGAATTTAACTTCTGAAAGCTACGTACCTCCGTTGAGGGCGCACTACCAGCCACTCGCAAATTCGAGTGCATTAAATAATTTTCTAAGCCCCTCAAGCCCTAGCATAATTTAATCCAGGAGCTATTTACTAAAACCCAGGTCAACTAGTAAATCCTGGTCAGATCAAACCCAGAGAAAATCAGTCTTGAAATGGAAAGGACGGTAGTGCTACCTCCGTCAGACTCCAAAAGTCCAGGATCCTTATCCGAAGGACTGAAAAGCCTAGGACACATGTCCGAAAGGCAGAATTGTCTAGAATATATATCCGAAAGACCAACAAGTCTAGGATTCTCATCCGAAAGACAGAAAAGTCCAGGATCGTCATCCGTAGGACAAAATAGTCTAGGATTTTCATCCGAAAGACAGAACAATCCAGGATATTTATCCGCAGGAAGAAAAAATCTAGGACCCATGTCCGAAAAAAAACGAAGTCTAGGATTCTCATCCGAAAAACCCACAGGTCTAGGAAACTCGTCCGCACGACCGAAAAGTCCAGGACCCTCGTCCGTAGGACACAACAGTCTAGGATCCACATCCGAAAGACAGGCTAGTCCAGGATTCTCATCCGAAGGACGGAACCATGAGATGTATCAATCTCCTACTGAATTTGTCGTTACGACCTACAAGGCTAACGAATTCAAAGATTTAATCAAAAACCCGAATGACGGTTCTATGAAGCTAGGATGGAAAAGCCAAGTAAATTTGGACGACGTGGTGACCAACGCCAATCTCCATATGGCAGAACCATTCCGGAAGCTAGAGTTACATTACTCGAATATCATCATCATAATGAACAGAAAAAATCAGGAATTGAAGGAATCAATCACTCTAACTGATTTCAAGATTATTGAAGTCTTTACGACGAAAAATGCCGAAATTGGCAGGAACTGAAAATTTTGAAGAATGGGAAATGAATTAACGAGACTTTCTTTCAGCCAACAAAGGCTGGCAAGTCATTACGGGAAGTTGGAATATACCAACAGAAAATATCCCTGGTATCATACCCAAAGCCCTAGAAAAGGCCTGGATAGCAATCGATCACTCGAATAGGAATATCCTCATGAATTCCGTATTAGACTCCATCAAGCTAGATGTCGAGCACATTGAATCATCAGAGAAGATGTATAAAACCCTCAGGTCGAGGTACAAATTTCCCAAGGCAGCTCCTCGACACGAGCTCATGAACCAGCTCTACACGCTGGACATGGAAGAGACGGGTACTAAATACTTACAAAAATTGTTAAGTATGAGTGCAGTCCTCCATCAAGAATATGATGGAGTCCCTGACGAGCATCTAATATTTTTGACAGAACAAAAACTGACTGGAAAAGACATTTACGTCGATTTCCGAAGATTATGGGAATCAATCTCGGGAGAGGATCGAACACTCGGAGTTCTCCTCACCATTTTGCAAGAATATGATCGAGAGATCGACTTGACTATTCGTAAGGAATTAGCTCAGGCGGAAATTCCCCGTGCCAACAAAGCACTGAAATTGAACGAAAACGCAAGGTTATTTCTGATGAAAAATGTACCGAATAAGCCTGGCATCATAAGCATAGCACAACACAAGCCTGAACACACTTCAGCATTTCAAGGAGCCACTGTCACTGAAACGGCAACACAAACCGGATTCAGTCCAGCACTCGCAAATACGATACCCGTACTACCGATACCGTATATCCCCGGCTCAGACGGATTCATCATATCAAGTAAGCCTCCGAAAAGTAAGGAGCAAAGAAGGCAGGATAGCATGAGAGCTCCTCGCCCACTCAGAAAGGATTCTTATCCGGGCTCACTACAGCCACCTACCCCTAGCTATGGGGACATTGACATGAGATATACGCAATCTCTCACCATAAGAGGAACCCAGAAGGCCGTTGCCTCCGTTCCGAAGACACGGCATCATATCTGTATGATTCGACAAAAGGACGAAAGTACAAAGAAAAAGACTAGTCCGAATACGCCTCATGTGCCTACCGAGAGTTTCCAGCACATTGATACGAAGGAACCAAGTCTCCCACAAAGAACCGGAGCCACATTTAATCAAGCCTCTACATCTACAGAGCCATTTACATTTATTAGACCACCAAGGTCGGAAAAAACAGAAAGCCTGTCACAGAAGTGCAGCAAAGAAATTTTTGACAAAGCCTGAAACTGGCATTAACGGGACATGAGGACGATGGTCCAGTATGACCGTCCTGCAGAAAGATTTCCTACCGTAGTAGAATCCATAAACCGAAAGATTCGATACTACATTGACCTAGAACAAGAAATAGCCTCCGACGACTCAGTTGAAGTCCTCGTCGAGCCCGAAAACTCAGAAACCGAATCCGTCCACAAATTGCCTCCGACCAGCGGAGAGGGGAGAGCAACTGGAGGACACACTCCGATCCCAGTATGCCCCATACCACAGTCATCACTGACATTGACGAATCAAATCAACATTTTGAAAGACAAAATTAGAGAGCAAAGCGAGGAACTCGCCTCTCTACTGAGAAAAGTAGAGGAACGTCGAGAATTACAGAAATCCGTTCTCAAGCCGCAACTATGCGCCAAGACCCCAGCCACTAAGCCTGAGGCCTTCTCAACTCCTGGAGAAATAGTGAGACGTTTAAAGCAAAACCCATATTGTCTCCAGTCGGATGAAGAGAAGTATATGACTCACGTACTAGCACAGTACTTATTGTCAGGAAAAGACAACGACTTAATAAGTCAGATTGAACCCAGATTTCTACAATGGTATAGAAATTGGAAACAAGCCGAAAATAGGCAGAGATTACTCGAACAAGCGCAGATGGGACTCAAGTTCAAAGTACCCACAGTACAAAGTCCACTGCTGGAGCTACCTCCACAATAAAAGCCTTTCTCAAGAAAGCCACAAGTTCTATTTACAGAACCTTCCAAGAATACGAGTCAAGCTCAAGCTATAGGCCCACAAAAGCCAGACGACATGAAATGCTGGCACTGCCGTGGCCAAGGGCACATCAAACAGAACTGCCCGGAGAAACGCTGTACAACCGGATCCGTTTCTCACAACGAAATTTTAACGAAACTAGGATTTTCTTACAATCCTCGCACTCAATGTATTGAGTTCGCACAGAATAAAGACGTCTTGAAATTATTTATAGACGCACCAACAGTCTACAACGACAAGCACTTATGCGAAGGTACAGGGTGGTGCATCCCCCTCAAGAGCGAATTAAGAAAAGCATTCTTTCAATCCGTACGAATTAAGAATTTCAAAAACCGACAATGCAGACAAGCGTTCCCGGAAAAGTCCGCCGGAACAACATTTTCATGGTGAGACCCGAGGCTTACATGACATCCGTACTCAGACCAATGAAGAATTGTTGGAATGTTGAGGATGAGCAATTTGAAGAAGGTCAGAGAAGATTTTACTCTACCATCGAACAAATACGAATTGCACTCGATAAAAAGGATTACATATATCCGGAAAGAGTCATAAATTGTGTTCGGATGCAAAACGTTCGAGAAACCCCCAGACGGGTAGAACAGGTCTACAACGGCCAGAAATACGGCTACACGCCACAGCATGAGCACTTCTACTGGATCCACGACACAGGATCTACAGTACACATCTGTGGAAGAATGGACTGGTATATTGATTACACCAACTTCCCAGAAGGAAACCGAGTTCTTCTTCTCGCTAACAATGAAAAAGTGAAGTCACCCGGATCAGAAACCGTGATGGTTAGCGCATTTAATGGCAACTCATGGTGTCCCATTGAACTCAATGACGTTTGGTTCCTAATAAATGCAGTCAATTTATTTTCTGGAAAACAAGCAAGAGACAAAGTTCGACAAGGATCTATCACAGATCCGAATGAGGATATTACATTGTTTTTTAGGGGACGCTACATAACTCCAGTTACCTTACCCGCAGGGAAAACAAAATATCCGGAGAATACAGTGATGATGTCAACACCACTGATTCTAAACTCAGAAGACACAGGACTTCAAGTCATGTCTTTCAAGCCCATTCTAGTGAAGACTTCGAAGAAGGAACACAAAAAGAGAGGAATGGCCATCACACCGATTTACAGGCACCATGAGAAACTTGGACATGCCTGCTATGAACAATTAGACAAAACCCGAAGAACAGGAACAGCCCACGTCGAGCCAGGATTTGACTCCGAAGCAGACTACCGGTGTGATTTATGTGCTCAGATCAGAACTGAAGAAAATCAGAAAGCCCGCAAGAAACAAGCAGCCCATATAGGAGAATTTCTTCATGCCGACTATGCAGCCGCATGTGAAGTATCGAACCGTGGAAATACCCACTTTCTCCTCATAATAGACGATTACACTGGATACCAGACCGTATCATTCCATAAAATCATTACTGCTACGGATATTTATAGAAAACTACAGCAAGCATTGGAACCTCATCATGGAGGAATCCTCGAGACAACTCAAGCCGTCTACACAAGTGACGCCAGAGAATTTACCACAGGCCTGCTACAGGACAGCCTCAAAAGTAAGAACATTGAACAAATAGTCTATTATGGAAAACGACATGGAAGAGCACAGATTGAAATCAGACAGCTACAAGAAACAGCTACTATTCTCCTTTCCTAAGGACATCTACAAAAAAGATTCTGGGAAGATGCAATCAGCTTTGCCGCTCACACACACAACAGAATATTACAAGGAACAGACACGAAAGTTCCGGCCGCGTCCTTCATAGACACGGGAATCTCCTGGGCTAGATATCATATCTTCAGATGTCCAGTAACGGCAAGAGCACCCCGAATTCCGGTTGGACAGGGGATATGAAAATCGGGATCTTTACTGGCTACCGCGCCGATCCTCGAATTTGGATGCTATATGATCCATATATGGAAGAAGATACAGAATTTAAAAACGGAGAATACTATGACCAGCTCATACCACAAAGGCCAAGAAGACAGCCTATGAAAATCACAGACTTCTTTGAATTAGTATTAGAAGATAGTGACACTGAAGAACATGAGGCGCCTACACGACAGGCAGAATTAGAAGTCAACAACGACTCCGAATCCGAAACGGATTGCCTCATGATTGACATACCTACTGACGAAAAGGATATTTCCGACACTGAAACGGAATTATTAACGAGGGAGCCCACCAAACTAGGCCATGTACAAGAAAAGGCTCACTCCAGTAAGAACTCTGCACCTATTGTCTGTGAGGAAGGGCGACAGAAGTTTCCTTACCAGGACCATCACGGGTCCGGAGCTCCACACCGAGCATCTCTCACGATCGTCCTAAGCCCCAGTACGTAGACGAGATAATTGAAACAGAGGATATACCACCACCAAAGATGGACCAGATATCCGGAATTAATACCTGGGCCGACGAAGTCGAACAAGAATAGGAAGATTTACAAATAGAATTTCAGAATATGAACAAGCCAAGAATCGTTCATCAACTTCCCATGACAGCCTTCTCAGTTACTATTAAACAAGATTGTAAGGCCACAGCGCCGTATACACAAAGCCTCCGTACTAAGCCGGAGCTGTATTCCTACACTGGAAAGAAATTTGTGCTACCAACAAATTATAAAGAAGCTGTCACGTCTCCAGGGAAAGCACTCTGGATCGACGCCATGAATCGAGAAATTAAGACTCACATGGCAAATGGAACTTGGAAGTTAGTTTCCAAAACAGTCGGGATAGAGGTGTAACCCTGATCCTGGAAATACTGTCATTATGAAGAAGGAGATATATTTCAAGCCAAGCTTAATATTCTCACCGAAGACGAACCAATTAGTCTACATGGATTGCAAACGTCACGAGACCAGAGACTCATATCAAGGTTGATTCTGGCCGAGGCGGGTATTAAAGAAAAATACCTCGCCACCTTCAAGCTACGGACCGAAGCTGAAGGAACCAAGACGAGAGAACTGCATCTCTACGTCTCACCACCTGAAGGTTTTGAACATCGATACAAGTTGATCTATGACTTGAGAATGACTTTAGGAGCACTGAAAGCCCTGAAAGAATTCAAAACCGATATCCACTGGAAACTAGGAGAGTGGCACTACACCCAGAGTGTCCACCATGAGCACCTCTACATGAGAAGCTATAAGCGCAGAGGTAAAGTACACAATACATATGTACTATTGAATAAACAAGAAGCCCTAGTCTCGTCAACTCACAGAAAGGACATCTGCGACTTGGCAGAGAAGCTAAGAAGATCTTATCAAGTAAAAGAAGATTTTCTCTCATCAGAATGGATGAACATGAACATTAAGAGGGTATCAGGCCACATATGCCTTAATCAGATTACCCGGATCAATCGTCTCAACGACATGTATACTTTCGTACTACACGAGAAAGTAGATACTCCGTATCCGCCAGACAGACAACCGGATTGGACAAATCTCTCTGAAGAAAAATATCGAGATTGTCACGACATGATTAGCGGACTGTTGGAAATACAAGAATTCACACGTCCCGATATAGCCCTGGCACTGGATCAAATCGAGTCCATCACTGAACGTTACCAAGCCTGCGATTACACCACAGAAATACGGATAATCAATTATTTGGTATCCACGAGTTACGAATCTCTGAAGTTCTACTCAGATTACGACAGCCAGGAGGGAAGATTGGAAGCACAAGGTCAATCTTCTTATACTCCCAGTCCATTGAAAAGGGCAGTTATTGCTGGAGAATGCGTGCTACTGAACGGTGTTATCATACATTGGACTTCGGAACGTACCCCAATACGTAGAAGAAATATTGAAAAACATGATATGCGATCAATATTCGCCGCTACATTGAAAGCTATGGATATCCATGCACTACTATGTGAAATAGGACTTCATGCCTGGCTCAGCCCTATCCAGTTCAGAACAGTCACACGCACAGGATGGTCAGCCATCTACAACATGTCACCATATGACACTTGGAACTTTCGAGACAAGATGAAAGTAGAATTCCTCAAGGAAAGAATTGAAATGGAGCAGCTAGTCCCACAGAGACGAAGCATTGGACAGATTCCAGTCGAAATACTCCTGAGAATCAACAATCCTATCGACCTAGAAAGGAGAAGGAAATTTCTAGGAATGAGTACAGACGACAGATACAAATTCGATAGTCAACACAATGAAGATCTGAAAAATGGAACATTATTTCAGAAATTTGAAGCCAACATGGCACAATTACCTCCGACATCGGATAACCTGGACCGATTAAAGGAGACAAGAAGAAGGGTTACCCAGCAAGACTTTCATTCTTTCTGGGTAGGGGGGGCAGCATGGGTAGCGTCTCCTCAGCCGATGCGTGGGGGGGCAGCAAGCATAGTGTCTCCTCAGCCATTGTTTGGGCGGACAGCCAAGAAAGGGTCTTCCCAGTCAATGTCCAGGAGGGCAGCGTTCATAGAATCTCCTCCGAAGGCAATAATTAAGAAATCGAGAATTTCGGAAAACAAGGCAGAAAGGATAGAGCATCCTCAGCCAAGACCAAGGAGGGCAGTAGTTACAGATCCCCCTCCGGAAATAACTACTGAGAAAACTAACAAGAAAAAGATTTCTTTGACTCAGTACACGGTTAGAAGGGCAGCAGAGCAGTCTCCTCCACCGAGAATTAATTTGGCCATACATGCAGTACCCGACATAAAGAAACCAGAGAAGCGAGCAAGACTCCACTCAGACCCCGAGAAACAAAGTCAAAGAGAAAAAGAAGCTGACAGGCAAGGCCGGAGGCAGCATTCGCAACAAGAACTAGAACCTACTAGCACAGTAGAGCGCACTTCTCGGAAAAAGCTCAGTAAGAGATTACATAATACATTTCTCGTAATACTGATGGTCCTCATCATTTTGGCAAGAGGAAGAGCTACTTTCTTGACCAACAATACAGTAAACCCATCATGCAACAAGATGGTCACTCAATCAGAAATTGAAACACGGGCAGCAGGACCCAACCAGGATCAACTTTCCTGAAACATTGAGACAACACTTGAAAATATGGTACAGGCCACGCCGAATACCCCAACAGATTCCACACTCACTGGAAAGGAATTCTATACAAGCATACGCATCGCCATGGACATCCCCAATCAAGGGAAGTCAAGAGGTCGCATAGCAGAACTCCGCACAAGAATGATTAACTTGTGGAAGTCATCATTTGAACACATAAGTCAACCCCCGACGTTATCCAGGATTGTCCATAATCCGAAGGACTCGGTCATTCCTAATCACGCAGTTGGAATCCGGACCGACAGAAATCTCCTCACACTTGGAGAAAATTATCAACTTTCAACTTTGGAACCGACAGGCAAGCGAGCTGTCAAAATTGTGTACTGCCTCTTCATCACACAGGAAGAATTCAGTGACGAACAATCAATAGGGGAAACACAGAACTTTGCTGAGAACACCTTTTTGCCTCTAAATCTAGAGCCACTGCAACCATGTGCACCAGCAACAAATGTTCCTGGAAATAAGAGGGAATTATTTCAAATTCAACGGAACAAAGTGGACACACAAACAGTTTCAGTGTGTATAGCCCACTGTAAGCCTTGGCAGTTAAGCCCAAGCCATAAGTCACAAACACTAGAACCGATACCCGGCCCAGTAGAAACCACACAAGACATGTGTGTAATCATTAAAGAAGAAGTATGCAGGATCAAGTCCGAACATACCGAAATGGACACATCAGAGAGCTCATTTCTAGGGATAATAGATATCCAAACATAGAGAGATGTTGTTCCCCCTAAGGCATCCCAGACGCGAACACTCGAAGACACAGGTCAATGCAAAGACCTCACCTCCAGCCTAAGCATATCAAAGCAACCTGGAGACTCTCATAGAAATAAATTCGTCTTCAAAGAATTGGACAGAAACGCAAACCATAGCTATCTACGTCGATTGTGACCCCAGAAGCCGAGCTCAGTGCTTGCCACAGAAGGTATGAAACCGAAAACAGATTTTTTGGCAAGATCTATAATTCCCGGTTTGGAAACTTTGTCACCGGTCGAGTTCATATTACTAAACATAAGCCGCCACTGCGCCTCTTAAGTCGTGAAAAGGAAGTGTGAAGAGGGATGTCAATCTGTACAGGATCCCGTACTACATCTCACGAACTATTCCAAGAATCATACCGAATTAGAACATATATTGCCCAGCAATTGTCTACTGACTGGCAATAGGAGACTTTGTGAAAAATTGACAAGTCTCACAGGTAATGCAACTCAAGCTTACCGAACACCCAGACCAATTCACTTGGAATTGGAGAAGTTAGACTCACAGATTGGACTGCCGAATGTCTCTGTGAGCCCCTACACAGACAGAATTTGCAAGAAGCAAACGAATATTTCCCTGGACCAAGGTTATGTTCATCGTCATCTTGAATGCCGTGACGATGGCCTGAACGGCAGCAATAATTCGAAGGAAAACTCCGGATCGAATTCTGACAAATTCCCGCATCTACTGCTCGAGAATGCAGAGCCCAAGAAAACCATACATTGCGAAACAATGATTAAGGTCAAAGATACCCTGAGAGAAGGAGACCGAATTCACAACATACTGACAATATGTTGCTCTGACAACTTTGTACAAACATGTACTGAAGATAACCGTACCCTTAGACTAGCGTCGGAAAGGAAGCAGGTTGAAACCCGAATATAGGAAAAGAGAAATGAAAACATCTCCAGTCTTATGATAGAATGGATCGATATAAGAACTTGCAAAGGATTTGGAGTTCCCATTTCAAAGTACTCCAGCTATGAACCTTGGGAAAACATCCTAAGCCTAATCAGTTGGCCCTCAGACTGTTGTGGTAGTCCTCACCTTGTCGAAGGTCTTTCTCCATGGACGAGCCCACACGCACAGTATAACTACCGAGCATGGTATCAAGCAGGTATGATTTTCTACCTCACCATCATGTTACATTGCCTGGCGACTGCTATTTGTGAGTATATAGCGACAGCACAGAGAAAGTTGAGTCGAGATTTTAGACTACTTTCAAGGCATAAACCTGGCGAGTCGAGCGATGTTCCAGCCGACCATGACCCAGTCATAGAATCTGATTTCAACCACAATCAGAAACGAGAAAGCAACTCTCTTTATGAAGGACGAGCAGCGTCCGTTATAGAATGGATAAAATCTGGAGAGTCGAGCGATGATCAAGTCGACCAAGACCCAGTACCATTCAGAAACAGAAAGCGAATTTCATATGGACCATCTGGAATCGACCTTTACTGTTCTATCTCTGATCAATGTGGCTAATGGATCACAAGATCATCGGAGACAACTGGACAATCAACTTACGACTCACCTAGATTTTCACACGGATAATCGGAAGGAAGATGTCTCATTAAGTTTTGTTATTATATAAATTTTATGGAAATTTATCATTGTTATGTTTATCAAAATTTTATTTTATTTTGTCAATTCATCCTCTATTTTTTCTAGTAATTTTCAATATTCGGATTAATTAAAGGAAGGTGTTAAAATAAGGATACATATCGGGTGTATTGCTAAACACGGCATACATAGATATATCCGTTTCCTTGCCTCAGTAAGGAGGGCAAAGTCTTTGGTTGCAAATACCCATTGTATATTGCGAAATTATCTATATAGAGATTTGACAGGAGAGCATTCTGTATCAAATTCTATGTCATTATTATTACTTTTGTTTATATGAATAATAATCAGATCGGAAATCATTGTAGATGCAGAATGTGATATCTAGTACACATTCTGACTAGTTGATAAATTGTAACATCTCTTTAACACAGGGATGAATATTCTTAAATTATTATAGAATTTAAGAAGTCCAAGATATGGCACTTCGCCTATCTTTAACATTGTGCACTGTTTTAACAGTTTATTGCTGACAGAGGGACTTTCGACCCTTGTCATTTCTTTATTACTCAAGCATGAGATTTTATTGCCGAGTCGGATTGTCATCCAAGGCACATTGTATTTCCCAATACGGGATATGTAGAAATTGTACAGTAGCATTTCCTATGTCATACATGTAAATGCCCATACACTGTTATTTGTCATTGCTACTACGTATAGTGCAATTGGACTATTCATTATCGTAAACATTTAATCATATTACACTCAATACGAGTTCTATTCGAAGCATACGAAATAAAGAGAGAACATTCTGAGACTGAAAGCTGGAGAGATAACTTGTCTTCACATTTTATTCCCCTGGAACATTTTACATTTCTACTTAGAATCACCCACATAGATTAATGTAGGGTATTTAATATTTTACCTACATCATAATTCTTATTGAGTTGTCTATGAGCCTTGAGACTGCACACTTGTGACGAGCTATAGTTGTCGTTCCCACACTCACCTCAACATACGCCATATGTAAGTAAGATACGCATATGAAAATTGCCTTAAAGTTTACATTGTATAGTTACTTTAGTTAGAAAATTTATTTTAATTATAGAAATATGATCTAAAGCTTTTGGCGAAACTTGGTAAATATTTTAATTGAATTAAATAAACCTTTTAATATTTTTCTTTTACTGTTATAAAACCTAATTCCTTAAGTCAATACTTTTAAAAACCCATCCGTTAAATTAATGTTTTCGTTGTTTTTGCGACTTTAGAATGTTCTTTTATTTAAACAGTCTGGCCTGATGTATTTGAGTTTTAAATTGAGAATAGAATTTTATGTATGTATATGTAGACAGGTATGTTTCCCTAACTATAGAAACTCGTTGGAACGCCTCTCCACGGTTACGGTTACCGACCTGGTAATTAAATTTTATGCCGACCACCGATCCGGTGAATATGTAACCGATAGCTAAACCGAACGTATTTCCCCGTCGGCATAAACAGAAGACTCATAGCATAACCAAATTTTTTCATCGCTTCCGCGTTGTCCTATGCATTGGGTGGGGGTGGTTTGTTATTGACTGGGTTGTACTCTTGACGTACACTCAGGGGTCGTTCATAAAAGATGGAATAAAAATTCCATTTCCAGAACCATTTGTGCTATTAAAAAACCGAAAACATGTGAATAGAACATTTTACACTTTTGAAAAGCATGTAAGTAGAACATTTTACACTTAAAAAAAACGTTTTAAGGCTTATTAGATGTTCTATTTACATGTTTTTGAACTTTCAAACTGTTCTATTTGCATGTTTTGACAGTTCAAAATGTTCCATTTACATGTTTCTGAAACGTTCAAAATGCTTTATTTACATGTTTTTGAAACTTGCAAAATGTACTATTTACAATTTCTTTGAAAAGTGTAAAATTTTCTATTTGCATGTTTTTGAAAAGTTCAAAATGTTCATTTTACTTGACTCAGAAAAGTGCTCAATGTTCTACTTACATGTTTTAATAAAAGTGGAAAATTTTTTATTTAAATGTTTTTGAAATGTGTAAAAAAATGTATTTGTATGTTTTTGAAAAGTCAAAATATTCTTTTTATTTTAGGTACATATTTTTGAAAAGTGCAAAATGTTCCATTTGCATGTTTTTTGAAAATTCAAGCAGCGGGGGCTGCCTGCGCTGGCCGCATTATCCGGCCCTGACCTACACTAAAAATGACATGGCCTGTACTAAACATGATTCTGTACTGACTGTGAGTGAATGGTTTTAGCGGGGACGGATTCAGGATTGGCCCGTCATGGGGGAGGGCTAACAATGTTAAGCGGCCATCTTGGAAAATGGCCGCTTCTGTCTCCGCCATGTTAAAAAAGCTACCCATTGAGGGGCCAAAGCACCTTAGCCGCTCCCCCTTTGGATCCGCCCTTGGTTTTAGCTGTTGCAGTATTTGCAAAAATCATAGTAATTCTATTATCTCAATAAGGGTCATCATCACAGATGATATTAGTTACCGGTGTATGAGCAGTAGGGCAGTACATGTGAATGGAATGAGTAATACGAGAGATCTCAGAATAGCAATAAGCAATGTAATTTATCGCTCTAATTGGTGCATCCCTCTTATGATTGCTACGTACGTCGTACGTGCGGTTCATGTTGTTACGTTCACATACTGTCTCATCTATCTAGTAAGCAACGCCCCTACGTAATTAAATTGAATACGCGCATCTGTCATGTATGTAAATTGTAAGAACTGTTTTTTTTCTTTTTTACGCGTAGGCCCTATTGGAAATGTTTATGATAATTCATAAGAAACGATTTCGAATTTTAACACACTACTAATTAGACTGTTTGTTTTATGTACTATTTTTGATTTGTTTGTTCAGTGAATTGAGGTTCTGGTCGCTTTAATTTATCAGAAGCTACTTACAGTTTTACTACACGGAAAGTTTAAGAGTTTCAAAGTGTGTATATAATTTTTGATTGTGACTTTTTCCATTTTGTATTCATCAAAGTGAAGCAATCTTATAGGAAATTTAAACTTTTTTGTAAGTAATTTTATGGACATATTAATTCTTTATTGGTTTATTTTACTGTACGTATAGTATTTATATAATAATAATAATAATAATAATAATAATAATAATAATAATAATTCCTTGGTTTGATATAATAATAAGTATGTTTGATTTAGTATATGTTAAAGGTTATTTCTTGATTATTTCGTGGCTAAAAAGAGAGCATGTTAACAATAATTATTATTCTAACGTCAAAAGCAAAAACAAATTAAAACCAGCAATGAAATAATTTAAGTTACATGCAAATCCTTTTCGGCATAGATACCAACTAACCAACTACTGGAAGTGGAACCATGTCCATGGCCTCCTTTGTCGATCAAGGCATCAATTTATTCTTTCCGGAAACATTCCCGGCAATATTTTATGTATCTATACTATGTAGACCAAAGGTCGGCGCCTATCCTATAATATAGGCAAAAATATAGGCGATAGGCAGGCAGGCAGACAATTTTAAGAAAAATAATATAGGCAATAGGCAGGCAAATTAAAAAGATAAAAAATACGATAGGCTAGGTAGGCAATGAAGAAATTCTGCCTGGTAGGCAGAATAGTTATGATGTGTATTTTTTGCCTTTTTTGTATCGCAAAATTTCTAATAATTTGGGCATTTAGGCAAAAATAATTATTTTTATCGCATCTAGATAGTAGTTTAAGAAGGCCTATTTATTAAAAATAGGCTTTTAATAGGCTGATTTATGAAATATAGGCTGATTTAAAACATAGGCAGTAGGCAGGCAAATCGGTAAAAATAGGCAACATGTAGGCTTCAAAAAAAAACGGGAAAAAAGGATAGACGATAGGTAGGCAATAGGATTTCTCAAAAAAATAGGATAGGCGATAGGTAGGCTAATTCAAACGCCGACCTTTGATGTAGACGACTTTAATGGAAAGAAAAAATATTTTAAAGTCGAACTCCTTAAAACTTTAGAAATCCTAATGGATTATTGCTGTTTTTAGAATTGTGTTGTCACACAAAATTAATGGGCATTGTGTACACATTATTTAACAAGGGAAAACGACCTGCTCAAGTCTGGAATGTTATTTATCTCTTGTTGTACATGGGGAGCACCAGAGAATGGAGGTAGATAGTGGCATGTTGGATAGTAGAGAAGTTTGCAAGCTGAGTGCTCTTCAAAAGTGATCGTGATAAATCTCTATGTCTTTCCCCACTTAATTGCGTACATCATTCACTAAAAATTGGATAATTTACCCATAATGGCTAGGCATTAATACAAGTGCTTGCTTTGACTAATAATAGGCTTGCATTCATTCGAGAAAATTCTGGCTCGTGACGTGTCCTCTTATTTAGTTCACGTGCACAAGGTATTAAGTGACAAGTGATTTTGCTCGATTTAAATGCTTTTCTTCGGCCCCATATTAACCAACTAACTAGATCAGATCAAATACTGTAAGAATTTAAATTGTTTACACAAACTTCACTTGCACAAAAAAGTCGAACATATTAATCCAGCGCTATCGCCAATTCGCAGTAAAATTATGACAGCCGCCCCACACTACACACAATTATTATTATTATTAGGGTTTTTTATTAAATCATTTGAGGCCAGGTTTCGGTTTACACATACACAGTAAAGTCACAAGTACATGATTGACTCACCGAAGACAGCGTAAGTAATTTAAATAGGTTACCAATTAAAATTGAAATTTTGCTTTACAATAACTTACGAGCTATTACATGTAGTACACAGGTACACTATATTTTTTTGTGAGGAAAAATCAAGAAGCCCGGCGACATATATCAAGCGCATCGGAAAAAAGGAGTATCTAATTAAGTACTATATACTAGCCTGTTGTTTACAGTAACAAACAGGTAACTTACAATCAAACTTGAATTTAAGAATAGCTTAAAATCCGTGTAAACTGATTTTTCTTTAATTATATAACTGTATGACTAATATTTAGTTTGGATATTTATTAACATGGGAATTGTAAATTTTCTATATCTTTCAGTGTTGCAACTTATAAGTCTATACTTATTTTGAAGTCTGTTCAAAATAATGTGTCAGACACGACACAGTCGACCTTATATAATTACTCATTGAGATTTCAAGAATTCGAAATTGAATAACTTGTAAACTGTGCTTGTATACTCATGAGTTCACAAGCACAGGGTGGGCCATTTATATCGGGGGATTCTAGCAGGCTAAAAAAAACAAGTTTATTATTCAAATATAACCACCAGTATACCAAAATAAAGACAATTTCTGGGAGATTTGTTTGACATCTCATTTATTAAAGTCGGTTAAGAAAAAGTTGCAAAATGGCCTAACTAAAATCACAGTTTTTAGAATTTTTGGTCAATCCTAAAATTATTTTTTAGCAACTTTCATTTAAAATTATAGCGTTTTTAATTTCAGAAAATTTTTACAAATTTCAATGATACAGTTTGTTCATATTTTCATTCTTATTATTGTGGTTGTAATGCAAATAATGAGATTATGAGAATTATAAACTCGTAAGTAGATGCCATGTTATTGTTTATAAGTGCGATTTATTAAAAATTATTTAATATTTGATTTGATTCTAAAATTGATAATTCAGATAGTTAAAAATTTCTTCTGTACTATTAATTAATTGTTTATGCAATTTGATTCTTGGGTGCAAAATTTTTAGTTCGATGGTTCATTTACACTACCTTTACAGAAGGCGGTGGCTACGGTAGCCACTACTGTTGCTGTCAAAGGCACCACCCTATTTTCCTCCACAACCACATCCACCACCAGCGGGTTTCGGGGGTGGTGGGGGGCAGCAAGGAGGAGGTGGCTTGGGTGGTGAGGGGCAGCTACCAGTAGGTGGCTTGGGTGGGGGTGGAGGGCAGCAAGGAGGAGGTGGCTTGGGTGGTGGTGGACAGCCGCCGTCCTTGGGTGGACAACCGCCACTATCCCCTGGCGCCTTGCACTTCCCATCCGCGGTACAGATCATAGGACATTTGGGCTGAGGACATTGTTCTGGTGGCTCAGGTGGTGGTGGACAGGGACACTTGGGCTTCTTGGGTGGACAATCAGCACAACTGTACGCGGGACATTTGAATGTGGCCGTGGGTGGAAGGTCATACTTTGGAATGTACTCCTCCAGTTTCTTGCTACTACACATAGAATTACCACAGGGATTGCTCTTCTTTTTGCATTTGGCTGGACCTCCACAGGGACCAGGACCGCAGTCGGGTGCATTTGCTTTTTCACAGTTGTCAATGAGTGGAGGGAGGGGCTGACCGTAGCCCGCACATTTTCTTAGATGCTCCTTCAGCACTGTGTTGCAGTCGCAGGCTTTTTGATATAAACTTTTATTTCCATTCTGGTCATCACAAGACATCCTCCCGCCGGGAGCTCGAAGCTCGTCTACAGTTCAAATTTTGGTTTGCTATTTTTTGTCTAGAATTTTTTAAAATTAAAAAAAATTATGTTTTTGAAACCAGGATTATTTTTAATAAAAATGTGTGCTAAAATTTAATTGTTTATTGATCTAAACGAAATACCACACATAAAATTAATATTTTTTATTTTTATTTTTATTTTCTAATTTTAAAATACCTGAAAGTGTGGAAACTGCGCACAGGCACGTATAAATTAGAAATACAGAAAATTTAGAGCTTGATTCTTTTTGTTGAGTAATTTTAATTTTCGATATTGGTCACAAGAAAATTTGGAACGGAGAGGGTCGATTTGAACACACCCTGCGCCTGGGAGATCTAAAACTGTACTGCGGTCTGGTTCCGGTCCCGGTCTGCGTGCGGTCTTAGTTTTAAATCTTTTAGAAATTATTCCATAAACACCAACCACTAACCAAGCAGCAATTCAATACTGCTTCCCACTCCTACCAGAAAACTTTTAATTTTTCTAAGAAAAAAATTCCCATTAAATCGGTGAGCTTAGAAGTTTTTTTTCAATTCCAAAAAAAACTTGGAAATATTGAATACTTGAATATTGGTAGCTGTAGCAGCAAATGAAATTTAATGGAATTTTTGAAACTCACATTACTTCCTATGAATTTTATAAAATTTTAATTTCTAAAAAATAATAAAATTGTTACTAAACAGTAAACAGTGTGGGTATGTGGTTGTGATTTCAAAAGATAACGAAAATGATCACAATAATTAAAGTTTTTAGAGCTTTGCATTATTATGTTATAATGGAAAACATAGGCAGTTTGTTTGCCTGTCCCGTCATTATATAGTATTGTACTTACAGTATTACAGTTACTAAAATGATTTGCGATTAAAATAGGCCATTCCATTGACTTTTATTACGTAATATAATTTAATATTGCAAAACTACAATGCTCTTAATTGCCCATTCTTATTTAACAAAGTGTAGTAAAATGTTTCAAAATAGTATTTTTTGCTGCACTAGCTGGCCACATGTAAAAAATAATCTGCAGTTGACTGTAATGTAAAATGTAAAATAGGCTTTTAGCAACAGAATTAAAAATGCTTCTGGGCCTATACGTCACAAGCCTTGGTTTGATTCTTGCATTTGGCTTGATTCAAATCATAACTGCAGGAGCGACAACGGAAGCTGGAAGAGGTGAGTTTATGTTGCTAACTCTAAAAAACAAGTGAATAATAATTATTTTATTAAAAAAATGAGATTAGCCCGTACAACTTTTAGCGTTCGAAAAATTACTAGTGTACTAATGAACGTATCTTCTTTCCTTATATTAATAAAACACATCCCACCTGGGCAAAGTTCTAGATCCCGAAATAAGGTTAAATCATTGGTACTCTCACAATGAGTCGATTTGGCTTCAATATGGAGATGACCACGTGGTGGTGTACTTTGACTCCGCCGTCCCAAAGTCTGTCTCCTGGCCTTTTGCCGCCCTCTCCGAAGCTTGGAAATATGTCAAGGAAACCTATGGAGAATTCAGAGCTGATCCACATCTCTACGTAATTATTCACTCGCAAGAATCTCAGTGTATTGCCATTGGAACCAAGCGCACTATGATTGACTGCGGTAGCACGGACGGTCACGGTATCAGCTGGGAGTCTGACTCCGCCCCAAATTTCGAGCGGCTCCTGAGTAACCTGGGTGAAGTGGTCCAAGAAGGCGCGAAGGGGATGTTCAACACACCGGACCTATACATCTGTGACTTTGCTATGGTGGACATTGTCTTCTACGACATCTACCTCCGCCTCCGAGGCTCCTCCCCCAAGCACAAAAGTAACGTAGCACAGTGGAAGCAGAAAACCGAGAAAAAGTCCATAAAGAATCAGTACTGGTTTCGAGATTGGTTTCTCCCCATCTACGAAGCTTATGGCGGGAACCGAGTCCTAAATGCGTTTTACAGTCTCCTTCATGCCTACTGGCGAAAGCGCCCTACCCACTTCTACGAGCAGCTAAATGAGGGAGAATTTGTTCATTTCTGGAGCGGCGCCGCAGGGGCAGATTTAACTGAGTTAGCCAGGAAAAATTTTCACTGGGCGGAGGGAGCTCAGAAGCAAATTGTGACGGCGCGGAGGGACTATCCAGATTTGAAATACTCGTATCCCATTGGTGGTGGTCAAGACAGTAGTGACGAGATTAAAACGGACACGGAAGGGAGCAGCGAGTCGGGATCGAACCCAGATCCGGATTCACAAATAATTGAAACGTCTGGTCCAAGTCAAACTTCATTTTCTCCATCTCAACAAAGTTTTGGGATGGGAGTGCACGGCGGGATAGGTTAATTATTTTTATACCCTATATTTACGTATTGTTTTGTATTGTACATGATTAATGTGATGGTATGCTTTTAGTAAATAGGGGTGTCCACCACATTTATTTAGAAAGTTGATTTATTTCTAATGAGTATATTATCTACTATCAAACGGATTTTACAGCATACTCTACTACATTATATTGTAGTAAGCACGATTGTGTAGTTGGGTTTTGACCAGTTTCGATATGATCGAAGATAAAAACTAAAATTTTTTCAACATTTTGTAGACATCAAAATTGGTGTATAATTTGTAATGTTTTAATTTGGCATATTTAGCAAGTTTTCTTCGTCGACATCAGCGTCATCAGTAGGTTTATCCATGTTTTCCTCTGTTTCTTCAGCTTTAATAAAATAGGGTATTTCCATTAACACCTCCGCTATTTCAACAGCAAGTTGATTCTCGCATGACTCCACTATGGATTCTAAGATGCCATCATATCTAATGTTCCACCTTTAGGAAGAAAAAAACGAGTGGAATTAGGTCATACATTACATGTTAACTACATAATATATATAATCATCTAATTTTGGATTTTAAACTGGAAAAATACCAAATAGAACCCCCACGACGAATTTCCTCAAGAAATATGTCTAATAAATTTTTGTCAATCCTGTGAGTGGACCAAAGAACTTGGTTCGAATCCGCAACTTCTCCCTTCTTAGAAAACAGTGCAAACCAAACCATCATGCAGCAGAACTACGTTCAAGTTTTGATTAGAATTAGCGACACTTTTGAAGTATGCAATAAATATTAAACTTCTATAATCATGTTTTCCCCGAATTGAATAATAAAGTTCTTACTTTTGTTTGTATTGAATCACTTCTTAAAATTGACAATGATTTCTTTGTAAAGTTGTAGAGAGCGTCCATAAAATTAGGTACTTGAATAAAATTCAATGCACAATCCCATTGAAAGGCCAGAACTGAAATAAACACTGCAACCAAAATTCCCCCAAAAAAGAAATGTCAGAGATTTTACAATAATTAGATTTTGTAGCTTAAAATCATTAATATATTAGGCATTTTTTAATGTTCTTTCTTATCATCGTTATGCGTTCCTACATAATGGGTATTGAGCCTGGGTTCCTATTTCCTTCTCTGTGCTCAAGAACTGCAGGTACTGAGCAAGAACAGTGGGACCCCCTTCACTCAAAAATGTATCCACGAACACTATAGATAGTTTTAAAACACAAATTAAAAATATTATTTTCTTTTTTCTTTCAAGTACCTACCGTAAAGCTTCAAATAATAGCCCTATTTCCAAGTTTAAAATGTGGATTCTTTCATAAGCCTTGACCCATAGATATACACGAGCACCGGTCAATACATATGAAAGAACCCCCTAAATACACTTTCATAACTCACATTGTTGCGTCTCTTTAGTCCATAAATCACCCAGTTCGATCTCCACATCTGGCTGCCAGGTGACGTAATTCTGCGCAAATAATGTTGTTTTTGTAAATATTTACACTTTTAGAGAAAATACGGTACTTCATAACTCACAAAATCAGACTTAAAAATTTCAGTTTAAGTTTTAGTTCCGTTTTCTGTTTTGACAAAAAAGTACTTACTAAAATATTACTATATTTAAACGGTCCCGCGCTGGCCCAGTACTTAGCCATTGATAATTCTGAGTTCTTGTTGTCGCTCTGCTGGTTTGGGGATAAGTCATCATAAATATCAAAGTGCTTCCTGCATACAGTGCCAACGTACGGGGTAATTAAATTCGGATCATGACTGCAGTAGCTCCACATTAAACTGAAAATTTCCTCGACATTCTCCAGGTGACCACTTTTCTTGGACGTGAACTTTACTGTGGAAAGGAGCATCTTCCCCACGGTTGTTTTAAGGTCCTGAGAATGATTAAATTAAGGGCAATTATTTATATAACTTGTTTCTAGTGTAATAGTAAAAGCATTATTTCCTATACAATAACATATTTTATATAGTACTAACTAACTTGATCAAAAACAGTTGAGCCGATCCTTAGCAATTCGCCACACAGTTGAGTAGATGACATGTGTAGCCGGCTGCGGCTTCCAAGCTCGTCACTGCTTCTTGTATTTGTGTTTTGTTTGACTTGGACGAGTAAATCCAGAATATACAATTTTGCAGAGGACAAAAATGTCTGGTCTAACATATCTTTGCTATGGGTGTGATTGTGAAAAAGCTTATTTGAGACGTAGTTGTCTTGTTCACTAAAGTAAAATAGGCTTAAATGTAGTAAAGATAATCTGTTAGTTTCATCAGCGAATGACCCTCCAGGTGTTTCCTCATCTTCTGCTGACATTGACCTTGACCTTGGCGTTGACCTTGACCCTGAAGACTGGTGAAAACCATAGTAAAGATCCTCTAAAATTTCCCAAGCAGAACTAAGGTCATTCAGTAGAATAACTTGAGATAGGAAAATGTACGAATATTGAATTGAATTTTCCCGCTCCAGCCAGTGTCGATCCTTTAAATGTCTGTGCATCGTTATTCGGTATTCATTTAAATGGTCAGTGCTCTGGTGATCGTTAGCTTGTTGACTGCTGAGATACTCACAAATTCCCAGGATGTACGAATAATCGCTCTCGGTTTTCCTGTCTAGAGTAATACGCGTGACCCGTTGAACAAGGCGATGAACTCGAATTTGGGGACTGCTACTTTTATTGCTACTTCCATCTCGGCCATGACCTTTACCTTGACCCAGTTTAGTAATTGTAATAAGGGAATATTTTTCCAACATAGCGAAGCTCGGATTAGTGGCGGGCTCCTTAAAAATAAATTGAAAAATATTTTTAACTGTTTGAAGTGTGATTGTGTCTGGGGGGAGGTAGCACATAATGTAGATTAATTGCAAAGCAGCTTTTCCTGTGTTCCCAGAAGCCTCCATTCGGTCAAGTGTGACCCTCCAAACATTCTCCATAATGTGTTTGTATTTAGTAGCCATCCCGGAGGACTGTTTATCCTGCGCCCAGTTCCCGTCCGGAGCATCCATCCGCTTGAGGTAAGTGTCAATTTCTTTTGGGAGTGAAGTGTACTCTGCATTGTGGATGTTTGAAGGCGACAAGGTGAGGGCGAGAGGGAAGCCTTGAAGTGCCCCTGCCAGCTTTCGAACCTGGTAATAAATCGAATATTTTGAATTTTGAACTTTTCTAAATTTCTTGCATGGTGCAATTTGAACTTTTCAGAAACACGTAAATGAAACAGTTTACATTTTTTAAAAAGTCAACTATTTATAAAACCATAATATTATACGCAAATTAAAATATTCTGCACTTTATAAAAAGATTAAAATTAAAATTTTTGCCCATTTCAGAAAGACGTAAAACAACATTTTGCAATTGTAGTATTAATATCACGTATATAGAAAATTCCGCATTTTTAAAAATCACATAAATAAAAAATTCTGCACTTTTTAAAAACACATAAATAAAAAATTCTGCACTTTTTAAAAACATGGAAAAATGTAAAATTCGGCACTTTTTAAAATCACATAAATAAAAAATTCTGTAATTTTTGAAACCAGAAAAATATAAAATTTGGCATTTTCAAAATCGAAAATAAAAATTCAGTATATTTTAAAAACATGTAAATACAACAAACTTTAAAGTATAAATTAATGGAATATTTATTTGCACTTTTTAAAACCTGCATAAATACAGATTGTTAAAAACCCCGTTTTAAAAACATATAAAAATAGTTTTCGAACCGCCTTCATGTCCTTGTCACTATTTTTTTGAGCCTCTGTCAAGTTGAGACGCTTTGACAATAGCTCAACGGCTGCCTCATCATCCAGCTCGTCTACCAGAATCACAGCCTCCTTCGGAAGGTCATCCCAGTCCTTGTGACGTGACGTGATGAGGACCAATGGGAGGCGGAGAAGAGCTTGAGTTGGGAGGTAGTTGCAAATCCCGAACTGATTATTTTTCTCCCGCATTTGCTGCGCATTGTCAAAAATAAAAAGACCCGTCCCCACGTGGTCTGAAAAGTGCTCGTACACGCGCCGGGCATTTTGTTCCGGAGTGTCAGCTGCAGTTGTCGGGAGCTTCAGTTTTTGAGCGAGGGTGAGGAAGCTCGTGTTCAAGCTGTCGAGCGTTTCTGCATCGATCCACGCCACATTTTGAATTATCTCGTCCTTGATGTGGACCTGTGCGTATTTCCGCGCCAGCTCCGTTTTCCCGATGCCTCCCAAACCATAGAGGAGGACGGCCCGCTCGTTCCAACTCGAGTTTGTAGAGGCACTTTGTAAGCGCTTGTGAATAGTTTCCAGGTGAACCTGCCGCCCACAGAAGTTCGGGGTGGGGAGCTCTATGGAGGGGAAGACTTTGATGGGGGGTTCAGGGATAGGATCTTGCTCTAGTTCGGCGAAAAGAGTGCTCCCATTTTGTAGGATCGGGACCATTGAAGATATTGTTGTATTCATATCCCCAAAGACTTTCATATTCCCACCGACTTGCATCCCTGTAACGCTGCTATTCACATTGTTGTTGTTAAGATCTCCTAAATTATTGTTATTTTCATCTTCTGATGACAATGGCTTTGCCTCCGGACCTAATAAAGTTTCAAGAAGTGGTTCTTCAGGAAGCAAAATATCATCTGGTTCTGTCTGAGTTCCGTTCTCATCGTAGGTCCTAACCGGGTTGTTCAGATTACTATGAAAAATTTAAAATATTAAAGAATTTTTATGTCAGCAGTTCAGTTATAATTCTGCGAGTTACCTTTGTAGTAGCGAGTGGAGTGCGAGTGCATAGCTGGGCATTTGATATGCACTTGGATGTGCACAAGATCAAATCTTGTGCACTCAAACTCCCCTCGCTAGAGTGCATCTAAATAGTTTTGCACTCGAACTCCACTCAAGCTAAAGACTCGCTATGAGTGCATTATTGTCTGCACTTCACTCTGTGAGTGCAACTCTATTGTGACATTCACATACAGAAAGACATCCTTGGTGTGGCACGAAGTTTAAAAATCGTTGCACTCTGAATGCAGTCAAGGTGCACTTCGCTCCGCTCCCTTGAGTGCAATATAAATACCTTGCACTTGCACTCCACTCAATGAGTTGAGCGGAGCGGAGTGCAGTTTTAGAGCAGAGTGCTGCACTCCACTCGTTGAGTTCGCCCAGCTATGGCTGCAAGTAGGGATGATTTTTTCCAATTTTGAAATATATAGAGGTCTCGAGTTGTACGTGGAGCTCGAATTTGAATAGCATACGGGTGCGTACTATGAGAAAAAATATAGTTGGTATGTAATTCAACAATAAGAGTTATGCTTTACTCTATACATATGCTGGGTTATGTAAATGAATCGTCTATATGATGGTAAGAGTGGAGTTCTGCTTTGAATTCCATAATATGGCACTCCGCTCCACTCAGTTTGGAACTCAGTAAATTTTGGAACTTGAACTCACTAAAGTCAGAGCTCAGTGCAGTGGTACCTTGGAACTCGCGCTCCACTCCACTCTTGAGTGGAGTGGAGTGCAGCTCTGAGTTTTGAGTTCCGCCCTCCACTCTTTGAGTTTGGACACCTATGAAATGAACCCAAGTATTTAAGTAAACTATACTGTATTTTCTGTAATCATACACAGTCCTTTGAGAGTTAGGGAGATGAAACGTGTTACAGAAGTCTAATTAGCACTTAACAGATGAATAAATGGTTGTGCAATTGCCGGATCTAGTACCTACACACTACTATGGGGTACCAAAGTAACTACCATTAAGGGAAGAAGGTACGTACACTAATTACATGTTTGTTTACGTAAAAAAAATACATTTTAATAAGTAGTTCTTACTTGTAATCTCCGACAACAGCCCCAGCCTGAGTGGAAAAGCACGAGTACATCGTCCAGATGTTATTTTTTCCAGATCTACGTGGCATTCTGGAAAATTGAATTAAAAAAAGGAAATCAAAACAATTACACACTATAGTAACACACAGTCAGGTAGGAATACTTATACTATAAGGGATTAAGGAGTTAAATTATATATCGCTATAGTTATAACTATTACTTTATTCCTAATTCAGTAACGCTGACTTATAGGCCGAAGTTTGGAATATTTAAATCGTTTGATGCGCCAGTTAGTTTCACAACTGATGACTGGTCCAATAGGCGTTTAATTCCAAGTCTGCCTGTCTACCTACCTGGATTTGAAAGGCAACTTATAGTGAGTAGTTTAGTTGGACATGGCACATTTATCAAGACGTAATTAGAAGAACTAAACCACCACCCACTTGATGCTCAGTACCATCCAAAGTGACTGTTGATGTAATGTATCCGTATCGGTACATATTTTATATCTTATCGTGGTACGCACACGGCCACGAGTTAATTCAAGTATACGAGCAGATGCGAATCGCGTTGACATTTTTGACTTAAAAAAAATTAATTAATAATTGTCAAATTAAGTCAATTTTGATTGTATAACTACTTGAATTATTTCGAACGCCTCACGGACACCTTGTTATGGATGGGAAAGACAGCCTTAAGAAATTGCGTAACTAATGTATAATTACATTATCTCTACATTCAACACTCCACATGGGCAATACATGTCACGTATTAGTTGTTCAACTCTTGAATTAACTTGTGGAACTTCAGATCGCACATAGTCAGGCACTTTGTACTTTGTTCATTGTTGAAGTGCGTGTGCGAATGCTCAAGTGGGAGTTGAAGCCGTTGCCAGTTCTCAAGTGTGTATATAGGCCATATGATCACTGTATTCGGGTTGTTGAATTTTAATAATTTCGTTAGAAATGGTTTCAGCTCATTTTGTATACACGCTAAGAAAAAATGTGAGCAGATTATCTGTTACCTTAGTTAATTAATTATTTATTCATCTAGTTGATATTTGGCCTGAGCCCTTACAACCACTTCATGTTCCGTATAATGATGCTTTTATATACAAAATAGTTTGATCCTTGGTAGGGTTATACATTAAAATTACTAAATTACAGATGGAAAACATAATATGTTAAGGTATAATGAATTATTATTCTTGGTGTCTTAGCTCTTACTAATTTCAGATTGTATGTTTCCACGAACAATTTTTATTTGTACAATTTTACACCAGAAGATATATATTGATTTTATTTTTAAACAGGCGGGTTCACTGTCGTTGAAAACTGATGAAATGTAATTTAATTTTGTAAGGTTAGTTTGTTGTAGTATCCAGTCTGGTCTTTCTTCGTTGTAAGCTCGGCATTTGAACATCACATGGAAGTTGTCTTCATCCTCATTTGGGCAGAATTCACATTTAGTTGATTTTCCAGTCTTCCATATTCTGTTTATCATTGCAAGCTGTTACCTTAGTTAGCAGAGCCACTGCTAGTTTTAACAGATTTGTCTGCGACTACTGCTAGAGTGCACTTAGCCGATGTATCTACTGAGTCAGCAAATTATTAATTATTCTAACAATAAGTTATATATAACTGAAAATAGTTATTCTATCGTAAAAGCCCATATTGAAATATGCGATCGCATATTTCAATTCAATGTAGTGCACCAGCAAAATAAAGAAAATATATTTATACAGGTATTATTGCTAAGGATGAAGATGTACAAAATAAAGAGCGCTGTGACAAATAGTAAATAAATTAAAAGTTATTCAATTTAAACTAATGGTGCATCCCATGACATTTTTAGTTACTTTAGTAAAGCTGCCACATTTTAAAATTAATTTAGACAAAAGGTCACGGTCATGACAGTGGGTCATAAACTTGCCCTACCAAATTAGATAAGGTTGCGGGCCGTTTGCATGTCCCGTTATCTGTTGAAATAACGCTTAATCGTTCACGTGCCAAGTTGCTTACATGTTTTAATGTTTAATATGCCTTAGCAAATTGCATTGATAAGGGGTCAGTCACAAAGAGGCCACCTACGATGAGGGTGGGTCACTTGAAATAAGGTGATACCCCATGTTAACGATCGCCATTTACGTAATGCTTAACAGGGTATTTAGATAGGTGGGTATAGGTTTCTAAAAAATTAGTAAAGATGGGTGACGCCATTTGTGTGCGGCCCCTTAGCATGCAACAGCATTTCTGTTACGCATATTAGCAGCAGTTCTGTTATCACGGCAGCAGCAGTTTTGTTACTTTATCCGCTTCACTCTGCTGACTCTTACATGTTAGTCGACTACTCTACTACGGATTCAGCAGAAAAATCTGTGGCGGCTGTTTTAACAGACAAAACCGTTTGAAAATAACAGAGCTGCTGCTAATTTGTCATATTTTTTTAAGCGTGTAAAATCGTTAAAGTAATTAATAATTATTATGATAATTTATTCAATAATTCATGTTTACCTGTCGAGAAGTTTCTAGATAACGATAACACACTCACTGTGGAGGATATACATAGTAATTAATATGTTAATAATTATTTGATTTATGTGTAATCTTGTTGGCAGCTATTTTTTGTGCTAAAGTGTTTTTGCCATAAGTCAATTTATTTAAGCATTACATTTAAAACTCAAGACCTTGACAAGCGTCGCTGTAAGAGTAAACAGTGTAGAATTAAATTCATTATAATATATTGTATTTCTTCGGAAACTCGTCTGTGTGGACAAGTAAAAAAAAAAGTGTTTTGCATTTTTTTGCTGTGTTTTAAGATACTTTCAAGTCTCCTTTTACAAGTTGTCCAAGGGTCATATTTTCATCGGAAAAAATTTCAGTTCACAATCCTCTTTGTAATTATCGTATTCTAACCCTAAGGACGTAAGCATGCCTCCAGCCATGTAAGTTACTGTAATTAACTTATATACAAGAGTAAAATTGTAAATAAATAAAAGCGTTTGGTTAATAATGCATTCCTTTTGAAATTTTTCACAGTTCAAAATCTGGAAAATCTAAAAGATCCGCCAAGTCAACGGAACGTGCTTTTCAGGATGACCAAAGAGACGGAAGTAGAGTCGACAAGTGCTTTCAAATCCCAGAAAAATGTGAACCTAATGAGAACGAGGACGACCCTGAAAATAAAAAATTAAATAATGAAACCCCCCCAACCACACCAACCACACCAGTCTCACCAACATCAACAGGGTTTAACACAATTGTAGGTGCGAACACTAGGGGTGACGTGACAGTTTACGGATCTATGAACATCACTATCGGCCTAGTTGCTCCTTCTCCAGCAGCACCACCAGGACCTAAAATAATCAAAACATTTCGAATGATCGACACAGCCACTCCGAGTTTCAGTGGGCGTGAAGTCCTCCTCCAGAAAATTCACGCTCGTATCACGGACTGTGCCACAAAGGCGAATTGGAACGAGAGAGTGGTCGTTCTCCACGGTTTGGGCGGAATGGGAAAGAGCGAGCTCGCACGAAAGTACGCCCAACTCCACATCGATGAGCCCATCATAAAGAATGTTGCTTGGATCGATGCCGAGACGGAGAGTAGCTTACGCGCCAGCTTCATGGCACTAGCTGAAAAATTAGGCTTGTCTCTGTTCTTGTCGCCAGATGGTTCCCACCAAGCTCGAACAAAGGACATTTCTCAGGCCATCTATGAGCACTTTTCTAACCACATTCGAAAAGGCCTCCTTATATTTGACAATGCGGAGCAGATGAACTCTATGAATGGCTACTTTGGCCTCTTCGACTACCTCCCCACCCAACATCTGGAGGTGACTCCGCTCATTATCCTCACGTCACGTGAAAACCAGTGGGACACCATTCCACTGGAGAATATCATATGTGTCCGTGAGCTGAGTGACGGTGCTGCAGTGAAGCTTCTGGAGAAGCGGCTTGAAGTGACAGAAGACCAGCGACAGAATGACAAAGACATGGCCGCTGTAAAGAGACTGTCCAGCGCGCTCGAATCCTTTCCCCTTGGAATTATACTCTCTGCTTCAAATATCCACAACACCGGGTGGTCAGACCTTGAGCCGGACATAGAGAACTACTTGGAGCGCATGGCCAGAAAGCCCAAGGATGACTCAAAACCGAACCCGGATTCGCATTGGATGCACGACGAACATTCTTCAGGGTCAGCAAGCAAGTACAACCTCATCATGTCCAACGTGTGGAGCGTCACCTTTGAGAAAATCAAGTCGTCTGGGACGGAGGGGGAGGCCTCACTGAAGCTCATGTATCTTATGGCGTACCTCCCTTCACACAGTATTACCATCGACGGCCTCAACGCTATTTTCCAATTCGTGTTTCATGATCCTAACCCACCCCAAGCAATGAGCTACCATGTCCTGGAGAAATACTCGATTATTTCGATTCGAAAAGAAACAGGGAAGGGAGGAGATATGTACGCCGATACAGAAGCTTACCAAATTCTTATCCATCGACTAGTTCAACAATGCGCGATAAACAAATTAGACTTTGAGAGCGACCACTCGTACCTTGTGAGGTTGTCAGACTATATGACAGTCCAAATGGAAATTGAGCCTTTTTTGGAAGAACTTGACCACCTGCATAGGTATTTTAGAGACAGGAACTGGCCGGTAAATTCGATTGAAGCCTCTATCTTGCTTTTAGCCTATAGGATCAACAGAGATGATGGAGATGTTGGATGGAGCGCAGCTTTGGAGATATTAAACGATATTGCCCCGTTTCTTCAATGCAATTTAAAGCCGAACCAATCTGCTGCTTCTTCTTTTTCAGTCAGAACACTTTTTCTTGAGCTGGTTCACTCGGTCATTTTTTATTTTCGCGTTAAATTCAATAAATTATCAGTACGTGGCAAGGGTGTACTATCCGCACTTAAAGACCCAATATTTGACCAAGATAAGTGCAGAGAGTACGTTGTGACCTCTTTAATTCCTTGCGTTGAACATTCAGTGGCTTCTCAGGATTTGGAATTAGACGCGGCACATCGTCTTCGGGATGTGATTTGCAAGAAAATTTTATATTTCGAACCAGAAGTAGACAATGAGGTAAAAGCAAAAGTCCGCCCTCAGTCAACTTATGAGGGAAAGGAGATGCTACAATCTTTTTTTTTTAATAATTTTGATGAATAATATTGTAAAACAAATTATTAAAACAAATTTGTAAATGTATGTTGACAACTTTATTTTTGTAGGAAAAGAAGTTAGAAGTTCGTAAGGTGATTCTAGCAGCGCTCGGTTCCACCGCATGCAAGCGACTAGACACAACTGGCGGCCTGATGTGGTTGCTATGGGATTATACTAAGAACTCAAGCAACTTAATCCTAGAGTACGTGACTATAGTGTGCCAGAAACATTTGGAGGTATATCCAAATTCCACGGATCTGTCATCAAAATCAAAACCAAAGGCAACCAGAGAAAGCACCAAGTACTACTGGGAAAAAAATGGACCACTTCCATTCTTTGATTTATTGGCAAGTTGATTTGTTTTGAATAAAATATTAGGGACACAGTTACGCTATTAATTAGTATCAAATTATTAAATTACTTAGTTTAATAAATATATTATTTTGTCAAATGAGCAGCCAGGGTTTCACTCGGTACAAAGCCGAATTCAAGAAAGCGATAAAACTGCTAAGTCAAAGGAATCTGCATGGGAACCCCAGTTTCAAAAGAGTAGGTTCTACAATAAACTTACTATTACCAGTTATTTAATGGAATGCACTGTAATGCTTAGTGTTAAGGCCTAATTAATTTTCATTAATATTTTTGTGTTTGAAACTTTTATAGATTTTGTGGAAACATTTCTGTCTAATGGTGGATGCAAGATTTTAAGTCATCAGCTACACTACTACAGTACACTCAGTGAGATTCCACATAGAGCTACCCATCTCCTAAGTAACTAAAAATCAATTAATTATTTACCACAAAAAACATTTTAAAGTTAATATTTGGTAAAATATATAATAATCACTTTCTTATTACAGAGTTTATGTCCTACTTGGGATTTCATTGGAACTGTGCAGATGAATTTATGCGAACTGAAGGATTTATGGATAATCTGGTTCAATTTCTAAAGACATCATTAAAACCAAAAAAATACGATTTTGTGTATGAGATTCGTGTAAGAAGACTATCATTTCCATTAATAATAATTTGAGGGGTCGTCCATAAATCATACCAACTAAAAATCCTCAATTTCAGGACCTCATGGTCCCTCTGTAATGAGCTATTAACTATTGATTATTACATGGCTATCTTTAACAGGGGATTTTTATTTATTTTTAAATCTCGTTTACAGTTTCACAGCATGTTTAATTTGTTGGAAAAAGTTGTAATCCTTTTTTTTGTGTTTCCAAATAGTTTTGGAGCCTCATCACATGGTTGGGAATATTTTCGAAGACTAAGACTATTTCTGACCAGGGCAAAAATTGGTTCATTAATTCAATTGCTGCTGAGATGGGAGAGATGTATAGGGAAATGAACTTGGGAATTGGACGTTGGGAGGATAGCTGTGTCAATGAATGGTAATTACATTACAGCTACTAATAAAATTATTTGACAGTACGGTACAGTTTATAAGTAATTCTTATTTATTATTTAATGGATTCTGGTTTAAAACTGTTCTGTTTTTGTTCTGGATTAAAAAATATTTAGGTGGTCAGAGAGGTACATCGAAATACTAAATGAATTTTTGAAGAATCATACTGACGGAGGAGGTGTGGGAGTAGAGAGTGCTAAAATTCTAATCACAATTTTGAACAGAAAATATGTGGGCCTTTATCAGCGAAAGATTACAACAACAACAACGTTGGATGAAACCTCATGTTGATTGAGTTTTTCCATCCACTATGCATACCAATCAATGTAAAAAAAAAATTAAAAAAAAAAGAAATAAAAAGGTGTAAAAGAATAAGCATAGTAATTCGTAGCTCATATTTACACCTACAGAATCTCCCCGGCCTGCGGGGCTTGTTACTGCAGCACAAACAATAACAACAGCCCAGCTGGAAATTAACAGAGTTAAAAAATGAAATAGAAGTACATATATAAATACAGCTGTATCGCAGTCACTGGTAATAATTGTATGGTATCATCCGTTCTGCAGAACTGCAGTGTACTGCATTCATAGTGTTGTGTGTGGCTATGTAATTAAATGCAGAGGTTTGTTATTGGCATATAGCATCGTATCTCAACTTGAGCATGTAATTGAGACGAAGTATCCATACTCTGTAATACGATAAAAACATGTAATTCACTTGATTACTTTCTGCTCATTTAACTCATTTTCTGGGTCTGGGTCTGATACTGATTAGCGTCAGCAGTCAAGGCGAAAGGCCAGTTTATCATTCATTCATGACAATATAGCCATAGCAGTCATAGCACTTAATAAGTCCAGCATCTCATTCCCTATTACTGTGCATTACATACGTTAAGCCACTCGCTCGCATGTACACACAGAAGTCTGTACGTAAATTATAACCCATGTTTTTTACAAATGCACGTTTTAATCACAAAAACAGATGAAAGGCTGTCATTGCCAAGGCCGCAATCCCAGCACCGCAGCACTTTACTCACCTTTCCAATTACAACAAATTACAATAACAAAATTCAGAGCGTACTTACGTCATGTGAGCCACAAAGGCAGACATTCAGACATTCCAGACGGCAAACTCAAATGCAAATCAATGCATCTTACTTCACACAATAAAAAGTATGTATATAGCACCACGCATTTCCTATTTATTACATGCATTGTTCGTGAAGAATCAAAATAACCCATTTTTAGCTTTGAATAATCCACCATCAACACAGTAAAAATTAGGATGAACAATAAAACAGGCAAATGGAGTATGTTGCTCCTTTTTAAAACAAGTAAATAGAAAGCTTAAGAATTTTCTTATGTATGTAAGTAGCCTATTTTGCAATATATAAAACGTGTAGGTAAATAAAACATTTTCAAAATTTTCAAAAGCATCCTATACTTACTTATTGTTTTGTATTGTAAATTGCTGTAATAAGGTAGTATGCGTATTGAATGAGGGGTGTCCGTCAAAATTTTAATCATGTTCATTTATTCCTAATGATCATACTGTAATACGGATTTTATAGCAAACTACATTATATGTTGTAGTACGTACGATTGTTTAGTTGGTTTTTTGACCAGTGTGGTTTTGATCTGATCGAAGACAAACCGGAATTATCTCAACATTTTCAACTTATCAAAATCGGTGTATAAATCGTCTTTTTTTTCAATAGGCAAAATTAGCTGGTTTTCGTCGTCCGTTTCAGTGCCAGCAAGTTTATTACGCATGTTTTCCTCCATGATTTTCTTAGCTTTTTGTAAAAACTGGAGCTTTACCACTAAGCATTTGAATTAGAAGCTGTGCTATTTCTACAGCAAGTTGATTTTCGCATGACTCCACTATTGATTCTAAAATGCCAGCATATCTAATGTTCCACCTATAGAAAGAAAAGCCAGTGGAATTTATAGGCTTCATAAGTTATGTTTGTATGTTAGAATTTAAATCCGAAAAACTGCAAAAATACCAAATAGAACCCCCACGACGAATGTCCTCGAGAAATGTGTCTAATAACTCGTTTTCAATCTTGTGAATTGACCAAAGAACTTGGTTCGGATCCGCAACTTCTCCCTTCTTAGCAAACAGTGCAAACCAAGTCATCAAGCAGCAAAACTACGTTTGATTTTCAATGAGAATTAGCTACACCTTTGAAGTATGATAATGTAAATATCTTAAACTTTGATCAAATTTTTATCGAATTAAATAATAATTACTTTTGTTTGTATTGAATCACTCCTTGAGAGTGACAATGATTTCTTAGTTAAATTGTAGAGAGCGTTCATAAAATTAGGTGTTTGAATAAAATTCAATGCACAATCCCATTGAAAGGCTAGAACTGAAATAAACACTGCATCAAAAATTCAAAAACAAATTGTTATGTCACAGAATTTACAATAGTGAGATTGTGTAAATGGAAAATCATTGTTATTAGATATTTTAAATTGCTAATTGCTATGCGTTATAAAAAATAACTTATATTTAAAGAAATAATAAACTGGAACCTCGTTCGTACGTAATGGATATTGAGCCTTGGTTCCTATTTCATTCTCTGTGCTCAAGAACTGGAGATGCTGGGCAAGAACAGCGGGAGCCCCTTCACTCAGAAATGTATCCACGAACACTATATAGTTTCACATTACCAATTAAAAGTATTATTTTCGTTTTTCTTTATAGTAGCACTAAGGTGCGTAAATGTGATCACCCCTTAAATGTGATCAGTGGCCGCCGTTCAAATATTACCGCCTTTAAAAATCTTTGCGACTAATATTCATATAGCCTATAGTCTCAACTATCTTTACTACTGATTTCAGCTTTTTTCCTTAAAAACTCTGGCTATGTAAAATCATGAAAGTTTTGAGTACTTTTTTGAATTTGTCACATTCAACATTTAAGACCCTACTTTAACATTAACTTTAAATGTATTGATCACATTAAGGGCATTTGGGCCGTAGTAAGACTTTTCGCAGTTTTTTTGTACAATGACCTGTATCTCTTGCAACTTTTAATGTTCGACACTGAGTATTTTTGTGTACATAAAGGATTAAAAGAGAAGTATAATGATAACTTTTTCTTCATTGTGCGTCGGCTGGGTAAAAAGTTACAGATTTTCAAAGTTGAAAAAAAATGAACCCGATCACATTTACGCACTCTACTACTACCGTAAACCTCCAAATAAAAGTTTGTTTTTGAAGTTTGAGCTGCATAACTGGATATGCATAGCATAGTAGCTTACGTGAAATAACTCACACTTTTGCGTCGTTTTAGCCCATAAATCACTCATTTCGATCTCCCTCGCTGGCTGCCAAGTGACGTAATTCTGCAAAAAATATTGTTTTCGTTATCTTTACACTATTAGAGAAAATCCGGTAGCATACTACAGAACTCAGTAGTCAGACTTAAAAACTTTAGTTTGAGTCTTTTCCGTTTTCAGTTTTGTAAAAAGTAAAAGTAGGGTAGGGTCGTCTAATTGTGATCGCTTTTTGAAAAACTTTTGGTTGTGCTATCCGTAAAACTTAGTAGAAACAATTGCGAATGCAAAGACCTTTGAAGTTTAACAAACATACAATTTTGAGTATTTCCTCCAAATTTCATAAAATTCTGATGGCTAATCTTTCATCTACAAGAATTTAAAGAATTCACTTTTGGCTGAGTTAGAAGTTTGTTAGGTCCGGTAATTGTGATACGTCTGCGTCTAATTGTGATCGACTAATTTAATGTCAAAAGTAATATTTTTTAAACTCTAAAAACGTAGTAAATAAACTTTATCTGTTGTATTTATGTAATTGTGAATGACTGGTCATTCCAATCGTCGTTTTTATTTTGCTGTATACCCACCAAAGTTTATTGCGTTGATAGTATCGAACTGAATGTGTTAATAACTATAAAACTCATATAACACGCTAACTTACGTGTATGAAAAATTAGCCTTCAAGGTGTGACATTATAATACTTTTAACCTGCTTTTGCAGTTAAATATGCATTATTTACAGACAAATCAGCACAGTTCAGGTCAAAGTCAGTGTATTTTCCAATACTGCAGTTGCACGCCTTATAGCATTAGTATCACATTTACACGTCACACTGAAGCGACTTACGTTTTCGAAAATAATTTACCAAAAGAAAGACCAAATTATAATTCAATCTTAATTAAGCTTATCTTGTGCCTATTAACCATGGTTATCTCTCGCATAGTTAGTATTATTGAGAATATTTTTGGAACAGTAATTAGAGAGGTTTGAATATAATGAAAACAAACTCTTCTCACTAATTAAATGGCAATCATAGATGTTTTGATTTTTTTCTTCAACAAGATATCCGAATTTCACGGCGAAGATCAACTATTACACACTCATTGAGTCGTTGATTAAAGTAACACAAAATTCGAGCATTGGCTGTCGTTCGTTAGGAGACGGTTTCATAGTATCACAATTACCTGATTATCACAATTAGACGACCTTACCCTACTTACTAAAATATTAGAATATTTAAACGGTCCCGCGCTGGCCCAGTACTTAGCCATATATAATTCTGGGTTCTTGTTGTCGCTCTGGTCCAGTGATAAATCTTTATAAATTTCAAAGTGCTTCCCGCATACAGTGCCGACGTACAGGCTAATTAAGTTTGGATCATGACAGCTATAGCTCCACATTAAACTGAAAATTTCATCAACATTCTCCAGCTGGCCGCTTTTCTTGGACTTGGACTTGACAGTTGAAAGGATCATCTTCCCCACGACTGATTTAAAATCGTCATCGAAAGCAGCTGTGCCGATCCTTAGCAATTCGCCACACATTTGAGTAGATGACATGTGTAGCCGGCTACGGCTTCCAACAAGCTCGGCGCTGCTTGTATTTGTGTCTTGTTCGACTTGGACAAGTAAATTTACGTGCATTTTTGCAGAGGACAGAAAAGCCTGGGCTAAAATATCCTTGCTATTTGCGGCATTTTGAAAAAGTTTATTCGAACAGTACTTTTCTTGTTTACTAAAGTAAAATAGGCTTAAATGTAGTAAAGATAATCTGTTAGTTTCATCGGCGAATGAGCCCCCAGTTGATTCCTCAGCTTCTGCTAACATTGACATTGACCTTGAAGTTGACCTTGACCCTAAAGACTGGTGAAAACCATAGTAAAGATCCTCTAAAATTTCCCATGCAGAACTAAGGTCCTTCAATAGAATTGCCTGAGATAGGAAAATGTACGAATATTGAATTGAACTTTCCCGCTCCAGCCAGTGTCGATCCTTTAAATGTCTGTGCATCGTTATTCGGTATTCATTTAAATTGTCAGTGCTTTGGTGAATGTTAGCTTGTTCACTGCTGAGATACTCGCAAATTCCCAAGATATACGAATAATCGCTCTCGGTTTTCCTGTCTAGAGTATTACGCGTGACCCGTTGAACAAGGCGATGAACTCGAATTTGGTAACTGCTACTTTTGCTTCTTTCATCTTGACCTTGACTTTGACCTTCACCTAGTTTAATCACTGTAATAAGGGAATATTTCTCCAACATATGGAAGCTCATATTAGTGGCGGGCTCCTTAAACATAAATTGAAAAATATTTTTAACGGTTTGAAGTGTGATTGTGTCTGGGGGGAGGTAGCTTATGATGTAGATTAATTGCAAAGCAGCTTTTCCTGTGTTCCCAGAAGCTTCTATTCGGTCAAGTGTGACCCTCCATACATTGACCATGATAAGGTCGTATTTAGTGGCCACCCCAGAAGAATGACTATCCAGCACCCAGTCTCCGTCCGGAGCATCCACCCGCTTGAGGTAAGTGTCAATTTCCGTAGATAGTGAAGTGTATTCTGCATTGTGGATGTTTGAAGGGGACAATGTGAGGGCAAGAGGGAAGCCCTGAAGTGCCCCTGCCAACTTTCGAACCTGTAAATAGAACATTTTGCATTTTTGAAAAATGGGTTCATAGAATATTTTGAAATTTTCAAAAATACGTACATAACGTATTTTACTTTGTTTAGAAAAACTTGAACAGAACATTTTGCATTTTTTAGAAACACGTAGAAATGCAACATTTTCAGGTTCAAAAATCACTGAAATAGTTACAAAATTCTGCAGTTTTCAAAATCATGCAAATAGACAATTTTGTACTTTTTAAAATATGTAAAATACACTACGTATTTAGAAATGTTTAAATTAACTTATAAAGAGAATATTTATTCGCACTTTATGAAAACATGTATAAATATAGATAGTTAAAAACATATAAAAAAGTGTAAATAGTTTTCAAACCGCCATCATGTCCTTGTCACTTCTTTTCTGGCCCTCAGACAAGTTTAGACGCTTTGACAAAAGTTCAACGGCTGCCTCATCATCCAGCTCGTCCACCAAAATCACAGCCTCCTTTGGATTCGCCAGTTCCCACTCCTTGTCACGTGACGTGATGAGGACCAATGGGAGGCGATGAAGTACAAGAGTCGGGAGGTAGTTGAAAATCCCGAACTGATTATTTTTCTCCCGCATTTGCTGCGCATTGTCGAAGATGAAGAGGCCTGTCCCTACGTGGTCCGAAAAGTGTTCGTACACTCGCCGGGCGACTTGTTCCGGATTGTCAGCTACCGTTGTTGGGAGCTTCAGTTTTTGGGCGAGAGTGAGGAAGCTCGTGTTTAAGCTGTCAAGAGTTTCTGCATCGATCCACGCCACATTTTGAATGATCTCATCTTTGATGTAGGCCTGTGCGTACTTCCGCGCCAGCTCCGTTTTCCCGATGCCTCCCAAACCATAGAGGAGGACGACCCGCTCCTCCCAACTCGATTTTGCAGAGGCACTTTGTAGGCGCTTGTGGATTGCGTCCAGGTGAATCTGCCGACCACAGAAGGTCGGGGTGGGGAGCTCTATGGAGGGGAAGACTTTGATGGGGGGTTCAGGGATGGGATCTGGCTCTGGTTTGGCGGGAGAGGTACACGGGATCATTGAAGAAATTGTAGTGCTCATATCACCAAAGACTTTCATATTCCCACTGACGTTTATGCCTATGGCGTTACTATTAAAACTGTTGTTGTTAAGGCCTGCCAAATTATTGTTATTTTCATCTTCTGACAACGGCTTCGAAATTTCAAGAAATCGCTTTTGAGCCAGGAGAAAATCATGCGGATCTGTCTGCGTTCCATGCTCACTGTGGCTCGTAACCTTAACCGGGTTGTTGTTTGGATTGCTATAAAAAGTTTAAAATATTATTCAATTTTTATTTTGGACGGGTTAATAAATTTCGTGTTGTATTTCACAATAATTATTCGTAGCTAAAAAGACAACATTAGGGTTCAAAATACTAATGCTGCAAAAATGTCAATTACCATTCCTGTTTGAAACTTACGTTATATACTGGTATAGTTAAGCCACTAATTACATAATTACTATATGAAAAATATCATATTTTTATGTCTCACTTGTATTCCCCGACAATAGCCTGAGTAGCAAAGCACGAGTACATCGTCCAGACGTTACTTTTTTTTCCTGATCTACGTGGCATTCTTAGCTCTAGCGCAATAATTATTTTAAAAGAAAAGAGAATTAAAATCAATTACAACTTTACATAGAGACACACATTTTGTAGGATTTAATTATTTTTATTGTTAGTAATAACTCTTACTTTATTCGTAATTTTCTATACGCAATTTCGTTAAACGCTGTCTGACTAGTGAGGCCGAGGCCGATGCCGATGTGTGCACAATACAGCGTAAGTAAGATGATGCGCCTCGTGTTTTGTACAACTTATCCAAGTCTACCTGTCTTTCTGAATTTGGATTACAATTTATAGTTAGTAGTTTAGTAGCACATTTATCAAAATAATTAGAATAAATAAATCACCCCACACGATGATGATCAGTTAGCCTGTGTTGTGCTACATATTTTAACTCTCATCTTGATTCACACTGTCACGAGTTAAATCAAGTGCGAGGAGATGCGAATCGCATTGGCATTTTTGAAGTTAAATATTAGTTATCAAAGTGAAGTAATTTTGATTGTATGGTCACTTGTCACTTGAATTATTTCATTGCCACTATGACACCGTGTGGTATTGGAGAGACAGCTGGTCACAAAAATTGCCTAATTACATAGTTATTACTTTATCTTTCCAAATATATGTCATAATCCTAATATTATTGTAAAAATCTAATAGTTTTGTAGGCCAAAGGCCATATCAACTTTGAAAATAAATCATTATTATTATTACTTTATCTCATCTCTCTTTCTACATACTGTCGGTAAAGAGTCATTCTGTTCGAAGATTCAATTGGTAGCTTTTAGCTGCTGTCGTGGTCGCTTCTGCGTTGTCCTCAGAGAACACGAATGTGAAGGCTTATATGAGCTTAATATGATAAGAAGTTATTAGATAACGATAACAAGCTCACTGTGGGTCAGGAGGCTATATAGTTAAGTAATTAATATTTGCTTCATAATGTGTACCTAATTCTTTTTGTAGCTGTTTTTGGTGCTAAAGTTTTTGGCAGTTTGAAGTCAATTTATTCAAGCATTGTATTTCAAACTCCAGGCCTTGATACGCGTTTGTATAAAATTAATTAAACAATGTTAAATTTTATTTAATACATAGTATTTTTTTAAGGGCTTTGAAAATTTCGTCCCCCTGAAGACAAGTAAATAAAAGGTTGCATTTTTTGCTGTGCCTGGCAGATTTTTTTTGTGTCTCAAAATTAGAAGTTTCCGTGGTCAATTTTCAAAACAAATTCCAGTTCAAAATCCTCAGGTCATTTGTAATTATCGTTAACTTACTGTAAGGGCGTAAAAATAATTAAGCAATCGTTAAGCACTTTTAATGTGAAGACGTGTTGCTGTCGATTGTCGATATTAAGATGTACTGCTACAACACTGAAGCAGGAATTCAATTTCCGCACCACAATGCAGCCATGTGAGTCACTGTAATAATTAATGTAGGTATAACTACTACTGTATTTTTGCACCCTAATAGTTCGTACTGTAAGTAATTTGTAACCAAATATTTCGTACACTAGTAATTTCTACTGCAAATAAATTCCTAACCAAATGCCATACCTCGGTAATTAAAGAAAATGAAATTAAATAGAATATTTCATTCTCGTCTTGCTGTCTTGCATTCTTTATATACAGTTCCAAAACTCGAAAATCTAAAAATTTCGCCAATTCAACGGAACCTGCTTCTCAGAATCACCGAGACCGAAGTAAAGTTGACAAGTGTTTTCAGATTTCAGAAGAATTTGAACCTAATAGGAACCAGGGCGACCTTGAAAATAAAAACTTAAATAATGAATCGACTCTAACCACATCAACACCAATAGAACTCAACACGATTATAGGGACGAACACCGGGGGTGATATGACAGTTCACGGGTCGTTGAACGTCACCATCGGCCTGCTTGCACCACCTCTAGCAGTACCAGAACCTATAATTATCAAAACCTTCCAAATGGTCGAGACAGCCACGCCAAGCTTCAGTGGGCGTGAGATCCTTCTCCAGAAAATCCACGCTCGTGTCACTGACTGTGCCACGAAGTCAAATTGGTTCGAGAGAGTGGTCGTCCTCCATGGTTTGGGCGGCATGGGGAAGAGCGAGCTCGCCCGGAAGTACGTCCAACTCCACATCGATGAGCCCTTTATAAAGAATGTTGCTTGGATCGATGCGGAGACGGAGAGTAGCTTACGCGCCAGTTTCATGGCACTTGCTGGAAAATTAGGCTTGTCTCCGTCCTTGTCGCCAGATGGTTCCCACCAAGCTCGAACAAAGGACATTTCTCAGGCCATCTATGAGCACTTCTCTAACTACATTCAGAAAGGTCTCCTCATATTTGACAATGCGGAGCAGATGAACTCCAAGAATGGCTACTTTGGCCTCTTCGACTACCTCCCCATTCAGAATCTGGAGGTGACTCCGCTCATCATCCTCACGTCACGTGAAAACGAGTGGGATACCATTCCAATGGAGAATATTATATGTGTGCGTGAGCTAAGTCGCGGGGCGGCAGTGCAGCTTCTGGAGAAGCGGCTTCAATTGACAGAAAACCAGCGGCACAATGACAAAGACATGGCCGCTGTAAAGAGACTGTCCAGCGCGCTCGAATCCTTCCCCCTTGGAATTATACTATCTGCTTCAAACATTCCCAACACGGGGTGGTCTGACCTTGAGGCGGACATAGAGAGCTACTTGGAGCGCATGGCCAGAAAGCCTACGAATGTGTCGAACCGAAACCCGAACCCTGACCTGGATCCAAACTGGATGGACGACGAACTTTCTTCAGGGGCAGCGAGCAAGTACAACCTCATCTTGTCCAACGTGTGGAGCGTCACCTTTGAGAAATTAAAGTGCTCTGGGGCGGAGGGGGCCTCCGCATTCAAGCTCATGAATCTTATGGCGTACCTCCCTTCACACAGAATTACTATGAACGGCCTCAACACCATTTTTCAATTCGTGTATGATGATCCTAACCCACCGCAAGCGATGAGCTACCTTGTCCTGGAGAAATACTCGATTATTTCAGTTCGAAAAGAAATCGGGAAGGGGGGAGATACGGACGCCGATACAGAAGAGTTCCAAATTCTTATCCATCGACTAGTTCAACAATGTGCGATAAAAGAATTAGACTTTGAGAACGACCACTCCTACCTTGCGAGGTTGTCAGACTATATGACAGTTCGAAAGGAAATTGAGCCATTCTTGGAAGAACTTGAGCAACTGCATAGGTATCTGAGAGACAGGAATTGGCCGGGAAATTCCATTGAAGCCTCAATTCTGCTTTTAGCCCATAGGATCAACAGGGATGATGGAGATGTTGGATTGGGCCAAGCTTTGGACATATTAAACGAGATTGCCCAATTTCTTCAACGCACTTTGAAGTCAGCCCAATCAGCTGTATGGTTATTCCCCTCTTTTTCAGTCGGAACACTTTTTCTTGAACTTGTCCACGTGGTTATTTTCTATATTCGCGCTAAATTCAATGAATTACCAGTTAGTGACAAGGATGTATTATCAGCACTCGACGATCCAATATTTGGCCCAGATATGTGCAGAAAATACGTGGTCACCTCCGTTATTCCTTACGTTGAACATTTGGTCGTGTCTCAACAGGGTTTGGAAATAGAAGCGGCACATCGTCTTCGGGATGCGATTTGCGAAAAAATATTGTATTTTAAACCGGACATTGTCAATGAGGTAAGCATAGCCGGCCTGCATAAATTCACCAAGGGCAGATGATAAAATTCATAAGGTCAATTAGCTTTGATTATTAAAGCAAAGTATATTTTTGAAATTTTATTTTTTGAAAACCAAAGTTTTATTTGTAACTTAATTTTTGTAGGAAATGAAGGTGGACTTGAGTAAGGTGATTCTAGCAACGCTCAGCTCCACCACATGCGAGAGACTAGACACAACTGGCGACATGATGCGGTTACTATGGGATTATACTAAGAATTCCAGCAACTTAATTCTAGAGTATGTGACTATAGTGTGCCAGAAACATTTGGAGGTATATCCAAATTTTACGAAACAGTCATTAACGGAAACGGAAACAGATACAGAAGAAATCGCCAAATACTGGGGAAAAAATGGACCAATTCCAACTCGTGATTTACTGGCGAGTTGATTTTAGTGTATTAATTAAATATGAATTACATAGTTACAATGATAATTAGTATTTCATTATTTAATTGGTAAGTTTAATAAATATATGCTATTGTTTTATTAAGCAGCCCGGGTTTCACTCGGTACGAAGTAGAATTCAAGAAAGTAATAATACTGCCAAGTCTAAGGAATACACATGGGACTCCCAGTTTCAGAAGAGTAGGTTTTAAAATAAAGTTGATATTACCAACTCCAGTTACTTAACGGAATGTATTGTATGTTCAATGTTAAAACCCTTAATTAATCTTAAATACATAACTACATGTCTTAAACTTTCATAGATTTTGTGGAAACTTTTCTGTCCAACGGTGGATGCAAGATTTTGAGTCATCATCTACACTACTACAGTACCCTCAGTGAAATCCCACGTAGAGCTACCGATCTCCTAAGTATAAGCCAATTTTGATTTATTATTTCTTACAATAAATTTTTGAATTAAAATTTGTCCTACAATATTAATCACTAATTTATTACAGAGTTTATGTCTTACTTGGGATTTCATTGGAACTGTGCAGATGAATTTACGAAAACTGAAGGATTTATGGATAATCTGGTTCAATTCCTAAAGACTTCATTACAGCCAAAAAAATACGATTTTGTGTATGAAATTCGTGTAAGAAGATCTTTCTTTCCACTAATAATTTTTTCAGGGGTCGTCCGTAAATGATGTCATCTGAAAATCCCTCTATTTCAGGACCCACCACCTAAAAGTGTTGACATAATATTTTGTGTGTTACCATCATATAGCTTTGGAGCCTCATAACATGGTTGGGGATATTTTCAAAGACTGAGACTATTTCGAACAGGGGTAATATTTGGTTTATTAATTCAATGGAAGCTGAGATGGGAGAGATGTATAGAGAAATGAAATGGGGAATCGGACTGTGGGGTGATAGCTGGCTCAATGAATGGTAATTATTACAGCTATACCATTAAACATATGAAACAGTAATGACAGTTTATACGCATTTTTAATTTAATAATTAATGAATTCTTTTTTATTATGAAATATTTAGGTGGTCAGAGAGGTATATTGAAATACTAAATGTGTTTTTGAAGAATCATACTGACGGAGGTGTGGGAGTGGAGAGTGCTAAAATTCTAATCACCATTTTGAACAGAAAATACTTGGGCCTTTATCAGCGAAAGTTAACAACATTAACAACAACGTTGGATGAAGATGAAACCGCATGTTGATTGAGTTCGTCCATACACTATGTATACTAATCAATGTTATCAATGTAAAAAAAAGATTAAAATTAAATCAGCGAAAGTTAACAACTTGGAATTAAATCTCTTGTTAAAAAAATTCCTCTGTGGAGCATTATCTAATAGAGGGTCCAGATATTTGCAAAGTAGCGTGCTATCTACAATCCATATTGCATAAAAAAAAGTACATAACATGTCTCTGTTAAAATCCATATGTTTACAGTAAAAATATGATTTATCTGTTATTGTCATAGATAATAATTTTTAAGGTTATGCTTCATGCAATTAATTAGAATTATTGTTGATTACTTTGATCAGATCTATAGGTGCGTCTTAGTTACAATAACATGTATGTTTACAAGTAATCATCGCAGTTACAAAAAAAATATTTGAATGTATACTACCTACATTTTTTGTGTATTTTAAATCCAATCTGTATCCTTGCAATTCATCTCCATTCTTTTTATTTAACTCACCATTGCCATTATTCACAGGAAAAAAAACAATTGACTACACTAAAAAAATGGTTCAAAAACTTCAAAATATAAAGCGTGAAATAAATAAGAAGTTAAAAAAAGTAGTATCTATATGAATACAACTGCATCGCAGCCACTATGGTAATTGTATGGTATCATCATCATCCGTACTGCCGGACTGCAGTGTACTGCATTCAATGTGACCAAGTTATGCTATATTAAATGTAGGGGTATGTTATGAGAATAGCATCGCATCTAAACGTGGGCTTCGTAATTGAGACGAAATGCTGATATTCGTGCCCTATAAATGTGATAAAAAAAAACATGCAATTTACTTGATTACTTTCTGCCCATTTAGCTCATTCTCTTGGTCTGGGTCTGATACTGATTAGCGTCAGCAGTCAAGGCGAAAGGCCAGTTTATCATTCATTTATGAAAAAATAGCCATATCAGTTTAATATGTACAGTATCCCATTTCTTAATTCTCTATCACTTTTAATTTTCATTAATGGTGCACAGTGCAGTGTATTACATACGCCACTCGCTCGCATACACTATACACACAGAAGTAAGTATGTACCTACCTACGTAAATTATATTCCCTGCTTTATAAGAACTGCACGTCTTAACAACAAAAACAAAAACAGCTGAAAGGTTGTCATTGCCAAGGCCGCAATCCCAGCACCGCAGCACTTTTACTCACCTTTCCAATTACAACTAATAAATTACAATAACTGTTAAAGGGTGAAAATTTAGACAGACTCACCCTAGTGGAAATCTGTATATGTGCTGATACGGGTCAAAAGACCAAGACTCATTAACTCAGTGGTTATGTAACAGATGGGTTAATACAACAGTGTAATATCGAGAATCGAAGTAAACACAAGTAGAAATGAACATGAAAAGTGATACGGGTGGAAAATAATGACTTTGGGGTAAAGTAATAATGCTACAACCGTATGGAAGCTCTAATAATATTCAAGACGTCTCAAGTAATATTTTAGGCTTTTTAGAGAGAGGCGGAAAAACACGACCTTTCATAAGCAGTACTTTTTATTCCATCTTCCTCTATCATCCAATTCAATCCCTGAATTCACATCAGATTGCCAAATCATAATTTAATAAATAATTGAAGAATTTAGGTTACTTTCGCAATGACCACATAGTTGGTCCGACATCAAATAGTTGATCTAATTTAGACGTGAATGAAATCCTCACAAACGGATAAATTACGTAATGTGAAATATCAAGAATATTATAGAATATAAATATAAGTATATAAATACTCTAGAATTAAATAACAGTGGAAATATGTATGTATAAAGAATGACTAGTTGTAATGAGGCTTTTATGCTCGTCATGCAGTTTGTTGTTTACAAACAATAAGAGAACTAAAACTCATGCATCAAACATAATATATATACATAGGCATGCATTGAAGGATAAATTCATATATCAAGAAATGTACATGCATCATCATTCTTCATGCTCATACTGGCATTTGATTTTAAGCTTATGAAATAGTAAACTATAATTTAAACTAAAATTATACAAAACTTAAAGCTATGGGTGTACGTAGTAGTTGACGTTTGAGACATACATTAATGAGTAATGCAGGTGTAAGAATGACTCATATATGTATGACTTAATACCCTCCTTTTTTTTAATTGTCGTCGTCTAAAAGGCGGTATACGGCAAGTGAAAAAACCCTTAAATATTGGTGATGTTATTCCTCTTCATCAGTAAACTCCACCTCCAAGAATCTCAGATGGCTCGGTTCGATGGTTGATTTGGGTAGTTCCTCTTCTACTGCTGGTGGTGCCTGTGATTGTATGTGTACAGTTACATTTCCCTCCTCAGCTAGGTGTAGTGTTGGTGGTAGGCCGTTTGGTGTGACAAGCGTGCTTCTACGTATCTCCTCATTCTCATCCACTCCACTTCGTCTGTGAACAAGAATCGTCCCTTGGCTCCGGTGTTGGTTTTGGTCCAAGTAACTACTGTTGACTCTCCCTCGTCTCGGTGGGGCTACAGGTGTTTCAGTTGGTCCCTCCGTTCCAAGTAACTGCAGCTCAGCTTGCTGCTCTTTCTCTCCCTTCTCTTTCATAGTCTCCCAGTAACTCCCTCTCCACCCACGCTTCAAAAACGCAGCACTCAATTTCCACTTAAAGTATATAGCTGTAATAGCCATACACAGAAAAACAAAAATAATTAGAATCATCCACATGTACCATGGTATGCTACTATCTCTTTCCCATGATGACGTGTCTATGCTGTTGTCGCTCTCGTCAAATGTGATGTTCAAGTTGTTCATGTCTATTTTCATTCCCATGTGGTAGTCGAGTGAGTTCACTAATAGGGGGTCTTCGTGCTCGTTAAAGATAATGTTAAGCACATCTCCTCTATACGTGTTGTTCGCTATGGTGAATGTAGTCGTGATGGGTAGTAGGAAGATTTCGTTGGGGCAGGGGGTGTGTCTGGTGGTTCCTACACGTATGTTCAAGCCTGGGCAGTATATGTGAAAGAACGCATTATACACTTTGACTTGTACACTTCCCTCCGCGTCTTGTGCTGTGCTATTTCGACAGTTTTGAAGTACATACTTGAGTTTGTCTTCATACGAATTTCGTGGCTTACATTTTTGGTGTGTTGTTGCTACCACTCTGTCCATGAAACTCCAGTCGAGCCCTGTATCGAATACACAGTCTTGATCCCTTGAAAGCAAAGCATTTGGTGGTCCTTGATATTTCAAATCACACGTCCGATTTTCTTTCCTCCATAGTAAGGTAAATGGGTCCGCTACGACAAGTGTCAGGTTGGGATTGACGAGTGGCACAATGAAACTTAGATGTAAATTGTCCATTTGTGGGTCACTTCTACATTGTCGAAATTCGGCTAGCTCCAGTGGACATAAATCCCCGCACGGTAAAGTGAAGTTCAGGAAGTCGAAAAATTCGTCATCCATATGACCACGGCTCCAGATCCTCTTGGTGTGTTGAATCATCGCTCCGCTTTGGGTGAGTCTTGATACCAGGTAGGCAATATCAAACTCCAGTCGCTCGATCTCTTCAGGTGAGTCCTTCCGTTCACTGATTATTTGGTTAACAGCATCAGTAATTTTCGCCATTTGTTTGTAGAAGGCTCTAAAATTCTGTGTGTCTTCCTTGATTTTCAGTTCCAATTTATTGAAATGTTCGGCCAGTTCTAATGTGTATTCGCTATTCATTTCAGCTCGGTGTTCGGCCTGGTATGACATCCCAAGTCCCGCACTGGTGAAAACAGCGAGAGCCGTCATTATTACATTGGTGAAAACGGATCTTCGTCTCCTGATTTCCGTCTTGATGGGGGGGCAGATCGCCTTGAGTGGCAGAAGGAAAGTCCTCTTATATTCTCTTTGGCATTGTTGTTTGAGTTCGTGTCCCACATTTTTCATATTGATATCCGGGTATTTCAACAAATCGCATGGTGATAATAAGCGTATTTTGATGTTGTAGGAATTATACCCGTAAAGAGGTGGATTCTCCGATCTCCGCCAAATAACTGGTCCTCCTTCATCTACCGTTTCTGCTCCTCCGCCAAGGATCAACATCAAGAAGTACATACATCCGAGAAAAAATAGTGAAAGTGTAGAGTGATAGGGAGTGCGCGATCTCTTCGGTGGTGGTGGCAGCTCCGCTTCCCTCCTTAATTCATGTGTTGTTGCCCTTCCAAAATTTCGACTCGACTGATCCTGTCTGATCTTGTCTGGAACAGGAAAATGCATGTCTTCTATTGCTGTTGATTTATTTTTGGGTTGAGAAGTACTCGCCCTCCTTCCCTCCTTACTATTGTGATGGTGGTAGGTAGGTAGTGACGATGTAGAATTTCCTCGGTGGCCGGACTCCTCGTTTTGATATGCGTGAAGTGAAGCTCCTCGTAGTCCTACAGTACTCCTCTTTTTCGTTACACTCGCCCTCCTTCCCTCCTGTCCGTTTGCAGGATTTGAGTTGGTGGCCGGTGCCTTTTTACTTCTTCCTCCCTCCTGGCTATGTTGAGTTTCGGAGTTGGTGGAAGGTTTTGATTTTTGACCTCCTCCCTGGTGGGTGGAAGGTTTATTTTTCGATGTTTTTGTGCTCGAATGTGGTGGCCCCATGGTGGGGAGTGCTCCTCTGGTGGTGGTGTTATGTACAGCTATTTTTGCAGCTTGTACTCCCTCCTGTCCGGTGGTAAAGATTGAGAGAACCTCCGGGTCGGTGGTGGTAGAGTGAGCTCCCGTCTTGTAGGTGTTATGTACATCCTTGTTGGTGGTGGTATGTACTCCCAAGTTGCTGGTGTGAGAGTTAAAATTCCGTTTGATGGTGGTGGAGGTGTTATGTACCGCATTGCTTTTGGTGCTGTTGGCGGTTACTCCCTCCTGGCCGGTGGAATGGTGGTAAAGTCCATGTCCGGTGGTGGAGTGTGCTCCCTCCTTGATTGTGGTGGGGTGAGCTCCCTCCTGGCCGGTGGAAATGTTAAAATTCCAGTTTCCGGTGGTGGAGTGTGCTTCCTCCCTGGTGGAAGAGAAGTCTACGCCCTCCTTGCTGGTGGAAAAATTAACTCCCTCCTTACCGCTTCTACCATGAAGTCTCGAGTCTTGTTTTGGTGCTCCTCCTCTTCCGGTGGAAGTCCCGGTGAAGGTAGAAGGCTTTTTCGATTTTTGTGAGTTTTCGGTGTGCTCCGACTTGTCATTTCCTTCTTCACTTCGTACCCGTTTAGTACTGGTGGTGGGGATTGAAGACGGGGTCTTTTCGAAAACGATTTTCTTTTGATTTGCGTCCAGCCAGACTGTTCTTTGGGGACGTCTTTTTGGCTCCGGTGGAGGAGATGGTGTGCGTGGTAGAAATTTCGCCGCATTCTCTGCCCTCCTTGCTTTACAAATGGAGCAGTCAGATTTACGTGGCCTGTGCTGTTCATCCGATTTTTGACAAAAGGATTGTGCACATTCTGATAGAGATGGAAAAGCAGAGGAAAATTGTCGGTTGATAATCCTAATGGCTTCCCTCTCCTCTTCCCTATCAGTGTAGAAGAAGCTGTTTCTGCTACTTTTCTTTTCTGCTACTCTAACCATGAAGGCTCGGTGGTCGTCCTTTGACTCCTTTTCGGATTGATCCTCAGACTGTTCGTCGTCTGACTCCTGTAGATTATCCGATTTTACCGGTTTTTTCTTCCCTTTGCCTGTTTGATGTTGAGGTTTGGGAGTTTCGGATTCTTGAATGAATCTGGGTGGTGGTATGCCTTTATTCGGTCTCGTAGATCGTCTGACTGGTGGTGGTTCAGGTACTTGTGGGGTTTGTGAGATTTCCGCACCTCCAACAGCTCCGAAGAATTCTTCACCATTAATAACAAGAGAAACTGGTGCGTCCGGAAAGATCAATTTTTTCTTTGCCTTGTCCAAAGATGTTCCTGGTGGGCCTAATTGTGTACTTTCCAGACATGGATTATTGCCCTTTTTTGATGGAAATTGTTTTGCTGTAAACCACAGTTGTTCTTCTGGGTCTTCGAAAATACCCAAATCTATGTTCACAACATGTTCTTGTGACAAATTACAGTCAGACAAATCCTTGGAGAGTTGTTCTTCAGCTTCTCGTTCCAGTCTTTTCTCTTGAATTGCCGTCCAGGTCTTGTTTATCGCAGTTTGAGGTGTATACAGGCTTAGGTTAGTGTCAAGTAGAGTGTTGCATAAGTGTTTCTCAGCTTGTGTCTTCATCTTGTCAAGAAGATCCTGTATACCCCCTTGTGGTTCCCAAGTGGTCGTTTCCTCCTGGATAAGCAGTGTGGTGTCCACTTCTGATGTTATGGTGACATCTTCCAATAACTCAGTTTTCTCATCTTCGCGTAGTATGACTGCCGGTAAGTCTGTAAGTGTGATGAACCCGTCCTTTTCGCATTTTGGTAGGAGTTTGGGTAATTGTTCTTTGACTAACCCTACTGCAGTTTCAATCTTATAGTAATTAAGATATCTTTCCAGTAGGATTTTACACAGCAGTTTCGCCATTGGTGTTAGCATCTGTGGCATTAGGTGATCATAAGCCTCAGCGCTTTGTCTGAGTTCTTGTCTCAGTAAATCTTCCCTACTGTGTTGTTGCTCGAGGGCTCGTTCTTCTCGCCGTCGTTCCTCCTCGATTTTCTTTTCCACAGAGAGTTGTCTTTGAGACTTCTTTGGAGTATTGTAGACTTCTGGAAACTGTTGATGTAAGTCTGACGATGAGTCTTCTTCCGCTGTTTCTTCGTTTGGGTTGACCATCATCGCCTTATAAGGTGGGTAGTCTCTCGGCGAATTTGACTCATCTTTTAGAGCCTGTAGAATCGTAGATCTCGTATCTGGAGACATTTGCGACCAAGTTCTCTCCGCACCTTTCTCAATACCAAACACCTCGATGTTGTAATCTAATAGATCACTGTATCTCCGAGCCTGCTCTGGATCAGGAATATGACTTATCAGTTCATCATATACTTCTTTTTCCTTCAGCTCTGAGTCATCTTCTGAGCCAGTTTGATCCAATGAAACTGTGTTCTCCGAGTTTTGATAGCATGGTCTCGGGTAACGTGGGTGTATGGGATCGTCAAACGTCTGGTTGTTGATCATCTTCTTTAATGGGATTAGGAGGTCTTCCATCCCTCGCCAGTCATGAAAGAAATGATCGTTCGGTCCTCTGTATTGTCGTGGGAGTTGGTACCAGGTCCAGTCTATGGCTACTTGTAGGCCATATATCCTGGCCGCACAGTCCAGCATTTCTTTGTACTGGCTATGTATATACCAGTCATGGATGCCGCCAAGAACGTAGTCATATGCTTTCATTTGTTGTTTCTGTTCTTCACTCCTACCGTCAGGTACCGTAGGGGGAAGTGGTGGTGGATTTGGAGCATTTAAAGGTATGTGGAGTAGTTCTCCAGAAGGTAGGGCAATGATGACTTCATTCATGGCGTTATCCGTTTCATGTTCATCGAACAGACCTCCTTCATTTGCTTGAACCTTTTCTTTGACCAGTTCTATTACTGTTGGGGTTATCATTTGTCTGGTGATGGTAAAGTCTCTAAATTCGGATCTTTGTTTCAACAGCTCCAAAAACGGGTTGGTATCTTCCGCTTCTTCGTTGAACAGTCTTGATTCTCTATCTTCACCTTCCAGTGTAGAATTCCTATTATGATCTTGTTCTAATGTATTAGTTCCTGAGGCTCCTGGATTCGGTTCTTCTTCCAAATCTGGATTTTCCATCAGTCTGGTAGGTGATGAAGTAGTTCCTTCTTCCGGAGTGTCTGATCTTATGTTCTCCGGTTGATCGCCGACTGTAGTGACTGTGGCATTATTCCTGATTGCTGTGAGTTGTCTTAGGAAAAATGTAGAGCTTGTGTACGCGACTTGTTCGCCTTGTTCTATTGTGACCGCTGCTAATGCTTCTAGTAATATTTCCTGTGCCATATCATCCGGGATATCGTCGTCGGAAGCCATGGATCCCCTGTCCTCCTCACTGCGAGTTGCTACTGGTGGTAAGAATCCAGTGGAGTCTGGGGAGTTTATTATTTGGAGCATTGCTGTTTGTCGAATTCTTCTTTGTTCTAGTATCCAGTCATATTCTTCCTGCGTTAGTAGCTCTCTTACTAGTCCTATGTTCAGTGGTGGGAAGTCCTCCGGTGTTAAATCGGGTTCCTCTTCAGAATCACTTGATAAGGGATGTGATCCTTCTTCTCCACAAACTGGTCTCAGTAGGTATGCTTTAGGAATGCTGTTGTATTTCAAGGTCTGGAAATCCGAATCCGAATCTGTGTCGGTGTCATCAGTAGAACTATCAGTCCAGTCGGTCGATGTTAACTCTGCTCTTCGCCTTGGGCGGAGTAGGAAAGCATTATTTTGCTTGAATTGAGATAGCATTGCTTCGGTATCCGAGTCTTCTCCAGTGGTGGGGCTATCTTCCCGGTGTTTATCCGCTGGATGTTTCTCTACTCTTCGTCCAGGTCGGAGTAGGTGTGCTGGGTGTTGATCGCAGTTGGGGCCAACACCGTCGTGTTGAAATCCTCCTACATGTGAGTTCATCCTCCTATGTGCGTATTCATGCTTCGAGTCTTCCGTTGACGAGTCTTGATACAGGGGATATGTAGGGGATTTAGGGAGTGCCATTTGATTAGCATGGTCTTGTATTCTTGACGTGTCTGCGTCTGAGAAAAGATCCGCCAGCCTTGGCCTGGGGGTGTCTTCACTCCTTCCACTGCTGCTGCTACGTGATGAGGAGTCCATATGTAAGCTTCCTTTCCACGGAGTAGAGTGGGTGGCTCGACGTGCAACAGCTTCTATGAAGCTGACATCTTCTTGAGCTAGATGGGCAGGTGGTGGGGGTCTGTTGCCTCCCTCCTGTCTTGAGGTACTTCTTGTATGTACCTGATTGTTTTGTCGCTCGGGGGTTCGTTCTCTTGCATTATTATTGTTGTTGCGAGATGAGTGATCGTTTTGGGTGTTGGCTCGACCTACTTTTGATGATGACGAACTCCTTCCTCGCTGACGTGATCCGCCGCGCCCTGATTTGGAATTTCTACGACTTCCGTCCTGGGAGCTTCTGGCGGTGGATGATGATGTGTCTCTTCGGCTCCGTGGCGGAGACACGCCTTCCAACCAATACCTGCAATCATCCTTCTTATGGTTGGGTTTTCCACAGTATGAACATATGGTTTTGCTCTTGGCTTTTCCACCAGGTTGGTTCCATGAACTTGGTGGTGGGGAGTTTTCGCTCCTCCGGGTGTAATCGTCTTCACGATTGTCTCTACGCCCTCCTCTTTGGGATCGGCGGAAACGGGACCGTCCGCGTTCGGTTCCTCCTCTTCCTCCAGATCTTTCGTCCTCCTGGTGGGCTCTGAATGCCTGGGGTGGGTTGTACACGGCGTTACCTAGCGCTCGTTCGCGGTTGTCGTCGGTGGCTTTGAGTAGCTCAAGTAGGATTTCGGGTGTCTTCACTGTGGAGACACGCCAGGTTTGAAGGAATCCTACGTATTCCTCTTGATCCGAGAGTTTGCTTACGGTGAGGCATAAGACTGTTTCGTTGTCCATTCTTCTCCCGGCTCTATCCAGATCGTTGTTGATGGCTAACAGCTGGTTTAGATAGCTGTAGCCGCCTCCCGTAGCCATACGGAGGCCGAAGAACTTTTCTGCAAGTTGGACTCGTTCATCCTCTTTTCGGGGCTCGAACATTCTTGAGAGTTCTTCCATGAGGTCTTTTGCCAATGTGATGTGGTGCACTTTGAGAAGTACATCCCTATGAAGGCCTGAATGTATAGACAAAACGGCTGTGTTGTTGGCTGCCTCCCAGTTCGCTATGTCTGTAGCCTCTTGAAGTGTTGGGGGCAATGCGAAAACTGGTTTTGGATATGATCCGTCCACTATGACTCCTAAGTGAACGGTGCCTAACGCCATTTTCATATCGACGAACCACCTGGTGTAATCTGATGGTCCTTTCAGCTTTTCGAAGTCGACTAATGGGCGATTGAAGGTTCTGTTACCCAACATATTGTCCTGAGTATGTTTCTGGGCCGCGGCTCTAAGTATGGCGAGTCTAGATTTTAATGCCGCGTTCTCTAACTGCAGTGGTACGCTAGCTTTCTGGTCCGCCGTCAGGTGTTCAGATGCTCCTAACTTAGCTTGCAGTTCCTCTATCTTTTTGTGATAATAAGACTTAACTTTACGTACCTCGAGTTCGTAGTGTTTATTAGCTTCTACTACCGTCTGCTCTGCAGTGAGGACAGGCTCCGTTGATCTTCGGGTTTGGGGGCCTGACTTTACGACTATCTTGCCTGTAAAGATTTGTGGGACTGGGGATGATTCCGGAATTCTGGAACTCTTGGGCGGCTGTGGGGGCTCTACCTTCGATTCTGGAATACCCTCGGTCTTGATTACTGGTTTCACTGGTGACATGGGATTATTGTTTCTACACTTTGTCACTACCACTTTCAATTTCACTAGCCACACCCTGGAACTACTGCAGTGATGTGGGGGAAACTGAGAACTGTTCTTCACAATACCATATGGGAAAAAAGTCTACACTTGGTTTGTGGAATTATATAATACACCACTACGCGCTGGTTAGTCTCTTCAACTGCGTGGGTCACTGTATTCTTCACTAAGGGTAATGTTCTACTCACTTTAGTGGGCTCTACGCGCTGGAAGCTATCTCAGTCACGGAGTCTGTGGATTGAAAACTGCTTCTTTTTTCACTTCTAAAATTTACTTGTTAACTACCTGCACTTTTGACGAAGTTGCTAAGTAGTTTTGATGGTAATTTACTTTCTGAACCTTTTCACGATATTAAATTTAAAATTTCGAAGATTTGATTTTGTAACAGCTGTTGTATGTTTGTACGTAGAAAAAATTTCAATTTTGAAGTTAAATTTTGTGGAATTTCGAAGATTAATTTTGTGTATGATTTTACTTTTAGATTCGAAGAATTGATTGGAACCCTCAATAAAAAGATGGGCTTCAACGTTTGATTTTTAAATTTGAAGATGATGAAAACACAAAATTCGCAGAAAAAAATGTCAGATTTTTAACTTTCGATTTAATTTTGAAATTTGAACGGTAACCCTCTGTTAAGAGACGGGCTATAACGTGTTAAAGGGTGAAAATTTAGACAGACTCACCCTAGTGGAAATCTGTATATGTGCTGATACGGGTCAAAAGACCAAGACTCATTAACTCAGTGGTTATGTAACAGATGGGTTAATACAACAGTGTAATATCGAGAATCGAAGTAAACACAAGTAGAAATGAACATGAAAAGTGATACGGGTGGAAAATAATGACTTTGGGGTAAAGTAATAATGCTACAACCGTATGGAAGCTCTAATAATATTCAAGACGTCTCAAGTAATATTTTAGGCTTTTTAGAGAGAGGCGGAAAAACACGACCTTTCATAAGCAGTACTTTTTATTCCATCTTCCTCTATCATCCAATTCAATCCCTGAATTCACATCAGATTGCCAAATCATAATTTAATAAATAATTGAAGAATTTAGGTTACTTTCGCAATGACCACATAGTTGGTCCGACATCAAATAGTTGATCTAATTTAGACGTGAATGAAATCCTCACAAACGGATAAATTACGTAATGTGAAATATCAAGAATATTATAGAATATAAATATAAGTATATAAATACTCTAGAATTAAATAACAGTGGAAATATGTATGTATAAAGAATGACTAGTTGTAATGAGGCTTTTATGCTCGTCATGCAGTTTGTTGTTTACAAACAATAAGAGAACTAAAACTCATGCATCAAACATAATATATATACATAGGCATGCATTGAAGGATAAATTCATATATCAAGAAATGTACATGCATCATCATTCTTCATGCTCATACTGGCATTTGATTTTAAGCTTATGAAATAGTAAACTATAATTTAAACTAAAATTATACAAAACTTAAAGCTATGGGTGTACGTAGTAGTTGACGTTTGAGACATACATTAATGAGTAATGCAGGTGTAAGAATGACTCATATATGTATGACTTAATAATAACAAAATTAAGAGCGTACGTCTTGTGAGCCACAAAGGCAGACTTAAATGCAAATCAATGCATCTTACTTCATACAATAAGTGTGTATATAGAACCAAACACTTCTTATTTATTACATGCATATCGTACGTGTAGAATCAAAATAACTCACACATCCATTTTTATTAGCTTATAAAACACAATGCACTACGTATACAAAAATTAATTATATCGTGCTCTTGAAAAACATGTAGATGGAACAGTTTGCTCCTTTTAAGAATAATAAAATAAAAGAAATTGTAATTTTCACAAATATGTACATTGAACTTTTTGCACTCTTTCAAAAATGTAAATATTAGTTTTTAAAAATTTTTTAAATCTTTCTATAAAAAATATTTTGCACTTTTTAAAGCATGTAAATAGAACGTGTTTAGAACCTTTCAAAAATATTAATGTACATAAAACGATTTGCACTTTTCAAGAACGTGTAAATAGAATTTTTTGACCTCTAGAAAAACTCGTAATTTAGCATTTTACGCATCAATCTTATGTATTGCTTTATTATTATATTCTTCAAAACCTGCTCAATTAATTTCTAGCTCAAATAGATTAAGAATGGCGGTTTTGATTCTTAAATCACGATATTATAATAAACCAATGTTGTATGATTACATATGCATATATGTATGTACATACATATCAAAATACATAAATACATAAAATAAATAAATCAAAATTTGATGGACTTGAGCTTTTTTTTGCCAAAAACTAAATTTTAGATATTGTAAAAATTGCTTTAGTTAAACTTTTACGATGTTCATAATAACACAGTGCTTTATCCAGTTGGATAGTACACGTAAAGGCTATAATGTATCTTGTTTTTGAAAAGCAAATCGACTTGACCCGTTGTGACAAACAACTCTTCATGTATAGAAAACGATAATCTGCTGAAACTAAACCCAATGTATCCCTTACTTGTTGTTGGGAGACGCACTATATACGAGAGGTGTGGGAAAGCAAAAGTTAAAAATTGTAATCCTTATTAAGTATGCATTTTTGTTTTCATTAGTGCATAATCCATAATGACTGACTCCGACTCTGTCATGTTTTGGTATGTTAGTGGATTAATATTGTTAAATCTGCGAAGGTAAAGATGGAATTAAGATAAGCCCAAAACATAACGCGTGGGAAATTAAAAGTGAAGTCACTTACTCTTTTAGTGATGGTAAAGAATTTTCCATAAATGGTGTCACTCAAAATGTCTCTCTTTTTGAACCCACCATGTCATCACCTTTTAATCACACTGCATAAATGGCAGCCATCAGCATAATATGGGATTTTATCAAAACCAGACAATAGACCCACTGACCCTATCCATGACATCATTTATAAACGATCCCTAACATGAAAAATTGACCTGTATCCAACTTAAGCTCGAATCAAAATGAGCTATGTCATGAAAACAATATCAAAAGCATGCGTTAGATGTTAATTAGGAGTTTTTGAAAAGTGTAAAATGTTCTATTTACATGTTTTAAAAAGATGTAAAAGGTTCTATTTACAAGTTTAAAAAAAGTGTAAGTAAAATGTTCTAATTTCATGTTTTTAAAAAATAAAAAATGTTCTAATTTCATGTTTTTAAAAAATGAAAAATGTTCTAAATTCATGTTTATAAAAATAAAAAATGTTCTAATTTCATGTTTATAAAAAAAATAAAAAATGTTCTAATTTCATGTTTATAAAAAAAATAAAAAATGTTCTAATTTCATGTTTATAAAAAAAATAAAAAATGTTCTAATTTCATGTTTATAAAAAAAATAAAAAATGTTCTAATTTCATGTTTATAAAAAAAATAAAAAATGTTCTAATTTCATGTTTATAAAAAAAATAAAAAATGCTCTAATTTCATGTTTATAAAAAAAATAAAAAATGTTCTAATTTCATGTTTATAAAAAATGAATGTTCTATTTACATGTTTTACAAAGATGTAAAATGTTCTATTTGAGTACATACATGTTTTTAAGAGGTATAAAATTTTATATTTAGATGTTTAAAAAAATGAAAAATGCTCTATTTACATGTTTTTAAAAACTGTAAAATGTTTGATTTTCATGTTTTTAAAAACTGTAAAATGTTTGATTTTCATGTTTTTGAAAATTACATAATTTTTTATATAAATGCTGACAAGACATATTGTATTATTTTTGTAGATATAGTATAAATATTAGTTTTAGCTAAACATGGATATGAGTCATTTTGATTCTTCACCGACGAATATACTTTGTAATTTACAAAATAATTGATTAGTGCATACGAATAAATGTATTCAATGTTTGCTTCGATGCAGAAATCAATGCACACCCATAAGCGTATTAGAAGCTATACGTAATATAGTGTAATTTTTAAATACACGACATCCTGTAATGTATGAGACAGGACAATGGACAATACCCTAATAAAATACAAAGACTGACTTTATCTTTATTAAAAATACAAATTAGTGAAAAAATTGATTGGGTTGAAAATCGAAAGGCTATATATGTAATATATTCTTTAAGCATTCTCATACTTTTTAATTTTTTATAAAACTTTGCTAGATATAAATAGCTTGTAAAAAAATACATAAACAAAAGCATAGAAATCTGTACATAATATATGTAAATGTAACAATATTCGTATTGCGGAATACTTATAAAATAATCTCCTTAAAAATGATCGCATTTATGTAATAAATAAAATTGGTACCTATCTATACCCTTCAAGGTACATAATTTGTAATTTATAACACACAAAAATGCATCTATTGTTAAAGTATCCGTAATCCTAATCGTCATCATTATACATATGAGTCCTGTTTTCAATCGTATTGTATTTAAATGCATTTGCTAACCCATAAGTGCATCGTGCGTGCATGTTACCAATTTATAAAAAAGTATGCCTTTATAGTACCTACGTAATTCTTACATGTGAGATTTTTGTTATTTATAGACATACAAGACGGACCACGACCATATTAATTGATAATTGAAACGGATATGTACTTGGACTATCAGTATCAGTGGCTATATTATGATCACAATGTTAAATCAAAATACTTTTTTGTTCGCACAATTTACATGGAATCAGAATGAAAAAAAATCTTTTCACGATCAAAACAAAAACAAGAGCAAAAAATATCAAAAGAACAGAAGACGCAAAGCCAACTGCCAAAGCCAAGTCGTAACTTACAAGAACTCTGACTGTTGGGCTACGTGAGTGAGATTAGTGAGATACAAATGAAAGCAAGGGCACGGAAAACGCGAAGAGTTAGAAAAAATGTGTTTTGATAATTAAAATGAAGCTCAAAGCCTATACACACAATGCAATGATTCAAAGCCGTAGATTAAGTGAATTTAAAGCTTACAAATATACCAACGTACATAGGTACTTTGGAATACATATAGAATGTGCAATTTAATTGGAAGTACCTCATTTTTTGTGTGTTGTTTATTGTTGTTCTGCTGATTCTGGTACTGTTACTGGTGTGGGGCTTTGTTGTTTGTTGTGCTGTAAACTGTAATGTAGGAATGCATAGGTTGTATCTGTGGGCCTTCCGGGTTCTTCCTAATTTTGAATTTAGTATAAATATGGATGGGCAAAGCACTGCAGATCACAGAACTCATTTCAAGCAAACAGATCCACTTTACTACATTTACAACTTCTCTAGCTTCCAGCTAACCAACCAATTTTCAACATGTCTAAATTGGTAAGCTCCAGAATTTCAATTTTTACAGTTTAATTTAACATTTTTAATCAATTTAATTAAATTTTAAATGTAGACTTTTGTGAGATTTCAAATATGTATTTCAAATTTTGAACACTTTTAAAAATACTTGGAAAAATGTTCACAAAATTTTTGGTTTTAAAAAAATATTCAGAAATGTATATAAAGTAAATTTTTGAAAACACTTTGGAAATTTTAAAGACTGTTTACAGACTTGGAACATTTTTAGAAAGCTCTTTTGAAAAATTCCGGGAAATTTGAAACCTCTTTTTAAAAATTCCGGGAAATTTAAAACCTCTTTTAAAAAATTCCGGAAAATTTGAAACCTCTTTAAAATTTTCTTGAAACGTCTAGAATACTTAAAAAAAATATGCAGTTGGAATAAAATCATGAAAGCGTTTTTAAAAACTTACAAAAATTTTCTTAGCACTACTTTTGAAAAATGTAGGGAAATTTTAAAATTCGATTTTGAGACGAAGGGAAAAGAATTACTTTCAATATCACTTTAAACGGTATATTTATCTTGAATTTTCAGTTCGCTCTCCTTTTCCTCGCCGCCTTCATTGCCGTGGCTTCTGCTCAATTCTTGGCTGCCTACCCAAGAGCCGGATACATCGGAGCCCCCGTTCTCGGACGCGCTGCTTACGCTCCACTCGGCTACGGTGGTCTTGGCTACGGTGCTGGCTATGCCGTCCCACGTGCTGGAGTCTACTACGGTTAATTTCTCCATTCAAATCAAACTCAAGTACAGACTCGTAGTGGCTATCTCATCAACAACAATGACATCACTTTATAGCCAGCGTCTCGGATACTGATGCGAATATTACCATCCATCCATGGACTTTACCAAACTTCAATTATTGTAGAAAATGTAGACGTAGAATGTAATGAACCAATCCGGCCCCCACCAACGACTAACCACGACCTCCCCATATGTTTGAAATTATTGAAATTTGTAGTAGATTTTTTTAACAAAGTAGTTTTCAAAATTTGTATTCAAAGGATTGAAGTACTGATTGTATAAAATACCCCTAATTAGATTTATTTTTTGTGATTGGAAGCTAAAAATAAATAAAGTATATATATTTTTACTAATTATTAGAATGATTTTTTTAATTATTTTGGCGCGCTTGATAGTTCAAATTGCAACCTTAACAAAGATCAATTTATATATTATATAGCATATAACGCTTTTATGACGTTCTACTACACCACTCATAGTTATTTCAAAATGTCATAAACGTGTGTTTCCCAATTATCACATTGTTGCCACTTTATTAAATTATAAACTGCGGGCAATTTGTAAAAAGTTCTCATGTCCTATTCATCGATATTGATCTGAAAAAAAAACAAGTATGTACATGCAGCTTTTTGCAAATTTTCATAAATTTATTAATATAAATTTTGAATTTTTACAGCAACAAGGAAATAGAAAATTTTACATTTTGTAGAAACGTGTAAAAATAAAAAACTTTTCGAAATCTTGTAAATGTTTTGTAAAATTTAATGTAAAGATTTTGCGCTTTTAAAAAGACTATGTAAGAAATAGAATTCGTAGTTATACTTTTCAAATGCATCTAAAATAAGGAGCATAGTATACACTAATCGAAAACACCTATATAAATAGATTTAACGCTTTTTAGTGACACCCCAATACAACATTTTGGACATTTTAAAATCTTAAATTTAACATTTTTTACGAATATATCGTTAAAATTATTTCAAGAAACGTCTTTGGAATTCCAGCTTAAATTAAATATGTGACATTTTGATTTAATGTTACTTTAAGCAAACATTTTATAGGATTATTTATTGCAATTATGCATCACTGATTTTCCCCGACGAAACCAAAACGCACCCATCGTACAGTAGGATTCCGGCCTCCGGGAGCTTATAATTGAAGGTGTCGATGTCAGTGATTTGACCTCAAGATCCCATGCATTAAACAAGGGCAGTAATGACTGTTTTTTAATATGAGATGAGACTAATTTAAATACCAACTTTAAAATGCTAACTAATTATTTCCTTATTAGTGTAGACACATCACACATGCTGACATGCTCCATTACTAAGCTATAAATATCAAATGGTGGTGTAGCATGACAGTGATTGAATAATTAAATGATTTGATTGCATTAAATCTGAAAATTCTGAAATATGAACTGTGTAAATAGTTATTTAATATTGGTAAGTACTTTACCATGTTTCAATTTCCTCCTTTGGTATCAAGTTTCCAAGTATGTAATTAGATAGGCTTAACGTAGACTGGGTATGAAGATTTTCCTGAAGGCGCATATTTATTATTATGTAGGTAAGTGAAAAAGAAAAAAATTCTTCAGTTACTAAATATAGTTAGTAATAAAACAAGGGCTAAAGCCCTTGTTTTATGGCAGCCTTAACAGCAAAATTAAGCATTTTGAATTTGCCGCAAAATTTTAGCTTTAATTTACATGTTTTAAATGAAAAGAAGCAATTAAGCCGCACAATGTGTTTTTGGTTATTTTATCTATCTTATTTATAATCAACTTGTGTAATACAATCAAAAGTTCAAAATTCCAATTTTTGAATTTCCCGCCAATAATTAATATGTTGTGTTAAAAGTTAAGATTTCGACCGGTTACTCAATAAAGGAACCCTAAAGTGATATATATTTGGAAAGCTAACAATTAGGCAAAGATAATAAACATGGTGTGGAAGCACGATCGTTATTAGTTTTTAAATGTTTTTTAAATAACATAATTGCAAATTAAAAAAAGTTAACGGATTGTGTCGAGTGATATATCATTGGAAAGCTCTTCAAAAATAAGCAGACACCATTTTTTTTGTTTTTTGATTGTGACCCATACAACATATTTTTCGCGGCAATTAAAAATTAAATGACCGTTATTTTGAAAACGTTTTGTTATAATGGAGGCGCGTTCCGTTATTTGAATTCTACTGGTGATTAGCTTTCCAATGATATATGGCTCGATGAAATTGGTCCAGTATTGAAAGATTTTCAAAATTCCCGTAAATTATGTAGAATGTAGGTAAAAAGGTTTCCGGGTAGTGGGTATGTAATTAATTTATGTTTACTATACAGTGTAAGGGATCATCCACAAATTACATTAGAGATAGAGTCAATGTATCTACTTACTTACTTTGATATTAATGTCATTCAATCCAGTGTTAAAAATAGCCATTATTACGCAATGGTTAAGCTTATGACAGGGGTGTCATTTTGGGTCACAGAAATGGGAAATTTTCGAAGACATCATTTACGGACGATTCCTAGCAGTATTCTGCAATGCAATATACATAGTGCCCTTATGGTAGGCAATGGAAGTATTGGAAAGTGCTATTGACGAATGTAAAACTAAACACTGTTCCTTATGATTACCTGACGTTGGCAAATTAAGCGCGAAAGACAAGATCTACTGAATGTTACAAGACAATAGAAAAGAAATCCGCATCTTTTTTCTTTCATCACCAATGATCAAGAATCAAAATCAAGATCAAAGAACAAAACGGAAGTAAAGGAGGGCTCAGACAACAGGACGGTTTATTTCAGTGCAGCATCTGAATCTTGGATATTAGGTAATTATACTGCTTTGCTAATTTTCAATTTTCTCAACGTTCAGCGTTGAACAAAAATGATTAATTAATTTGTAATAACTTCCTTTGTATTTCGTTTTGGTTCTAGTTTCAGCCAGGTGCATTTGAAATACTTGAGGAAGTTTCGTTTTCATTCTTTAAGTAAACTGTTGTCTGTAATGTTGAGCTATAGCTATTTAGCAATTAAAGATTTATTTGAAGAAAGCACTTGACTTTTTATTTAACAAGTATCAGGCAGGCATTCTTATTCTGGTCCATCTTACTGTCATCTGCAATGACCCATGACCCATTGCCCATGGTAACTTTGTAAATGTCAAACTGTGCCAACTGCTTTTATGATCAGTTAGATAATTAATTTTGAACAAGCATAAGGAACTATCTATCTAATAACTGTACTGTTTTCGGGTTTAACTAAACATATTACATATTGTGTGTTATTATTGTGTATGATATGTATAATTTAAATGTGAAAATGAAGGACAATAAAACCCCAGCATAATAATTATAACAGTAATAATAATTACTATTATCAACTTATGCAGTAATTATTAAATAATGAACGAATGCGCAGTTCTCAAACTTTCAGTGTGCAATATTGATGGCATAATAATGCTAGATTAGAAAGTAGGTTAGTCAAAAATACTTCGATATTATTGTATCGGCATTGTTGATTGTTACAGACCGGCAGGCAGCGGTGACAGCTTAGCAGAAGCAACAAGTGTGAGACACGAACGAAGGGCCAGAAGTCAGAACAGATGCTATTAACCAATATCCAATTCTCCAAACTAAAAAAACTGCACATCTAAAAGCGCAGTACTTATCGATTTAATTCATGTAATTTTAACTACATCGTCTCACTAGTTAGTCATCACTAAATGCTATCAGTTGATGGTTGCCGCCGGTTCTGTGTTCTACAAAATCGGTTGTAAGTTGTAAAGCGTTGTATCTGTATAAATCAACTTATCGTAAGTATCAAATTTTAAGACCCCTGGATACAATAATACTTGGGACATTACCACCGTTGACCGTAAAGCTTTTAATAAAAACCCTCTGCTTGTATTATAAACAGGTCCTCCTGCCTCTTACCGGAGACCCGGCCTCTATTAGAGACCTGGCCTCTATTACCTTCATAGTTAGAAAAGATCTTAACTAGCTTGTAGTTAGGTCGCGCTAACAGTTTTTGAAGGTGAGGAAACATGTTAGTTACGTGAAACACAGCTGTGTGTTAATATACCTACACCAAATAATGTTACAGTTGACCGAAAATCGTGTTAAGAAGTAATACCACCGTATATTATGGATGCTAAATTAGTGTCTTAACTGTAAATGAGTTGTCTCAGTCCAGTGGTTAAAGAGATAGTTCCCAAATAGAAGGATGGGTTCGCGCCTGGGTTTTTGCATTATTTTTTCAATCAGTTATTCATGTAACTACATTCTTAGTTACATATGCAACACAAAAACTAGTTAACTCAGTGAGTCAGTCTAACACATAACAGTGTAAATCCCTAACTAAAATTTGGGTTGACCACTATAACACCTTCTGCTGTCGATGTTGGAGTAACACAAAAATAAGTTTCAAATTAACACCTGTGTGGTTAATTCGCTTCTATTTTTCTAAGCGTGTAGATATCCGGCCTCTATTGGAGACCCAGCTTCTATTTGGAACTTTACGGTACATGAAGTGTGTAAACTTTGAGGAGAAATCTTATTTTAATATTTTAACCTGCTTTTTGATGGCCCGAGAAAATAAGTTAAAGATTTAGTGACACCTCTGATATCGGTGCTAATTTTTTCCAGTTAAAAACTTTATCAATCACAAATGTCCGCCAATCGCAATCACCGTACTGCACCCCAGTCTATTTACATAATAATGAAAACCAACAGTAGGGAAAAGCTTATAATTCAAAAATCACTCAACAATAAATTATGATATATTTAGAGGAAATCATGACTGCTACTTGGTGAAATCTAAATAATAAGTATGCTATTTATTGTTTTTACAGCTTACAGCACAATAGAAGTTGATAGTCTAGATGTCTGGGTGTGAAATGGCACACATGGAAGATTTTGGATATAATGAGCTTTTCCGACGCTGCTGTGGCGTTGACGTTGAAAACCATGTAAACACGGCAGTTCCGGAAGCGAAAGAATTGTCAAGTCAAGAAGATTTTGTTTTACTTGAGGAGGAAGTGCTCACAAATCATCCGGTTAGTCATAGATACGTATTTACGTTACATACTATTAAAATTAGTATAGGCAGAGAAGGCCTAATTGTGACCCCCGGCTGTGGTAACTGATCCAAGCTGATGCGCAAAATGAGTGAATTTTTGTTTGTAAAGTTCGGATTTCCATCTACTGATTTTGCTGCTTTGACATTCAAAAGTTGTGAACTATTACAAAGCTGCTTTTAATATTGTTTCAAAAACAGTAAGCAATTAAAAGTAATCTTACTATTAACTTTTACTATATGTTTTCAAATATCGACTTTTTAAATTGTAGATCATGTGGTCGATTAAAATCAGTGGGTTTCCTCAAAGAAGTGATCATGCAGCTGTGGCTGTTGGACATACAATTTATTCGTTTGGTGGGTATAATGCAACTGGTCCTCAATCCTATTCACGTGATGGCACTTTGGATGTATTAGTTCTGAATGTTAACGAATACGAACCGAAGTGGAAATGTTTATCGGTTGATGATAATGTTTTTATTCCAAATCAAAGATGGGGTCACTCAGCTGTGGCTTACAATGAATTTGTTCTCATCTTCGGTGGATTTGATATAAAGAAAAATCAATATTCAAACTCAACTTATCTGTTCGATACGAATACATTTCAATGGGAAAAAGCCACAGTTAGTGGAAATGTTCCGAAACCTCGTGCAGATCATACTGCTGTTGTAGTTGCAAATGAGATGATAATTTTTGGGGGATTAGGCGCGACGAATGATTTATATTCTTTGAATCTTAACCCTTTTCATTGGTCAACGATTGAAACCAAGGTTAGTCAAACTATTATTTTGGCTTATTTTGTGCATCAAATAAACTAATTTAAGATGCATTTTTGTAGTTTTCGTATTTTAACTTTTTCCTCAGGGTATTCTACCATCGCGTCGTTATTCTCATTCTGCGACTGTTTACAAAGATAATTTCGTTTTTATTTTTGGTGGATTGGATGATAAGGGTCAGATCTGTAATGATCTTTTTTATTTGGACGTAAATTCGAAAGAATGGATTCATCCTAAAGCAAGTGGAGCACTTCCACAAATTCGACGGGGTCATTCTGCATGTATGAACAAACCAAGCTTTTAAGCACGCTTATTTTACTTTGTAGTTTTGTAATAAAGGTGTTCATTGAAAATTCAAATTGGTCAAATGTTGAATTTCAATAATTTGCTTTTGACTAGGGATGGCCCATTCAAAACTCCCAGGGAGTTTGGGAGCTTTGGGAGGGAGGGAACATTGGGAGTTTTGGGAGTTTTGACAAGCGGGAGTTTTGGGAGCGCTCCCTCTGAAAACTCCCTAGGGATTTCTCTAAACGCCGGGAGTTTTCATGCTGGGAGTTTTGGGAGTTTTGGGAGTTTTAAAGGTGCAAAACTCCCCAAAACACGGCATCTGTGAATTTCATGCCGAACCTTTACAGCAAGAGTCACTTCATAGTGATTTACATTGCAATAACCAGCAGACAAAAAAGCGTATTGCAAGTTCATAAATTTTGTTTATAAAAAATGTGTTGATGATTGTTATTAATTTATATGTACGCTCCCAAAACTCCCAAAACTCCCAAGGGAGTTTTGGGAGTTTAAGGGAGTTTTGAAACTAGGGAGTTTTAGAGGGATTTTTGGGAGTTTTAGGCTCCCTAGGGAGCCTTCAATACTCCGGGCGTGAAACGCAGGGAGTTTTGAATTGGCCATCCCTACTTTTGACTACGTTTTTCTTCTGTAGTTGTTCAAAATGGACTCATCTTCGTTTTGGGAGGAATCAGTAATCAAAATTCTTGTTTAAATGACATATTCTCCTATAATCCAGGTGGGTAAATTAGTGTTAAATTGCAGTATATTTTATTGTATATCGTATATTAGAATGATCCGTTTCTTTCATTGTGCTAACCGAGGTTCTCCTACGTTAGACACTTAGCCCCTGCGTTTTAATAAAATACATACGGTATTTTCCTAGTTAAGTTTCCATTACGTATTTTTAGCACACAAAGTTTCGTTAAAGAAAAAACAAAATGAAATATGCTATGCTGAGTAGTTGAGAAATGAAGTGCTTTAGAATAAATTGCAAATATTTGCTATAAAATCGGCGAAACGATAATTTTTTTTCATGCCTTGTTATATCAGCTGGTAGGAATATCACGTGTTTCGAAAATAATATTTAAAACTTGTCTTTTTTTAAACAGAAACTTGTAAATGGAAAGTCGAACCAATTGGACAGTTTGGGTCATTGTCTCCTCGCGCTTATTTTGGCTGCATTGCGTTAGACGACAATGTTTTTCTTTTTGGAGGATGGAATGTTATTAAAAGAGTTTAATATAACAATTTTGTTGTTCTATATAAGTATGTCTTGAAATAAGTAAGATTTGATGTCCTTTTAGTTGTACAGCTTTGTCAAATTGGGACCTAAGCAATATTTTGTAATGTTTTTTTCGTTGTGTTTTAACTTTGATTTTGGCATTTTTGATTGTCTTTATAAATGTTCCAATTCTAATTCTTGAGGTTTCGTGCATGAATTTTTTCTGTTGCTTTCTTAACTGTTTTGCAAAAATGTAAATTTCCTTATTTTAAATAATTCAGTGCTATATGCATTAATAGTAAGTTTTTGTCTCTAAAATATTGTTTGAAGTTTTTAAGAAATTAAATTCAAAATGTGTTTCGTTAATAATTACCTTGATTGATCAATTACGTAATGCACCCAGCCTTTTTATAGGCAAAATCCCAGTAGTTATGTTAATTCCAAAAATTCAAAAAGTAAAAAAGCTTAAAATCTGAAGTTATATTAGAAAGTGAGCTATTTAACAGTGTATCTTTGATAATACTAACATTTAGAATAAATACCCCCAGTATCTTTATCAGTAGCTTGACATTGTCTCAATTTGTTGACATTGTTTTGTAGTGAATAATAAATTAAAATAGTATTTATTAATGCCCCGCCATAGATTTAAATATAATTTCATCAAACAACAGAATTGACTTGACTCGGCCAGTGCTTAACATGGCACTGATATGATCTACAATCTATGTACATACAGTTCATATGAGTTACTAGTTGCGTACAGCGATAAAATATTTGCCATTACGTTAGGGATCGTCCATAAATGATGTGACGGGTAGGGTCAATGTGTCTACTTGGATATTGATGACATCCAATGTTAAAGATAGCCATTACACTAAATACACATAAAATTGACCATTCAATAAAACATATGTTTTAGTATGTAGCGACTTTTAAATACACTCTTAGAAAAATATAAGCGAGGTTACCACAAAGTTGTTAATTTCAAACAAATTTTGCTGTCACTTTGGGAACAAGGACTTCCTCTTTAACTACTTAATTAAGATACATTGAATATTACATTACTAATTTAGAATACATATATAACGGTACACAAATTACAAATGCTTTAACAGAGTTTCTGTATATTTTACTGGTTTAGCTGTTGGGTATATTGAGGCACATGGTGATGGTACATTTATACCTAACTGAATTCCCAACTCTCCAAAATTTCAAAATTTACAGACAATCATATGTCAAATTTACCATCCCAACCTGTTAACGTCGCCTAACAAGGCGTTTTGCAGTTAAGTCCTTTTCTAAGCGTGTACTACTGAGAATGGTAGGCGCAATTTACTTGCGGAAAACTGAATGCGTATTTTCCCTATTGCTGTGGCTTAATGCAATACAAGTCAACAGCTTGTAATGAGGCAATAAAATACCAGAGGCCGACGAGGCCATAATCACAAAGACTGTATTTATCAATTCTTATATTGAAGGTTCAAAGTCATATATATGCGACTTTGTAACTCGATTTGAGTCATACGGAAGATTTTGCTGGTCCCATTGATAGAAAGAAGTATAATGACAGGATTGAATCATGAGTTCATGGTCCACATTTAGAATTCATTCATTACTAAAACTTTGACTTTTTTTGCAAGTTGCAGTTTATTGTAGAATCTCCAGAGTTAACTGTGCAATATTCCTTCGGCCCAAAATTAAATATTGAAAATTTGAAGGTAATTATTGTTAGTAGTTGTGATTGCCTAGGTACGCAGATTGTTAGTTTTTAGTGCTACATATTAATTTTTTCATCATGGCCGAAGACAGTAAGCAAGTCCTTTGTTGTGGAGTCCGAACTTGGGCCCTTGTTATTGGATGGATACAAAGCGTAAATTCCCTTTATATTACTAATAAATTCCGTTTAATACAGAGCTGTACTTACAAGTTACACACCTAAAATTTTCGTATGAGATTATGTGATTAAATATAAAAATTTCTTAATTTTGTGATCTCCCATTCAGATACTGTTTGCCATACCTCTTGGATTCTCTATTGGCATGATGTTTCTATTTGCATATGTCATACTGAACCCGAACCCACCACCTCACGGTAAATCAAACGCCTAAATCTTACGTATTTTAATTTTAATATTTTTGCTTTAAAAATACTTTATAAAAAATTTTGGATTCCAATTTGTGTATATAACTTTGTAATCTTATTGGTATGTTTTTCGTAATTGTATTTTTTTTTCAAAAGAAGAAGTAGAGCCAGCCCATTTGAAAACTGCTATCGTTGTGACAGCTGTTTCTATCGTAATATTCTTTGTAGGCTTTATGGCAGGGATTTTTTTAATTGTTGGAGTAAAAAAGGTAAGCAAAACTTAAGAAAATTTGTACTGCTTCAAATTAAAAGTTTATTACATAAGTATTTTCATGTATTTTCTTGCATTTAAAAAATGTAATAAAAATAAAAACTTTATTTTTTGTTTTTTGGTCGTTTGTTTGTAGTAAATATTATTGTTGTAATAAATATTTTTGTCTCGTATGTTTTACAGAGAAGTCCTGGAAAGTTGAAGATTTGGATCATTGTTGAAATTACTATTATTATTTTATCTGTAATTAACTATGGACTAGAATTTTCTTTTGAAGTCAGTGCTACTCCCATAATTGAATTGTTTCTTATAGTTTCAATCTGCAGTTTTTTTATTTACGTCGTTAGTATGTATAGACGAGAAATTCTGGATGCTGGCGGGGCAGGGGAAGTTAGCTATAGTTTTGTACTTACAGAAAATTAAAAAGGTATTTTATTTTGTTTATTTTGTCGTTGTTCAAATATTTCAAATACATTTTATTCAGTAGTTATTTTTATATATGAATTATTAAACTTACATGACCTTGTTTATAACCAACAGCAAGCTTGCAGATAAGATGTTTATTCAAAAGGGCAAAGGTACTATAGGTACATATTACTACGTATATTGCCGTAATGTAAGAAATTGAAGTATAATAAATTTTAGCTATGTAGACATGTAGGGGATCGTTCATAAATGATGTCATCCGTAGAGTGAGTGAGTCTAGTTGGGTACTGATGACATGCCATATTAAAGATAGCTGTTTAAAAGTAATGCTCCAGTGACCACATTAGGAGATTGGTATGTCAAAAAAGAGAGAGTATTTTGGCGACTTGTCTTTTACAATCCCATCGTTTAAAATAAAATAGACATATTATAAAGTTATTACCTACGTACGAATCACTCTGTCAACCAAAACTTATTCTGCTCATATTCCTGTTAAAACATGTGAGTTTACCTTAACCTATGAAAGTGTTTATTAAATAGATATTAACTTAAATGGAATCAGGCTCAATTCAAAAATATACTTTGGTTGGGCTATACATCAAAATATTGTCTAGAAAATACCTAAAGTTGCTCTTGCGGAAATGACTAAAAGCCATGCGATCAGATTGTGTTCCTAATAAAAATAATTCTGTAGGAAACCATCATTTTATTTAAAACTAAATATGACTAAAACACAACGAAGAAAGTTTTTATTCTCCTATAGCCAATTGTCTAATGATTTTTCATAATACTTTTATGCCGAAATCTGATTATAGGTTCTGTCATGGGAATATTTTCTTATTGTAATCCACGTAGTGCTTAGAATGTTAGTAGCATGTAATAGATTTCTGTTATAATATCGGAGAGCGCTTTATCTGACTACAGAGGCCTATACATAACCGATTTCCAGAACTAATCATGCTAATGAAAATTCAAGGAAATATACCACGACAGTCAAAGTTTTTAAACAGCCCGCTTCCGATTTCAACTAGGAAATTCTTTGTGTTACTCTCTCCAGTATTTTTGTCTGTATGAAAATGGCCTTAAAATTTCAACCAGATTTACTAGTGTGTATGAAAAGAATTCTACAAACTCTCTGTGTGCTTTCAGAAGAAACTTCTAACATCAAAAATCGAGGGAATATTGTTTTAACAGATGCAATAGTGAGTTGCATTGCAAAAGGTTTTGAATTCGGTGAAATATTTGCATGTCATTCATTTGAATGGGATCGACGGACAAATCGTCCAAAATTATTAGTTTGTAGCAAACGCCGTAGGTATTTTTGGTATTTTAACATTAGTCTATGTATCTCCGTTTATGCTTTCTTTCTTGTGGAATTTCTCCGATTTCGATACATTGTTAAAGATGCAACAAGTTTTGAAAAAGTGGTTACAACGTTATTAGTATTTATAGCTGCGATTTTGCCTTGTAACCAAATTGCAATCTTGTGGAAAGGAAACCCAATTCCTGGATTTGTCACATCAGCTTTAAATATGTTTGACTGTTTTGAGCGTAAGTTACGAGAACAAGAGTTATGCTAACTACTGTAAGATGCATGTTTGTTATAGTTATTACAGTTATTGTGTGTTCAATATTTATGACACACTTGAATATTTTAATATGTAGTGTTATTGATTTACATTATTTGTATACTTGTAGGTCAATATATTTTTCGTCAATCAGAATCTCCGAAAATTTTAAAATTCTCATTTCGATTTTTTCTTTGGGTCTTCTACGGCTTTTGGGCAATTTTCATAACGTTGATTTTCTACTTCTGTATAAACCCTGGCTCACCTGGTCTTCCTGTGTCTGCTATTCAGGAGCCAAGCGTATATGTGTATTCATTGACTAATAATAATGGGAGTGGTGTGCTTAATAAGAAGCATATTAAGTATAGTCCAATTTGGGTCATTTTGTCACTATTACTCGTGGCCTACTATACACTTAATTGGATAGCAACATATTTCCTAATATTATTTACAGATATTCCAATAATTTTCATGAGTATTGCGATTCTAGCTGAACTCAGGTATGTATCAATTTAATTGTATTTCGATTCATTGTTTTAAATTTTCAAAAGTTAAATACTTTTGACTTTTATCAACAGTTCAAAAAGCAACAAGATCTCAAGGGAAGTTTTGAGGAAATGGGATTCTAAGAGACACGTTTATCTTCAAATAAATTTAATCTGGAAACAAGCCGAAGATATTTATGGAGTGATTGGATCGTATAACAAGTCATTGGTTGGATCCATCTTTGTATTCGCAGCATACATAGCGATTAAACTGAGGGGCATTCCAGCCTGGGCATCATCACTTGTTGCTATGCAATCTAGTATATAGGTTTATTTGTTGTTTTTTATTCTATTGCGATGTTCTATTCACAAACTTTGGATCTCCTTGAGGAGTGGAAGCGTGACGCGACGACGAATACGATGTCTGAAAGAAAAAGAGGAAGAAAACTAAAAACATTGCAGCTCAAATCAATTCACCCAATAAAAGTTCATCTCTTTGGCAACAGCTACTATGTAGATAAGGCTATGGTGGCAACAATGAATATAGCCATGTTAGAGTCCCTTGTTAACACGCTTATGCTCTATCCATAATTCCAATTAGTCTGCTGGCGCTGCGGACTAGTATTACAGTGTGAGTCAATCGGTCCCTCTTGCCAGTCAAACAAGTAATGACCGGCGATCCCTTTTGTGTAGAAAAACCACCTCAAGTGAACTGCACCTCTAATTCACATTGAAGTTGTTGGGGCACACTAATTTTTAGAAGTCGCAATAGTAATTGCGCCTAAGTAATTTGTATACCCTACTAGTTAGTGCACTGAAGTAGTTAGTGCACTAAAATAGTTGAAGCACCCAAGAAGTTGGTGCATCCAAGTAGTCGGTACACCTAGATAGTTTATGCACTTAGGTAATGTGTGCACTAAGGTAGTTAGTGCATTTAGGCTTAACTAGTTGGTATACTAAATCAATTGCGGAATTTATTAGCTGCACCATTAGTGCACTATATTAAGTGATCCACTCAAGTAATTTGTGCGCATGCATAACTAATTGCTGCCCCAAGCTAATTGGGTCCTAAACTATTTCGTGCACCAATTGAGTCAAGTATTTTGTGCACAAAACCTATAAGTGCTATCCGGTAAATTGTAGTTAGTGCTTTGAATCAGTTACGGCACCAAATAGCTAGTGCATCTAACTAATTGCTGCACTTCAAAAAGTGATGCAAAGTAGTTGGTGCTTTCATGCATTTAAGGCGATAATGTTGTTTGTGATACTATGTTTATCATACTATGTTGCAGAAACAGGAATTACGCCAATAATTACAAGTGGCAGGTGCGATGTGTGGTGCTCATTCATACATTTTGGTTTTTGCATTTTAGCAATATTTTTGTAAGATAGTACTGAGCTTAAAGAGGCAGACTGGTCAGTTCTAAAACTTTTGGGTCAATACTCCATTACAAATACGAATGATTTAAATGACGGATCCAAAAGCTCATTGCTTAAACCCTCATACTCATGAGCCTTGAGAAAAAAAATAGGTCCTGATCATATGTCTTGTGATTTTTTGATTTTACAGACTGGGCTCCAGTCGTGAGCAAAAATAGGCCGGTAACCTAGTAAATGTCTTACACTAGTATTAGTTTGCAATGTATACACTAATATTATAACCCATGTTAAACCAAAATAGATCAAAACCCATTAGTTAAAGTTCTATTTAACTTTGCTAAAGTGATTTCCAGATTTTGTAAAATTCAGAAATTCTAAATTTTTGAATCATATAAATCGTGAATATTGATAAATATAATATTCTAAATGATCATGGGGCTTGGAAAGTTACCTACAGTTTTGTACTAGCAGGAAATTAAAATGAGTTTCGTTATTTTTGTTTTTATTACTAAAATCTTAAACTTCATTTTATCCAATCACTTTTACGTGCATTAGTTTAGTAAACTGCCATATATGTATATTGCCCTGTTTACAATATTAACTTATTATATACTATCGCTATTTACTAACCAAAACTAACACGCAACAGATGAGGGATGGTCCATAAATGATGTCATGGTTGACATCATTTTTCCGATAAACGCAACTAATATAGTAATAGGATTACTACTTTTTTAGCATTGCCTTTTAAATGAAAAGGTTTTTATGACTCGATCACCCTCGGAGGTGATGACATTATTTATGGACGATCCCTAAGATGCTCAGCTGAAAGGTCTTAAGTCATTTTTAGATGCTGAGCAAGCATCTAATGAAATGGTCATGTCCGTCTGTCCGTCTGTCCGTCCGTCTGTTGGCCCCACGCTACAGGTCCAACCGTTTACACTATTGTCTTATAACTGTTTTAAAACAATCACAAAAGCGAGCCGGCAGGTCTGTATTGTTTTTTCACTGTAATCGAACTTACCATTGCTTAGAAATTAAATGTTGAACTGACAAAGGTCAAGAAATTTAGAAGTAAGCACCATAAAAACGGGAGTAGCGATAAACATAGCTGAGCGCAAGACATATGCCCAGCTATGAAACGAAATACATAGCACCATTTCCAGCCAGGTTCACGTAAAAATTTCTTTTAAACACCCCCACCCAGCTGCTATTGCATTCACATTTGGTAAGCAGCCCAGGGGTGACGCGCAAATGACGTTTTTCTAGACACCCCCACCCAGCTGTTATCGCATAAACATTAGGTAAGCAGGATAGGGGTGACGCGCAAATGACGTCACGTGAGAGTTTCTTCTAGACACCCCCCCCCCAGCTGCTATCGCATTTACATTAGGTAAGCAGGTTAGGGGTGACGCACAAATGACGTCAGGCAAAAATTTCTTTTAAACACCCCTACCCAGCTGCTATTGCATTCACATTTGATAAGCAGGCTAGGGGTGACGCGCAAATGACGTCACGTAAAAATTTCTTCTAGACACCCCCACCCAGCTGCTATCGCATTTACATCAGGTAAGCAGGTTAGGGGTGACGCGCAAATGACGTCAGGCAAAAATTTCTTTTAAACACCCCTACCCAGCTGCTATTACATTCACATTTGGTAAGCAGGCTAGGAATGACGCGCAAATGATATCACATAAAAGTTTCTTCTAGACACCCCCACCCATCTGTTATCGCATTACCATTAGGTAAGCAGGCTGGAGGTGACGCGCAAATGACGTCACGTGAAAATTTATGTTAGACAGCCCCACGCAGCTGCTATCGCATTAACATTAGGTAAGCAGGTTAGGAGTGACGCGCAAATGACTTAACGTGAAAATTTCTTCTAGACACCCCAACCCAGCTGTTATCGCATTCACATTAGGTAATCAGGCTAGGGGTGACGCGCAAATGACGTCACGTGAAAATTTATGTTAGACAGTCCCACCCAGCTGCTATCGCATTAACATTAGGTGAGCAGGCTAGGGGTGACGCGCAAAGGACGTCACGTAAAAATTTCTTTGAGACACCCCCACCCAGATGGAATCGCATTCCTATTAGGTAAGCAGGTTGAGGGTGACGCGCAAATGATGTCACGTGAAAATTTCTTCTACATGTCACGGACTTTTCCATATGTGTTATACATGTTCAGAGATCGTCCCTAATAACGTCCTTTAAATACTATAGTTTCTAGTATCCCAAGTCTCAACGTTAAATTTGTTTTCATCCTTTTTTAACTACATGTCACGTACTTACCTATAAGCGTAACAGATATTCAGGGATTGTCTATAATGACGTTATTTGTGATTGGTCCATTTTTTTAAAAAAAATTCAGCTATAATAAATTACATGCTAAGAACATTGGTATATGTCTTATTGATTGTAGAGGAGCTTCCATAAATCTTATATCATCTGTTAGCGTAATATAAATTATCTTGTGCCTTTGTTGTAGCTCAGCATCTACTTCGGGCCCGCCCCCGGTCGACAAATCCGGCGCAAAGCGCCGGATTTTTATATTTGTGTAATACAAGAAATTGACGCATAATAAATTATAGATTGAACGTATAATAAAGATTGCTTTGTACTCAAAACTAGACCGAAAGTTGAATGTCAGACTCAACTGACGCCAACCAAAACAGTTGGCCGCTGCACCCTTTTCTTGTGTATGTTATCTACTAAAGCTAAAAAGATGGAATAAGGAATCTTCAAATCCAAATTAATCGCAAACTATGACGCTAGTTTAAATTTTATAGCAAATTGCAATATTTTATTTTGCATGCATTTTAGTAGTGTCTAATTTGTCTAGTAAGTACGTAATAATACATATTTGTCTGTCCAACTATTTATATTGCTTCAGTTTTTATTGAAATAGAAATAGACAGCCACGTGAGCTATTAGCAAAATACTTTTCAAATTTATAGTCAAAAATTATTTACAAACTTTTAAAGCTTTCTACGTAAAAAAATAGTAATGTCAAGTCAACTTGTGTTATGCTGTGGAGCCAAAACTTGGGCACTTGTCATCGGTTGGATCCAAACGGTATGGAATTATTTCGTAATATTGTATTGTCTATAAGTAATAATTTAAAATGAAATATATTCGTAACTAATTTTCAACGTTTATTAGGTGGATAATTTCACTAATTTTCGTGCAGTTTAAAGAGGTAAAAATCAAACAAAAATTTCCACTTTTTTATTTTGATCGTATTTTCAGATATCCTCGCTATTTTTTGCAGGGGTGGCATCTCTCATTTTAAGAAAGAATTTAGCTCGTAAGATTAACTCGGACCGTGACCGTCACATCTATCCCGACTACTTGGACGGAAGTGAGGAGTACCATGATATTTACGGTGGCGAAAATGACACTGGAGATCAGCAGGAGGACTCGGAATTCCAGTTTAAAAAATTCATCAAAACTTACGCAGTCATTATTCTTGTCGCTACTATTGTCACGTGTCTCGTGTACCTTGTGGCTGGAGTTATGCTTATTCAAAGTGTAAAGCAGGTGAGTGTTGACTACCGCAGGTGGAAAATTGATTTATAAAACAGTTAAACTTCCCTATGCAAAAATATCTAAGTATGTCATTATCATGTTAATTTTTTTCCAGGCAAATGCAAGAAAGCTGAAAATTTGGATGATGCATCAATGCTGTTTATTTACTGTCCCAATTATTGTAATTATTTTAGGATTTATGAAAGCAGATTTTGAAATTGTATTTTTTGGCGGTCTTTTAATTTTAGTGAATAGTTTTTGTATATGGGTGGTTGGCGTTCATAGGAAGGAAGTCCTGGGGGCGGGGGAAGGGCGGGTGAAATATGTGAGCAGGATTTAAAAAACACAATGTTTTATATATTTTTAAAATTTAAGTGGTCCCGCTCATCTCACGCCTATGCGGCTCCGCTTCTTGTAACTATAAATTCAAATTAAAGTTTCGATGCTTTATAGTAGATCTTACTATGCGTGTTAATAATACTATTTAATCTAGATTAAATTAAAATAAAAAAATTACAAACTTGATTAGAAATTGAATTAGACTTTCCATACCTATGCATTTGGATCAGGTGTGCATGATGGGGTTTGGGAACATTGGGGAGTGGTAGTGGGGCACTCAGGTGGATTCATGTTACAGACATACCCCCCACGGCATTTGACTGTTGCGCATGTTAGTCCTTAATTGGTATTTGTAAATCAAAAATTATAAGTTTACATGACATATGAGCATATTATGACATTAAAAATATTCGAGCAATAAATATTCTGTAACATTTATTTGTTTAAAAAAAAATAAATTACAAAATGTAAGATTGCAAAATAAGCTTGAAAAAAGGTACCTTCTGAATTCGCCCCCGAAATAAAAAGTGAGGAAGACAGGAGAAGAATATTCAAAAAAACTTGTATCTTGAAGTTCATTTTGATTTTTTGGATCGTCGGGACTTGCTTGAACACGTCGTTAAGTTGGGTTGTCGTTGTCAGTAGTTTTAACAGTTTTACGAATACTTTACGAAATTTTGGCTTGGTCAGCAGTGTAGCTTTGAATGGTACTGAAGGTATTTGGGTCTGGTTTATATACCTGCACTGAGAACCACGTACGTCTAATCAAAAGTATAAGTTGTCATTCATCACTACAAAAATAAACTGACAGGAAGTTCCGTATTTTAAACTGAGCTGCGATTCTGTTTTATATGGCATCCTTTTACAATGGCATTGAACTGAAAAGAATTCTGACAAATGTCAAAAGCGTGACGACAGCTTGAAGTCGGTATTTTAATTTAATACAAAGCCATTGAAATTGAACACATTCAATTGCTGATCGCATTTGTCCAAAACTTAAAACTGGAATTCATAACAATGCAATGGCTTAGAATTGCGCTATGGATTTATTTAGAATATTTTCCTTGCACTATGTTATGAAATATATTATGCAAATGAATATGAAGCTTTTTAGTATTGATATTGTATAATTTTGTATATTGTATCTTCTCATACATTGTAAATAAACTGGCAATTTTCCTGCTCGAATTGAAATTTTGTACATTTGTGTGATGAGAAAAGAGATTTCAAATAAATTCTTATTATCCTTGTTGGAGGTATATTGAATTTAAGCTTGTGTTTTCCTTTACCAGGCGTAGTATAAACTCGATGTTCTACGTCTACACACAACTTTAAAATTTTGGAGCTCAAGAAGTTCATCCCGAATTCTTTTTTCATTTAATTTTATTTTCTCAACTCACGACTCAACTTACGACTCAACCTTTGTGTGGCAAGATGTATTAGTAACCAAAAATACTAAAATTTGACACTGCGTGGTAAATAAAATTTAAAAAAAATGAGCTAAACTTGATTTGCAGAAAAATATTAAAAGGTCATGCCAAAAAGTATATACCTTTTGTATTATGTATATGCAATTATACATTAATTGGCAATAATGAGTGTAAAATCGAAGAATAAAATATACCGTAAAGCTTATAATAGAAGCCGGGTCTCCAATAAAATAAAAGTATACCTTTCTATCAATAATTGCACTTAATTCTATGAATTATGGATAAAATTCGCAATAATTTCTATTTTAGCATAATAAAAACGATTTAATTTTCAGTATTACTGAAAATTTGCTACGCGCATGGTAGGTCTTTGTTGTTAGGTTTTTGTGGTTCAAAAAATAAAATTTTTAATAGAAGCCGGGTCTCTAATAAAGGCCGGGTCTCCAATACAAGCCAGGGGTCGGAGGACCTGTTTTTAATAGAAGCCGGGGGCTTCTATTAGAAGCTTAATGGTACATTTTATATTTTAAAACATGTAAAAAAACATTTTGTACTTTTTAAAACATGTAAATAGAACATTTTGCACTATTTTTAAACATGTAAATAGAACATTTTGCACTATTTTAAAACATGTAACTAGAACATTTTGCACTATTTTTAAACATGTAAATAGAACATTTTGCACTATTTTTAAACATGTAAATAGAACATTTTGCACTATTGTTAAACATGTAAGCAGAATATTTTTGCAATATTTTAAAACATGTAAATAGAAAATTTTGCACTTTCTGAAAACATGTAAATAGAGTGTTTTGCACTTTCTGAAAACATGTAAATAGAGTGTTTTGCACTTTTTAAAACACGAAAATAGAAAATTTTTCAATTTTTTAAAAACATATGTCAGTGAAATATTGTAAACGTTTCGGAAACATGTATGTAAACACATTTTTTTACTTTTCAAAAAGCTAGTCAATAAAAAGTTTTGGACTTTCAAAGAAGCTTGTAAATTGCCATATTTTGCAAATCTATCTTATGCAGTTGTTATTTTGACGGAGCGTATTTATTATGTATAAACTATTTTAAAGTATCAAAAAAAAATGAAATGAAATATTCATACGTTTAAATTGTTGCTCAAAAATTGACTCGTTTTTCCCAAATATTTGGTATTAAATTGTAATAAGCTAAAAACAAAATCTCAGTAAAAACAAATAAAATATATTATTATTTAATTAATAAATACTACACAGATTTTTAAATGCTTTAATGTGAACATACTACGTACAGTATGTGAGTTGGATCTAAAACTAAAAAAAAGTAATAAATCCAGCTCTTATTAAACAATTTGAAATGTTCCTAAATTTTTCTTAAATAATTTAAAACTGATTTAATTACAATTAAAATATGTTCAATAAATTTTGTTTAAAAGCCACTTGTGATATTTAATGTAAGTACATGTAATATTAATATTTTAGATAATCCAATGACATGTAATATAAAGGCCATTGCCTTTTTTAATCAACCATAATATATTATGAAATTGACCAGCCTTAATTGCTACATAACTTGTAAAATATTTAATTATTTCATTAAATATGTTTAGGAACAAAATACGTAAATCTAATGTTTTCTCCGTCTCCGTGTCAGCATAATTATTGTGTATGTAGTCTGCACACGATTCATGGATTAGGGAATTGCTGAAAGATTCTGTTCGCAATTATTAGAAAAAGTTCATCCCCGTCAAAATTCATTGGCTACGCAGCTCCTTTTTCCACAGCAAAATTTAAATTGATTGTGGTGTTATTTATTTCAAAGTTCTTAAAATAAGATTATGCAGCTCGTAATAATATTGTTAATTCTAATTAAAAGAAAATATAGAATTTTGTTATACATTTTAATTTGCATATCGTGTGTGAAGAACCAAAATGACCGAAATCCAATTTTATCTCCAATCAAAATGAACTATGTCATAAAAACACAATGAGAAATATGCGCTAAATGTTAATTAAGACTTTTTTAAAAATGTGAAAAATGTTCTATTTACACGTTTTCAAAATTTTTTAAATGTTCTATTTACATGTTTTTGAAAAGTCTAAAATGTTCTATTTACATGTTTTTGAAACGTCTAAAATGTTCTATTTACATGTTTTTGAAAAGTCTAAAATGTTCTATTTACATGTTTTTGAAAAGTCTAAAATGTTCTATTTACATGTTTTTGAAAAGTCTAAAATGTTCTATTTACATGTTTTTGAAAAGTCTAAAATGTTCTATTTACATGTTTTTGGAAAGTGTAAAATGTTCTGTTTACATGTTTTTGGAAAGTGTAAAATGTTCTATTTACATGTTTTTGAAAAGTCTAAAATGTTCTATTTACACGTTTTCAAAATTTTTTAAATGTTCTATTTACATGTTTTTGAAAAGTCTAAAATGTTCTATTTACATGTTTTCGAAAAGGTAAAATGTTGTATTTACATCTTTTTGAAAAGGTAAAATGTTATATTTACATGTTTTTGAAAAGTCTAAAATGTTATATTTACATGTTTTTGAAAAGTCTAAAATGTTCTATTTACATGTTTTTGAAAAGTCAAAAATGTTCTATTTACATGTTTTTGAAAAGTCTAAAATATTCTACTTACACCTTTTTGAAAAGTCTAAAATATTCTATTAAAATGCTTTGATGACATATTTCAATATTTTTGTAGATAGTTGATATTGCTTTTAGCTACAAATGGATATGGATCATTTTGGTTCTTCACAGACTATATGCAATTAGGTACCCGGATTTGGAACTGGTGTACACATTGGCACTGGGTAGCATGGAGCTTTTTTACACTGAACTTCCTGCATTTGACAGATTGTGCCTGGAGCGCATGTAGTTGTGTCACATGATGGTACTTAATATTTATTTTAAATTAAAAAAAACAAATGATAAAATTATTTAAATATGTTATTTAAAACATTTTAGCATTATTTACGATGTGATAAAATATCTTTGTTTTATTTTAAAAGAAAACATTGATTGTTTTAATATAAGACTGTACATATTGAGTTTAAAAATACCTAAAATAGTTACCTGTTAAAGTCTGGCCACGTGTCCCCAGACTCAACAGTGAAGTAGACAGCAGGAGAATATTGAGCAAAAGTTGCATCTTGAAGTTGGTTGTCAGTTTGTCAGTTTGTGTCTTTTATAGCTTCGTAATTTTTTTCTTGAATAGCTTCACCTGCCTATACTGGAATTCAAAGTTGTGAATTCGACGAACGGCAATGGAATGGTTAGTTGTGTCTCGGTTGCATTTAAATACCTGCAGTGAAAGCAACGTACGTACAATCAAATCTACAGGTTTTCATTTGTTACAGGAATAAACTTACAGGATGTTTGGTATAATGAACTGAACTGGCAACGAGCTTCCATCTCACATGGCATTCACAATGACATATTTACCATACATAAATGTGTGACTTTGTAATACGTGATTTAAATATGTAATTTAATTCAAAGCTGTTGAATTGTCACCGCAGACAGACTGCACATTGCACCTGTGTAAAATCTGAACCTGAAATTATACTAAAAGAGTTCAAAGTTGCAATATCTGTTTACATTAGCACACTTTCCTTGCACCTTGTCAGTCTAATAAATGCGGCTGCAATGTACATGGTTGTGTGTTATATAAACATTGAAAATTGCTTCCTTTATATGTTTTGGAAATGAGCAACATTTTCTATTTGTACATGTTTGCAAAAAGTGCAGAATGTGTTATTTTGTTATTTTTGTATATTTTAAGAATGTGGAAAATATTCTGTCAGGATGTTTTTGAATTGTGCAAATTGTTCTAACTGCATAATTATATGTTTGTAAAAACTGTGTGATATTTTATTTATACTTGTGTTTTTGAAATGTAAATATAACTTACTTCAAACGTGTATACATACTCTTGAAATGTCCAAAATAAACCATTTATGTGTTGAAATATCGTCAATCGTCAGTGAATAAACAAAATGACCCATATCCATTTGTAGCTAAAAACAATATCAACTATATCTACAAAAATATTGAAACTGTCTTAAAAGCATTTATTTAAATTGAATATTTTGCACTTCTCAAAAACATGTAAATAGAACATTTTACACTTTTCAAAAACATTTAAATAGAACATTTTCCACTTTTCTCAAAACATGTAAATAGAACATTTTACACTTTTCAGAAACATGTAAATAGAATATTTTGTACTTTTCAAAAACATATAAATAGAACATTTTACGCTTTTTAAAAACATGTAAATAGAAAATTTTGCACTTTTTAAAAACTCCTAATTAACATTTTATGTACGTTTCTCATTTTGCTTTTTTGACATAGCTTATTTTGATTCTAGCTAAAATTGGATATGGGTCATTTTGGTTCTTTACTGACGATATATGGTTTCAAGATTAGAATATTTTGATTATTCTCTAGATATAGTGCATATTATAATGATTTTTATTAAATTCCATTAAAAAAGTTTCAATACCCATTGAGATAAATTACAAATAGCATTTAATTCAAATATAAGTGGAAATACTAGTAATGACTTTAACGTTTTATCTGTCGATAGGATGATTACGTCTGTACACAAAGCATTGATTTGTTGAAAGAAATTTATGGTCAATAAATAGAATTTGCGATCCCCATATTTCTTTTCATATATCGAGCCATGCCTATGCAGCAGCCATGCTTCCAGTATCTAAAAACGTTTTGTTAAAATTCAAAAATTGTATGTTATCCATAGTTCTTATCATTCAAAAGTAGTGTTTATAACATTATATGTTTTTAATTTAAAAAACATTCATAAACTTGAAATAGAATTTTAGCTTGCATATAAATTACCTAGACTTGAAATTGGAGCACATCCCACCGACTCAGGACATGGAGCAGCGAAGCACTGAACTTGCGTTACTTGACAGGAATACCCAGCAGAACATTTAACTGTGTCGCATGGTCCTTGATTTTTATTGACAATAAATAAACAATTATTAGAAAAATTAGCTGATTAATTTTTGAATTTTAAATTTCATAATTATACTAACAGTCATAATCTATGTTTAACAAATTTATGTTACGTATACTGAGTCCTTTGGGCTATCCTCGTTGGAGGACAGTGTCAAGTTTATTTTAATAAAGTTGTCTTTCTCTCTGCTAAGCATTTAAATTTCCTATATTTGAGCCAAAAATTATTTTGTATGTATACAAGATTTTACAATGAGTTTTAAAACGTACAGTACCTTCTGAATTTGCCTGCAGAATAAACAGGGACGAAGAGATCAAGAAAATATTCAAGATAAAGTTCATCTTGAAGTTAGCTTTGATTTTCTAGTTGTGTCTGATTTGCTTTATTACGTTCAGTATTGTATATAATAGCTTCAAAAGTTTGTAACTGATGCTTGATATTTTGACTTAAGCAGTAGTGAAGGTTTGGAATAGTACTAAGCGTAATAAAATGGTTGTGCCTAGGTGTCATTTAAATACCTGCAGAAATAAAACCAGTACGCGCAATCAAATTCAACGTAAGTTATTATTCTTGTTAGGATAAATAAAATAGCAGGAAATTCCGTACTATAAATTGAACTTAAATTCTTTTCTATGTATGCGGAATCCAAAATATTAAATTGAAATGAAAAGAATTGGCATATTCATAAAGTTTGACGACAAAAGTTCGTACATACTTTTAAATAATACAAAACTTTTGATCGCAGTCATACAGCATATTTTATCTGTGTAGATCTCGATTGCCAGCAGTTGCGATATGGATTTAATCAGGATATTTCCCTAAACGATACGCATTTATGCCAATTAAGTAGGTACACAGTTTTGACATTCTTTACTTCTCAGAAAATTTAAAGGTGTTGACTATTTTAACAATTGAATTTGGATTTTGCAAATTTTTCTTGTTGGAGAAACATTTCCAACAAGTTTTCCTATCTCGTAAATATTTCTATGGAAACATTAGAAACCTTCTCATACAGTTTACATGCAATGACTATTTTTCTGTTCAAATTAAATATTTACGTATGTATTGATCAGAAAGAGATTTTTGACAAGTTTACCTCATTCATAACAACGTTGTATGGCATTCTTCTAATTTTTAGCGTGTTTTATGACTCATTATTATTGGTAGCGTTAACCTCTAATGCAATGGCACATTGTGTTGACTATGCTCCATTTCGAATTGAAATTTTAAATGTTATCCTTATTAGAAAATAATTTCTGACAGCTTTCCTTCATAAAGTTTTTGGGTCGTTTTAATAATTGCTATAAACCAATATAAATCTGCATTTTCCTTTAGTGGCAATGGTGTATACGTTATATGTTCTGTACCTGTAACTTTAGAATTTTAGCATTTTAGAAATTATCTAGTCTTCAGGCCTTCCTTGTAAATTGATTATTTTGAACTTTTATAAAAATAATAACATAATAAAATTTGGCAATTTTAAAATAATTACATGCAGATAGAACATTTTGCACTATTAAAAAAACAAAATGTAACCAGAACAATTGGCTTGTTTCAAATACATTTCTGTAGTTAAGCTCATGTAATGATATGTATTATTATAGCCCATTTGGTTTCCATCCAATATCTCAAACCAAAAGCAATCAATTCTTAATCAGGAATTTAAACGTCAACATGGCTTTGCTTTGAAATATTCATCAACCAACTCATTTTATATTTAAATGCGTACTATAAATCCACTTAAAATTCCACGTTGTTTTGTATGTACCTTTATTTCCGCGAGCAAATAAGATCAGGAAAATAGTCCTTTTTTATCAACAACAAAGTAGATTTAAAAATTCTACTTCCATCCAGTAAATAATCAACCTTACGGAATTGCGTTTGCCGGCAATGTAGTTTTTAATTTTTAGTCAAAATTACAAAAGTAAAACTTTTATAGGTGTATGACTGACCTCGTAATAGCCTTGTGGATTGTAAATAGGAAAGAAATATTTTTTCTTGTACTTTGACGACGTTAGTTTTACATGAAGCCTATTTACCTATTCTTTACCATGTTATTATATCATACACATATCGCACTCTATGTAGCACATTTTAACGTTTTTTAAACTTTTAATTTGGGGTAAGATTTGGTCGACCAACGCAATTTATTTTACTTAATTGTACATGTCTAAAAAGTGGGGATGTGCTGCTTGGGTATCAAATTGCCAGTACAATTAATTACTATAAAGAATTTATATTTATTTAGCTTAATTGCTAATACATAACTAACTCGCTTACGGCCTAATTTCAAATCTATGAAAAAATTAATTAAATTGTCAATTCATTTTTTAATTGTTCAAGTTGGATTAAATTAAAATTCAACAACTTTAATGATTGGGGCCGTAAAAACAAATAAAAATAAACTGATAAATTTTACCTACCAAGGCTTATATAATAGATTATTTACCTGAAGTTGTGACTAATACTTGAAACCAAAAACACTAGTACATTAGACTTTGTGTTCTTAAACTTGGCGTGCCGTTTACTAATATATCCTTGGCAGCTGACTGGAAGGAAACTTATTGAATATGACGCTGATAAAAAAACATATACGATGGAATATCGCAACGTATTCGATTCTGTCTGCCATAAAAATTCTCCCATTTGAAATTTAAAAGTCAAAAACTAATTCCATAATTGTTAAAGAGCAGAAGTCTAGATTAGGATTAGATGGCTTGGTTATTTTTATTTGGAATCCAAGCATCTGTTGTTATTAAATTGATATTTTTGGGATATTTCTTCTTTAGATATTTTGTATTCATTACGTAAGTCAGCAAATTGATATGCTAATGAGTCTATAGTTCCAAATCCAACTGAGAAAACAGAAAGTGAAATGTTAGCAAAAATAAATTAGTGTAGAAAAATATATAATTTAGCATGTCACTAAACTGTAATCTAATTCCTGTCATTTTTATTATTTTGAAACGATGCAGACGAGCAACTAACACCTGGAGAATGCGCCAACAGCTTAACAAAATATTCAAGGAAATTCGGCGTCTTCAGTTGCTTACGAATAATTTGAACCTTTGCCCAAGTACTATCGTATTTCTAGTAAAAACCGGTTTAATCAACTGTGCAGTTATTCTTGGATATGTCGCCATTCGATTTGCTCATTCACACACTGCTTAATATATTGCTTTTCTATTTGTACATATGTGTGCAAAAAGTGTAGAATGTATTATTTTGTTATTTATAAGTATATTTTAAGAACGTGGAAAATGTTTTATCAGCATATGTTTTTGAATTTTATTATGAAGATATTTTATTTAAACTGATGCTTTTGAAAAGTTAATATAACTTACAATCTATATACTCTTGAAATGTGCGAAATGATCCGTTTATGTGTTGACATTTATATGGTTTTAAGATTAAAATATTTCAATTATTCTCTAGATAGTACATATTAAAATGATTTTTATTAAATTACACTTTAACAGTTTTAATAGTCATTGAGATGAATTAGAAAAGCATAAGCTATAGTTCTTATCACTACGTAGTAGTGTACATAGTATTATTAATTTAATTTGTTTTTTAAATTCATAAACTTGAAATCGAATTTTAGCTTACGTAATTATTACCTAGACTTGAAATTGGAGTACATTTTGCCGACTTAGGACATGGGGTAGTGGCGCACTGAACTTGCGTTACTTGATAGAAATACCCAGCGGAACATTTAACTGTATCACATGATAATTGAACTGAACTGACAATGAACTTCCATCTCACATGACATTCAAAATGACATATTTTATAAAAGGAGGTTTTATGCAATAAGGTAATTGTACAGTGCTAAAAATGTTGCCTTTTATTCTGCGACTTAAAAATTGTGCATAATGAACAACATGTCAAATTATTTTGGTAATAATTACTCATCCTACTTTCGTGGAAAAATAGGAAATTAAAAATTTCATACAGTTAGGCATTAAATATTAATAAAATTGAAATTAGGAAAAAATTATGAAGCAAAGGGCTTAAAAATAACATCTCAAAGTTTTTGCGAGCTAGAAAATGTCATCTAGAATTCTCATCTGTGGACGTTATTGTTTCTGTGTACAAAACATGGAATTGTGGTACCAAAAATGTTGTCTTGGTGGAAACATTGAAAGCAGCGAATCCCTTGGAAATTCAACGCCTATTCAGCTTCGCTTTTCGTAATTAAAGTTAAATAAATTTGCATTATTTGCAGCTCCATACTATTATCTACTTTATCATATATATATATCGATAACTTTATTCAAAAGAACAAACTAAATATTTTATTTTATATGAAAAAAAACATATACTATACCTATTACACCAGGGCCGGATAATGCGTCCCGCTCAGGCAGCCCTAGCTGCTTGAATTTTCAAAAAACATGTGAATGTAACATTTTGCGCTTTTCAAAAATAGGTATAAAGACTTTCCAAAAACATGCAAATAAATTTTTTACACATTTTAAAAGCATGCAAATAATTTTTGTTACACATTTCAGAAATACGCAAATACAATTTTTTCCATTTTTCTTAAACCATGTAAATAGAACAGTTTGCACTTTTATGAATCACGTAAAAAGAAGATTTGTCACTTTTCTAAAACATTAAAAAAACATTTTGCTTCACCAAGGAAAACCATTAATAAAATCAAAATTGTGTTTTTGTATATGGAAACAATAATTGCTGCCTGAAAGAAATTCCTTCGTCCGGCCCTGTAAAATACACTTTTGCTTAATTACCTGGATTTGAAACTTCTTCGCATGTTGGTATTGGGTAACAGGGGGCAACGAAACATTGAACTTGTTGCATTTTACAGACTGAACCCTCAACACAATCAATTGTTTCACACGATGATAGTGGCGGATTGTCTGTAAATAAAGAATTGCAAAACTCCATTCTAAATATTATGTAATTCGAATTATTTTTGGAATAAATCCTGCAAGTAAAATTACATGCAAAATAACATGCAATGATACTATACACGAAATGTTGAGTAAAAACCAGATTTACTAAATGTGTGAATTATATAATAAATAGTTACAAGTTATTTCCTTTTACAATATTGTAATTAACTTGAAAAATTAATTATTAGTACCTGTTGAACCTTGGCCACACGTTCCTAAAATGAACAGCGACAAAGAGAGCAGAAGAAAATTGAGTAAAAGTTGCATCGTCAAGTTTACAAAAATTGTGAAATAGTTCCAAATAGTAATAACTGGCGGTATGGTAGTGAATAACTTGTGCGCTGAGATTTCCCTTAAACACTTCCTTTGAAAACAATGTACGTAATGTACTTTGCTAATACAAAGCTTTTGAATGTGAATTGTCATCGCAGCAGGTTGCAAAAGTATAAATCTCATAACTTAAAGTTGTAATAATAGTTTAAAGTATGCAATTGGGAAACGGGTTTATTTAGAATATTTTCCGTGTTTTAAAAGTTGTGTATTTACTCATAAAGCTAGTATAGTTTATACAAAAGACAAAAGGCAATATGATAGTTGTCAGTTTTATTTAAATACCCGCAGTAAGTAAGGAACATGTACGTACAATAGAATGTATAAGTTTTTATTATTTTTTGAAATAAACTGACAGAAAGTTCCGTATTAAAAATTAAACTGTGGGATTTTCCAGCATTCTTTAATATGGCATCCTTAAAATGGCATTGTACTGAAAAAAATTGGCAAACTCTGAATGTATGACAATTAAAGCTAGTCATATTGTCCAGAATTGCAATAATGATTTATTTAGAATATATTTTCCTTGCATATAGTGTGCAATTGCAGCCACGTACATAAAATCGATTCTACAGGTTATTCACAATGGCTATGACTATTTAAGAACGTAGGTAATTTAATTCAAAGCTGTTGAATTCATAGTCACTGCAGACATACTGCACATTGCACCTGTGTAAAATTTCAACGTGAAATTATCCTAAACGAGCTCAAAGTTGCAATATCTGTTTAACTATATAGCACCTTTTCCTTGCACAATGTCAGTATAATAAATGCTTAACTACTATATTTGTAATGCATTATTATTGGAATCGTTAACTTTTATTGTAATGACATTGTGTTGACTATTTTCCATTTTGCATTGGAATTTTTCATGTTATCCTTATTCCTTATCAGAAGAAGAAATTTTAATAGTTTTCCTTCATAAAAATGTTTTGGGTTTTTTAATTTTTAATCTGTATATTTCTTTGGCTGGAGTGGTGTTTTAACTTCAAGCTATATGTGCCTATATTATGCACACAATTTTAGAACTTTAGAATTCTAGAAATTTTGTAATTTTAAAATACATGCAAAAATAGAGCATTTTTCACTTTTCAAAAAATTGTAAATAAACTTATTTGGTGGATTCAAAGTTATGAAAATTGATTATTTTGCACATTTAAAGAAAATGTTTGCATACAATTTTAAAATTTTTCAAAAACCATGTGAATAGAACATTTTTTTCTTGTCACAAAAAATTTAAATAGAATAATTTGCTCGTTTGAAAAAAACATGTAATTGGAACAATTTGCTCTTTTCAAAAAACAAATGTAAATAGACCAATTTGCTCGTTTAAAGTCGTGTAAATTACTGTAAATTGATTATTTATTTTGAAAATTTATAAAAAAATGTTTGTATACCATTTAAAAAATTTTTATTAACATGTAAATGTAACCTTTTTTACCTATCAATAATAATGTAAATAGAAGAATTTGCTCCTTTGGAAAACATGTAATTGGAACATTCTTAATTGTTCAAAAACTCGTAATAATAAGCATTTCACGAGTTTTATAGCCAACTTGGTTGCCCCGTTGCCCTTCAATATCTCAAACCAAATGCAACCTATTGTTATTATTAATGAGGAAAAATTAAATACCTTTTATTAATGCATGAAAGATCCTAAAGTCCATATAAAGCAATGCATATAGGTGAAGTAAAATTGCAAATTATTTTGGACTGCATGTAAAATCCTTATGCGAGCTATGTAACGCAACGGTAATTATTATGAAACTCATTATTAGTGCTGCTCAATCAATGTACCATGGGCAATGGATAAAAGCAATTTTAAATGCATATAGACGTATTTATTAAATTGTATTTAAAAGCTGCTTATAATATGATTTTGTATGTAGATAAATATAAGACAATACATTTTTAATTTCTGGTGGAAACTTCGTTTATCACTAAATAAAACTGGTTCCGTCCAAATCCGCCTCGCCTATGGAGCTTTCGTAACTAAATGTAAATTATTATTGTAGAATTATTTTGTTTTCAGTTCTTACGATTAACATGGGTAAAATTACTAAAATTATTTTATAAAATGAAAAATACAAAAACTTACAACTAAATTTGTCTTTCAACAATTACCTGTTGGAGTACACCTCGGTCTTGGGTCACACGGAGCACGGATGCACATAACTTGTATCATTTCGCAGGTTTCAGATCCGTCGCATACAGGGTCGCATATCAGTGGTTGTCCTTCCAATGTAAATAAGTAATTATAAAGTGGATTATAGGTAATACATAGTATTTTAAGTATTGCAACAATAAATAGTCTGTGAATTGATCATAAATAATTTAAAAAAATGATTTTCTAATAAAAGATTTGTAAGTTACTGTAGTGTGAGAAAGTACCTGTCGAATTGTCTTCGCCCGCCCTTACAAAAAAGAGCGACGAAGACAGGAGGAGTACAGTGAATAAGAGTTTCATCGTAAAGTTAGTATGGATTTGCTTGAATATGTTGCGTATAGCCTATAGTCCACAGTCCAGCAGTGTTCAAGATTCTTTAGAAATTTCGGCGTTGGCTTAATCAATTAGGGTTTGTAATGGTACTGAAAGTAATGAAATGTTTGTGCCAGAATGTCATTTAAATACCTAAAGTGAGAACCACGTACGTGAATTCAAAACTGTAAGTTTTCATTCTTGACAAGCAACAAGGATAAACTAGCAGGAAATTCGCAATATATTGTATATTGCATATTGCACTAAACAGATTTTATATAGGTGACAATTGAGTTCTTTATTTCAATACAAAGTTTTGGAATAGTCACCGCAGATTACTTTTCAAAAAATGCAGTGGTACAATAGCTGAGAGTTGGGATATTGATTTATTGAGAATATTTTCCTTGCTGGCTACGTGTCATTTTATTTTATTTATGAATATTTGCTATTTACTTGTAAAACATAGTGTGTGAATATATTGATTAATTTTCTGTTTCAATTTGTTGAAAATTTTAATTTTCAGCCCTTTACTTGATGGCTGCTGTTGTAAAAGGTAATTAATTACTTGTCCTAGATGGTTAACGGGGTATTTATACAATAATATTTGTTCAGTCATTATCTACATATAATATTCATGAGGAGAGTGGGGACGAATAATGTAACTGGAACGATTAGTGGTAAATTGGAATTGGGACGACTGATTATTACACTAAATGTGCCGGGACGAGTGGGCACATATTCTAAAATATTACAGTTTATTGAACTGATGCAAAATAAACTTCATGAAATACATTATATCGTCAGTGAAGAACCAAAATGACCTATATCCATTTGTGGCTAAAAACAAAATCCCAAAAATCAACAAAAATATTGAAACATATCTTGAAAGCGTTTACATAGAATATTTTGCACTTTTCAAAAACATGCAAATAGAATATTTTGTACCTTTTCAAAAACATGCAAATAGAATATTTTGCACTTTTCAAAAACATGTAAATAGAACATTTTGCAACTTTTCAAAAACATGTAAATAGAATATTTTGCAACTTTTCAAAAACATGCAAATAGAATATTTTGCAACTTTTCAAAAACATGCAAATAGAATATTTTACACTTTTCAAACAACATGTAAATAGAACATTTTACACTTTTCAAAAACTCGTAATTAACATTTCACGCATGTTTCACATTTTGTTTTTATGACAAAGCTCGATTTGATTCTAGTTTAAATTTGATATTGGTCATTTTGGTTCCTCACTGACGATATGATAATTATTAATTATAATCTAGAATATTTTTATGAGTGTGAAGAATTAAAATGACATATTTATTTGTTTCAGAATACAATTAAAAAAAAATTGAAAGACGAAAATTTTAAACTACGAGTTCTATATACATTACTATACGTCATAAGTAGGCATTTGCAATACTCACTGTGATATAACCATAATTATATATTAGATATAGAGCTAACCCTCACCGTCGCTTTATAATGGTTACTTAACTAAAGGGAATATCAACACTTACTATCACTGCTAATTAGGTTGGACATTAAGTGGGTGCGTCCTACATTGAAAAAACCCCATACATAGGTCATAGGTGGCACTATATCATATCATAAAATTAAATGTAGAAAAAGTTGCCAATATCTGCAGATGTAATTATGATACTGTTGACCCTTACTTACTTATGTCCAGCCGCTCCTGTTTGTTTGTTTCATCTCTTTCATTCAATTTTAATTCCGTGTATTTATTTATAGCCACTGACGTCATACATGTATATTACTAATATTACTCACAATTATACAACAACCGTTAGGCTCACCACTGAGTTACTGTGCAAATGATTAGTACCACTTAAGTATTGCATCCGCCTTGGTAGTTGTCGTTGAGTTTTCACATTTTTACTTTGCATAATAGAAGAGTTTAATTTGTCTCTTAACTCCCAGCACTGTGCCTTTCCAATTATTAATTCCCTAACTAACTCGCTCACACTTTTAATTACACATAATAAAAAAAAATATTTTTCAAGCGGTCAGTTCAAATTATGGGGAGCGAGCGGATTGTATGCTGCAACGCGAAAAATTGGGCTCTTTTCATCGGCTGGACACAAGCAGTAAAAAATAAATTACAAATATTCAAATATATTCAAAATATTAAGAGTTGTAAGTATTAATTTGGTAATTTAAATTTTTCCTGTATGCACGTAGATACTCAATGCAATTTTATTAGGGGCGACAGTCCTTATTATTCTTGTAGTCGTGATTATTCCGGATGAGCGTTCAGATTCTGGATCATTTTACTCTGCTGAGGAGGGCGAAGACTCTGCAGAATTATTCGACCAACATCAGAATCACACTCGGACTGAAAACGACACAGGGACAACAGAGGTGAATCTTGAATGGTTTTTCCACAGTGACGATCATAGTTCATTTCCAGGAGAACATGTTGCATTCATACTTATACTCGTAGTCACTACATTGGCATTTCTATGTAATTTCATCTGCGGTGTTGTGCTGATTTTAAGTGTGAAGCAGGTAAGGTTCTTGTATGATTAAAGAATATTTTAATCAGCATAATTAATGGGAAAGTAAAGTGCAGTAATAATTATTTTTGAAAGGTTTCTTTGATAAATCGTATATGTGTAATTTCAGGCAAATGCTCGAAAACTAAAGACGTGGCTAATTACTCAGTTGGTGTTTGTCGTCATACTAATTGTGTTGTGTCCACTCACTAGCATTTTGAGTTGGGAAGGGGGATATCTTATTGCGGCTGTCGTGCTAATTAACATCTTTTGTATTTGGGTTGTAAATGTTCACAGGAAGGAAGTGTTAAGTGCAGGGGAGGGGCGGGTGAGGTATGTGAGTAGGATTTAAATCACAAAATATGAAGCAATCATACAAAATTCCTTGTTTTGAATTATTGTTCCTTATAAGAGAATGTCTATACATTTTAATGAAACGAATTTTGAATTGCATCACAAATAAAATATACAGATTTATTAATTTATTCAACGCTGATTCAGCATATTATGTTTAGAATTTAGAAAAATCCTTCGCCTACGCAGCTCCGTTTCCATTAGCTAAAAAAGTGTATTTAAATTCTGGATAATTTGCATTTGTTAAAAAGACTGTTTATATTATTATTAGGACTGTTGTATCACAATACAAAAATCATATGCTTCAAATTAAATTGAATACCTGAATTAGGATTTTCATAAAAAAATAAAGCTATGTGATTTCTACACATAATATACATACAATGGAATTAATACGTCGTGGAGATAAATGTTTGGTAATTTACAGTTTATAAAACTTACAATATAATAATGAGCTTGTTATACATACCGTAAAAAACTACACTCTCTTATAAAGTCAGCAGCGTTTCGTACATAAATTTTAGTGTATTTAAAGGCGAATTATAAAACGAAATCTTCGCCATTTGATTCAATGCTGAGGACCCCAGTACCCCAGGCGTTGCAAGAGACCCATTATTGTTTTCATGCTTTACGGTACTTGTATATTGTGTATATACAATACATATGTATTGTATTTTTGTACAATTATTTCTAATAAATAATAAATAACTAATGTTCTAATAAAGAACAAACTTTTGCTTATTTAAAAGGTGAGGAAAATATGATCATTATGTACAGGCTACTTAATACACAGGCCATTAAAAATACTTATTAAAAAACAATATTAGAATGCATAAGCTTATTTCATTTACCAACAAAAAAAAATGATATTAATTTAACACGTTCTAAAACACTAAATAAAAATAAAAATACAACTATAAACAAACTAATTTTGAAATTCCCCTTGAGCCACGTGTGTGTGTATGTGCACAAACTATAATGAATAGCAAAAAGGAAATTGATGTCATTACGCGGAGAACTGATCCTTTCCAAATCCCTCACCAATGCAGCTCCGTTTTCCTTAACTAGAATCATATAATTGTATGGGATTGTTGGGTTTCTAGCAGTTTTTCTTTCACTGCAAATTTGGGCTTAAAAATCAGTGTAGGTTTTGAATAGTACTAAAAATAATGAAATGGTTGTGCTAGGGTTTTATTTAAATACCTGCTGCAATGAGAACCATGTACGTGCAATCAAAATCATAGGTTCTAATCCACTGCAGTAATAGTTTGGTAGGAAATTCCTTATAGTACAAATTAAACTGAGCTTTTCTTTTTAAAATCCATAAAAATGCATTAAAATTACAATGAAAAGAATTGGTAAATAAATGGCTCGTCGCACGCTGCAATATTAAAGTTATTACAAATGAATGTAAATATGGAACAATTACAAAGCATTTGAACAGACAAAGCGGATCGCATCTGTGTAAACCTCATAACCAACAATGATAAAGACGGGTGACGGTTCAGAGTTGCGGAATTGATTTAAAATATGATGTTTTCCTTGCAATGCGTGAATACAAATTAAATTCATGCTTATAAGTTTGAAATAGTAATAGTAAAAATAATGGGTTAGATAATGCGATATGGATTTATTTCGAATATTTTCCTCACACTAAATTTATTTATGCAAAATTTGTTTTAAATAGGCTTTGGTATTTTTTACATCTTGGGCACTGTCGTCGAGTCAACAAGACACCAAGAAAAAATGATTATTTAATTATTTAATATTTTTCTACGTTTTATCTTATTAATTTTATTTTGTCATTTGACTTTTGCCGTCGATTTGTATGAATTTTACATATGTTGTAGAGCAGAAAATTCTGCATCTACCCTGTTAATTGCGTAAAAACAAACGTGTTAGTTTGTAAGTTATTTGCATATATATAAACATATTCATTAATATATTCTACATTTATTTATATTATTGCCACAGAAACTACCATTTACATTATACAAGCGCCATCTGCATTACAAATGTAAAACGCGTATATTGTAGAGAATTAAATTCTGTATATGGAACGATTGAGATAATTATGTACATGCATTGTGAAGGTCTACGGTATGGATGTTGAGGGCATACGATATGGGTGTAGAACGTATTTGAAACGTTCCCCTTTACAATGTATTGGAAAATGGGAAAGAGAACGAACGACGTGGGGGAGTAGGAGTTAGTCACTCAGAGACAAGCAAAGGAAGCAGAAGTGGAAGTCGTGTCTCTCAATATTAAATTCAAAGTTAATTGAAGTTAACGTGTTTAACTTTAATATTGTCATTTGGGAAGTAAAATAAAAGTTTAATTCGGAATTGAAGTGTCTGTACTCGAATAAATATAATTCAATTATTTAAAATACTGACAATTAGTGACTCAAGTGGCACAGTCGGCCACTGCCATTTTTATTACATAGACTTGCTGTGTACTTTATTTGTTCATATGGCTCTAAATGAGCTGGTCCTTCGGATATAGTAAGAACATTGTATCATACATAGAATTTAGACGCACCCCTCCCGTGGGAAGTGACATTGGTCACTTTGAACCGTGATCCTAGTTCTGTGGAAATACTAAAATACTGTAGCATAAGTACTCTTTGTGTGCCGCCATTTTGTCTACGTCGTCGACTGCCGACGATTCACGTTGTGACGACGTTAGGTACTGTACAGTGTACTGTTGTTGGTGAAAGAGGTAGTGATTAGTGTGAAAAAACAAAACGTTTTGGCTCTGGTAAACTTAAGTGTTGTTTTTTATTGTAAAAATGGCAAACCAACTACCACTAATTCCTCCTCGTCGGAGTAGTCGTCATAATTTCGGAAAGGAACCAAACCGTCTTGGATTTCCTCATTCTACTTCTACTCCACTTTGCAGTCAAGTAAATCGTGTTGGGTCAGAAAACCCAGATCAAGATGAGAAGTTATCTTCTAATCTCTTTTTGCAAGAATCATCTATTACTAAAGATGACCCATTTGTAACTGAAGACGATAACTCTCGTGCAAGTGCTTCGAATTCTGCTGTTATGCTTCTTCAGCAGCAAGCAAAAGCTGAGTATGATGCGGCTAAAGCATACCGTCTAAAACTAGAAGGTAATATGGAATCTGCTCTTGCTGAATTTCGTGGTCGCCTAATAAATGATCAAAAGAAGTGGGAAGAAGATAATGATCGAGAAGCCGCACGAATGGCCAAGGATCTGGCAAAGAGGCAACGACAGTTGTTTGCTCAAATGGAACAAGACCAACAAGAACACGATCGGTTTCTGAAAACTGTAAAGATAAAGCATGCTCGGGAAATGCATCTTGCTAAGCAAGAGGTAGATGACCAACTTAAAATTCTTCGACGGGACTTGGAGCTTGTTTGCATAAAGACGGACGAAGGCGATGAAAGGTACATGTTTCAGCAACAAAATACTGTTAGTCATGGCGAAACTAAAAATGATGATTATCAAAGTATTTCATTGTCTTCTACCTCTACTGAATATGACCAGCCTTCATATGCTCCTGATCCAGAGTCTCAGTCATTTATTCCTGGAAATAAAGCTCATCATATTAGAAAGCCTAACAGTGTTGCGGCTGGTGTCCCAGAAATTGAATTGTCTTCCACAAACCCATTTTCGCCAAACTATATTTGGCCGCCACCTGTAGCTTCAGTGAATCAAGCAAGTTCTAAAGCATTATTTACTCAGACGCTAGCAAAAATGGCTCAAACTATTGACAAGTTAGTTCATGCAGGACCGCAATCATCTTCTGCTCCAATGCAAAATATTACAGATGGAAGACGAATGGATGCATTTATGGCACGCCAGTCTATTCAAAAAGAGTTGCCAAGATTTTCTAGACATCCTACTGACTGGCCAAATTTTATAGCCCAGTACCGCCGAACATCAGAATCATGCCGTTTCTCATCAATAAAGAACATGGTCCGTTTAGACAAGTGCCTGCATGGGAAAGCAAGAGAAGCTGTTTCTGCTCTTCTGTTTCTTCCAGAAAAAGCTAACGAAGTTGTCCAGGTGCTGGAGCGTAGATTTAGACGCCCTTCTTACATTGTAGAATCGCTCATCGAAAAGGCAAACTCCAGCTCTAAAGGATGACAAATTGAAATTACTCATTGACTTTGCAAATGTAGTGAGCAATCTAGCTATGACTATGCTATCCTTAAATTGTAAAGGTCATCTTTAAATCCCACAGTTGCTGAAAGAACTTGTAAACAAGCTACCTACTTCTATTAAATTACATTGGGGGGGAGCACATTCGCGATCAAGGTAACAGGCCAGTATTTCTAACAACATTCTCAGAATGGCTTAACGATGTGGCTGACGGGGAAAGTTATGTTGCGACGCTTTCCATTCCTGCTGAAACAAAGTTTGAAAAACGATCCGGAAATTTCAAGTCGAAGAACACTGTTCTGACCACAAATGATGGAGAGGAATTGGTTCCGGATGACCCTAAAAAAGATAAGAAGACTCACACAATTTTACCTAAACAAAAAGTATGTTACTTTTGTGATAGGACTGACCACGTGATAATTGAGTGCAAGTTGTTTACGAAGGAAACTGTTGATGCGAGGTGGAGTTTCAATAAAAGCAAAAAGATTTGTTATTGCTGTTTGAAGAAAAGTCATTTGGCTAGGGACTGCCGATTTAAGAAAACATGCGGTCAGGATAAATGTAAAAAGATTCATCACAAGCTTTTTCATTTTGTGCCTAAACCAGATCCTCCATTAGATAAGGAAGAAGCAGAAAAGAAAGATTGGAGTGGACATGCAAGATATCCATCTAGCAGTGAAACCAAAGCTACCGTTCTACTAAAAATTCTGCCTGTCTGTCTTCGTGGACCAGGTGGTGAAATTAAAACCTTTGCTCTCTTGGATAAAGGATCTACAGTTACTATGATAGATTCTGACCTAGCTAATAGCCTTGGATTGAAGGGAAAACGAACTTGGTTCCAATGGAGAGGAATCAGAAATAGTATGCAATTTGATACTGCCTCTCAGACGGTTCAACTTAAAGTTGCAGCTAGTTTAACAAGTGAGTTCTTTCCCCTAAAAGGAGTTCGAACAATTAATAAAATGTCTCTACCATCTCAATCTATTTCTCACAAGTCCCTGAAGCGGTGTGAATATCTTCAAAATATCAAGCTAGAAGATTTACGAGGAGCCTAACCTATGTTGTGGATTGGTCAAGATCACAATGCTTTGATTGTATCTCGTGAAGTGCGATTGGGGGGTCCTAATTCTCCGATTCTTAGCCGAACTAGATTAGGATGGGTACTGCATGGGTCGATGACTCAACTGAAAACTAATAATGGCAACTACTTGTTTCACCTTATTCAAACTGATGAAGAGAAGGACCACTTGCATCGTCTGGTAAAGGAATTTTTTTAGTACAGACTCATTTGGAGTTAAGGTTGTTACTATAGGTACAATATCACGTGAAGATCGACAAGCAGAATCCATTCTACAAACTACAACTCGTCTATTGGGTGAGAGGTTCGAGACTAGATTATTGTGGCGCAATGAAATAATTAGTCTTCCAGAACGTAAATTACAAGCTGAACGACGATTACATTCAATTGAAAAAAAATGGATTCAAATCCTGAATTTTCAAAATTGTACACAGACAAGATTGATGACTACTTGAAAAAGGGATTTATTCGTCGTCTTGCTCCTGCGTAAATCCAAGAAGGAAACTGACAAGGCTTGGTATCTTCCTCATTTTGTTGTTGTTAATATCAATAGGCCTGGCAAGTTCCGTCTTGTATTTGATGCTGCTTCTAAATTCCACGGCGTGTGTCTCAACGATTGTCTTTTGACTGGACCAGACTATCTTAAGCCATTGCCTTCAGTTCTTCTTCGATTTCGACGCCAGCGGGTTGGGTTTATTGGAGACATTGGTGAAATGTTTCACATGGTCAGGGTGTTACCTGAAGATCAGCAGTCACAGCGTTTCTTATAGCGTGAAGCGGACGGGAAAAGGGTACCTGATGTCTACGTCATGCAAATGATGACCTTTGGAGCGGCCTGTTCTCCTTCTTCTGCTCAATTTGTGAAGAATCTGAACGCAACTGAGTTTTAAGAAGAATTTCCAGAAGCAGCAAAAGCGATTTTGAAAGGCCACTACGTCGATGACTACCCGGACAGTGCAGATACAGTAACAGAAGCCTGTAAAAAAATCCATGATGTTATTGAAGTACATTGTCGTGGTGGATTTATAATTCGGAACTGGATCTGCAGCAGCACTGAAGTCCTTTAAACAATTCTAAAGGAACTTCGATCAAATGGAGTAAAAGACTTGTCACCTTCTATTGACATGCCAGTGGAGCGAGTTTTTGGGTTGCAATGGGATCCGAATTTGGATTCATTTAATTTTGCTTTCAAGTTTCATAAAGTGGATTCTAATATTCTCCACGGAAATAGAAAACCAACCAAGCGTGAAGCGTTGATACTAGTTATGTCGATGTTTGACCCTTTGGGATTTCTAGCTTGCTTTGTTATCAAAGAAAAAATGATTCTGCAAGAAATATGGCGCACTGGAATTGGATGGGACGACACAGTGACGGATGAAGTGTACGAAAAGTGAAAAACATGGTTAGATAAACTTAAATCTATTGCACAATTTATAATTCCAAGATGCTATTTTTTCAGTTCTACAGCTTTGGAAAAAAAAGTGCAGCTGCATATCTTCTGTGATGCGAGTGAGGAGGCTTTTGCATCGGTTGCCTACTTCAAAATGATTGTAGACGAGAATATAAAGACAGCCTTTGTAACATCTAAGACGCGTGTTTCTCCACTAAAGCCAATGTCTATTTCTAGACTCGAACTGCAAGCCGCATTGATGGGAAGTCGACTCTTAAGTGCTATTATGAAAGGTCATGATATTCTAATTCACGAGGTATACCTTTGGACGGATTCAAAAACGGTTCTCGGGTGGATACGATCCGAAGCTAGACGATTCAGGACGTTTGTCTCTCATCGTGTTGGAGAAATTTCTGAGCTGACTGACATACTTCAATGGCATTACGTACCGACTAGTCTTAACGTAGCTGACGAAGCCACGCGGGACTTAAAACAGTCGGAGTTTGGACCAGACAGCCGATGGTTGAATGGGCCAGCATTTTTGAGGTTGCCTGAAACAGAGTGGCCAACTGAAGAAATTCAACCAGGTTTTCAAGACGATGAAGAAGTCAAAAGGGAATTTGTAGCTGTCTTGAATCAGTCAAACGCTTATGTTCCAGATGTCTTCCGATTTTCCTCGTGGCTGCGACTCATACGTACAACAGCTTATAAATTGAGGTTTGTTACCCGTTTCTGTTTAAGAAGTCAAAGTACAAATTTGCCTTATTTTCCCCTTTACCTGGAACTGCAGAAATAATTTAACTAAAGAAAGTGCAACGTGAATCATTCCCGGAGGAGATATCGTTGTTGATGGAGGGTGCTCGGCTCCCTGGTAAAAGTCGACTGGTTGGTTTTTTTCTGTTTCTGAATGAAGATGGGATTCTCTGGATAAATGGGAGATTTCAACGTGCTGAAGAAATAAGCAACTGGGTCAAACAGCTTGCAAGATTGGACCCCAGACATCCTTACACAAAACTGCTGCTTGACTGGTACCATCAAAAAGCAGGACATCACGGATTAGAAACCGTATATAACCAGGTTAGTCAATAGTACTGAATTATTTCTCTTCGAAAGGCAATTAAAAGTGCATGGAGCCGATGTAATAAGTGCAAGATCCGACGAGCACAGCCACAAGTACTGGAGATGGGCTCTCTTCCAAGATGTCGATTGACTCCGAATGTTCGCCTATTCACATTTACAGGAGTAGACTATTTTGAGCAAATGATGGTTATTGTGAAAAGGAGCTCAGTCAAGAGGTATGGTGCTCTGTTTACTTGCTTGACTACGCGAGCTGTTCATTTAGAAATAGCAGATTACCTTAATACAGACTCTGCTATTATGGCCATCCGTCGATTCATTGCTAGACGTGGCCAACCAAAAGAGATGTGGTCGGATAACGGCATCAGCTTTAAAGGAGCGGAACTTGAGCTAACAGCAGCCTTAGCTGAAATTGACCAACAAAAAATTGTTGATGTTCTTAGTTCGCGGAATACTCAGCAGCATTTTATTCCACCTGGAGCCCCACATATGGGAGGATGCTGGGAAAGGCTTGTTCAGTCAGTAAAAAAGGCTATAAAAGCCATTCTACACAAACGAGCACCACAACAAAAAGTCCTGTCTACTGCTTTTGCTGAAGCAGAGCACATGGTAAACTGTCGTCCATTAACTCATGTCTCCGTTGATCCTAATGACCAGGAGAGTCTGACACCAAACCATTTCTTACTTAAATCCTCTCATGGTGATGCTGTATCTACACCTGGAGTATTTGACGATTCGGACTTGTTTCTGCAACGTCAATGGAGAATTTCTCAGCGGTTGGCGGATCTTTTCTGAAAGTGATGGATACACGAGTATCTACCAATACTTACCCGCAGGACCAAGTGGCATCGTTTCGCTGCTCCTGCCAAACTGGATAATTTGGTGATTATAGTGAATGAACATCTTCCAAGAAACACGTGGCTTCGAGGAATCATTGTTGCTGTTTTCCCTAGAGACGATGGCAAGGTTCGTGCTGTGGATGTAAAGACTTCTCAAGGTATCTTTCGCCGACCTATTTCCAAGGCATGTGTCCTTGATGTTAAAGAAGATTTTAATACAGAGAATGGAAGCTTTTTACTGTTGAGGAGAATGTCGTCGAGTTAACAAGAAACCAAGAAAAAATGATTATTTAATTATTTAATATTTTTCTACGTTTATCTTATTAATTTTATTTTGTCATTTGACTTTTGCCGTCGATTTGTATGAATTTTACATATGTTGTAGAGCAGAAAATTCTGCATCTACCCTGTTAATTGCGTAAAAACAAACGTGTTAGTTTGTAAGTTATTTGCATATATATAAACATATTCATTAATATATTCTACATTTATTTATATTATTGCCACAGAAACTACCATTTACATTATACAAGCGCCATCTGCATTACAAATGTAAAACGCGTATATTGTAGAGAATTAAATTCTGTATATGGAACGATTGAGATAATTATGTACATGCATTGTGAAGGTCTACGGTATGGATGTTGAGGGCATACGATATGGGTGTAGAACGTATTTGAAACGTTCCCCTTTACAATGTATTGGAAAATGGGAAAGAGAACGAACGACGTGGGGGAGTAGGAGTTAGTCACTCAGAGACAAGCAAAGGAAGCAGAAGTGGAAGTCGTGTCTCTCAATATTAAATTCAAAGTTAATTGAAGTTAACGTGTTTAACTTTAATATTGTCATTTGGGAAGTAAAATAAAAGTTTAATTCGGAATTGAAGTGTCTGTACTCGAATAAATATAATTCAATTATTTAAAATACTGACAATTAGTGACTCAAGTGGCACAGTCGGCCACTGCCATTTTTATTACATAGACTTGCTGTGTACTTTATTTGTTCATATGGCTCTGAATGAGCTGGTCCTTCGGATATAGTAAGAACATTTAATCATCTACTTAATATTTAGACGACCCCCCTTAGGTGGGCCGTGACAGGCTAGGTAAACAATATTCAGCAGTAACATTATTGGAGTTTTGCATATTTTTCTGATTAAAAAAAGATTTCCAAAACGTTTTACTCTTTTGTAACGCTAACGCGGGTTTTATCAATTATTAACCTGTATTTTCCCTTACAAAAATTAGTATATAAAATACTAAATTCTCTAAACGAAAGGCACATCGTTTAGTTCACACATATTTTTAAATTACTTACGCTTGGTAAATTAATTTACCGATCTAATAACCCTTAAACTACTAGGTTAAAATTTGGGCTGTTTGCTTACAGTTATCTCCTTATTACTGAATGTAATAAAATGGTTGACCCAGAGTTTTATTAAAATACCTGCAGTGAGAACCACGTATGTGGAATCAAAGTTATACGCTTTAATTCTTTACAAGAATAAACTGACAAAGTTCCTTGACACTAATTAAACAGTGCTTCAATTTTAAAACGCATCATTCAAATTGCATTGCACTAAAATGAATTTTCAAATTAATCATAAATAACAACTGAAGTCAGTATATTATGTATTTAATTATAACAAAGCTTGTGAACAGCCACCGCAGATTGCATACAGTCTGTGTGAATCTCATTATTTGCATTTAAATGTTGTGATGATGGTGCAGAGTTGCGGTTGGGATTCATTTAGAATTTAGGATAATTTCCTTGCAGCAAGTAAAATACGATTGAATTATTTAGAAACCTTTGGCATTCTTTATATTTTACACCATGGAAATAAACTGGCAATATTCCTGTTGGAATTTAAACTACTACATAATATATTATGTAGTTTTTTAATATCAGGACAATTATTATAATACATTTTAAAAACATGCAAATATGAAATATTTTACAATTTTCAAATAAAACATTTAGCACCTTTCTCAAAACATGGAAATAGAACATTCTGCACTTTTCTGAATCAAGTAAAAAGAACATTTTGAACTTTTCTAAAACATGCAGATACAACATTTTTCTATATCAAAGAAAACCATCAAAACAATCTAAATGGTGGTTTTTGTATAGAAACATAATATTGCTGCCTAAAAGTAATTCCATTGTCCGGCCCTGATTCTCGTACATTATTATGACTTTATAAAAATTACTGGGCATCAAAAAATAAATATGCTTTTGTTCCCTTTATCTTCTGCTCACTACAAAAATGATTACACAATGATTTTGAATTGTATGTTTTTAAACAAATACAGTACTCGCAAACTATAGTGCATGCCTCTTATATTTTGGTTTGTTTTATAATACGGCAGTGGCAATTATTACCATTTTAATCTGATGAAGGTTTATTACTAAAAGAAAAAGAAATTCGGATATTTATTCTGATATATTGTAAAGGTAAAATAATGCATTTACGTAAGACACACTTTTAAAAATTAAATCTAAATAGAACTAAGAATGATTCAAGTATAAATTTCCCACGGTTGATAAACGGTTGATCCTTGTGGTTTTCCAGGAAACATCAAATTACAGAAGTAAACTTGTCATCGTCATTAACAGAAACTACGGATTCCGCTTCAGCTCAAACGTCTCGCTGTGTAGGGATTGAGTTGTACTGGCAGAAGGTAATGCAATGGTTGTGCCAGGGTTAGGTTCAAATACCTGCAGAGAAAACCACGTAAGTACATGCATTCGCAGAATACAAACTAGTAAGTTCTGATTCACTTCAAAAATAGACTGACAGGAAATTCCGAATAATAAATTTTACAGTGCAACCAAATTCTGCACAGTTATTGCCTTCCTAAAATGAAAGAGGGTAAGGAGTAAGAAGAGGCTACATGATGAGTGACTATGGAGATATGTGAACAGAGGCATGTACTCCCTGGAGTATGTGAGCACTCTGACCGTGACAGAGCCGAGGCTTAATAGGGAGAAAGTTCCCTTGCTCAAAGTGATACGCTTTCTAGAACTTGTGCCATCTCTAGATTGTATTCTCTTTTCCTCAATTCGATAGCACTGACGGAGGACGTCCCATAGAAAAACACAGTGGCCGCGGAAGCACGGGGGACAAGGGGGCATGTCCCCCTCTGAAAATTTTAATTCCTAATGTTAATAAATGGGTACATACTTTAGTATGTACCTATGCTTAACATAGGCTTGTCCCCCCTTGGAATATTGACCTTCCGCAGCCACTGGAAAAACAGTCCTATAATGTAGGCAGGTGTAGAGGTGACATAGAGTCTTCCCTGGCTATGACTTGACACATCATAGAGATTGAAGATACTCTGAGCACCATGGCCTAGGTAAATAAGCAGTAAAATGTTTACTTAACCAGGAACTAAAACTAGGAGTCTCAAACAGCGCGACATTTAAGATAGTCTGAAATCAATAGGTATAACTTCCCAAGTAAAGTTTAAGAATAATTTACAAGTCTGCAAACTCAAAGAATACACTCAGACTTGTCTTTATAGTGTACCTCTGAAGAGTAGGCGGTAAAGTAAATTGTTACGAAGTGTGCATAGGCTTTGGCGCCTGCAAGTACGATACTTCTAACATACACACATACATACATACTTATTCTAATTTCTATACGAATCAAAATTTATTACGCAATTTAGTTGGCTCTTTTTAATACATTAATCTTGAAGATGACGACGAATTAAATAACGTTCTTTCATAACGTTCTACATATTATAAGTTCTTATAATAGCGTACTTATTACTACTACAACATATTCTATATCTTTGAAATGTCCAAACTTCTGATGTTGTAAATTTTTAAATTTTTGAGTTGTTTGATTTAGATGCTTATAAAGTGTACATACATAACGTATTTTTAGTACACACCAATATGTTTTTAAGTGTGCAAAACATTTTATTAACACGTTTTTAAGTAGTAAAACAAAATACCATTTACATTCTTTACCGACCACAGTATTTTTAATTTTTAGATGTTGCATATTATGGAAGTTTTTAATAAATTACAATCAAACAATTTCGTATGTATACACTTATATATTTTTCAGAGGTACATATTTGCATATTTAATTTTGACAAATCACAATATTTTAATAATTGACCTAACGCTCTTTACATTTTTTAGTACAATAGTTTTAGTATACAAAATACATACTAGATAATGAATTTTATTTCTGTCAATGAAATTATTTTGTCTCCACAGAAAGCACTGTATTGTAAAAAGGAGCTTGTTGCAATCCAAAAGAAATTATTCCGATCAATTCTTCGAGCTAGGCAGCCCCGGTCTGTGCTACTAAATTAAAATTAAAGTATTATTACTTTATCTGCATAGTTATCCCGATTTAATATAGATAGTATTAATAATAGTGTTTGACAAAAATACACATACATATTTGTAATTGAATTTAGGATTACATACCTGGATTTGGATAAGGTACACATACTGCACATTGAGCGGCAGAACATTCAGCAGTGGACTGCATTTGGCAGGTAAACCCCGATGCGCATCTCACCACTGCACACGAAGGTGCTATAAGGTTTTAGTAATACAAAATAAAAAAATCATAAATACGTGGTACGTAATATTGTAGAAATAAATCCAGCCAGTTTGGTTAGAGTTAATTATTACATGCAATTATGTAATGTGATGGCAATGTTTAAAAATAACAAGCGAATTATTTAAAATTTATACGCACTGTTTAAGAAAAACTAATTATATTTTAAATATTTATATAAATATTTTTATTAACATGGAAAATTACCTGCGGCATCTCCTTCTAAAATTAACAGACACGAAGAGAGCAGAATAATATTAAGTGCAAAGTGCATCTTGGAGCTATAGTATTTTTTCTTAGATTTTTGGTAAGTTGCTGGTTTTATAGTTTCTAAAGCTTCAAAAGTTCTCAAGCTGCTTCTAATTTTGTTTGAATCTGCCTAAAGGTTCTAACTGGTACTGAATGTAATGGAGGCGTTATAACAGAATTTTATTTATATACCTGACAGACAGAACCAGAACCACACGTTCACATGTCAACCAGATTATGCTATAAAATTGCAAATTAAAATTTTGAACTAAAATTTTTCTTTATTAACTTACTTGTATTGAGCTAGAAACACTAGCAATCCAGCAACATTTCGAGTTATGAAATCCAGAAACAAAGGTGTTGACTCTTGTTCCATTGTGCGAAACTCCCCTTGCCTCACCCCAACATTCCTCACTGATTTGAAAATCAAGTGAAAAAAGCGGCGCTCCTTAAGCGTCATTCCTGAACACTGCCCAATAATTAGAAGTATTTTCAATTTAAGAGTTTTGATATTTTCCGGGATTTTAAACGCTTTGTCGTACAGAGAGACGTACAGTGCAGTTGTGATGACTGCTGTTAAACAAGTAAAAAGACTTGTGACATGATCAACCGTAGGAAATATGATACAATAAATAAATCCAACGAGTGCATTTAAAATAAAGAGCTTTTTCATTACAAAGATTATATAAGTTTCACTAAGGTTGAAAAAGTTAATTGACAACTCAATCTGTCTGCATCCTTTGTACATGTTATATAGTTTCCATTTAGATGGTAACAACGAAGACACAGATTTATTTTTGCGACCAGAAGTTGAGTATAACTGGATCTTCCCAATTCAATCTTTAATTTGGAAATCAATTTTCATTAAAAAGAGCATTTGATGAATCATTTTAAAAGCTTCTGTCATTACCCGAAAAAGCATAATACAAAATTCTAAAAGAAACAAAATCAAAAATGACATCAAATTCTTGTAATTTTGTGGCAGCGCAGAAAAGAAAAGAAAATTGAGTGAAGGATCATACACGTAAAGGATAAGTGGTAAACATGCATCTGGAAAAATTAGGGCACACCTAAACCATGATCTGATCTGATCTGAAATGATCTGATCTGAATCTTCAAAAATGGCCTAAAACGTGAGTGGCAGATCACGCAGATCATTTTTGCTGCGTGGTACTTACTGCACAAGAAAATATGATCTGACGCATTGCCCAGCCATATCATATACATACTAAAATGATCTGATGATCTGACGTATCACCCTTCATGTCATGTACATACGTGATCTGAATACACGAAATACATGGGCTGATTGACTGCTGCAGTTCAATTTAGAAAATGATCTAAACTCAACTGAACTGTGCGCACGCAGGGTACCTGCATAATTGAACTGATTCTGCAAATGCTGAATTCTAAAAAACCCAAGGTAAAATTTAATACCGCCACAATTTGAAATATAGGATTTATTATGCAATTATTAATCATCAAGCAATTTGTAACTCATTCATCATACAGTTTTATGGTGATTTTCTTCCCGTTTCCGTATTGGAGTACTTGACTTGTCACCTTTGACCTGTGTCATGTTTTTGTTAGTGTGATCATCATCAGCTGTGTATGTCAGTTGTGCACTTGTATTATTGCAATATTCGGTTTTGTTATCATTCATTTCATCACTTAAAAATAAAAATTCATCTGCGTGTAAAAGTGTGAACTCTAAAAAAATAAAATTTTTATTTCTATTGTCTTCCATTCAGTTGATTGTAAAGCATCCCTTTCTTGTATTATTAACAGTAGTTGATATAAATAACACCTAAACATAATGAGCCATACCATACGTTGATAAGTATAACATTTGCTTGTACATTCAGCACAGTGACGTTTGACATAGCTGCTGAATTTCTAGAGCACAAGGAAGCAAACCATTTCGAAGAATTGATAAACACCAAGGTCATTGTAGAAATGAGTCTCGTCCTCATAAAGCAATAGCTATGAAAAAAGTTGCAGTCGCATCTCGACCTCCGAAACTATCGATTAAACGCAAACACAAACTCACACTGCGCCGGGACTTGCTTTTTCCACCACCGTTTTTACCACCACCACCACCACCGCCAACAAAAACCGTAGAATTTAACTCTATACCACCACCGCCAACAGAAACCGTAGAATTCGATTAATACCACCACCGCCAACAGAAACCGTAAAATTCAATTAATACCACCACCACCACCACCGCCAACAGAAACCGTAGAATTCAAATAATACCACCACCGCCGCCGCCAAAAAAAAACCGTAGATTTGAATTCCCACTACCACCACTTAAAAATTGTAATAATTGTTATTATTTTTAAATAGGTACTTACAAAAAGGTGCTTGCGGGCATTTGATAGTGTTTTTAGTGGTGGTGGTTGGAATTGAATTCTATATTTTCTGTTGGCCGTGGTGGGGATTGAATTCTACGGTTTTTGTGGGCGGTGGTGGTGGTGGAGTTTGAATTCTACGGTTTTTGTTGGCGGTGGTGGTGGTGATATTAATCGAATTCTACGGTTTCTGTTGGCGGTGGTGGTGGTAGCAGTTAAATTCTACGGTTTTTGTTGGCGGTGGTGGTGGTGGTGGTAAAAACGGTGGTGGGAAAAGCAGGTCCCCACTGCGCCTGAAAAGAAAATTTAGTGTAAACCAAGATTAACACAAAAATAAATCATGCCCGCAAACCGCAAAGTGTAATATCTGCATCTGTTATGAAGAAAGCTAAAATGTCTGCCTGCCCCTCCTTCAAAACTTTTGTGGATGGAAGAATTCGAAATCGAATCTAGCCCACAGAAAGTTCGAATCACACCTATGCCTCGCCTGCATCGCCAAAACGAAGGAACTGTCAGTCATTCATTGAAATCTGAACAACGAAGAAGGAAAAAATTTAACGTCTAAGGTGGGAACTACAAGCGAGCGGAAGACCGAAGATATGACCCACAAGTTGTCCGAAGAGCCGAAGACAAATGTGCAACCTTTCCGAAGAAGAAATCTGCAAGTGAGCCGAAGACCGAAGAACCGATGCAATTCAGCCGAAGCCCAAAGACTGCAATCCACCCGAAGACCGAAGAGTCTTCGGCTGGGCTGCAATCTACCCGAAGAAGTGACATGCAAGCTGGCCGAAGCCCGACGTTCTTCTGCAACCTGACCGAAGAACTTCGGTACAACCTACCCGAAGACCTTCGTCTGAAACTGCAACCCACCCGAAGACAAAATTTTTATTAAATGGCTTGATTATTTTTTGGATTAGAAAACACGTAAGTTATTATTAAAAAATCAAAAATATCTTTAATACAATTGCAATGCAGTAAATTTTTTAGGCTTTTCACAATGTTTTCATTATTGTTTGCATTCATTGGTGTAGAAATGATTTTTGGGACATGTAAAATGTAAACTCTTTTCGTTGTTAATTTAACTATTTAGTCCCTATTACCTCAAAGTACAAGATCCCGATCAGGTGTATTAAAATCAATGAAATGACTCCATCATTGTGAAAGCCTGCAACAGTCAGTCGTTGAACTAATACCTTAACATTTAATCACAGGCAATAACACATACTGTAAAACTTCTAATTACTCCCGGAGAAGTTAAGCCAAACTTGTTCTTTGAATGAGAATTATTAGAAAGCAGATTGTGAAAAAGCAAACTCATCTCTATTTAATTAACATGCTAAATGCTAAAGGCTTCTGGGATTCTGTGGGACCACGGGAATTATTTGGGACCTAGGAAGTTTTTAGAGACACTCGGGAGTCATTAGAGGCGCAGGAGTTATTACAAGCGTCATATAAAATTACTTGTACCTACCTACATATATATCATTAGTGAAAAACAGTGAATTCCAAATACCATTATTTAAATCTGCGATAGGACGGCCTTATTAACTCTTACTGTAAGTATAATTTATTTTTAAAATACTTGTGTCAGATATTATTTACCTACGTTAACACGCTAAAATTAAAACATGCGCAGTTTATGCACTAGTGTAGGTTTAGTATAATTATATGAAGATAGAAACACATGTCAATTGATTGTACGCGTAATAATTAAATCACATTTGACATCCAAAAAAGTACAATAAGTTGCATATCAACAATCCTTACTGAGTAATTCGTATGAATTCTAGATCTTTTGGTGATGAAAGTTTAGCAGTACTTACTATTATGTATTAAGTATTGTGTAATTTAATTCTCTTGGGTTTTTCCCTTGAAGTTCTGCTGGCATTCATTTCGGTTGCTGATTGCTCATACCTAGTTGTAGGACATTTTCCTCCCCGACATCCCCCCCTGGACATTTTTCCCCCTGGACATTTTCTCCCTAGGACACTTTCCTCCCAAATCCTACAGAGGACATTTTCCTTCCAGTATCAAAATCACGTAACCAAAATGAGCGAGTGTTCCTTTACAGAAAATGTTTATTCGCAGATGTATTCAGAAATATGCCGCAGTCCTGAACAATTTAGGGTGGGAGGAGTTTCAGAACAATGACTTTATAATCTTATGGACGAGGGGAGGGGTAGAAATCGGTGATCTTTGTATGTAATAATAAATCACAAGCTGCTAAAAGCAAATAATAAAGAAATAATTTATACATTGTAGGTATTTTAACTTAGGGTAGAATTTAAAGTAGGTTTTACATAATACATAAAAATAAAAAAGCACTTGCTCATTTTGGATGCGACTTTGATACTGGCAGGAAAATGTCCTCTGTACGATTTGGGAGGAAAGTGTCCCGGGGAGAAAATGTTAAGGGGGAATGTCCAGGAGGAAACTGTCCGTACACCCTCATACCTAGACCTGAGGGAAGGATCAATGTTATAGATGGGTTTCTAGTAGCACCAACTAGTGTTCTTACTATCTCCTACTTTATAATCGTTATAGACCATATAAATCATTTCATTCATTTTAATACACCTGATCGGGATCTTGTACTTTGAGGTAATAGGGACTAAATAGTTAAATTAACAACGAAAAGAGTTTACATTTTACATGTCCCAAAAATCATTTCTACACCAATGAATGCAAACAATAATGAAAACATTGTGAAAAGCCTAAAAAATTTACTGCATTGCAATTGTATTAAAGATATTTTTGATTTTTTAATAATAACTTACGTGTTTTCTAATCCAAAAAATAATCAAGCCATTTAATAAAAATTTTGTCTTCGGGTGGGTTGTGCGTAGGTCTGATCTTCATGGTAATTGCATTAATTTTTTAATTATGAATTATAATTTTTTTATCATTTACGTCATTAATTAAGGTTAACCTTGACTCGCTTTTCATTTGTTACATGTGAGCATTCAACAGTCTGTGGACACACTATAATTTTAATTCCCTTGGAATTATATTTAATATCCTTAAGAAAATTAAAATTAAATCTTTAGCAGAAAAGCGATTTACTTTTAAATGCCTAGGATTTGAAAATAAGTTCTAATAAGTTCAAACCTGCAGACCAATGAGGGAACTGATTAACGGCGTTAACTGTTTACACAAATTGAGTGACAACACTATCGTCGTTCACATGTAGATGTAATTTTAAAACCGTAGTTGAACTAATTTAGGATCTGTATCTTATGCCTTTCACTGACTGTTTAAAAACACCAGCTAATGCAAATAGGTGAGGCTACTGCATTTTTATTTATGCTCTATTCTGTTTGAAAAAAGCTTAAGAAGTTTTTTATCTTGATTTTTAGCAACTCTAGTAATTTAAACAATTCTTTTTACCTTTTCTGTTCTACAATCGGTGTAATATTAAATCTACTAGTTTTACTTTTTTGCTATTACAAGTGACCTGCGAACTAGTAACCCATTAGTTTTCTGTGCGTATTGCGGCGATTTTTGAGATCAAAAATCAAAGATCAAAGCAGAAGAATGAGGGTAAATTCATCTTGTTTATTGCAAGTTTGTATATAAGTATTATGTTATTTTATGATTTTGAATTATTATGTTTTAGATTTGACATTCGGCTGCTAGTTAATACTTAGGTTTTTGGATCAATATGCACCAAGTGCCAATAGAGAGTACAAATATTTATTACTAATTACGGTTGTTGATTGTTGTCCAGTTGGTGAAAACTGCAAGTTTACTGTTAGATTGAACTATACTAGTGAATATTACAGATGAAACTATCAATTAATATATTTTGATGTTCTGTTTACTTTTTTTCAGATAGCAACTGCGCTTTCGTCTGACGAAGGAGAGATCCAAAAAGCTATGGCTTTTTCACCTGACGAGTCTGACAATGACTTTGACTCAAGTTCATCATCCATCTCGACTTTCAACGGGGAAGGTGATGATTATTCCAGGGTAGCACAACTAATGAAGAGCGTCAATGTTAATCAAGTTCTGGCCTGTCCCAGTGGCTATTATTAATGCTGAGAAAATGAAACTGAACAAAAAATAGAGAAGTTTGGTTTTAAAAAGCTGGAATATGAAACCACAATGAAAGCATTGGAGATTTAGGATTTTAGGACATTTTTCTCCTGGACATTTCCCTCCCGTACAATTTCCCCCTCAGCCATTTCCCCCCCAGGACACTTTCCTCCCGAACAATTTCCTCCTGAAGCGTACCGAGGACATTTTCCTCCTAGTATCAAAATCACACCACTAAAAGAACAGATCAGTTGTTACTTTCCACTAAACTTAGGAATTTGAAGAGTTTCGGAACTATTTACAAAAAATATCTAACTGAAGAACTAAAATAATTCTTCTCCCAGTTGTATAAATCAGTGATTACTTAAATATTTATTAATCAAGAGCAACGAATGTAAGTTAAGTATTAATTATACTTCCTATGTGATGATATATCTTTGTGCTTTGTAATTATACAAGCATCCCTCGAACACTAACTTTTTTCTACCTCTGAAAGATTGTATTATATCTAGAGCCATTTCAATTATAACTTTTACCACAGATTCAACTTATCACCAAAAAGAAATATGGTAAATTAATGTAAGCAAATTATTGCATATTAGTGGATTGTTAAAGCATAGTTTACATTTTGAATTAGTATTTGTTAGAATAATACGATTAAACGCACTTCAGCTAACGAATTTTGCATATTATTTAGAGCGGCTACGAATACATAGATTTTGTAGTTGAATACATTCGTTTGTTTTACTGAAGTGATTTTGATACTGGGAGGAAAATTTCCTACGTTATGAAATGGGAGGAAATGTCCGGAAGGATTTTGTTCGGTAGGAAATTGTTCAGGGGGGAAAATGTCCGGGAGGAAAATGTCCGGGAGGAAAATTTCCGCGAGGAAAATGTCTGTTCACTGAAATTGAGCTACTACTTTTGAATAATCTATGAATTGTAAATTGGCTGTATTAAGCTGAGCTTCCTATTTTGCTTTACTAATAATTATCACCACAGCACAGTTAAGATCTACACTCTCAAAAATTCCATTTATTTTTGTAATGTTTTAAAATTTATTTTTTCGGCTACCAGCATAGGCCATGCATAACGTAGACATACATAATTAATTCCTTCAACGTTTTGCTTTTATTATTAATTTTATAGAAAAGTTGTCTACAAGCTAAATGATATCAATAAAGTTACACAAACATTTCATCCACTAAAGTAAATTCCATACTGCTGCTGTTTTAAAAACTAATTTTTACTTTTTCTACTTTACTTTCTCTAGCTCTTGACCCTATTGATCAAGCCCCACAAGCATAAAAGTGAGTTACTATGCTGCGGTAATATTAGTAAGTCAGTCAGATTATTTGAATAAAAAATGTTACTCCACTTTGTAGTTCAATTTAGAATAATATGAGAGAGTTAAATTAAAATTTCATATCGATTTTTGAAATTTTCCAATCAACTACGTAAAAAAATATCAATTCTGTGTCATGCTCCAGTCTTCGAAAATGACCAATAATAAAGAATCAGATAGCATCCGGTCTTAAGATTATTGCTATTTGTTAAAGATTGATAATTGTAATAAAGAACACAATGTACGGCACTTACACCAAACGAAAATCAGTTTTGTTTTACAGTTATTTATTCGTTAAAATTATACAGAAATGGAAAATTGGTCTTTTAGACGTAAGTACTTACGTATCCAGGGCTCACTAGACCAAGTTCATTATTAATTATTATAAGTATTTTCATATAAAGTTATTAACAATGCACAAACACTAAAATGCAAAATTAAAATGTGTACGATCAACCTAGCCGTAAGTACCAAGGTTGATACACATTTTCCAGAACAAAAAAAATTAGACGTTAAATAAAAGCAGTTAACGGTATTCAGAATTAAAATATAGCTTTTTAACCTAAATTAAATATTCAGGTTGGGGCTCATTTGCAAAATCCATTCTATATTTTGACGATGTGAAGCCATTTCAAAATACTCTGCTATTTCTTTTAGAGTCCGTAGCCGCTCAGCGGTTTGCTTTGCTTCGATGATTGTCTCCAGTTCTTCGGCACAAGTACAACAAATAACAAACTTTAATATTGCCTTTTTAGAGCTACATAGGAATTTACTCATAAAATTTAATGTTAACATTATATCAGATAAAATAAACAGCATAACGTGTGTGAAGAACCAAAATGACCTGGCTTTTCCTCAATTTGGATTTGCTACCCTTTGCATTTCGACAAGGCGTTTCCATTATCATCGACTCTGCAACTAGATCTACCACTTTACTTTTCATATCTGTGAAATTTACCTGTAAAATACAAAAATAAATTATACATGACAAAGACTCATAAATAAAGCGACATACCTAACCTACGTAATAATAATTATTCCACCGATGTAACACTAAATGAGGGCGGATACGCAGTATACACATTACAATAAAAGAATAAAATTAGTACATAACATACTGCTTAAGGCATTTGAAAAGTAAAATACCATCTGTGAAGTTGAAGTACCAAAATGACCCATATCCAATTCCAGCCAGAATTTATAAATTACAGTGCAATTACATATCGTGCATAAATATCAAATCAGAATCACATATTTAAAAAAATGAAGTAATGAAATTAAAAATAACGATTATCATCTGCTTCTTTGCCACCCAAATCAGGTTTGTCTGTTTGGGAGCACCACAGAACATATTATATCATTATTTTTGATTAGTTGTCTCACATAAAGAACATCACAACAAAAAAGACAGGCATCTAGAGGCATATTCCCGACCGGAGTATGGAAGAAGCGACCATGAGCGATGGACACATTGAGCACACTTTTAATACAAATAAAATGCCGAATGACTTGACGAAATCCCACAGCCTGCCAGTCTAAAGCCTTAATTAACATTTGACGCATGTTTCTCATTTTGTTGCTCATTTTTATTGAAGCTTAAATTGGATGTGGGTCATTTTAGTTCTTCACACACGATATGTGATAATGAACTCACAAACTTGAGACTGGACTGCTATGAAAGTCGGTCACAGCTTCTCCTCTTAACATTCGTAAAGTTGAAAGTAAACGCTAAATCTAACGGTAATCTTGACTTTCAGTTCTTGACTTGAAAGTATAATCTGCTTCCATCATTTGACCTTCTCTATCACCTTTGGTAATTCTAAAAAACAAAATTGGAAACAATTTATTCGAAGTCATTTTTATAATTATTAGGTAGGTACCTACCTATATTTCAACTTGTCAACAAAAATAGGTTCACGTTAGATCGTCGTTTGGTAAGGTAATGAAATCGTTTTAGCATAATATTCGTACAGATTAAACACTCAATATCGCCATTAAAGAAGTGCAGACACAAGACGGACACAACTGACGATGATAACACTAACAAAAACATGACACAGGTCAAAGGTGACAAGTCAAGTACTCCAATACGGGAACGGGAAGAAAATCACCATAAAACTGTATGATGAATGAGTTACAAATTGCTTGATGATTAATAATTGCATAATAAATCCTATATTTCAAATTGTGGCGGTATTAAATTTTACCTTGGGTTTTTTAGAATTCAGCATTTGCAGAATCAGTTCAATTATGCAGGTACCCTGCGTGCGCACAGTTCAGTTGAGTTTAGATCATTTTCTAAATTGAACTGCAGCAGTCAATCAGCCCATGTATTTCGTGTATTCAGATCACGTATGTACATGACATGAAGGGTGATACGTCAGATCATCAGATCATTTTAGTATGTATATGATATGGCTGGGCAATGCGTCAGATCATATTTTCTTGTGCAGTAAGTACCACGCAGCAAAAATGATCTGCGTGATCTGCCACTCACGTTTTAGGCCATTTTTGAAGATTCAGATCAGATCATTTCAGATCAGATCAGATCATGGTTTAGGTGTGCCCGAAAAATTACAAATGGTAGGTAAATAGCGCCCAGCTCCATCCTACTGAATTCACGAATAGACTTTCGAATTAAATGTTGATATGTCAAAACACAAATTAATTTAGAAATATAGTATAAAACAAAACTATGAAAAAATGCTTTGATAATATAGTATTAAAACTATCTAATATATTGGCTGTAAAGAACCAAAATGACCCATATCCATTTTTGGCTAAAAACAATATGGGCTATCTACAAAAATTTGAAATATGTCTTGAAAGCATTTAAATTGAATATTTTACACTTTAAAAAATATGTAAATAGAACTTTTTATACTTTTGAAAAACATGTAAATAAAAAATTTTACACTTTTCAAAAACATGTAAATAGAACGGTTTACACTTTTCAAAAACATGTAAATAGAACAGTTTACACTTTTCAAAAACATGGAAATAGAATATTTTAGACTTTTTTACATATGTAAATAGTAAAACATAAAACACGTTTCAAAAACTCCTGATTAACATTTTACGCATGTTTCTCATTTTGCTTTTACGATTTATGACATAGCTTATTTTGAATCTAGCTTAAATTGGATATATGGATCATTTTGGTTCTTCACAGACGATATATTTAAAAAAATATAATTATGTTTAGCATACCTGTACGGTGAACGAACAGTTGATTGAATATCCCAACAGTCACTTCTGGTCAACGTAGAAACATTAAATATGTAATGTAACAAGCTAGGTCAAAACCTAAACACAAAGTAAAAAGAATTGAAAAATGATGAAGAACAAAATATTTTTCTGCGAAGATCAAAGACAGAAAGAATCTTCCATTTATGTGACACATTGCTAAGATTGAAATAACAAAATAAAAGCTCCATACAGCTGTTTGAATTAAAGAGTTTTTCTTTTTTATTTTCCCAGATTGTAAATCCACGTCGAAAGGATAAATGGTAAGGGTTGAAAATAATTTTAATAGTTTGAGTCTTGCTAAATTCTTCTTTAGTCAACATGATTTACTTTTTAAAATTATTATGTATCCTTTTTGCAATCGTTGCTAACCTGAGTTAAACTTTCCAACTAGATCATATCACCATTGACTTGCTTTAACAATATTTAAAATGCTGATGACAGAAAATGTGAGCTGCGTATTCGAATATTTTGGATTTTACAAAAAGTAAATACTGGTATTAGCAAACTGACTTCACTTCATCGATTTCATTCTGTAATTATATTACCTTCGTCTAACAATTAAATAGCATTAAAGTAGCTATGTAAACATTTGAAGTGTTTTTCGATAATTACTTTATTAAAATTAATTTTAAGACTCACAGGAAATGACGTGAAATTATGGGCTTTCTAATTTTTTTTTTAAATTAAAGCTTTCGAATTTTGAGAAATTCTGAAATTAGTTTTTAGCAGGAGGCCTCAAAATCAAAACGAATAATTTTTTTTCAAATCAGTTAAAAACTTAAATTTACAGGGTGGCAAAGTTTTTAAATTTGAATTTTTTTAAACTTTGCAGCGCTATTTTGGGCGAACGACGCATAATACAGTCGAGTTACTTTGGACCTGTACTATTTAGTGGAAGCTTGATTTTTTTAAATAAAAGTCTTTCCAAATTCTGGGTCGGTCATATGTCGCGTCATTCCCTTGTAAGTTGTTAATATAAGGAAGAATGTCGAGAAATTGTTTGAAGACATTAACTCACAGTTATTAAACGAGCAGTTACTATTAATTTCAGTAATGAATTTAATGACATATTGAAACGATCAGCGTCAACATTAACACAATAGGGTTAAGGAAAACTGACGTTTAAAAGATGATTGAAAAATAACAATGGAAATAAGTGTGTATAATGTATAATAAACCGTATACCAAAAGCAATGATAGCACAATAAACATGTATCAATAATCAAGGACAAAAAATAATTGCATTGGCCGGGAATCGAACCCGGGTCGCCCGCGTGGCAGGCGAGCATTCTACCACTGAACCACCAATGCTTCTTGTATATGTCGTTGCAACAATTTCATATTTAATTGGTAATTTCAATTAATTGCCCTCCTATTTAACTAAATCCACGTCGAAATTTCGAAATGATAAATGTTAAAGGTTGAAAATAACTTTATTAATTTAATTGTTGTGCTGACTTCTTCTTTAGTCAGCATGATTTTGTTTGATGGCTCTGTAATATGTAACTTTTGTTCATTCGCTAAGCTTGACTACTAGCTTCACAAAAATACTGTAGAAACTGTAAGTTGGAGTCGAATAGTGTAGATTTTATAGAAAGTATAATTACGGCGTAATTAGCAAACTAACTTGAGCTCGATTCCGTTAGTTGTTATAGGTACGCTTCGTCTAGCAACTAAATTACATTTAAGTAGAGCTATAGAAACATTTGAAGTGCCGGGAAATTGTTAGAAAAGATTAACTCACAGTTATTTTACGAGCAGTTACTTTTAATTTCAGTTGTACAAAGTTAATGGCATGATCAAGGGCTTAGCGTCAACATTAATATCAAGATTTAATTAATTTAATCGCTTATGTGGCTCAACTCCGTTTCCTGCAACTAAATTCAAATTCTTGTAAGATTGTGTCATCTGTAGGTTGACTTACGGTTTAGTTTTAATAACATTTTTTATTTAATTATAATATGTAAGCTTTATAAGCTTGCATTCGAATGGATACTGTAATTTCCCTGGATATCAATCTTGGACACATTGTGCAGATGAAACGGGACATGGGGCACCGTTAGGGTCAGGGTAGCACCTAGCTAAATATATTTGACAAGTTTGACCTTGAGGGCATATAACGTTTTCGCATGATGGTCCGTCATTTTCATCTGTAAATCAAAAATACGATAGCACTTAAATATTAACACTCAATATTTTGTAGCAATAAATCTTATACGAAATTGCTTTCTTTAAGTACTCAAGTAAAAACAAAAATACTGTTGACAAAAATTATTTTTAAACAAACTTAAAATAGTACCTGTAGAACTTTGTGCGCATGCCCCTAAAATAAATAGTGACAAAGACAGGAGCAGAAAAATATTCAACAAGCGTCGCATCTTGCAACTGATTTCTGTATTTTGAATCTTCGTGATTTATTAAGTTATAATTTCCCTTGTTTTCGTTTTATGGATGCTAGCAGTTTCAAGTAAGTCAGTGTAGGGTTTAAATAGTACTGAAGGTAATGCAATGGTTGTGCCGAGGTTTGATTTAAATACTTGCAGTGAGAAACACGTACGTCCAATAAAAATTATACGCTGTCATTCTTTTAACATGAATAAATTGACGGGAAGTTCCTTATTATAATTATAAGCTAAACTGTGCTTCTACATACTTCATTTTGCATTCCTAAACTGGCATCTGTACTAATTAAATTGGCACACATTTCTACTGCGTCACAACGCGAGTGAGTATGTACTTTCAATTAACACAATGCTTGTGAACCGTCACCGCAGACTCAGCATCTGTGTGAATCTCATCAATAATTATTAGAATGTTGTAATAATGGTTCAGAGTTGCAAAATAGATTTATTTTTAATAATTTCCTTGCGGCATGCTAAAATGAATAAGCAAATAACTAACTCGTGAAAAATAAAGTAGGTTCTGCAATGCGAATGTGTTGATGTGTTGAATAGTCGAACGTTGTATATTGAATCTGTATTAAATCTCAACCTGAAATATAGCAGAAAAAGTTCTTAGTCATTGTTGTGATATGGATGTTTGTAGGCCTTTTAGTTTGTACGCCTTTTTCCTTCCTGCATCACGTAGTAAGTAAATGTAAATGTATGCGCATACATCATCAATGACGCTTTACTTTTGGTATTGTGTACGTCTTCTACAATGACGATATAGTGACTATATTTTCCTATTAGAATTGAAACTTTGCAAATGATTATCCTTATCTAACATGACATTCTATTTTTGTCTAGTTTTTAGTCCTAATGTAACCTAACAATTCATTGTTCTGCAATATAAATACTGTTGAATTAACTAACGTTTCAAAATATTTCTTCAAAAAATGAGGACTTTGCTGGCAAAAAGTTTAAAGTTGCCTCACTTGACAGGAACCGCAAATTTTGATAATCATGTGAAACTGTGATTATTTTTCAAAAATTTGGTTTCCGTAACTGCATAGTACCAATAATAATGTATGAGTAGCCAAAACAACCCAAATCTGACGCTGCGTCGTAATTTTTTAAAAATGATTTTACCGTGTTTCGCCAAAAACCCATAAGAGGCAATGCAAGAAAAGTAAACTTTTTGAATTATATTCAATTGTTTGCTAATTTCTGATTGTAAAATTAAAGTATAAATTGTACATTTTGAAAACATGTAAATAGAACATTATGCAATTTTTAGAAACATTTTACTCTTTTCAAACCCAATTTTAATACAATATTTATAATTTTTTAAAACGCTTAGCTATAAGTCCTTGAATGCGTGATTTTTAAATAATGCTTTCATGTGATACTTAACTTTTTGTGTAGCATATTTTTTTCAGATTTATTACTGATTATATACACACTCAAAATAATGAAAATTTCCAATCTGATACATTGTATTGGCGTACGCCTATTTCGATACCAAGCATAATTTATTACGAAATTCAGTTTGCCCTTTGCAATTAATGTAATATGAAGAAAAATAAAAATAATTTCAAAATCTGCTTCTTCAATGTAGTTAATTATAGGTCTATGCGCGACACAATAATTTGCTGAAGAAAACGTGGCGTCATTAGAAAGAACTAAGCCAGTTCAAATACTTCACCTATGCAGCTCTATTTCCCGTAGCTAAAAATTTACATTTTACATAGTTTAATTGTGTGAATTTCAGTTCTAATGGTATAACTGTGCACATTATTAGTATTGTGCCATTTATTAAAATACAAGGTGTATATATAATTGAAGCTAAAATACCTGGATTTGGATCTAATTCACATAAAGGTGGCGGTTGGGGGCATGGGGCTCGAATGCAATTAACATTAAACTGTGTACACGTATACCCCGTGGAGCATGGAGGCGAACACGCTAGTTCTTGTTGATCGACATGTTTGTAAATAAATTCAGATATTCAAAAGCAATTAAATATGACGCCTGAAATGTTCCAGCAAAAGTCAACTTCTAGGCCCTAATATTTTACTGAAGTAAAATTTTATATTGTAAACAAAATTATAACATAATTGAAAAATCAATTACCTGCTGAATTTGCTCCTAAGAAGAACAGCGACAAAGAGAGCAGGAGAATATTTAGAAGAACTTGCATCTTACTTAAAGTTGGTTTAGATTTTCTGGATTTTTGTGATTTGCTTGAATGTTGGGTATAGGCTCTGCAGGGTTTAAGGTTCTTGAAAGTTTGGCTGTATTATAGCGAAGGGATTTAATGGTACTGAAAGTAATGAAATGTTTCTGCCACAATGCACTTTAAATACCTGCAGTGAGAACTACGTATGCGCATTCAAAATTAATAATTGTCATTCTCTACAAGCAACAAGGATAAACTAGCAGGAAGTTTGGTAATATTTATATATGTTGAACCATGTGTCTCCATCCTTTAATATGGCATATTCATAATAGCATTGCACTAAATAGATTTCACATGGGTGACAATAGAGTTAGATATTTCAGTCCGTAGATTGTAGTTTACTCCAGTGATAAACTAGTATAAAGTTCCGTATTACAATTTGAATTGTGCTTTTACCCTTTTCAACTTCCTTAAAAATGCATTAAAATGAGAATAATTAGCAAATACATGGCGCATTGTAATATTAAAGTTAGTACAAATTACTACACCTATGGAAGTTATACAAAACATTTAAACAGGCACGGCAGATCGCATCTGTGTAAGCCTCATGATAACTTACAGTGTCAGTGGTAATGACAATTGAAGGTTCAGAGTTGCGCCATTGATTTTAACAATATATTCCTTGCAATCCTTGAATACTGATTGAATACATATCGTGTTTGAAGAACCAAAATGACCCATGTCCAGTTTTAGCTCATAACAGTATCAACCATCGCGACAAATATTTGAACGTGTCTTGTCTTGAAAGCATTTAAAAAGAACATTGTACACTTTTTAAACACATATGGGATTAGAAAATTTTGCACCTTCTCAAAAACATTTAAATAGAAAATTTTGCAATTTTCAAAAAAATGAATTAAAAAATTTGCCACTTGTTTCAAAAACATGAAATGAGAACATTTTAAACTTTTCAAAACATGCAAATATAACATTTTAGGCATATCAAAAACTCTGAAGTTAACATTTTACGCAGCTTTTCTATTTTGTGGTTTTTTTTTACATGTTTCATTTTGATTCTAGCTTACACTAGATATAATATATTTCGAAATATTTTGTCCTGTTCCGTACAGTTTTCCAATATGATGTTGATAAAGTTTGAATTTTTTTAAATATCTATATGCTAATAGGCTGCTTTTTACAAAGTAATGTCAGGATTTTGTGAACTATTTTGTTTGTTTTTTATTTTTAATTATAACAGAATGCAAATGTCAATAATTGTTAATACACACAATTTTGAATTCAATAAAAATTACCAACATACGTTTTTATTGTTTATTTTAAAGCTAAACGTACCACATTATGTACAAATTAAATTTTAAGAAAGATTACAATTTACTTGTCCCAGTTGCCATTAGCAAAAATAATTAACTGATTCAATTAAAAGCGCTCGCTTATGCGGCTCCGTTTCTTAAAACTAAATTAAAATTATTGCAAGATCGTGTTATCTGCAGGTTTATTTACCGATTAGTTTAATTAGGAATTTAATTTAACAATATAACATGATAAACTTGCATTCCAATTTATGCTGTCGCTGTCATTTACCTAGATGTCAATCCCACACACATTTCGCTGATGAAATGGGACATACGGTAGCGTCAGGGTGGCACTTGGCTAAATATATTCGACAGGTTTGCCCTTCGGGACAGTTGATGTTTTTGCATGATGGTCCATCATTTTCATCTTTAATTAAAAAATAAATAAATACGAGAACAGAACACTCGAAATTTTACAGTAATAAATCTTGTGTAAAATTATTTTTTTTGATTACTAAAATAAAACAAAATATTCGTGACAAAAAATTGTTATTAAACGAACTTAAAATAGTACCCGCAGAATTTTGTGCGCATGCCCCTAAAATAAATAGAGACAAAGACAGCAGGAGAAAAATATTCAGTAAGCGTCGCATCTTTGGCAACTGATTTCTGTATTTTGAATGTTGGTGATTTATTAAGTTGTAACTTTGCTTGTTTTCTGGATGCTGGCAGTTTCAAGTTAGTCAGTGTAGGGTTTAAATTGTACTGAAGGTAATGCAATGGTTGTGCCAGGGTTTTATTTAAATATCTGCAGTGAGAACTATGTACGAGCAATCAAAACTATGCGTTGTCATTACAATTTACATGAATAAATTGACAGGAAGTTCCTTATCATAGGCTAAACCGTGATTCTACTTCATTTTGCATTTTTAAAATGGCATTTGTACTAATTAAATTGGCACATTCCTAATGCGTCACAACTCAAGTGAGTACTTTCAATAAACACAATGCTTGTGAACAGTCACCGCAGACTGAGCATCTGTGTGAATCTCATCAATAATTATTAGAATGTTGTTATAATGGTTCAGAGTTGCGAATTAGATTTATTTTTAATAATTTCCTTGCGGCATGTTAAATGCAAATAAAATATTTGTAAAGCTTTAGTATTATTTGTGTTTTTGTACAATTGAAATATATATTGACAATTTTTCTGTTTGAATTTAAAATATTGCATATTTTTGTAATTTTGTTGTATCATAAAAATATTTCTGAATATTTGTCATTTTTTGTATAATGTTCTATAGGTTTATTTTTAGCTACATTATTTCGTATCATTAACAGCAATAATTACTGATTCCACTTCTGCTTAAATCTATAGCCTATACGGCTTCGCTTTCCCCAACTAAAAAATTCGAAATATTTTGAGATTGTTAAATTGTTTTGGTTTTTACTATCAGCTGAATCATATATTATTTTATTTTAATAACATCAGAAATCAAAAGCTTGAAATTGAATTTAACCTTGCATTTTGCATACCTTGACTTGGATCTGGGGTACAGGATGGCGCCTGGACACATGGGGCAGAGCATTGAACTGGCAGCATTTGACATGCATACCCCGAAGAGCATCGTACTGTTTGGCATGATCCTTAATAGGCAATTTATTGTAAATCAAAAATTACGCAACAATATATTTAAGGCACTTAAAATATGCCAGCAATAAAACATTTCCGTGAATTTTCTTTCTTTTATTAATGAAGGTTAGTTAGAAATATTTCTGCATACAAATTTAAAAATTAACTTAAAAAATAGTACCTGCTGAATTTGCCCCTGAAATAAACAGTGACGAAGAGAGCAGGAGAATAGCTACGAAAACTTGCATCTTGAATGAAGTTGGATTAGATTTTCGAAATGTTCGTAATTTGTTTACGTAAATTGGATTGTCTTCAGTTTTACCAGTTTTTTAGATGCTGGCAATTTTTGCATATTATTCTGTGTAGGTTCTGAGTTGTGCTGTCTGAAGGTAATAAGGTTGTGCCAGGGTTTGGTTTAAATACCTGCAGGAAAAACCACATAATTACGTGCATGCAATCAAAATACTGTAATATGTTCTGACTCACTACAGAAATATACTAACAGGAAATTCCGTATTATAAATTTAAATGTGGTTTTTGAATCTACATGGCATCCTTAAAATGATATTGCCTTGTTTAGAATTAGTAAATACATACTTGGTGACAATGAAAGTAGGTTCTGCAATGCTAATGTGTTGAATAGTCAAACTGCAGAATAAATCAGTGTAAAATTGCAACACTAAAGAAAACAAATGGTTCAGTCAGAGTTATTGTGATTTGGATTTGTGTAGCACATTTTCCTTGTATCGTGTAAGAAAATGTAAATATATGCGCATACGATAATAATAGCGTTTTTTTTGGTATTGTTAATAAATAGTAATAGAATATGGAAATCTATATACTGGCTGAGGCGTCCATATGCTATTATGGAGTGTGAATCTCAGATGAAAAGTAAAATGTTCTGGAGGAACAGACAATAAATAAGATGCTGTTGCTCTGGCGATCAGTCTAAGATTAGTTTATTGTTCAGTCTTTAGGTCTTGGGCATGGCTCGGTTTGGTTGAATTTTGATATATCAATGTTTACATATGTTTTAGTACAATAGTACATGAGAGTACTGTATTAATCGAATATAGACTGACGTGTCACTACAATAGTACGGATGCTGTAGAGGAAATGAATATGACTCTACCATCCTGTATTGTGAAATATACATGCTTGGGTAGCTGCAATAAAACAATAAAATATAATTGCTAGTTGAAGGATGACGAGAGGGAACATTCCCGAATCGTCAGCACAAATAATGTCCAATGCTTTTGTATAGAGAAGCTCAATAACTTGACTTCTTAAAGTTTGACAATTATTCTGAAATATTCATCTCCATGTTAAGGGAGATGTTACAATTTGAAAGTAACTTGAATCTCTGATTAGATAAGTCAATTTGCAGCTGTGCATGAATCTAATGATTGCTTAAGTAGAACATCTCATGATAATGAAATGTGCTGAATCCCTATTTTACCAATGACGGGATTGAAATGATACGGATTTGCCATAACGCAATATTCTACATTATGTATGCCAGATTATAATGTAATACGTACTATAAGTATAGTTATAAGTATCTACATTCTACATCTCCTATCTACATAGGGGAAATATGTCTATATTATATAATACATCCTAATTACATAGGTACATGTATCTATATTTTAACACCCTCCTTCAATTTGAGGTAAAAGAATAAAATGAATGATCCGAGAATTGATAAATCTCTAATATAGACTATTAAGATAATAACTGAATAAAATCTGAAATAAAAATGAACTGGAAATAAAATTTGAAATATTAACAATAGTAAATTTCAACAAAAACATAATAATGATTACTACTCCCTATAAAATCGAATCTGCCTAATGAGATGATCCAGGTGAGCTCCGTAAAAATGTTGTCCAGTAAGATGAGTGTCTTGTACTCCTAGCCACTTGTTGGCTGTCCAGTCCATGTAGGAAATATGTCCATCTGTCCAGTGTCTCGTGCAGAGATGTCATCTGGGTAATAGCTGCTGATAAGCGTAATTACTGGGTCTTGGTCGGCAGGTACATCGCTCGACTCGCCAGGTTTTATCAATCCATCACTATTCGGTCCGAATATCTGTGACTGGAGATATATGTCCGTCAAATATGGCTTCTGATTATAAAGAAGATATTTGAGGTCAAAAACTGGTAGTCCATTTATAAACCAGTAAATCAATGCATACGTCAACATGACTAGCATGATGTTCCCCTCCGAAAAATTATGTGTTTCGGGGATTTCTCGGTCGAGATAACTTTCTCGAGAGTATGGCTCGTTCTGAGGCTTATAATTCCTTGAAGACTCCATAATATCATAGCATCGGAGTCGCCCAGGAATTTCAATTTCTTGTAATTTGGATAGTGCCAATAAAAACTCGGCTTTCAGAAACTGCGAGGGAGTCGCATCTGCCCTCCTGACTGTGTACAGTCTTAATTCGGGTAATCTTGTAAGTCCAACTGGAGTATGGATGAAATAATAATGATAATGAAGGCTGCGGACCGTCCCGTGTTTCAGTATTTCAGAGGATTTCCTAGCGTCACAAAATTTCATTATGATGCAACCCGTAGTCCCATGTGGACACCTTGCTGAGGTCGAGTTATACCAGGTCAACTCTTCTCGTGATGGTTGCAAACACCCATGATTTTCCGGGTCCAGGTCCTGGTTCCCGTTTTCTATTTTCTTCCAATGAATTGGTTTCAAATTTCCATGGTCGCTGAAACCTAACCTTCTGAGGTTATTCTCGTCGAACTTCAGGGTGCTTTCCCCGTAGTATGGGACTGCATTCTGAGTGAGAGGTAACTTGTTCGTAATGAACTTCCTTGGTATACTCCTGGGGTTGCCAGGTGTATATGTCTCCAATCTCCATGCTGAGAGAGACCGTAATATGTTGATCCAGCAAAAAGATTTCCTATACAGAAATAGTTGTGGATAGTTCAGATATCGGGAAAAACAATTATTGCTTTCACCAATTTGTTCGCTTTGGTAGGAGATTGCATTCTTCCTATGTTGCCCGGGTCCCTGCTGTGTGTCAGATATGTACACTTCTTGGATACATGGTACAGAGTCTGCGTCTGTTGCTGGTGACTCTTTTTCTGCATTTCGGCTAAGCCTATGCCCTTGAATTTTTCGGTCTGAATGTACCTGAGGTGGCTCGCAACGCGTTCTCCAATTTTGGCAGGCGTGAGCTTGATAATTATACCCGAAATTGATCTGGTATTTGTGTACAACTTTCCCATGCGTAAGTGGGATTCCATAGAGACCTTGCTCTTCGCGGAGTAAAGTTGGAAATGGGAAATCGAAACTTATCTTCAAATAAGGCCGATACCAATTATTAGAGTCATCATACACCGCTTTAGAGGAAAGAAAATATGAGATATTCTTTCTTCTTGATTGCATCTTGTTTCGGTTGCTAAATTGCTGTTGAAACAATAAAGGGGGAATCTTTGGTCTAAATGTTTCCGAAACTCTTGAATTTGGAAAGATTCTTCGACATCCCTGTGACTTCGGAATTACCAAATATCGAGGTTGAACCGTATTCCTATCACTTGGCTTTCTTTTGGAGAAAGGCTTTTCTGCTCCTGTCTGACAGAGGCTTGTTTTGTCGTTAATGACTGGACTAACTTGAAAACAGTCAAAATTCAATATCGAATTATTGCTTGTCTTCGGTCCGGAGTTCACTCCTACCTGACTTTTATCATCAGTAGCTGTGGTAGCTAAACTGTATGAACTATATAGCTTCTTTTTCTTCTCAAAAAGATTGGAGTCTGTTTTTAAACCATCCTTAGCTAGCCGCTTGGTACCGGTAGCTTGGACATTTCTCTTGTGTGAGTACTGCATTTCTTCAACTTTCTTCGTGACTCTGGAGAAAGGAATGCATTCTTGGCTGTCTTCCCAAATAAGACTTTCTTCAAGTGAGGCGTTTTCTAATTCATCTGCCTTTCCTACTATTGTTGAGCATTTCAATTGTTGCTTGTGGGTTGTCACCTTTGTTCTGGCGACCTGACCTGAGAGGAAGGCGGACGGATCTAGCCTAGTGTTTTCTCTCAGTAGTCTATATACCATTCGTCCTGAAGACTTGGTATGGCTTCTGTTTCTTGATAATTTTTCATTCCTTTGAATTGTCAACTGATTCAAAGTTTTGACAGTTGCTTGATTGTTCAGGTACTTGCTATGCTTCTGATTCCTACGTCTCTGAGACTTGATACATTCAGATGGGTGAAATTCGGCCCTACAGTGAATAATCACCTGTGTTCGTTTTTCTTCTTGGTTTCCCGGCAAGTCTCCCTCGCTGGAGAAACTCGGAGAATTTTCCCATACCACTCTTAGAGTCTTCTGGGTTATCCAGAATGAGTAGAATCTTTCGGATATATTTAACAATTTAGTTGGCAAGATGACAATAACAGTGAAGTTACCCAAAATTGTCTTGGCTTGCTTTTTCTGAGCTATTCTTTTTTCAGGTCGGATTGTGACCCTGCTGTGAATGATTCGGGACTTAAGTCTTAATGATTTTTCGACCCAAATTGCTGGGGATTGTTGAATTCGAATAGAGCGAAGTTTCTTCATTAATTTCTGTGAAGGTACGGACGTTGTCCTCATCTTCTTAATTGCGCTTTGCGTACTTGTCATTTTCGGAGGATACAAACTGTATCTTTGTCTTTGTATGCTTAAATTTCTGAAGGGATTTCCTCCTTCTTGATTGATCCTTCCTCCCGATTTTCCCGAAAATTGGAGGAGTAAATCTTTGTGTTTAGGCGATAGGCCGAGCCTTAACACTGGTGGAGGTACGGACTTTCTCCTGCTTCTCCATGTACTTCCACTTTTGATTGAATTTCGTTCTCCGTGGAATTCTGCTGCAAAAGAAGTTAAAACAATTCTTCCTTTTGCAAATATAATTATTCTTGTTATTCTTGTCAACCACTTTGGTGTGGGTTTCTTTTTACTATTTCCTGTTTTCGGAATTCTTATGTTGGTGGCTTTCACGTCGTCACCTGTGTCTTTACCTACGAATTTCGCTTTTGTGGTTAAAGCTTTCTTTTTCGGCCATGTTCTGTTCACTTTCATTCTTGGACCTGTGTGCGTGGATTCATGAACTTGTCTATTGATCCTTATTTCGCCTAGGATTATCCTTTCGGCATGGCAACATTCAATCTTCATCTTGATGGATTGATGCAGAGACACTTGTAAAATTTGACATTCTTGTTGAGTTTCATTCCAAATTAATTGCGAAACTTGCGTGTGATTTCTTCTAACTGTGAAGGTTACAGTTTCAATCGAATTTCTTGGGATAGTAGAACTCCCAAATTTTCCACTTCTTAAGGTAACTTTTCCTTCTGTGAAATAACAAACTGAAAGTATGTGGAACGGATAACTGCCTTCTATAGGGCTTGATCCTGGTGTGTACGGAAAGTAATGCTGGCATGGGCTTACGCTGTGGCCTTGGATTTCTTTATTGTTCTGCGCGAACATGACTGAGCTTCCTAACACATTTTCTCCTTCAAATTTTGAGAACGTGCTAATGAGTGTCTGGGCCTTTCTTCTAAGGGCTTTCTTTTTGAGTGAAAACTCAGTGTCGATCCTATTCATTACTGCTATACCAAATGATGTGTCCGAATCTTGATACTTTCCTATTGATAATTCTGTATTCGGATCCTCTTCAATGTGAACTGGTGAGGTTACCTGATGGATCTGCTTCCCCGGTCGGGGGATGCCATGATCAGATTTGTATGATTTATACTTACTTCCTTCTGTGAGGATTTCTTTCTTGGCTTCATTGGTTTGAAGGCTTAAGTTGCTGCTGTCCGGTGAAAGCTGATTTGGCTTCCCACCCCTGTGACTGTTAAGTCTGTATTTCCAAAATTCTTTTGTTCTGTTGTGATTTCTTGTGGTCCCTTCTACTTGTGAGATTAACCTTGAATTTTCAATTGATGTGAGTGTGATGGCGCGCAATGGAGGTCCTTTTCTAGGTTGATATCCTCCATAACTTTCTCTATCACTGTCAGGTAGTTGAGATGCCATGGTCTCAATACTGTTCTGGGATGGCAGTCTATGTCCAGGCTTATCTGTAGCGACTGGGCTTGCTCGATTCCATTGTTGAGTATTTTTCTGTTCTGTATTGTATGATGAGAGTTGCTTTTTAATAGAGTGTCCATTTGACATATTGAGAAATAGCATTAATCCTATGAGTAGGATTGTGTGAAGTCCTTTCTTCATTCTGAGACCTGTACACGGTCTTCTCTTCTCAGGTGAGATTGCAGCTGTGTGCTCTTGTAATTCGATGTGATTCGAGGAGTCTTGGGTCACCTCTTCACTTGATGGTCCAGACTTACTTCTTTTGCTGGAGCTATCGGTTTCGACTAATGTCTCCGATTCGGACTTGTCACTTTCTCTCTTTGTAGGGGTTCGTACACTAGGACTTACTATGTGTACTGTCGGTTGCTCAATGGATTGAGTACCTGTATCCGGATCCTTGCTTTCAGCGATCCTGGGAAGGGAATTCGTCTTACAAATTGCTTTTCTATCTTCAGATGTGAAAATTCTTCTTTCGAACCATCTGGCCTTGATAGCTTCTTGAGTTGGTGGAGAACTGATTCGATCCACTCTGTAAGGTCTTCTCAGAGTACCTTGACTTAATCTCTGAAAGTATTTCTTGTTTAATACTTCTCTGACTGGAGTTCTCTGGCTTGAGATGCGTAGTTTCCGCTTTTTAATTTCCAGTCGAATTGGCGTGACAGCCTTGACGAAGAGGTCTGTTTGTAAAAGCTCTTCTTTTTCATGTAATGGCTTGATGAGATCCATCTCTACCATTTCTCGGAGGTACCATAGCTTTCTCTGGTCCTGTCGTGACCATCGATCTTGGTCGTCTTGCTTGTAGATGAGTTTCCATCCAAAGTCTGAGTCTGATAGGTGTACTATGGGTGTGAGCCATTTCCGTACTGTTAATTCACATAATTGTAAGTGAATGTTGACCGCTGGGGTGTGTAAGTCAAAAAATGTACTGACTTCAATTTCTTCTAGATTCTTGTGCCTGTCTACTTCTTTGCGTGAATGCCAGTAGATTGCGGCTTTGTTGATCGTAATTACCCCTCCTGTCAGGAGTAATGTTCCAGTTGAATCCACGGTGTAGCACGATTTCGCTTGTACTTCCACCTGTACTTCTTTGAGTGAAGCGTTTCCTTCTCTATGTACATCTCTCTCCCTCCCAAGGGGAATCGTTGCAAACCGGAGATTATCGTACATAGTAGTCCATAAGTATTGCAGAATCCTTTTGGCTGCGGCATAATCTTGTACCGTATAATTGTTATGGACGGATTCAATTATTTCGATTGCGAAGGCAATGTCTGGTCGAGTGGCATCTCGAATTTGCAAAAGTTCACATATTAGATTGTGACACTTCTTGTAATCGTATTCTGACAATAACTGAGAATCTTCCATCTCTTCGTTGTCGTATGGAAGTGTAGCTTCTTCCGTGGGTTGACGTCCGTAGTCAATATAAACTTGTTTGATCTTGTTTGCTTGTGTAAGACTTACGTAAGATGCAGTTCTGGAGATTTCAATATCCATCCAGGTATTTGGGAGTAAATTTCTCTCCGCTTCAAACATCCTCTCTAGGTCTGCGGCAAGTATGTAAATGTCTTGACTGTGTGTGGCAGATGCTAGAACTTCCTGTCCATTGATTAACAGGTAAGTATGATGTGTCTTCCCGTGGGGATCCGTGTAGGATTGAATATACAAGTCTTCATCGTATTGGCTTTGCTTGTAATGTAATAGCAGTAAGAACTGATGCGTCTTGTGTCTCGATTTATTACTGAGTACGAGACCACTCAGGCTTGAGTTCACGGAGTATACCAGTCGATGACCATGGCTATATCCCTCTGGAGGTTCCAAGTAAATTTTCTTCCCTTCAGTCCGATTCATCTCTGCTGAGGGTCTGAGTAGAAATGTTGCCAGGTATTTTCCACGAATACCCGCGTCGGCCAGAATAAGTCTTGACGTTATTTGGCATGCGTCGGTCGTAATGAGACCGTCTAACCTGATGAAGCTTCCATCTTCGGTTATTATGACCACTTTAGAAAGATAAAGGTCATTTTCTTCTGTGTGGGTATATGTCCACGCTGTCTTCAATACTTTCTGATTGCTGGGCATTGTAGAAAGTTTCCATGTGCCACTTCGCATGTGGGCTTCAATTTCCTGGTCCATTGATCGGATCCAGTGTAAATGTTCTGAGGTTCGAATTGCTTCTTGATAACTGTTCGGATTTTGAATCCCGTTGCCGTGGTAGGCTCCGAATATCACTTTCTCTGGTAATGAGTGATACTGATTACGAATGGAGCGCTTTGATGCGACGGCTGTGTCTAGCGCTTGCGACTTAGAACTTGTCTTCTTATCCGAAGTTGTGGCGGAGCGATCTCGCTTGGATTCCGCTGTGTTACTTCTTCTTCTACCTGTTTCCTTCCCTTGATGGGGGGTGGTAACCGTAGATTCGTCTGATTCTTGCTCGTTGTAGAGGCTTGTGGGACTTCCTGTATGTAGTACATGTCGGAAGTTCATGATAGAGTAACCCGTATCGGTGGGGTTTCGACGAACTGTCTTTGCTTCCATCATCTTCTCGTCTTGAGAGTTGTAGAATGCCCAATAATTCTCGTTTTCGTGAAAGGATAGTCCCATGCTCTTACAGGCGTAATTGACTGAGAATATATTGGAGCCATTCGGTAAATACCATACATTTGGTATTTCCATTTGCTTCCATTTGCTTCCATTGAAGGCTTCAAGTATTACTGTCCCGGTTCCGGGTGATTCCACTTCTTTTCCGTCTGCGAGGATAACTGTGCGGTTCTTCTCTTGAGTTTTGAGGGGGCCGTAAAACCAATCAATTCGTCCGCAAATGTGGACTGTGGCTCCCGAGTCGCACGTCCAGTGGAATTGTGATGCCAGGGAATTAACAATTTTTATTTCTTGGTTGTCCATGTGGCTGGAGCTGCCTGTAGTAAGGTCTTGTGTCTGTAAATCGAACTTCTCAACTGACTGAAGGCTGTGCTCGCCTCCAGGTTGCTTTGATATGCTTAGGCTGGAGGTGAGGGCTTCTTGAGAATTCTGATGAATGATTTGTACCATGAGTACTTTATTCTGTTGACCTTTCTGTGTAAGGTCGGTTTCTCTATTTTCGTCCTGATGACTAATAGATGAGAATTCAGTGCATTCGGCGTGTTGCCTTTTGGTGGGTATGCACCATCCGTCTTGAGAACAAACGTGTTCTTTATTGATGATCCTTGGAATTGCCTTGAGCAATTTGATTGTTTCCTCGTTATTTTCTATTTCGAGGCAGAACGTTTCCGGATTGTATGATAATCCTAACGTGCAGTATTTTCGAGTAGGTTGACTCATTTCTTGAGTTTTCTGTAACATGCATTGTTTGCGTCTATGTACAGGCTTTTGACACCAATTACAGGGTAATTGTGTATTCTTCTGTGATGAGGATTGTATTGTGTCCTCAATGTCAGTGCTCTTGCTTGAGGCTTTGAGTTTCTCATACCATTCTGGAAACTCTGGTTCTTCTTGACGTATAAGCTCCTCATTTCCTTTTGAAAATATGAGGCAGGTCAGAACATGACACATGTACTCTTCTCGTTCTTCTTCTTTCGAGAACGGATTTTTCTTGAGTTCCTCCCGTATTTGTGACGGGGTAAATGCGGGGATGATACTCCCTCCTAATGTGCCTGGGGCTTCAGCTGAAGATATTCTTGGATATCCAGCATATTTTCTTTCTTTAATTATTGAAAGTTTCCTTTGTGTCTTTTCTAGAATTGATTCTAGGTACCGAATTCTATCTTCGAATTCTGAATGATTCATTCCATTGTCTCTCTCTTCGTCACTATCTGACGGTGTATCTCCTATGGTATAATGTACTTCATCCGGAGTTGAGACGTGAGATAACGTATTTGAGTCGAATGCCGTGCCTTCCGAGTCTTGTCTTGACTCTTCCTCGTCCTGAGGGAATTCGATCAAAGGATCTATTGTCGAAGGGCTTTGTAATTGTTAAGCTTTTCTCAAGAATTCTATTTCTTCCATATGCCATTGCATGGCTTTGTCAAATGTGTCTTGGCAACATTGACTGGGCATTTCGACTAATTCCCATGGATAGGGAGATTCTTGCGGTTGAACTGTGACCGCTGGCTTGCCTTGGAGACTTTGATTTGAGTCCGAATTCTGTATATTCGAGGACTTTGACAATGACTGGGGAGTATCATGGTTCTCTCCCGTTTCGTCTTCAATCTTGATACGGACCATAAAGGCTTTATGGATTTCGTCCGTTTTCGTGTCAAGTGATGACAATGTATCCTTCGTCTCTGTTGACTGGATAGTTTCTTTGAAATTTTCAGTTCCATATTGAATGACTGAACTCCCTCCGACCGTGTGTAGGTCTGGGGTAAGTTGAGGGGGGATACCCGCACCCTCCTGTTTCTTGAATTTCTTCGACCGAGGCCGTTTCTCGGGAGACGATAAGTTTTCAGATCTGGGGAAATGTGATAGCAATAGTTCCGTCTTCACATTGCCCATGTCGGGGTCGAGAACACATTTGAAATTGTTCATGTTACCCGTGGCTATTGCTGACTCCGTGGGGTCAGGCTTTTCTAGTGCTGGGCTTATGATGCCAGGCTTATGAGCGACTGAATTCGTATTTTCAGGCTTTTTCGGGGCTGAGCTTGCGTTCTCAGACTTATCCTGTGCTGCTTCGAATTTAATGAATTCTACAAACTTGGCTCCTTGAATTAAATCTTCATATGTTGGAGGCTTTTCGTTTCCGGAATTTTCAGATTGATTCCTAACGATTTTCGAATCTTCAAAATGATTCTCTTCGGTTCCAACTTCGGAAACTAGTGCCCTGTAAGATGGGGGCTGAAGGGGAATTGTCCCTTCTTTTCGGACTTGGAATTCGATGTCAAATCTTTCCATAGCTTCAATTAAGCGTTCAAATGTCCTTTCGTAATTCGGGAGAATGCTTCACTTGTCGAGAAAATCTCTGTAGAATTTCTTCCTCTTACGGATTGTATGAAGGGCTAGATTGACCAGCGCCGTGTCTGAAAATCCGTCAAATTCTTCAATGAGAACTGCCTGAATATCTTGTATTTCTTGAAGATATTGACTGCCCGTTCCTGTGATTTTCAAGGTGTACAGGTGCGAGATTACGTCTTCTTTCGACTGTTTCTGTCCTGTTTGAAACTTCATTCTGAAGGTTTCTACCATTTCATGAGATTCTTTGCAGTGAAAGATATCTGGTAGTAGGTCCGTGTCGACCGTGTTAATAATCAATTCTTGATTAGGTGCATCCGCATCGAACCAGGCTCTGGTGATGGCTGTAGTGATGGCTTTTGGAAATAGGAGATAATTCGGTCTTTTCCATGACCCGTTAATGATTTCTTCATTAATACTGTTTGCTACGGCTTTCGTAATTTCTTCTTCCCATTCTTCAAAATTTCCTTGCTCGGATAATTTCGGAATATTATGAGATTTCGTCTCTGCGGACTTCTCAATTTTCAACGGACTTATTGAATCTTGTAACTCCTTGAGTTGCCGTTTGGTTTCGAGTAATTCATTCTGATAATGAATTCTCTGTTTCTCGTACTGTTGGTCAAAGTATTGATTTGCCCCCAACAGGAGATCTTCGGGTGTGGGTACGGTCTTAATGTAGCTGACCTCTCCATTTCTGACTACCCGCTTGATATTGTATAATTCTACTCCGTCGTATGGCTTTACGATGAACGGAGGCTCGAATTCTTCATAATTTCGTCCTTCGGATAAGAATCCTGGACTGTTCTGTCCTTCGGTTGTGGAACCTGGACTTTTCTGTCTTTCGGACATGAGTCCTAGACTATTTCGTCTTTCGGATGAAAATCCTAGACAATTTCTTCTTTCGGATGAAGATCCTAGATTTTTCTGTCTTTCGGACATGAGTCCTAGACTTTTCTGTCTTTCGGATGAAAATCCTAGACTTTTCTGCCTTTCGGACGCTTGTCCTAGGTCTTTCAGTCCTTCGGATGAGGATCCTGGACTTTTGGAGTCTGACGGAGGTAGCACTACCGTCCTTTCCATTTCAAAGTTGATTTTCTCGGAAATTAATTCGACCAGGATTTACTAGGTGACCTGGGATTTATTTGATAGCTCCTGGATTAACTTATGCCAGGGCACAAGGGGCTTGGAAAATTAATTGATGCACTCGAAACTGCGAGTGGCTTGTAGTGCGCCCTCACCGGAGGTATGTAGCGTTCAGAAGTTAATTCTATTCTTTTCTTGAATTTCGAATTTTCAATGCTGATCCTCTTGATCCTCTTCTGAGCTACTCTTCTCCTCGGATATTTCCACTATCAGAATTTCCTTTTTAGGGGATAATTAATAGCTTATTTCCTCGAGTTTACTTACTTAACCTCCTTCGGATCCGCTTGTTAGGCGGTTCGTTGGGTTTAATTAAGTATAGTAGTGTTGTTAGCTCGCTGCCGTAAAGATGAGATCTTTTCCAACCGGATTAAATAGATCTGTACTTTTATCCTTTTCCAAACGGATTAAATAGGATATGAGATTCTTTTCCACAATGGATTAAACAGAATCTATAAATATTCTTTTCCAAACGGATTAAATAGAATATTTCTAGTCTTCTCCCAACGGATTAAACAGACTCCTCACAATATTCTTGTCCAGGGGATAAACAGAATTATTGTGGCTGTGCTCAACTTTTCCAAGTGGATTTAACAGTTAGCACGAAGTACCGAAAACTTGGTTTTCTAAAATTGAATTATACAGGAAAACTTCGGGTGCACTGGCCAGTGTCTTACGGGAAGTTTCCTGTCTTTTACTTTTTATAATTCAGTGTAAAATAGGATTGACCTACGGGGTCAATTGTGACCACTGTCTCAGCCGTGCTGATAACGTAATAAATAGTGATAGAATATGGAAATCTATATACTGGCTGAGGCGTCCATATGCTATTATGGAGTGTGAATCTCAGATGAAAAGTAAAATGTTCCGGAGGAACAGACAATAAATAAGATGCTGTTGCTCTGGCGATCAGTCTAAGATTAGTTTATTGTTCAGTCTTTAGGTCTTGAGCATGGCTCGGTTTGGTTGAATTTTGATATATCAATGTTTACATATGTTTTAGTACAATAGTACATGAGAGTACTGTATTAATCGAATATAGACTGACGTGTCACTACAATAGTACGGATGCTGTAGAGGAAATGAATATGACTCTACCATCCTGTATTGTGAAATATACATGCTTGGGTAGCTGCAATAAAACAATAAAATATAATTGCTAGTTGAAGGATGACGAGAGGGAACATTCCCGAATCGTCAGCACAAATAATGTCCAATGCTTTTGTATAGAGAAGCTCAATAACTTGACTTCTTAAAGTTTGACAATTATTCTGAAATATTCATCTCCATGTTAAGGGAGATGTTACAATTTGAAAGTAACTTGAATCTCTGATTAGATAAGTCAATTTGCAGCTGTGCATGAATCTAATGATTGCTTAAGTAGAACATCTCATGATAATGAAATGTGCTGAATCCCTATTTTACCAATGACGGGATTGAAATGATACGGATTTGCCATAACGCAATATTCTACATTATGTATGCCAGATTATAATGTAATACGTACTATAAGTATAGTTATAAGTATCTACATTCTACATCTCCTATCTACATAGGGGAAATATGTCTATATTATATAATACATCCTAATTACATAGGTACATGTATCTATATTTTAACAATTGTGTACGCTTTTTACAATGGAAAGCCGCAACGAAAAGCGTAATAGATAGTAGTTGTGAATGGCAACCGTTTTTTCTTTTGTTTTTAAAGAAACATTCAGTAAGTAAGATTGGTATAAAATTATTCTTATTTTTGGAATGTCTGTCATTAAAAGTATTGAGAAGTTTATTCTTAAATTTTGCAAAATGTTTTTATTAAAAAAGCAAAGATTGAATGCGTATAGTATGACAATGACAAGTAGTGGGCCTGGGTGGCGATCATGTGCAGTGAAAACTTCAACGCCAGTTATTATCTACGTAATATTATTAAAATCTGCTTTTGTATTATTAAATGGTGGTGCCAGATACAAGCACCACCATTTAAGGAATAATTAATTAATTCACGTTGCATTACGACACAAACTAAAACAACGTCTCTGATTTTAATAACAATGAGGAAACGTTTAGTTTATTATTTTATTATACGTCACAATTCACAATAAGAATGAATTTAAAAAACATGAAAAAATGGCAGCAGTTGATGAATATAAAAATGTTCGACGCTTCGAAGAATGAAATCTGAATCTGAATGATGTCATAAAACTTGAAAAATTTAGAAGCCTCTCCTATTTAAGTAGTCTGGCTAATACTGGCTCAACGTTCCATGTTCCCATATGTTAGTATGGGTTCGCTGTAAGACTGAAAACAAAATCTAGTAGAAATTGATTTAAAGCTTTACTCCAGTTTAATAAAAAAAAATTCATGTTGTATTGTGTTGTAAAGACGAGAAATCCTAAGAGACCATGTATAGTAATGTTAAAAATTTGGCCAACTTCTCTCTCTGCTTTTGAAGCTGGCCAATCAACGACTCTGACTATGTATCAAAACACATGGTCAGAGTCGTTGATTGGCCAGCGTTGAAAGAAGAAAGTGAAATTTTGGTCGAATTTTTAACATTAGCATACATAGTCTTTTAGGATTTCTCGTCTTGAGTATTGTTGTTTAAGTTGTAAGTATAGAAGTAAGAAGAAATCAAGGCAAGTAGAATAATAAGGTACGATCAATCGCAATGGTAAAGTTTCAGTGGGAGTTTTGGGGTTTGAGGTGGAAGAAAAAGTTGGCGCGAAGTTTGTATACTCCATAAGCTCAGCATTAGCTTTTTCTCAAATTTTAAACCCTGTCTACCTCAAAATTTTTAAAACTAATCGCAATTCTTTTTTCACACTAGTGAACTATGTTTTGTGCTCTTTCATTTACCACCTATTTCAATTAAATCGGTTCACGTTTGCCCGACCTGTGTCCTGCGAAAGTTGATACTACTTATGTGGATTTATACTACGGCAAAAATTTCTGGCTGCCAGATGACGTCAAAACCGCGGGAACCAACCCCCGATTCGATTGATTGTACCTTATTATTCTACTTGCCTTGGAAGAAATAGGCTACCTATATATTTTTCTCTATGTCAATTTTACCTTGGTAATCGGCACCCAACTTTAACTCAGCCGCCGCATCGGCCTCCATCAAACAAACAATCGAGCCCGCCCATCTCCTCGAAATGGAAAACCATGCAGCCTCAACTTTGTGGCGTAAAAGCCATGCCAGATGCCCACGCCAACTGCAGTACTGCACTGGTCTGTAGTCTGTAGTTTGTATTGTATATCAACGCTTCGAAGCCGTGGTAGTCGAAGGAAAATGGAAAATTTTTAAATTGTCAGTTCGTGAAGTTCGCTAGTTTTCACATGTCTCCGCTCATATTAATTATTGTGTTTGGATTTGGATTGGAAGCTTATATTTATTATTTTATTTATTATTTGATCACCAATTCAAGTTCACAACGCTGTAATTCATTACTTGTGATAAAAAATCCAGGCATGAGAACAGAGAACATAAGCCACAGTTAATTTATTACACATTCGCACTTGCCCTCACTTCGTAATATTCGGAATTTCTTATTGTGATTATAACGGGCCCGAAAAACTTCATTACATTTCATGTCAAATTATCTCACGCTCGTATCCAGGGGTTTTGATTTACCACAACTACCCCTATTAATTACCTCCACCACGATAACCATCATTAACTACCCCCACCATGATTAACACCCCTAATAAACAACAACTAAATAGGCATTATATTTTATTTTAACAGCGTTTACTAGTGGTAATCGGGCTGGGGGGAATTAGGGGTGGTACTCAGGATGGGGGTAATTAATGGTGGGAATATGATTGGGGGTAATTAATGGTGGGAATAGGATTGGGGGTAATTAATGGTAGTAATCGGGGTGGGGGTAATTAATGATGGAAATTGGGGTGGGGGTAATAAATAGTGGTGATGATCGTGGTGGGGATTAGGGGTGTCGAGTGTGACTGGAATTGCTTGTAGTACCTACCTAAAGTACCTAAAGTAAGTTTAATAATCAGTCAGTGGACAAGGTATAAATAAACACCCCGGAAGGTCCCAAATTATTTCAAATAAAGTTACATCTACACCTGAAAACGCAGCCCCAGTAGTGAGCCGCATAGCCGCCTTGGAGTCAACATTCGTTGTAAGATTTAAAATTTCAAGTCTCAAGTGCTATTTTTTGTTTTGGGGGTACCCCCTCTTTACCCCTTTACCTGCTACATTACAACTAATCAGACTCCTAATATACTTACATTTTTGTTATATTTTCACAGCTGCAAAGACTTGCGTTTGTTTGGAAAGAGGAAATGAAAATGATTTCTGATGCAAGAGAAAGACGTAGGATTGTTACCACCATCTGTCACGTAATTCCATGAGTGTGTGTAATTTTTAACAACAAGGCTGATCTTGGAGGAAAATTCCGGGTAGGAAAAATCCGCGTAGGAATAGTCCGGATAGGAAAAGTCCGTTTACCGAAAATTCCGTTAACCGAACCATCGACCACTCTGTGATATGTGGAAAGTATACAGGATGACAGCCTAATATGCAGTATGCACACCCAATTTTTTGTTGACTCACCTCTCATAAGTGAGTTAACCACTTATGCTCACTCCGAAATTATAATTTCTAATGGACTGATGGGAAGCCGGCGCAGTCAAATCAGCAAAGCAAATTTTTACGGAAAATTTACGTATTATTCATAGATTTTTTCCCTAATATTCAATAATAATCATAATAGCTTAAGATGATCTTTCTGTTGACTATGATTGGTTTTAGGAAATTTTCTCCTGCACACTGTTCCGGAAATTTTCCTTCTGCACACTTTCCCGGACGTTTTCCTACCGTACATTTCCCTCCCAACTTCGTACCAAGGAAATTTTCCTCCCAACTTCGTACGGAGGACATTTTCCTCCCAGTATTAAAAAACACGAAAATGAGCGAGTTTTTGCCATCTTCTATATAATATGGGGGTGGTGATGGGGGTATGGTGGCTGTAGGAAGGAGAGAAGTGTTCCTTGGAAGGTGCTACCACCCCACCTCCATGTCCTCTGATTATGATTAGGATAGGTATATTAGGTTATTAGGTGTATTAGGACTGCGTACGGAATTTAATTACTAATTTCCAGAGCGAGGGATCAGGGATCATGCAATATCATAAATCAGATGCCGAAAGGGTTAATATTTCACGGAGCAAAGTGGACGTAGGCATTAAAATAATTACAATTTACCCAACAAAAGTATTACCTTCAATTATATAATTTTGTGCAGCATAATCTCTCTCTCTCCCTGTCCCATTGAAATCCGCTTTAGCATTCGCATTCGTAATGATATTGCTATTTGCAATGGATTTTAGCTTGAGCTGTGTACTATCCGCACTAAAAGCTCTGTCCTGTACACACTCATCGTCAGAATCAACACTAACACTAACACTACCCCCCTGGACTTGTTCTGTGCGTAATTATTATTACGTCGGATGAACATAATATAGAATTTAAAGTCGGAAATGGAAATATTGACCTAGTACACTGTGCAGACACGGACAGACATCAAATCACACATGAGAGAGGAAATCATAGTCGCGTATTTGTAAACGTAGTCAGTCGTCGTTTCGTACCCACATTGTGGAATTATTGGTAATAATTTATAATTATTTTATACGCGCCGCAGTGGACTCGTACAGGAAAGGAAAAGGATATAAACAATGATAATGACTCTCATCTGACACTTTTAGGTAGGGGTTAATAGCAAATTCCACCTATTATAATATGACTTTGACTATACACAAAAGTGAAGCGCTGGTTTTTTTAGTGGTTTTGGTCACCTAATCTACGTGATCAAATTCTAGAGTTGAATTCAATAATAATTAAAGAAGGGGTAAACGGATTTTTCCTACCCGGACTTTACCTATCCGGACTTTACCTATCCGGACTTTTCCTACCCATTTGGTTTCTGTGAGGATTTTTCCTACCCGGACTTTTCCTACCCGAGACTATTACTTATGTAGAAATAAAACAGAAACACAACTATTTATGAGTGTACCGTAAATTAACTCCTTATTAATAATTAACTTAAAATTCGAAAGTTGTGGGCATATCTTTGCGAAATGTGTAGTTTCTTTTTTGTACATGGGTAGGAAATGTCCTAGGTTTGGTCGTGGGTAGGAAAAGTCTGGGTTGGTAAAATCCGCGTAGAAACCAAATGGGTAGGAAAAGTCCGGGTAGGAAAAATCCTACAACCAAAGAAGGGAAGGGTAGTAGAAGTAGAGGAGTAGGAGCTATATATATCCACGTTTTTGATGGTTTACGGCAATTGAGCATTTTTCGCCTGTCTCACCGTCCGTCTCCCTTGACGCCTTCACTCCTTCACGGTGAACGGTGCGGTTGGAAAGGTAGTAATTTTCATGTGCATGTGGTTTCCCATTTCATTTCCATGTCGTGTTAGCGCTCGCTGATGACTGGTGGTGTTTTGAATGCTCCTATCATGAAATTGAATGTGCGAGTGAAATAGTGAGAGGCAAGTTCCTTGTCAGTTTCCTATATACGTTCTGTCTCAGGAGTCACACAAGGCAGACCAGTTTGTGTACATACGAACCATCGGTTGTAGGATTATTACTACCCGGACTTTTCGGGTGAAAATTCTGGGTAGGAAAAGTCCGTTTACCGAAAATTCCGTTAACCGAACCATCGACCACTCTGTGATATGTGGAAAGTATACAGGATGACAGCCTAATATGCAGTATGCACACCCAATCTTTTGTTGACTCACCTCTCGTGAGTTAACCACTTATGCTCACTCCGACATTATAATTTCTAATGGACTGATGGGAAGCCGGCGCAGTCAAATCAGCAAAGCAAATTTTTACGGAAAATTTCCGTATTATTCATAGATTTTTTCCATAATATGCAATAATAATAATAATAGATTAAGATTTTTGCATATTATGGAGAAAATACATATATGAATAATACACTTTTCCGTAAAGGAATACTCTCGATCATTTTGGTTGTGTTTTTGATGCTGGGAGGAAAATGTCCTGGGGGGATAATGTCCAGGAGGAAAATGTCCTGGGGGGATATGGTCCAGGAGGAAAATGTCCTGGGGGATAATGTCCAGGAGGAAAATGTCCAGGGGGGATAATGTCCAGGAGGAAAATGTCATGGGGGGATAATGTCCAGGAGGAAAATGTCCCTATACCGACTATGAGCGGAAGGCATTTTCCTCCTAGTATCAAAATCACATCACTAAGATAAAGTAGTGTTCCTTTCCAGAAATTTCATGTTTTTGTTTTTATTAAGCGTTAATTAATTTTTATTAACTAAATTAATTGCAATAACCTTATGTCATACCTTAGTTTATGAATGTTGAAGATTGTGTGCGTACTCATAACTTGTCTGAAAAGAAGCAATACTTTATCTTTGTGATGTGGTTTTGAAACTCTTCAGTATTTACTGACAAATTCACTTAAAAGGGATTCTGTTAAAAGCAAAAACCGCCTAAACGGGACAGATTTGAATTTTTTTTATTGGCCAGCCAAACACTTAGACACTAAGCATTCAATGTTAAAATTATCCGGTTATAAGGGAATCGCTAAAAAAGGGATCCGGTTAAAAGGGACTCATTTTTAGCAGAACAAGCTTTAATCACAACCCCCGCCAGAGGCTTGCCCGGGTTAGGTTATTCCCGCAGGCGTGATCGGAGTATGTTTTAACCACTTAATCAATTATTTATATGCAGTTATACATCTTGTACAAATATAACGGTAAGGAAATATTGTTGAAACTGATTTTTTTTGCGGCGAAATATATTTTTGTAGCAAAAATATCGTAATAATAAGCTAATTAATAATTAGCAGACAATGGTCCCACCGCAGTATTACCTAGTATTAATATGGAATAGAGTAATAATTAGCAGACAATGGGACCACTGGAGTATGACCAAAAATTATAGAGTAGTTTTTTTTAACATAATTTAGGCTCGGCAACCTGTTACAAAGCCTATTTTGCATTTCATTAAGGTGTAGGCTACAAATATTTATGTTTAGAGTTAAATTAATGTAGTTTATATTAATTAAAAAGTATACACTTTTGAAGTATTACTATGTAGTAGTTAGAGCGCATTGCATATTAATAATAAATACAATAAAACAAATTAAACCGAAATAGAAGTTTAACATAAGAGTTAAATCTCTATACACTAAAACAATATGACAAAAATATAAAAAAAAATATATAATAAAAATATGGGTAAGAATAACATGAAAAAGCCATAGTTACTTTTAACATAAAGCTAAAGAATAACTTTGAAATATCATTAAAAGATGTAGCAGTTAAAATAATATTCCTGTGACAGTTAAAAGCCATTATGTTAAGCATAGGATAAACATAGTGTAGGTTTGGTCCTTAATTGACTTTTTTACTTGAGAAAGCAAATTACATAGTTGTTTGAAGTTTACATTGAGAAAATGAAAATTATAACAGTAAGAAACTAGTTAAAGCAATTAATAAAAATGTAATTTATTGCCCATTTGATCCATGGTAAAACAGTAAAGATAAGGTAATTATATGAGAACATATATTTACTATATTAGTTATCCAGTAAACCAAACAATAGTTAATTTAATAACTAGCAACGTTGATTATTTTAACATTTGTGTTCTCGTTAGAGCTTCCATTGAAAATAATCGTTTGCGCCTATGGAATCATTAATTTTAGTTTGCTAGTCTTCAGCTTAGTTTTTTTAAATAAGTACTTATAGCTAAAATACATTCAAGCACATACCATAAAAACGATACATGCAGTTATATGAATTATTTAATCTGTATTCAAAAAACGATGTCTGAAATACCAGTAATAAGTAATGAATAGGGTAACAACATATCAGATTTACAAATTGAATTCAATACCAAAACTAAGTCGAAAGGATTATTTAAACATAACTTGATGCCGTATAATACTAAACAATATTTGGTAAAATGTTCTTAAAGTAATATCAGATGTTGAAAACCTTAAGGGTACTAAAAACTACTTTTTGGTTTACTGGATAAGAAATATTCACCTCGTAGCCATATGATTATCCAGTCTTTAGTTGTAACAAGGATTAAAGAAATATACTCAGTGACCGGTCGCAAACCTAAATTATACTAAGGAAAACTACTCCATCATATTTTGGTCATACTGCGGTGGTCTAAGTGTCTGTTAATTATTATTTTTCTTCTTCCATAAAGTATGGCAAGTTTATAAAACATCTTGATTATACTGGAAGTGGCATAAGCAACAACAGACAATTTGACCAAATTGGGTGCAGGAAAGCGTTACGTCCCCTGTCATTGCCCATACCACTTAAAAAACAATACAATCAGCGGCATAAGATATGGAATTTCATACCTGGAAAATTATATCTCACACCGCTTGTTGGATAACGCTTTCCAAATGCACCGTATGACTGTGTACAATTGTATTGTTTTTAGTTACTAACTGATTTTTTTGTTTAGGCAATTTTTATTATTATACAAACTTTAACAAACAAAACAGTAACAATCAAGTTAATTTACTATTAAATATTATATAGGAAATTTAGCTAAGTAATTGCTGATGTAAACATTATCTATTTTTTAAAAGCCCTGATAAAAATATAATATGCTGATATTGATTTTGGATTTTGAGTATTGATTACTTCTATAGAGCTAGTCACAAACCAGTTCGGAATAAGTTTGTATTAAACTTTAAATCCTACAAGCTAATTCTAAAATTAAAGTACAAGCATGTCCAAGAATAAAACAATTCAAATAAATTAGTTTAAATCTTATTCTGGCTGAACTATCTGAAACCCTTTAAATGCACCTCTCTTACTAACAATTAAAATGAATTAATTTAATACATATCCTAACTAAACAAGCTGAAACTTATAACACGCACCTACTAACTAGTTAGTCAATCATCATCCTCTGAACTACTGTGACACGACCCGTCAGTAAAGCAATCACTTTCAGCTTCTAAGGCAATCAATTCTCCTGGAAATAACTTTAAAAGTTTTTGATTTGTGGATTTTCCCATAACGTGAGGCATGTAAAATTTTCTATCTTCAGGGTCTAAAAATTTCATAAGATCTATTAGATCCATCTTTTTCTTTCCCTTCAATAGCAGAGGACCAGTATAACTTTGAGTACCGGTAACCATTGGACAATTTTCCATTGGTATTGGCTTTCCACGGAGCATGACGTCAAACACACGGAACTCAGTGTCAGTATGAAACTTTTTTGTTTTAATTTCATTTAAGTTGTCTTGATGAACGGTAAAACACAGAAACGTAGTAACTAAAAGGGAAGATGGTCTTTTGAAATAATTTTGTAGAGGCAAAAAGTTGTAGAAATCTGACTGCACCAGCTGAGTGCATATAAAAGGTTGCGATGGTCGGGCACTTTCTATTATCTTTTTCATTCCCCAAGGTGTTTTAACTGGATTCTTCCTATGTTTTCGTTCAATGGGTGCAAAATCTCCATCACTGTCATTATAACTGTGCCCAGAGACAAAGAACTTCAAGGTACATGTCGAAAAGTATCTTAAACGAACTAACTGCTGCGTCAAAACTACCATCGCGTAATTGTTGTTTTGGGCCACGCACCGGTCTGCCCAAATTACCAAATGCCTTTCACCCCCCAATTCCAATGGCTGATAGTTTTCAGTGATGTGTTTATACCAAATCGACGCTATGTCACTTGACCCTTTCCTTGCAATAGTTTCATCCCATAAATACATATAACCGTCGTTATTAGACGAGTCGTGAATCCCAAAGTTGTGCGCTGTAAATTTGCGCTTGAAGTAAGCCGACTGATTAGTAAGGCCTGGCAAGACCCAGTTTTTTTGCGCGTCACCAGTTAAGGTGACGTACTTTGCTGGATTTTTGCGAGCCAATTCCTTGTCTTTTTGGTATTCTTCGATAGTTTCTCTGGCATGGTCGTGATGTTGTTTTTGAGCTCTAAGAATTTCTTGCTTTGCCTCTTCCGTCCTACAAAGTCGTAAGTTCATAGCAAACAAATCGCATGATTCGCAACAATCGGCGTGCGGAACTCCAATCTTCAGTTTTGTATCTGGGTGATGAAATAGCATACGATAATACGATTCTGACAATAATCCCTCTCCGTGGTCTTTACAGAAATCCTTGTACATTTCAGATAAGGTCAGGGTTGACGACAAGAATTGAGTACCCTCAGCAAATGTTTCTCTGCAGTAATGATTGTCCATTTTAGGATAAGTATGCATATGACCCACTGCCGACTCTTTGATTAAGTCATCAATTTTATGAGGATTTGGCGTCCGGCCTCTCTGATTTCGGGGGAAAACTTCATACTCTTCAATTTTGTCTTGAATTCTAGCTATCCTGCCTGTGCTGATGTCCAAGATCGTGTCATAAGTAGTGCGGCAAACTTCATAATGAACTGCTCCGTACGGTATGATGTACGTCCAATTACTTCCGCCAGGGTTTGTAAGACGCATTGTACAGGCCATGAAGAGGTTTTGTTCGTCAGGGTTCATTAAGGAGTAGTGACGATAAACCTGTTGACGTGCTTCCAGATACAAATATTTGCAATGAGGCGAATTACATTTTGTGGTACAAACTGTGTTGGGTGGATAATTTTCTTTTGATTTTGGTTCAGGCTTATCGTAGCTCGTCATTTTTCGTTTTCTGCCCGCTTTAATTCTATTCAAGTCAGCCTTAGATAATCCAGCATTTGAAGAAGGTTTTGGTTCTTCCCCGTTCCACATTTTGAAACAATTCTGAAACAGAAACAAAACGTTATGATTCATAAAATGTACCTACTATAAATCTACGGTGCTGTATTTTAAGGCTTTTTTGCTAAATATCAGTTCTGCATAGAACGAAAATCAATGTCACAATATTAATTATTTTTAATTATTGTGGTTTGTACAAGTAACATAAATCGTTAATTCTTTTGTTATATTATAATGAATCAATGCTAGTTTTTATTCTTAATTTGACCATTTCCGAATCTTATACACCTTACCGTACTAAATGTAAATAAACTGTACAATACTGTTTAAGATTCTTGCCCGGTAGTTATTACAAAGCGCATTTGGCTTGACTCAAATAGAACTCTCCCTTGAAACCTGTGACTGAAATCTAAGTTGCTATACAAATAAATATAGATATTAAAAATACATGAAATGATTTGGATGGAATATTTATTTTCCAAATGGTTTTACATGGTACGCGCCAATTTCAAAAAGTCATATCTACAAAAATCAGGCTACTTTCAAATAGTAGGGATCCAAAGTAACTCGATTGCATTTTGCTTTGTTTGATCACAGTAGCCCGCCAAAGTTTAAAAAATTTTAAATTTTAATATTTTGCCGCCCTGTAACTTCTACAGTTCTCATCCAATTTTGACGAAATTTGGTTTTCTTTGACGTTTAGACTCTTTTCTACTAAGTGATTTCAGGATTTTTCAAAATTCGAAAATTTTCATTTTTTCGACAAATTTTTGAAAAAACATTATTTTTAATGCATAATTTTACTGACCACTTTTTTCAAAAAAATAAAAATTTTTGAATTTTGAAAAATTTTGAAATTACTTCTTAGAAAAGAGTCTAAACGTTAGAAAAAACTGCATTTCGTCAAAATCGGATGAGAACTGTAGAAGTTACATGGAGGCAAAATATTAAAATTTGAATTTTTTTAAACTATGGCGGGCTACTGTGACCAAACAAAGCAAAATGCAATCGAGTTACTTTGGATCCCTACTATTCAAAAGTAACCTGATTTTTGTAGATATAACTTTTTGAAAAAGGTCAAAGGTCAAAGGAACTTTATTTGTAAGGGGTTTGGTGTTTCTAATCAATTGATCAGTTCTCCCAACACGAACCCCCGTGTGACTAGCTTACCCCGTACTAACACAGAGCCAAGTAAGCCTTTAATGACATAGGTCGCCACACATGTGGAGAGCCCGGCGTTTAAGATCAACTTTCTCACGAAAGAGATCCGAGGCTAGCGGGAATTGAACCCACGCCGTCAACAGCATTGGCGGCATTGGAAATTGGCGCGTACCATGTAAAACCATTCCCTTGTGAGATGAGGGATGACTGCAATTTGCATGCACTAATGCTCACCTGCATGAGTGGGATGGGAATTCTGCAACACTCGCTTCCACCAGATGAGTGCACACAGTTTAAAACTGCACTCGCACTCAACTATTGCACTCACGGCAATACCAGAGCTCCGCTCATCCTGTACGAGGTATGCCCATCTATGATAGATTGCAGTGCGCGTGCGTAGCTGTCCAAAAGTTAGGAACTCGCGCCCCACTCCACTCAAAATGAATGAAAACCCTAATTTTAGGGTCTTAACTCTGAGGTCATTTTTAGTAAAATCGTGAAATGCTATCTTTAGGGTGGGATGTCAACAGTGGTCAAGCAGACCCATTGTTCCTACCGATGACGTCATTTGTGGACGTTTCCTTTGTGGTTGAGTGTTCCGGTATACGGAAATATTCCCCCTGGACATTTCCCCCCCAACCAGTAACCCCGGACATTTTCCCCCCACACCCTTAAATAAGATACTGATGTATATTATTACGCGGTCGTGTAAAGGCACGTATTTAATATAATAGTATCCAAACAGAAAGTTTTTTATTTATCGTGCAATTACAATAGTGATAAGTACCGTTATTTAATGATTTATACTTGGGTTTTGTAGTATCAAGGTATTTTTTTAATTAATAGTGTAATAAGTTTAGGTACTATGTACCTAAAGGGCTATTTAAAGGGTTAACAGTTTTACTTTCGTTTTCTTACCCATCTTCTAATGAAGGATTTTATATAATGCCAGCATACATAACTAATCTACATTTTTTTAGTCATATCGGGAAAAAAGTATAGTACATGTTTCTGGAATAAGTTTTCTACTAACTAATATGCTAAAGATTTTATTTATGATTAAAACTAGTTATTTCTTTTGATTTAATTTTCTATGTTAAAATTGATTTTTTTTGTATTTCTACGCAAACCACGCTCAGGGTTCAATAAAGTATAATTTCGATTTTTATTTGTGACATATTACATTATTAACAAACATTTCATAATTCATAACTTTATATAATCAGCTTTTAGTATCTTATTTAAGGGTTTGGGGGGAAAATGCCCGGGGTTACTGTTTGGGGGGAAATGGTCCGGGAGCAAAATGTCTAGGGGGAATATGTCCTACAACCGAGTGTTTCCGGTAAACAGGGTTGAAAAAGCGGTAAGCAGAGTGGAAATGGTAGACCTTCTGCAGCCGGTTCTTCTGATGTTGAAGCAGAATTAGCCGGAAATGTATAGTTATTTTTACATAATAATTGATTTTTAACTAATTTTTTAGGACTGAAAATGCAATAAACCCTGGGCGTGAATAACGTTAAAAAAATTATGATAAGGATGACCGGCCATTCAATGATTACATAACTATCGCAATTATGTGTATTTATTTACCGTACTTTCGTAACGTGAAAAAGTTGTTAATTTTGACATAAATTGAGAATACCACAGTTATGACCCTGTACACCACATTACTTAATTGTAATTTTATTGTTTGTAATAACAACTTTTACGTTACGAAAGTAGAGTTAATAATTAATTGCGATATTCATGTAATTATTGAAAGACTTATTTAGTATTTTTGTAACACTAATCACCTCTAGCGTTTATTGTATTATCAGTCCCAATAAAACTAGTTAAAAATCAATTATCATGTAATTTACTTTATACATTTCCTGCCAAATCTGCTTCAACTTCGGAAGGGCGTCTGGTCTACCATTTTTATTTTGCATAGGGACTGGTCTCTAGCCATGTTTACAAAAAATGCTCATTGAAAATAATTTTATTACGAGGTTGAAAATTGTACAACCAGAGCAGTTAGTCTCAATGATGACACAGAAATCGCCCAAAAATGACGTCATCGGTAGGATCAACTGCTTGACTACTGTTCACGTAGAAAAAACTTTTAAAAAACTTTTGACTTTTATGAACCCGGCCGCAATTAGGCACTCTCTCTCTCTATAGTGTTGAATCTTTGAATTTGAACACACATTTATATAATTTCTACCTATTTGCATAATTTTGTAATATATAATTTGCAATACCTATTATCTGTAGAGGACGACAAAAACAAAATACTGTGTTTTAGAACGCAATTCCACTTCCAGTTCCAGTCCTACTTCTCCAGCCTAACGTTAGAATAGGTCGTTCCAATAAGTACGAGTTAGAGTTTATAATAGAATGGTATGTTAATGGAAATGAAAAAGATAATCTGCTTCACACCTGCGCTGCAATTAAAAAATTGTATATTATTGTTTTGTTATTGTTATCAATGCTATTGAACGGCAGAACGGTAATATTGTTATTGCTTTGCATAGTGATAGTAATCAAGTAATCGTTAACAATTTAGAAGCACTGCTTCACACACCCCAAGACCTGGCCACAATTAGGAACTCTTCCTACATTAAATAATAATAACAAGCATAGGAATAGTATTGATTATCTTACCTACGATTTTCCGAAATTTTCACTTGATTTTCATGCTGTCAATGATGGAGTTGAAGTGTGGATGATGAATGAAAACGAAAGCTCAAAAACAGTGTTGGATGCTATGTAAGGTGCTTACCTAAATGACGTTCCCGTTTTCACCATTGCATAAACATTAACATTGCATCAATAACATTAGGTGGGACATACTGGACGTCGTTTGTGTCCCGCCCTTGTTCATCACGAGCAGCTGACTTTTGATTTCAATGGCGAAGTTTAAATACGTGTGCAATGACCTATGCTGTGTAGCAGGTTGGCAGTGATGTAGCAATAGGCTATAAAATGCGAGTATGTTTACGTTTACGAATACTTTAGTTTTGCGGGAATACTGAATCGGTGCAAAATGCAGAAAGCAACTTCTTAGTAGTTCTTAGCCTCATAATTTAGATTCTATTATTTTTGTGAGTTTTTTGAAAGTTTGTTTGATTCGTGAAAGACTAAAAATATAAAATAATTCGACCTGTTACGCTTTTCGTTATTACTACTGATAATGTAGTGACTAATTTGCTGTTGGAATTTGCTCATAATTATCCTTATCTAAAATAGATTTTCAATGTTTTTTAGTGTTTAGTCACAATTTAGCAATTCACTGTTCCGCAGTAGGGAGTCAAATAGACCAAAGTTTCAATAAGTTCCTTAAATAAATGTTGGCGTACTTAATAAAAGTAATTTTGAATTCAATGACAAATACATGACAGTGTTATTATAGAACGTCAAATATAGAACGTTATGAAAGACGACAAAGTATCGAAAATATTTTTGTAATTAGAAAAGAGCGCAAAATTCATACTTGAATGGGATAATGAAGTCAATATTTTTGAATTGTCCGACCAAAACAAATAACTAGCGAGGTTCATATATATTCCATTACTAATTTCTAATTACAAAAATATTTTCGATACTTTGTCGTTTTTCATAATAACGTTCTATATTTGACGTTCTATAATAACATTGAATTAACTGCTTTTTCCTTTAGTATAAGTATATAAACTACAAATGCTGTCGGTTCATAATAACAATAACTTAGAACTTGTTGCTCTACGCATTTTCGATCTTGATTCTAAGGCAATTTTGAATACAAAATGTGTGTATTATTTTATTGCAATTAAATTATTATAATACATATTACAGTATGCACAACTTTAGTTCTAAATTACACTTAAGCAAATTTGGATATCTACTAATCTACTCCAATATATTGCAGAGGCATACTACAAGCATATATTTACTAACTAAAATATATAATGAAATTGACTAAAGCCTCTGCTGCCTAAATTTTCAACACCAATGTAAATAGAATATTTTGAATTTTTTAAAAACATGCAAATAAAATATTTCATACTTTTCAAAAACAGACAAATAAAATTTTTTGTACATTATAAAAAAATGCAAATAACATATTGACACACTTTTCTCAAAACATGTAAATAGAACATTTTGCACCTTTACGAATCAAGTAAAAAGAGCATTTTTAACTTTTGAAAAACATGTAAATACTTCATTTTGCTTTACCGAAGAAAACCATAAATAAAATCGAAATGAGGGTTCTCGTGTGAAAACAAATTGCTGCCCAAAAGCAATGCTTCCGTCCGGCCCTGTACTATATAATTAATACTAATAAATATTCGTAATTAATTCTAATATAACCTAAAACAAAATAAAACTAAAAGTTTCTGCGTCGCGTCCACTGAATTATTCATTATTCTGTCGTATGCGTGCAAGAAACGTTGAATTGCTGAAAAATAATTACATTATCGTATTATCGTCGCCATAAGATAGAATATAGAATTCAACCTGCCGACCAAATCCATCTTCAACGTCTACGTCTTATCGTTAGAAGTCGTGTTTGGCGTAACTGAATTAAAATTGTCACACGATTATTTTCCTGTGGTTCTTAGCCGATTAGAGCTCATTGTATTATTTATTGTAAAATTAATTTTTTTTTGAATTAACTTCCAAGATTATTTTAGGTGTTTGCATACCTGGATTATGCCCTCCGCCTTTTATACATGCTGGGGTTGGGTAACATTCAGTAGTGTTACATGGAGTTGGCTTCAGTTGACAGGTATAGCCCGTCGAACAATTTACCGTGTCACAAGAAGGTGCTGGTTAGTTTTTATTTGTAAATTTAAAAAAAATATGTATAGAAACAAACCTTTAAAAATCAATTCCAGCAATAATTCCAATGCAAAATAATCTTGTTTTTTAAATGAAAAAAATATTGTTTAAATGTATATCTTTTTAAATCTTGTAATTTTTGTACCTGTTGTATTTTGTCCGTAAGTTATGAAAATCAACTGCGACGAAGAATAGAGCAGCAGAATAGACAGTAACAGTTGCATCTTTTTGACGTTGGTTCTTGCCGTTGCTTTGGGTCTCTTGGGCTTTCGTAATTGGCTTAAATAAGTTTGTGTGGTTTCTATAGTTTTCCAGGTGGTTAATATTTTGGTCTAATCAGTCAAGGCTCAGAATGATACTGAAGGTGATAGATGGGACATGCCACAGTTTCATTTAAATACCTGTGCAGTAAAAACCATGTACATGTACGATCACTGTGAAATACAATGCACTGAGAGAAATATTGATGAATAAATTATTTGTGACAATGTCTAAAATGTTTCGTTAATGTAAATATAGTTTGAATTTGGAAACCGCAGACAGCATCTGGTGCTACAATCTCTAAACTTGAAGTGATAAAAATGGTTTAGCATTTGTGATATTGATTTTAATTTTGAATGTTTTCCTTGTAACATGTAAATCTAAGCGATTGCAATAATTATTTATCGAATTTATTACGCTTTTGTGTTGGTACTTTTACCTTCTCATTCAATTTAAATATGGTGAGTATTTTCCTCTTGCAATTTTATTGATATTTTGCCAATTTTCATAATATTATCAGAAATTTTTTCGATGAGTTTTCCTCTTTTATAATTTTCTACATTTACGTCTTGTATTCAATATTTATTGTGTTATGGTTATCCTTTACCAAGAGTAAAATCTAAACTCCAAGCTTCATAATATGTACCCAATTATTTTAAAATTCTAGCACACTATAAAAATTCTACACTTTACAGTGCTGAATTTAGGCAGTAGTAAAATGGCATTTTAAAAAATTGTCAAGTAATGATGGCTTTTAATAGGATACAACGTACATGTACCTGGTACAACTCCGTCGTAATCACATGTTTTTAAAATTTGCAAAACGTTCTTTAGTGTTTTTGAAGTTTGTGAAATAATGCATTTTCTTGTTTTTAAAAAGTGTAAACTATTTTATGTTTATAAATTTTTGGAAAATTTAAATGTACCTCTTACATGTTTTTGTTTTTTAACAGTGTTATATAATGCCTTTTTGTGTATGCAGTTGTTAGGGAAATGTGCAATTTGTGGATGCTGCAAATTCCTGAGTTGTTATTGAGTTGTTTTATTCACATGTTTATGAAGTTGTAGTGTGCAACATATTTCATTTACATATATTTTTTAGAGTATGCAAAAAGTTTTATTTTATTTACAGGTTTTTGAAAATTAAAAAATGTTCCATTTTTATGCTCTTACAACCACAGTATTTTAATGTTTTTAAATATGTTGAATATTACAGAAAGTTTATATAAAACACAATCAAATGATTTTGTGCATACAAGTACTTCGATATTTGCTTATAAAGGTATTTGCTTATTTACTTTTGACAAATCACAATATTTTAAAGATTGCTTAAAGAAATTTAATATAAATAGTTGTAGTATACGATATAATTAATAAATTTAAAATTTTCTTCCTTCGACGAAATTATTTTGTCTGCTCAGGAAACATTGTTTTGTGAAAAGGAATTCAAAAGACAATACTTAAAGCAAATTTTCATCTCTGTTTTCTGCTACCAAATTAGCATTAAATTAGTATTGTCTTATCTACATGGTTATTACAATTATACAGTTATAATTATTAATATAACTAAAGTCAGTTTAAAAAAGTAAAAAACTTGGAATTGAATTAAAGGTTGCATACCTGTATTTGGATGGGGTATAGGTATGCATACTGCACATAGGTCCGCCGAGCATTCAGCAGTCGACTGCATTTGACAGGTATACCCCGGAGCGCATAATACCACTGCACACGTAGGTGCTTTATTTTTAATTGCAAAATTAAACAAAATAACATGAACGATCAGATTATATGTAATACGAATATGTACAAAATATTGTATGAATAAATTAAGTCAGTGCGTATAGAGGTAATTGTTACAATCAATCATTTAGTATGATTGCAAAAATTGTTTTCTAAATGTAGACCTAGCTTAATCTTATTTGCGTGCTCTGATTAGGAAAAACTGATTTTTTAAAATAATTATATAAACATATTGCAATTACCTGCTGCGTCTGCCCCTAAAATTACCAGACACGAAGAGAGCAGAATAATATTTATTGCAGAGTGCATCGTTCGGTTAGAATTTTTATAAGTTTTTTTTTCTATTTTTTAAAGCTTCATTAGTTTTTCAGCGGCCTGCAATTTTAGTTGAATCTTCCGTAAGGTTCTATTTGATATTGAATGTAATGGTGTGGTAGTAATAACAGAATTTAATTTATATACCTGCAGTGAGAGAACCAGAACCACGACAACTGGATTATGCTTAAAAATTATTGGAAATTGAATTTTTTAACCTGAATATTCTTTTATTAACGTACTTGTATTGAGCTAAGTAAAATGAATTATTTGCTTGATACTTTCCTTTATTAAATCACATCTGCACTGAACTGAAACGAACTGAAAAGTTCCTCATACATAACAATTGAAGCCAGCGCTTTGTAATGTAAAGTTTTTGAATACTGACCGCAGATTGCGCATCTGTGTAAACCTCATATTTTGTATTTTGAAATGAAAATAATGGTTGCAACTTTGGCCTTGTGTTTTTATTCCTAACATTTTCCTTGCACCGTGTTAATTCATGCAAATGCTATATTTGTAATTTTTTGGTATTAACCTTTCGTTTACCTTTCGTATAATGTATGTATCATATTAACTATTTTCCTGTTTGAATTTAATGCAAATTGCAATATTTATTGGCACGCTTTAGTATTATTAATGTTACTTTTTTATACAATCTAAATCTTGGCATGTAGTGACTATTTTATATATATGTATATATATATATGTAATAGACAGTCAAACAATTTTGTATGCTCGTTTTACATTGTTAAAGGTATTCGCTTATTTTGCCATCCACGATATTTTTAAAATTGCCTTAACCTGCTCTAATAAACTTAATTGAAAAAATAGAACATGAAAAATATTTTGTAAATTCCCTTTCGTCAAGGTTGTCTGCTGAAAAACACTGTGTGTCTTTCAAAAGAAATTATCCCGACAAAATCCATCAGCTATGCAGCCCCGTTTTCTGCAACTAAATTAACCTTAAATTAGTTTTGTTTTATCTGCATTATAATTACAATTATATAATAATAGCAAAATTATTAATAATATTGCTTTTCTCAATACACAAATTACATATACACTGGAAATTGAGTTTACGCTTACATACCTGTATTTGAAATTGAATAAGGTGTACATACTGCACATAGGGCAGCCGAACATTGAGCAGTAGTCGACTGCATTTGACAGGTATACCCTGACATGCATCTTACAGCGTCACATGAAGTTGCTTAATTTTCAATTGAAAAATATAAAATTAAAAACATGTATATAATACAAAAAATATTCTAGCGCTAACGTACACAAATCAGTTTGTATAAGAAAATGTACATAGCAACTATTAATTATGATAGCTAGAAAATTACGGTTAAATTGTTATTACAGACCAGATTAATAATTTGCATGCTTTGAAATTACCTGTTGCTGAATTCGCTCCTAAAATTAGGAGGGATGAAGAGAGCAGAAGAATATTGAACGCAAGTTGCATTTTGGAATTCTTTCTCATAATTTATAGGATCTTTGTAATTTTCTTGATTAAGTTAGGGATTTCCTATTTTCTATGGGTTGACCAGTTTCCCAGAAACTTTCAATTTGGGCTTAATCTGCCAAAGGTTCTAAATGTTACTGAATGTGAGATGAAAAGGCTTTGCCAGGGTTTCATTAAAATACCTGCTCTGATTGCGAGTACCACTTCACCCAGCTTTAATTATGTATTATATTTTAAAATTGCAATTTCTAATTTTCTGCAGGAATCTACTTCTATTCAGGTAGATATCAGAAATTGAACCATGGTACGTGTCCTATGTATATATTCTAAAGTCATAAATAGCATTGTACTGAAACGACCATTTGGCAAGTTTTTTTAGTATAACAATTAAAGCAATATTGCCTAATTATTATAATACAAAGTGTATACATCTCGACAGCAGATCGTGCAATTGTGTAAACTTCATTTGTTGCAATTTAAAGTGAAAATTTTAGTTTGCAATTTTGCTGCGATATCTACTTATTCCTGATATTTTCCTTGCACCGTGTAATTGTATTCGAAAGCAATTTTCGTATAATGAATTGACTGTGGTACTGTTTAGCTCTTCAAAATTCATTGTGAATATAGTAACTATTTTTCTGTCGAAATATTTGAATTCTAATTACTCAAATTTCCTTATCAGAAAAATGTCCTAATTCATGAAAAGATTTACTCTCTCATATACCGCTCTATAGATTTATATATTATTTATTCATTGATCTGTATTTTCCTTAAACAAGAGTGGTATATAAACTTAGTGATTTTAATGCTGTCTTGTATTCCTAACTGCGCATCTGTGTGATTCACATTACTTATTGTTAGAATGTTAACATAATGGTGCAGAGTTGCAAAAGAGATTTTATTTGGAGTAATTTCCTTACTGCTATGCAGGTTAACTGAAAATAAAATATTTATTGAGCTTTGCTTTACTTTATGTCCTATACAATGGAGATGTATTGGCAATTTTCCTATAATGTGTATTTAAACTATTGAAAATAATTTTTGTAATATCAGGAAAATATTTAAAATTATTTGTCATTCTTTTTATAATGTTCAATTAGTTTGTTTATAGTTGAATAGGTTGCATTTTTTTTAAGGGAACAACGTTAAGGAAACATTAAATTGCTTAAACAAGCTTGCCACCATTATAAACAGAACCTACTGATGATTCCGCGACCGCTCAAACCCCTCGCCTATATGCCACTCTTCATTCTGGAACTTGTTTTAAATTAGTTTGGAATTTTTAAATCTTCAGGTTTTATACTTATATACTCTAATTCCTCTTAAAACACTGTCATATGGCCCTGTCATTGCCTGTACATGAACTATCAACGCCAACGCCAACTAAAATTCGTTTTTCCATTTCTGATGCTACAAATATTGTGTTTGTGAAATTCTAATGCCTTTTTTTCTTTTATAGTTAGTGTTGCTTACACGTTTCGACGTTTTTCATATGACGAAGAAATATTACTATAGATATCAGTCATTAGTTCCAATTAGCCTACAGCTTCCGAAGCGGAAACAAATATGTTTAATTCCTACTTATTCCAAATTATGTAGAGATATAATAATTGTGTAGTTTTTTACAATGCTTTTAAGATTTATTTGCAATATTTGCATATAGTGTTTATAGTATTTTGCATTTTAGGAAAGATAAAAATGGCAGCATATACATAGTTTGCATATTTTCAAAATGGGGAGAAAATTGTATTTTGCATAGAAGAAAAGACGTGAATTGCGTTTATTTTACACAATTTAAAATGAAGTAAATTATTGTAAATATATTCTATTTTGCATTTTAGAAAAATGCGTGAAAATCGTACATATTTTACACTTTTAAAATCAAGTAATTTAGCATGTCCTTTCAAAAGTGGTGAAAATATAGTAGTTTTCTATTCTCCTATATACTTTCTTAAAAGGGCAAGTTAGTCAATTTTACAATTTAGACTATACCTAAATACAGTATTGGTCCTTTTCAAAAAATGTGTAAATATCCTTATTTGCACCTTTAAATACGAGTAAATACAAAACACATTTAAGTATGTGCATTTTGCATTTTTTTTTAAATGGTTTGTTTATCACTTTAAGAAAAGAACAAAATAATAGTATATTTTTTAGATAACCCAAAAAGTGCAAACAGTCCGTTCTTTGTACTTCGAACAACATGTGAATATAAGTTTGTTTTGCAATTTTAGTATTTATGTTTGATTATTAAGCAGCAAAAGATTGTTAAATCGTTTGACGGGATATATCAAAATTATATTCGAATTTTCTTAACCCTTTCAGTAAAAGTTTAGATTGTTACCTTACACCCCAGTTTAAAATTTTAGAACAATATACAGGTGCAAAATCGACTCTCTATTTATTAATTTATTTGGAATCCGCACTGGAACCGGAACCGGAAGAAGTTTCCTGGGGTGAAAATAAAATTTGGAGGAAGGAATTAGTGATGACTTGATGAGGATCATATTTATTGTAGACGCTTTTGGTAAAGTTCCACTTGGGAAATAAATTCGGGATAGTTTCTTGTAGCAAGCTCTGATTATTCCATGCCCTGTCCTTCGTATAAGCCCATCCCTTGGACCACTCGGGTCTTATTTGGGCGTAGGAACCGTTGTACTTTTCGTAAAAGAAGCTCTCCATCTCCTTCAGGAATTCAAAGACGTAGGGTGTCCCGGGGAAAAAGAGGATGTTAAACCAAATAGTGACGTCAAAGTCCTTGAGGGGGGAGACGGGGGAAATTGCGGGGGGCTCCGCTCCCTCAATCCCAACATCCATCGGGTTATCTATCCCACTCACCCGGATCTCGAGCGGACCGTTCACGGGGTACTTCCCTACCGCCGCATACGCACCCTGCAACTCCTGGAAGTAGGTAAAAGACTCGAAAATCACTTTTTGAATATATTCCCTTGAGGTCAAAATGGCAGCTCCATTCTCTGAGAGCCGGAGCGTCGTCGGCTTAATGTACATCAGCGTATTTTTTGAGAGGCCCCAAAGGTCCGTGGCGAAGTTAGCCGCAAGCCCCCCCACAACCATGTTGTACTCTGCCTTCCCGAGAAGGGGGGTCACTTCGTAATTCCCGCTTACAACTTCTGTGACTAGGCGGGCAACTTCTCTGGGGACGTTGTCCGAGAAGGGGTAGTTGTATGGGGTGGTCACTACGCGGGAGAGGAGTGGGCGTTGGGGGGAGAGGGACCAAATTTTGAGCCAGGGGCAGCTCGTGAAGGGGAAGAGGATCGTCTCGATGCGGCCTGTAGTCTCTATAATGGAAGCAATGGTTCTGGTCTTACTGGTCACAAATTGGGGATCAGCGAATAGCTCCGTGGCAGGGATGTCCACCCGACTCTGGCAGCGGAGGTAGTAGTTGGGGATGACCTTGAGGTCAATTTCCAAGACAAGGGTCCGCCCCAAATTAGTTAAAAATGCCTTGGTCTCTGGGTCTGTGCGGTTGAAGTTCTTGCGAGTGTACGTCGTGGACGCTTCGTCCCAGACGACAGCAGTCAGCCCCACAATCATATTGCTGAGGGAGCCATACGGGAGATTCAAGTTAGGGCTCTCTCCGTAGGCGGGCACTCCCGTCCCGTGCCCACCAATGGCCATAATCCCACCGATGGTGATGGTGCCTATGGCGGGGGACGCATTTAGGCCGTAGCCGTTTTTCTCCAAGAAATCCATTATCTTATCGAGGGAAGCTCCGGTCTGAACTCGGATGGCTGGGAAGGGATACGGAGACGTTATCGAGTCCAGCATTTGCATATTCGTGAGTTTCTCGTTGAGTTTGACGAGGAGAAGGTTAGGCTCGTAGCATTTGTTTGGATTTGGATGGGGGTCGTCCATGGGCTGGACGACGGTGGTGGGGGCCCAGTTGTGCATGAAGCCGGAAGGTCGGAATGCAAAATTATTTTTGCGGGCGTAGTTCACAAGTTCGATGATGTCATCCGCATTTTGTGGGATGGCATGCCAAACGGACGGGACGACCACTTCCTCCGCCCAATTTCGAAACTCTGCGGGATACAGCTCGATCTGACGGGGAAAGTGTGGCAGGACTGGACAGACTATTAATTATAAATCGCATTCAAAAATTAGCAGATACATTTTTTAAAATCCATTGAAAACAAAGATAATGAAAGGGATTTTTACTATACTGATTCTACAAACTAATGTGCTCATGCGTAGGGGCAGCCTTGAGCTATCTTCCGCGTACGTTAAAAAAAAATGATATTTTTCACATTCTCTTGCTGAATGAATAGTAATTTTAGAGATTTTTCAAATTTAAAAACTTGTTTAAAAAAAAACGGCTGACAAAAACAATCTTTATTCCGTTAATTTAGTAAGAGAAAACAAGTGGGTTTACTTTATTGTATCTGTACAAAAATTGTAATACACTTTAAAAAGTACCTTGTGAATTTGCTCCTAACATAAACAGCGACGAAGAGAGTAGGATAATATTTAAATAAACTCTCATCTTAAAGTTGGTTTGAATTTTCTGGAGTTTAGTAATTTGCTTGAATAAGTTGGATTGTCTGTATAGTTTCAACAGTTTTCCTGATGCTGCATGCTGCTGATGACTGTAACTTGAGCAGTGTAAGTTTTAAATTGTACTGTCAAGATAATAAAATGGTTGTGCGAGTGTTCCACTTAAATACCTGCAGTAAATAGTAAATACCACCCACGCTCAATTAAAGGTATACATTCTCATACCCTATACAGAAATAAACCGAAAGGAAGTTCCGCATTAAAATTTTAACCAAGCCTAAATCCTGTATCGCATCCTCCTCGCAATGGCATTGCACTGACAACAAGAATGGGTCAATTTATAATTTCTGAAAACTAAAACAGATGCTTAAATGCAGAATTGACATTATGCCAATCGCATTACTTGAAAAAATAATTGTAATAATGGTTCACAGTTGCGATACAGATTTATTGAAGACATTTTCCTTGCACCTTGCTTTGAGCAAATGAAACCTTTTTAAAACTATATTACAGATGTATTCGGTGTCCTGTTTTGTCAAACACTGTAAAACCATTGACTATCTTCCCATTTGAATACAAATTGTTGCACATTTTCCTCACTTAAACACGATTTCTGATAGGTTTTCCTCTTTCCTAAATTTTGTAAGCTATTTTAGATTCTATGTACAAAGTATTTTTAGTCTGTTTGTTGTCCACTAGTAGGTATGTATTACAGTGCACCAATTTTAAAAGGCCTGGCGTTTACCGTTTTGAATTGAATTAATAATTGTACGAGAACCACGTGACGTTGTATGCATTAAATAGTTTATTTATTTAAATTTAATAAAAAACAAATGCAGATTCTCATATTTGTTTTTGCGTTTTATTTAGCTAATGTATATATATACATTATATTGAAGGGTAAATTCGAACCTCATGCCTCATCATCAGGGACAAAATAAATAATTGTAATATTCGTGCTGAACGCTATTTTAAATACAAATTGTGTCTATTATTTTTTTTGAAAGCGGATATATTGTAAGAGCATAATATTATTATTAGGTACTTGTTAGAATGCCAATGTTGCACATTGCATTCTAATAGCGGAATTGTCATTTAGTACTGACAGTTCATAGAAATGTAAATACAGTTGTGAAATGTGTAGTTGCCACATAACTCTGTGCCACATTCGATGTTATAATAACAATAGTGTAAGGAACGTCACTATCAGTGACGTTTCAGATCTATATAAATACGCAAAAGAAATGTACCTATGTAAAGTTACAGTCACTTACTGGGATTAATAAGATCTGCCCGCAATTGTATCATGTGCCATCTCTCCCTGCTGTCAACCGTCGAGATAAATAATGTAGAACCTGTCACTGCTACACAGGCTACAACCCCAACACACTAAAAGCTTATATTAACTATCCAAAATTATTAAGGTGTTGAGATTAAGCAGGTACACCTTATGATACCTGTGCACATAAGGAAAATTTCCATGAATACCGCCAAAATTACATGTTGAGGCTATAGTTATTAAAAACGTACCAAAATTCTTCCTAATTCTTGTGACAATTAGATACATATAGATAAACTTCAGTGCAAAATTTGGAAACAATTGATTTGACTGTTTGCTTGCAAAAAAATTAAATGTGAAAACTTTTATTATGGCTTTAATGGCGAAACATGGTTTCTTCATGCTGATTGCAGATTGACCTTTTTCAATGCACAGGTGTACTATAAAATTTATTCTACTCAGACTTGAATGCGCTTTCACCCTTATATGCGACAAAGGTAAGTTTTTTCAAAATCTGTCGCGCGCGGAATTTCAAAAAACTTCATTTAAAAAAATTTTTCTTTAAATTTCTTATTTAATCTTTGCCACGCTGTAGCTCGTACAAATCCCGTCTGATTTTTGAAAAAGTTAAAGTTTTGTAATCCCTAAAGCAATATCTACAAAGTAAATTTCCGGATTTTTGGAAATTCGGAAAAAAATGTAGTTTAAAATATAATAATTAAATTTTTTATAAAGTTGGAATTTTTCAACAGTTTTATTTAAACAAAATTTTTTGAATTTCCAAAATCCCGGAAATTACATTTTAGATATTGCTTCCGGGATTACAAAACTTTAATTTTTTCAAAAATAGGACGGGATTCGTAAAATATGGAAGAATATTGTAGATATGAGTTAAGACAAAGATATGAATGAAACAAAAGACAATACTGGGGAATATGAGACATTGAATAAAAGATTAATATGACAGTATGGTGAAGCGCTAAAATCAAAATATCACTAGGCGTCCCAGGCGTAAGGTCCTGCTTAGTTTTTATCTTTAAATCAAAAATTATTAACTATACAATATAATTACTGCTATAATTGAGTCTTTCAAAATCAATGTCTGCAATACACCTTATGTGAAACCCGTTTTTTTATAAAAAGAAAATAAGCCTCAAATTGTAGATTGCAGTACTTGTTGTATTTGTCCATAAGTTTCGGAAACTAACTGCTAGGACAAATAGAGCAACAGAATCGAGAGTAAAAGTTGCATCTGTGTGATGTTGGTTCTTGCCGTTGCTTTGGGTCTCTTAAACTTTCGTAATTGACTTGAATAAGTTTAAGGGTTTTCTATAGTTTCCCACGTGTCTAATATTTTGGCGTTCTCACTCAAGGCTCAAAATGATACTTGAGTTGATAGATTTTGACATTTTTCCTCTCTCGTAACGCTCTAGATTAGAGGTTTGCATCTGTAAGTTTGTGAAATAATCTATTTTTTAAAACTGCAAAATATTTAATTTCTTAAATTTTTTTAAAAATTAAAATTTACCATTTACATGTTTCTGAAAAAAAAGTGTAAATAATTACCCGTACACTTGTTTGAAATTTAGTATATGTTTTATCTTGAAATTTTGTAGTTCTTATGGCTTATAGGATCTTTGTAATTTGCTTGATTAATTTTCCTTTTCCAATTTTCTAGGGGTTCATCAATTTCAAGATGCTTGCAATATTTGCCTCTGCCGCCAAAGCTCTAAGTGGCACTGAAGGCGGTGATAGAACATTTACTTATAACTTTAAAAAATAGATTGGTGCATATTTTGATAGTGAATACTGTCAAGTTATTTCCAATTTGTAATTCACTGTTACACTTATTTAGCTAATTACATACTATTTATGGCGTCTCAGTAACTATAAGCTGAACTACGCTTAATACGAACCTATGCTGCCAACTTTTCATATCAAGTCACTAGCAAAGAAATACTAACAATCGAGCCAATTATAAAATCTAAAAACAAAGGCGTTGACTCTTGTTATGTCGTTAATTTTCTACTTCAATTTTTTAATTAGGGCTTTGTGGTAAAATATGGTTTTAAAGTTCGTTCTGCGTGATTCAAATAAACATACGGCGATTTTTCAAAACTAATACATCGTTTAAAATAAACTTTGAGTCGGGATATGCAAAACTATCTTTAATATCACGCATTGGATTTTATATGAAATTTGATTTGGCCCGAGCCAGTAGAATGTCATATAATTTGAAAATTAAATTACCTACAAAGTGCATCTTAGCGTAAAAAATTGTAAGTGCTGCTAATGTACTTTCTTTTCTTGTCACAAAAAATCGTAGAATCAAAAATTAGTATCTAACAATCACGGATCACGGAAGAAGGCAAAAAATAATTGCATTGGTCGGGAATCGAACCTGGGTCGCCCGCGTGGCAGGCGACCATTCTACCACTGAACCACCAATGCTTCTTGCATGTGTGGAGCCATCAATTTTGTATTTAATTAGTATCAATTTAATTTAATTGCCTTCTTATTAAACTGGATGGATTTAGACAATACAGCACATCACATGGAACCTGGAATGCTTAACATGCATTTACACACTACTGTCATTTGAATTACCACTAAGGCTGTGATGTAATGTAATTCAATATTCGATTTAAACAGTAATAAAAATGTAAGTGTTTTTTGCCTGCTTAGTTGCATGTCATTGCGAAACAATTCCAATAGCTATTTTATTTGCATCAAATTTTAAGACCAGACACAGTTTCATTTTCCAATTTTGTGTTTTTAGGTTTTTATATTAAAAGTATCTCCAGCTCCAAGTTGTTTAACAGATGTGTCAGTAGTAGTTTCAAACTGTCAAAGACCTTCAGAAGGATAATCTGCAGATTTTTCCAGAGACATTTGTGATTTTTAAGCCCAGATTGGAAATCTGTATTCAGAGCCAGCAGCTCGTCCGAATTTATTATGGAAGTAAGAGTTTTCTTATGCTAAACAAAATTGCAAAATTTTCTATTTACAATGCCACAATACTGCTACAAATTCCAATGCATTGTACCACGTTCATGTAGGTAAGAAACATATCGTTAGCAAAGAATCAAAATAACCCATATCTATTTATAACTAAGAACAATATCCACTATCTACTAAAATGTTAAAACATTTAATTTTACACATTTAAAAAATGTGTAAATAGACCATTACACACTTTTCAAAACTGTGTAAATAGAAAACTTTATATTTTTTAAAAACATGTAAATAGAACATTTCAAACTTTTTAAAAAGACAGGTAAATATACCATTTTACAATTTTAAAAAACATGTAAATAGAACATGTTACGCTTTTCAAAAACTCGTAATTAACATTTTACTCATGTATTTCATTTTGTTTCTATGACATAGCTCATTTTGATTATAGCTCAAATTGGACAATTTGGTTCTTTACACACGATACATCGAATTCATATTAATAAAGCAACGCGCAAAGTAAACCAATCACTGTATGACCCAAAGTTTTGTTTTTTTGTAACAATCATAAATTATTGGTCAAGTTCACAAAGGTCATATGATAAATTAAGAAAATAAAAGATAAAGTTCATTGCTCCTAAATACACACTTAAACAGTTGTAGAGTACATCATACGCCTACTGTATAGTACTGTGGTATGTAGCAGTGATAACCAAAAGTGGCAGTCGGCAAGAGTAAAGTTTCCATTTGTTTGCATAGGAAATCAATCCAGTCGAAATGTAACTCTTTTATTTTCGGACACTTCTGTATGTTAACCACATACAAATAAGGATTAATTATGCTCAGCTGAACTGTGGCCTACATCTCATCTTCCGCTCTTTAACATCATCGCACCATACCAAAAAGTAATCCTCTTACACTATGCATAGTACAGCTGCTATTTAAAGCAGACGGGAAGTACCTACTTTAATATTTTGTTTTGTCAATCACGCCCCCGTTTATCATCAATGTTAAAATAACTTACAATTAGTTTGCACTCTTTTTGTGACAACTTAAATTCAAAATGTCTTTACACTTTTCTAAATTGAGGGAAATTAAATTTATAACTACTGACAATAAAGCAAATGCTTTTGGAGGAAGTCGAATTCGAAGTATTGCGTGCTGTGGAGCGAAGATGTGGGCTCTGGCGATTGGCTGGATACAGACGGTACTAATTAGTGTAATTAATTACTAGTGCCCTTTATTAATATTTTTATTTTATTTTGTATTAACTTGATCTTAAAAGAAGTAAACAGAACATTTTGTGCTTTAAACAATGTAAATAGAACGTTTTGAACTTTAAAAAAATGTAAATAGAGCATTGCACAATTTTTAAAAGCATTAAAATACAAGATTTTGCACTTTTCCAAATCATTTAAATAGAAGATTTTGCACTTTTTAAAAACATGTAAATAGAAAATTTTGCACTTTTTGAAAACATGTAAATAGAAAATTTCGCACTTTTTGAAAACATGTAAATAGAACATTTCGCACTTTTTTAAAACATGTAAATAGAACATTTCGCACTCTTCAAAAACATAAACAGTTTCAGATTTTCTAAAACATAAGTTTTAGTTATTTTGCACTGGTAAAAAATATCAAAAACACGCATTTTGCACTATTTGAAATGTCATATAATTACCATTTTTAACGCATACAATTTACATACATAGTTTACGGATATTTGACTTGGTTCATTTTAATTCTTCGCTTATTTAAAAGCTTCTTGAATTTTCTTGTTTGTTTACCACAATAATTACCGTTTAATTAATTTGTTTGTTCAGATATTATGTGGATTTTCCATTGTGTACTTTACACGTAACCTCATTGCCTCATTATCAACTGCCTCTGTGGGAAATACTCAACTTGATGTTGCTGGTAAATCTCAAAATTTGAATCTTTAATATTGAAGTCATATGGCAGTACACATATAACAACAGACTTCCTATGCTACTGCCTTTTTACCTTATTTGTGCATTACAGGCATTAATTAACAATTAGTAATTCAAATTCAAATAATTTTAATGTTATAGACAATCACAGTCAGCGACTCATTGAAATATCTGTATGCGTTGTAGGATTGCTAATCATTTGCTCAAGTCTGGTTGCTAGCATTGTTCTAATTGGAGGTGTCAAAAAGGTAACTTAAATTAAATATCATGAGCAATTTTCCTTCGTTCGGTTTGTTTCATTTTTCTATACAAAATATTTAGTTTATTTAATAAAAAATAAAATACGATTAAAACTTTAAAACTTCTGCCCCCGCTTTTTTTGTAATAACGTTAAAGGGAAACCCAAGGAAATTGAAAGCCTGGATACTTGTTGAAGTTACGCTGTTTCTTTTTGTAATGCTTCTGACTGTCCAAAAAGTGGCTGTGAGCGGATACTACGGTGATATTTTCGAAGCAGTCACACTCCTCATGATCATTTCCTTCTTCACGTGGGTTGTGAATCTGCATCGGAAGGAAATAATGACGTCATTAGCTGCTTCCGTGAAAGAAGAAGTCCACGTGAATTTTGGCATCGGCAAATTCGAAATTTTGTAATAATTTTTAACTAAATCGCTAAGTGACCTACATTACTAATTAGTACAGCTACACTGGAATGAATAAAACCCTAAAATGTATTTTGAGATATTCATATGTGTACTGTTATGTCATTTTTCATAATTATTTGACTGTAAATTCACTCACGTCAATTAATTTACTAGTGGCGCATATGAGGGGTCGCCCATAAATGGCTTCGTCGAAATATTTACATTTTTAAGACCCAAAAACATCAGCTTATAGTCATTGTGTACATGGCTATCCTAATTATACAAGGTGTCATGACCATTCCAACAGGTGTCGTATTGACCCTACCCGTGACATCATTTACGGACGATCCCTAATCATTTAACGTTCATATTTGTTTTAATGGTATTCTATGTATGTCATAGAAATAAATGGAACTGAGAAGCAACATGTGGGCAGGTAATTTGAGGGATTTCTGATTAGATTCTGTAATCCAAATTCCAGTACATGATAATATTAAAACCCATGTACTGATTGTATAGTAATAAATGACTCACAAATAATGTTAACTGTTTTTTGCCTATTGAAATATTTCATGTGACACTATTTCGCTGTAAGAACTATATGGCAGTTAATTATTAGCTCGATTTTCTCTATTTTTTGTAATTTTTTGCTATTAAACTTGGTTAAAATTGACAAATTAGTTTTGTCACAAGCTCACAGGATTTACCATTAAAGCAGTGTAATTTGTAGTAATTTTTTGAGTTAAGGTTCATAAATTACTTAGGTGATAATAATTAATACATTATGCAAGCGCCTACAGTCCCGAGTAGAGAGGTCTGCTGTTGCTATGCGCGGACTTGGTCTACTGTCATTGGCTGGCTCCAAACGGTATGTACATTCAAATTCATTATTTAAAATAGCACATGTTCCGTTAACTATTTAACTGTTTAAAAATTATAAATACACAGAATCGATGCACTTAATTACATTAAATAATGCGCTATTTGCTCAAATAACAAAAATGTGTTAAAATCGCAATTAAAAACCTGTAAAATAAATATTTTTGGAACATTTCAAAAACTTAGAAAAAAAAATTTAAAAAGGCAAAAATAATAAATTGTGTTTTGCACTTTAAAAACACGTAAGAAAAGGTTTTGCACCTTTCCAAAATATGTTAATAGAATATTTCGCACTTTTCAAAACCTTATAAATGATACATTTTTCCCTTTTTTTAAATATATAAGTAATGCATTTTTATAACTTTTTAAAATTTTAAATTAACACTTTGCCCAATATACCATATGCCACATCTCATTTGTTCGTTTTTGCCATTGGTATTTATATTTTTAGCTCAAAAATTACAGAGGATAGAGTATTTCTAAGTAAGGAATCGCCCATAAATGATGTCATAAAAATATCCTTAATTTTAGAACCCTATGCCCCACCCACCTGTCATCAGCTTAACCATTGCGTAAATGGCTACCTTTAACATGGGATGTCATCAGTACTCAGTACCCAAGTATGTAGAAGCATTATTCCTACCCTCATGACATCATTTATGGACGACCTTTAACTAGTGATTAACACGCAAGCAACATATCCCTGTTATCTAGCCCAGGTTAATTAGGCTATAATCAATCGTTCAAGGTGCAATATAATAAATTTAGTTTGCTGTAATGTGTGATATTTGACAGATTGGCAATGGTCTCGCCCTACTTAGCTGTACTATTTTGCTTATTATATCACTGGTCGGACTTGCAAATAAAGGTAAACACTAAATTATTGATGACATCATTTATGGATGATCCCTTGCGTAGCAAATATGTTTGTTAATATACACACTGATAATTAAATTCCAGATAAAATAGAGGATAGTATAAAGGACCCAAATGTGGACGTGGGCGGCGTGTTTGGGTTTGCTATCGCCATATCTGTTGTGGGGATTTTTATCTATGTTGTCGGCTTGGTGGCAGGGATCGTTCTAATCATAGGTGTTAAACAGGTGAGATTACATATCCATAATGGATGAGGGATCGACCACAAATGACGTCATTGGTAGAAAAAATAAATGGCTTTCTTTTATTTAGTATTGTGGTGACATCTCATGTTGAAGATAACCATTTATTCTTAATGGTCAAGCTAGAGACATATGGGGTTCATTGCGTTATTTATAAAAATGAAGATTTTTTGATTACGCCATTTGTGGACGAATCCTTTTATAATATTTATATTTAATTCCCTAATCAATATGTATATATTTAATTGGATTATTTTTTTAAAGCAAAACCCGAGTAAATTAAAATCGTGGATAATTATCGAATGCATTTTTTTTGGATTTACACTCGTTCGGTTTGCCCTCCAAATTGTGACTGGCGGATTTATTTTCATTACTTCTGATGTCATCGGGATTCTTGTGAATATTTTCTTTATTTGGGTTGTGTCCATTCATAGGAACGAGCTACGGAGTTCGGGGAAAGCTCGGACTTTCTACGAAAACGAGAGAAGTTTGCGCACATAGATTACATTAATAATTATAGGTTTAATTCCATGTATGTATGTAACTGCTAATTGTACCGTGGCTCAAAATCATTTTTATGAAATTTATTATTGACATCGTTAATCACTACATATCAACAGTGAAGAGTTAATATGGCTTTTACTTACCTATTGCCTGTGTTTAGCTAAAATTAAAATGTACTATCTACAAAAATATTATCAAGCAAGTTTAAAAAAAAACAATTTGTAAAAAAAAAGTAATTCGCAATTTTTAGAAGCGTGAAAATAAAACATTTCAAGATTTTTAGCAATGTGTAAAATACAATATTTTGGATTTTTAAAAAATGCGTAAATGGAATATTTTGCACTTTTCAAAAATACAAAAATAGAATATTTTGCACTTTTCAAAAATGTGTAAATAGAATATTTTGCACTTTTCAAAAATACAAAAATAGAATATTTTGCATATAACCGAATAGTTAGCAGTGTTTGACCCTCTTCCACATTCATGGATTGAGACACTAGCGGAGCACTCTGACGGTGAGGGGAACAAATCCACGAAAGTATGAAATAGGGACAAACAGAATGATGAAGGAAAGTAAGGGCTGAGAATGAGAGTTGGAGGGAAAAAGGGAGCAGGACAAAAGATTTAGCCGTTGCAAGAGACGCCATTCTTAAAATACCATCTAAGACATAGGCAGGGCGAGAGCCACAATTCAGTCTAGTAGCAAGTCTCAAACTAGTAGCAGCTGAAGAACAAGATAGCAGTTCGCCGGGTCCGAGGATTCTAGATCCGTAGTTAATTTTCCTTTTCCTTCTCGTTTTTTTCCAAAGTCGGAAGTCAAACATTTAGATTTCAAAGTATATTAAATAAATTCTAATAGAGTCGAAACTCGAATTCAGTGAACCCGAAAGGAGATAAGGGAGCTATAAAATTACACAGCTTCGAGTTAGTTCACGGTTTTGGATTTGTCAGTTCCCGTCCCCGTCAGTGTCATCCTCGTCAATCAGGTAACTATTGTTATATTGGTATACGATATTTTATATGTATTGAATGCCGATTTTGTCAAAAATATGAATTATGCCAGAGATTATGTGAGTGTTATTAGTAAGAAATGTTAAGGGATTTCATATGTATGTGTGAGTATGAAATATGATAATTAAAAATTGTGATCCATAGCAGCATATGTAGAAGTTCTAAGTTTCGATTATTTATTATATTGATTATAATTAGCTTATTTACCGCGAATAGGATGTTTTGTGATTAATTCATACGGCAAATTAAGGGAATGGACATATTGGTAAGGAATGCGCATACTTAGCATTATGTACATCTAGTCGTCAGTTAATGGTTGAATTGGGCTGTTCTCGAACATAGGTACATGCGTTTCACATTTTTGTATTTTCGTATTTCGAAGGAATGACTATTTGGAGGAACATAGGGACAACTCATAAATGATAGCGAAGCTTCGGAAACTTCGGGTATCATATTAGGTGCGGTGTTATCCCCCTGTAGCTCCGACAATAGTCCGAAATTTTTAAAATTTTATGGCCAGGAATTTTGAAAATTTTTAGGTGAGGAGTTTTTGAGGTTTTGACGATTTTAGTTTGAAGAAAAGTTGTGTGTAAGAGGATTTTGAGGATAGGACCAAGAATTACAGCATTTCATTCTGCCGAATGGTGCTGAATAGATTTTGAAAGATTTTTAGAGAGTTCGATGAGTGTTTTGGGATTTTAGGGAGCTTCGAAATATAGGTAGTTTGAGTCGTATGGAAATGAAGGGCGAATTTACGGCATGAGTAATTTGAGTGGCATGGCATGACATGGCATGGATATAATAGTACATAAGGGCACATTAATATATTGGGGACGGAATAATAATAACTGAAAATAGAAATTAGAATAGGAAAAGGAAACACTACAATTATTACTGGATGCATAAAATTAAGGAATAAGGGAGATGCGAGTCTGAATTCTATTCTTTTACTATCTAAAAGTGGGGCATGAATTCTAATTTCATTTCTTTATTTCAGTCGATGCATGAAATTTTCCAGTAATCAGTAAGTGGACAGTCAGGCATAGCAGCTGAAAAGTTATTCAAGAAGGAACTCATTAGTTCAGCAGTAGCAGTTTTGTAGAGGCATCATCCTCAAGCTGGTCATTCGTCGTATCGTTTTTTTTTCATCAAAGGATTAGTTCTAAAAATGGTACAACAAAAATATTAATACATTTAAGTAAGACTAATTATATTAATATTATCAGCTAGGGATATTAGAATAATAGGTAATAGATAGGCTGCAAAGCCGCATGAGTGGTTTAGTTGTGTTGTGAACCTACTTATCACAACCAAGTGAGTTAAATCTTACCGAAGCTACACCGACCCTGAAAATAAAGTGAATATTGTAATGGTTATTATCAAGTCGACATAATCAATTTATAGATACGATTCAAATTTTCCTTGGTTCAAATAATACACTTTTTATACTTACATACAACAGTAAGTTGTAAATTGGATTTCTTTTCATTTAAATTTTGCAGTTTTATTCCCAATGCGTACTTGATAATGATTAGTTGGAGTTCATTTTGAGGGTTAGTGACTCAAAGGTGAAACAGTTATAATTTATGTCAACTGTCAACGAAGAAGGCAGTATCTACCTTTGTATCATTCAGTCAGTCACTGAACATTGAGGTATCCATCACCTGAAATATCAGTTGATACAGACTGATTGCTTTCAACAAGCGGTTATCTAATATTTAATAGTTAAATTCAAAATAATAACTATATTAAGTAGAATTTGGGTAAGGAGGTCAAAGGAAATTGGATAATTTGCCTTTGAAAAATAATTTGAGTTTATCCACATTTGAAAGTCAAAACTGAGTGTTGACGAGAAGTGTAGGTTAGTGGAAGTATTTGAAGGGAATATTGGTCTTGTGTTGTTGTAGTCTTCTAGTCTTTTTGAAGATACTTCGGAGTGTAATTGTTTCATAAGTATTATCTTACTAGTTCAATTCTGCTAAATATTATACAAGTGGACTTACCCAGTTTCCAATAAGTTTTTAATCTCACATTAATTCCGACAACTTGATTGTCAGTTTTCTTCAATAGTTTTTAGCAATTTATATTTAATATTAAAAACACAATCGACATTAATAACAACAGAATACCAGTCAGTTCTACAACATCACTGGCGGTTAGGAAGATCCTTAGTATTGCAGAAGGTCAATCGTACGTAAGTCCAACTTGTCGTTTATCTGTAAATCCCTCATCAATTGGGGCGAGTTTTTTTCGAATTCTCTGTTGTCCACATACATCGACTTGCCTATTAACACCACCAAATAATATTTACTGATTAGATTTTATATTAACATTCAACAGTTAATCAAAAAATCAAGCATTAGTCATTGGTGTTAATATTTGGAATTTCGATTGATGTGCATAGTAAATGATCCAAGTATCAGTGTAGTGAATATTGTATTGAATTGCCGGTACGTGGTGAGTAGTTATTTACCTGTTGAGGGCTGAATTTTTAGTTTGTCGCTGAAAACATTTACATAAAATATAAAAATTATTTCAATTTTCCTACTAAACTATTAAGTAATTTTTCTTTCAAATCGATAGTTTTAAAATTCATTCATATTTTATTAGTAATAAAAACTGTGGAAATTTAAATTTTTGCTGAGAGTGTGTGGTAGTGACTGGGATTTTTACGGTCTTTTGGTAGATAGTAACAAGGTAAAGTACGTAATATCCAAGTAAAACTTTTCTGGGGAACTATTTTCTGTTCTTTATTTTAAGATGGATAGGAACACCGAGGAAATCAGAAAGTTGTTAGCTTCACTCATCATTAGACATAATGAAGAGATGGAACGACGTAGTAGGATGATGAGAGTAAAATTGAGGGAAAGTTCTATCACGGGAGGACCCAGGGTCACAGCGACATGTTGTCCCAGTTTTCACGTCTCCGAAGGTGCCATCAGCATCAATCCTGATTCCTTAAAAGCCTTCGCAAGCTATCCTGAATTGTTAGGTCCAGCTTCCGTTGAACGATGGTTACGGTTCATTAGTGTGTGGTTCAACTACATACCTACGTTGAGAAGCATATCACGGCCGTTATATAGAAAGTTGACTGAGGAGCCAGTATACCTCTTTGGGGATGAGGATGATGTGGTGATCGCAGATATTCAGCGTCAAATGGAGAGAGCTCCATTACTCATCCATAGAGGCACCTGTACTGAGATTACATCGTGGTGCATCGGTGTGACGAATCAAGCTACGTTGGCGATTGTGCCTACTGAGGACACTCTCCATGTCACGACATGTCTAATCCCCGGTGACCTAGAGTCACAAGGATGGTTTATTAGCAATAGCGAATGCCAAGGTATTATCCATGCTGGTCAATTATGTCATTTCCTATGGATAACACGGCGCCATGAGAATTTTATTGATCACCGAGCATTTTTCCATTCAGTAACCCCCATGATGACAGGTTGTTTGGTAAATTTGAATTCACCAGCACGAGCCCATGAAACTTTTGGGCTACATATTGATCCGATCAACGATATGCTTGAGCGTTTGAGCACTGGAATTTACGACCCATCTCAAATATGTAGAAGAACCAGTATCAGAATGGAACGGCTTGCGAGTGGCGAGGAAGCTAGGTCACTATATATCAAGGTAGATAGTGACAACGAGATAGATATGCTGCAGGTACAATTTGGGGATGCGGAACATGAGACCATTGTTCAAAGTGTAATCTTGGATCGGTTGAACCAAGATGGGACTATAAATGAGCGACATAGGGAGCATGTATATTTCGAAGTATATGATGCTGATGTTCAGGAGGAAACAAATAGGGTCGTAGTTGGATTAGAAGGAGATGCAAATAGGGATGAAAATCAAGGTCCTAGTTCGTCAGGAGATGCAAATAGGGACGTGGACATGACAGCCGCTCCACAAGCAAATATTTCAACTCCACCATCAGAGGAGGAGGTTGAAGATAGTACGTTGCTGGACGATCAGTGGGATGAAACTGTGGTAGAAATTGAAGACCAACGATATTGTAATCCTCACAGTATTTATTTTATTTTAAGGGAAAATATTCAGGATAATGTAGGTATTGGTGTCACTCGACTCCAGTACAATTGTGCTACAGGCACCGGCTACATGGATTGGAAAGATTGGGTACAATATCAAGGTATTCAAATTGCTGAAGATGGTAATATTGATATCCATCCAATTACCTCTGCAGCCAAATCACAGGTCCCTGTAGAGCAAGATCAGGACAAGCCAGGTAGCACAGACATAGAGTACACGGTCACAGAAACTGTACTGGAAGACCTTTTTCGCATCACAGTCACTCTACACTGCGTAAACCTTCAGATTTCCAGTAAATACCTTAAGCTCGTAGATCCTAAAAGTGCAAGCAAGAAAATCCGTCTGTATCTTGAGACACTTACACAGGAAATGTATAAAATAGAGAATCTTGATGAAGATGCATGGCAGATGGTATTGAGCAGGATGATTAAGCATCAGCTCAAGGGTCAATATACTTACCTAGCTACCATCAATAGGAGAGAAATACATGAGGGAGATTCTAGGACTATTAGTATACATTCAATCGAAAAGCCCAGGGTTGATCCTAATTACTCACCAATAATATTCGTAAGTAATGCTTCTGAAGAAACTCAGAGCACCGCGGACAAGGTTGAGGAGGAATTTACGGTACAATTGACTGCATTGGACGACCTTTTTCATATTTCAATCACCCCACAATACATCAAAATGAAACTGTCCAGTGAATTCATTAACCATATTGATCCAGGTATCAATAAGGGGAACATTCACATGTATTTTGAACCACTTAGTAGCGAAATGGCTAAAATTGGGGGACTGCCAGAAGGTATATGGCAGAAGAGATTGGGAGAAATGCTGCAATATAACAGGACACACGACCAGAATCATTCCACATACCTATGAAATATTAATAGGACAGCCGTGTATGAGAAGGATTTCAGGGAAGTTATTGTTAATTCAGTCAATGCCCCACCGGAGGAAGCATACCCACCGGTAACCGTTAATGGTGTCACGTACTGTAACCCACAGAATTGTTATTTTGTACCCAGAAATAAGATTAAGAATAATAAGTGTATCGAGGACTTGAGATACGAATATAATTATTCCACAAATCTGGGATACATGGACAAGGATGATTGGATGGAATATCAGGGCATTGGATTTTCAGAGAACGAAAATTTTGATATGCATCCTAGCACTCTTTCCCAAAATCCAAGCCGGTATCCTGGTAAACCATCTAAGAATCCCCGTGAAGCCGTGATTGAGGATTTTATTGACCTATGCCAGGGACCAGACAATGATCCCAAAATATATATGTATATGTCTAATGCCATGCTGGAGAAATTAGTTTATGTCCTTGATGGCAAGGATTCATTTAGCGTGTGCAAGGACACGGTTCCTGAAGGGGTTGGCCCTCAACAAATTAATGCTTGGAACAAGATCTTGAGGCAAATGATCTCTCAATATCAACAAGTCAAGAACCCCTCACCAGGCGAACATTTATATGAACTGACATTTGATGGGATCAAACCAGGATTGACATACATCAATCTAGCAGATGAAGCAAATTCTCGATTCACAACACGATGTAGCCAATCCTCGAAAGTTCAGCTTGAACGCCGAAAGCGGAATATACAAGAGAGATTGAGGACCAGACTCAGGCAAAGAAACTTACCAGGCACAGGATGGGACGATCACATCCATGGATCACTACGGGAATTGCTGAGAATAATCCTTCCAGAAACGGCACAGGCCATAGAAGAAATTGATCCTGAGAGAGACCAGATACCTGGCTCATCTTCCTTATCCGAGAAACGAAGCGAAGAATTAAGACGGATCTACAATGACAACAGGAAAGTAGGAGAGGTATACATGTGTAGAGATGCATGGGCAGAATTTCAGAAAGCCAAGAAGACAGATCCCGAATTTAGGAAGTAGTATGAAAAGGGGTAGCGAAAGAGATGTAAATATACTTGACAAAGTATACGAGTTATACTAAGTAATAGTTAATTTAACCATATACAATAAAAACATAAAATAAAATAAAAATATAGTAAAAATTTAAGTTGGGGGAAAAATATTAATATTTGGTGATGGTGAGAGGTTTAACTTGTGGTGGTAGTTGTCTTTCCAATTTTAGTGGATACATTACAGTACGAAGAATAGCAGCGATGGAGATGTGGAGAGAAGTCGAGCAGCGATTGAAGAGGAAATTTGGAATCAACTCGGAGAGAGCAATTTTGAAGAGAGAAGAAAATTACACAAGATAAGAGCCTAGCATTTGGAGCTACATCATTTGCCTTCCAAAACTTCGAAAGATTTACGAGAAGAGTGGCAGGTCAATGGATGATTGAGAAATGGATGGAGTAGCGACCAACGGCGACTAAAAATAAGGATCAGAGGTACAGACAGATTAAGGTCAGTATTTTTACGAATCCTTTCGTCACCATGAGTAATATTTGTGGAGTAATTGTTGGAGTTGCAATGTTCCATCCATCCCTGAATCATCCTGACGGTAGCGTAAGGAAAGATAATAATAACCAAGCAATTTATTATTAATATTATAATTATTATAAAAGAAAAATAAAATATTATGTTGTGTTTGAAATGCTATGGCATTTTCAATGTGGTGTGATTCATTCTAGTGAACTAAAAGTTTCAGTTGCAAATGGAATGAACAGGAATGAGATATATGATATTCGGAAGAATATCATATGAAATTATATACGTACTTTAATTAAGGAGATTTAAGGAACACATGATATATATATGCAATGAGATACATATGATTTATTGAAGACATATATTATTGGCAATTATAATTTGAAAATATGAAAATTCATGTCATGTGGTGATTCTTATCACTGGGCTCAGACTAGCCAAAATAAAAAGGTCCATGTTAATTTGGGAAGTGTGCTTTTATTTTTATTGTAGGCAGATCACTTCGTTAACGATGACGTTCTGACTTGTTGCGTGACTCAGGAGGAAATTGATGAGTTGATGGGACGTGTACCTCCTCCAACAACATTGAGCCAGCAGTCTAAACGGAGAAAACTCATTAGAGGTTTGACCGATGTCATTTCGATGGATTCTGGAATCGAGAAGAAAGGGCATAGTAGCGGCTACGTCAAATATAACCCAAACTGCAAAAAGGAGATTCGCTTCAATTACATACCACCACGTAATGAAGAAAGATCATCGAAGAACCAACAGCCGTTACCAGCACACACTTCATACCAGCCCAGATCACAGTCATCACGTACCTACAAGAGTTATTCTTGCAAAATTAATTAAATGCTACACCATGCCATCGAAATAACACAAAGTAACTGCACATGATTGTTGTGACACTATAATTGAAATCTACAGAACATCTTTTAAGTGCCAATATGTATTTTTATATATGAAAAAGTAATAATTATATCCTCGTCGGTCAATGTATCTCTGTTCATGTGTTTAATACATATGTATATTTATTGAGGAATAATTGTGAAATTCCTACATTCTACTACATGTGTCCTGATATCAAATTGATTCTATTATTAATTATGGATTTAAGATAGAAGAATAATATTATACCTTTTATAGTAGCCCTTCTGGGGAATTGAAATGAATTTATTTTGACGAGAATTATTTTAATTCTATCGGCGGAGGGGGAGGATGCTCCAAAGGATATTCTCGATATAGGGTTATCGAGGGTTGAAAGAAAGAGGGGTGAAGATGATTTGATAGTATGTATGAGTATACTATGTATGGAAGGGAAGTAATAGTAGTAAGTTAAAACCAAAATTATATGGGTGAAGAATGATATGATATATTATATGATGAGAATAATTATAAAATGCTGCTCAAAAAGAAAATATGGTCTCAAGCTATAAAGGTACAAAATATACCAATTAATGTTATACAATGATCATTTATTTTATTACTTCATTAATAATAATTATGAAATGGATATTTTTGTGAATCTCACACACGACTTACTTAACTATTATAATTCCATAAGTACTACAAAACATAATAAGAATGTATAGGCATTAATTATTTTAAGTAATACGTCCAATATTATAACATTAACAATTCAATTAATCAATATCAAACGATACCTACCTATTGTAACTTATGAATTATTTCACTAATTAATATACAATGATTCTTATGGATCACTTATGATAAAATAGAGGTACTCATACCAATAGGTTAAAATATTGTAATTTGTATTCAATTTTGTATGTTATTTATGGTTAGAGGTTCAAACACTGTCCCTACGGGATCCCCTAGGATCCCCGGGTATCGCTGAGGGCAGCGATCGTATAGTTGGGCGATTTTATAACCGAATAGTTAGCAGTGTTTGACCCTCTTCCACATTCATGGATTGAGACACTAGCGGAGCACTCTGACGGTGAGGGGAACAAATCCACGAAAGTATGAAATAGGGACAAACAGAATGATGAAGGAAAGTAAGGGCTGAGAATGAGAGTTGGAGGGAAAAAGGGAGCAGGACAAAAGATTTAGCCGTTGCAAGAGACGCCATTCTTAAAATACCATCTAAGACATAGGCAAGGCGAGAGCCACAATTCAGTCTAGTAGCAAGTCTCAAACTAGTAGCAGCTGAAGAACAAGATAGCAGTTCGCCGGGTCCGAGGATTCTAGATCCGTAGTTAGTTTTCCTTTTCTTTCTCGTTTTTTTCCAAAGTCGGAAGTCAAACATTTAGATTTCAAAGTATATTAAATAAATTCTAATAGAGTCGAAACTCGAATTCAGTGAACCCGAAAGGAGATAAGGGAGCTATAAAATTACACAGCTTCGAGTTAGTTCACGGTTTTGGATTTGCCAGTTCCCGTCCCCGTCAGTGTCATCCTCGTCAATCAGGTAACTATTGTTATATTGGTATACGATATTTTATATGTATTGAATGCCGATTTTGTCAAAAATATGAATTATGCCAGAGATTATGTGAGTGTTATTAGTAAGAAATGTTAAGGGATTTCATATGTATGTGTGAGTATGAAATATGATAATTAAAAATTGTGATCCATAGCAGCATATGTAGAAGTTCCAAGTTTCGATTATTTATTATATTGATTATAATTAGCTTATTTACCGCGAATAGGATGTTTTGTGATTAATTCATACGGCAAATTAAGGGAATGGACATATTGTTAAGGAATGCGCATACTTAGCATTATGTACATCTAGTCGTCAGTAAATGGTTGAATTGGGCTGTTCTCGAACATAGGTACATGCGTTTCACATTTTTGTATTTTCGTATTTCGAAGGAATGACTATTTGGAGGAACATAGGGACAACTCATAAATGATAGCGAAGCTTCGGAAACTTCGAGTATCATGCACTTTTCAAAAATGTGTAAATAGAATATTTTGCACTTTTCAAAAACCCGTAAACCTAATATTTAGGAATTTTAAAAAACTAGTAAAAAATGAAATACAATACAAATTTCAAAAACGTGCATATTATTTATTTTTTGATTTTTTTTTAAACTGGTAATTAGCCCATTCTAAATTAAAATGTGTCGCATCCGTTGATATTTTGGCAATAATGACTTTAATTCTAGTTCAAATAAAAATAATTGAGTAATTTTGGTCTATTAGTCACATACAATATAGTGAGAAACGTACTATAGTATATTATGCAAGATAAGATAACATACAAATTAAAAGATTATATATAATTATTAATTCTATAGGAGCGTGCAGAAATTACGTATAGTACATATTGAAGGTGTAGCAGTTTATTCTGCGTATCTTTTTACAAGGACGTACATACCAAAAAAGGGTAGGTAGAAGTTTTAAACTACCAATTTTTGTACCACGTAATTTATGCAAGTTCCCTATTTAATCTTGCACTAATCACACTTTGATTAAAAATATATAAAAATAAAGCCCTTCTATTTTTGCTGATAATAATTCACACAAGTAAATTACTAAACTTATAACAGACGATTTTATATTTTAATAATGCTACCTATACCAGCGCCAGCCAAGCACGTATCAAAAGGGCATAATTATATTTAGTTCTACAGCATTGCTGATTTTGTTTTAAATTTAAATTTTTGGGTGTGTATTTTTAGTTCAAACATACACATGATAAAGACTAATTGTTTAATTACGTTACCCGATTTATACAAATACAAAAAAAAATTTAAAAATGTCTTTATAAAGACAAAAGGTGGTGTCATCAGAATAGACATTGTAAATAAATTCGAATTATGGAAAATCAAAGTCAACGGATTATTTGCTGCGGGGCAAAGTTGTGGGCACTTTGGATTGGTTGTATTCAAATGGTAAAGTATTTAATAATTATATTTATTAGGGGTCGTCCATAAATGCCGTCACTGAAAATTTCCAAATTTTAGCTCACAATAATGACCCCCTCTGTCATTAGCTTCGCAAGTAAGTAAACTATGGCTGACATGAATCCTAAACATATAGGATGTCAACAATTTTTAACTAGACCAGTAGAGCCAACTCGTGACGTCATTTATGGGCTATCTTTTATTACATAAAAAAATTACAGCTGTAAACTATGTTGTACCATTTTGTATGAGCAATTATTCATTATTAGGTCACATGTGGAATTTCCGTTGGGGCTTTCAGTGTTTACATTACACTTTTCTGGCTCATAATCCGTGACCATGACACTTATGCAGAAGCTGAAAGTGAAAGTGATGATAAACACTTTGAGGAGGATGACGAATTAGACATATTTGTTAATGGAATGCTTGGACTGAGCGTGTCAATATTTGGAACTATTATTTCCCTATGGGGCTTCTTTTCTGGTATTATTCTTATCATGGGTGTAAAGCAGGTACAAGGATTCCTATAAAACTGCTATTTTACTTTAATTTGCTTTAAAAATGACGCATCTGAACTTTTCAAAACATGTCAAATAGAATATTTTGGAATTTCAAAACACATGCAAATAAACGTTTTGAACTTACAAATAAATAATAAATGATTTTTATAGAAAAACTCAACAAAACTGAAAGTGTGGACAGCAATGGAAATACTATTCTTAGCAATTTCTTTAATTTTTCTTGCCATCGAAGCAACGACTGGAAATGTACTTATATTGATTGCTGACATGATGACAATGCTCTACAATGTTTTCTGTATCTGGGTTGTTAGTATTCACAGGGAAGAAATTGTGATGGAATTTGTGGAAAGAAGTGAGGCTGCTGCCCGTCGTATCTCTCAAGAAAAACACAAACCATTACTCAACTCAGGATCAGTTTGATCAAAATTTATATATTTTTTTCAACTATACTTTTTTATTTAAAAACTTTGACAGTAAAATTTATTTTATTCAATAAATTAAGTTTAATAATCTAACTAATATTGTGTTTTTGAATTCATTAAAAATCTGGGCCATGCATTAAAGTCGCCAGTACAATTATTTTTAATTATTATAAAGCCTTCCTATTCATTTAAAGTAATGATAGCTATTACATACCCAACTCGATTATGGACCAAGTTTAAATTTAAGGCAACTATTATTTAAAAGTTTATTTTATTATTATTTTAATTGCTCAAGTCATTTTAAAATAAAAGTAAGGAAAAATAATAATTGGGGCCGTAATAATTAAAAATAATTTAACTTTTTACATTCAACATTGTATACCTCAAGGGCATTTAACCATTTACCACTCAAACTACTAGCACATAAGACTTGTGCTTTTACAATTGACATACCATGTATTCTTGCTGGCTGAAAAACTTGATAACTAGAAAATATACAGATAATACAGAATATGACGCTGACCAAAAAACACCTACGATGGAACCTTACAGCCTATTCGATTCTGTCTGCAGTGAATATTTTCCCATTTAAAATTCAAAAGTGGAAAACTAAATCCATAACTTTTAAAGAGCAGAAGTCCAAATGGAGATTTTGCATGCAGATGGTGTGGCTATTTTTATTTGGACTCCAAGCATCCCTCTATGTCACGAGCCTCTTACGCCTTGTACTATTTCCAGCCCAGTCGGACAAATCATACTACCTCCCCTTCATCTATGTGGTTCTCTTTGAAGTGGTCTGTGTATTCTACGGGCTCTTCACAACAGTGTTTTTCTGGCCTGACCTCAACGCTCGAATTATTCAAGAAATAATTCTTGGACTTGAAAAGAAGCAAGATGAAATACTTCCGATTAACGAAGAAGATACAGTAGTCGAAACGGACGCTGACGCTGGTAACAATAAATAAAACTTTTATTCAGTTAAATTATTATTCTATGCATAAATTAGGTGTCATTTTGATTTAAAATTTTTTCTAGATGCATTTCAACTAGCGTTGAATAAGACTAGCTTCAGTTTCAGTATTGTGAACCTGTTGCTCGAGTATTTCCCACTGATCATAGTCTCAACAGGATTTGTAGTTGTATCTCTATTCTTCTACGACCCGCATATGCCAGTCTACACTTACTCATTGCTTCAACACTTTGAAATGGTGAACAGCAATGACGTCGCAATTAAATACATTCTTCTGGTATTCGATTGTGTGGCATTTCTCCCATTTATGACAGCAGCCTACCACGGTGGGTTTATGATTTTCTTTTTCATTCATTACGCAAGTCAGCAGATTGATATGCTCACGAGTCTTGTTCCAACTCCAACTTTAACAACCACAGGAAATAAAATGTAAGCTAAATTAAATTAATGTAGAAAAATGTATAATTCAGCATATAGTACTAAACTACAATCTATTTCCTGTCATTTGTTTATTTTCAAACGATTATGCAGACGAACAACTAACACCTGGAGAATGCGCCAACAGCTTCAAGAAATATTCAAGGAAATTCGGTGTCTTCAGCTACTTACAAACTATTTCAACCTTTGTTTAGGTAGCATCGTATTTCTGGTTAAAACTGGTTTAATTAACTGTGCTGTTATTTTTGGATATGTCGCAATTCGATTTGCTCATTCACACACTGCTATTGCTTTTGCAACTATGTTTTTTACTGTAGAAGTCATTGTTGCTTTCGTGGTTGCATTTGACAAGGCTTTCGAGATCCCTGAGAAGATGGGAGACTTACAGAGACGAATCAGAATGTTGTCTTGTAGCCTGAGTAGTTGTGGGAAAAGTGAAATAGAGCGTGATTGTAAGTCGCTTCAGATTCGTGGAATCAAAGCAGGAGGGTTCTATTATTTAGAGCAGGAGACTACTCCGAATTTTGTTGATTTTATTATCAACCAAATTGTGTCTCTGCTCGTGTTAAACTAGATTTCTTTCATTGAACTTATTCAGAAAAGTTTTTAGTAGGTAACGACACATTACTATATATCAAAGCATCATAGTTTTTGACACGCTCGGAAACGCCTAATTCATGTGTGTAGGTGTAGATATGCACAACTAGGTAGGCTCGGCAACATTGGATTTTAAATATTTCTAAGACAAACGCCTGTTATACCTGTATAATCATACTGCTTAAATTCTAAACTGTAATTATGTTGTAGTTAACTAGATAATACCCTGCCTATGATATACACGCGCCTTTTTAATAGGGCACCTCTAACCATAAATTAAAAAAGCTATTCTTGTATTTAAATATGTAGTTGTTTTATTTATTAAATTTTGCGCTTTGTAAGTAGATCCTTTAAAGATAGGGATATTTAAATTTATTTTTTAAATTGTATATTGTTTTGCATTAAGAATTTGAAGTGGGTCATTAGGAACTTTAAATGAGTGGAAAACTCTAGCTTATAAATTACTATTTTTTAATTAAAGTTAAGAGGTACTTTTAAGTATGCACGTACTCATTACAAGCTACGTAATTGCTGTTTATTACTTTGGAAATCATTTATTTCAAATAAAATACATGCTTAGAAAAAACTTAAAATTTGATTCCGAAATTTAAATTTTTAATCAAGAATTGGAGCTTTAATGCGAGCGCGTGCTTACGTATGTAGCCTTTGTTCACCATACGTGAGCTTTCACTAAATAAATAAATTTTGGGGCTGCCCCGATTCTACCACAGTCCATACAGGGTGCCCCGACCTCAAATTTATTTTTCGTACTGTGTCATCACACAGGTTTTGCACTTACATTATTTGTCGGGCCTATTTTATTTTTATGGCAAACTTCATTTGACATTGACGTTCGGAGCCACTGAGCCCTTTTATGCCTTTTGTGGACAAGAAAAACCCTGTGGGAAAACTTGCCACCGCCGCCGGTCTTGATCCCAAGACCTGAAGCAAGCATTTGATTAAACAGCAGGTTCATAGACATCAGTGCAGTGCGCACTGAGCTACGCTCTCTGCGATGAAACATTTCTGCCCTGTCATCGCTCAACAACTTCCATTGCAAGTATCATAAAATTAGAACCAAATATCTAAATCCATGTCGACGGAAATAAATGAGCAAAAGTCATCGTGGAGAGTTTGCATTTAAAGAATCAAATAGAATGTGGTCAGTTCTTATTAGCGTACTTAGGAATCCTTATATGTGCGGCTAACCTTCAATGAACAAAAGTTGACGATCATAAAATGGGTCTGTCTCGTACTACACTGTATATTGTGTGTGTGCATAACACACACCATGCTTTTCCTAATTTTTTACACGGGTGACGTCATGACTAGGTTTGGTAGTATTGTTCGCCCAGATAGATTTGACTGTTTTGTACATGCGCAATGAGCTTCCTGCACCACCAACAAGTTCGACTTCATAGAATCCTTGTTTCCTTCGATGTACACACATTTTGAAAAGCAAAGATAGGGACTTTGACCATAAGACTTGGAGCAGCATAGTCAGTTTTGGCATTATTCACAGTCAAAGGCTTCTGGCTCAACAATACCCCTTCAGGCAATTTGAGAGTAGGAGCAGTGCAATGGAAATGCAATGGAAACAGAATAAAGGCTGGGATGCATGTATGTACTGGGATACATTATGGTCTATACACTCCACTGTTCTTTACAATCCAAATAGCCATTGCCATACTAGCCAGCAGCCAGCGTGCGACATAGAGTACAGCAGCAAGCAAGAGCAGCAACGACTTGCTGAGTGGCATTTCGTCACAACAACAACCTATATCATGACCACGGCTTCAATTTACATTTAATAAAGGCGGAAAGATTTACATTTCATAAAGGCAGAAATATTTAAGTGACACGTTTCTACTAAATGAAAATAACCATTGAGGGTCGTCCATAAATGATATCAAAAAATCACAATTTTTAGAACCCCCTGTCATCCACTTAAGTATTGCACTAATGGAAATTTTAATATAGCACGTCATAAGCTTCCTACCGGTCTCACTGACTCTTCCAATGACATTATTTGCCCATTATTTATGGGTTTTACGAGCGCATGCGCAAGTATTACATACATACATACATACATACATATGCAAGTTCCTGCTACTATGCACAAACACAATTCTTACGGGTTTTTCCTGGGTTTAGTTATTGTTTATTTCATTACTATCTACTGTTTACCACAACTTGTTTTTAACAAAATCGAATATTCACCACCTCAGCTCTCGAATAGTCTCGAACTGACGATATCATGATTAGCATGATCAGCATTGTAGCATGTCTAAAAAACATCACTTAAGTTTATTCATGATACACTTTAACATGTTGTCACGCAGTTTCTAATGATTATTAACAGGTTTTTATAAACATTACACCTTTTAAATTTTTAGTAAAAGCAACTCCTTTTTTTGTACTATTTGTTTTCTGCAGAAAGAATTCCTGGAGAATGCATTAAATGCTCGCAAGGATGTGTAACTAAATCTAAACCCCGCAGCTTTTCACGAATTACTTTAATTTATGCTTTAGGACTAATATATTTGTCTGCAAAATTAATTGAATGATCACTGTGGTGATTTGTGGCTACTTTGCTTAATATACTACGCTCACTTTGCGCCAATCATTGCCCTGGTTCCTCTTTCTGGCTGTGGATGTAATCGCCATTTATTCTATTGCGTTTGACAAGGCATACGTCATCCGTGAAAAATCAAACGAGGTGAACACGCAACCATAAAGCGTGAGTGGTAGCCTGTGTGTAACAGCATGATTTGAGGGTTATTTAATAACTCAGTTAAAGTGTTAGTACACACAAAACTATAGACTAGAGGGATGGAACGCCAAGAGTTAGTAGTAGACAGGATTAAAGGGAGAAACTGAGCATCACAGGTGAGAGGGAGTAGAAAGATGAAGGAGCAGGGAGATCAAGGTGGAACATGAGAAAAATGGATGATGGAATGAAAAAGAAGGAAAGAGAGCTTTAACGGGAGAAGACTAGGGTTAGAAGGGATTAGAAAAGGAAGGCGTCTTCATTTAAAAAGCGCGTCCATCATTTAAGATAAGCGTTCATCATCATAGGTTAAAATAGAGAGAGAAAGTAAAAAGCTTTATTTACACTGGTACACAATCGTACTTGCCTAAAAGACAAGACAGTATAACTTACAGCCATCTTACTCATCGCCTCTGCTGAGTAGTAAGGGCAGCGGAAATCAGTCCAACATGCTCATTTGTAGTAACCATAGACGAAGTTAAACTTGCTAATTTCTCCAACACTGATCCATTACTACCTCTTTGAGGGCTTGTTGCTGTAAGTAAAGAAGTGGGTGGTGGGAGTACGGTTGACGCAGAAACTTTTTGACCCCTGCGCGAACCCTGATGTCCTGATTGGTCGCTTGCTGTGCCAGGCACAACTCTTACCCTGTTTGTATATCCACGATATATACAAATGAGTATATTTCATATACCGGCATTTAAGCCTTTACGCTACACTTTGGACGCAATCATGGATGCCTACAACTTGGCGATGCATAAATAGTTATATTACATATAAATAAATCATTGGCATAATTCGTAAAAACAAAATTGAATTAAATCTATGAGTATTAAGATTGCATCTTAAACAACAGCATGGCACGAATAATGGCTTCACTACGTGAAAACCTACCCAAGACGAATATGAATGAGCCAAACTTACTAATACAGTAACAAACTCACTAATAATATTAAATTATTAAATTTACGCTCAAATCTAAACAAAAATGCTTAGATGTTAACTCTGTTACACAGATGTAATGGAGATAACTTAACAAAAATCTAAAAAGGGAAAATAAAAACAAATGAAGAATTTACGTCTGATCCACTAATATTGGAGGAGATCCTACAGGAGACGCCATTGTGAGAGCTGAAATGACGAGTGCAGACACGATGTTACCTTGCGCGACACGTAAAGGGAACTAAGGAGTGAGTTGAGGAGTGCAGAGAAGGCGGACCTACATCATGTTGGTTTTGGTTTTTTGAAATACGTGTACCTTGCCCTTGCTACTAAGGGGCACTACATATCGTATACTTTCTACTCTTCGATCTCCAGTTACTTATATAATTATAGCTAAAATTCAACTTAACAAGTAAGTCTCTTTTAACTAGTTAGTTATATTCTTCATTAGTTGTGAAGTAAGATATTACTAGTTAGAATTGGTTAACGTGAGAAGAAATTTATAAGACTAATAGTGGGGGAATTTAAGGTACTTGTGAATCATCAGTTTAACTTTGACTTATCGAGCTACGGAAAACCAAAATAAAGACTTATCACTATTCAAATTAAGTTGAAGACCGCAGACCTATTATTCCCCGACCATAAGAATCACACTTCCCTGCGACTCTGTATTTAATTATCCTAATTCATAGATTTTTTCATCATGGTCCAGAGTACAAATTATGTTACTAGTCCATTCTCCAACTTCTTTCGTTCGTAGATGAGGCGTGACATGTACAGAAAATACACGAAGGATCTAATGCGAGCAGTAATAAAGTAGCTAAAAATCGCTAGAATTAAAGTTGGTGAATTCTGTACGCTCGAGCAAAAATTTACTCCCAATTTTGTTAATTTTGTAATCAATCAAATGGTAGGACGATGCTTGTAAAATAAAAATTTCAAAATGGATACTGGTCTCTGTCATAACTTTTGCACTGTTGCCCCATCAACATGATACCCGTAATTTTGTCCAAGCGCCTCAACCTATTTAAATATATTTGTGTAATGTATTTATGTAATATGTAACTGTGCTATGCAGTTTGGAGTGGAAGTTAAGTGAGGCAGACGATTAGTAGTAATATCGTTTAATTACAAAGGGCTGAAGGGTCCAGACCTTTCCTGCTTGAACTTTCCCACACTGAAAATTCGTATTTCTGTATTTTAGGTATTCAACATTGAACTGTTTTATTTAATAAAATAGCACTTTAAAATTCATTGGTTCATAACATATCTGCTTCAGCACTTTAAGCAGTTTTATTTTTTTCATAAAATATTAATAGATCTAAACTATAAAACAAACCTTATTATTTGTCATAAACAAAGCAATCGCATTTAATTTTATACCTCACATATTTTGATATCCATTTATGCAGCATGTGTAAAATCGTAAAATTGTAAATGGATAATTCGAAAGAGCTGTTTAAATAGCTTATAATATATTTTGCTGATATTAATTTAGCTGTTAAAAAATTGTAGTACCAATCCTATAAAAAATGCCAACAATTCAAAAATAATTAATTATTTGCAAAAATAAATATACTTTCAACACATAAGTAACTCTACTTGAAGGCTGAAAATAGATTTCGTAACACACTTTATTCGGCTCCTCAGAAATGCAAGGGACGCAATTATTTCTAGGTTTCCTTCTAGTAAGTGTAGACTACTACCTAAGAAATATACGCTACTCGTTAGCCCCAGATGAAGCAATAGTAGAAACAAATTTTGGGAGGTTACGTGGACAAATATCTTTGTCAAGGGGCGGTCGTATATTCTACGAATGGCTTCGAATTCCATATGCAAAGCCACCAGTGGGACAGCTTCGATTTGAAGTAAGCCTTTTGTTAAACTAAAAAAGTATAAAAATATTGACCTTAAAATTATATTTGTGATTTTTTGTATTCAAACATCGAACATTTAAGTTTTAATACATACGTTTTTAAACTTAAAGTCACCAAAGCCGCTTGATACAAAATGGTATGGTGTTCGAGATGCGCGATATTATGGAAGTACATGTGCACAAACAGAAGTTGTAATAATGGATGACATCTCGGGTAGTGAAGTAATTTAATCATATGCCTAATTATTAGTACGTAAATGAAAATTTGCAAACTCTGCATAAGTTTCTTGAAATCGATAATTTTTTATCATCTTTCAGGACTGTTTATATTTGAATGTTTACGCACCAAAGGTTTGTTAACTATTACATTCTGGTGTTACATATTTTAAATCCAAATATGCCTTGATCCTGAACAATAATTTTAGAATTTCGTTTTTAATTTTTTTATACTATAATACCTTATCTGCTTTAATTAAAAAATAATGCCAATTCTGGTCTCCATCTAGATTGAAAACAAATCCAGCCTACTACCTGTAATGTTCTACATTCATGGTGGTAATTTTATGCGAGGAACTGGCAAGGAACACAAGCCGGATTACTTTATGGATGAGAATGTTGTTCTTGTCACTATTAATTACAGATTAAATGCGCTTGGTAACTTGTGTAGACTTTTATTTTAAGTAATGATTTTAATACAATAAATTATATTCTAACATTTAACTTTTTAATAATAATTAGATTTATTATTTTGGCACCAGGGTTTTTAAACACAGGAGACGGTGTCGTCCGGGGGAATATGGGACTTAAAGATCAGTCAATAGCACTTAAATGGGTTAAAGAAAACATTCTTTATTTTGGCGGAGATTCGAATAAAATTACAATTTTTGGACATTCAGCGGGGTACAACAATTAAATAATACAATTACTGTGTTTCTTCTAACCTTGAGATCAAGCTAAAAAAACATTTGTTATAATTATTTAATGATTTTATAAGGAGTCGTCCATAAACGATGTCATGGGCAAACTAAATGAGCCTGGTACTCGTGTGACATGTTATATGTATCAGATGGGCATGCATTGGTTATAAGCTGATGTCAGAGAGGTGGGTTGCATGAGGTGCTTGGTGTGTAAACATTTCGTTGACATCATTTATGGACGATCCCTTACACAAATGACATCTGCATACTATGTAATTAAATCCTCTACTTCTGCTTGCAGGGCAGCCAGCGTTCATTTGCATATGATGTCACCAATGTCTCAGGGTTATTTTTTTCTTTCCTATTTTTCGAGTACATTTAATAATTAATCGACGTTTTAATATTCAGAAATAAAATAAATTCATTACAAACGTCGAAGTGAAAAAATGAAAGTAAGTAAAAGATGTGCTAAATCCAGGTTTACTGCAAAGAGCAATTTCACAAAGTGGAACTGCCCTTGCTCCTTGGCTATTGGACCAAGATCCTGTGGGCCGAGGAAAGATTTTTGCGGAACAACTAAATTGCCCAACTGAGACGTCAGTCGAAATGGTTGAATGTCTCAAAAAAGTTGAATTGACGAAGATACTTGAAGCTTATCGCGCACCCCAGGACCACGTAGTACCTGATCATAGCTAATTCAATTTACAATTATAATTTTAATAACACTAATCCTTAGACCTGGATTTCACTAGCGACTTTAACAATTGTTAACTCTAACAATAGTTAGCTAATCACTCATTTTTGCGTGAAATGTGAACTAACAATTGTTAAACTCTTAACAATGATTAACTTTTATCAATTGTTAAAATCGATAATTAGCGTTAACAATTGATAACTAAACCTGTAAAATCGCACTAACAGTAATTGTTAAACTTTAAAATTTGAAATTTCCCGGGATCTATAACTAGCAATTGTTAACTTTTGTAGTGAAATCACGCTAACAATTGTTAAGCTTCAAAATTTTTGAATTTAGCGGGAACTGTGACTAACAATTGTTAATTTATGTAGTGAAATCATACTAACCATTGATAGTTTAGTCATTGCTAACAACTCGTGAAATCGCAAAGTTAGCCATTGATAACTTAGCAATTGTTAACTAACAGTTGTTAAAGTCGCTAGTGAAATCAAAGTCTTATACTAGATTTAAACAAACAATATGACACCCTTCCTAAAATTTGACAATTTAGAGCCATGCTTTTCACAGCAACCATATGATGATGTTTTCCCCTTCAGTTGAAACTGGCTTAGACGCTCACACATTTTTACCTGATGGACCACTAAAACTTATAGAATCTGGAAATACAGCAAATATTCCATGGCTAACTGGCGTAAATGGAGATGAAGGATTATTTTTCACTTACAGTAATTAGAATTAGAATATACATCGATACACGATTTCAAAATTTCGAATTCTCTAGAATTTCTAATTATTACTAATTTTTAATTTGCAGGCATCTTAACTCCGCCTGAGTATCCCAAGCGCTTAAAAAATGACTGGCATCATATAGAAAATATTTTTCTTTTTCTCAACGAAACCGAGAAACATGAGAGTGAGAAAATCAAAAAATTTTATTTGGGAGGTAATACAACAATAAATTTAGTCAAACAGTTTTGGCCCATAACAAACGCTGTTATCTGATCGAATGTTAACGCACGGAGTCTACAAAGCAGCTTCGTCATCTCTAGTATTCAAAAATGCTCCAGTTCAATTGTATTTCTATACTAAAGCTGGACCTTCGTTTGTGGACTTTTTTATGATGATCCAAGCCAAGTTTTCAGCTAAAATTGAACTTATGATAGCAGCTGTTAAATTCCTGTTTAACTCTGTTATATTACGAAAGCACCCTACTAACTATGGAGCTGCTCATTGCGATGAGATATTTATGTTATTTGAAAGTTATGGAAACCACAGGATTGACAAAGATGATCCGTACTTTAGTTTTTCAAGGGACCTGGTCAAAGCATGGGTGTCATTTGCAACGTCCCCAAATGTGTTGGTTCAACTACGTAACTATGTGACTATTAAAATATCGTGTGTGAAGAACCAAAATGACCAATATCCAATTTAAACTAGAATCAAAATGAGCTATGTCATAAAAACAAAATGAGAAACATGCGTGTAAAATGTTAATTAAGATTTTTTAAAAAGTGTAAAATGTTCTATTTGCATGATTTCAAAAAGTGCAAAATGTTCTGTTTACATGTTTCTGAAAAGTGCGAAATGTTCTATTTACATATTTTTCAAAAGTGCAAAATGTTCAATTTGCATGTTTTTTAAAAGTGCAAAATGTTCTGTTTACATGTTTCTGAAAAGTGCAAAATGTTCTATTTACATATTGTTCAAAAGTGCAAAATGTTCAATTTGCATGTTTTTGAAAAGTGTAAAATGTTCTGTTTACATGTTTCTGAAAAGTGCGAAATGTTCTATTTACATATTTTTCAAAAGTGCAAAATGTTCAATTTGCATGTTTTTGAAAAGTGTAAAATGTTCTGTTTACATGTTTCTGAAAAGTGCGAAATGTTCTATTTACATATTTTTCAAAAGTGCAAAATGTTCAATTTGCATGTTTTTGAAAAGTGTAAAATGTTCTGTTTACATGTTTCTGAAAAGTGCGAAATGTTCTATTTACATATTGTTCAAAAGTGCAAAATGTTCAATTTGCATGTTTTTTAAAAGTGCAAAATGTTCTGTTTACATGTTTCTGAAAAGTGCGAAATGTTCTATTTACATATTTTTAAAAACTGCAAAATCTTCTATTTACATGCTTTCAAAAAGTGCAAAATTTTCTAACTAATTACGCAAATAATTATATGATTATTAAAACATTTGTTTTGTTTTGCAGCTGAAAGTTTGATAAACTTTTGAATAAATCACTGATTGAAATGATAAATGCACTAATAATGTTTTTTTACTGTTTCTAGGGAAGACGCTAATTTTCGTGGGGTGAAATTCCCAAGTGTAAAATCCAAGAAAGAAATAATGGTCCTGGAAATTAATGATGAGCCAACAATTACAAAATTTCCTTTTCTAGAACGCATGAGATTTTGGGAGTCTGTTGTGGAGAGAAAAGATGTTAAAATATAATGGCTATTTACCCGTTGATATTCGAATTTCGGACATAATAATAATAATCCTCATCTAAAACTTTTAAATTTTGACTAGTTTTTAGTGCCAGATTCTGAGAATCCATATTTCAGAAATAAACTCAGTTGAATAGGCTATAGCGTGTCAAAGTCAAAATGTTTCTCAAAAGAATGTTTGCGTACATACTAAATATCATGTAAAAACCATCTAGTTTTTTAGAATAATTTTTCAAGACTAACTGCGATATTTAATTAGTTTAAATGCATAATATTTTGCATTTTAGGATAGAAAAAAATGGCAAATATTTTGCATATTTTCAGACTGGTGTAAATATTGTATTTTACATTTTAGAAAAGGCGTGAGTATTTTGCACTTTTAAAATCACGTGATTGGCATCGTTTGCACTTTAAGGAAAGTAATACAAATAATGTAGTTTCTACACTTTCTAAAACGGGAAAGATAGTCCAGTTTGCACATTGGATAAAACCTAATTAAAATATTTGTCTTTTTTTTAAAGTTGTACATAAATTCATTTGCACTTTTAAAAAATATGAATTAATATGAAATAAATTCAGGTATGCGCACTTTCCAATATTTTAATGGTACTTATTTAATTTTCAAAAAAGAAACAGCTGGTATTTTTTAGACGACTCAAAAATTAAAATAGTCTATTCTTTGTATGTTCTTTGAGCAACATTTGAATACAATTCTTTAAAATTTTAGCATTTATTTTTTGCTTACACAACAAAAGATTGTTAAATAGTTTAACGTCATTTCTTTAAAGTATGTTCGCATTTTCTAAAAACTTTTAGCAGACTTTCAAAATATTAGCTTACACCTAAATTTAAAAATTCGGAAAAATAGACAGTGGCGAAATCCTGTCTCCATTCATTTAAAATCCGTGGGCCCCGAACCGGAACCGGAAGAGGTTTTCTGGGGCGGGAATAATATTTGGAGGAAGGGATTAGTAAAGACTTGATGAGGGTCATATTTATTAAAGACGCTTGTGACAAAGTCCCACTGGGGGAATAAATCCGGGATAGTTTCCTGCAACATGCTTTGATTACTCCATGCGCTGTCCTTAGTATAAGCCCAACCCTTAGACCACTCGGGTCTAATTAGGGCGTAGGACCCGTTGTACTTCTCATAGAAAAAGCGCTCCATCTTCTCCAGGAATTCAAAGACGTAGGGTCTCCCGGGGAAGAAGAGGATGTTGAACCAGATAGTGACGTCATAGTCCTTAAGGGGGGAGACGGGGGAAATGGCGGGGGACTCCGCCCCCTCAATCCCGACCTCTTCCGGGTTGTCTATCCCACTCACCCTTATCTCGAGCGGACCATTCACGGGGTACTTCTGCTTCGCCGCGTAAGCACCCTGCAGCCTCTGGAAGAAGTCGAAACACTCGGAAATAATTTTTTGAATACATTTCCTTGAGGTCAAAATGGCAGCTTCATTCTCTGAGAGCCGCAGCGTCGTCGGCTTCACGTACAGCAGCGTATTTTTTGAAAGGCCCCAAAGATCCGTGGCGAAGCTGGAGGCAAGTCCCTCCACGACCATGTTGTACGCTGCCTCCCCGAGAAGGGGCGTCAATTGGGGATTTCCTTTTGAAATATTCGCAATAAAGTGCGCGCGTTCTAGTGTGACGTTGTCCGAGAAAGGGTAGTTGTAGGGGGCGGTAACGACGCGGGCCAGGAGAGGGCGGTGGGGGGAGAGGGACCAAATTTTGAGCCAGGGGCGGCTCGTGAAGGGGAAGAGGATTGTCTCGATGCGGCCCGATTTATCTATAATAGACGCAATGGTTCGGGTATTGTTGGTCACAAATTGGGGGTCAGCAAATAGCTCTTTGGCAGGGATGTCCACCCGACTCTGGCAGCGGAGGTAGAAGTTGGGGATGACCCGTAGAGTCATGTCCACGAGAAGGGTCCGCCCCAAATTCGTTAAGAGCGCCTTGGTCTCTGAGTCTGCGCGGCTGAATTTCTTAAGAATGTAAGCCCCGGACGGTGGGTCCCAGACGACAGCAGTCAGCTCCACAATCAGATTGCTAAGAGAGCCATAGGTGAGATTCATATCCAACCGCTCTTCGTAGGCGGGTATCCCCGTCCCGTGCCCAGCAATGGCCATAATCCCGCCAATGGTGATGGTGCCCACCGCGGGGGAAGCATTCAGGCCGTAGCCTCGCTGCTCCAAGAAGGTCATGAGATTCTCAAGGGAGGCCCCGGCCTGAACTTTGACGGCAGGGAAGAGATACGGCGACGTTTTTGAGTCTAGCATTTCCATGATCGTGAGTGTCTCGTTGAGTTTGACAAGGAGCATGTTGGGCTCGTAGCACTTGCTTGGATTTGGATGCATTGTGAAGTTTTGGAGAAGGGGGTCGTCCATGGGCTGGATAGGGACGACAGTGAGTGGAGCCCAGGTGTGCATGAAGCCGGAAGGTCGGATTTTGAAATTTTTCGCGTAGGCGTAATTCACAAGTGTGATGATGCCATCCGTATTTCGAGGAATGACATTCCAAACAAACGGTACTACCAGTTCCTCTGCCCAATTTCGAAACTCTGCGACATACAGCTTAATCTCAAGGGGGAAGTCTGGCGGGACTGGGCAAACTGAAATAAAACGCATTGAAGGATTACAGTTGAATTAATAAAATCTATTTAAAAAATCCTATTTTTAGTACTACCTACATTACCCTGCTTAGTATGTAGATGCTAATTTTAGTGGTTTTTAAAATTTGATAACTTAGTTAAATGAACGCAGCCAACAAAATTTTTTATCCTGCTAATTTACAGCCTTAGCAGCAAAAATCATTTTTGAATTTGCCGCCAAATTCTGGTAGTCAACCCACAGGTTGTAAATTAGGCGGAGGAAGCCGTGAAAGGGTTAGCTGTGCCGATTTACGTACAAGGATTTTTAAATTATCAATAAATCCAAAACTTTAGTACTGACAAATCCGAATATAAGGGACTCCACGGGACCGGCAAAATCTGTCCCTTATAACCGAAATCCCTTTTAACCGTTTAAGGGATTTCCCTTGCAAGCGGACAAAAAATAATTCAGATTGAAAAAAATTTTTATGTTAGTTAAACAAGGTCAAGATATATACAGCTTAGTCCATTACACACAAATTATAAGTATTATTTAAAAAATTCATTTAATGTAGTTTGCTTCGTCTTAGTTTGGGTTTGACGAACACGTAGAATTATGTTGTGTATATTAAAAAATGTTGTGTCGTCAGTGTTTGGTTGAGCACTCTCCCCATGTACACCTTTCCAAGCTGTAAATGCTTGGACAAGTAAAATAAAAGGAGAGATATGACAAGAGATAAGAGAAGTGAGTTCTTTGCTGACATACAGTAGGTCCTCGCTACTTCGTTCATGCATTTCCTAATGTATTTTTATTATTTATTTTAAAAATCCCTTGTAAGTGACCGAAATTTCCAAAAATTGGTCCAAAATTCGTCCCTTGCAACCGAATTATCCCTTGTATCGGTTCCCTTAAATCCGGATAATTTTAACATTGAAAGCATAGCGGGCCAACCAAATATTTGAAATCTGTCCCTTAATGCCAGATATCCCTTTAAAGCGGATCCCTTATAGTCGGATTTGTCTGTATTTTAATTTTTGAATCTCCCGCCAAAATTTTTAATATTGTGTTAAATTAGGATTTTAAAAATTGGTCTAATATTGCAAAATTTTGAAAATTTCGGTGAGTTATGTAGATATGTAGTAATGTAGTAAAACAAACAAGGGGCTTTACATTCCTTTATTTACAAAATTCTAAAAAACTTTAAAAAGTATAAAAAGTAATTACCTTCTAAATTTGCACTCAAGATAAACAGCGACGAAGAGAACAGAAAAATATTTAAGAAAACTCTCATGATCTTAAAGTTGTTTTAAATTTTCTAAAGGTTTGTAATTTATTACAAAATAGATCATCTGTACCCAGAGCTTATACTTATAATATCTACATGACAGGAGGGAATGCCTGACGATGGAAATTATTACAATTCTTTCCTAATGTTATTATTTGATGCAAGTCTTATTTTTTTTTATCAATGTGCAACATTTTCATGTTTAGATGCAATTACTGATGCTTTGCACATTTTTAACTGGACTAAATAGCAAATTGTCACATCTACATTAACATGGTGATGAATAGTTCTAAACTATTAGGATATATTTTACAAGTAGGAATTATCAAATTAGGGCAAAAAATAAATTGCATTGGCCGGGAATCGAACCCGGGTCGCCCGCGTGGCAGGCGAGCATTCTACCACTGAACCACCAATGCTTCGTGTATGTTAGGCAGCAACAATTTCGTATTTAATTAGCATCAATTTAATTTAGTTGCCCTCTTATTTAACTGGATCGTTTTTGACAATACAGATTACAACACATGCAACTTGAAATGCTTACAATGCATTTACACTACTGTCGTACAAATAAATACTCAACGACTATATTACATATTATGTAATGTAATATGCAATTGAAACAGTAATACAAAACTCAGTATACAACTACGATTTAATGATGCTGACAGTTTTTGCCCTGCTTTAGTTGCATCTAATTGCACAAAAATTCCAATTGATATTTTATTTGCATAATTTTTTATTCTGAAAATTGGAGTTAAAAGTAGAAGCAATAAATTCAGGGGCGTCCACAAGTAATTTCAGGAAAACAAGTTTACATTTTCATTCACAATATCACTACTGCTACCAGTGCAACCGCATTCTACCACGTTTATGTAGGTACAAAAAATATCGAATTCCTAATAAAATAGGAACGCACAAAATATGTATAAACTAATCATGTTACGACTTAAGGTTTGTTTTTTGTGGAAATCATAAATTATTAGTCAGGTTCACAAAGGTCATATGATAAATAAATTAGGAAAATAAAAGATAAAGGTCATTGCTCCTAAATAAACTTTTGAACGAGATAGTAACGCTTACAGTAGTGCGGTATATCGTCTGTAAAGAACCGAAATGACCCATATCCATTTTTAGCAAAAAACAGTATCAAATATTTACAAAAATATTAAAATATGTACTGAGAGCAGTTAATAGAACATTTTGCCGTTTTCAAAAATATGTCAATATAGCGTTTTAAACTTTTAAAACACAGGGAATTACAACTTTTTGCATCTTTTAATAAACCTGGAATTAAAAAATTTAGCACGTTTCAAAAACTTGAAAATAGAACTTTTTTCACATTTTCAAAAACATGTCAATATGACATTTTAAATTGCTGAAAAACAGGAAAATAGAATATTCTACGTTTTTCAAAAATTTCAAATTAGCATTTTACGAATGTTTCTTAGTTTGTTTTTATGACATGGCTCATTTTGATTAGTGATCAAAATGGTCTGGTCTGATCCGACATCACCGGACTAGACCAGACCAGACCAGACCACTTTGGACCAGTAAATCTCAAAACAAAATTAATAGCAGAAATTGATTAAAATTAGTTGGTACCGTTTTGGTTGACAAATAAATTTTCAAATGTCTCTACACTTTTCTAAATTGAGGGAAATTAAACTTCTAACTATTGAAAATATTGAAACTGTTTGTAGTGTTGTAGGAAGTTAAAGGATTGCATGCTGAGATGCTGAGGAGTGAAGAAGTGGGTCTCTTTTCTCTGTACTAATACAAAAGGAAAACCCAAGAAAATTAAAAGCATAGCATGTTAAGGTCGCTCTGTTAACTTTTGTAATGTTACTGACTGTCTAGAAAGTGGCTGTGAGCGAGTACTACGGTGATATTTTTGAAGCAGTAACATTCCTCTTGATCCTCGCCTTCTTCACGTGGGTTGTGAATCTACATCGGAAGGAAATTATGAAGTCATTAGCCGCCGTAAAGGAAGACGTCCAGGTGAATTTTGGCTTAGGCAAATTCGAAGATTTTAGCGCCAAGTGACCAAATATAAACCAAATAAACCTACTTGAATCATGAGTACAACTACTATGGAATAGATAAAACCCTACAATTTATTTGTCAATATTCGTAAGTATACTGTCATGCCATGTATCATACTTATTTTATTGTGAATTCATTTACCTCCCTCAGGATAGGGCATATAAGGGGTCGTCTATAAATGACGTCAAGGGCCGTTGCAAACAATAAAGGGACCGTCCATAAATTACGTCTAGTATCGTTGCATCAATTGCTTGGGTGGTCTATAATTGACGTAATTGGATTGTAGAGTCCTAAAATGAAGATGTTTCGATGACGCCATGTATTGATGATCCCAATTAAACTCAGCATTGAATGCTTAAACTCCTAAAGAATCATTAACCTATTACATGAGTTGCATTTTATGAAAAATAGAGATAGTCAGAATCGCTTTTAGTGCTGAGTGGAGATATTCAGTTTTGCTTTTCGCTCAAAATAGAGATAATAAGATTTGGTTATTTGCCGACGATATTCCACTCAGCAATCCTCTAGCATTACAATAATTGATTATATGCAAAGGTAGAACGAAGTGAGCCAAAATATTTCACGTGATGCACGGTAGTAGTAGTAATATCGAGCTACTTATGTCTCAGAATCTAGCCCCTAGCCACCAGTAATTGCATTTCTTTTAGTTTTTTAGTAAAAAATAATATGAGCGACTGTCGATGGCGCGACCGAGCCGGTCGCGCCATCGACCGGCAAGGTAATGAATCTTTTCCAATTCCATGTTTACATAAAATTTAATAAAAACGTGTAGCTGCGACCTTGTGATTTTTATTATTTGGGCAATTTTAACAGGTAAATATTGCAACGTATTTTACAATTCCTTGCAGTACATTAGTAGTTAGATTTGCTTAATATGCACAATACATTTTTTTTAAATATCAACTGGTATAACTATAGTGATTCAGGTGGCGTAGACAATCTATAAGTATTATAATGTGTTAATGTATGTGCCGAAAAAAACGTTTCTAGAACCATCTCAAAACGTTTTTTCCGAGTCAACGACGATTGGTCAGAGCCAAATATCTGGGCGTGGTTAGTACCGTTGTAGCAATTGAAGGTATCATACTTAAAATTAGCGCAAATTAAAAACGTAAAATATGAGCGAAATAAAGCGTACATACCTAAACCAGCGGCTAAGTGGCTCATACGCAGGAGTTAGTGGTTTCATAAAAAATCGAGGAAAGTGGAAAGATGAACGGGAAGTCGAAAAACAAATGCAAAAACTCAATGCTTACTCACTGCATAAAGATATACGGAAAAAATTTAAACGCCGTCCAATAGCTGTACACCTTATAAATGAATCATTTTCGAGCGATTTAAAAGACATATCGTCTATAGCTGAGTATAATAATTGCAATATGTTTGTATTAATAGTCATTGACAATTTCAGTAAGAAGGCATACACTAGACTATTAAAAAGTAAATCTTCAACACACATGATAGCTGCATTTAAATCTATTTTTAAAGAAGCAAAAGCAACACCATTAACGTTATTTTGTGACAGAGGAAAGGAATATGTAAATTCAAAATTCCGTGCGTTTCTTAAGGAAAATAACATTGTTTTGTATCACGTATATAGCTATATTAAAGCTGCGTTTGCAGAAAGATTTATTCGCACGCTCTTTACAAAATTGGCTCGTTATATGACAGAAAAGAATACTAAAAAAATAGATGACAAACTACAACAGTTTACATCAAATTATAACAATAGCTACCACAGAATAATTCGTAGGACACCAAATGCAGTTAAAAAGGAAGACGAATACGAAATATGGCACGATATGTTTTAAAAGCATATCGCTGAAAAAAAGTTACCCAGACAACCTGCTCGTTTTAAAGTTGGCGATATTGTGAGAATAAGCAGATCCAAGATAGAATTTGAAAAGGGTAAAAATATATTTAAATTGCTATTTATTGCCTGATTTATGAATGTCGTGCTTAGTATACATTTGTTTGTGCTCTAGGCTATGCTGAAAATTTCACTCGAGAAAGGTTCCGCGTCGCTAAAGTGCAACATACCTGGCCGTGGACTTTTCTACTAGAAGATCTGAATCAAGAGCCCATTACTGGGCAGTTTTATTCGCAAGAATTAAATTTAGTTGAATCAAGATGAATATTGCAAACTGCACAAACGCTTTGCAATCCCCGCAGAGTGTGTACATGACTCTGAGCAGCGAATTAAGCAAATCAGAATTTCCTCAAAATACCAGTGCAAATTTTGTTTGCGGATTATCATATCCATTAAAGTTTCCTCGCGGTCACTACAACGTTGGACTAGTTGACTTTAGATATACCCCTAAAAAGCAAACATTTTATAAGTTACCAATCTTAATTCAGCAAAATCGAGCTTTAGTATACAAGCGTTCAGTTGGTGTGGGTGCAATACCTATAGGTCCGTTGTTTCCTGGAATTAAAATGCCAAAAGTTATGTCAATTCCGTTCGTAAAAACAAAAAGAAATTTAATAGATTTTAATACCGATTTTAATCAAGTAATGCGAGCAAAAAATGCTCCAATTGTAGCCTCATTTGCTAGTACTCAAGACAGCAAAACGTTTTCTACTTTTCTCTGCACGTCTCGAGGTGCATCGTTTGTACTTATTCCGCCTAATTTAGCTAAAATATATGGATTCAGACGGCGCCAGTTTACTGTTGGCGCATATGCTGCTGAACAATTAATAAGTCAAGAATATTTTGATACGTTTTCGGTTGGAATGGACCTTGGAGTATACGTTGTAGAACCGCAGTATCAGGAAAATCGAATTAACCTTGATCAGCTTAACGAATCAATGCTATATATTATGAAGGAATCAACAACCGCGTACACAGATTATTTTGCAAAGCTTAATGAAAAAATTAAACGGGCTGGCTATCCTTTGCAATTCGAGTTTTCGAGTGACAAAAAATGCAAAATTACATTTACTAGTTTTAAGCAAGCAACAGAGGAATTTGTTATTCTTCCGGACAAATTATTGCGATGTTTAGGATTTAATCAAGATAAGTTTAAGGTTGGAACGTACACATCTGACGTCGCTTTTGACGAACTTGAATTCGCAAAAATTAATACAACTGAAAAATTGTGGCTGAGATTTGCCATTACAGCTTCTTTGTTTTATTGGATGCCTGAGCCTAAAGCATTAGATTTCTTTGAAGTATTAAAAACGTTAAACGAAACTTTTAGCACGCAAAAATTTAAAGATTATGATATAAATTTTGAAATCAATAATGGCGAGCTATATGTACCTAATTTACCTGACAATGTGAGCATTGTATTACCTAAATTAGTAGAAACGTACTTAGGAATACCAGAAAATACAACGTTTCTGCGCGATAAAAGAGTTAAGGTTGGCTGGGAAATCGTTAAGGAAGAGGAAATTAAAGAATTTAAGAATAAGGATGCAGACGAAATCTTGCCTGCAAATTTAAAGCCAGGAAAACGCATTCTTATACTTGCAACGATAGTTCAAAATCAAATATACGGCCAGCACTCTTTGCCTTTATTGCGTAGCATAGATTTAAGCGAAAACTATTTAAAAGAAGCATGTCAAGAATTTTCGCCAGTTATCTACTTGGGTCTCAACTGTCAAGACATACAGCATGTGCGCGTGACACTTGTCGACGAATACGGAAGACAGCTAGATTTTGGTGAAAGTGAAACCCTATTAAAGCTTCATTTCAAGCCAATACTATAAATCTCAGAATGCGACAAGTGGAATGCAACGATACAAGTTGCACACTCGAAGATTCCGACATTCATAATCAAGTCGGCGGAGGTGGCGGAAGTGACGCAAATTTTCTTCCTAGTGGTAGTGCAGGATTGGGAAGTGAAGGCAGCTCGTATTTAATTCCTCTTAAATCAGCAACTAGAAGCCCAGCAGCAGTCACAGCAAGAAAACGACAAGTTCAGAAAGGTCGCGGACTATCGAAAACATCTCGCACTATTCAAAAAGGGGGACGACGACGACGACGTCGAACGACACTGAAGCGTAAGCAAGTAGGGGGTGGACGACGGAAGGGAAGAAAAAAGGGACAACGTGGAGGCGGGGCTAAGCGCAGAAATTGTGTCAAAAGACGATAAGACCATATCATGGATGTCAACTCAGTATTTGAAGAATGTCCAACTATTTATGCTGGATCACAACAATTTTTACGCAGTGAATTAGATTTGTTTAATTTACCACCTACTGACGTATCGACGCTAGTGAGCTCAGATTATATACCGTGCTATCCAACAGTGTCAATCAAGGAAAGCCACAATCCCTTAGAATTTCATTCAGTTAGCGATCAGACTGGATATTTAGATTTAGGCAACTCCTTTGTAGACTTAACTTGTCGTGTTGTCAAGCAAGATGGTACCAATACTGTTGAAGCAGATGTCGTGGCTCCTTCCAATTTGTTCTTTCAAACAATGTGGGCAAACTTGGAATGCTATATTAATGGTCAGCTAGTGTACGACTCTTCTAACTTTTACGGATACATAGCGTACATGCAGCGTTTGCTTTCCACGAGTACAATTGAATTAGAGAATCAATTGCTTGACGAATTCTGGATACCCAATAAACAACAAGAGGAATTTAAAGTAACTGACTCAGGATTTAAAGCAAGACGCGATGCAACAAAGCTGTCACAACAATTTTGCATGACTGGTAAACTAGTCGCAAATATATTTAATCAACAACGCTACTTTTCAAGTGGTACAGAACTCAGAATAGTGTTAAAACGTCAGCAACCAGAGTTTTGTCTTGACTCTGTAACAGATACTGTTGAAGGCGTAAATGGAGCACCGTATAAATTTTTAATTGATGAAGCAACGTTTTACATTCAAAAAGTAGTTGTCAGCCAAGATATAATTGGCAAGCATAGAAGTTTACTAGCGGCCAACAAAAACTTCCTTTATCCAACAAATGAAGTTGAATTAAAGACATTCACAATAGCCAAGGGTCTTACGTCTGTAACTACAGACGGTATACTGCTTGGAAAAATTCCAAAAATCCTTGTTATAGGCTTTGTCGACAGTGCAGCTTTTTGCGGAAAGTTATCCAAATCGCCGTTCAATTTTGCTCACAATAATCTATCAGAGCTGTCGTTTACGTGAAACGGAGAAAACTTGGAGCACCGAATACTACCATTTAGTTTCAGAACTGCTAACGGCGCTGGGAGCGACAATTTCCTGTTGGGGCTGCGAACTCTGCGAAAAACGGCTGCAAATGAACTTTAAGGAAACGGGATCAACCGTTTTAACTATACAAACGGTAAGAACAGTAATATATTTAATTAAAGTCATGTACAAATCGTAGAATCTAAAAAAATGAATCTAGTCTTTAATTCGCTTAAATTTAAATATGTTCTGTTCTTACGTAGGAAACGTACTGACTGCAGTGGAATTGCTACCAAACAGCGGCAATGCTCTTTCTGTAAACCGAAAAGGACAAATAAAAATTTCAATTCGATTCAGAACGCCTCTGGAGAATGTGACGAATTGCATTACTTACGCTCAATACCAGTCAATTTTGGAGTTGGATAAAAACAAGCGTATTATATTTGATCGCTAATATGAATACAAGTTCGATTGAACAAGCTTTAGAAATTTTATTTAGCAATGGTAACATTAAAATCCCTTACTTCGTCTGTGCAGCAGATATGGTGCAAGAGACCGTACGTTTTGACACTTTTCCTATAGCGTTAGTAGTTAATACTGATGTTAATGAATCCAGCGGAATTCATTGGATTGCTTTTATTATACTGTCCAGCACAGATTGTATTTATTTTGACAGTTACGGAAACGATATTTCAAAGTATCGTAATGTTGTAAAACCTGTAGAGAATATTGTAAAAGAAAATTGTTCAGTTTTGCAAAGCGCAAATTCTTACGTATGTGGACAGTACTGCATCTACTTTTTATACTGTTATGTAATAGGTATAACCTTTGAAAACATACTTAAGGATTTACGCCATTTTCGCGCACTAATGATCGAAAAGTAAAAACATTTGTCAGCCGTATACCGTATTTTCATCCTCATTCTTTGTATAGCACTAAAAACAATTGTACGATGAGCAATTCTTGTAAATGCCTATGTCCTGACTATTGCTGAAATTAAAGTAGTAATAAAAAATTTATCATATAAATTGTCTACTTCTTGTCACAATTATTCAGTGCGTTGTGTTCATCTCTTCGATTATCATTGGTACTAGTTCTACGAGTAATTTGTGATGGCTGAGCTTTTGGACTTTAAGTTACATACACCGTTTACAATGGAAGTCGTAGGACCTACAGGATGTGGGAAGACATTTCTACTGGCTGAAATAATTAGAAATAGGCGTACTATGTTCAGTGACAGTATAAAAAAAGTGTTGTACATATACAGCGATCATCAAGCAATTTTTCATGAATTAGAAGCTAAAGATGAAGACATAACGTTTAGCAGTAATTTAAAACATATCGAAACACTAGCTGTGCCTAATAGTTTATGCATAATTGACGACCAGATGGACATCATAAAAAAAGGAGAAAATCTAGATCTTATAGAAAAATTTTTCATTAAACACTCGCATCATAGGTGTATAAGTATAATACTGGTATTACAGAATGCGTTTAGACCAGGACTAAGGGATATAAATATAAATACTCAATATTTAATTGTATTTGACCAGCCTAGAGACAGACGCACAATAAAAAATATCGCTATGCAAATTGTGCCGGGAGCATCTCAGTTTTTTGTTGCAGCGTTTAATAAAGCATGTAAGGCTAATGATTATGGTTACTTGTTCATTTCGCTTCATCCGCGAGACAAGAAATTAAAATACTGGGTTCGCAATGATTTATTTCCGTCTGAGCGCTGTGAAGTCTATACAAGCATGTCATAGACATGGCCTTGCTGAATTTAGAATGTGAATTTTTATTCAGTTTAGTGTTTCAATCAAAAAGCAAATTCTGCAGTTCAATAGAATCAGCTAGCGAGTCTCAGTTATTAGCAGTCTGCGAAGTGTTATGCAATCTCGACGTCTTTGAAGTTAATGTAAATACTTATACTAAAACTAAAATAAAAGCTATAGTTAACGCAAAAAGACAAAACGTTCACAAGGCTTTAATAAAAAACTATGTGTTTATTAAAAAGTGCTTAGCTACGGTGTTTTTAAATATTGCCGCTGCAGAAATATTAATTATGCTAATTCAATATGGCGACGACGATGAGAGTCATAACTCCGGAGTTGTATGAGAAACTCTTTGCTATATATAAACTAGAAAACAAAACCAAGCATCCAATCGCAAATACTATAAATACACCTAGTGTTAATCCAAATTGTGCCAGTAGTGATTTGATAACTTTACAAACTGCGGATGAACAGATAAAATCTGGCCAAGAGCACCAGACTGGAGGTAATTTTTAAGCATCAACGATAGAAAAAGAAACATCGGACAATAATCAAGAGCATGCAGTAACAACTGCCAGGACAGAATCGCCAGCTTTAAACAAGTCAGAGAAACTCGAATCCAGCGATAATTTATCTCACTGGCACACACTCGAAAACTTTGACGATGCTAAATTAGTACCTAAAAAAAGGTATAAAAAATCATTTCGTGCGAAGCCAAAGAGAAAATTAGTACGTAAAAGAACCTCTAAAAAATTAAAAGAAACACGGAGATATAGAACGTATTAAACAAACTAGATACATACTAGTATCAAGTACTGACTCACGCAACTATCATCAAGACTTTTGTGTGCACCATGGCTATCATTATATTTTATGTAATGAGTTTTCTTGCTGCGAGCATCGTTTGTCAATCTAACAGCGGTGGATACGATGTTCAAAAACTTGTAAAGCTTCAAGACCTGCCTCCGTTTGGGATATTACCAGATCAACATCATGTAACAAAAACATCAGAATTTCAAGACCTGAATGTACGGCTTGATAAAATGATAGAGCATCTAGTGAAAAAAACTAAAGCTCGAAAAGAAAACCTTCAAGAGCAACAATCTGTTTTTATCTCAGGAGAAAAGGTTTCTTTTTCCCACACATTAGAGCTACTATCTCAGTTCTTGCTTCAGCAGAATAAACATTGGACTGCGCAGAATACAAACGCAACTCTGGCTGGTCACAACTCTACTTCTAAAACAGTCGGGGATGTTGCAGGTAAAAAAAAACATAGTATTTTTCATTTAAAGACGCAAGTAATAAACTTGGTATTCTGTTTGTCTCCCCTAGTTGCATACACCTCTTTCGTAATTCTGTTTGTGCTGCTCTGCATTAAACTGTACAAAGCGGGAAGTCAACTGTTTCAGTTCTGGTTTAAACCTAGAAGCGAGTAGAAAGAAACTCAATAAACTCTAACTTGTGCATTCTAAACATCACATTATTACAATGCAAGCTGACGATACATACGAAAAGACGACTAAATATCTTTCTTCAAGACCTACTGGCACGTGGAATTCGGTACGATAAATTTAAATAATTATAAGTCGTAAATATATGATTATATAATTTAGTAGATAAAAAATACGTGTGCACATATTTTGATTCACTAATTTTACAATTTAGTTATTTATTGATTTGTTTTAGTATTTGCACTGTACTATGAGAGGATGCCCATTCAAGGCGCGTACATATGTTATGTATGATGCCCACGTTGAAGAATTTCATCTGTGCCAAGACTGTGTTCGTTATTGCAACGTTAGAGCAAGACACGTGTGTCAACAATTAGGTCAAAGAAGAAGCCATGTAGGATACGGAAGTGTTATTGATTATTCGACATTCAAAGAATTTTCTAGAAGCCATTTGGGTACAATAAAACAATATATTTATCAGCCAGCAAAAAGTGAATTACGTGATATCGAGACAGCATTTCAGCAATTAGACCGACCATCAAAACTTCTTTTAAGTCAAATTTATGAAATTCAAGGCAGTCTTCGTGTTCAAGTTATTATAGGTGTCTACATGGAACGTTTAATTACAAATCCTGTCGCAGAAAACTCTGGCGCACATACTACAGAAGGTAGTAGTAGTAGTACTGAAACATCTGAGCCAACATTAAATAGTGAATCTAATTCGGTCGATAGTTTAGTAAGTAGTGATTTGTATTATTTCAAATCTGAAAACAAAGATTTATTCGATTCAGACGGAATTGAAAATATTTTGCTTTCTGCAGCTTCTGAAATAGTCGAAAAAAAGAATACGTTCACGGAAAACTCGTCTGGATGGGTAATTAAATATCTGGACTCTTTTATTATTAAAATTGGAGAGTTACAATTATTCCCTAATGCTCGTGCTCGTGGTGGTTATTTAAAAATGCCGTTCAACAAGAAATCTTTTTTAAACATTCAAAATAAAGACGATAATTGTCTATTGTATTGTGTAGCTGCATCAGTGTATTTTGACCAAGAGATGATGGAAAATCAAAAACGAAAGAAACGCGGTCAAAAGTTGAAACGCTTTGATAATCCTACTACGTGGCAGAAACATTTTTCTAAGTTTGACATATCTGACCTCGGTTCAAACGGTGTCAACATTTATTCCGATATTCCCAAATTTGAATTAAAAAACAAATTGCGTATTACGTCTTTACTCATAGAGGCAAAGATATTGTATTGCTTCGTCCAAGCAATACCAGTTTTGACACTGTTGTGAATTTGTTTTTAATTCACGAAATTATTAAGGGCAAAAAACAATTTTATATTGTATTAATCAAAGAACTTAATAAATTTTTAGGTTGTGTAAAGCCCAACAAAGTTTTTTTCTGCCAGCAATGTTTCCGCTATTTTAATTCAAAATTACAACTAGACAATCATAGTAGCACGTGTGCTAATTTAAGTGAAAATCAAACGTTTGAGTTTCCAAAGCATAAACGTTTAATGTTCACAAGTAAAGAAATGACATTACCAATACCCTTTATCTGTTATTTTGATATCAAAACGTTTAATTCGCTACCCCCGGAATCTAAATGTGGCAGTAAGACAAGCTATAAATCCGAGTTCTGCGCCGTAAGTTACGCGTTTATGATTTTAAAGCACGGAAGTAATGAAATAAAAGTAGTTACTATTCAATTTTATGACGGACCAGATGTAATTCACCATTTTTATCGTAATCTGTTTAAATGGGCACAGAAAATTCTATGTGAGATACGAAATACAAATAACTTTACTGTACCAAGCCCAGAACAATTAAAAAAACATTAAAAAGCATTGGAATGCGAAATGTGTGGTCGTAGGTTTACGAATGTTAATTCTAATAATTCTCAAATCAAAGAAGACGACGTTAACATAAACTTCAGTGACAGTGAAGACGAATTTTTCAACGACGATACTGAAACAGCGCCAAAAGTGATAAAATGCTTCCATCATAATCACATATTGGGAACATATGTATTGAGTATTTGTTCGATTTGTAATTTAAAAATAAAGTACAAGAATGAACTGGTTTGCGTGGCGCATAATAGTTCTGGGTTCGATAATCATCTCTTAATCCAGGGGTTTGATTCTAAAATGTTTAGTACTAAAGATGTGCACGTTATTGCAAAAACGACAGAAAAACTGATACAAATAGAAATAAAAGCTAAGGATTTATACATCCCATTTTATACAGAGGAATATAGAGATGCAAGCAGATCAAATTTTAGTTTTGCACGCAAACTACCGTTTCCAAGAGTTAAATTGCGTTTTATTGATTCATTTCAATTTTTACGTGCCAGTTTAGATTCTTTAGCTTCAAGTCTACAAAAAGAAAACAGCAGCTTTTTTTCAATTCTAAAACAATCATTTTATACTTTGGTGCCTAAACATATAGACTGCACGGACGACAATCTAGCTCTACTGCTAAGTAAGATCCCATTTCCCTACGCATTTGTAAACTCTCCATCAGTTTTAGATGATAATATACCAATGCCTGGAAGGAAGTACTTTAAAAATGAATTAAAAAATACAGAAATATCAGATTCCGATTAGCAACTTGTAAATACAATATGCTCTAAATTTGAAATAACAAACTTTAAATCTTATAATCGTCTATACAACATTCTTGATACAGTTTTACTAGGTATAGTATGAGAGAACTTTAGAAATAACGGTTTAAGACGGTTTAATTTAGACCCTACGTATTGCTGTAGTGTTAGCGGCTATGCCTGGAATGCGTTTTTGCATAAGACAAACGTTGAAATTGAATATGTTAAAGACATTAAGATGATTGATATGATTAAAAATGGTATACGCGGAGGAATGTGCTTTGCAACTCAAAAAATTGTTAAATCAAATAACGAAAAAAATGGAAAGGACTATGATCCTAATAAAGAGCGAACTCACATTATTGGGTTCGACATTAACAGCTTGTACGCCCACGCAATGAAATCTAAGTTCCCAAAATCCAATTATAGTTGGGTTGACAAGAAAGTATTAGAATCCATAAATTGGGCGAGCGACGATATAGGGAAAAATAATATTGGTTATATATTAGATGTTGACCTTATATATCCCGCTTCAATTCACGATAAATTTATGGACATGCCTTTAGCCCCAGAAAAACTCTGCGTTAAACTTAATGAATTATCAACAAAGCAGCAACAAATACTTCACAACCTTCCTGAAATTTCAAAATCATTTATTACGCAAGAAAAACTTCTTTTAACTTGTCACCCAAAAAAGCACTACGTTGTGCACTATCGCATTTCACGATACTATTTACTTAAAGGAATGATTTTAGAAAATATACATGAAGGAATCAGTTTCTACGAGGAAGATTACATCAGGCCTTTTATCGAGAGTAATGTTGAAATGCGACAACAAACTGACATTCCTTCAGAAAATGATTTTTTGAAAATAATGAATAACTCAGTATTTGGAAAATTTTTACAGTCACATCTGAATAGAAAAGATATATAGTTTTGCAATTCCAAAGCTGAAGCAAAACAATTAATTGCATCTTCGCTATGTATTGACTTTAAGCCAATTCATTCTGATTTAGGTATGTTTTTAATGAAACCTAAAAAGGTTGTAATGAATAATTCTCCAATGGTAGGTATGTCAATACTTGAGGAGGCTAAATATATATTTTACAAAAAATATCATGATGAACTCAAACCAGCTTTCGACAATAGAGTATCAAATCTTTATTCTGACACGGACAGTGCATACTGCCTTTTAGGGAATCCTTTAAATAACTTGGTTGACAATTTTGCAAAGTTTAAAATTTTGTTTGACTTTTCAAAGCTGAAATCAGACCACGAAATATTTTTAAGATATCCTGAATTAATCAACTATCAAAAAGGAGTTAGCAGTATTTGGAAAATTGAATCTGATAATATACAGAAAGCTATTTTATTAAAAAGTAAACAGTACAGTTTAAAATTTTATGATACTTCTGAACAGTTAAAATGCAAAGGAATACCGTTTTCTAGTTTAAGAAATCAATCTCACGAAACTTATCAAAGAGTAATTGAATCAAATGAACTTGTAACTATAGATGTGGATATGATTCGATCAATAAATCATAGACTTTATTTGTTAAAAGTTAATAAAATCGGCTTTCATTCTTTAAATGTTTCTAGAGTCTATCCAGATGCAAATAACTTAAACTATTCAGTACCGTTTGGGCATTATTCTTTATAATAGGGTAATATGTATATGATTGCAAGTGGTTGAAATAAAAACAAAATTTGATGTAAATTACAAATTGTACATTTAATAATATTAAAATTATTTTTAATTACAACAAATCATTTTCAGCATGTAAATTAATAAGCCGCTGTTCCTCAATTTGCTGAGGAAACGATTCGCGACGATCATTTGAATACACAATTCTATTTTCATTAATACAATCATCCAATATCATAATATCTGTGAATCTAGTTACTCGTGAAAAACTTACATAATCCAGTCCTTTGCACATTTCGCGTTTGCCTAAATAAATATTTATTTGATTTAAATTTGTCCCCTGCGCCTTGTGGCATGTTATTGTATACGCAAGCTGGATAGGAAATTTATTTACATTCAAAAATGTTTTTGTTATAACGCTATACTCTTTTTTGTTACACCTCTCCAGAATAATAATCCAGCTTTCTGAAAATTTTACAGTAATTTTGTCAACAACATTTTTAAGGCGTTCACCTGTTTTGTAAACAAAACCAACAACATTACCCAAACTTCCATTGCACAGTCCGTCGGCAACATTTATATTTTTGCGAAGAATAATTGGACAGCCAATAGCAAGCTCGAGTACAACCAGTCCATTTTTAAGCGATACAATTTCATTTTCCAAGAACGTTCGATGTAGCAGGGTTCTTATAACAGAAATCAAAAAATATTCATACATATTAATCATAATTATACAAAAATATTTCAAATATTGCTAAGTGCACAATACACAAGAAACCAGAAGTAAACCTGTTGTGGTTGATGACCAAGTTATTTGTGGGAAACACCGAAAGCATACGTTCTCTTGCATCTTGTTCTTCTTTAGGAAGTTTGTGTTTCAGTCGTGTTTGAATATAACGGTAGTCACGCACTGTGCAATTACGGTAGCGCAGTCGAGATAAAAACTCACGAAAATGAAGCTGGTCTGTGGAATCTCCAAATTGTCTATACACTGTATCGAGAACAATCACATTTGTAATTCTTCGATAAAATTTTGCAACGCGAACAAGTTTAGAATTTTTTTGTTGCAAGTCGTTTAAATTATAAAATAGCGGATAATCTGCGCACGGCAATACTTGAAGTATGTCACCGAAAAAAATAATTGATCTTCCTCCAAAACTTAAGTTTACGTATTTTGTATTAACTAGTCTTAATAATTTGTCAATATAGTTTAGTAAACGTAGCCCAATCAGGGAAAATTCGTCAAATACAATAAATTTCACCTTTGAATATTGTTCTTAAAATGATGGAGTTATTTGTTTCTCAATGTCAGATTTTTTTAACTTATCCAAATTAATATATGCAGGAATACGAAATGCTGAGTGTATAGTCTGGGCTTTTATTAAATGTGCCGCCATTCCCGTAAACGCAGCAACAATATGTTTAAAATTCGAATCTTGCTGTTCTTTATTTTCGAGCAATTGTTTTATTCTTTTTAAACACTCACTTTTCCCTGATCCGCCAGGGCCAATTATAATTAATTGTAGCGGTGAACTTAGAAGTTCGTCATCGGTTTTTCTCAACTGAGATTCAACAATGTGAATTGTTCGTTTTTGATTTGCACTTAGCTCTATTGCGTCTGCCATTCTTGTATTAATAATAGCACGAAAATGTCTGGTGACAATATAGGTTGCACGGTTGGGTACATGAGCTTGGATGCCAGTTTGGCATTTCCAAGGATAGGCTATCAATGTGAATCGCAAAATTTTCTAAAAATCTAGCACAATCTGTATTGTCAAAGAATCTAGAGTATTTGCAATAACAAGGTTTCGACAGTTCTTGTAAAGGCAAAGAAAATGAGTACTGAATATTTGAGTCTATTTTATCGCACTTTGGGTCAGCAAGTGAATGATCAAGCCATGTCTCAGACTCGATGAATGTAGAAACACTTTGACAACGGAGACCTGCAGCCAGTAACCAGGTAGCAACAAGAGCTCTCACGTAATCCTGCCTGCACTCAACTTCTGAATTTACAATAAAAGGACGAGACAAAGGGTACGAGAAGCACTTGCATTTCTCATGGGCTTTCATTGAACGCCCAACTTTACGAAATAAATCCCCTAACCATGCACCAGAATTGAAGTAGTAAGGCTCAATGTGAAAATCAAAGTCGTATGTCCCATTACGGAGGTAGGGCCAATGGAATCGTATTCTTGGAGTGAGCTTCAATTTGTGGGATGAAACTAGTTTTTTGTTGCGCTCGCAGCAGATAGTAATATATTTTAATACTGAACTTTGTCCCTCGCGTCTTTTCTTTTTTTCTCTTTTTAATGTTAACGTGTTGCTTAGGCTCGAAGTTACCTTTACTTTCTTCAAAAGTGACTTTGAACGAGTAGAGTGTACTAATGTCTGGGGAACGGTACTACCCATGACTGAAACTCTCAAGCCTATTGGTTAAAATCCACAACGGTTTGAAATTCTGAAGTACGCATGGAACAGAGTGTTGCTCCAGTTCCAGTAAGAAGGAGAGCTGGAAGAGTAATGTGAGTCTTTCCACGGTTTCAAGTTTTAGTGGTTCTCTTGCATGTTGAGCAAATAACATGTCTGAGCATTGTGTGTTCCGCAAAACTAAACTTATACGTCAAAACAGTTGGAATCAGGTTAAGTGCGTGCGATATTATTGTACTAATACAGTGTGCTTCTGTGTATTGAGCCCAGAAGTAGTATATCGTGCATTATTGGGACAGAAATTTCCTTCGCAAGACGCATATTGTTCTCGCGAGTGCGAACGACTACATCCAGAGGAAAACGAAAAATATTTGGATAACTTACATGAACAAATATTGCAGGCTAAGGTGAATAAAGATTTAAACGTAACTGATTTAATGGAGGATGCAAAGTTTTACCAGAAAAATAGTTGTTTTAAACTGGATAGTAAATATGTTAAGTCATTCCATATCAAAAACCTGTTTTATCCCAATGGCAAGAGTATGGGTATGCAATTTAATTAAAAACGAAGAAGCAAAAAAGTGCTGTTGCAGTTATTGTAATTTTAACCATTTTTACTTGCACGGACGAACATGCTTTGTTATAACAAACCGAATAAGTATTGATGGCGACTCAAACAGTGAAACAATAAAAATTCCAGAATTATACTTTTACACTGTTAATTACCATATTGTGCAATTATTGGAAGAATTAGGTAGTCGTATTACTAAGCATAAAAACTGCTGTACTACGTTTAAATACCCATTTTTAAAACCAAATAAAACTAACTCTACTAGACGGTGTCGAAGTGACTATATTCAATCATTGTGCGCTGTTTATATATTAGCCAGTATTGTTAAATGCCAATCGGTTCAGAATTTTGTTCATTCTCTGTCTTCTTTCCATAACATAACATCGTGTTCATCAGAAGTAAACTACGTCACTGATCAGAAATCAATTTATACGTTTCAATTACCACTACTAAACAATTGCCGCTGCTTTTGCATGTACCAAAATCGAATACAAAGTACAGAGTGCATACATTTTTTGGTTTCTTTTGCGCAACATTTAGACCTATTTATTAGTGACATGCCAAATTGGAGTCCTTCAGCAAGTAAGGGAACTTGGATAAACAGTATGAACAATCAGCAAAGACGAGATCCTTTTTAGATATGCCACTAGATCCAAATCAGCGTCGGCTGTGCGCCTATGAAAAACTACCAGAAAACAATAAGCCTTTCGAAACGAACAAGCTCAAAGTTGGAAAACATGTGCGAATTTTAGTAATATGCAACTACTGCTTAAAACGATTTTGGAAGTTTGACGATCCAGGACAAACTTATAAGATTGAAACATGTGCAGCATGCAAACTTATTGAAATTAAATTAAATTATCGACTAAAATTACAACAAGACTTGCAAAAACTTATAGTTGACATTGATAAAGAATTTTATCCAAGATTTCAACATAGGTCAAAGAGAACTGAGCTCTGGATGAAAATATTTGACAAATCTACGTCTTACAGTTATAATTTGCTGCGAATTCCGGTACAAGACCGCGTTGAAAATACTCGAATTCTAGCAAGAGAGAACCGAGTGGAGCTGTGTTCTATTTGTAAAGAAGCAAAACTTTCAATGTTCAAATTTATTCATGACTTCACCATAAAGTGCTGCGCGACTTGTTTTTTAAATTTTAATAATTAAAAAGTTTAAGACGTGCGCAAAAAAACGTTGGCAGTATTAATTGCTCACTATGCGAGGCGTAGTTTAATAACACAAGTGCAGCTATATAATGCATTACCAGAGATAGATAATATTCTATTACAAGTTTGGAGTACGTGTATGATTCCACAGCTTAACTATCATGCGTCGCATTTTTATCCATACAGAGTAAGCACGCAAGGTTACATCACAGAGGCATTATGTGTTGAGTGCTTGCTACAAGCTCCACCCTTTCATCTCGAATTTTCTCCAATCCAGATAGCGTATGCTCAAGCATCCTCCCAGATCCGCATCCACTACTCCGTCGGTCTTAAACTTCTAGATATAAATCTGTGACACAGAGCAACCAAGGCTCATTCAAAATATACCTTCTCAGTTTGCATTTCTCTAGCTTTGCTTCTCAAAGTATCAACATGAATTCAAACAAAAGCAGCTCGAGCCAGGACAGCAAAAATTTTAGAGCAGGTAGAGTAGCCGTGTTGAACTATTGTGTGCTCCAGTTAATTGCGAAAGTATAGCTAAGTGAAATTTAATCGCTGACAATATTTAATTTGTTCATATTTTTATTTTATTATCAACAGACGCGAGCGTAAAACGAAAGAGACCTAGGCTGGAAAGTTATAATCCGCGGGACAACAAACCTCTGCAGAAAATTGAACTTCCAAAGGATTGGAGTTTCTTTGAGAATACTTCAGAATCAAAGAAGGTAAATTAGTTTTAATTACTTTTAGTTTGTGCTTAGTTAATATAACCTTTGCAATAGTTGTTGTGTTAATATTAAAAATGTTTGTTTGAGTTAGGACCCATTCCAGCGCAATAAAGTTTAAACATATTAATAAAATTATGATTAATTTTTTATTAGATTGGCGAAGCCGGGAATACAATTTATACAAAGCAAATTTATGGACGGAAATTTCACAGCGAAAGTCTGCGTACAATTGCTCTTTACTTTGGCCGGCAGAATCCAAAAAGTGGATATCAAACTGTGAGTTTCACGCTCTCAAAAGCTGAAGAAGTCGAGAACTTCATTGAGGACATATTGGGCCAGATAAATACACACCACTTAGATGGACGAGAGAAAAGTTCTTTGATCCCTTTCTTTGACGACAAGAAACCTGGGTCTGCCATTGCCACAATGGAGGATTTGAAGAAATTCGACTTTTGGACCAGCCCACATATGACACTGGGGGAAGCCAAGCTACATTTGATTTTCAATCCGCTGACAACTGGGTATGAACTTGTTATACAAAATCATATTACTGCGAAAGCTCAAAACGAAAATCCAAATTGGTCAGGACCTTTCGTCATTTTTGATGAAAAGGCCATGGACAGTCTGTTGGCATTTATTGATTATGTTCGCGAGGAATCTGAGTTTTTCACTAAGCATCAGCGTTAGTGGCATTGCAAATATTTAATTATGGCTCAACATTTAAAAGCTCTGTACACTAAGTTTATTTGTTGCTGCATAATTACAAGTAGAATTTAGAATTTTTAATTTTTTACTGACAAGCCCACCTAATAATTATTTTATTTGAATGCAAAGATTTTCAAACAAACTGCTACACTATTAAAACCCATAGCAATTTATTTGAAAGTTTGCATGCAAATATAATAATTATCCACCCGCATCCACAGTGGTTATGTAGATACTCAACATTTGTTGTATTTTTGTCAGTAAAAAATCAAAACATTTTTATTTATTTATTTTATTTATTTTATTCACTTATCATGTCCTACGCAATAATACTTAAGCTATAGCTCATCTAAGTAGATGTAGATAAGTACATTGTTTTATTCTTAGCCGTCCTAATAAACACATCTTAAGCTGTAACTCGCCTAGGTAGGCGCAGATAAGAAGGTTTTTTTGATAAATAATACTTTTAAATACATTTGTACAATTTTAGCAGAAATAATTTAAAACAAAAAATTTGAAATCATAAAAATAATGAATATTGGTTTGATCAGTCTTTGAAATATCAATTTTAAAATAATATATATCATTTAAATGAATTAAAATGAAAAAATATAAATTCATAAAATAAATTAGTCTTTAAAATGGCATAATTTGAATTTTGTATCAATAAATCTTGAAAATGTACTTGATTTTAGTTTTCTGTTTCCGTTTCCGGCATTTTCTAAAATATTATAAAATACATATTGCATTTTTTTGCTGTAAACTAATATTAATATTTTTTCATACTGTACAAATTCTCAGCACTAAAACATACTTACTTCATTCAAATCAGCAGAAGGCAGCATTTCCTTCTCCGGCATAATACCTGTTAGAACAGCTGGAATTAAAACGTCGTCAGCGCCTGCGGTCTGTACTGGTAAAAAAGGCATACAATCATTATTAACACCTGGGCATTTGACCATTTGAGAAAGGCAATCTACATAAACGTCATTAGTGCGCTCCGATTTCCTGCAGCTCAAATCAAGCGGTGAGACAGGCCTTGTAACATCATCGGTTGCAGCAGCAGCAGCAGCAGCAGCAGCAGAAGGCACAGTTGCTGGGCTAGCAACTATAGGTCTCATGTCCGTCACGGCTGTCGGAGCCGACGGTGTAGGAACATCAGCGCTGGCCGCAACCATCTCGGCATCGGCAGCAGAAGGCACAGTTGCTGGACTAGCAACTTTAGGTGTCAAGTCCGTCACGGCTTGAGAAGTCGGCGGTTTCAGAGCATCATAGTCTACAACCATCTCGGCATCATCATCATCATCATTATCATCATCATCCGGCACCACAATAATCTCAAAAACTTGAGGCGGTTCTTTAATGGTTGGGATGGCGACTACCTCGCTCTCAAGGTAGTTGCTCACAGCTAAATTTTAAATTATTGTAGTAAGTAGTTTTCGAATTGTGTCTCGAATTCATTGTCATTAATCATTTATGCATTTTAAAACTCAAATTACTTACCATGTGCATTTAACTGTACTTCCAAAGTCTTGCTCAACGCAAGCTTTGTGATTGTAGCAGCTGCATTTTCTCGGTTAATGACGCGAGGTGGTGGAACGTAGATTACTTCACCACTACCACCACCATCATCATCATTATCAGAAGTGCCTTCAAATTTAAAATCAAATACCGTATGAATTATGCTAGATACGACGTGAAAATTACGTTCAAAGTACACTTAAATACGTTCCACATCTGTGCGCTAGAAAATATAGAATATGTTACCTCTAATGAGAGGATTGCGTGTGGGTTTGCTCGCTCGTCGAGCTGATTTAGCTTTCCCACGTTCTTCTTCCCTTTTTTGCTCAGCGCTGTTAACTTTACGCTTGGGGCGACCAACCTTCTTAGGCTCGTCCTCGCTACATACTTTGGGCTTGCGTGGTTTACGCTTTGCAGCCGATGTTGGCTTAGAAGCCACAGATGCTATTATGACAATCAATCATAATCAAGATTTTGACATATTGAATAAAGAGCTTTAAATGAATTAGGTTAAAATATTTGTAATTACACGATGTTGAAGCGGCACAAATAGGTAAGTGGCAAACCCCACGAGCATAACTTAGATTATGCTCCAAAGCCGCGGATACTGCGTGTGAACAAAGTTTTGTAGATTACTTACATGTATACAATTGTAGTTTAAATAATTGCATTTTTTAAAAGTCTAATCAATTTTGTTAGGACTTACATTTCTTAAAATGATATATAGTCACTATTAAAATATTCCTTTTTGATATTTTGTATAGTCTTATTGTCTACTAAGTACTATCAAAATATGTAAAAACAATACTTTAGTATTGACTATATGTCATTTGTGATCATTTCGCATTTTAGATTTAGCTAAATTGGTTTGTGCTAATTCAAATTTAAACTGTGCATTTTTGTTATAATAAGAAGCATTGATTTTCATTTGATTTTAATAATCAATAAAATATCCTAACTACTAAAATATTGCTTAAGATATTTTTATTTTGTGCACAGAGTGCACTAAAAATATGTAAAGCAATATTTTAGTAGGTAGGATATCTCTTTGCTATGTAATTTCAATACAGTGATGTTGTTTTTGTTTAGCTTCATTTTTGTTTGGGCAAAACCAGGATAAGCTTAATCTTAATCAAACTATACTACTCATGAGTGACTTACGATTATTTATCATTTCTGCTGTGAGCTGTGAAGGCAAAGCTGCAGCAGCAGAAGTCGAAGCTACAGGTTGAATTGCATTTTGTGCTAAATTTGCTTTGATAAATTTAGCCAAAATATCAACCTGTGCTTTCAACTCCAAGTTTTCTTTTTTAATATCAATATTTTAGCGGCCGCCGCATTATTGGCATTTTGCATGCGTCCAATCTCTGAAACTTCGACTGATTGAACCGATTTCGCAGATGAATTGCAATCGTCTCTTTTAACAAACTCTACATGTTCATGCATGTAGAAGTAACCGTGACATAATAAAACAGGGCATGCAATCTTTGGGTCAAAGATTTTAAATTGGTTTCCGTGATCAAACAGAACTCGTTCGACATGGTCCAAGAGACAGTGGACATGAATCCAGTGGTCTGCACTGCATTCACGATGCAAAACTGGAACGTTGGCTAATCGAGGCTCATTCGTGCTCAGTTTTTTTATTTTCCCTATATAAGCTTGTGGAAAGCAGAAATAGTCATACTCTTGCTTTCGGGCAGTATCTAGGAAATACACTTGATCAGCACGCTCAGTTGTTTCCCATGCGGTCTTTAATTTTAAATTATGAGAAAACTGTACTGGGGAGGGATCACAAATGCTCGAGCTACAAAGGGGACACAGGGGCATGGATTTTAGAGTGAAATTCATTTTCACTGATAAAAAAATTACTTTTACTATAATGAATACAGCTCACTGTTAAAAAAATTACTTTACTATTCATTACTCAATGCTCAAATAAAATATACGGGACAGTAAAGGCAAGTCAGACCAACACGAGAGATTAGAGGTGAATGAAGTGAAAAGACGAAAATATTATGTGTGTGCCTTGGTCTGATATTTTTTTGGTAGTTGAGCTCATTAAAAACTAATCAGTGCATTCTGAGATGCACTGAGACCAAAAATATTACAGGGTCGGTCTGGAAATGCTGATGGATAAATATGTGGCTCTGGTAATCTCAGACTCAAGATCATCATCATCATCATCATTACCACTACGTGTACTACTGTGTAGCTACATACTGTCAAAAGTCGTAAAGTAAAAGTGAGCAGTGATTTACTGAACTACATAGCATCGAAATACTAAAAAGTATCTGTGTGCGTGTGTGAGAGAGAGATGACGAGCGAGAAAAATCTGAGAACAAAAATTACTCATTTTGTCCAGTGTCTTTGATTAAGTCGATTTTGGTTACCGTTCCTTTACACACACACGCACACACACACACAACACCATTTCATTCTTGCTACTCCCATTTGTATGTAGTTCAACGAGAGTTTAATTGTATTGCGGCGAGCGATGATATATCACACGTATATCGTTGAGCTCAGTGAGATCGATCCCCTTTATGTATTTGACGCAACTTTGAAGTCATACATCATTTTTCAGTGACGGACTGGCACTGCCACTACGACAGAGGGATAGAGACTAGCCTAGACAGTACCTAATATAATATAAAGTACTTAATTATATCGGGCCGTGAAGAACCAAACTGATACATATTAAATTGAAGCCGTGATTGAAATGAGCTATGCCATAAAACAAATTGAGTAGCATGGGCTAAAATGTTAATTCAAAGTTTTTGGAAAGCGTAAAATGTTCTATTTTTATGTTTTTAGAAATGTAAAGTGGTCTATTTCATGTAATAGAGAATGTAAAATGTCCTATTTCATGTTTAAGAAAGTGCAAAATATTCAAATTCCATGCTCTTAACAAGAAGCAAAATGTTTTTATTCCATGTTTTTAAAAAGGCGCAAAATAATTCAATCACATGTTTTTGTAAAGGTGCAGAGTGTTCCAATTCCATGTTTTTTGAGAAATGCAAAATGTTCTAATTTCCTGTTTTAAAATGTGTGAAAAGTTGTAATTCTATGTTTTTAAAATGTGCAAAATGTTTTTATTTCATGGTTCGAAAGGTGTAAAATGATTTATTTTCATGCATTTGAAAGTGCAAAATGTTTAATTTGCATTTTCATCGAAGGTATTTATCACGTTTTTAGATAGTTCGTATTGGTATTAGCTAAAAATGGAATTAAGTCACTTTGGTTGTTCACAGACCGTATATCCCTGCGGACTATAAAACCTAAAAGTAAATGTGTAGGAAATACTATTCTCTAATACTAATTATCTTGCGCTGTTACATTTCTCATTTCTTCCCTATACAGTGCAGAGCAGACTCGTGAGAATGTAACTATTTCACGTTATTCGCATGCTTCAACTTAAACCCAACATTTTAGTTTTATGACAGGAGAGTCCGCTCAGTGTCACTCAATGCTGATCAAATGGCATTATTGTACTGCTAATTGTTATAAATTTATTTTCTCAAATTTTTTAAAAGAAGCAACGGAAAAAATAGTAATTTATTTTATGTTTGCTGTACACAACTTTTGTTTAAAACATTAGGCTAAATTTTGGCAAAAATAGGCGATATAGCAAATATGACAGTTAGCAGTTAGCCTAAAACTTACTTTAGCAGCTTCAAGTACCAATTTTTGTAATTGCGATGCAGACGTAGTAACAATAATATTACTCACAGCTTTAAAAATTTTGCAATTTTTTGAATTTAGCACAGTTAGAGACGCTTGAAATTTATTTTGCAAAATTAAAAACTTTTCAAACTGCTATTGATCCGAATGTTATTTTAATATATTGTACAGTTCATTTAGAGTGTCACTAGTTAGTTTAAGCCTAAATTAGCAGTTATTGAGTGATAGACAAGTAGCAGTTCAAGATTTGGGCACTGGTGGTAATGTGCGGTATTTGGCGGACTTCACTCGTATTTTGTATCTTCGCACACTGATGACGGGTGAAGTTGAAAGTTAACAGTAAAGCGCCAAATACCAAACTTAACATTTCTTTCGCACAACCGCCTGCCGATATTACAAAAACCAGATCAGCTGAGTAATTTTCTATATGGACAGACAGTGCTACATCTTTTTTTAAATTTTACTTTATATTGGAAGCAAAATGAGCGCAGACATCAAAATCCAATTTTGGGTTGTGTGTAAAATCTGTAGATAGGCTTTTCGGGACAGGGAAAAATTGAGAAAACATAAGTTTCGAAAGCATATCGAAGAATGCAGGAATGTTAAGTGTATTGTTTTTGAAGAGAGGCTTTTGAAGGAAAAGAGATAGTTTAGCTCAGTGTATAGTTAAAGAAGCAGCTCTCATTATACTTCCCCTATATAACTGTATGTGCAAAAATAATACTCAGCGTCGGAAATTAAAAGTTAAAAGATATATAGATCATTGTACGAAAACAAAATCGGTAAAAAGTCTGAAGAAATTCAGTTGAATGAAGGTGATAGAAAAAGTCAGACGGTATCGGTCACCGGTACAAGTATTCGGATTCAATATTCTGCATTTCGTGTTTTAGTCAATAGTATAGAGTTTTCATTCATTCAGCCAGTCAGCCTTGTGCTATAGTCGATAGTGCCCAATTCCAATTTCTGATTCCTTCCTTCATGTCACAATCATATCGACGATTACATCAAAACATATGTCGAGTCCGGATGACACTCACTGACTGTATTAAAGTATACGTAAAACTATGACATTCTATCAAGATTTATTCGTTTTAAGTTCTCCAGCCACCAGGCTTGAGATAGGCCACCAGTTTCGGTTCCAACTTTCCAACTCAGTCAACAGTCAGCGGACATTATTTAGATTTAAATGTTTTAGTATTCCAACTACGATTGAAAAGTTACATGTACACATAAACGATGATAGTTTTGTGACGCGATTTTCATAAAAAGTTAACGCCGCCAGTCAGCTCCTTGATTATTCCGCAGATTTGAACGGATTGAGAATTATATCTAAATACTTGGAAATACGCGATAAATGACTGAGTTTTCTCACAGCCGATGTGTTTCGAGAATATTTTTTTGAAATTTTGGAAAGAGACTCTTCTACTTACATCGACGCTATATCGAAGATTTGAACTTTGGAAATTTTAATCTTTCCTCACAACAGAATTAAGCCATCGTGTTAGCTGTTTTAGAGCAGGTATTGCTAATAACACTATGCATGTATGTATAACGATGCTGTTTCCCAAAAATCAGTGTATTTGTGCTAAATGGTTATGAAAATAAATCAATTAATTACTTACTTACTTATTGCTCATTACCGTAAAGCCAAACCATTTACAAAAAACCTATGTATGCAATTACCTAGGTACATAATATGATACGAAGCATTTAAAAAAAATAATATTATGTATATGTAATACTGTAATAAAATATGATTTCAGACGCTGATGGAGGTTGTTGGAGGAATAAATTACGAAGATAAAAATAATTGTCACACTATTGTCTACATAGCATGTTTTGAATCCAACGACTAGAATAAATGTAAGAAACGGAAATCACAGTTTTAAAGAATTATTGAGTCATAATTTTAATATTTTTTAATAATGTTTAAATCCATGAAATAAACATAAAAAGTATATCATATAATAATATGCTCATTAAATGAATGTTTTAAATTCCAGAACCGTAGACCGAGGAAATCATAATAATAAAAAATAATGCAAATTCTAATTCTACAAAATAAAAAAATGAGCACTTCTCAAGATCTACGGCGAATACCTCAAGAAATTAGAGGGCAGTCATTTCATACTTTTCAATGACCTTCGTCCCTCCAGTTTCCTTCGTGGTAGTCTTCGACACTGAAGCCCCAGCCGTCAGCCAACGACTTAGCTTAAGCAATTGCTCCTGCTCCTCAAGCCTCTCAGCCTCCGTCATCCCATAGTCTGTCGTTGCATAGCTGCGTCGGGATCTGGTAGGAATAAGAGCCAACTGTTGTTGTTGTTGTTGTTGTTGTTGTTGCTGCTGCTGTGGAGCCGAAATTACAGTAGAGAGCTGACTTCCACTAACACGCAAACCAGAACCAGAACCAGAACCAGTGCTCATGCCAGAGCCAGTAACAGCATTTAAACCAGAGCCAGGACCGGTGCCGGAACCAGAACCAGAGCCATTGTATCCCGTATCTCGATCAGTCATACTGTCAAGAAGTCTCGTTTGCTCTCCTCCCCTACGCAAAGAAACTTGAGCATCTCTGCACGAAGCTCTTCGCTCGGCCAAGTCAAGTCGTCGTCCCAACCTTCTGCTACGGATCCAGCACCCGATACCAAATCCAACTCCAACCAAAATCCCAACACCAGCTACAGAGCCGAGAGCTCCTACGTAATGAGTGCATATTATGTATTCACACTTGTATATAGTTTTTGTGAGCATTTCATCTTCCGCTCCACACTTAGCCTATACTTGTACACAACTATGCAATACATTAATAAAACTTACCTGCCAACACATTTGATGGCTCGACAGGGCACATAGACTCATCTCCAGGGTGTAAAGCCGTGAAATACTGAAGATAGAAATTCCCAAGATTGTAAATGCAACACGTCGTCAGATTTCGAAGCTGAACGAAATAGCGTGAATCCTTGAGGCAGCTCAGGCAATCAATTGTTCCCCCACATACTGTAATTATTTACAAATTATAAGTTTCCACTTTACGCTATACGATATTTACCTATACTAGCAACTACCACAACCGCTATTACTAATTTATCTACATCTTTTTTACCACCACCACCACCAGCAAACTAATAATCCCAAGCTAAACTCAAAGTTTTCTTACACTATTTTTTTGACCAGCACTCCGCAATGCACTTTGTATTTCCTTACACTTAAAATATATAGATACACAATTTACAAATTATAGGCAATAAATAATTATGTTAATTTAGTTTTAAAAAATAATTAACACTTACACGAATCCATTTTTCTCCAGTTCAGTCTGCTTCGTAGTAACCAAAAATTTGAATATTTCTTGTCCAGTTTTACACAGTACGTGACACACGACAGATAAAGACAGAATGAGATTGATATCTGTCCTCTGTTTGTTCCAGAAGTCGTTTCCAATCGATAAGATCATCTCTGATGCGGAGTAAAAAATCGTTCTGATTCATGATTAGAACGTATTTATTATGAATCTCAAATAACGCTCGTGTCTGCACTGGACAATGACCGAAAGCAAAGATTCAATATATCCGTACTCAGTGTAAAGACAAAGCTCCAGATACAGCGTCTATGTAGTACTTGCTTTACACCTTTCCGCATTTATGCATTATAATAATGTACTAGACCAGGCTATAATATTTATGATTTGCTCTGTCTTAGAGCCGGAGAGTAGATGCAAACGAAAGTATTGCAGTATTGCCTGCGGCTCAACTGAGATGAGGTAAAAGATGCGGCTGGAAGTGCTCTGGCTCAGTTCCAGCAATTATTATTTTTTTGTTTTATGCAAAAAACGCCACTAATTGTGGCTAAGGGCTAGATTCTGAGACATAAGTAGCTCGATATTACTACTCACGGTTCAAGAAAACAGGTCGGTACCTATAGACAGATAGCAGGAGTGAAGAGCAGCGCTTCCAAGCGGGCTAAATGGTACAACTGCTTACGGTTACAAAAATCACCTGTGTATGTGTTTTTGTGAAAAAAGCATTTCTTTTCGCCTAATTGCTGTATTTGTTTAATCCCATCACCAGAAACTGACTATTGGATATTACTAACAAGGGAATGGTTTTACATGGTACGCGCCGATTTAAAAAAGTTATATCTACAAAATTCAGGCTACTTTTAAATAGTAGGGATCCAAAGTAACTCGATTGCATTTTGCTTTGTTTGGTCACAGTAGCCCGCCAAAGTTTAAAAAAATTCAAATTTTAATATTTTGGCGCCCTGTAACTTCTACAGTTCTTATCTGATTTTGACGAAATTAGATTTTTTTGAACGTTTAGACTCTTTTCTAAAAAGTAATTTCAGGATTTTGCAAAATTCGAAAATTTTCATTTTTCGGCAAATTTTTGAAAAAACATTATTTTTAGGGCCCAAATTTATAGACAAAAGTAGACCTTAAAAACAATGTTTTTTCAAAAATTTGCCGAAAAAATGAAAATTTTCGAATTTTGCAAAATCCTGAAATTGCTTTTTAGAAAAGAGTCTAAACGTTCAAAAAAATCTAATTTCGTCAAAATCGGATAAGAACTGTAGAAGTTACAGGGCGCCAAAATATTAAAATTTGAATTTTTTTAAACTTTGGCGGGCTACTGTGACCAAACAAAGCAAAATGCAATCGAGTTACTTTGGATCCCTACTATTTAAAAGTAGCCTGATTTTTGTAGATATGACATTTTGAAATCGGCGCGTACCATGTAAAACCATTCCCTTGTAAGTGAAATACGCTCTTTCGAATAAGATATCATTTATCTATACCGATGTGGCGTAAAAGCTATATATAGGGGGCTAAAGATTTACAAATTTACATGCTTAAGCATTGACGGCTGATTTTGATTACCGTAAGGAGTTGCATTTTGACGGAGCTGCTAAGCCGATACGACACTAGCGAAACTATAAGCGACTATGTGTCTATAGCGGTAAATCTGATACCTGCTACTGTGGATATCTACGGTCAACAACGTCTATGAAAAATTTCAAATCGGCTACATATCTATCAGACGTTTAACAGGCATGATAAAACCACCATTAACATTAAATTTATTATTTAAGGTGCCAATAGATTTCAAATAGACAATGAGAATATAACGGAAACGGAATGTTAAGCTTACCTTATCTACTTGACGTCACCCACGAATATAAATACTTTCCCATTCCCAAGAATAAGAACTACCAGTGAACTCATTAATAAACTATTCTAAAATTGTTGTTTCTCTGATAAAAAAGTATGTTTGTAATAAAATAGCTCTAAATATATAAAGAGTTTTTTGGCAACATCGGATAAGACAATCAAACAAATTTTAAAAAATTTATTTTATCACAATTTAAATCAGAAATAAGGGTTTTAGGTGGACTTATCCTATTTGGCCAAAAATAATTTAATTGGCTTATTCCTTTTTTCCATAAATAGAACTTTGGGCTATTTTGAAAAATTGATTTGCTTGAACTTTGACATTTTGCCTTCTAGTACTCCAAATAACATGTTGTATTCTAGCCCCAAGGTTAAAGGATTAGGACGTATAAAAGGTAAGTGGGAAAAAGGCTTACAGAATTGCAATGCAACCTTAATCCTGTTAGCATCAAAGAATTTTTTAATTCAAGAGGTTAGAGATTTGGAAGTTGAACAAGCAAAGTTTCTGGATTTCTTAAATATCCCTGACGATGTTAGAGACAGTATGAGGACGTTTCGTGGTAAGGAAAGTAAATTTCTTCGAGACCATTTGCGATTGCTTGTATACGAGAATTTGTGCAAACTTCCGCAGAAAGGCCAGGGTGATATTCTGTTTAAAGCATGTCGTTATGCAAATAAATGGATTCATTCTAAAAATGGACTTTCTTCTTCCTAATGGGTCAATGCAATTAAAATGGTGGGAAATGTTATGCCCGTCAAAGCCATCCTAAGACTTAATCAAGGACCATTCCGCTGCCGCCACGGTTGCACTGAGTCAGAAACACTAGGTCATATCCCTGGATCTTGTCCCGGAGGGAATTGATACGTAATATTAGACACCATGCTGTGAGGTGGTTACTTGCTGAAGCCATTGTCAAACTGGTTTGGAAGGTTCTTCAATAAGCGGAGTGCACTAAAAATGGCTCGATAATGACGCGAAAAGTAATTGTAATTGTAATTGTTTTATTGTCAAATCCATTAAGCCCATAAACACTCAATCCCAAGCATGGACAGTTCTAAACATTACAATTCTATACTACAAGTATTTAATTTACGAAGTATATAGACATCAAGTCAATTTAATTAGAGTATAAAAAAAGTTACACAAAAATAGAAATATTTAATTAGGCTAGGTTATTCACATGAACACGATTAAACATTAATATCTTTACGCATATTAATCAACAACTTACATACATCAAATTGGAAGTCATTATGATTTTTATTATTATGAATTTTAACAGGAATAGTGTTCCATAGTAATACATCTCAGAACTGATAGCATTTACAATAGAACGATGTTTTGCGTAGGACTAACAGCTTACAATTATTACGAAGTGAAATTTTACGGGAATTAGTAACTTTAATAATACTGTCTTGCCTTTCATGTTGCCTAATAAGATTACGGGTTCAATAAGCCATTACATATTTAACACGTTCATTAAAAGTACGTATACCCAGTGACTCATACATTGGGTTCATTTCAATTACTTTTTTTCTTTTGGTTTTAGGAAGACCCAACTGTCTATTTAAAAGTGTATTTAAATAGTAACTATTATTATATCAGCATTTTAAGAAGTGACCAATCACAGTTTGACACTTATCCAAAATGAAGGTGGATGCACTAGCATAAATAGCAAGCCCGTAGTCAATATCAGAGTAAACAAGAGATTTAAAAACAATGGACAAAAAATTTGGTGGTATCATGCCGTTTATACTTTAGTAACCTAGAATATTTATAAAATATTTTCTATAGTACATATTTTAGTGCATTTTAAAAGTTAGCTTACTGTCGAAATAAATTCCTAACTACCTTAAAAAGCCACCATTTAAAATTGTTTCGGCCTCACATTTAACAGAGTCAAAACCACATTGCATTTAGGTCCTAGGGTTGCAAAAATCTATACAAAGAGTTTCAACAAAATTTACCTCCATGTCGTTTTGCTCACACTATCTGTTTATATTTTGAGCTTGTTCGGTACTGAACCGAAGTTTATCCAATATTCATAGTAGTTTTTCCTGAAATATTTGAGGTCATTTTGATTCTACAATAGTTAATATTTTGTAGTTCGAAATGCCATAATTTACCGTTGTAATCGTAATATTAAGTGTAATATTACTGCCTAATCCTAGTGTGTAGTTGACATCGACCGAGATGTCCCTATCTGTACTTTAATTTACCTACAAAAGTAATTAATTTGTGTTTTCCTTAATCTCTACATTCTATGTAAAGTCGGCCGCATCGGCCGACTCCAATTCTATTCATAAGTATAACTCCTGAGTTCCTTCAATAGCTCAGCCTTCAATTTATGTTAATCATTGCATTCTAAAATTATTTACCGTTACCACTTATCAGGCTGACTCAAGTCAGCCTTGAACCAAACTCCTGATTTGTCGCGTTAACTGTTAACTTGTAATGAGTTTGGTCCACGTTGACTCCGGAGCCTTAATATACTAAAATTACATGTTTATTTCTGTTAGATTTAACCGTGTGCCATGGGCCATGCCCATCCCGTTCTCATCCCTATAAATTAGCAACTTCCACCACTACTCCCTGACTTTAACTTCAACTTCCTCCTGACTACGTACTCTGTACTTTTTCAGTCTCCGTATCTTTTACTATTGACTATTTGTAAACTATACACTTAACTTACTTCGTATTTTACATTAATAAAATAATAAGTTATTTTGTAGAAGCGAGTTTGTTGCCGTTTATTGAAGTTGAGTCCACCAGTGGATATTAGAATCCACGCATCCGAGTAGCAGAAGTACAGATATTGTCACCCGGCAATATCTCTCATTTTGCATCCAATAATCCAGGGATTTGAGAGTAAAGCCTTACGACCTCGACCTCTCCTCTCCCTCTTTTTTGCACCTTGGTTCCGCCACTGAACATGGTCCTTCGAACCGGATGTTGAATACCGGAAAAACAATAGTGGTAGTCCCGGGACTGAAGTGTGAAAAAACCGTGTTTTGAAGAAAGAAAAAATCCCGAAGTTTTAACTTACCCCAGCCTTTTTCTTTCAACCACCAACCGTGTGTACGCTGTACAACCAACCTCACCTATAAACACCTGTGTTACTGTGATTCATCCGTTTCATGGTTAAATTTGGATCTGGAGGAGTCTCACCTAAAGCCCAAAAACTCAAACAAAAGATGTCTGAAGCCAAAGCCGCCGCCGCCGCTGATGCACTCAGTAAACGAACCTCAATTAAAAACCGCTTAGCTGCCATGCAGACTGCCGTAAACAAACACGACGCCAAAACCGAACTTCTGCTTTCATCAACAGTACTCTCGTACCTCAACAATCTCAAGAGATACAATCTGGAACTGGAAGCTCTCGAGGCAACAATCATCCTTAATGTTGCGAGCACTGACTTGGAACCATATATCACCTCATTTGAAGCCAAGTACGCCCTTATTATCCTTCTGGAAGGCCGGCTTCAAAAAATATTTGCTGAGATTCCGAAAACTGCTCCTCTACCCTCACCGATTGAAATCAAGCTTCCCAAACTTGACCTACCAAAGTTCAACGGAAATCTGTGTGATTGGATTTCTTTCCGGGACCTCTTCTACGCCTCCATCCATCACAGTCCGTCCTTGACGGATGGACAGAAGCTGCAGTATCTTAAAAGTGCTGTGGAAGGCGAACCAGAACGACTCCTCAGGTCGTTTCAACCAACCAACCAAAATTATGCTGTCGCGCTCAAAACCTTGGAAGAGCGGTATGAGAATAAGCGTGAATTAATTCTCCATCAACTCTCACTTCTCACTCGCCAACCACCGATGTCCTCCGACTCCGCCGTGCAGCTCCGGACGCTCATCGACACCACCCAAGAGTGTGCAAGGGCACTTGAGGTCCTTCAGCAACCTGTGAACCAGTGGGACGCCGTCCTCATCCATCTCGTTCTGGAACGACTAACCCCGGAGAGTCGCCAGGATTGGGAACTCAATTTCAAAACCACCACCCTTCCTACCTTCATTGAGACCATTGTCCACCTGGAAGCCAGAGCCCGTGCCTTGGGTGCCAGCACAACCAAAAGTGTGAAAGTAATCACTAAACCAAAAAGTGTTTCCTCCCATGCTGGTTCCATCCATCCTCCACCCAGGTGTAAAATTTGCAACAATGACCACTACCTAAACCAATGCGAGGTGTTCTTGAACATGAGTGTTGCAGACCGAATTAACAATGTGAAGAATTTTCAACTGTGCTTCAATTGTTTCAGCACGAAGCATAGTGTGGAGAAATGCACGAATAAATATAAGTGCCGGCACTGCAGCAAATCTCACCATACTCTTCTCCACCTTGAGAAGAAGCCGGAGCCACCACATCCTCCACCACCACCACCGCCGCCTCCAGCCTCCTCCGAAGTCATCGGTGCTCACCAAGCCATCGATTCCACCCACCAGGTACTCCTGTCCACTGCACTTATTAAAGTATATGACCTAAGTGGTCATCCTCATGTGTGCCGTGCTTTGCTGGACAGTGGGTGCCATGCCAGCATGATCTCCGAGCGCCTCGCTCAACGGCTCCGACTTCCAAGACAAGACGTGAGTGTTGGCGTATCAGGGATCGGAGCAACCAGTTGCGGAAGTATACGCCATCAAATAAAATTAAAATTTCAATCCCTGGTGAATCCTCAATTTATTCGTGATCTTCAAGTTTACGTCCTCTCCCGTGTCACTAAGGATTTGCCACTCCAGCGTTGCGTTTCATCATGGCCTGCAATTAAAGATCTGGATCTAGCTGACCCCCAATTTTTCCAACCTGGATCCGTCGACATGCTCATTGGTGCTGACATGTTGGCATACATCATGCTAGACGGAAGAAAAATCGGCCCACCCGGGTACCCCGTCGCTCAAAACTCAGCTCTTGGTTGGGTGCTGTCCGGCCCCATCCCTGGATGTGATCGAGAAATCAGTAGCAATTTGATGACTACTGACTTCCAACCTGCTCCAGCTCATCCATTATTTTCGTCCCAGTTCAAAATGCGACGTAAAATGGACTGGTCCAACAGCAGACAATTATTTACCAACCAACGTGATTCCCATGCTAGCAGTAATGACGAAGAAGAAATCTCCAAAATGATGAAAAGTGTCTACTGTCATGCTGCTGTGCTCCATCAAACCGTTAAACCTAAGGATCCAGATCCCGTGCCATCAAAATTACCTTCAAAATCAAGATCAAGATCTGTCCGAGTTTCAACCTTTCACCCTGGAGAAAACAATCAAATTCTGTTGGATGCTGCCTCGTCTCAAGACTTTAAACATTCATCATCCCATTCCCAAACCGTGTCCACTTCCAACTCCAAAACCATCGAAGAAGAAGAATCAAAATTAAGTGGCTAGTGTTAATCCTTATTGTGTATTTTGTTGGATTTCAATTCTCCAGGTTTGTAATTATTATACTTATGAAAATGTGTATGCTTATTACCAGTAATCAGTTACTTAGCAATACCTAATTATTCATATTTCATGTTTATAATATCCTGAGTATTTTTTGATTTGTGTTTATTGATCAATATATAATGAAATTCATTTCGTTTACTCTAAAACTCTGTTTATTTCATCTCTCCAGTTTTAAAAATTCTGGAATTAACTTTCATTGTCTATGTGTTATGTAATTCTGTGTAACTGTAAACCGTGTTGATCCAAAGTGTCATCAAATTCAAGAATTACAGACTGCAAAAATTCAACATTCATCAATTCGTGTTTGTGAAAGTGCTTCGAAATTCAGTATTCAATTTCAACTACTTAGCAGTACCGGTACTTATTTGTTTAACCTCTTTAATGTTACTAATTAATCGATACCAATTTTGTGTAATTCAATATTATGTTGTTTAAATTTCGTTATTTTTGTCCTCCGCCTAATACCTAGTTACTATTGCTAACTGTAATCCATAGGTACTAGTGACTCCCAAAATATATATGTTATCCTATGTAACTTCATGTGTTTAATTTTTCTTTAAAATTATTTAATTGTGTTAAATGGAAACAGTGTTGAACCCATGCTCCTGCATGAGTTCAAGGGCCGGAGTATGTTCGGTACTGAACCGAAGTTTATCCAATATTCATAGTAGTTTTTCCTGAAATATTTGAGGTCATTTTGATTCTACAATAGTTAATATTTTGTAGTTCGAAATGCCATAATTTACCGTTGTAATCGTAATATTAAGTGTAATATTACTGCCTAATCCTAGTGTGTAGTTGACATCGACCGAGATGTCCCTATCTGTACTTTAATTTACCTACAAAAGTAATTAATTTGTGTTTTCCTTAATCTCTACATTCTATGTAAAGTCGGCCGCATCGGCCGACTCCAATTCTATTCATAAGTATAACTCCTGAGTTCCTTCAATAGCTCAGCCTTCAATTTATGTTAATCATTGCATTCTAAAATTATTTACCGTTACCACTTATCAGGCTGACTCAAGTCAGCCTTGAACCAAACTCCTGATTTGTCGCGTTAACTGTTAACTTGTAATGAGTTTGGTCCACGTTGACTCCGGAGCCTTAATATACTAAAATTACATGTTTATTTCTGTTAGATTTAACCGTGTGCCATGGGCCATGCCCATCCCGTTCTCATCCCTATAAATTAGCAACTTCCACCACTACTCCCTGACTTTAACTTCAACTTCCTCCTGACTACGTACTCTGTACTTTTTCAGTCTCCGTATCTTTTACTATTGACTATTTGTAAACTATACACTTAACTTACTTCGTATTTTACATTAATAAAATAATAAGTTATTTTGTAGAAGCGAGTTTGTTGCCGTTTATTGAAGTTGAGTCCACCAGTGGATATTAGAATCCACGCATCCGAGTAGCAGAAGTACAGATATTGTCACCCGGCAATATCTCTCATTTTGCATCCAATAATCCAGGGATTTGAGAGTAAAGCCTTACGACCTCGACCTCTCCTCTCCCTCTTTTTTGCACCTTGGTTCCGCCACTGAACAGAGCTATAGTTTCTAATTTTAACTTAAGGCCTTCTGATGAGTCTCTATCACAGCTTTGACCTATGTCATCCGCATAAATAGAGAGTTATGTCAAAACATGACAAACGTCATCAAAAACTAAAATGAACGGGATTGGCAATAGTACACTTCTCTGCGGGACACCCCATTAAATTCATATTTATTAGAAATCAAAGTACCTAACTCAATCCAGAGGAACCTACCGGTGCAGTAACTGCATAGTATCTAAAGTAGGTATGTGGGTAACGTATGTGTCTTTGAGCTTTATAATTAACTTCAGATAATTTACTGAGTCGAACGCTTTCTTTAAATCAACAAAGATAGCAGCAATAAATCGTTTGTTTTCGATAGAGGAGTAGATTTGCTGTAAAAAGTGAAACAGTGCATAAAAAGTGGATTTGTTTCTTCTAAATCCAAATTAAAACTGAAAGAACTTATTACTTTCCACAAAGCTAATTATTATTTTAGCAATTATCGCACTAAATACGTTAAAAAGAAATTTTAAAATAGAGATAGGCCTATATGCCGTAGAATTTAGTTTGCTAGCATTAGGTTCCATAATAGTAGAAATAATAGCTTTCTTCCAGGAATTACGAAACTCACCTTTGACAAATATATCATTCAAAATACAAGCCAGCGTTGGGGCAAACTAAATAGAAAATAGTTTTAAAATCTTAGGAGTGACATTAGTCAAGCCAGCAGTTATACTACCTTTTGTTGATTTAAGCAAAGAAATGACCTCGTCAGCCGTGACAAGCTAGAAATTTTCATTTCCACAGAGGCTCTGATTGAGTGCAGTTATTTTACTATCCCAATTAACATGGCTCATGACAACAGCATCAGCAAGAGCATTGCACATTTCAGCAGGGGCGTAGATGGGGGGGTTGCCCGGGTGCCCGGGCAACCCCCGAAATTTTTGAATTAACAATAGATATGTTCATCATTTCTTAACATAGCAAATAAATTAACACCATAAAAATCACAAAGGTATTTATTTCAAAGAAATTATCTTCAGGGTGTATAAATTTTAGATATAAATAAATTACGTCTTATGAAATTGAAGGGGGGGGGGGTTGAAGGTAATTATTGTGTAACGGGCAACCCCCGAAATTTCACTTAAGCTACGCCCTTGCATTTCAGGTTTAGAATCAACCACAACATTATCTATTTAAAGCTTACAGATCAGCGTAGACCTAATGGCGTTCCCATTTTACTATTTAAATCTATTCCAGGACTCTTTAGAATTTTTGCATGCCGAGAATTCGTTTTGTACATAATTCAGTTTAGCAAAACGTACATACTGAGTAACCTGGTTTCCGCATTTTTTATATGCTTTCCAATCCTTATTACGTTTACTGCGATTGGAAGTAGATTTAATAGCTTACTTTCAAGATTCGCAAAAAGGATTTATTCTTGATCCTACTGTAAGAATGGAACCAAATGACAAAAATCAAGCAAAATAAGTGAATCAGGAGACAAAATCTCATTATAAGGGATGCATTCCGTAATTTTGACAGAAATAAGGCCATGACGATAGGTCATTAGGCTTCACGTTTCAGGCACAATTTCACAGTTCTTTGTGAACTTCTTGAAGTCTTAGTGTTAACCAGTGACGCTTATTGAAGATATTGTAATGCCAGTCCTGAAGCAATTGGTGCAAATTTGCAATTATCACCTGTTTTCTACAAGCATTACCTTTTTTTCTATTTAAAGTTTAACCAACCATAAATCACAATATTATGTATAACAAAAGTATGTCCTGTATACTGAGTCTTTAGGCTATTCCTATAAGAGGACAGTATATAATAACAAACTAAAGTTGTCTTTATATACAACACAGTAATGTATCTAGTTGAATAGAACAATTAACACTAATAATCTTATTTTTGAGAAACAAGAAATTATCCTGTTTTGACAAAAAACTTTGAAAATTGAACTTTGAAGTTTTGCACGTTTCAAAACCTTTTAGATCTTTCTTAAAATTACGCATATGTTATTTTGATTCTTGACTCTCATTATATGTACGACAAAATATAAAGTGTAACTTTTCGTGTTAAGTTGAAGTAAACCGTATTATTATTATTATTATTATTATTATTCTGGGGTGACTAAGGATTACGTTTGGATATGCATACGCAACACCACCACTACGGGAGTTTAAATGGCATTGAAAACAGCACCGCAATTATATTATTATTATAATTTTACTATCTAAAAATAAGTACACGCATTTTAAACAACGTCTTTAGTTTTGTTTAGAAGAAAAATCTTCAATTTTGCGTCAAGATGTTTATCTTAACCTTTTGTTGTGTTTGGACTTTATATACAAAAACTCGACAAAACTGAAAATGTAGATAGTAATGGAAGTTCTCTTCTTAGCAATTTCTTTAACTTTTTTTGCTATCAAAGCAACGACTGGAACGTTTGTTTATAGGTCAGTCAAATGTAGTTCATACGCTGTGTAAATGCTACGTTTAGTAGACGTAATTTAAACCCTAAATTGCAACGTTTAATAAACGTTTCGCGCTAAACGTCTACCGTTCCTCGTGCTGCGGGCTGGACTTATCACGAGCAACGTTTGCCTGCTTGTAATACTTTTCAAGTAAATATCGCGTGAGATGGCAAGAACGTTATAATAACGTTGCACACACGTTTATATCAAAACGTTAAAATCCTGGTAAATCTACGCCTACTTTTTAACGTTTGGAGTCATTTTCTAAATATTCGTTATTAAATCAACCTGTTTTAAACGTCTATTGAACGTGTACGCTAAAACGTTTTCTATTTTAACCGTTTTTACCCTTCTTTAAAGTGGGGCTGTGCCACACTTTATGTATCAAATAAAGAAAGAAAAATTGTTTTAAATTTTTATTTAACATTTCTTGTTTTTTCTATATTGATGATTGTCATTACGTACTCAACGGGCTCACATACTATATTTAAATTTATGGCAGACAATATTAAAAAATTTATTTTATTACTTAAATTGCTCAAGTCAGTTTAAATTAAAAGTAAAACAGTTTATTAATTTATGACGCTGTAATTAAAAATAATGGAGTTTTTAATTGAAGTTTTTCTACCATTCACAACAGAAAGCATTAGCACATAAGACTTGTGTTCCCACAACTTGCAGGCCATGTATACTGACTGGCTGAAAAACCAGATAACTGAAAAATATACAGAATATGACGCTGACAAAAAGACATATACAATGGAACATCACAGCGTATTCGATTCTGTCCGCCATCAACATTTTTCCATTTAAAATTCAAAAGTCAAAAACTAAATCCATAATTTTTAAGAAGCAAAAGTCTTTATGGAGGTTTGTGATACAGATAGTGTGGCTATTTTTATTTGTATTGCAAGCATCCATCTATGTCACGAGCCTATTACGCCTTGTTCTATTTCCAGCCAAATCAGAAAAATCATACTAACTACCCTTTATCTATGTGATTCTCTTTGAAGTGGTAAGTGTATTCTACGGGCTTTGCATAACTGTCTTTTGCTGGCCTGACCTCAACGCTCGAATTATTCAAGAAATAATTATTGGACTGGAAAAAAGGAAGATGAAATACTTTCGATTGAAGAAGGAGATATAGAACCAGACACGGACGCTAGTAACAATAATTAGAACTTATAATTAGTTAAATGATTATCCTATTCATCGTTTAATTTACATTATGTGTCATTTTGATTTACATTTTTTTCTGGATGCAGTTCACCCAGCGTCTAATGACACTACTAGTTTCAGTATTGTAAACCTATTGCTCGAGTACTTCCCACTGATTATAGTCTCAACAGAAGTTATAATTGTAATTCTATTCTTCTACAACCCGCATATGCCAGTATTCACATACTCATTGCTTCAACACTTCGAAATGGTGAACAGGAAATACGTCGCAGTTAAATGGATACTTTAGGTATTCGATTGTGTAGCATTTCTCCCATTTATGACAGCAGCCTACCACGGTATATTTATGATTTTATTTTTCATTCATTACGTCAGTCAGCAGATCGATATGCTCACGAGTCTTGTTCCAACTCCAACTTTAACCACAGGGATTGAAATGTAAGCTAACTTAAATGAATGCAGAAATATATATTATTTAGCACAGTACTAAATTATAATCTCATTCCTGTCATTTTTTTCTATTTTAAAACCTACTGTTCTGCGATGCAGACAAACAACTAACAACTGGAACTGGAGAATGCGCCAAGAGCTAAAAGACATATTTAAGAAAATTCGGCGTCTCCAGTTATTGACCAACTATTTTAATCTTTCCTTAAGTACCATCGTATTTCTCGTTAAAACTGGTTTAATTAACTGTGCTGTCATTTTTGGATATGTTGCGATTCGATTCGCTCATTCACACACTGCAATTGCTTTCGCAACTATGTTTCTTACTGTAGAAGTCATTGTTGCTTTTGTGGTTGCGTTTGACAAGGCTTTTGAGATTCCTCAAAAGATTGGAGACTTACACAGAAAAATTAAAATGGTGTCTTGTAGTATGAACGGTTCTTGGAAAAGTGAAATAGAGCGTAATTGTAAGTCGCTTCAGATTCATGGAATTAAAGCAGGAGGGTTCTATTATTTAGAGCAGGAGACTACTCCTAATTTTGTAGATTTTATCATTAATCAAATTGTGTCTCTGCTTGTTTTAAACTAGAATTGCTGTCTAATATAAAAACTGTAGCTATGTTCAAGTTAACTATATAATGCTTTGCCTATATAATGCACGCGCTGGCCTATTAAGGCAGCTCTAATTATATATTTAAACCTATAGTTATTTTATTCACAAGGTTCTGTACAATGTAAATACATCCTTTTACAATAGCGACACTTAAATGAATTTTTAAATGCTGTATTTTAGTTCAAAATAAAAGTAAGTATGGGGTCACTAGAAATTTTAAATGAGTAGAAAACTTATTTAAACCTAGCTACTTTTTTGTTAATTACAGTCAAGAGGTACTTTAAAGAATCGACGTACTGATTTCAAGCTACGTATGTATTTGGTCCTTAAAACTTTTAAAATACTTTAAAATTCAAAACGTTGGGAAAAACTTAAATTTGTATTCCTAAATTAAAATATTTAATTATGGGCTATGGAACTTTAATGTCAGCGCGTGCTTATTCTTCGAATTGTAATTAATAGCTACTTAAAACTTATTTATTAAAGTTTAGAATTTAAACATTTTGATATTAGGACTACAGCAACTGCGTTGCTTTTGGAAATAACTAAAATCAAGTAATGACGTGTATGTTTCTTTTCAACCTAATGTTTTCATATCCACATGAAAACTCTTGTACCTGTCTCACCTAAATAAAATTAAAAGCATTAATCATAAGTTAAAAATCTGAAATTTTTAAATACATGAAAATAGTTTGGTTCTATAGGCTAAGATTTAAATACATTGTCCCACATACACACTACAATTAATTTAATAATATATTGCAAATGCGAATTAAATATGACTGACGACTTTAAATTCAATGGATTCCGGAGCCTGCAGCTTCTTACGAATTACTTTAATTTATGCTTTCGCACGAATATATTTGTCTGCAAAATTAATTCAATGTTTGCTGTCGTGATTTGTGGCTACCTTGCTATCTACTACGCTCACTCTGCGCCAATAATTGCGTTAGTGAACCTCCTTCTGGCCGTGGATTTAATCGCTATGTATGTAATTGCGTTTGACAAGGCATACGTCATCCCTGACAAATCAAATGAGGTGAACTTGCAACTCGAAAGCTTGAGTGGTGGTCTTTACAGGAAATAAATACACGAAAGATCTGCAGCGAGCAGAACTAAAGTCGCTAAAAATCGCTGGAATTAAAGTTGGGGGGTTTCGTACGCTAGAACGAGAATCCACTCCTAATTTTATTAATTTTGTGATCAATCAAATTGTGGGACTGCTTGTAATGTAAGTTTTATTACGGAAACTGGTAAACGTCATAGCATCTCCACAGTTGCACCATCCATATTATATCCATAATTTAGTCCAGCCGCCTTAACCTATTTAAATATAATTATTTTTGTAATGTATTTATGCAATATGTAACTGTGCCATGCAGTTCAGAGTGGAAGTGAAGAGGCAGACAATTAGTAGTAATATCGCTTATCTATAAACGGCTGTAGCGTCCAGACCTCCCCTGTTTAAACTCTTATATTCCACACTGAAAATTCGTAATATTTCTGTATTTAAAGTATTCCACATTGAACTGTTTCATTTAATAAAATCACACTTCAAAATTCATTCGTTCATTACATATCTGCTTCAGCACTTAAAACAGTTTTATTTTTCAATAAAAATAGTTATAGAAATAAACTATAAAACGAACCTTATTTTAGATTAGTTAAAACAATTTTAGTACCTATACTAAAAAAATGCCAGCAATTCAAAAATAATCAATTACATACGAAGACAAAAATAACAGCAACGGGTAAGCATCACTACTTGAAGGCTGAAGGTAATTTCGTAACACATACTTTATTACGTAACACGCAAAGTGCCCAAGCAACAATGGTATACAGTCGTATTGCAATTATGTAAACTATATCCCAAATTCCGGATTTTGAATTTTATTACTCTTTTATAAATCATTGCATTTAATTTAATTCATTCTTTCGTTACGATTCATAACAGATGTTCAATTCGGCTCCGCAGAAATGCAGGGGACCCAATTATTTCTAGGTTTCCTTCTAGTAAGTGTAGACTTCTACCTTAGAAATATACGCTATCGGGTAGCCCCAGATGAAACAATAGTAGAAACAAATTTTGGGAGGTTACGCGGACAAATATCGTTGTCAAGAGGCGGTCGCAAATTTTACGAATGGCTTGGAATTCCATATGCTAAGCCACCAGTAGGACAGCTTCGATTTGAAGTAACCCTTTTGTTTATCTAAAAAAAATATATAAAAATACTGATCTTAAAAATTAATTATTGTGAATTCTTGTAAATGTCAAGTATGTAATATTAAAGTTTTCATACATACGTTTTTAAACTCAAAGTCACCACAGCCGCTTGATACAAAATGGTATGGTGTTCAAAATGCGCGATATTATGAAAGTACATGCGCACAAACAGAAGTTTCAATAATAGATGACATCTCGGGCAGTGAAGTAATTTAATCATATACCTAATTATTAAACCAACTGTTATACACAACCCGTGTACAAATTTTGCACAAGTTTAATTAAATCAATAATTTTTGATCATTTTTCAGGACTGTTTATATTTGAATGTTTACGCACCAAAGGTTTGCTAACTGTTAAATTGTGTTTTTATTTATGTTGATTGCAAATTAAAGGCCTATATCCTGGACAATAATTGTTGCTATCGTTAATAACTGAGTTTTATACTGTAACACTGCTTTAATTTAACAATGCTGTCGATTCTGGTCTATAATTAGATTGAAAAAGAATCAGGGCTACTACCCGTAATGTTCTTCATCCATGGTGGTAGTTTTATGCGAGGAACTGGAATGGACCACAAGCCGGATTACTTTATGGATGAAGATGTTGTTCTTGTCACTATTAATTACAGATTAAATGCTCTTGGTAACATGTAGAGACTTTTACATTAAGTAATTTTAATTTTTAATGGAACAAATAATTATATGTTGTTAACATTCACTTTTTAATAATTACATATTAGATGTATTTGTGCCTTCAGGGTTTCTAAGCACAGGTGATAGCGTCGTCCGGGGGAATATGGGACTTAAAGATCAGTCACTAGCTCTAAAATGGGTTAAAGAAAACATTATTCATTTTGGTGGAGATTCGAATAAAATTACAATTTTTGGAAATTCAGCTGGGTACCATACACGTTGTGTATTTCTGCTAAAATAAAGATCAAACTAAAATATTTGTTATATTTAATGCTTTCATATGGGAGCGTCCATTAACGATGTCATTGGTGGGGCTAATAAGCGTGTTTGATCGATATTCGTGGTATCTTATGTTAAAGATAAAACTATATTTACGCATTGGTTAAGCTGATGACAGAGTGGTGGGGTTATATGGTTGTAGGATTGTAAATATTTCGTTGACATCATTTACGGACGTCCCCTGACGCAAATGCTTACTAATGACTGTATTTATATTATCTACCTATTTTTGCAGGGGAGTTTGCGTTCATTTGCATATGATGTCACCAATGTCACGGGGTTAGTTTTTTAAAATTATTTTATAGAGTAGAGTAAATAACAAATACGACGCTATGATATTCTGAAATAAAAAATGTCAGTGCCGAAAGTGAAAAAATAAAAGTAAGTAAAGGATTTGATCAACCTAGGCTATTTCCAAAGAGCAATTTCACAAAGTGGAACTGGCCTTGCTCCCTGGGCACTGGACGAAGATCCTGTAGGCAGAGCAAAGATTTTCGCGAGGCAACTAAATTGCCCAACTGAGACGTCAGTTGAAATGGTTGAATGTCTTAAAAAACTTGAAATAACTAAGATACTTGAAGCTTATCGCGCACCCCAGGACCACATAGTACCTTATCATATAGCTAATACAATTTACTGTTATAGTTTTAATAAAACTAGTACTTATACTAAATTTTTATTCATAAACCATGTGACCCCCTATTAAAAATTTTACATTTAGAGCCATACTTTTCACAGCAACCATTTAAAGATGTTTTCCCCATCAGTTGAAACAGTTTTAGACGATCAGACATTTCTACCTGATCGACCACTAAATCTAATATTATCTGGAAATACACAAAATATTCCGTGGCTAACTGGATTTAATGCAGACGAAGCATTATTTTTTACTTACAGTAGATTAACAATATATCCCTTAAGTTTGTTCTATAATCATTTCAAATTGCTATACTGATGATACTAAATACCAGACTTATTGATTATAAATTAACTTTTTGTAATTTATAGGCATCCTAACACCGCCTGAGTATCCAAAACGCTTAGAAAATGACTGGAATTATATAAACAATAATTTTCATGTTCTCAACAAAACAGAGACACATCAGAGTGAGAAAGTTAAAAGATTTTATTTGGGAGGTAATACTACAATTGATTTGGTAAAACAGTTTTGGCCCATAACAAACATGTTATCTGATCGAATGTTCACGCACGGAGTCTACAAAGCAGCATCGTCAATATCTACATCTGTAGGATTACAAAACGCTCCAGTCCAACTGTATTTCTATACTAAGGCTGGGCCTTCGTTGTTGGACATTTTTATGATGGTCCAATCCAAATTTTCAGCTAAATTTGAACTTATAATAGCATCTGTTAAATTCCTTTTTAACTCTGTTATATTACAAAAACACCCTACTAACTATGGCGCTGCGCATTGCGATGAGCTATTCATGTTATTTGAAAGTTATGGTATCCACAGGACAAGGATTGACAAGGATGATACACACTTTGGTTTTTCAAGGGACCTGGTCAAAGCATGGGTGTCATTTGCATCGTCTCCAAATGTGTCAGTTCAACTACGAAAATATGTGTCTATTAGAATTAGAATATCGTGTGTGAAGAAACAAAATGACCCATATCTAATTTAAGCTAAAATCAAATTGAGCTATGTCATAAAAACAAAATTAGAAACATGCGTAAAATATAATTAAGAGTTTTTGAAAAGTGTAAAATGTTCTATTTGCATGTTTTTGAAAAATGTAAAATGTTCTATTTACATGTTTATGAAAATTGCCAATTGTTCTATGTACATGTTTTTGAAAAGTGCGAAATGTTCTATTTACATGTTTTGATTAGTGTAAAATGTTCCATTTGCATGTTTTTGAAAAGTGCAAAATGTTTTTTTTGTACGTATTTGAAAATATTTTTTATTAATTATTTTTGTAGATAGCAGATACTGTTTTTAGCTAGAAATGGATATGGGTCATTTTGATTCTGCACAGTTGATATTCATTTTTCAGCAGTTGCAGGTTTGACATTTTTACTAGTTTACTGATAGAATAATAAAACCACTTTTGTTCTAATGTTTTCAGGGAAGACGCTAATTTCCGTGGGGTGAAATTCCCAAGTGTTAAATACAAGCAAGAATTAATGGTCCTGGAGATTAATGATGAGCCAACAATTAGAAAATTTCCTTTCCTAGAACGCATGAGATTTTGGGAGTCTTTTGAGAGGAAAGATGAGGCAATTTAATCAGATGACCGAAGAATTCATAATTTTTAAAACATTAGGGAGACAGTGCATCATATTTATATCACTTTCGACAATTATTTGGTTATAATACATTCTTTCTACGAATATGTAGTTTTGACAGGTTTTAGTTCAAACTGATAAACAAAGGAAAATTATCACACTTAAACGATGAACTGATTAACAATTAAAACAAAAAAAAAGAATAAAATTGTATTCCACAACAATTTGGTAAGGTTACGACTTAAAATACAATTAAACTAGCAACACTAAAAAAACATTACAATCATTTAATCTTATGCATTTCTAGGACAAGAATTGTTTTCTATGTTAATTGTATTATAATTCCATCCTCCAAAAAGAAAAGCTCGGTTGTCCAAAGCAACGCAGCCAAAATAAGCGCGAGGTGACGGCGGCGGTTCAATCGGTTTCACTTCTTTAGACTCCCAACTTTCTGGTTTAAAAAAACAATCATTAATTTCTAGAATTGCTTTCATATCATATGAAACCAACAGTTATGAGCAAACTAAAAAAGTAAGCAATTAATTCACCTGGATTAATGCAGAATAGGTCATTTAAACAAGAACGTGGGCTGGAAATTCCTCCGAAAATAAAAAAAAGTCCACTTTGTGTGACTAAGGAAAAATGAGAAGACAGTTAAAACCAAATTCATTAGTATCAATTCAAATGACCTTTAGTAAGAATTTCTAAGGCACGTCTACACTAGTAAAATAATCTTATTTAAATATGTCAATTGATTTTACATGCAGAATGACCCCGCCGTCCCTGTGGAGTAGTTCCGGTCATTGTCGGATGTGTCCATTCTTTTGAATTTACATCAAAACAAAAAAGATCATTTGATAGTTGTCCCTTATTGTCCATTCCACCAAAAATCAAGACAAAATTATCTTTGTATACAGTCGCGGAGTGAGAATAACGAAGTGATGGTGAAATACCCTAGAAACAAAGCCAAAGCACAAGAAAATTTTAAAAGTACATCACATAAATAGGTATTTTTTTCACTTGCATAATAATTGTTTTACCTTTGTTTCAATCGTTGACCAATGGAAAGTGCCGAGATTCAAAGAATATATATCATTTGTCGAGCCAAACCCTCCGAAAATTATCATCTCATTTGCAACAACAACAGCAGAATGATCTTTACAGGGTTTTGGAAAATTTCCACTAACTTTGACTTCTTTCCATTTCAATGTTTTCGTATCGAACAGATGAGTTGAGTTTGAATATTGATTTCTTTTTATATCAAATCCACCGAAGATGAGAACAAATTCATTGTAAGCCACAGCTGAGTGACCCCATCTTTGATTTGGAATAAAATCATTATCACCAATAGATAACAATTTCCATTTCGGTTGGCATTCGTTAACATTCACAACTAACACATCCAGAGTGTCATCAGGTGAATAGGATTGAGGACCAGTTGCACTATATCCACCAAACGAATAAATTGTGTGTCCAACACCGACAGCTGCATGATCACTTCTTTGGGGAAACCCATTAATAACAATCTAAATTTCAAAACAAACATAGTTTAAAATTAAATTGATTAATATTTCTTTTTTCGCTTAACCATTGGAGTATTTATGATATATATATATTTTCAATATTAATCAACTCATGTCTGACGTACGCGATTGGATGCGCTCATTATAAACAGTTCTCGATTCTTTCAACTTATAAATATGAATCCTGGCCTTAGTGCTATTGAAGTTACTATAAATGGGAAATTAATTGAAACGGCTGAATAATTAATTACAATAAAGCCCCAATAAACTAATTACGCTAAAGCTATATATGTATAACCTAAAAGCCAGAGCATAATATATTATTTGTTTATACTATGACATAAAATCGCCTCTATGGCTCACCGGGTGGATGGTGAGCAACTTCTCCCTAAATGAAATGGATGATTGACTTTGACTTAACAATTCTTTAATTTCCGGATCCGGTACTATTAAGCTTTTATGGTTTTCAACACAACAGTAATTTTGGAAAAGCTCATCATATGTAAAATCTTCCTGGAACGCCATTACACACAACCAGACTTCCACACTTCAACTGCAGTCAGTGTTATTACAGTGTAAATAAAATAAATTCACTCTCAAACAACAACTGGTGACTGTGATTATATTTACAGTTAGCTATTTGATGTTTAGGTACACGCACAGTCAACAGTCTACAGTACAGATAGCGGGACTTCTTTAACAATAACCTCCAAGAAAGCCGAGTTTGCTTGACTTCAGATGCTTTCAGTTCAGCTCCAAAACGAATTGCTTAATCGGTGGGAACCTGCTGATTACAGTTTGCAAATGTACTACGAGTAATTATACAATGTCCTACTAAAGATTGCACACGAATTTCACTATGAAAAACAGTGTATGAATTATCGGAGTTAAGAAGAATTGAGAACATTCTAGAGACAATTCGAGCTAGGCAGAAGGGCAGAGAAAGGACGGCGGAGTGAATAACGTCATTACACAGAAAAGTATGCGGATCAACAAGCAACTACAAGAATCTGTTGCTGTATCTAGAGCAAAGATGTGACCAGTGAGTTTCAGTCTTGAGTAATTAAAAGTTTAAGCTGAACCAGTTTTGCATTCCCACGGGTTCACCCGCGCAAACACTTAAAATCATTCTTTATTTAACTCTCGTAGTGGCACTGCACTGATTGTGAGTGGCAGTGGTCTCCTCGCAGGGGCGAGCGAATACACGCTGTCGCGCCGCTTTTCTGGAATATTTGTATGTTCAGTATATTATGGCTGTAGGAGAGAAATGGATGGTGCGGTGGGAGTGGAGATAGCCAAGATGCCTTATTAGTTCCACAGTGGAGGTACGTAATCAGTAGTGCACTGATAAGAGACTCGCTCTCAAGCATTGCTGTCTCGTACATCTCACTACAGAAGGTAACTATGTCTATGACGAAGGTTGCGGGTTCGAATCCAACTTTTGGTGTTATTTGTAACCAACAAAAGCTGTCAAACACGTTTAGCTGTTGGGTGATCTATCTAACAGTGATTTCGGTAAACCTAATATATCTGCATTATTAGTAAATATTTAACTAAAATTCTTGTTGACCGTTGTTGACAGCTTTTACTAAAGAATGTCCGAGTAACAGTGAAATCAGTTACAAATTAACACTAGAGTGGTAAATTCATACATATTTTCCAATCGTGTACACTATATTTATGTAGAACAGGATGCGTAATGGTAGCTATGCGCTAATTGGGGCCACCCGCTCTATTTGACGCGTATGTCCCAACATTGACAATTTATCTTAAGGCAGAGATAAATACTAGTGTACCACAGTGCAATCGCTTCATAAAGTACCTATACTCAAAGTGTATACTTATACATAGCCTACCAAACTTTCATCAGTTTCATCCCCGGCTAAAGTCCTATATGCTTTCATGTAAAAATACTTTGAATTACCGCCGTGGCACTGTTTTTGAAGGGAGCTTGGGACTTATTTAAGCATTTACGGTATTTAAATATTTTCAAAATTGTTTTAATATTATTACTATTTAATATCTAAATAATTTGACTTAATTAGGACGTCACGTTTGACCACTAAGTCACAGCTACCCTGTTGAGGAATGTAATTTAATAAATAACATTACTTGGTCTTTTTGCCGACCGTGCTATTGATAAGTATCAATCAACGTACGGACTCTATGAGATTACCTAGATTAAGCTGAAGGCTATCTAGATACGTATATGCTGATTAAAGGACTGCAGAGGGTTTGCGTACATTTAGAAATCGTGACGTCATCAATATTTACGACTAAGGCATGATAGGCCTCTCATCGCGTATACTAACATATGATAAACCATATCCTGTATAGACGTGCTTCTGATCTGCGCACCTAGTGAAAATGTAATGTAAGACAATGAAACAAATGGAGCACATTTTAGCCAGCAGAGCCATACGGTCCTATTGCATATTTAAAATCTATTCTAATTCACTGATTGTAGTTATATAGACAACAAAGTAACATTTCAAATTCAAATTCGAATGTATGTTATTTGCCATCGGGTGCGCGATGGTTCACAAGAGGTTATGATGGTTGTTGAGGGGGCCAGACACAAATGGCGCCACCCATTATAGTGGGTGGGTCCCAAGAAGCGCCCTATTTAACGCAATGTTAAAAGCGTCACTCATAGGGGTGGATGTGTCCCAAAACTTGATACTGACGGGTGGCGCCATTTGTTTGCGGCCCAAAGACATCAGCTAAACCAAGGGCTGGGCAATATCTTATTAATTACGCTGATACGGATAATCTTAGAAAATTTCACTTACCATAGGAGCAGATGATTTGTAATTTGATATTTTCTTTGGCGTGATCTTCAACACGAAAGAATTTAACACAACTTCAAAAGTCACGACTTCTTCTCTAGTCTGATATCATGCCCACGGTAATATGTATTTTTGACAGTATCTTGATGTTAAAGTCGAAAACTTCCATATGGTTTATACACACAAAAAGTGAAGTGGCTCGTGAACCAGAAATAATATTTGAACATTGTTAAAATCAAATTGTCCGCATTAAATTTATATAATAATGACAACCATAACAGTTGAAATCACGATTTAAACATTATTTCCCGCCACGTATGAAAATTTATAATTGTATCTCTACAAATACCGTCATCAAAAAATTCTTCATTTTTAGAACATTATGACCCCTTTTTAGTATCCTGACTATGTCATCAGCTTTTAACCATAGCATAAATTACAATTTGTTTATCAGTAACTAAGTAAACTCATTCACCCAACCGACAACATCATTTGAGGACGATCCCTTACCTTAAACCATATGATGTACTTACGCATAGCTAACTGTTGAAATTAGTTTATTTAATTTTGTTGCAAAATCCGTATGTAGTGTTGACTATGTACTAAGGTCGTATAAACACCTACGAGCAAGGTATTTTATTTTGAAATCAGAACCTGGGCGAAAACCTTTGCATGGATTTAGTTCGTATATTAGGTTTTTATAAATCTTACAAAATAGGTTTAAAATAGTATGAACGAAATAAATACACGGGAGTTAAAGTTGTGTAACAACTGCTAAAACACCACAGGCATTTAACGCAGTTGTATCTGTTCGTAAGTTCATTCCTATTAAACCTTATCTCACAAGAAAATGACGCGACATGACTGACCCAAACTTTAAAGAGTCCCGTTCCAAAAAAGGCTACTTTTTAATATCACAGATCTAAAGTAATTAAAGAGCATTTTGGGTTGTTTAGAGTTTAGTCACATCGACCCTTAAAAGTTTGAAAAAATTCAAATTAAACTTTTTTGCCCTATTCTTTTTACAGTTCTCGTTCGATTTAGATGAATTTTGAGTTTTTTTTTAGTCCGCAGACTATTTTCTTAAAAGTTAATCTAGAAATTTTTAAAGTTCGAAATATTTTATTTTATTACAAAATTAGGCCTTAAAAGCCACGTTTGTTTGAAATATTTTAAAATCATTTAATAAATTTGAATGTTTAAATCCAAAATTTAATTTTAAAAAATAGTATGAAGATCAAAAAACTCAAATTATGTGAAAATCAGGCAAGAACTACTGTAGAATTCTTAGAGCAAGGTTTCAAAATTTTCGGCATGCATAAACTTTTTTTGCTGTTTTTTATTCCGCAGAAACAATTCCTGGAAAAGCCATCAAGTTTTAGCAACAACGTGTAGAAATATCCAAATTTTACAGATTCTCACGAATGACCCTAATGTTACAGTCTTATTCGTTCCGGTCACGTTTCCCCGTCCTAGGCGTAAAAACAAGTTAATTCTCCGGGAGGAAAATTTATATAGAGGAGAGATGAGAAAAAAGAGACTAAGGAAGAACTAGAGATGAGGGATGAGCGTAATTCTCTCTCAGACAATGTGTAGTGGAGATAAACGGAGTGCCATATGTGTGAAAAATGTGAATAGACGAAACATCGTAGCAATGTGGGCCATTAGTTGAGTGGTGGTTGCTGGTCAGTTAAGTGGGACTGGACTTAGACCAGCACTACTGAGAAAATTCTTAGCGTGTAGGTTGAAGCCTTACGCCTCACGGATTTGTCTGGTAGGACTCCTCTGTGCTGAAGATGGAGCTTTGGATTGGTCCGTAGGACTTTGGTCCTGGGCTGTGTAAAGGATGCAGGCTGGCTTTAAAAATAAGACATGTCTCAAAACCAGCTGCCCAGTTGGTAATGCAAAAGGTGCAGATATAGGGGCAATATTCTCTGGGCCATTTCCTATGTAAAACTGGAATAAGCCAGTGCAAGTCAATCGGTCCCTAACGAGCTCTTAAAAAAAATGACCGAGGGTCCTTTTTTCTTGAAAAAACTACCCCAATTTGAGCCAGCCTGAGCCCGGGAGGAAATACTCGTCCACTTAGCATAGGATTTGAAAAAAAAAATAAGCCCGAGCGTGCCTGCTATGTTTTCGATTTTACTGACCGGAGCTTCGGTCAGTGCAATCTATCCCACTGGTCACCGGCTCCGTGTCTTACACTGGAATTGGCCTAGAAGCTTCCCTATACTTAACTAAGGCTTCTGCTCAGAATAGGAATAAATGCTTTTTGCGCAGACTATGAAGAAGAGTAATGTAGCTTTATTTCAGAGTTTAAATAACTTGTATCCTAATGCACTATGGATGGGTTGGGAGGCGAAAGTAAGTAATACAGAGTGTTTGTGTGAGGTGGCTTGATTTCTCTCACGAAATATCGTACTTTTGCTCTGACTAGTCGCTCAGTCTTTAGACTTTTGTCATTAGCTACAATCTATACAATTCATATAGTCGTGGCAAATGATTTTCGCTTCATACCCATAGAAGATGCTTTTTTCAACGTCCGAGCTCAATTTCCAGCGAACTAACCATGTACATGACTGTACGGAGGGCCTTATATAGGAATGTATTGGCCTCGTTTTTTCTACTTTTTGTTCGTAGGACTGATGTCTCTACTCAAAGAAGTAAGCACAGCATTAATCAATGCTTAGGCACTAATATATTCATCTCTTAAATTAATTTGATGATCAAAGGTGGTCATTTTTAGCTAACCTGCTATCTACCATGTTCACTCTACGTCAATCATTCAGTTAGTAAACCTTTGTATGCCCACAGATGTAATCGCGATGTGTTTTATTGCGTTTTACAAGGCATACGTCATCTTTGACAAATCAAACGAGGTAAACATGCAACTAAAATGTGTTGGTGATAGTTTATACAGGAAATATACAACAGATCTGATGCGAGTAAAAATAAAGTCGCCTAAAATCCCAGCGAATAAAGTTAGTTAGGTCCTTACGCTACAACAAGAATGACGATCCAATTTTACTGATTTTGTAAATAATTGATTTGTCGGGGTGCTTGTAATGTAAGTTTAATAACGGACCCTGGTCCTTGTCATATCTACTCTACTGCTGCCCTATCTTCATAATATCCTTAATTAAGTCCAAGCAGAGCAACGTATTTAAAAAATGTTTATTTAATATAAATTGTAACTGTGCCATGCGGCAGTTCAAAGTTAAAGCTAAGTGTGGCACACTATTATATCTTTAGGTTTACTTTGAACTGCTTAAGCGTTTGGACCTTCCCTGATTCGACTTCATCACACTTAAAAAGCGTTTTCCTGTGTTGTAAGTTTTTTACATTAGGCTGTTGTATGTAATAAAATAACTCTATAAAAGCCATTTTTTTTAACAACGCACCAATTATCAACGTCTAATGCATACAGTTATAGAACCATTATCATTTGTAGGTGGAGAGTTTCCAATTTTTTTTGTGTACTTCAGTATAAAAAAATTAACTCATTTTATCTATTTTGTTTACATGTATGTTACTTAAGTTAACAAACTTCTTTAATTTCAGTTTTTCTGCTAAAGGTCTACTAATAACGTTTTGCGCTTATTGCCCCATTAAAGCTCATAGTAGGTGAATTAAACCGCCGCAGTCGACTCTTCTGTTTAGGCAGACAATTTTTAAATATGTAGTTCTCAATCCCAGAGTTCTCGCCTGTTTGCTTTATTGTCTCAAATCTCTGCTCTGCATGAATTCGGGTGTAAAAGAAAAGCTGATGATAAGTCAATAGTTATGCCAAAAGGAAAACGATAGCAGTCAAGTCTCTTTTGCTCTGCTCTAAGACTTCCACTAACCGTCCGAGCGACAACATTCCACTGCTCTAAGCTCTGATGAAAATATTTTTCTTGTTAACTAAGCGGAATGTATAAGCAGTTTGTTATATATTTGTTATTAGGTGTATTTTAGGGATATAGGTGTGATATTATATGATCAATTAGTAATTCATACTAAAATTACACACTTCGGAGGTCGAAACAGGAATTTGATTATTGCAATTCAGCTGCTACACCTTCATCGTTCTTGCCAACCCGGTCAGGTAACATAGCAGTTATGTGCAATAAGATTAACATCTGCTCATCAATTGTATATTGCAACCTAAGTTGCTAGTGCTGTTTTTATGCGCATGTAATCAGACATTCGCACTCTTAGTTATCACTCTTTTTGGTTGCTGTCATCATTTCTAGAACTCTTTTACCTCCTTTGAGTGGAAGAAGCGCGGTCTACTGAGGTAAAGCTTGCCGGGCAAGCTCTTGCTCGGCAAACTGTCGCCAGACTAGCTTTTGCAGATCATCACCTCTTCCCTACTGCTCTTAGACGCGCCTGCTCGGGTCTGAACCGCTTTGTCCAGGCTAAACCGCTGTTCTTCTCGCGTTCGCCTTTCTTTAAACTACTTCTTTAGGTCAGAGCCGCTTCGTTTGATCAGGTGCAGACCCTTGTACAAGACCTGCATCGGTTTTTGACTGCCGTGTCAAGCATATACTCCTTCATTAAACCGCAACCACATTGGTTACAGTCTACATTGTCAATCATATATTCCACCTTTATACGATAACTATTTCGGTTTTGGTCTTCTGATACCAAGTAGATTATGTCTCATTATACTGCAACTATATTAGTTTTGGTCTACCGAGAGCAAGTAGATCTTGGTGCCTCATACTATAGCCAACTCCGTTCTGGTAGATGTAAGTTGATTCCGCTTTTGCAACTTAAAACCTGACATTACTGCTCAACTCAGTCTCATTACTTCATCCGGTCTTTACTTTAAATCTAGTCTAAACCTTCTTGAATCCGGTCTCAACACTATCTAACGCGGTCTTAACCTTCCTGACTCAGGTCTCAACTCTTTTAAACCTAGTACGAATACGAATTTATTCAATGTTCTACGGGGGTTCCTCATAATATTCATGAGAATACAGAAAGGTAACTTGATAAATGATATTACAAAGTTGGTGGTTTTTAGTAATATAAGTTTTATATAAGCTAGTTTTTTTATATTTGATTTAGAATTTTGATAGTTGATGTTGTTTAATATATAAGTTAAGTACACAATCAGTAATTTATTGGTACGTTAATAATATCATTATTAGGTCGAGATGAAAGATAGGTATGGATAATATGCATAACATTTATACTGTACCAGTAATTTTTTATGTATGAGGAGGGACAAAAAACAAATTATATAAGCCGCAACATGTTTGGTAGGCTGGTCACTGGTCAGATCGTCAGATGCTCTTCAAATTTTTGAGTCGAGAATCCAGAAAGTATCACCGGTATATTCCAGTGTATTCGGGTACAGATTTCTGATGTAACGGAGTTGAGTTTTAAAATAGTAAATAACCAGGGATTTTAGGAAGGACGAGGTGTCTTGAGCCATCGGCAATGAAGTTAGTGAAGGTTTTATTGTTTTGTACGATGAAGTATCTGAGGTCTTTAAACTTGCCTTTACGGTCGAATTTTCGCAGTTGATTAGATTGCGTAAGTAGGTATTTTGTAGTACTGAATTGACGGCGGATGAGATCAGTGACATCAACTTTAGATTTATTTAATTTTGATGACCTCGATAAGATAGCATGAAAATCCTTGGTTATAGCAGAGCCATATTTTATTGTAACGGAATGCTCACTCCGTGTTATAGTACTCTATGCTAGAGGTTTAATCGAGGTTTTCTTGACGTCCCCGAGGACCTTAGCAATTCTGAGTGTTTGAGTAACTTGAGTAACTTCCGACGTGACCATGTCAACGTTAGATTCTTCAAGTTCCACTTTGTTTTTCAGTTTTAGGAGTTGTGACTTGTCGGTCTTCTTAAAGTTTCTGTCTTTAATAATTGAACCCAGTAATTAATCAATCTTTTTATGAAAGCGAGATTGAGATTTTTAAAATTGTTTTGGTATTGAAATCAAATCCAGGGTAGCTGTATGTTTTAATATTACTTTAGTTAAATTTTTAAACATGATGATTGATGTAGCGCACCAGGCGAATGAGTTCACAGGTTTATGTGCTAAGTATATGGCAAGAACGTGGTCGGAGTTAAATTGAGTTTTTTGTTGAGCGACAATTATTTTTTGTGTAATTAAGTTATTGCTGCTGATAGAGTAAGTAACGACACGTAAAACAATGCTTAAAATTTCAATTGAAGTAAGTTTAACGTACAAAATTTTATAAAATAGTACAGAAATTTAGGAGCACTTTTATAGTACGTGTACCGTGTACGCAACTTTTAGTCCCTCTCCTTTTAAACATAGTATTAACCATATTTAATTCAGTCTCAAGCCTCTTGAACCTCGTTCCAAGCCTATTAAACCAAGTTCAGGCCACCAAACTAACCATCTTTTACCCCTAATCCGAACATAGCACCACCACTACCATTCATTCACATACATCTTTGAACTGCATTGGGATAATTAGACCCTTTGCTCTTATTTATTCAGGGGGACATCAAGTTAGCGTTGACGTTAAGGTGTACTGAGATTTACAACCTCAACTATAGTGTTCATACCCTCGTTCATCTATTTAATGGTTTTCGTCTGTTCATCTGTCTTTTCTCTAATCGAGGCGGCTGATTTCATTCGAAAATAAAATTTTATAGAAAAATTATTAGGACCAACCATAGGATTAACTACTGCTGTTTTTAGGGAATGCATAAACCACATTGATTATCTCTTAGCGTTCCTACAAAAATTTCTGACTCTTTCGTTAAAGCTAATATTTGTCAAAAGTGTAGAGCCTATACTTTGAGCCTGTACAGAGGACAAATCCTACGCAAAGGTATCTTATTCAGACAGCTGCTCTTTTTTTATCTTGTAAAGATTTTTTTAAATTAAATGTTTTACATAGGGATATTCAAATTAGTTAAAGAAGGGTGTATTGTGGTTTTAAATAAAGATGAATGTGTGTGATTTGAAGATTTGAACGGATAGAATAGCTTAAAATGTTTGTCTTCTAATTAAAAGTTTTCAATTCTGGTGAGAGGTACTTTAAAAAGTATCGAGGTACCTATTACGCTTTCCTTATTGATGTTTAAAACATTTAAATTATCTTAATGCACTATTATACAAATTAAAATGTTTTTCTTTGAGTTCAATGTTTTAGTAAAGGGTGAATAAAGCTTTAATTTAGGCACGTGCTCATTATTGCTATGGTAATAGAAATAGAATAAATCATAACATTTCACAATTTAAACATTGTTTTATTAATTATTGGACTACAAAACAATTGCTTTGCTTGGAAATGGGTAAAATCGAATAATGACGTCAATGCAAGTTGTGTAGTGAGTCAATATGTTCTGCCAATACGTAAACTACTTAAAATCTCTTAAAATTTTATACCTTGTGCAACTGTTAAATTGATTGTTAAAAATTTGCAATACCCATCATAAATACAACCATGCAAAAATACATATATTATTAATAAAAAATAAAAGAGCAGCAACACTACTTGAAGGCTAAAGGTAAGGTAGCATTCGTAAAACGTTTTATTACATCATTAAATTACATAAAACGCAAATCACTAAAGTACCATACCACTGACTGAAGAAATGTAAACTAGATTCCAAATTCCGGCTTTCGAGGTATATTACTTTCAAGTGAATATTGCAATACAATTAAAGCATAATTTGTGTAAACAATAAAAAACAAGGGTTGTGAAATTTATTTCAGTTTCATAACTCATAGCATTAAATTTAATTCAATTCATTATTCATTCAATTCAATTCCTTAAAGGTGTTCAATTCGGCTCCTTAGAAATGGCGCGGACGCAATTATTTCTAGGTTTTCTTCTAGTCAGTGTTGGCTATTACTTCAGAAATATACGCTGTCCGTTAGCTCAGGATGGAACAATCGTAGAAACAAATTCTGGGAGGTTACGTGGACAAATATCATTGTCGAGAGAGGGCCGCAAATTTTACGAATGGCTTGGAATTCCATATGCAAAGCCACCAGTAGGACAGCTTCGATTTGAAGTAAGCCTTTTTGTTGTACTAACAAAAGCATAATAATATTAATTTCAAATAATTAATTAATTATTGAAATTTTTGTTTGTAAATTCAAACATTCAATATTGAAGTTTTAATACATACAATAATTATATCTTTCAGTCACCACAGCCGCTTGATACTAAATGGTATGGTGTTCGAGATGCGCAATATCATGGAAGTTCATGCGCACAAACAGAAATTTTATTAGTAGATGACATATCAGGGAGTGAAGTAATTTAATCATACGCCTAATTATTAGTACATTAATGAAAATTTGCAAACCCTGCATAAGTTTCTTGAAATCGATAATTTTTTATCATCTTTCAGGACTGTTTATATTTAAATGTTTACGTACCAAAGGTTTGTTAACTATTAAATTGTACTGTTTCCTAGTATAACTCCAAGTATGCCATTATACTGAACAATAATTTTAGAATTTCGTAAATACATACCTGTTTTATACTGTAATAACTCACCTGCTTTAATTTAAAAATAATGTCAATTCTGGTCTCTAATTAGATTGAAAACAAATCCAGCCTACTACCTGTAATGTTCTTTATCCATGGCGGTAATTTTATGATAGGAGCTGGAAAGGACCACAAGCCGGATTATTTTATGGATGAAGATGTTGTTCTTGTCACGATTAATTACAGATTAAATGCGCTTGGTAGGAATGATTTTAATTGAACTAATTATGTTTTAACATTTAATTTTATCAAAATATATATTTTTTGGATCCAGGCTTTTTAAGCACAGGGGACAGTGTCGTCCGGGGAAATATGGGCCTTAAAGATCAGTCAATGGCTCTTAAATGGGTTAAAGAAAACATTATTCATTTTGATGGGGATCCAAACAAAATTACAATTTTTGGAAATTCAGCTGGGTACTATACACACTGTGGTTACTCTGAACAAGACATCAAAATTTATTGATTTTATAAAGGGGTCGTCCATACACGATGTCATGGGTAGGGCTATAATGAGCCTATAGGTTGTATGGTTCAAGGAATGTTAATTTTTTATTGACATCATTTATGGACTGCCCCTTACCCAAATGTCTACTATGTGGTATGTTAATAAATTCTCTACTTCTGCCTGCAGGGGAGCTAGCGTTCATTTGCAAATGATGTCACCAATGTCCCAGGGTTAGTTTTTTTAAAATTATTTTTAGAGTATAGTAATAACAAAAAGACGACGTTAGATACTCATAAATAAAATAATTTCAGTGCTTAAAGTGAAAAAATGAAAGTACCTAAGTAAAGGGTCTGCTAAATCTAGGTTTAATGCAAAGGGCAATTTCACAAAGTGGAACTGCCCTTGCTCCCTGGGTATTAGACGAGGATCCCGTGGACAGAGCCAAGACTTTCTCAAGTCAACTAAATTGCCCAACTGAGACGTCAGTCGAAATGGTTAAATGCCTCAAAAAAGTGGAATTGACGAAGATACTTGAAGCTTATCGCGCACCTCAGGACCACATAGTACCTTATTATTCAGCTATTACAATTCACTGTTCTAGTTTTCATAAAACTAATACTTACACCAAATTTATATTACTAAACCATGTCAAAACCCTTGTAAAAATTTTACATTTAGGGCCATGGTTTTCACGACAACCATTTGAAAATGTTTTCCCCATCAGTTGAAACAGTTTTAGACGCTCAAACATTTCTACCTGATCAACCACTGAATCTTTTACAATCTGGAAATACACAAAATATTCCATGGCTAACTGGCGTCACTGCAGACGAAGCATTATTTTTTACCTACAGTAATTAAACTATTTCCCTTGAGTTTGTTCTATAATAATTAAAACTTTTTATACTAATGATACTAAATACCAGACTTGTTAAACTTGTTGTAATATACAGGCATCTTAACACCGCCGGAGTATCCAAAACGCTTAGAAAATGACTGGAATTACATATATAAATATCTTTTCCTCAACACAACAGACAAACATCAGCGTGAGAGAGTTAGAAGATTCTATTTGGGAAGTGATACTACATTCGATTTAGTCAAACAAGTTTGGCCCATAACAAACCTGTTATCTGATCGATTGTTCACACAAGGAGTCTTTAAAGCAGCTTCGGCATCTTTGGGATTAAAAAATGCTTCAGTTCAACTGTATTTCTATGCTAAAGCAGGACCTTCGCTCTTGGACATCTTGATGATGATCCAAGCCAAGTTTTCAGCTAAAATCGAATTAATAATAGCAGCTGTTAAATTCTTTTTTAACTCTGTTATATTACACAAACGCTCAACTAACTATGGAGCTTCACATGGAGATGACATGTTTATGTTGTTTGAATATTCTGGCATCCACAGGATTATTAGGGATGATTCGCACTTTGGTTTTTCAAGGGACCTGGTCAAAGCATGGGTGTCATTTGCATCGTCTCCAAATGTGTTAGTTCAACTACAAAAATATGTGTTCATCAAAATATCGACTGTGAAGAACCAAAATGACCCATATCTAATTTAAACTTGAATCAAAATGAGCTGTCGTGCAAGCACAATGAAAAACATGCGTAAAATGTTAATTAAGAGTTTTTGAAAAGTGTAAAATGTTCGATTTGCATGTTTTTGAAAAGTGCAAAATGTACTATTTACATATTTTTAAAAAGTGTAAAAGGTTCCATTCACATATTTTGAAAAGTGCAAAATGTATTATTTGCATGTATTTGAAAATATATTTCATTATTTTTGTAGATAGTATATATTGCTTTTGGCTAGAAATAGATACGGGTTATTTTGGTTCTTCAGAGACGATATTTATTTTTTCACCAGTTGCATGTTTGAATTACTAATTCACAGATGAGAATAATAAAGGCACTGTTTTTTAATGTTTTCAGGGAAGACGCTAATTTTCGTGGAGTGAAATTCCCAAGTGTGAAATCTAAGGAAGAAATAATGATCCTAGAAATTAAGGATGAGCCAACAATTAGAAAATTTCCATTCCTAGAACGAATGAGATTTTGGGAGTCTGTTGAGGTTGAGAGAGAAGACAAGGCAATATAAATAACGATGACCAAGAATTCATAATCGTTGCAACACTAAGGAACCAGTAGTAGTTCATATTTAAATCACTTATGATATTTATCTAATTAAAACACATTCGTCCTACGAATGTATGTAGTTTCACAGCTTTTAGTTCAAACTAATAACTAGCGTCCTAATTTTATTAATTACATAATCGGCAAGTTCTAATATTTAAATACATAAAAAATGACTGTAGGAAAATAGTGCCTAATTGTTGCCGGTGTCCTAATTGGGTATATCTGATACGATTCGTTATATAATGAGATTTCATTTGTCTGTTTAAAGTTCGGCTTTTTATCTACGGACTCTGCAACTTAGAGTTTCAAAAGTTTTCAAATAATACGATTTTAATCAGGCGGCCACAATTAGGACACCGGCCACAATTAGGCACCCTCACCCTGCAGTAAATTTTTACCAAGTTACAACAGGTGGCTATTCACAAGAAAATAAAGTAGTTCACATATTAAAATTTGTTTCCTTTTTTCGAAAATTCGAAAGTGTAAGTTAATATTTGAAAAGGCAAAATATCACACTCGAACGATAAAATGATTAACAATTAAAACAAAATGTAGGAAAAAAATAATATTGCAACAATTTAAGGTTACGACTTAAACCTACAGTAAGCTAGCAAAACTAAAACTTACATTAAACCCTATACGCATTTTAAGGACATTGTTGGTTTCTTAAGTCTATTTTATTCCATCCTCCAAAAAGAAAAGCTCAGTTGTCCAAAGCAACGCACCCAAAATAAGCACGAGGAAACGGCGGCGGTCTAATAAGTTCCACTTCTTTACACTCCAAGCCTTCTGTATAAAAAGAATCCGCACATTTTAAAATTGCTTTTTTATCAAGTGAAACCTACAGTTGTAAACTAAAAACTAAAAAATAAGAAATCAATTCACCTGGATTAATGCTAAATATGTCATTTAAACAAGAACCTGAACTAGAAATTCCTCCAAAAATAAAGATGAGTCCACTTTTTACAACTACGGAAGATTGGGAAGATAAGGAAGACAATTAAAACGAAATTCTTTAAAATTAATGTAAATTACCTTATTACAAATTTTTAATCCACGTCTACAGTACTAAAGAAAAATATTATTCAAATATGTCAATTTATTTTACATGCAGAATGACCCCTCCGACCCTGTGGAGTCGTTCCGCTCGTTGTCGGATGTGTCCATTCTTTTGAATTTACATCGAAACAAAAAACATCATTAGACGGTTTTCCCATGTCGTCCAATCCACCAAAAACTAAGACAAAATTGTCTTTGTAAACAGTCGCAGAATGAGAATAACGTCGTGATGGTGGAATACCCTAAAAGTAGTTACTTCTGGTTACTTTCGTTGGGATTTCCCGCCGTTTCGGCGCCGCACGGCGGGAAATCCTAACGAAAGTAACCAGAAGTAACTACTCCTAAAAACAAAGTGAAAACAATAAAATTACAAAAGTACATCATAAATAGGTATTTTATACACATTTTCAAAATAATTGCTTTACGTTAGTTTTGATCGTTGACCAATTAAAAGTGTCGAGATTCAAAGAGTATAAATTATATTATGTCGCGCCCAGTCCCCCGAAAATTATCATCTCATTGGCAACCACAACAGCAGTATGATCAGCACGGGGTTTCGGAACATTTCCACTAACATTGACTTCTTTCCATTTAAATGTTTTCGTATCCAACAGATACGTTGAGTTTGAATATTGATTTTTTTTCCTATCGAATCCACTGAAGATGAGAACAAATTCATTGTAAGCCACAGCTAAGTGACCCCATCTTTGATTTGGAATAAAATCATTATCACCAATGGATAACAATTTCCATTTCGGTTCGCATTCGTTAAAATTTACAACTAACACGTACAGAGTGTCAGCACGTGAATAGGATTGAGGACCAGTTGCACTTTATCCACCAAACGAATAAATTGTGTGTCCAACACTCACAGCTGCATGATCACTTCTTTGGGGAAACCCATTAATTTGAACCTGCATTGCAAAGCAAACATAGTTAAAAACTCACCTGATTTATGTTTTTCCGCTCATTATTAATGTAAATATGACATATATCCTTATTATTTTTAACACAAGTCTGACGTACGATGTGTTTATTGTAAACAGTTCTTGATCCTTGACGGCAGACGAAATTCAGGCAAGTTTACCTGATGGTTCTCGTGTAAAAATGCAACTTACCCGACGAAAAATTCTGCAACCAACCCAACAGCCGTCGAGTTTCTGCAACCTACCCGACGCCCGAATTCTTCAACTAACCCGATAGCCTAATTTTTATCGGGTGAACTGCAACCTAGCCGACAAAAATATCTGCAACTAACCCGACCCGACCGTATACGGCTTTCTACAATCTAACCGACGCTCGTCGGTACAATCCAGCAGACGGTCATTGGCTTAATATGCAACTTACCCGACGATTTGTTTTTATTTTCCCCGTGAAATGTGCTATTTTAATGTATTTGAACCATGTATAATTTTTTAAAGTATTCATTTATTTAAAAGACTAGTTTTTAAATGTGTAGTAAGGTGCAGTTTGTTTGGCCTATTTTAATGTAGGCTCATCACAGAATACGGATATAGGACATTTGCTACCCAGACCCCAAGAGCCCTGGTGGTCCAGTGGTGCCGGGCGAGACATAGCGTCTGAGGCTCTCCATTACTGTCGACTCGGCGGGGGTTCGATTCCCACTTGCCTCGGATCTCTTTCGTGAGAAAGTTGATCTTAAACGCCGGGCTCTCCACATGTGTGGCGATCTATATCCTTAAAGGCTTACTTGGCTCTGTGTTAGTACGGGGTAAGCTAGTCACACGGGGGTCCGTGTTGGGAGAACAGATCTTAAATGATTTGAAACACTTGACTCCTTGAAACTAAAGCTACTTTAACTTTTTTTAATCAGTCAAAATTTAAAATGGTTCAAATACATTAAAATAGCAAATTTCACGAGGAAAATAAAAATAAATCGTCAGGTAAGTTGCATTATGAGCCGGCGTCCGTCGGGTGGATTGTAGAAAGCGTTTGATGGTCGGGTGAGTTGCAGATATTTTCCTCGGCTAGGTAGCAGTCCACCCGATGAAAATTTTGGTGTCCGGTTAGTTGCAGAATTCGGGCGTCAGGTAGGTTGCAGAAAATCGTCGACCGTCGGGTTGGTTGCAGAATTTTTCGTCGGGTAAATTAGCCCAAATTTCGTGGGCCGTCGGGTGTCTTGCAGTTCCCTATAAAATTGAAATTAATAGAAACTGCCGAGTAGTTAATTCTTTTAATGGCTTGATCAACTTATTACGCTTTATCTATTAAATACAATCCAGAGCATATTACTATTTAGTTAAACCATGTGACATAAATTAATTCGTTTTTGTCTATGACTAACCGGATAGCTTGTAAGCAATTCCATCCTATCTGAAATGGATTGACTCGGACTTAACAATTCTTGAGTTTCCGGTACTACCGCGTTTTTATAGTTTTTAACACAACAGTAATTTCGGATGAACTCATTACATGTAAAACCTTTCTCGAACGTCATTATTCATCCAGTCTTCCACACATCTACTGCAGTCAGTGTTATTACAGTGTAAATAAATACTATCTTTAAGATTAAAGATTTCACTAAACAACAACTGACTGTGATTTATCTTTACAGCCAGCTACTTATTTGATGTGCAGGCACAATTCACAGTCAGTACAGATAGCGGAACTTGCATAAAAATTTACTTCCAAGAAAGCCAAGTTTGCTTGACTTTAAATACCTTCAGCTCCAAAACGAATTGCCGAATCAGTGGAAAACAACTGACTACAGTTCAAAAATGTATGACGAGTAATTATAGGCTGTCTTGTTTAAGATTGCACACGAATTTCACTGGAAAAAACGGTTTATAAATTATTGGAATTCAGAAAAATTGAAAACATTCGAGAAACAATAGCTGGGTAGAGTGGCCAAGGAAGGAAGGCGGAGGGCGAAGGCGGAGTGGAAAACGGCAAACCCTGCAAAAACGTACGTATGGACAATTTGGGTTGCAGATAATTATTTTTGCAGTTTTGACAACATAAAATACATTCGCAAGAGTTTGTGATGAAGGGGTATTTTTCTACTTCTTGCTGAATCAATTTTGTACAAAACCTACAGTTGTGAGACACATTACTGTATGCACTGATTCACTAAAAAATGCAACAGACGAGAGTATTTGATTTTAGCGGCCATTTTACATGCTATTTAAACGGGCACACCTACAACATTGAGGGAACGCACATAAATTATGCAAACACTAAAGTATAATATAATAATGCAAAATAATAATAGTATGCAAATAAATAAAGTTAAATAAGGCGGAGATGTAAGCAAATTAGACGGGGTGGGGGTAGTACAGACTAAATTCTTCATCTGTGACAATCGTCAGAACTTTATTTTTCTTTTTCATTGCACTTAGTACATATTTTTAAATGTGCTTTTTGCAACCAAAAAATTTGCATTTGCAGCATAACAATCTTCCTCTCATCTTTTTAGGGAGACAGGAACGGCAGTTTCCTCGCTCAAGGCCGTTGCTGGTAGATGCAGGGGTTGCTAAAGGTAAGGTTCCAAGCAAAAGGTGGATGGACTCCTGAATGTGGACTTGTAGTCCAACCATGCTTTTACTGCTGGCTTTCGCTTGGGGCAAAATCAGACCCTCCAAAAGCTTTTCCAAAAACTTTTGGCGTCAAGAGTTATAAGTGAAATGATTGGGGTTTTTCTCAGTCAACATTATGTACGCCTTTATTGCTGAAACATCTATCAACTGAAAAAAAACTTTGACCGGCCACCTGCAAGTTGGTCTTTGGCAGGAATACTCGCCCACCATTTGATCGACAGTATCGACACCCCCTTAGTCGCATTGTAGTAGAGGATAATTTCTGGCTTGTTTGTTAGGCGAGGTAGAAGTAACAAATGGTTCTGTATGTTGCGTGGACATGACAAGGACAATCTTATTTGGCTTTGTATCCCACCATCATACAGTCGTCAGCAAAGTAGAACAACGAACTTTGTTTTTGTTCCTTTGCAATTAAAATTTCCTTAGGAATTTCTCTCTTTTGTCCGCGTACAGTTTAGACAAATGTGATCCGTCGTGCTACCAGCTTTTGTGCAGCTTTTACAGTCCCAAAAAAATTGTCCGCCGTAATTCCACGTCCGGTATCAAGAAAGTTGGCTGCCATATCAAACATTATTCTTTTTTGCTGGTTGGTCTCAGGAGCATTTCCGGTCTTTCCTACAGAAACCTTCAGGAAAATTCAACATTTGAGTTCACTGAATTTGTGCTCATATACATGGTATTACAGCAACTTTACTAACCAAGCTTTATTTCACCTGTATGTTTAGGACGAATTGAGATTCTGAGTCAGTCATGGCCCAAATCTTAAGGCTATAGCGTCCTGGTTTACTTTTTATGTGGACGCAAAACCCACATCGCCCTCTAAATTTAACAAGCATCTCATCAACTGTGGGATTGGATTGAGGTTTGTACATTTTGTACATGTATGCAGTAGAAGCATCTACAGCTTCTCTGATGGCTGCTAACTTATCAGCTTCTTTTCTCATTTCTCTGGTTTGCAAATCATCAAATCGAAGGTACTTCATTATCAAACGAAAGCGAGTGCGGGACATGGTAGCTGTAAAGGCATGCTTCTTGTTAAGCAGGTTCTTTCTCCAAAGCATTGCAGTTGACATTTTTATGCATTTCTGCACACCAGCCATCAGAAGCAAACCGATAAACCCCCTTAGCTCAATCACGTCTGTCGGTTGCCATATTTCTTTCTTTTTTGAAGCGTTAGCATTGTTCTATTCCAGAATATCTGAACTGGCTTTTGAGTTTGTCCACTTCACAATGTCTTATACCATTTTTTCATCTATCATGCTGTTAAAAAAGTCTACTTCATTTCTCAGGCGCAAGGCTCCAGGAACTTTATTCCCCTCTTCCGAACTGTCTACCTATTACATTTTATCGGCGCCCTGCTTGAAGTGGCATATTTGACCATTCGGTCCCATTAGGTGCTGTCCACATCTTTTCTGTACTTGTATATGGAACTCGCTCAAATGCAGATGATCCGTCCGGCCTTTATTCATTCAAAACAATTAATAAAATTTACAATGCTTCTTTGCTTCAGATTTTTAAAATTGCAAAATGTTCCATTTATAAGTTTTCTAAAAGTGCAAAGTGTTCCATTCATAAGTTCTTAAAAAGTGCAAAATATTCCATTTATAAGTTTTCAAAAAGTGCAAAATGTTCCACTTATAGGTTTTCAAAAATTGCAAAATGTTCCATTTATAAGTTTTCTAAAAGTTCAAGATGTTCCATTTATAAGTTTTCTGAAATTGCAAAATGTTCCATTTATAAGTTTTTCAAAAGTGCCAAATGTTCTATCTATAAGTTTTCAAAAAGTGCAAAATGTTCCAATTATAAGTTTTCTAAAAGTGCAAAATGTTGCATTTATAAGCTTTTCAAAAGTACAAAATATTCCATTAATAAGTTTTCCAAAGTGCAAAATGTTCCATTTATAAGTTGTTCAAGAGTGGAAAATTTTCTATTCATAAGTTTTTCAAAAGTGCAAAATGTTGTACGCAGGTTTGCGTAAAGTGCAAAATGTTCTGTGTAAGTTTCTAATGCTAATGTTTAAAATTGTTTGTAGATGGTGCGTTTTTTCTTAGCTAATAATGCAAATGGGTGTGACACGATATGTGTGTACTCACCCTACGCAAAACATTGTTTTCATCCTAAGTAACCTTCGGAACTCACGGACTCGTCTCTGACTACTAACTTCTGGCTTCGAATCTGATTCAATTCCCCGAGTGGGATAGTTTGAAACAGTACGGCGCACTCGACTTGGACCACTTGCCATTTTTACTATTTTTAATTATTCCTAATTTTTAATAATGAAATCAATTTGGCCAAAATGACAAGACTAACTGGCTGTTATTAAATTTTTAAAAACAGCACGAATCGGATTTACGGTTCAGAAAATATCTAAAGCGTGCAATATTCCAGAAATTAAAAATTTGCGCTACAATAATTTGTCCAGTTAGATCATCGGATATGCATTTGCAAAAAAGTATATATTTAGGTATGGATTTACATAATAGTATAGTAGGCATTACATATTTGCAGCTATGCTAAAGATTTCAGATAACACATTTTTCAATGACTATTAGGCATCGTTTTTTATCATGTAATACTGTTAGAGCTGAAATCTTGCAAATAATACATGTTGCATTTTGTAGTATATTAGATTGGTATGGAATTTGTATTGTCGATTGGTGCTATGAGTGAACATAATTCGAAAATACCTATTACTGTTTGTACGCCGCTCTACTATTATAAAACTAGAACATTGTCACTTACATAACGTTTCTTATGCATGGGTACGTTGTGCGAGCACCCTTGCAGAGGCTGTAACGCTAAAGGATGGAGGACAATTTTTCCATACCTTGGTAAGGGGCGATGCTCAAATAATTTCACTTTTTGCAGGGTTAACGTTAACGCAGAAAAAATTGCGGATCAACAAACAACTACAAGAACAAGTATTGCTTTACGCTTTCTTTCTTCTGCAATCTGCATCCAGATTTGACCAGTGAGTTTTAGTCTTGAGTATGAGTTCAAGCTGTACCAGTTTTGCATCCCCATGGTTTTACCTACCCGCGCAAACACATAAATGCATTATTCTTTATTTAATCGTAAGTCAGAAAATTTATTTATTGATTTAATTATTAATTTCAATAGTAATTTATTAAATAGGAATAATATTTAAACACTTGAATATATTCAAAATCCTTAAATGCTCAACGAAGTCCCAAACTCCCATATTAAAAACAGTGCCATGGCGGTTATTCAAAGTATTCTAATTACTATATACACTTGGTCTTTTTGCCGACCTAGCTTTTGATAGTTTGATAGGTATTAATTAACGTACGAACTCTATGAGATTACCTAGATTAAACTGGAGGCTATTCAAATATTATTTTACTGATTACAGACCTGCAGAGGCTTTGCGTACATTCAGTAATTGTGACGTCATCAATTGTCACAACCAACAGATTGAATACTTATCATCACCTATAAACTAATATATTATGATGAACCATATCCTATAAATACGTGCCTCTGATCTGGGGTACTGCAAGACAATGTGTGGAGGGGGAGGACAAAATACAGCCAGCAAAGCCATACGGTCCTATTTTATGCATAAAATCTATTCTGAATCACGGATTGTAGTTATATAGATAGCAATTTTTAAAAATTTTAAATTTAATTCAGAATATGTATGCTATTTTTCATGGGATGCGCGATTTCCAAATGTAAATTCACAAGAGGTTAATGATGATTCTGGAAACTAGGGATATTCTAAACCAAGGATTGGGCAATGTTATGTTATTTACGCTGATACGGGTAATCCCAGAGAATTACACTTACCATAAGAGCTGGTGATTTGCAATTTGCTACTTTTCGTGGTATAATCAACATAAAAGAAAGTTCAACAAAACTAAAAATCACCTTTAGAAGTCACGGCTTGAACTCAAGTACGCAATCATGCCGACTGTAATTTCCATTCTTGAATGAACTTAATGTTGACATTGAAAACTGTAACACTATTAATTTATACACACAAAATAAAGTAGTTCGTGAACCAGAAATAATACTTGAGCCTTGTTAAAATTAAATTGTCTAGATGAATTTTAAATAATAATGACAACCATTACAGTTAAAATCACGATTTGAACATTATTTCTCGCCACGTATGAAAAATGAAAATTTGTAATTGCATGTCTACAAATGACGTCATCGAAAAATCCTTCATTTTCAGAAACCTATGACTCTTTTTAGGTATCCAGACCATATGACATCAGCGTAACAAAAGCATAAATGGCTATCGTTTCTTCAGTAGCCAAAAGTATGCCCATTCACCCAACTGACGAAATGATTTATGGACGATGCCTTACCGTATGCTATTTTGTGTACTTACTATAATATTTTATGAATAACGTAGGTGACGCGTAGCTAAATGTTGAGATTAGTTTATTTAATTTCGTTGAAAAATCAGTATTGTAGTTATTACGGAAAGCATAAGCTGTGAAGAATAACGAAAAATGGTGAACTCAACAGTTGATAAAAGGAAGTTAGTTTATTTTGGAGTAGGAACCAGAACCTGGGCGAAAGCCTTTGCATGGATTCAGATTGTATGTTTGGTTTTTTTATTTATTTTACAAAATAGGTTCAAAATAGTGTCAACAAAATAAATACACTTAAATTAAAGTTTATTTTGGCTTTGTATGTTTTATGTTTATCTAACAATAAGTTTTGTTGTGTTACTATTGCTGAAACACCGTAGATACTTAACGCAGTTGCATCCGTTCTTGCTACGTTGGCTATTAAACTTCAGTGGAGCACCCCTTTAAGATATCGGTGTAAGACCTTCATTACTTCTATATAAATTGCAGTATTTTAACTGATTAATAATTGAGTGTTTTCTAACGATATTTATAACTTTAAATTGCTTTGCATAGGAAAACAAACTTAACATAATTATTACATATCTTGTTTTGGGAGTCTTTCATAAATTATGTCAGTCAAGTATCCACATTTCTGGGATCTTACGACATTTCTGTAATTAGTCTAATTATGGAGTTGGCAATCTTTAACATAGAATGTCAACAATATCCAAGTAGACCCATATTAGACTTACGTGTGACATCATTTATGGAAGATCCCTTATGTAATTATGTTTATTTTCGTTGCGTATATGCATAATTAATCACAACTCCAAATTTTTTAAGTTCTAATGAATGTGAATGTGTACTTTATGAATAGATTGGGTGGCTGTCGTGATTCACCTAATTGGACTTAATTCATTTGTTCTCGGTACGTAGTATTAAATGCCACTGGCCTATTGGCACGCTTGACTCTTTTTGCGTAAATAACGCGCTGTTTACTTCAATTTAGATTGGCTAGCTGCAGTGATTTACATAATTGGCCTCCACATGTTCGTTCTCGGTACTGTATTTGGAATTATCTTGCTTCAAGGAACAATAAATGTGAGTTGTAACTTCAACTTTATTTAAACATATGTTTGAACCAATTACTAATATAAGCGTAATTATGCCTTATCTGTTCAATAATTATTGTAATGATTTATTTTTGGCAGAGTTATCCTGCTAACTTAAGAAGATGGACAATTTATGCAGTCGTCGCCATTGTGCTTTACTTAAACTTATTTGTTTTTGCAGTAATGATGAATTCTTGGTCATACTTGGCTATCTCCGTTATTTCCCTGGCCATCTACGGATTTAGTATATGGATTGTTCCCAAATTAAATGGGGAGCTCAAGAATACTGAATTATGCGAAGGCAATCAAGAAAATGAAGGCAATCGAAAACCAAAGTTGCTTTTAAAACAATCACACTCCACGTCTACTGTCACTGCAGTACTCGTACTGAAATGAATTTGAAAACTGGGTCGCTTTAATTTTGAATAAAATTATTAAAGCTAAAAAAAAAGGTTGCCTTTATCCCGCCTTTAGCCCAAACGCAAACATATGGTTGTCGAATACTGTTTAAGTTATACAGAGGCATTTATTTTGACTTTTAATTTGGTTTAACTGGCACATGTTTTCAGTGTTTAGTTTAAACGGTTATTTTTACAATTTGTTAGTGCTATTTGTTCGGTAAGGACAAAACAACAGGGCCAGACGGAGGAATTGCTTTTAGGCAGCAATTTTTTTTATACAAAATCACCATTTCGATTTTATTGATGGTTTTCTTTGGTATAGCAAAATGTTGTATTTACATGTTTTTGAAAAAGTGCAAAATGTTCTTTTTACTTGATTTAGAAAAGTGCAAAATGTCCTATTTACATGCTTTGAGAAAGGTGAAAAATGTTTTATTTCCATGCTTTTGTTTACAAGTAAAATTTGCATGTTTTTGAAAAGTCAATATATTCCTTTTGCATCTTTTTGAAAACTGTAAAACGTCCCATTCACGTGTTTTTTGAAAATTCATGCAGCAGGAGCTACCTGCACTGGCCGCATTATATCTCGCCCTGCAAAACTAACATCTGTTAAAGTAATTATCGGACTGTGACACAAGAAGCTTCAGTCCCATTCATACTTTCGTAATGAACGGGATAGATTCTTCGATTAGCATTGTCTTCTTGGAGCCCCGCTAGAACACTCCTATCAAAACATTTTATTCCAATATATTGGCTAGATCTCCATCTAAACGTGTAGACGGTGAAACCACGGATTGAGTAGTACAAATTTCCGGTTTTCTAAAAGAATATTTGAATTTATATTACAATGTGTTGCTTATAGTACATAAAGTGATTTTATAGCTATCTAAAAAATAGTTGCTTGCTGTATATAAAGAAAAAGTTGAATTAATAGTTATAGTTATTATTAGTGATAAATAATAATATTTTTGTTAATCACATAATAATAATATGAAATGTTGTGTATTGTATACTGAGTCGTAAGGCTATTGTAGTTGTACAACAGTGACTGAATAAAGTTTGTATATATATATATATATATGTTTCTACGTGTATTCTTACGTGAGCCCCAGGATACGAACTTTGAACAATATTAGCAGATGCAGCAATAGCGGAATTTGTAGCTTTTTTCTGTCCATATCTGTCGCCTAATTGCTGCTGAAGCCAACTGTTCCACTGTCCAAGATTCCAACCTCTAGTTCCTGTCTCGTGAGCAACATGTTGAGTTTGGAAATGTTGCCATCTCTGCTGGGTAGTTTGAGCCTTAGGGCTGTTGGCTTTTGAAACTGCACAGACGGTTTTAAGTAGAGCTAAAATCCCTATGATTCTTGCAAATAAAAAATGTTGTCCAGTAATTTTATACTTTTATAGGTAAAAATAAACTTTTAGATATACATATTTTAGATTTTATTAGTAGATTTGCCACTCTGAAGCACAGTTTCAGCTTTAAGTTGAATTTAAAGAAAATATGAATTATCAGACAGAACTAAAATACATTTTAGTAGTGCAGTATAGTATATTATACTATACGCTGACTGGAAACAAGACTGCAGTATAATTTTATAGCCATTGCGCACTGAGAACCTAACGAGGTGACTGTCATAGGTGACATAGCACATAAGGAAATTCCTAATGTAAAGCGGCAGATTAGGGGATTCTAAAAAATTATTGCATTTTAACCAAACTTCTTTATAATTTTTATGGCAAGTACTTATACATAGATGCGCTGTACTGCAAATTTTAGAAACAATCGAACAAGCCGTTTTTGCACCAAAAATTTGTATGCTCAAATGCTTAGCATGGGGTAAATGGGGAAACATGTAGTTTTCATTTTGAAAAGAGGATGGCAGTTCTGAACACACAAGTGTAACCATAGTTTTAATATACTCAGAATTAAGTGGGCTTTCACCCTCATATGCCACTGAAGCTTAAATTCTATCAAAGCGCTTGTCTGCAGCTCTAAATATTAGGGTTCATTTAGAAATATGTAAATAATAATTAAGGCAAATGGTAATTTATAATTTTTTATTAGCTGCATTCTGTTTCTGTATCACTCGTTTCTTCCGACTCAACAACTACTAGGTCTTCAATGTACTGCGCCCAGTTTTCCAAGTCCTCTGTATTATCTCCGCCATTAGAAGATAAGCTACTCTGTGAAGACAAACTTGACTGTTGAGACAAGGACTTAAAGGTTTCAGCATCAGGAGCTTTTAACAAAGCAATAACTTCAGAGGGCAAGGAAGATTTATTCCCCAAATTTTTATTTTTTCCCCAATATGTCAGTTAGGAAATTCGTGCGGCTAGTTTTTCTGGAATGGTTGAGTCTGTCAAAGCTTAAAACAAACAAATAAAAACATTCATTTGTAAATAACTAAAACTATCCAATTGGCAGATTTGACTATACAAGGTATGTATAAACTAAAAACCAAATCTATATACCAATAGAATTTATTTCTTGTCCCAGCACCTCCTTCGCTAAGCATTCCAAGAGGGAGGACACTCGAAAGGATAATGTCCTTGGAGTGGACTAAGACTTTGTGAACTGATGGTAAAATGTTGTACCAAAGATACAGTTGTATTAATAACTTGTAAGTCTCAATACAATACGCTAAAAATAATTCAGCATCAAGAGGCAGTTGGCAATTGATTATAATATATTGATAATTTTTAATTGTAGATGTAGGTATGCAGATGCTAATAATTACAATAAGTTCTTTTCTGTACTATATATAGAAGTTACTTACCAGTTTAGCGCAGTCGGCTTACAAAGTAAATTAAGAGAGAGAATTTTTGGTTTTTTAGCAATTATTTTCAATTTTCTTCAATATCAATAAAAATTTTCAAAAACAAATGTTATATCCCGCTTCGCCATGTAATTGTGCTCAAAAGTATCCTCAAACAAATACTTAAATGTGAACTTTACCTAACTTTACAGCTTAGGAAATGAAAACACTGATCACGAAAACACTGCAGCTTCTGTTTGGAGTACTTGCCTATACTGCTGTCCGCGAAATACTAAAAAATAGAAACTAATCTACTTGGCGGCAGTTAGCGCTCACGTAAACGCAAGCAAATTTTATGATTAATTATTTCATAAATTTTTTCATTTTTCAGCTTTAGTGGCATATGGGGGTGAAAGCCCACTTAATTTTAAGTATAATAAAACTAAAGTTACACTTGTGTGTTCAGAACTGCCATCTTCTTTTAAAAATGAAAACTACATGTTTCGCCATTTACCCCATGCTAAGCATTTGAGCATTTAGGAGTTTCTTAGATAAGTGCTGGCCAGGTCGGGAAGTGCTGGCCAACTTTAGTAAGTGCTGGCCAGTTTGACTTTAGTAAGTGCTGGCCAGTTTGACTTTAGTAAGTGCTGGCCAGTTTGACTTTAGTAAGTGCTGGCCAAAACCACTTGAGTAAGTGCTGGCCAGTTTAACTTTAGTAAGTGACGGCCAACAAAAAATTCTAGAAATGGATTAAAACTGCACCTGGATCGTTGGTGAACAGTATTTTCCAACTATTTACCGAAAGCAACACTGAATCAGGCTCCTAAAGCTGCCTGAAAACGGATAGGTTATATTTTTCCCTCCGCCTTCGGCGGGGCCGCCTCCGGCGGCCGAGGGAAAAATATAACCTAACCGTTTCCAATCAGTTTTTCCTACCCCCCCCCACACCCGTCCCCCGTCAAACCTTACCTAACCTCAAAGATAACAAACCACGAAGGGTAGCCAAATGTGAATAAGTAGCGTAAACAGTAATATAATATATATATTATATAAACAGTAATTGTCTACATTAGAAGGTATTTTATCTCCTGCATTTTTACCTTAAACGGCGAAGCAACTCTGCTGCTAGTATCTATACTACACATATTATCGAAGGTTTTACTTCCTCCACAACATTTTGTCTTTTGGAGGTAAAATTGTACACGTAATCATACAAACAATATTTTATTTTAAAGGACTGTATGAATTTTAGTACCTACGTATTTTATGTGCAATAATGTATAATAATACATTTTGTACTGTTAACCAACATTCCAGGCGCAGTTTTAATCCATTTCTAGAATTTTTTGTTGGCCGTCAGTTACTAAAGTCAAACTGGCCAGCACTTACTAAAGTGGTTTTGGCCAGCACTTACTAAAGTCAAACTGGCCAGCACTTACTAAAGTTGGCCAGCACTTACTAAAGTTGGCCAGCACTTCCCGACCTGGCCAGCACTTATCAAAGAACAGCCAAAATTTTTTGGTGCGAAAACGGCTTGTTCGATTGTTTCCAAAATTTGCAGTACAGCGCATCTATGTATAAGTACTTGCCATAAAAATTATAAAGAAGTTTGGTTAAAATGCAATAATTTTTCAAAATCCCCTATTCTGCCGCTTTACATTAAGAATTTCCTTATTTGCATAGTTAGGTTAACTACTTCGCACTAATAACGCTTGTAGGTAACTTATGTAGAAGCGACAACACGGACTAGCTCACCTAACTTAAAAAGCTGTGCCGTGATTGGTCAAACCAATTCGGGGTTTCAGTTTTGCTCTTAGCCAATGAGCAACGCAGCCCAAGGATAAAAACATCCTTGATTTTAGGAAGGGAAAAAATGAAATGTGTGGTGACGGCAGGACCTTTAGGTAAGTAGCACCCTCACTGCACAAACCACCTACCTACGTAAGTATTTAGGTCTCGCCTAAGACCTTGATTTCACTAGAAAAGTTAACCATTGTTAGCCTTAAAAAACTCGCTTTCAGATTTAACAATGGTTAACTCTGAAAGCGTGTTTCTTAAGGCTAACAATTGTTAACTTTTCTAGTAAAATCAAGGTCTAACGCGATTTACGGAGGTAAAAAGTTAGGGTAATCCACGCCTACTTAGGCTAAGGAGAAGCTCTCCGCACTGCACCTAGCTAGGTTTTTTTACGAAAGTCACCTCCGTAAGTGCACAGTGCGCAATGGCTATTACATTTCCTATTACATTCTAGACACACGGCTACACACAAACGCGTTTTCATTATAGTTACTTATTTGCAATAGGTAATTACTTCAATGTTAATGATACGATATGTTCTAGGAATATCATCCGTGACGAATCAAAACGACCCATATCTAATTTAGGCTAGAGTCAAAATGAGTTATGTCATAAAAACACTAAATAGGAAAGATACGTTAGATGTATGTACATCAGATAATTTTGAAAAGTGTAGAATTTTCTACTTACATATATTCGAAACGTTGAAAAAAATTTATTTACAAGTTTTTAAAACGTTCAAAATGATGTATTTACTGTTTTAGAAACGGTTGACAGTGCATAATGCTCTATTTGTATGTTTTTGAAACGTGCCTAATGCTTTATTAACATGTTTTTAAAAAGTTGCATAATGCTCTATTCACATATGTTTTTGAAACGTTCAAAATGTTGTATTTACATGTTTTAGAAAAGGTGCCTAATGTTTTATTTACAAGTTTTTGAAACGTTCAAAATGTTGTATTTACATGTTTTAGAAAATGTACCTAATGTTCTTTTTACAAGTTTTTGAAACGTTCAAAATGCTGTATTTACATGTTTTAGAAAAGGTGCATAATGTTCTATTTACATGTTATTGGAACGTATAATATGTTCTACATATTTAAACACTTCAAAGACACTTATACAATTAAATATTTTTTGTAGATAGTGGATTCTGTTTCTAACTAAAAATGAAAATGGGTCATTTTGGCTCTTCCCAGACGATATAGTATTGTAACCGCAGTGTAATAAATTGAATTAATTTATTAATTTATTTATTTTAGTATTTGGTTTTCCTAAAAAACACCTGTCGCCCTCATAGAAAAGTTTATTTCGCAAAATTTTGTAATAATGCAATAAGTTAGTATGGAAGATTGAATAAATTAGTATTTATTGCCATTTTAATAGTTAATCACACTAATAATATAACTACTGTAACATATGGTTTAGTAGGTAAATATAGAAAATTGTGCAATTATTCGATTTCATTACATTTAACTTATTACAAGAACTGCAAATTTTTAGGAAGAATTTTCTTACGTTAGTTTCTAACGTATTATATTTTAAAATTAATTATTTAATAACATTTACACGAGTGTTCAGAAGTTATAATTTTTGATCTTAGCTACGTTTATTTTGTACCGTAAAACGAAATATTTCGAATGTTTTTCTTATGATTTAGTTGGCGTTGGCGTTCGCGTTGGCCATGCGCTAAGCCTTTTGAATTGTCTAAATAATTTGCCCGGTTTTAAACTCCATTATCGCTTCATCATAGGAGGGCAGGTCCTCATCAATACTACTACGGCTGCTGCTGGCGCAGGTGAGATTAACGTTGTCACGTTCCGGTTCCGGTAAACGATTGGCGGGTAAGTGGATTGTTCCTTTTAAAATAATACAACATACACAAAACTAAATATTTGAACCTCAAGCTTTTTGCATTGCCTTGAACGTGAGCTTGTGATCGAAGAAATAATAAAATTGTTACAAATATTACGTGGCTGCAGCTGCTGAAATTCAAAGCGGTTAATTTGTATCCTTGTAGTAGTCGGGATGTAAATAGAGTTTTGCTTAAAGTCACAAAGTTTGCTGCAGCAGTGAAGGCATATGGCTAGAATACAGACAAAGGCGACGGTGTAGAACTTCCACGAATAGGTGTTGTCAGCATTGTACGTGTTTCTTGTATAGTTTTCAGTATTGCTGCAAAAAAGAATTCAAAGCCTAAAACATTTGTTCACACTAGTATTTTATTTTTACGTTATTTTAAACCTTCCGCTTCGAAATTTCAACCAAGGGATTTTGATATCCAGAATCTAAAAGTGTCATAAGTAAAATTACCTTAAATTTAGATTTGTGGAACTGTGGTGACTGTTTTCTAATTTAACTTTAATATCCGACACATCGCGCTCCATACTCTCACTGCTAAGACCTTCACTTCCGCCACTATTATCGTCATTGCCATTATTTGATTCCCAATAAAGCGAAAGCGGTTCACAATGGGTAACGAAAACAAAACGAGATACCACTATTATTTTAATTGCAGTTTGTAGATAGTACATTTTTAATGTGCAGAATTTAATTTGTTATTTTATTTTATTGTAAAACTTGCAGTAATTAATTGTTAAAAATTCTTCGAAGTGTGTAATCACTTATTAACAGAATTTATGGTTTTTTAAAAATTGCAATGAGATGTGAATTCAAGTGTAATTAACTATCTACATCTTCAAAACAGTTTTATTTTGACTAAAGCTGCAGACCAGAATCTAGTGCTAAGGAATAGTAAATTGTGCAACTGTTCATGAATTTATTAAAACATTTTTTATATTTGTTAGCGACATTATATGGGCAGGGAACTGAATGTGCTTATCTGTAGCGGTAATGCAAGTCAAAGTCAAATGCGAGTAATATAAATAACATAAATATGCATTTCGTAGCGAAGTTGTAAACATCTTTGCACTATGTACATTTCAACATTTGTGGATTTATCTGAAGAATCTGTAAATTGAGTTTACATTAAAATTCAATTTCTTTCTAGCTTTTCAACCTGGAGATAAAAAGACAGAAATTAGAATTTCAAATATTTCATTTTTGAAATGGCCTGGTTTGCGAAACGCATATAAAATTCTTATAGCTGGCAATTTTTAAGTCATGATATATATTTTAACACTAAAAGTCAATTAACTGGATAAAAAATTTGCCAAAAAAGTACATTCTACACTTTTCAAAAATATGTTAATGCAGCATTTTGCACCTTTTCAAACGCACGGAATTAGGACATTTTACATTTTTTAAAAACAGGAAATTAGAAAATTTTTACATTTTTCAAAAATATGGAATTAGAACATTTTGCACCTTTTTAAAAACATGGATTTAAAACATTTTTACATTTTTCAAAAACATAGAATTAGAACATTTTGCACCTTTCCAAAAACATAGAATTAGAACATTTTACACTTTTCAAAAAATTTTAATCAACATTTCACGCATGTTTCTCATTTTGTTTGTATGACATACCTCATTTTGATCGTAGCTTCAATTGAATATGGGTCATTTTGGTTCTTCATACACGATATATCAGTTGTGATATAATTTTAACTTTTTCAAAAGAATACTTGACACCTGGCAAGAAGCAAAACTTCCTATCATTTATTATCACAACGATGATGTAAAGAAAAATAAAAAACAAAGCTACAAGCATGATATCGTCCACAAATGACGTCACTGGTAGGACAAATGGGTCTACTTGGCTACTAATATGACATCCTATGTTAAAAATTGTCGTTTCTGCAATGATAAAGCTGATAACAGTGGAGGAGGTCATGAATATGGTAATGAAAATGATAATTTTTTGAAAGTGTCATTTGTGGACGATCCTTACAATTTATTTATGTCACTCATGCAAAACTGCAAGAATCTTTAAATAATTGGGCTGCACAATATTTAAATACTCGTAAGTATCATACTCAAAAATGATACTAAATGTATATGTATATATATGTATAAAACCGGATTTGATGTTATTTTATACGAAAAATCCGGCGCTTCGCGCCAGATTTGTAGACCGTGGGCTGGCCCGAAGTAGATGCTGAGCTTCAACAAAGGCGCAAGACAATTTATGTTACGCTAAAACATGATATGATTTATCGAAGCTCCCATACAATCAATCATAAATAATAAATAATAAATTTGAGGTTGCCCCGACTTAACCGCAGTTCTTACAAGGTGCCCGACCTCGAATTCACTCCTTGCACTGTGCCATCACACAGGTTTTGTCTTTCCAACATTAGTCGGGCCTACTGGCGAACTTCATTTTACACCCTACAATCAATAAGACATATACAATGTTCGTAGCATGTAGTTTAATATAGCTGAATTTTTTTATAAATTGCACCATTCACAAATAAAGTCATTATGGACAATCTCTGAATATCTGTTACGCTTATAGGTAAGTACATGACATGTAGTTAAAATAGGATGGAAACAAATTTAAAGCTGGGACTTGGGATACTAAAAACTATGATATCTAAAAGACGTTATTATGGGCGAACTCTGAACATCTATAACACATATAGGTCAGTCCGTGAAATGTAGAAGCAATTTTCACGTGACATCATTTGCGCATCACCCTTAACCTGCTTACCTATTAAGAATACTATTACATCTTAGTGCAGGTGTCTAAGAGAAATTTTTACCTAACGTCAGTTGCGCGTCACCCCTAACCTGGTTAACTTATGTGAATGTGATAGAAGCTGAGTAGGGCTGTCTAAAAGAAATTTTCACGTGACGTCATTTGCGCGTCACCCTAGCCTGCTTACCTAATGTAAATGCGATAGCAGCTGGGTAGGGGTGTCTAAAAGAAATTTTTACGTGACGTCATTTGATCACTAATATTGCTAAGCGAATGGAATACTGATTTGATTTTTGAGCGACTGTGCTGTGAGAAGATGCTTTTGCTTAGCTATCTGGCAAGAATTAATTTATGCATTATAGGGACAACTGAGAGTGATGGCTGGCAAAGATAGATTTTACACGCAAACAAATTACAGTCATGCCAGCGGTCACCCTCAGTTGTCCCCATAATATTATGTATTCAACATGAAGCTTGCGGTGTACATTGTAGGAAATAGAATCAAAGTAGAGTATGCATTCAGTGCATCAGTTGCGGAAAAAAAAATCTGTTCAAGTTACTTAGAGCACCCTGGACTATGATAATAACAGAGTACCGTGGATATTGAGCACTGGACTTCCTTTCAGTAACTGGAGCCCTAAATGCATACCTTATTATTGTGAGCATGTATATAATGAGAATAAACACTGTATATATATCTATAACACTAGTTAGTGAAATAAGAATTGGGATGCAACAGCTAAGATGCAGGAAACTATAGTTACAGCATTGTGGGTATCATATGCTAATCTTGCTATTGCTATTGTTATTTCCCTCTAATGAACAAGCTAAATGAATGAAAGTCGTGACTTCTAAATGCACAAGTCAAAAACGAAAAAGGTTTGAGCTCAAAGGGGACTTTAATTTTATCAGTATTAAATGTCACAACTTCTACGCAGTAAGTACATGAGATAGTAAACAAGATTATGGGATGAGGGAGCAGGACTCAATTGTAAATAGGGATGTGGTAGATGAGAATTACAAGGTTTCGGAAAGGGAGCGTTAGAATAATGCCTTGACAGTACCGTACCTCATATTCAGAGTTAGTGAAGTGTTGCGTACGATTAAGTTAGTGACCAAAAATATCAGTGCAAGTGTCGTCTTCTACATAGGTTATATTTTATAAAATTTAAAAAAATACGTATTTCTAAAACACTGTTTTGAATTAAAAACAAACAACATAGTATTTTAAGATTTTGGAAAATTTGTCGATTGTATTCAATGCATATTTAAGGGTAAATTTTACTATAAAGTGCTTCAAAATGCGTGTCAACTATGTTTGTCCGACCCAGCTATCTCATCTGCCTCGGTAATCGGATTATTTAACGATACAAGCGATTGTCCAATTCCTATTAAAAGTATCAGTGGAACAATATTTCAAATAGTTTTTGGAGTAATATTGGGATTTATTATTATTTTTACTGGAATTGGGATTTAGGTTTATCCTAATCGTGTCCAGATGTGCGATTATTAATTTTGCCGGCAGTTACGTTGACAAAAAATTATGAGTACAGGAGGAATGGTAAATTCTAAATAAATTCAAACTAAACAATTTTAGTATTTGAATTTTGTATAAAAATTTTAGGGTATAAATGACGTGAATTCAATGCTTTAATTTTATATTCTATAATAATTCTTTTTAGAGTCGGTTTCAGGATTTGAATTGGAAAACAGAAACAACTGAGATTAATTCATTTCCAGACCCAAAATCAACCCGCCTCACTCGTAAGGTAGTTCAAAAGTAATATATATTTACTACATGTGTAAATATTTGCTATTACTTAGAAAAACGTGGCACTAAAGTATTTATTTTGTAGGATAGGGGAAAAATTGAACAGACAGTTTCAGGAAGCGACAATTAGGAACTAAAATAAATTGGTGAAAGAACTAAATGAATGCAGCAAAGAAATATTTTAAAAATAATGATTTACGCTGTAATATTATATGGATATGATTAAATTTATGAGGTATGGAAGGTTGATAATCAAAGAAAAGATGAGGTTCATATTATTATTGTATATTCAGATTATCCTAAATAGTAGCAGTTGGTAGTTTTGAAGTCGTAAGGAGAATTAATTAATTAAAGAAAACTATCAGTTAAAAGTATATTTGTCTATAGTGTCATTATGCAAAATAAAATCAAAATCAAGATTATTAAGCAAGTTATCCCCAAATGTAAATAAAATAACTTTGCTTGCGCTGCAATTATTTATATTGTAGTAAACCAATAAACCCTAACCCTTTCTTTAATATTGAAGTACAATTAAATAAATATTTTCATGATGAAAATAAATATTGCTTATACTTTTTAACATTGTAAAAACATTGTCATACATCATTTATTTAGGCTTTCATTAATTTATTACATTACGCAAAATAAAAAAACAGTAGAAATACATAATTATATATCTGGTTGTTTGTGCTAAGTTACGTCACTCTTTTATCTCTAGAATTAAAAAATAATAACAATAATTAATAAACTGCTATACATTTATATAAAATTATCTTAGTTAATGAACAAACGTATGTGTGTAAATACTGACACAACATTCACTCAGGGTATCTACAAACTTTGCGAAGAAGCCTAAAATTAGCAGAATGTCCAATGATTGCAGGATCTGGATTTGGACTAAACACTGGAAGATTTGGATCTTGAGAATGCTCAATCAGATCCAATTAAGGCTTTCCGATGGAAAGCAACTGAGAAAACTCTTTGTTTTCCAGTTCTGGATTTGTCACTTTCTGTTTAGTAGCAGATTCAAGTTGCCAAATCCATAATTTGGATTTGCAAACCTAAAATGTTGAGCCTCACGTTGTTGATGTCCTGTAGAGGTGGAGATTAGGGATGATATTACTTCCAAAAATAGAATCCGGATCCAGCAGCTACAAAAATTCCAACTGCAGCAGCAATTGAGCTTCCTACTATTATTCCTATAAATTAATAAAAAAAATTAAATATCTACTACAAATGTATTTGCAAATGTCACTTTGCAAACGCAGCATAATTAATCAATGTTATTTAATATTATAAATTAGTAAATGTAGCTTACCAACATCGTCGCTACCTTGAACGGCAATCAAAGCTGAGTTACATAGACAAATGACCGTAAAAAAGCTATATACAGACTCCCCGGCTGCTAAAACACATCCAAACAAACTAGATCTATTATACAGAACATTCCAAAATAGGTGCGATTCAAGATCTAAACACTTAAAGCAATCTAACAAAAAGAATAATGCAACTTTAAATAAATGACAAATCGTGAAACAAATAGTCTAAAAAATACAAAACAAATTAAAAAATGCATTTCGTATCAAATATGTTTATTTTTGATACAATTTAAATGTGCAACCGAGTTATACTTCAAATTAGAGGACAAGCACAAACATTCGACTTCTGACTTAAAATCGGCTGCTTAAAAGAAATATGGCTGTCTTTAAATTTGACTTTAAATATTTCAAATAAAGTTCGTTGCAAAAATGTACAGGTTCATGCACGGGCGTAAATGTGAGTTGGTTAAGAATGAGTTTAATACAGCAGGGAATCGGTTGAGTAAAAATTGAGTATCAAAGTACTTGTAGGTACTTTAAAAGCGGTGAAAATTTGATTTGACAGTACAGAGCGTAAACAGTGCTTCATGGTTTCGCTTTTTTTTCATCTAAATTGCCAGTCTCACGGACAACATCATTGCAATTGATGAAGCATAAGAAATCTAAAATTTAAGTTTGTGCAATTGAAAGCGATAAACTTTCATATTCAGTTGAATTTTTCTTAAAAGCCGCGGATGTTTAACCAATCGAAGCAGAAATCGATTTAACAAATGATAATAAAAATAAAACTCAAATAGATGTACCAAGTACTGCGCTACTAGCAAATGCAAATGTTACTACACGATCAGTTGATGGTGATGATGAAATGTCACCTGCAACAACTGATGAAGTTTTGGCGATTCCTTTGGAAGATGCTTCGTCTCAGGCTATTTCACTCACGGCTCTATTAGCTCCTATCCTGAATTAATAACTTTCATCATAAGATCATCTTTCATTTAAAAACCAAAGACCAGTCTCTCAGGGAAAAATTTTAGATGAATTGAAATTACTTATCCCGAGAAATCCACGTCCTTGTAAACGTTAGGTGACTCTAAGAACGTACAAGAAAAAATCTTTGATTCAACGTGAGCAAATTGCAAATCTTAAAAGATCACTTAAGGAGCACAAAAAACAATCAAGCATCCTGAAAACAGAAATTAAAAAACTTTCTTGCACTAACGCATCAAAGCCAAACAATGAAGATGCAAATACTCTGCCTGATCACAAGAAACCGCCTTTAGTGTACAACTACTTACCTTCTTCTGTTCTTGCAAACAACGCTTAAAATTTTTTTGATTCTAAAAATAATGTTAGCGCTGTGCTTTATAAGGTAGAAGCAAACGTAGAAGAAGATTTGTTGAAAAATTACCTTTCTCAAATTGATTGGCCTAATACTAATTCTAAAGCCGATTTGCAGAATTATATATAATGTAAATGTGCGTTTGGATTTTATTCAAAAAATAATGTTAGTAATAATTTACGCGTGATTCACAATTTCTAAAAAACAATTTAAAAAAATGTAAAAATGTGTAAATACATACTTGGAATTCATAGCACTAACATTCATTCAAGTGTTAATTTCATAAAGCGGAATTGAGCAAATTATATCATACAGTAAAAATTATAATCACGCTTGTATCGGATACACTGAATGTCACTCCTTTAAATGCAATACACTACAATATACTTCATGAATAATTGTTGCTTACAGGTACCAAATAAATTCCTTCTCGCCTTAAAACAAAACCAGAGCAAATAAAAGAAATTTTAAATAGACCTTAAGGAAGACTTTTTTAACCTAAGAATCGTAATAATATTTTTATATTAAAAAGACATGCCTCTTTGACAAACAATGTTCATCGCAGCATGATTTAATCCCTATAATGAAATTTTATGGAATAAATATTATTTTTGTGTATACTATACATAACTACATGTCACGAATTTAAATTTTTCTTTTATTGCCTAAATCTTTTGATTCTGTTGTATACGTACTAAAATTTTAGTTTGCTTTTGTTATGCTGAAAAAAAAATACATTTTTGCAATATGTACAATCTATTTTATTACAAGTCATAATTTTTTGTTTGATTTTTATCTCCTTAGTATACAGAATCTTTAACTTCAAAATATTCTTTAGTTCTTTATGAATAGTTTAAAATTTTTTATATACAAATTAGCTAATGCATATAATAGTTTTATTTAAATACTTGCAAATCATTTTGGAAAAAGGTTTCCATATGTGCCTTATTTTTTTAAAAGAAGCAATGCCAGCTCGTCTATCTCAAAAAAGTTTAAGTGAGCTGTTGGTCCTACCTATCCATTGTGCTTAGCGGAAATTTCAGAAGTCACCAGGCAGTTAATTGACATCTAAAACTGATCCAAAACTTGATTGAATGATACTGACATTTTGACTGACTGCATTTTTCAATCTGTAACTGCCAGAACGAAAGCGAATGTATGTGTTGCACAGCTTTTAAGATCTTTCTACCATTGAACTTTACCGTAATGCCAGCTTCTGTTTTTTTATCTTTAAGCTGCTTAATTCTTTAAAATTGGATAGTTTTAATCATCTTTACTATTTGCTTGCTCTCATATTCACTGTATTTGACAGGAGTACAGGAAAAAGCGTTTGTTTTTTGTCCAATGTAGAATAGTTCTGTGTTTTGTTTTGTATCAAATGCTTTGCGAGTATGCAAGTTTAGGCCGAGCTAGATAAAAATCAAGTTAGTCTTACTTTTCAATAATACGGTAGTTTATTTCATTTATCGAGCACCATGATAAAATTTACGTACCACAAATGATGTTACACTAGGCTAAGTGTAAAAAATCTACTCATGTTTATTATTCAATCCAGCTGCCAATGTAGACCACTGCTGTGCAACTGACGCATCGTAGACTTTTAATTGTGACATGATGTAATGAAGAAGAGGTGTTGTCAAGATTGAGTTTAAAACGCGGCTGGAATGAGTTCTATTAGTGATTTTGTATTTAAGTTGATTTAATGGTATGTACCTGATTTGTGCAAATATTAAATACAGAACTTCTTGGAGACTATTGAGTAATGACCAAACGAAATCGAAATATTTATATTTGTGGGATCGTTATAACATCTGTTGATATTGAGCCCATGAAAACTTATTTTATTTGTTCAGATGAAAATCAGTCAATGATCCTTTGCTCTAATTAAGTTGACTTGCAATCGCTCAATTTCTTTTTTTCAAATTGCTTTTTTGTATGTTGCAGAGTTACATTTTTTTAATGCGTTATAAGGTCTTTTTTTATTTTTTATATCATCTTGACTGTAAAATTTTTTAATGAAATACTCTTTGGATCTTGACGCTGCCACTTTTTATATGTCTATATCTTCGATTTTTTACTTCCCAAGCACGTTCTTATTACAATGTTTAAATTCCGAGTACTTTTGAATTAAATCGTTATTTAGATTTTATTTTGAGAAATCCAAAATATTCTTACATTTGACTTAATCTTCAAGATATGTGTAAGCTTTGTCTAAGACTTTCAGTAAATTTGAATTAGTACTAGAATGAACATTGTGAAGATTATTCTCAAATACAGGTTTTAAGTTCTGATTGTATCCTTTCTACAATTCAACTTTTGAATTTTTAAGCATTAAAAAAAATTGCAGTCGGTTTAGCAAGTAGCAGTACTTTTGGTTGTAAAATATTAATACTTATGTTGTCATGTAAACTTCTTAAACTTGAACATCTTTCATCGCTAATAAGTTTAAGAGCATGTGCACAAGACTGACAGAATTTAATTTTAATAATATTTTCTGCAGACTGCAATGTTTTACTATACAATCCATTATTGATAATTTTTAAAAAATTGTTTTCAAAATTAAATTTTGCATTTTGTTCTCGTTTATTGTTAAGATTTATATAGTCTTTAAGATATGCTACAGACTAAATTTTATTTTGCGATGTATTGCTGATAACTCCATTCCCATTATTAGGTAATATTTTAAGGATGAATAACTCACTACAAAATTGTGCTTATCAAAGCATGTTGAAAGCAGTTTTGGTTCAGTAAAAAACAAGTTTTTATGTTAACTAATTTTTTTACGTAACATTGTTGCGAATACGACAAATCTTTAATAATAATTTGAACATTGTTAAGGACACAAAGGCATTTCGTTTGTTTTATCCTGCACATGTTTTAGGTATTTCATCGTCACTTCTTCAATATATCTTGTTGACGATTTTTTACAATTAGTTCTTTCCAGTCAATGGATTATAATTAATCACTTAAAACCCATTCAAATCCGTTAGTTGGCAATTTTTTTCTATTCGCCCCTCAGCATAAATACTGTTTTTGCCGATATAAAGAAGATGCTTTCTCTGCTTTTGTTGGTCATAGTTTTCAATGTTTCACTCTTTATTTGCTGTAACAAGCTTTTGCAAAGCATATTTAATTCCTCTTCGTATATTTTTCTTTACCATTTTATACATTTTTTTATCTTAAATGACGTCAATTTCGGCAGAACATGATTTAAGGAAGCATTGCCACGAAAATGCACTAACTGTACACATATAGGCAGAATCTAATTTGTAATACTGAAAACCAATTTCTCTGAACTTTTTTCAAATTGAAGCCAGTAAGACATTTTCCAAAAAGTTGTACAGTTTGTTAAATTCGTTAAAGTCCGTAATTTTTAATTCTGGAATTACTTTTTGCACAATATCCCACTAATTATCAAAATTTTGTTGCTCTTTCAATTCGTTGTAGTACCAATCAAGATCAGCAAGCGGGTATCCATTATCAAGACATTCTGCAGACGTCATGTACGAATACGAAAATGGTAATTTTAAATGCAGAAGTTTCATATTTTTTGCAGTAAGTAACAAACAACATGGTACTATGTCCCAAAAGCAATCTTTAACAAGTAAGAGACTTTTAAATTTTTCCTGTTTAAGTACGTCAGCTAAATCCGCGAAGCTTGCTTTTAAAAAGTTACAGCTATCGATAAAACAAACTTTTGCTCTGTTATCGGGCTCGTGTTAAGGCAATGCATTATTATTTATTTCTTTATTTAGCATTGGTAAATTGTTAAGTCAGTGCGGAATTTGAATTTGTTAAAATTTTCTAGACATCGTTGCTAAAACATTAATTTCATGCGCGTCAAAAATGTGAGACTCCAAAGCCTTACATATCATATGAAAATCAAAGCCAGATCCGTGGTCGGCTCTGCAAACTACCTTTTGTTTGTATTTTATTTTTTAATTACACGACTGGCACAAAGCAGCAATGTAAATACTAACTTGATGGTTATAATGGTGCGTTTGTATCATAGGTTTACGTTTAGGCTTAAAATTGTTATCAGTTTCAATGTCACTTTCTCTTGTAAATTCATTGTTACACTGTTCACATTGTGTAGCTTCATTGTGTAGTTTCACGATTTTCGCACTTGGAATGTTAAAGTTATTGGAGTTTCTTATTTGATCACTAACTTGTGAGCCCATTAAAATACTTCTTTAAAGAAATGGTTTAACACATTCGGTCGTTTGTAGTTGTTTTTATAGACAATGGACAAATAATTGTTTAATTTTTTTTAAATAACATTAAAATAACTAGCTAGCAAGAATTTGCTAACAGTCGCTGAATTATTTTTCGTCTTATTTATCTTGTTGAAAAAACATTCAAAATCAAAATATAATACGATAGGAATTTTAAATGTCATGTGGTTGTTCTGAAGTTTTATTCTAAATTGATTATGCTAAAAATCATATGTTGGTTTGCTTTGAGTTTTGCAACGATGTCAGAGAAGCTGCACATGACTTTGTTCAAAACGAAAACAGACCTGGCAGAAAAAGGATTTTCCAGGTTTAATATGACCAAGAGATTCATTCATGTCAGTTATCAAAACAAAGTGACACTGTTTTCCGCTTTATATTTTTTTGTGGATAAAAAAAAATAAGTTTACTATTTGTTTTGATGTTGAAGTGCTCTTGCAATCTAGTAGGATTTGTTTTCCTGTGTGTAAACTTATTTACAAAAATATTATTTTCTAAATCAAAAGCAGAGATATCATAGTGAACTTTTACTTTACTTTCACTTATCATTAAAAAATCAAATTGTGACAGGTAATGTTTCCACGTTTGATAGTTCCTTAATTTCAAAACTAAATTTTTTTCAATTTTTATTGTTTTATTTTTATGTGCTTAGATTGCTTATTTTATACACAAACAAGCAGCAATACAGTAGTGAAAGCACTTTGTTATAACATTGCCAATGTTAAGAATTCCACGTTTTAAAAAAAGCATGCTCAAATTTCCTTGCGCTGTGGAGCTTTTAAACAGTAATAGTTCCCTTATTTGAATTTTAAAATCCTAAATTTTACGGATCAACCAATTGCTTTTGTGTTTTTTAAATTCACTCGTCAGCGCAGCTAATTATTGATCTAAAATTCCCAATTTATCATGTAAATCGTGTAACTGGATTTCCAAGTAAATCACTTCCGTATGAGTAATATATTCGCTGCTGTTAGGTTCAATGGATATATTTTCCTCCATTGATATATTTATACCTATTTAAACTCGTAATGAATCCTAGATTTTTAGATTTTCTTTAAAAAGTTTTTCAGATAGTAGTTTAGTATAGTGAAAATAATCTTCTATGTTCAAAAAGATGTCGGGTGGTTCGTATTTAAATATTTAAGTTTTGTAGAAACATTATGCACAAAACTGCTTTTTGATGAGAATGCTCTGTAGAAAATCTGTTGACTAATTCGTAATTGGGTCTTTTAAGTATTAAATCGAGCTAGTCGTCTAATATTACACTACTTTTCTCAGTTGCCAGAGATTCAATGTCTTAAATATTTTAGGTAAATATAATTTGCAGATCATCCGCTACCATTTGATACAAAACATTTTAGTGGTCGCAGTACACGTAAATCACTTAATTAATTCTGTGTGATATAACTTTATTTCGTCGCTCAATCAGCTCTCTTATCAAAAAAGTTTTTCCACATCCTGTTGGCCCGTAGACAGAACATGTAAACGTATGCAATAATTCAAAGTGAATTAAATCCATTCTGTATGCAATTAACCTCCTATTCATAATAAATCAAAACAAAATATTACAATAATAAATATTTTTATTTTCCACAATAACAGATATCATAGTTACAAACAAATTTTCAATTCTCAGTTGTGTTGCATACAAAACTGTATTAGGAATCATTGAGAACTTCACTTAAAAATTGACTGTAGCAAGCTTAAACCCTCCTATTTATATTATTTAGATTTATTTTATCACATTGTAGGTTACTGTGAATATTATCAAATAGGATTTAATACATTTTTATGCATAGAAAAGTGTATGAGAAACCATCGAGGAATTGTTTACTTTTAAATTGAAATAAAGTTTTAAAAGCAATGTTTAAATAAAGTTTTAAAAGCAATGTCTTTATTTTTGTATCAATTATTTTGACAATAAAACAACTTTTTTCATTTGTTAACAAATTATTTTCACATAAGGAAGCAACTTCCTTTATTAATATTAGTAAAGTATCTCATTCACAAATTTTCTGCTCATTCGTTGTTGCAATAAAGGACAAAAGACATATCTTCGCGTACAACTCCAGCACTGAAAAGTGCAATTTTCATGGATTTTGAGATAAAGATTTACAAAAATTTTTAAACACATTAAAAGTTCCTAGCAGTGTGAAGTTGTGTGAAGTGGGAGATTTCAAGGTGGATATAAACTGTTCCTACCATCATAACAAAGTGAAGAAATCTTGGACTGTTCATTTACCCTATGAGTTTTCATGTGACAATAACATTTTAATAATTCCGATTTTTTTCAATCCCTATGAGCTTGGATCATTGGTAGGAAGTAGAATTTTGCGCAAAAAAACTAATTTTTGGTTTGACCACTATTCTGTTATTTTTATTAATAAAAGTAAAAATCAGTGCGTTTTTCTAGACAACTTATCACAGTTTTTAGATTTTATTATCTTTAGTGATGCCGTGCGTACTCGTGTTGTCCTTGAACTTGAGAAATCCTTGATGATTAAGCTCAACTATCACTGCAATTATCTTAGTTACACAGGACTTGGGTAATTATTTAATACTTTTAGTTAATTATTTATAGTTACGTTTATGGGTCATGTACATATTACGTTAGCAATTAAGGGGTTTGGTCCAAGTTAGAAAAGTGCTGATTAAATGCTGACCAATGAACCCAGGGGATGGGGGGGAAGCTTGTAGCTTGTTTGAGGTCAGCATTTAATAACAGGTCTTTAAAGGACAATAAAATGCGAATCTTGTTTTTAATACTCTACCAAATTTACGACAAGCTAACTAGCAGCAGCCAAAAACTACTACGTTGTTGGTTTAATTGATTTTGGTATTTTCAATGCCTCAATTTTCGTTCTGAGTAGACTGAAGTATAGTACAAAATGTACAGACAAAAAATAGTGCTACGTCACTATACTGAGTTAGCATAGAGAGGGGGAGGGGAGAGGGGTTATCAAAATTCTGACCAAGAGGCCTAGGGCGAGTGGGGAGGGGGGGGTGAGATGGAAATCTGGATTTTTGTGTTGACGTCATATGTGCACAGCTCTTTATTAAATTGTGTACGTATTTAATTTGGGTGTAGTCCTGATTGAAGGTGGAATGTTTAGGTGTATATGCGCATATTTTTTATATAAGTATTTATATTTTATTTTATAGGGATCTTATGGATCATGGTTGTTCCGTTCTAGCTGCATGCCTTGTTGAAAAACTGCTAGCTACACTAAACCTAGACCTGAATCTACCCTCAAAGGGTGAGCTTACAAGGATGCGAACGAAGATCGTCAAACTGGTAGACCTGAAGTGGAAATATTATATTTCCAGACTAAGCGAATAGGAATTTAATTTTATCATTTTATTGTGCATTCTAATTAAAAACAGAATTTTTGATGCATTCGTAAATAAAATTCATATTCCTTTAAAAACTGACCTATCGAAATACATATCGTAATATGATTCATTTTTCCTACATAGCTTCATGTTATTTAAATAATTTTATGAGGGCAGCTGAGGGTGACGGCTGGCATAGCTGGCATTTGTTTGCGTGTAAAATCCATCTTTGCCAGCCATCACTTTCAGTTGTCCCCATAATGCATAAATTATTTCTTGCCAGATAGCTAAGCAAAGGTATCTTCTGCTGTGGCAGTGTGAATCTGTAGCATTTGCTTTAAATAATAACTACCAGAAGTTAGGGTCACTTCCTACTGCAGTTTATTTAGGTCCTCATTTACTTATTCATTGACCTGAGTGGTATTTGCGCCACAATTATCCACACTTTCACCAAATTTTATCATATAGTTTCTGAATACATAGCGCTCGCCATGTACGTACATTTAGGGTAAGAGAGCTATTTCTAATATTAAGAACCTATAATTTTCTGGACAAAAATAAACTACTTATTTCTTATAATAAACAATAATTATTATTTACATTTACAAACACTAGCAAAATACTACGAAATAATTGGAAACAACAAAAACAAAAGCATTACCAGGGCCAGATAATGCGGCTAGCGCAGGCAGCCCAAGCTGCTTGAATTTTCAAAAACTTGTAAATCGAACATTTTGCACTTTTCAAAAATATGGAAAAAAAATATTTTCTCTTTGAAAAAACATGCAAAAGGAATTTTTATGTACATTTCCCTAACATAGATATAAAATATTTTGCACTTTTCTCAAAACATGCAAATAAGACATTTTGTACTTTTCTGAATCCAGTCAAAAGAATATGTATTTAGCACTTTTCTAAAACATGGAAATAAAAAAAAATTTATTTTACTCAAAACATGTAAAAATCACGTTTTTACTTTTCTGAATCAAGTAAAAAGAACGTGTTAAACTTCTGCAAAACATGCAAATACAAAATATTTCGTTTTCAAAGTAAAACATCAATAAAATCAAAATGGGGTTCTTTGTATGGAAACAAATTGCTGCCTAAAAACAATTCCTTTGTCCGGCCCTGAGCATTACTACATTCATATATTTGATATAAATGAGCAATTACAATAACCTTCTAATAAAGCATAATTGTACAATATTAAATACTGCAATTAATATTTTTGTGCCAACCAAAGTAGGTCACCACTTAAATAGCCATAATAACATGCCCAAGATTAACAAATTAACATTTGTTCTTTCGAAGTGGATTTAAAAACTGGAAAAAAGGGAAGCAATAATTCCAAACTTAAATGGGTTGTATGGGGCTTTTATTTTGGCAAAAGCACAAATTTAAAAAATTTTAAATGGTGTTCAGTAGTATTAAAATGTTTTACGGAAACGAGTAACTCATTCCTTATATTATTTGATCGAACTGTGCGAATAAACTTTTAACATTTGAGTGTAGATACAAAAGTAAAGCTCAAATAATTTATTTCGGATGGTAATACTCGATAAAACCCCGAAAATTAAAACTCGGCCAATAGGCTTGAAATATAATAATTATTACTCGACCCAAACCTTCAAATAGTATTAATACTCGATTGAGCATTTTTGATTCACAAAAATGTTAATTATAATCTTTTAAAAATAAAAACTCGATTTGATACTTTAAAACTCGTACACATGATACAAAACCGGCTCACTCATGAAAACCTATTTATTGAAAAATAAAGCCAGTAGCAATATGCATCAACTCAACAAAATTTTCGTACAGACGGAGACCCTAATAAGATTAGGTGGAATGAACAAATGCTTTTTTTTTCTTGGTTCCTTTATTTCAAAGTTTTAAACTGAATTTAAAAAGCAATCACAATCTTGAGATGAGGCACAATGTTATTTTGTTATGTTGGAGACTGCTTCTCAAGGCTGCAAGTCATCTGGATCCAGTAATTTTCGGGCACTGCTTTTGACAGCAAAATTAAAGAAACGTGTTGTTAATATTTTTTAATTTTATATATTATATGGATTTATACTTATATGAATTGCTTTGTTATTCCAAATTTTCAGGACTTCCATGGCCGTGCAGTATTTAGATTTTGCTTTAGTTTAAAAGTGGCTCTTTGACAATGCATATCGCTGGCAAAGGATCAAATCCGCTTCCTTCCATTCAACCTTAAAATCAAATCCGTGTCCTTCCACTTTTAAATAAAATAAGCGTTTTAGCTCACCAATTCATAATTACATGTTTATGAAAATTTCAAAATTGCTCTAATTGCATATTTTAAAACGCAAAACGTTCTAACTATATGGCATTAACAATTGCAAATGGTTCTAACTTCTGGTTTAAAAATCCTAACTGCTCTAACTTTATGATTTAAACAAATTTAAAATGCAATAAATACATGATTTTACTCGCAAACTGTTCTAACTACGTGATTTCAAAACGCAAATTCTTCTAACTACATGTTTTAAAAAAGTTCAAAGAAAGATGGGTTTGCAACTCAAAACGATGTTGTTAGAACATTTTGTATTTTTCAAAATCATGAAATATGTAGATACATAGATGAGTTTGCAACATAAAACTATTTATCTAGAAGCTTTGTTGTGCCCAGAGTTTGGGTATGCATTTTTTGGTATAGTTTGACATCAATTAACACCGCTACCGTGTATTTGATTGATTTTTGTGTGCATAGTACATAGAAACATACAAACTGTTATTAAGAAAGAAAAATTTTCAAGGGGCACAGAACAACCTTTGTACTTCAATTTCTCAGAAAATGTCCAAGAAAAATTTAAAGGGTTTCTTAAGACTGCGGAAGGATCTAAAAGGTAATAATTTAATTTAATTTGCGAATATTTAATTATTATTACATCATACTTTTGTGGGGCATATCGACTGTACAGGTTTAAAGATACTTATATTTATTGTAAAATAAATTCAAAATGCACTATCATGCAACACATTAATAAAAAATGATCTTAAATTAAATAATGAAAATATTGAAAAAAAATGCCAACGATTCGAAAATAATTAACTATATACAAAAAGAAAAATAACAGCAGCGGGTAAGTATCAAGTATCACTACTTGAAGGCTGAAGGTAGATTTCGTAACACATTTTATTACGTAACACGCAAAGTTCCAAAGCAACAATGGTATACAGTTTTATTGCAATTATGTGAACTATATATTCCAAGTTCCGGCTTTTGAAGTTTATTAATTTTCCATAAATCATTCATTCTTTCATTTCAACTCATATCAGATGTTCCATTCGGCTCCTTGGAAATGCAGGGGACGCAATTATTTCTGGGTTTCCTTCTAGTAAGTGTGGACTACCACCTTAGAAATATACGCTATCCGCCGTTAGCTCCAGACGAAGCAATAGTAAATACAAATTTTGGGAGGTTACGTGGACAAATATCGTTGTCAAGAGGCGGTCGCAAATTTTACGAATGGCTTGGAATTCAATATGCAAAACCACCAGTGGGACAGCCTCGATTTGAAGTGAGGCTTTTGCTAATTTAAAAAATAAGTATGAAATAATTGATCCTAAATTAATAAATATTGTGATTTTTGGTTTTCAAACATTGAACATTCAAGTTTTATTACATACGTGAATTATCTTTCAGTCACCACAGCCGCTTGATACAAAATGGTATGGTGTTCGAGATGCGCGTTATTATGAAAGTTCATGCGCACAACCAGAAGTTGCAATTATAGATGACATCTTGGGCAGCGAAGTAATTAAATCATATATCTTATAAGTAAATCAATAAATATTTTCAAACACTGCATAAGTTTCTTCAAATCAATAATTATTGTTGTTCATATTTTAGGACTGCTTATATTTGAATGTTTACGTACCAAAGGTTCCTTAACTATTAAATTGTGTTGTTATGTATGTTGATTGCAAATTATTATGCCTATATCATGTACAGTATTTGTTGATTATCGTTAATAACTGCGTGTTATACTGTAACAATACTTGAATTTAACAAAAATATCAATTCTGGTCTCTAATTAGATTGAAAAAGAATCAGGGCTACTACCTGTAATGTTCTACATCCATGGCGGTCATTTCATGAGAGGTTCAGGAAAATGGCCAATGGGACTCTTAGGATATTAATGGGATCCCATGTTAAAGACATCCATTTACACAATGGTAAACGCAGATGACAGCGTCATAGGGTCTAAAAATGAAAATATTTGGATGACGTCATTTATAGACGACCCCTTGCTAATTTTAGGCTTGTTCGTATTCAAATAGCACAATGCCTATAGTTTTTGAAAAATATCAGAAAACTGAAAAAGTGGTAAGGGGGGACCATTGGGTAAGGTAAAATTCCTATTGAATTTCCCATTTGATTTTTCAGTTTTTTTATTTCGACCAATTTCGAAAATTTCAAATTTAATTTTTGGCGCCAAAACGCAATTTGCACCCATATGATTATAATTATACGTTGTAATGACCCCACCACGTAGTACATGATCTGATATCGTTTGCTTCATTTCAGATTTTACACTTGGGAAATGTCCCATGTAAGTGACTAATGACTGGGTAGCAAATCTCCTATATCCGAATTCTGTGATGAACCTATATTGAAATAAGTCAAACAAACTGCACATTACTATAAACATTTTAAAACTAGTTTTTGCAATATAAATGAATAGTTTTAAATATTCAAAATGTTTCAAATACATTAAAATTGCACATTTCACGAGAAAAATAAAAACAAATCGTCGGGTAAGTTGCATATTGAGCCGACGACCGTCGGGTGGATTGTATAGAAAGCCGTCGGTGGTCGGGTGAGTTGCAGATATTTTCGTTTGCTAGGTTGCAGTCCACCCAATGAAAATTCGAGTGTCGGGTGAGTTGCAGAATTCGGGCGTCAGGTAGGTTACAGAAAATCGTCGACCGTCGGGTTGTTTGCACAATTTTTTGTCACGTTAATTGGCCTGAATTTCTTCGGCTGTCAGGTGTCTTGCAGTTTCCTATAAATTCAAAATTAATAGAAACTGCCGAATAGTTAATTCTAATAATGGCTTAAATAACTGATTACGCTATGGATCTATAAAATATAATCCAGAGCATATTACTATTTATTCAAACCATGTGACACAAATTAATTCGCTTCTGTCTATCATCTATATGACTAACTGGATACGGTTTGTAAGCAATTCCTTCCTATCTGAAATGGATCGAGTTTGACTTACAACTTAACACTTCTTCAGTTTCCGGTACTACTGAGCTTTTATAGTTTTTATTGTTTTTAACACTACGGTAATTTCGGATAAACTCATCATATTGAAAACCTTTCTGGAACGCCAGTATACATCCAGACTTCCACACATCAACTGCAGTCAGTGTTATTACAGTGTAAATAAATACACTATCTTTGATTGAAAGATTGAAGATTTCACTAAACAACTACAACTGATTGTGATTTATCTTCACAGCTTGCTACTTGTTTGATGTGGAGACACAATTCACAATCAGTACAGATAGTTGAACCTGCATAAAAATTTACTTCTAAGAAAGCCGAGTTTGCTTGACTTTAGATGCTTTTAGCTCCAAAACTAATTGTCTAATCAGTGGGAAACAACTGTTTGCAGTTTAAAAATGTATGATGAGTAATGATACTTTGTCTTAATTAAGATTACACATAAATTTCACTGGGAAAAACGATTTATAAATTATTGGAATTCAGAAAAATTGAGAACATTCGAGAAACATTAGCTGGGCAGAGTGGCGGAGGCGGAGGAAGGAAGGCGGAGTGGAATTCGTTCCAGAATTTAAATCTGTCGCCAAAATAATTCAAAACTGCATAGTGAAAGCTCTATTAAAGTTAGTGATCGAAATGGTCTGCTGGTCTTGTCCTGATATTGTTATGGTCTAGTCTAGTCGGGTCCTACATCACCTTTGGACTAGACTTAACCAGGCCAGACCTTTACTGACAAGGAAAACTTCAAAAATAGTTTACGTGAAGAATTTAACCCAAAATTTTTCCTTGGATATTACGAACAAATAATATTACTTGACTTAAAAAAAATTATTTAAATTATAATATACAAATAAAGATATAGGTACATAAATACTTCATTAAAATAGAGGAATAAACATAGTTATCTCGCTGGCTTCTCTTAAAAAGTTTGCATATGGTCGGACCATGGAGATCTGGTCTGGTCTAGTGTGGTCCGAAATCATCGCACCAGACCGGAGACCAAACTTTGTTGGTCCGGACCAGACCATTTTGATTACTCATTAAAGTCAAAGAAAATAGGGACAGTTCTAATTGTAAGTTGAATACGACAACTAATTACTATCAATGTACATTTAAATACTGATACAACAGCTCTGATTGGTAATAATATTAGGTCATGTCATTACGGATACTTAAAATTGGATGCTTCTCAAATTAATTATATTTGTTATATTTATATAACACTTTATAAAATTATTGCAGAGGTGGTAAACTTCTTTTTAAATTTTAAACCATAAACTCTGTGTATGATGTTGTTGGAGCTCAAGGAATTATCAAAAATACTTTTGGTAATTCCAATAAGTTGGGCGTTTTTGTTTTTGCAGTTTCTCTATTTTGAAATGTATGAAGTCCTATTTGAGGGCAGTAATGAATTAAAATCGTCTCTAACAAGGGAATGGTTTTACGCGCCAATTTGAAAAAGTCATATCTACAAAATTCAGGCTACTTTCAAACAGTAGGGATCCAAAGTAACTCGATTGCATTTTGCTTTGTTTGGTAACAGTAGCCCGCCAAAGTTTTAAAAAATTCAAATTTTAATATTTTGCCGCCCTGTACCTTCTACTGTTCTCATCCGATTTTGACGAAATTTGGTTTTTTCTAACGTTTAGACTCTTTTCTACAAAGTAATTTCAGGATTTTTCAAAATTCGAAAATTTTCATTTTTTCGAAAAAATTGGTCGATTAAATTAGGCCTTAAAAATAATGTTTTTTTCAAAAAATTGTCGAAAAAATAAAAATTTTCGAATTTTGAAAAATCCTGAAATTACTTTGTAGAAAAGAGTCTAAACGTTAGAAAAAACCAAATTTTGTCAAAATCGGATGAGAACAGTAGAAGGTACAGGGCGGCAAAATATTAAAATTTGAATTTTTTAAAACTTTGGCGGGCTACTGTTGTCAAACAAAGCAAAATGCAATCGAGTTACTTTGGATCCCTACTGTTTGAAAGTAGCCTGATTTTTGTAGATATGACGTTTTCAAATTGGCGCGTACCATGTAAAACCATTCCCTTGTAAGTTCTTTATATTTTGCATGCTTATCTACACCTGGTAGATAATATTTGACTGAAAGTGCATTTGTTAGCAAAGAATCTCGAGCTTTACTTTCTGGCGCGGCTGCCAATAATTGAATGTGATCAAATAACGAAATACTTATAAGGTGCGGCCACACTTAATATCAGCAAGCAGAGTGTGCAAAAAGTAATGATCCCCAATGAAAATTTAACTTCAGCAAGCAAAATATGCGTTACATCGGGAAGCATTAGGGGATTATTTTTTTAAATATTCTTGGATCAGGGGCTCTCGTGGTAAATTTTAGTCAACAACGACAGCATCGTGCGATTATCGGTCAACTGGGCCAGGAAAAATCCTGCATCACGAAGATTTGTGCGTTATAATGTATATTGGTCTGAATGTAACCTTGTAACTTCAATATTTTTAGGAGAAAAGGTGTAAATTACATTTTTTGTGTGTACCTTGATGCTCCCTGATGCCCGATTTTTCCCGATGCCTAAATTTGCTTTGGCCGATTAGGGAACACACCCTAATGCAAAAGTTCGTTCCGACGCGCCTGCCTAGATGTCCTTCTTATGGTCGGCACGTGGGTCACGTGTATTCATCACATCGTTTTATTGGCGGAAATTTCCATTAAAAAACAAAAAATTCAAAACTCCTGTTCATTTTATGTGACTTTTTTTGCAATGATTCCATTATGAATTTAACCCTTGCTTAAGACTTAAGTTTATTTCAATAGTTAATATTTTTCATAAATTGCTTATAAAAAAGAACAAAAGAATAAATTGATTTCCTGCTAGATATCCACGGTACTACGAGCTATGTGGTAATACATTTAAAATATTTACTAAGCTAACAACTTAACGACATTTTTTTGCATATCGTGAGTGAAGCATCAAAAGGGCCAACATCCAGTTTTAAATAGAATTAAATTGAGTTGTGTCTCAAGCAAAGTAATTGATATGCATCGGAAAATTTTTAATTTGGGAAAAATGCAATCTGTTTTATTTCCTACTTTTTGAAAATTACAAAATGGTTAAGTGTTCCGCTTTTTGAAGCAAAATTAAAACTGTTCTATTGTTCATAATTTAAAAATGCAGAAAATATTTGATTTGCACGTATTTGAAGCTTACAATTAGTAGGAAGTTCTACTTCCTTTGTTTTGAAAAGTGTAAATTGTTGTATTTACTTCTCTTAAAAGGAAAATTATAAAATGTTCTATTCTTAAGGTTTTAAAAGTTTCAGAATGGTCTGTTTAAACGTTTTTAAAATTTGCAAAATGTTTTATTTTCATATATTTGATAAGTTCATACTTATTCCATCTACAACCATGTTTTGGAAAGTGCAAAATGTTCTATTTACTTTCAGTAGTACATGCTTTCTGAATAATGATGTTTTCGGTTTATGTAACGAAAGCGCATTTTAAAATTAGCTAAAAATGGAAATGAGCCATTTTAATTCTTGACAAAGAATACGAAGGTAATAAATATTTACACTTGATTACGAAACTCACTTCTATTGTATTTAAAAATTAAAAAATACCGAAAATTCGAATAACTTCCGCGTCTGCTTCTGATCTCAGTCGTTTCTTGTCTTTTTTTAAAAGCAAAATCAGCGTAGAGGTTTTAGTTAAACTGCTTCATTAAAAAATGTTTGGGAATAAAAAATTGCTCTCCTTCGTTTCTGTAGTGATTTTAGCATTCTATTTAAGTAAATCGAGACAAACACAAAAAGGTAAAATAGTTGAGACGAAATGCGGGAAAATTGAAGGCATAATTTCTGAGTCGAGAGACGGGCGGGAATTTTATGAATGGTTCAAAGTTCCCTACGCCAAGCCGCCCATAGGCCACCTCCGATTTGCAGTAATTAAGTTCCACTTGGACTTAATTTAATTTAACATCAGATTAATTACAAACAAAACCCAATCAATCAAACTAAACTGATACAATGATTTAAGAGTCCAGAGCCAATTGGGAAATGGAAAGGTGTTCGGGACGCAAGTGTGCACGGCCCGCAGTGTGCCCAGAATTTCTTTCATTCTCCACGAATTGTGATGGGCGATGAGGTTGGGGATTTAATTAACCAACCAATAATTTTTTTTTTAAATTTTATAAAAATAAAAATTGAATAATTATGGAATCTACATGATACAAATTCTCAAATTAAATTGATTTCTTGCAGGACTGTCTATATTTGAACATTCATACACCCAAGGTATGGCAATTATGCTTTCATTAATTCTACATTTTTGGTAGCACATAATTAGGTGTCAACCATAAATTATGTCATTGGTAATGTTCGTGGGTGTGATAGGTTACGGTATCTCATACTAGTGTATAGGTAAGGCGCAAGACGAGAGATAACAATGAGGAATGAGTAAAGAGTAAATAATAATAAAATAATAATTTATTCATTGGGTCGATTTAACCGAAGTTCATACAACGAGACTCAACCAGTCACTGTTGGTGAGGAAATAGGAGGCTACCGCGTTAGATCGTCTCGGTCTTTGTACCCTTTCACCTATCCCCGTCCCCTCCTCCACAGTAAAGGAGTCTCATTCCCTAGGCCCCTACAGTAAGTAGTGGTCACTAAGGAGCACCGAAGGAGATTGGGTTTCAATCAACCATCCAGTGACGTTTACCGTACAACACCGAGCCGTAAACGATTAGCAGTGACCGAGGATCAAAGCCGGGTCTGAGACTGTAAATTTCGTTACATTCTGCAGTCCTAACCGCTCACCTAAGCACACCTGCTTGTAAGGAGTGAATGTCTCAAATGTCTCTTCAAAATTGACGAGACATTTACTCTTTACTCATTCCTATACGGTATCTCATACTCATGTTAGAAGCAGTCATTTTTGTCACGGTTAAATTAATAAAGGGAAGGAGAGGGGTGTCATAGGATGATAAAACCCGGAATAGTTTGATGACATCATTTATGGACGAACCCTTATACAACTTTGCAGCTTTGTAAATGTTAATTATGCCTTTGTGATTTACTTTACGGATTGTATACAAATGACGTCATCCAAATAACCTCTCGGTAATGAGCCTAATCATTGTGTATATGAATGGGCTCTTTAACATGAGACGTCATCTATTGCATAGTAGGTGAATTGACGTCATTTGTGGACGTCGCTTGTGGACATAAGAACGTCTTGTACATTCAAGTCACGTTGTTTACTCTTTTTATCAACGAAATTCATAGAAATTGCTTGACGAGCATGAAAAGCTCCCAGTGCTGTTGTACATACATGGAGGTGCCTATGTGATAGGAAGCAGCAGTGATAATCCAGCAGCGTACATAATGGATGAAAACGTTGTCATGGTGTCAATTCAGTATCGCCTTGGTATCCTTGGTAAGCGTCTTGAACCATCTTTTTAAATAACATTACCATTCTTGACAATAATACCCTGTAATATCCTCTGTATAAATTGAGCAGGATTTCTGAGCACTGGAGACGGAGTAATTCGTGGAAATATGGGGCTCAAAGATCAAGTGCAAGCGTTGAAATGGGTCAAGGAAAATATTCAAAGTTTTGGCGGGGATCCGAATAAAGTTACAATCTTCGGGCATTCTGCTGGGTGAGTCATAAAATACATAAATCGAAATACTAAAACACTATTATTAAGTTGTATTCTGACTCAGGGCCGCGAGTGTTCAGCATCTACTTCTGTCGCCCATGTCCAAGGGTCTTATCCACAAGGGAATTTCGCTCAGCGGATCTGTATCTTCCTACTGGGGATTCATATCTCCAGTTAAATCGCTGGAAAAGACAAAAATCGTTGCCAAAACTTTAGGCTGCCCTTTAACTCGGAACTCGGATGAAATCGCTGCATGTCTTCGAAATGCAAGTTTGGAGGATCTCATGAAATCCGTTTGGCAAGATTTGGTAATTTTAAGCTTTGTCGAAATCACATTTTATTATTTTTCAAAAATTGCGGGATACCAAAATTATTGTTATGCATTTTAAATAAAGAACGAAATGAGCGTATTTCGAGCGAACAAAGTGACTCATACGTTTGTTCCAACAATTGAAGGAGTTGAGGACGAAGACACGTTTTTGGGGCAGCATCCGCTTGAAGCAGTAGCTCAAGGAAAAGCGCTCAAAGTTCCGTGGATGGTGGGACACTCTGTACATGAAATGAACTACCAGGCAACCCGTTAAGTCTCACGCTAGATTCAAAAATCAAGACGATTTCTCTTAAAATATTTGATTTATGAAAAATTCAGAAACATTTTATAATTAATTTTCTATTTTGCACAGAACTTTTGGAAATTGAAATTCGGGAAGAAGAATTTCTTGAAAATCGTAAAAATATTATAGAACACATGTTTTTAATTGAGCCAAGTCCAGAAATGTCTTCAGCTGAGAAATCTGAACAAATTTACAATTTCTACTTCCCGCCAGAAACTGGGTCTTCTTTTTTAACACGTGATCAAAGGCACGAGAAGCACATGAAGATGTTTGGTGATGCTGAAATAAACTATGACATTCACGCATCGATCCTCTACCAGCGACAGTTCTCAGCGGTCTTCCCCTATTTTTACAACAAAACTGGCGGACCGTGTCCCGTGTATTTGTTGGGACTTTATTTCAGCGGGACTTTTGAATCATTTCTGAAACTTTTTGTTTATTCTGCTCAAATAATTGTGTCTCAGTTTCTTTTCGGAGCAGAACCACCAACTGAGGAAAAGTGTAAAAGTCCTTTTGTGACGTAAAATTTACCCAATTATAAATGTTGTAATCAGGGACTGCCCACAAATGACGTCATTGAAAAATACCCATTTTTACTACCATCTTCGTTAATCATCTATACCATTGTGTAAAGGGTTGTCTTTAGCATTGGATGTCATCATTAGCCAAGTAGACCCATTTACCATATACATGATGACGTCATTTGTGGAAGATCCTTTACAAGATTTAAAATAATTTTGTGTTACATTTTTTTTAAACTTAAACAGGGGTGGATCACTTTACAGAAACAGTTCAGCTGTTTCCATTTCCATTTTTTGAGATAACAAGAACTAATCCAAATTACCAATTCTCCAAAAGCCTCGTCAAGCTTTTGGTGGACTTTGCCGCGGATGCGTAATCATAATTATTATACATTTTTTTTTTTAAACCAAACTTGTTCACCTACTAAAGATACAGAGACTAATGGCGGGAAAGTTTAAAAACTTTAAAAATTACAATTTTAATTTTGCAGTTCCCCATTTAATTTCCGTGGAGTTCCCTTCCCCCCGACGCCCAAAGAAGGACCCCTCAAGTTTTTGGAAATTACAAATGACGTCCCGCAAATTATAATGGAGCCATTTCTGGAACGGATGACGTTTTTGCGGGATTTAAAAATTGGAAATATCCAGGCAAATACACCTAACGATAAGAGGGGTGATGCAAATACAGACATTTAAGGTCATCCACAATCCACACGGGAGGTCATACTATTTCTTGGAGTAGCCAAAATTGTTAGCGAGTGATTTGGAATTTGCCTTAGTTTGAAGGATTATTGGAATATTTTGATTTAAAATAAAAATATTTATTATGCTAAGAACTTTACTACACCATTTTGCATATCGTGAGTGAAGCATCAAAATGGCCTACATCTAGTTTTAAATAGAATGAAATTTAATTGTGTCACAACCTAACTAATTAAAATGCATCTTAAAATTTTTAATTTTAAAAAAGTGCAAAATGTTTTAATTCCTACTTTTTGAAAATTGCAAAATTATATAAGTTGTGTTGCTTTTTAAATAAATCAAAATTAAAAATGTATTTACATGTTTTTAAAATATGAAAAATATTTTATTTGCACGTATTTGAAGCTTAAGCTTAAGTGGGAAGTTCTACTTCCTTTATTTTCGAAAGTGTAAAATGTAGTTTCGACTTCTTTTAAAAGCAACATTAAAATGTCCCACTTACACGTTTTTGAAAGTTTCAGAATGGTCTGTTAAAATATTTTTTTAAATTGCGAATTGTTTTTTACTTGCATATATTTGAAAAGTTCAAACATATTCCATCTATATACATGTTTTGAAAAGTGCAAAATTTACTATTTATTACTTTTAATATTACAAGCTTTCTGGATAGTGAAGTTTTCGGTTTATGTAACGGAAAGCGTATATATAATTAATTATATATATAGAATACACAAATATTGAAGGCGGGAAAGTTTAAAAACATTTGTAAATTAAAAATAACAACATTAAAAACTGTTTTACGATTTATTTATACCCACCCTAAGTAAAGTGGCTCATGAAATAATATTTGAGTCTTGTTGAAATTAAATTGTCTGCATAGAATTTAAATATTAATGACAACTATTACAGTTAAATTCACGATTTAAACATTATTTCTCGCTACGTATGAACATTTTTAATAATTGTATGTCCACAAATGACGTCATCATAAAATCATTCATTTTTAGAACCGTATGACCCTTTTTGTAGGTATTTTCACACTTTTCGCAGCTTAACAAAATCATAAATGGCTATCGTTTCATCAGAAGCCAAGTATGTCCATTCACCTTACTGACGACACGATTTGTGGACGATGCCCTATTCCGTATGCTATGTGATGTACTTACTATTATTTTATGCATAACATATATGTGACGCATGGCTCAATGTTGAAATGAATTTATTTAATTTTAATTTTGTTGAAAAATCAGTATGTAGTTATCACGGAAAGCATAAGCTGTGAACAATAACGAGAAATGCTGAACTTAACAGTTCATAAGAGGAAGTTAATTTATTTTGGAGTCAGAACCTGGGCGAAAGCCTTATTTGCATGGATTCAGATCGTATGTTTAGTTTTTTTTAAATTTATTTCACAAAATAACTACATTACAGTCACAATCCACATCTACTATCACTGCAGTACTCATACGGAAATAGATTTTGAAAAAATGTAACTTTAATAGTATCCAATAAACTAATTACTGCCAATATATACAGTTTGATTCTTCCGCCTTTAACCAAAACATATAGTTGTCGAATACTGTTTAAGTTATACACAAGTATTTATTTTAACTTTTATTTTGGTTTAACTGGCACATGTTTTCAATGTTTAAACGGTTGATTTTGCGATTTGTTAGTGCTATTTGTTAGGTAGGGAGATAAATACGCTAAGCTAGACGATCGAAGAAGTTGCTTTTAGGCAGCAATTTGTTTTCATATAAAAACCGCCATTTTAGTTTTATTGATAGTTTTCTTTAGTAAAGCAAAATGTTGTATTTACATGTTTTTAGAAAAGTTAAAAATATTCTTTTTGCTTGATTCAGAAAAGTGCAATATGTTCAATTTGCATGGTTTTAAAAAAGTAATGTGTTCTATTTACATGTTTTTGAAAATTGTAAAATGTTCTATTTACATATTTTCAAAAGTGTAAAATGTTCTATTTACATGTTTTCAAAAAGTGTAAAATGTTATATTTACATGTTTTAAAAAAGTGTAAAATGTCCTAATTTCAAATTTGTTGAAAAGGTGCAAAAATGTCTAAATTACATGTTTTGAAAAAAGTGGGAAATGTTTTTTTCTCATGTTTTTTAAATTTTCAAATGAATTTATTTGCATGTTTTCAAAAAGAGGAAAATATTATTTTTACATAGGTTTGAAAACTGCCAAATGTTCCATTCACATGATTTTTTGAACATTCAAGCAGCATAGGGCTGCCTGCACTGGCCGCATTATATCCGGCCCTGCAAAACTATAATCATTTAGCTGTTATAGTAACTATCGGACTGTGACACAAGAAGCTTGAGTCCCATTAACACTTTCGTAATGAGCGGGATATATTTTTCGATTAGCATTGTCTTCCTGGAGCCCCGCTAGAACACTCCTGTCCGAACATCGTATCCCAATATATTAGCTAGATCTCCATCTGAATGTGTAGACGGTGAAACCACGGGTTGAGTAATATAAATTTCCGCTTTGCTAAAAGAATATTTCAATTTATTTTTATTCAAATATGTTGCGTCGATTTAATACAGTGATTTAAGTAATCTAAAAAATACTTTACTTGCTAGTTAGAAAAAAGGGTGTAAATTCATGTATTTTTACGCGTTTAAAAAAAATGAAAAATGTTTAGTTTTTAAGGGTCAGGCGTTTCAAATCGCTTAAGATCTGGTCTCCCAACACAGACCCCCGTGTGACTAGCTTACCCCGTACTAACACAGAGCCAAGTAAGCGTTTAATGATATAGATCGCCACACATGTAGAGAGCCCGGCGTTTAAGATCAACTTTCTTACGAAAGAGATCCGAGGCAAGTGGGAATCGAACCCATGCCTTGTCAACAGTGATAGAGAACCTCAAAGACCGAGACTCATTGCCGTTCGTTTGGGAGGAGGTAGTGGGAGGAAAAAGAACGGCAGTGAACGATTTTTTCCTATCGGGCTCGGTCGGGCACAAATCGAGGTAGTTTTTCTAAGCAAAAGGGACCCTCGGTCATTTTTTTTAAGGGCGCATTAGGGACCGATTGACTTGCACTGGCTTAAGTTTGCAAAAAAGTAAAAAACACGCAAAAACTACTTGGACTATGCTGTCTTTGAATAACAAACCTATGGGAGATGATGGAGGCTGATTACAGCGACTTAATAATAATTTGTTGTTGGTAAATAATTAAACATTATATACAAAAAATATTGTGTTGTTGTTTATTAAATGTTTCATTGACACACGTTTATTTGGTATTTAACTATTTTATTATTTAAAACATATCCATTTTTAACGAATAAGAAAATTTGGTTTGTACATATAAAACTAATGAAATATCATAAGGATGAAAAATGAACAATAAAACATTTTGGACTTTTTTAAAACTTGTAAATAGGACATTTTACACACTTCTTAAAACATGTGAATAGAACATTTTACACACTTCGTAAAACGTGTAAATAGAATATTTCATACCTTTGGAAAACGTGTAAATAAAATATTTTACAAACTCTTTAAAAACATGTAAATAGAACATTTTACACTTTTCAAATACATGTAAATAGAACATTTTACACTTTTCAAAAACAGGTAAATAGAATATTTTATACCTTTGAAAGACGTGAATATAGAACATTTCACACTATTCAAAAAACACATAAATAGAACATTTTATACTTTTTAAAAAACTCATTTATTTAACATTATATGCACCTATAATAAATTACCTAATTGTCATTGATTGTTTGGAGGCATAGATTATTTCGATGTAAGCTTAAATTGGACATGAGTCATGTTGGTTCTTCACAGAAGTCAGAACATATAAAATCTTTAGCATGTGCCTTAATCAACTTTATATGCAACAATAATATCAACTGCTTTTGAAATAACTATCCCAACGAATGTAAGAATAAATCTGTTATCAATATAAAAGAAAGATCCAATTGTCAATTTTAATATTCTGCAAGCAAGCACATGCTTTTGAAACCATTCTGACTGTTGCAGTCCAGCTAATTTCCAACTTAGCAGAACTTCCTGGGACACTTGGTACGGTACACTTGCCCAAAAACACCAAATGCCTGGATCGCAAGGAGCATGACACACGTGGCAATGACCAACTCCCGAACTCTCTTGTAAATAACGGCTTGGGCAAAGTTTGTTATACAACAAGTCAAACCAAAGATCTCTGCCCCAAGCAAGAAATTCCACATGACAGCGTTAAAGTTATTTTGCAATACTCCCAACTGAATGTAATACTTGCTTAGATTTTCAGGTTGCATGCGTGGAGTCCTTATTTTTACTTGGCTTGCTACTCGTGCGTAACCATACATTCTGATTTTTGAAACTCTATAAAATTAAAGAGAATACAAAAATTGGGAAGTATAATGATTAAAACCAATGTTAGATTCGGTGGTTACGTTAAATTAGTTTACACTTTGTGTAAAATGATCATAAAAAAGTTTAAATATATTATGCACATAGCTTAATTACAAATTACTTGATGTCATAAGTATGCCAGATGGAAACAGCATAATTATGGGCTACCAGGTGTCGGTGTCGGATTTGAAAGCATCCAGATAAACAATTTTGCAACTTTAAAGACTACATATTATATAGGTGTTGAGTGAAAAATCAAAACGACCTATTTTCATTTTTATCTACAAATACAATTTTACTATTTAAAAAAATAATATAATCCTAATAGAATGTAAATAAAAATTTTTATTTTCAGAAACTTGTAATTTTGATGTTATTCACTGTTTAAATATCCTATAAATAGAATATTTTGCACTTTTTACAAGTCATCAAAATAGAACATTTTGAAATTTAAAAATTCATGTAAATAGAACATTTTGCACTTTTAAAAAGCATGTAAATAGGACATTTTACATTTTTAGAAAGCATAAAAATAGAACATTTTGCACTTTTAAAAAGCATGTAAATAGGACATTTTACACTTTTAAAAAGCATGTCAATAGGAAATTTTGCAATTTTAAAAACCATGTAAATAGTAAATAGTAAATTTCACATTTTTTTCCCAGGCGAAGCGCCGGATTTTTTTACCGATTGCCTAGCTGGCTCTGGAAGTGAAAACAGAAAATTCATTTTTGTTTTATTTTTGGAGGGCTTGAAAATGAGGTAATTCTTTTGCTAATCAGTCTAGAATTTCCAAAATGTTATAAATTATGTAAATCAGTAGCAGTAATGTCACTGGTCCTCGGGCTTTGGCTCAAATTACCAATCTCATGAAATCTATTTCGTACAGTTCATAAAAATATTGAAAATAGTCAACACAGTAATTATATATGGTACTATTTTCTATATCTATGTACCACGCATATCGCTTGGCCAACTCCTTGCTCGAAACGACCAGCTACGAAGACTCCCAAAGCATACAATAGGAACTGCGGCTGCTGTAGTGTAGTATATGCACATAGCTTAATTACAAATTACTTGATGTCATAAGTATAACAATATAAACTAAGTTTCGTCTCAAAAGTAGACACAATTTACTAGTTTTTTTATTTCACAAATTGTGAGTATTTATTTTATTTTAGCACATAGTAACCACTATGATCATGATACTCGAAAAAAATTAAATGAACCACAAATGAGTTTCATTCCTGTCTTTTTCGTATTTCTCGACTGCTAATCCATATTTTTCTACCCAATCATCTTCACACGACTCTTTGATGCATTTGCAACTATAGTCTGCCGTTGGATCGTGGACAAATCCGACATCACAAACACACTTACGTGTCTTCTTGTCACAAACGTTCATGTAGCGGCATATTCGGTAATGTGCGCTTGCTGTGCTGCAATCCTCTCCGTTCATAAATAATGCTTGGTTGTGATAATCAGGATGTTCGGGGTATCCTTGCACGCCGTCCATTAAGAATGCTTGCAGTATACTAAGAAGCCAAAAAATCGTTAAAATTCCACTGACGCCTGAAACCAACCCTCTAATGATCAGTAGCATGATTACAAATTTTGGGTATCTCTTGCTTAGTTTTGCTTTCTGAAACAATTAAAACAAATTTTATTCATCCGTGCTAAAAGATGGGCAGTGTACCAACAAAATAAAGAAAATTATTTGATTACTTCAAAATGGGCGTTACCTGGAATTTGACTCACAAGTCCTAAATGAAAAAAGATCTAGAAAAAAAAATTAAGCTTGCTTGTCTGTTTAATTTTAATCAGAGTGTGAATGATTTTGTATAGCGTATAGCTTACTCTGTAAGTACAAAGACCTAATATACATACATTAGAATAATGTAGGTGGCTCATTGATTCCTTAAAGAATGTAATAAATGTGTTGGACACAAAGCAGGCTTGACACAATTATTTATCAATCAAATTTAATTATTTGAGCCCCATGTGAATAGTTTATTCTTGATTGTTAGTTAGAATCTAGTTGATATAATGCTTAATTCTGAAATGTGAATGTAAACCAGACCTTGGGAAATGAGTGCAAAGCACAAGGCACAGACATGTTAAAAGTTTTAAATATAAATTATATAAATGATAATTAGATGTATATACTTCCTTTAATGTGGCCCAAATTCGAATGAATGTCATATATTATTGAATCAATTGCTTGAAGTTTTGTTTTTCTGTAATTTTAATTCAACGCATAGAGATATTATTTATTACAATTATTTTAACGAGCTCAAACAAACAAGTAAAGTGGCCTTTCCTACGGACGAAATTGGCCACGGTTAAACAGAAACGTTATGTTTGCTTTAAATGTTTCAATTATTAATTACGACTCTCAATAGAAACGCATCTCGCTCAATAAATTTTTAAATGAATATCCTTCTTAGCGAAACATACTAGAATTTTCTCGCAATATTGCTTGGCACGCTATTTTTGTTTTTTTAAAATGCTTTCAATGAATTCGAGAAATGCATTTATGCATGTATTTTCATACTTACAAGTAGAAGATGGACGTGGCAGTACGTAATATTTATATAATGACAACATTCCTTACTTATGTTTTAAAAATAAACATTGCATTTTAAACAAAGTCATTAAAAAAAACTACAAAGAAACTACACTCATGAACTATAGGTTTTAATAAAAAATACTTTTTATATTTGTAATGGTGTTGGGTGCAGACATGATTTTTGTTATTATCACAAGTTTTAAAGCTTACAATTAATAACTTTATATTTATGTATTTAATTCAATAAACTACTTACTAGTTCATCTACAAAATGTAGGTATAGGTTTATTTCTGCCTTTCTTTTAAATTTTGGCAATATTTTGGGGTGACTTTTTACAAACCGAGTATTAAAATATTTTATTATATTTTAATAATATAAAATGCATGCCTCACAAAAGTGAATTTTAATGTGCTGGCGACAATTACTATGTAGAACATGCTTTGTATGGTATGGGCCGTGTAATATTTATTTCTGAAGTTCACCTGCACCTTTACCACTAGTCCAAACGAACCCAGCATGAGATGATATCATGTTGGCCGCAAAATTAAATCCAACGTGACTTTCAAAATTAAGACCACGAGTTGACTGTCCCAATAGTACAATACCTCCTCGATTCGCATATTCAAGTAAAATATCAACGTGCTTGTAAATTTGATTTTCAACATTAATGATCACGTCGAACCTACTCAACTGTGTGTAGTTCCTTAAATTTTGAAGTTCAATATCTGAATACTTTAATTTCTTGTCTTTAAAAAATGTCTTAAGTCCTTTGCAGCACGGTCCAAAGAAGCCAATTTCCTTATTTTTTAGCAAAGAGCCAACAGATTGACGAGCCCAAATAATTGCACCCCAAACTAGTTGTCGATAGCTTAAATCGTTCTTTTTATTTCCTCATTTAGCTATAACCATGTCTTTCCTGGCAAATCCAATAATGCGGCCCTTACCATAAGTTCCTGCGGCTATGAGTGGAAACCAAAATGTGACTAAGATTTTTTTTAAATTACAAATATACAGGACTTCCAAGTTATTACTGTGTAAAAGTATTGTGAGCTAATAGAACTATGAGGTATTTATAGTTCTTTGAAGATTATAGACCCACATGTTATTACAAACTACAGCAAAGTAGTTTGAAATTTACCACAGCAGAATAAAATAACATTATCATATTTTATGCGATCTAGTAATTTATTCATGGTGACATGATGACATTATTTATTGAAACATTTGGTGATTTAATTCTTATTTTTCTGGTCGCTAGTTGATAATTAAATTTTGAAATAGTATCTACTCTAACAGGGGAATCACGCCAGGTGGTATTCTCCGATTTTAAAACAAGAACCTGCAATTCATTTATACACAGGCGTGTATTTAAATCTTTACGACTGCGTGTAGTTCTATTCCCTTGGAATTAAAAACTAATGATGGTATTATATTATGTAGGGATGACAAATATTTAATGTCGCACTTTGACTTAATTTACATTCAGACAGCTGCACAGGAAGTATAATACAAGGAAGTTAAATCCTTAGAAATAAAGCAAACAACATTAAATTGAACGTAATAGCAAAGTCAGATGCCCGTCGCTCGTGATGTATGCAGACGTAAAGTAGGGAAGTACTTACATGGACAACACATTATTGCAGCAATGTAAAAATATAAAACATTAACGACTTTAGCTTTCAATGTCAATGTGACAAATGTTCAATACTTATGAGTTTCCATGAACATAACATAACACATGCATGTGTTTATTATTATAGATTAATATTTAAGTTGGTATAGCAGCTGTTATTTTAAGTTTGAAGCCTATAGTCTTTTTTCAGTTGTGCTAGTTTATTAACTATCTATTTTCACAGATACGGATTTTAATCGGTCATTTGTCTCGTCAGTCTCGGAATTCAAATCCTTCTGGTGATTGCCACTCTGTGATGGTCCGTACTTCTTGAGACGTTTATGATAACTCGAGACAATGCGAATAAATAAATACTGAAACCAACGAGGGATGAGAAAGACGATGAGAACGACCAAAGCTCCTATCGCCCCAGTAGTAATGAATAGACATAGAAGTGAAGTAATAACAAGGAAAGTTATCACTAATCCTATCCGACTCACCATCAACCAGATTAAAAGCAATCTCTGAATTTTCTGTAATATTAAATTATAAAACAAGGAATTAAATAAGATTTTATGCCCATCTTTTTTCACCAACATAAATTTGTTCATTAGAAAAACCTGTAAATACAATGTAGATTTTACACTTTGTAAAAAACATGCAATTAAAACATTTTAAACTTTTTAAAAATATGTGTACACAACAATTTGCACATTTTAGAAGCGATTTAAAAAAATATTAACGCTTTTTGAAAATATTTAAATAGAACATTTTGCACTTTCCAAAAGCATGTAAATGAAACAATTTGTACCGTTCAAACAATTGTAAAAACAATATTTTACACTTTTAAAAAAAATGTGAATTAAATATCCACTTTTACAAAAACATCTAAATGAAATATTTAAGGCTTTTTAAAAACATGTAAATAGAAAATTTAGCAATTTTCAAAAAAATGTAAATAAAAACATTTGTACTTTTTTAAAAAATGTAAAAAAAATGTTTTGCACCTTATAAAAACATGTAAATAAAACATTTCTAATTTTTTCAAAGCATGTAAATAAAACATTTCTAATTTTTTCAAAGCATGTAAATAAAACATTTTCAATTTTTTCAAAACATGTGAAAAAAATTTTTTCCACTTTTTGAAAATATCCTAATGCACCGTTTCACACTTTTGAGAAACCATTAATATATATTTTACGCCCCAATCTAATTGAGCGTTGTTTTTACATAGCTTATTTAAATTTTCATATAATACCAAAAGCATAGAAATAAGACAATTAGGACACTTTTTATAGCAGAATTTTAAGAAACTATCTTAAGCAGAATTATTAGTCATACATATTGCATGCTCATTTTAATTATAGCCTTAATCAGACGTGGGTCACCTGGAACCATCCTTCACGATATTATACTTTTTACGTTTGATATCATTTAATTTGAATATACTACCCCACAAAAAAACATGCTGAATCAATAACATCATATCTGAAATGTACCTCATGCGATCCAGCATAGGAAGGACTGCAGACACATAGGAGAACTTCATGTCAACGTACTTTTGAGATTCTGAAATTTTAAAATGAACAAATCGTCTGTAAAGAGCCAAAATGACCCAGATCCATTTTAACCTAAACGCATTATCCACTATTCACAAAATAACCTATCTTGTAATCAATTAAATAGAACATTATGCAACTTTAAAAATTATATAAATAGAATATTTTACACCTTTTCCAAAATATTTAAATACAACATTTTGCACCCTTTCAGAAACATATAATTAGAGCATTTTGCATCTTTTCAGAAACATGGAACTAGAACATTTTTCAACTTTTCGAATACATGGAATTACAATATTTTGCACCTTTTTAGATATATGGAATTACAATATTTTGCACCTTTTCAAAACATGGAAATAGGACATTTAGCACTTTCAAAAACTCTAAATTACCATTTTACGCCTGTCTCTTTTGTTGTTCTTATGACATAGCTCATTTTGATTCTAGCTTAAATTGGATATGGGTCATTTTGGTTCTTCACAGAAAAAAATTCTTTTTTTATATTACAGTGGAATAGGTGTAATTATAAAGTACGATCGAGGTTTCACTATATAACTGTACCTTTTAAAAGATGCGGTGACGTCAATAAAGTTATTTACAACAACATGAAGTGATTTGTAATTCGTAATTGTGATGACGTGAGCACAATTTATTATAATTACAATAAATGTAGAGTAAACATATCGAACTTTTTCGACTTGATTTTCATTGGAATTTTGTAGAGTTTGAATGCTCCGAGTAACAAGGAATATTGGGTAGAAGCTTTGCGCAACCAAGTGAGACCAGTACAAAACTTAATACTTGACCAATGAATTTGTGCGAAACCTTTTCTTTCGTGTGTCCCAGTAGAAGGGATGGGAACCAAGTAGAAAATGGCCAATGTTGACAAATTTTCCGAGATAGGCCACAGCTCTGCCGGACAATATTTTAATTCAAATTAAAAGTATCAAACTTTATCCAAGCTCCAATTTTAAAATGGTCTACATGAAAAATAAAAATATAAGATTGTATTGTGCTGGTATTACTGGTATATTAGGTGTGCGTATAGCGCCAAGTTAAATTAAACAGAACAAAACAATTTGTACTGGGTCTCCCATTGCGTAATAAAAGCCTTCTAATAGACTCAGTCAGTATGCAAATAAAAATAATGGTGTATTTATATCTATGTACGTTATGCTTTTAAAAATTAAAAGTTGAAAAAATAATTACAAGTGATATATTTTGAGAAACTCCAATAATTATATGGTATCAAAAAATACTGTCAATGACACAAAAAGTATTTTAAAATAAATATGCGATATCATTACTGCCAATAAACCTCGTCAATAAAAATTCCCGGACCCCAAACAGCAATTACATTGTCATTTCATGTCATTTCATATCATTTAACAAGCGCTGGTATAATTACCTATAATTCTTGGCCCCTGTACATATCTAACTATAAGCATTTGTGAATATCAAACGAATGATAATCCTGTTATTCTGCTGATTACAATTTATACATTTTAACGCAATTCATGTGAATTCGACTAACTGTGAACTTGTACTCGTCCCATTAATATTTTTCATTCTTTTTTCTCGATTAATTACTACTACCACTATTATTATTGTCAAAGTGGAACTTACCTAGTCAAGATTAGTCAAGGGGTGTATCTAGATTAAATTCTACGGATACAGATGAAGAGCAGCCATCAAATGTGTACGTTCACAACATTCCGCCTCAGAATAATTGTAAACTACGGATGATGGATCGATTGAGAGATACGCACTGTAAATGAAAAGATTCTGAAACCGGTTGCTATGTACTTTCCTATCGTATCCGCACGTGCGTGTATGTACATAGACTACACGTAGCTTTACTCATGTATTTCCCTACCTAGTTTTCTTAGCATTATAAATCCCTCAATTTTGTGACTCACTTGTAAGGGATCGAGAACAGAAAGAAAAAAAAGCACCGGCCGGCACAATAACAAACAGGAACAGGGGTTCAACATACGAGCAGACGAGCAGTGCCAAAGATGCGGAGCGAATGATGCACAGCCAGAAGATGCAGTCTTCTAGGGGTCACGGGGTACGTCTAACTAATGATATTCTTTTCGTATTTCCCCATAAAATAAAATAAAGTACATACCTCCCTACCCCCAAATGCAATCAGTCAAAGTCACATGTAGAAATTGTTCGTTCTTCACATTCAGAGGAGAAGTAAATTCAGGCGTGGTTCATTTGTGGCGATTATTTTTTGCTTCATTTAGCATATACGCATTACATATGGTGAGGCATCGTCGTTTCAGGTATCGAATCATTCAGACGCACCTATATGTACAAAAACCTATGTTTGTAGATTGTAGAGGGCATATCGACAGTGAAGACTGAAAACCACCCATTTGGATTATTAGCGTAAGTTAAGTATAAAATGTATTACCTACGTACAAATTAATATATTCTGATTCAAACAATATGTAAAGTAAAGAATTGTGTTGTTTTCAAAAAACCGGAAGTACTTCAAATATTTTATCAATTAATAATTATGTAAAAAGGATGGTTTAAACTTTGAAAAAAAGATTTTGGAAAAATAATATTTTGCTAAAATATTTTTAGCTTTTCAAAATCATCCAAATAAAACATTTTACAAGTTTTAACAACTTTTTTAATATAACATTTTGCAGTTTTAAAAAACTTTTAAATAAAGCATTTTGCACCTTTTTAAAAACATAAGTAAAACGATTTGCACTTTTCAAAAAAATATAAATAAACCATTTTGCACTTTTTAAAAATATGTAAATAGAACACTTTACACAATTCAAAATCTTTGAATCAACATTTTACACTTTAAAAAAACATGGAATATTTTGAACTTTTTACAAACATATAAATTAGATATTTTGAGCTTTTTAAAACCATGTAAATTAAATATTTTGCACTTTTCAAAAACTCGTTATCAAATTTTTTAGGCCTTATCTCATTTTGTGGTTTTTATTACATATCTTTATCTCACTTTCCTTCAACCCTAATTAAATTGGATATGAGCCATTTTGATTCTTCAATTTCATAATTTATATTACATTTTTGTTTGCAATGTAAAGAAGTAATTTGCAGATTGCCCGTTTGCCCAAACCTCCCTACATAATTATACGCATCTAGATTGAAGTTTAATGTTTAAGTTCAAACCAATATTTCCTTAAGTACATATGCCTACACAATCAGTGGTTTTTACACAGACACATAAAATCGTACTTAATTAAGCTTTAGACAGGCCGCTGGTTGCAAACCTGCAGCATCTTCTGCAGTTATTCTTGATTTAACGACTCAAGCATAGGCCTACTTCCTTTACAATAGCTGTCAACAGGCTCTGCCCTGGTACATACGAAAGCAAAGGGCAAACAAGTCAGCATTTTTTACAATTAAAAGCACATGTCTTACTGCGAGCCCTGTCGTGATTAAGATTACAGGGAACATTACATTCGCATTTTGTAAAGGTGTATAATCACAATCAGTTTTCTTATTTTAAAGTTGCACATAGCTATTGGCACTTGAGTCTTTCCACACGCTTCAATATCGTAGTATATCGTCAATGAAGAATCAAAATGACCCATATCCAATTTCAACTAGAATCAAAATCAGCTATGTCAAAAAAATACAGTAAATAAGATACCTGCTTACAATGCTAATCACGAGTTTCTAAAATGAGCAAATCGTCCTATTTATGTACATGTTTTTCAAAAGTGCAAAATATTTAATTTACATGCTTTCTAAAAAGATTAAAATGTTCTATTTAGGTATTTTTGAAAGTGCAAAATATTGTATTTAATAGTTTTTTAAAAAGTGCACAATGTTTTATTTACATCTTTCTTAAAAGTGCAATATATTGAATTTACATGCTTTTTGAAAAGATCAAAATCTTCTATTTAAGTGTTTTTTGAAAATTGCAAAATATTCTATTTAAGTGTTTTTCAAAAGTATTCTATTTACATGCTTTTTGAAAAGGTCAAAATGTTTTATTTACTAGTTGTTTGAAAACTGCACAAGGTTCTAGGTACCTGCTTCAATGAGTATATGTTATTTTAATTTTTTCTGTAGATAGTAGATAGTGCATTTTGTTTGAAACTAAAAGTTCATATGGGTCATTTTGGTTCTTCACAGACGATATGTACTTACAACTTTGTACAATAATCATTTTTTCAGCAAGTTTTTTTCACATCTTCGCTTTCGTGACCTAAAACAATTTAATAAAGGAAAAAGTGTAAACTGCAAAAACATATGAGATCGCACAGTGAATTGTTTCTGTTATTCTGGCTTATCACGAATATTAATCTTTTTTTATATGTACTGTCACACTTTTTAAATCTGTTGAGGAAAAAGGAGGCTGCGGTTTATTAGTGTTAACTGCATGTGATAGTAGTCAGTATTATTTTACTGTACAGGGGAAGAGGCACAAGACTTGTCAAAGCAGAAATACAAAATTCACACAAGGAATTAAACTTGGAATTTTATTCATACGCATATCCCGTTCGCCTGCACACAATATTAAAGCGTACAGATACGAAACACGACAAGGCCTACGACAGGCAAAATTAAGCGTTAGCATGTAAAAAGTAGAAGCTACTCTTGACAAATCTGACTGCCTTTTTTTGGGATTTATCCAAATTACTGCGTTGTTAAGTTCTACCAGAATATAATTTTTTTTAAACGCAAATACGAGTCTAATAAGGCAATACAGCTAATTGCTTGACATTTGTATTGGTTTTGTTAACACATTTAAGCGATAATTTATTACGTGGTTTTTATTTTTATTCCCAAAGTGCGTCAAAAGTAAACTGGATTTAGTTAAATTAAAATGTGAATTAACTATAGCTAAAGTGTAAGAAGGTTGCTTTGCATTCTGCAGAAGTGAGATTCGTAAACTTATTAAAATGGAAATTTCGTCATCCAAAATGAGACGAAGGCATTATTACCACAAGTATTTCCCTGCTGTTCCTATTTCCCTCACAAAAGTGTCTCAAACTGTGATAGTTATATGTGTATTATTAATTTATAACGTAGCTCATGTTTACAGTGATAAATTAAATTTTTTGAGCATAGCAAAGCAACTAATGTTAAAGACACATAATAGGAAATTAGCCTTACCAAGAGGATCCCTCCTGGATTTTGCACCAACTCTCCAAATACCACTTTTTTCTAATGGGGATGGGGTGTCGGATTTTAAACGTGGGATTAATTTTAACGCTACATGGCATTTTTACAGTGAGTGATAAATATTTTAAAATTCAGAAATTAAAAACTAAAATAATATATCGTTGGTCAAGAGTCACTCTGTTGTAAGTCCAGTGAGGGGCTAAAGTCATTCTGTCCCAAGTCCATACGATTCTCAAAGTCATTCTATCGCAAGTCCATTCAATTGGTAGCTGCTGTCGAGGTCGCTTCCGCGTTGTCCTATGCATTAGGTGGGGGTGGTATGTTGCTCACTGTATTGTACTCATGACGTACACTTAGGGGTCGTCCACAAAAGACGTAGTAAAAATTCCATTCCCAGAACATTTTGCACTTTTGAAAAAACATGTAGATAGAGCATTTTACACTTTTGAAAATCAAATAGATATAGAACATTTTACACTTTTAAAAACATGTAGATAGAACATTTCACACTTTTGATAATTTGTAGATACAACATTTTACACTTTTAAAAATATGTAGATAGAACATTTCACACTTTTGATAATATGTAGATACAACATTTTACACTTTTGAAAAACATGTAGATAGAACATTTTTCACTTTTGAAAATATGCAGATACATCATTTTACACTTTTGCAAATATATGTAGATAGATCATTTTACACTTTTGAAAAAATGTAGATAGAACATTTTACTTTTTTGAAAAACATGTAGATACAACATTTTATACACTTAGGAAAATATGTAGATAGAACATTTTACACTTTTGAAAAACATGTAGATAGAACATTTTACACTTTTGGAAAAAATGTAAACAGAGCATTTTACACTTTTAAAAAACATGTAAATCGAACATTTTGCACCTTTCAAAAAGATGGAAATAGATTATTTTCCATCTTTCTAAAAGTGTTTTTGAAAAGGGCAAAATGTTCTGGATATGGAATTTTTATTACGCCTTTTGTGGACGACCCCTAAATGTACGTTTTAAGTACAACACAGTCAGCAACATTCCACCCCCACCTAATGCATAGGACAACGTGGAAACGAACTGGACAGCAGTTACAAATTTATTGGACTTGGGACAGAATGACTTTAAGAATCGTATGAACTTGCAAAAGAATGATTTTAGCCGTGAACTGGACTTACCACAAAATGACTCTTCACCGACGATATTTACATTTATTGCTACACGTGTAGCTAATTTTATTTTTTATTAGCTATTTACACATTTTTAAAAGGGATCGTAATACTAAAAACTCACAGTTTTTCACAATTATGTAATGACTTTAAAATTACCAACAATTATTATGTAATTCTTTGCCACAGTGTTCATCGACAATTTTGGGAAGCCGGGTGTGACAGAGGACAACTACGTCTGGCCGCCAATTTACCCCTTTGCTGGCTTCTACTCGCATGGAAGACTGCCCAATCCGAGGCCTATAGCGTTTAGAACACCACAAAACGACACTGCAGGTCAGGGTCAGAGTCAGAGTCTGCAGACGTCTTCCCCATGGTTGAACAGTACTAATTATTCTAGACACAGAAAACCACGAGGAGTATTTAGTCTGCCAACATCCCAGAAACTTGTTGGGGGTGAGAGAGCCACTTTCATTCCTCAACTGGAGACGATGCTCAATTCCATCGGTTGTGAAGGGCGTCCCTGTCTCCTCCGATTTGTTTGCGAATTGCATGAAATCAACGCTTTTAATCCAGCAAGCTATGGACTTCTTGGAGAGATTATGACTTTAATTTTTAGGTATTGAATTTAAACTTATTAACACAGTTCCAATTTATTATGAGCGCACACATTAAAATTTAGGCCAAAGCAAAATGGTTTCGTAATGTAATAATAACGTAAAGAATTTCGAATTTTAATGTGCGACTTTTGTGTATTGAAGAATCAGCGAATCGGATTATGCAGACAGTCACCTTCCAGAATATTTGAAAGCTGAAGAAGCTGGGAAAGTTGGGGATTGCTCTTCGTATTTTACAAATTGTCCAAAATCAGTATTTATCTGGGAGAAAAGGCAAAACAATGCCCAATGGGTGTAATTAACTGATCTTGTTGTTGTATTGATTATCTGGTCAAATTGAAAAAAAAATATTTATCATTACTTTTTATTATTTTTTATAAACTTATTTAAAAATCTGTTGAAGCACAAAACTTTGCTTCTTTTTATACGTGGATTGAAATTGACACACTTAAAAATGCCCTCATTGTGAGACAGCACAACCAATGAAATCAAGATAAATTAAAAACTGACTATGACTACTTGATCCATTTAATAAGCCAATAAACTATTTCATGCTGTTGTTACTTTAGTAATTCAAATATTAAGTTATTAACAATTTGTAAATGCAGTTAATTATATGTAATAATATTGTATACATCAGTTCATGTGTTCAAGTGTGCTAACAAAAATAAATTACAGCTATTTTCAATAACCATGTAATAAAATTGTGGATCAAACACTATTACAAATGGGTCATAGGTATTGCTGCAACCTACATAACAAGCAGTGCTACAATTTTAGTTATGACAAAATTAATAAAATTAGGAGTGGACTCTCGTTCTAACGTCCGAAACTGACCAACTTTAATTCCATCGATTTTCAGCGACTGTATTTCTGCTCGCACCATTTGTCTCACGTCTCCCCGTGTGTAAGTAACACTCACACTTTCCAGTTGCATTTTCACCTCCTTCATTTTCTCAGGGATGACGAATGCCTTGTCAAACAAAATTATAAACATGACATTAACTTCCAAAGCAACAAATAAATTTCCCAAAGCAATATTATTGGCTCAGAGTGATGGTGTTTAATGGCAAGATAGCCCGTGATAACTGCAGCGGTCATTAGTCCTACTTTGAGCAGAAATATAACAGTGCAAAAACATAAGTTGAAGTAGTGGATGAGGAGCTGATGGCTTCGAAATTCTTTACACCCTTTGGTGAGCATTCGATTCGTCCTCCAAAAATTGGTCCTGTCTCCGGAAAAAATAAAATGCCATCAAAAGTAAACCATTAAAACAAAAAGTACATAGGTACCTATGTATTTAAAAAAATTTAATTAAGCAATAATATTATAGAATTTCACATCTAAATCAATATTACTCACGCATTGTTTGTTGCACATGAAATAATGTAGATACTGTCGATCCGTGAACTTAGAGTGTCAGTATAACTACTATTATAAGAAACACGATATGGTAAGTTATGGCTACAAATGGTACGAGTAGTACACAGGATAGAACGAAACAGACCCATTTTAAGAATACCCATGTTTGAAAATCAAAACTTTGAATGTGGTAAAGTATTGAGTACATGTGGAGTGGTAGAGGCGGATCGAAGAAATACCATAGGATGGTCACAACTCCAATGGACGAAACAAGGAATGGCAAATAAATGACAAAGATCCTCTTGAGTTGCATTACGTCTACAACAGAACCATAATAAACCCTTTCATTTGTGGTGGTCAGAAATAAATTTATTTAAAAATATACGAGCGTTCTGCCCCGAACGAAAGTTTGCCCGAGCTAAATTAAAGTAAGTATATCCGATATCGTCGATGAAGAACTAAAATGACCCATATCCAATTTAAACTAGAATCAAAATGAGCTATGTCATAAAAACAAAAAAAAAGAAACATGAGTAAATTGTTAATTAGAAGTTTTTTAAACGCGAAAAATGTTCTATTTACATGTTTTTGAACAGTGCAAACTGTTCTATTTACATGTTTTTGAACAGTGCAAACTGTTCTATTTACATGTTTTTGAACAGTGCAAACTGTCTTATTTACATTCTTTTGAAAAGGTGCAAACTGTCTTATTTACATTCTTTTGAAAAGGTGCAAAATGTACTAATTCCATGTTTTCTAAAAGGTGCAAAATATTTTAATTCCATATTTTCGAAAAGGTGCAAAATGTTCTAATTCCATCTTTTTTGAACGATGCAAAATGTTCTAATTCCATGTTTTCGAACAGGTGCAAAATTTTCTAATTCCATGTATTCGAACAGGTGCAAAATTTTCTAATTCCATGTTTTCGAAAAGGTGCAAAATGGTCTATTTACATGTATTTGAAAAGGTGCAAAATGTTCTATTTACATGTTTTTAAAAAGGTGCAAAATGCTCTATTTACATGTTTTTAAAATGGTGCAAAATGTTCTATTTACATGTTTTTGAAAAGGTGCAAAATTTTCTAATTCCATGGTTTCAAAGAGATGCAATATGTTTTAATTTTGTGTTTGAAAAGTGCAAAATATTCTATCTAAATCATCTCAAGACATATTTGAATATTTCTGTTGCAGGTTGATATTGTTTTTAGCTAAAAATGGATTTGGATCATTTTGGTTCTTCACCGACGATATGTGGGAATATGAAAAAATTACTTGAGTTCCGTTACCTGTATTTGCACTTGTATTATTCACTGAAGAGTTTTGAAATCCACCTATGACTTCATGCATTATACGAGCGTTTAAGTCAGGCCACAAACAAGAGATAATGATGTTCCCACAAAAACAACATGTCATTGGAAAAAATGCAACTAACACAAATGGAAGATAAAATGACTTATCTGTGTCGACTGGGTACATCACTACACGTATAATATTGACTCCAAGGATGGTGATTTCCAACCATTATTTTGTGTGACAAACGATTTGGAGTTTCGATCCCAATTTCGTGACACCCTCAATGGAAGGATATTGAGCTTGGAAATTAGGGAATACGCGGCAATGTTCCATTTCAAATCTTTTCTTGTCAGCAGCATTTCTTTGTAATTCATCCAAAGTATTTTAATATGGTTTACTACATTCCTCAAAGGACATTCTCAGACTCTAATATCGTACGTTATTAAGATGGCACCTAAATGTAAAATTTGTAACAAGGCTAGTAGTAGTAGGAAACTTGAGATTTCTTGTAGCCGATGTAATAATTTATTTCATAGGGTATGCATTCCAATTAATTTAATTGTATTTAGATCTTTGGATAAGGAAATTTGGAAATGTACAGATTGTAGACTCAATGCATTTGTTCATAACTGTCGTTTATGTGGAGAGGCTAATATTTTTTCTGCTACAGCTGACCCGCCGAGCACTCTTTGTATGGATTGTTTATTGATAACGTCAGATGTAAATTTGTATTCATATGTAAATGGGAATTCTTTGGAAAGTTCAATTGATGATTGTATTCTGCATGGTAATGCTAATATGTTGAAGTCAAGCGGGTTTAAATTTGTACATTTAAATATTAATACCTTAAAAACTGCCAAGATTGAAATCGTTAAGCTCCTATCTCATAACTACAAGTTAGATGTTGTTTGTATTACGGAGTCGAAACTTACAGATAGCATGGTCAATGGTCCAATTCTAATGGAGAGATACAACTTGCATAGGCAGGATAGGTTGACTGGCTTTGGTGGTGGCATAGTTGTTTATATTAAATCCTATTGTAACTATGTACCTATGTCTACTGAAGAGATAAATGTCTTAGATCTACCGCTTGGTCTGGCAATAGTGACGCTTAAGTTGTTTCCCTCTTATTCAAAGCCAATTATACCATCAGTGGTTTATAAGCAGCCAACTATGGACAAGTCTTTATTCTTAAATTATTTTGCTACTTATCTCTCTGGTTTAAGTAATTTAGGTTGTGAATTATTTTGTACTGGTGATTTTAATTTTGACTTGAATGTAAAAGACCCTAAGTGTAAGGAGCTCTTAAATGTATGTAGTAGCTATGGACTTAAGCAACTAATTGATTCCCCAACCAGAGTGACGATAGACTCTCAATCTATTCCTGATCATATTTATGTATCAAACCCAAGTATGTATTGTACTCATGGCACATTTAATGTTGGAGTGTCTGACCATTATGCTATATTTGCAGTACGTAAAGCCACAAAAATTAAATATGCGCCTAGAGTTGTGAGTTTACGTAAATTTAAAAATGTTAATGGGAAACGTTGCGTATTGACTTGAGTCTAGTTCCCTGGTCTACAATGTGTATTTTTGACGACTGCGATAATATTCTTAATTTTTTCGAGTTATCTATAAATAGTGTTATTGACCTACATGCACCTATTTTGAAAATGCGAGTGTGCTCTAAACCATCCCCGTGGTTAACTGCTGAGTTAAAAAAGAAAATGCACACTCGTGACAGCCTCAAGTCCAAAAGCATTAGAAATTCTGATAGTGCTTTATGATATGAGTACAAGTAAAGCAGGCGTGCTTGGGTGAGCGGTTAGGACTGCAGACTGTAACGAAATTTACAGTCTCAGACCCGGCTTCGACCCTCGGCCACTGCTAATCGTTTACGGCTCGGTGTTGTACGGTAAACGTCACTGGATGGTTGATTGAAACCCAATCTCCTTCGGTGCGCCTTAGTGACCACTACTTACTGTAGGGGCCTAGGGAATGAGACTCCTTTACTGTGGAGGAGGGGACGGGGATAGGTGAAAGGGTACAAAAACCGAGACGATCTAACGCGGTAGCCTCCTATTTCCTCACCCACAGTGACTGGTTGAGTCTGGTTGTATGAACTTCGGTTAAATCGACCTAATGAATAAATTATTATTATTATTATATGAGTACAAGTCAATACGCAATGAAATAAATAATGTGATAAGATATTTAAAATACAATTACTATAAGAATAAATTTGCTGTAACTCCTACATCTACTAATGTCTGGAGCGTATACAATAAGCTGGTGGGAAAGTCCGAATCAACAGTGGCTATTACTTAGCTAAATTGTAATGGAAATGTAACCAATGAGGCTGGTGCTATATCTAAGGAGCTAGCTAAAGCTTTTACAGTGCAACCAGAATATAGTTATAATTTAGATGATTTTATTCAAAGTATTGAGTGTAATGGAACTCCTGTACCCTTTACGGAGGATAATGTTCGATTGGCTTTCTCACGTGTAAAACGGAAGCATTAAAATTGTCATTAAGTGCCGTATACTGTTTTAAATAATTGCATTGATACTTTAGCTTTACCTTTAGCACTTATGTTTACTCAATTTTTATGTCTATGTAAATATCCAACTAAGTTTAAGACTGCTGTTGTGACGCCATTGTATAAGGGTAAGGGTCATAGAAAGGATCCTCTTTCTTATCGGCCTATATCGTGTTTACCAATTCTTGATAAAGTGTTTGAGCAAATGCTTCATGCACGCCTTATGTCAAGCATTCAGCTATGTGACCAACAACATGGGTTCAGAAAAGAAATGTCATGCCAAATAGCAACATAAGAATTTATTCAGGACTCTTTTAAGTATTTAGATGCAAAATGTGGCAGGGTTCTGGCAGTTTTTATTGATTTGCAGAAGGCTTTCGACTCAGTAAACCATAGAAAGCTGCTTATTAAAATGAGAGACGACTTTGGTATTAACTCTCACTTACTTAAATTAATGGCTGACTTCTTGAATAATCGTCAATTTAAAATAAAAATTAGTGACTATATGTCAGAATGCTATGATCTAAATATGGGAGTTCCTCAAGGGTCAGTCTTGGTTCCTCGCTTGTTTATTATGTATATTGATAAAATTGGAGATGCTATATCCGGTGGGGTAAAGTTTATACTGTATGCTGACGACTTGGTTATGTAATACTCTCATTCTAAGTTTGAGGTTATGAGGAATACAGTCCAATCTTGTTTGGACTCCCTAAGTATATGGTTTAATATGAATGATTTGTATATAAATATAAATAAAACTAAATTTATGCTCCTTCATGAGTCGGATGATTCAAATTTACCTGACCCTACGAGTGTTGTTCTGTATTGTAATGGTAGGGATATTGATAGAGTCTATACACTTAAATACCTTGGAGTAATTGTGGACTGTAATTTAAACTTTAATGAACATTTTTCTTATGTAAAGTGTCGCGTAAACTCTGCAATAGGGGTTATTTTGAGTATAAAAAGATATTTAGATTTTGGTACATTTGTTGTATTACTTAATGCGTATGCTCTATCAGTTGTTGACTACTGCGCTATTATATGGGGATCTAGGTCTGATACTGAGCTTCAATCCCTGCAAAATAAACTGAGTCGAGCTATTGTTTCTTTTTGCACTATTAGACATAAGAACATAAATCAGAGTGATTTAGTGGAAATGTGTAATGTTTTGTCAGTTTCTGAGCGAATTAAGTAATATTCCTTACTTTTTGTTTTAAAAACATTAAAATATGGATCTAATATTATTTATTTTAAAAACTTATTTGTGCTCAAGAAGTCAGTAAGGCAAACGAGATCAACAAATAAATTCTTGCTTGATTGCTTACGCTTTAATACTGAATTGTTTGGAGACTCGCCACTCTATCGTTTTACTGATGAGTGGCATAATATTCCAGAGAACATCAAAGGTTGTGTGTTACTTGAAAGTGGTGAATTTGAATTGTATGATATTGGTCCATTCAGGAAAATTCTAATAGAGCACTAAGTAGCAAACAGGGAAATTTATGTATACAGCCCCTATATTCCGCCATAGTGTATGTACTATATTGCCTGTATCGTTTTATGATTTTATGATTTAACTTGGAATTAACTGAATTTGTGTAATGTGTGTATGTAATATTTATATTGTGTATGTATGTACTAGTGTAAAGTAGTGTCCGTGATTTAATAACAGTATATTTGTACTGAATTGCCTGACACTTTAATAAATTAAACTCAAACTCAAACTCTAAGAGATGTTCCAGAAACCTAGCTAGCACGGTGCACACAGCCTGATGGTTCCAATAGTACTACACTACTACTTACATCTTTTATATACTATACTAGAAGAAAGGTCCCCTGCCTACGGCAGGGGCTCACTGGTTGGCAGTGAATGAGAAATGATAGAAAAAACGATTTTGAGAAACTCGCACCACCCGTATGAGTGGTATCAAAACGTGAACCTGCCTAAGCGCAATTGCCTTGTGATAACTGACTAATGCCGACAGTCCAGAGTTAACTGCCAGTTTAGCAACTGCCCTGCAGAGAAACCGCCAGGTGCCAAACGACTTGTTGCTACTGCAGTCGGCAAGTACTGCCAGAAGGTAATAGCTCGGTGCCAACGGCCTTGCGGCAACTGCCTTATTGCAATGGCTTTGAAAACTGTCTTGTCACTTTTAGATTGTGGCATTTGCCTTGTGGCAACGGCTTTTGGAGCAACAGCCCAGGGTCAAATGAACTTGTGCAACTGCCTTGAGGCAAATGTCTAGTAAAACCTCCTCAGTAGCAACTGTGTAGTGGTACGTGCTTTTTGGCAATTGATTTTGAGCAACTGCCTAGTGGCTTTTGCCTAGTGGCAACTTTCTGGTAAATGCAGCTTTGTGAGAACCAACCGCAAGGCAACTGTACTGTGTGCTTGTGCTTGGACGGTTGCAGTTTACTGTAAATTTCTTGTTGGCCAAATTAAATTAACTGCGCGTGTTTGTTGATTAAATTAATTAAAGTAATGTGGAATTTTAGTTTCTTTCAGCCCTGATATTTTAAGCTTAAAAAGATACTCTTTTAAGTATAAAATGAAATTTATTGCCTTCCTATCTTCACTTTCATGAGGCAAAATGCAAAACTTCATTTTTACCTATTCACATAATTTGGAACAACAATGTTAGCAATTTTGAAATACTTTTTTAGCGATTTTGTCGAGTGATACCTCATTTTGAAGCCCTTAAAAAAATAAGAATCCGATTTTCTTTTTATTTACTTTCGGCCCATACAACACTTTTTAGAGCAATTTTTCCAAAAAAAAATGGGTTTTTCGATTTAATTCGAAAATTGTTCGAATAACACGCTGTGAACTCGATCATAATTAGATTCTGCTAATCATTGCCGTTCTAATGATGTATTACTTGTATCGAAATTTTATGAGTATCCGGGCTAAATATCAACTTTTATGTTTCGAAGATATTTGTGCGGTAAATTCAAACTCTTTCATTTTATACGACTGATAAAGGGTCAGACATACATGGTGCCACCAACTTTGAGGGTGGGTCAGCTGCAAATAAATAACACCCAATCATACACATTGTCGCTTTTTGTATGTTATGCTTCAGAGGGTGACGCTGAAAGTGGGTGGGTCCTAAAATATGCTTAAGTTCGCTAGCGTCATTTGTGTCCGGCCCCTAATTTTATGCAGCAAAAGTTTTTTCACTTTTGAAATTATTCTTTGACCGGTGTTATTTTTTGATAGATTTACTGTTCTCATCACGAGACGGCTGCCCTGTGAGGGGCTTCGCCCCTTGTTTTTCGTTTTATAGTTCAGATCGACAAATATAGAGTTTAATCTTACTTTGAATCAATGACCGGTATTAAGGTGTAAATATATATTGTAAAGTAGCTCTATGGCCCAGTTTTGTTCGCCGGTTTATCGAGCGTTCCATTATATCACGAGCCGGCGTATCGGCGTATTTTACTATACCAAGCATAGGCATTTTGACGGGGATTTTTTAATTGGCCGGTAAATCTAGTTGGCCAGTGTTGGGAAGGCTTGTATTCAGAGATTCGACTGTAGATTGTTTGTAAAAACATAACCCTTGTTTAACTTCAACCGGGTATTACCGGGTAACAGGCTCACTAAGTAAACTAAAAATTGATAATGTTACTATTGAGAACTTCGTCTATGTTAAAAAAATTATTTCGTAGATATTTGAGATACTTGCCTCTCGAGCTGGGACGATATCAAAAAAAGTCTGTTTCATGTGGTCCACCTGGGGGCAACTGTCTGGTGGCATCTGCATAGTGGCAACTGCCTGGTGGCATCTGCATAGTGGCAACTGGCTGGAGGCACCTGGCTGGTGCAATTGACTAAATGCAATTGCCTGCTGGCAACTGTTTAGAAGTAACTGCGCTGTGGCAGTTGTACGACTGCAACTGCCAAGTGGGTACAGCATGGTTTCCACTGTATATTGGTTACAACCCTGTTGAGAGTATGTAATTGGTAGCAACTGCTTGATAACATTTCCTTAGTTACACCTGCGTCATAGTTATTGAGTAGTTGTACCGGTTTGATAGTGTCTGCCTAGTAGCATTTGCGTGGTGACGTCTGATTACTGGCAACTGCCTAAAATCAACTCCCTGCAAGTAACTGCGCTGCACGGTGTCATCTGTCTGCTGGCCCCAGCATAGTGTCCTTAGAGTGGTGGAAGCTGCTTGGTTGCTTCTGCTATGTGGAAATAGCGCCAAGGCGATTGTCTAGTGACAACAGCCTGGCGACACCTGTCTGGTCTCCACTGCCTGGTAGCAGGTTAAAAATTCGACCGTGTTGCTAGCTTTAGATGTTTCCATGGCTTGTTTCCGCTTCTTTTGTTATTGACACTGCAAGTGATAGTCGTGAGTGCCGTTCGTTTGGGTAAAGATCTTTTCATCTCAATTTTTCCTTTTTCCGTTCCGCGAAAACTTTTGCTATACCTCAGTTTCCCTTTACTCTTAGCTCCTATTACGGTCTTGCACGTCCTGTGAAGACATTTCAGGTGTCACAATGACTGTACTTACATTCTCTGTTCCCTTTTGAGTGGTTTACTGCTGAATTTGGCTATTGTGGCTGCCTTCTTCACTCGTCTTTTCGACTTCGTTTTTGGATGCTGAGCTTAAGCATCTAATGAAATGGTCATGTCCATCTGTCTGTCTGTCTGTTGGTCGTTGGTCCTACGCTACAGGTCAAACCGTTTAATCGATTGTCTTTAAACAACTTTTAAACAATTACAAATGCGAGCAGGTCCGTCTTTATTGTTTTTTCATTTTAGTCGGACTAACGATTACTCCACAATTGAAGTTGTACGGACCCTTGTCATAATTTTTGGTAATAAATAGCAGCAAAAACGGATGCATGGGCCGGACGTAAATGACGTTAAATAAATTTACCTAAATATTTGACTCACCCATCTACCTTGTTAATCTCGTTGGCGTTGCTTGAAAGGCTATATCTTCAACACGGTGTGTCATCTTTTTTCAAGTGACCCACCCTCAATGTGAGTGACTTCATTTGTATCCCAACCCAAATGCCTGCAACATACCAAGTACCTATATACACAATATCCTGTATGACCACTGCCATTTACGCACCTGAATGATAACATCATTTTGGATTAGTGAAATTACATACAATTTGGCTCTACCGGGGGTTTATTTGATAAGTGATGAACAACGAGCTTCCAGAGGTTTCTTCGAAAGTGATGGACGGCCAGCTTTTGAGGGTACCCTTATCAAAAGATGGACGGCGAGCCACCAGACGTTTGTTTGATAAGTGGTGGACAGCGATCCTTTGGGGGTTTTTTTAAAGATTTTTAGACGAAAAACTTCTAGGATTTTTTTAAAAGTGATAAACAGCCAGCTTTTGGGAGCTTATTTTATTAGTGATGGACGGCGAGCCTCTGGCGATTTCTTTGAAAAGTTATAAACGGCAAGCTTTCGAGGATTTTTTAGGTATGTGATAAATGACAAGCCTTTGGGGGTTTCTTTAAAAAGTGATAGTCAGCGAGCCTCCAGGAGTTTCTTTAAAAGTAATGGACACCAAGCCTCAAGGAGTATCTTTGAAAAGCGATGGACGACAAGACTCAGAGGTTTTCTAAAAAAGTAACTGATGTCAATTCTTTGGAAGTTTCTTTGATAAGTGATGGACGGCAAGCCTCCTAGGGTTTCTTTTTTAAGCCATGGAAGGCGATCCTTCAGGAGGTTTTTTTAAATTTATAGACAGCAAGCTTTCAGAGATGTTTTTAAAAAGTCATAGACGGCAAGCGTTTAGAGATTTCTTTAAAAAGTGACAGACGGCCAGCTCTTGGAAGTTTATTCGATAAGAGAGGGAAGGCGAGACTCCGGGGGATTACTTGATTAGTGAAAGGCAGCGAACCTCTAGGTTTTTCTTTAATAAGCGATGGACAGAAAATCCTCATTGCTTTCTTCAGAAAGGTAAAGACCCCAATATCTCTATAGTTCTTTGAAAAGTGATGGACGGCCAGCCTCAATGGATTTTGTTGATAAATGATTGACGGCGTGCCTCCAAGTTTTTTTATAAGTGATGGACGGCAAGCCTGTGGGGGTTCATTTGATAAGTAATGGACGACGAGCCTCTAGGTGTTTTTTGAATAAGTAATGGCCAGGTGGGGAAGTGACGGGCTACTTTACTAAACGATTGTCAGTTTGACTTTAACAAGTGATGGCCAATTTGACTCAAAGAATTTTAGTAATTATTTAATAATTTATTTTGTCTGTACATTTATTTATCCGTAGTAGAAGCGCCACAGATTACCCAACCAAACTGATTTTATTCAAACTATACAATTTATACAAAAACTGGTGCGTTATACAACTTTAGGAGTAACTTTTTCCGTTTTACCAAAAAATCTATGATTTATAATTCAATTTTGCGTTTTCGAGATCTTTTTTTCCTGGCTATGCTTACACTTTTCTCTCAATGTAATCGTTTTTCTATATTCCTTGAGTCATTCCACGTCTATTCGTAGCATTTGCGTCTTAATGCGTTTAGTAGTTTGGGAGCTATGGCTGCTACACTACGGTTAATTATTATATAGATAGGCCATTTACTAACGGCTGCACCTTGAACATTGTTTTCAACGACAATATTAACTAAAATAAAGTGCTTTCTATTTTAATGGAATGAAATACTGTTTAGAAACCTTTAAATAAAAATAAGCACTTAATGTTGAGTTTTAATAAAGCAGGTTTGAGAAATCTACTCTTCTAAAAACAATTAAACATTCACAAAATTGCTTTTATCCAGGATTAACTTTTTTAATAGACCATTCTTTTGACTTAATTAAAACGATGTGCGATTGGCCTGAGAAAAATAGTTTACATTTCTTATTATGGAATACCTAAAAATATTAAAAGGCTTATGCAAAAATCAATTATTTTTAAAAGTGAAGCTATGGAGGCGGAGGCTATTTATTTAATTCACCACCTATCTGGGAAATAGGGTTACTTACCGTATTTCCTCTAATAGTACGCGGGTCTCTAATAGTACGTGGGGTGTAGTCGCCTCAGTTTATATAGTACGCGGGTCTATTATACACACTACTAAATGCCAGTACGCGGGTCTCTATTAGTGCGCGGGTCTCTAATTATACGCAGGGGGTCGAAGCTCGAGTTTGGATAGTACGGTACATACATATGACAACGTTACTTGTGGAGCTCTGGAAATATTAAAATTCGAGAATTGAATTAACTGCTGCTAAAATCGATAGCACTAGGCAAAGCCATTATCAAAAATTTTCAAATAAGTGAAAATATAGATAACTGAAGTCTTTCCTTACGAAATGCAGACTTTTTAAGCTTACTAAATACTCACAAAATGAACCTTAATATTCTACTCCGCCCAACGTAACATAGTGTATTGATACAAATTTAAATCCATTAATAATTTAATTATTTTAAACAGCTAAATAACCCTCGCACTTAAAAACTGCATATCGAGGGTGAAGTATTAAATTGGTTAACTTCCACGTTTTTGGCTAAGCGCAAATCGGATTCCTTCCACTTTTTCTTAAAAGCAAAACGGTTTCCTTCCATTTTTAGCTGCGGACAGCATTTGTACAGGCATAGCCACACTGGGAATACATGTAAGCACAGTTTTATTGGGATGATACATAAATGACGTCACATGAATTAGGGGTCGTTCACAAATGATTTCAAGAATTGTTGCAAAAATTAAAGGGGTCGTCCACAAATGATGTCAAAGATTGTTGCAAAAATTAAAGAAGTGACCTATAAATGACGTCAAGGACTGTTGCAAAAAATAAAGGGATCATTCATAAATGACGTCCATGGTCATTCCAAACATTAAAATGGTCGTCCATGGACCGTTATTTAGGCACAGGCCCTTCGATGCTTAGAACGACCATAGACGTCATTTATGGACGACCCTTTTTATTTTTGTAACAGTTCTTGACGTCATTTATGGATCACTCTTTTAATTTTTGCAACAATTCATGACGTCATTTATGGACGACCCCTTTAATTTACGAAAATTTGACAACCCGATGCCACAGCACTATGCATTTGGATAGGAGCGGAGCACTGGATGACAATTCGATACTCACGAGAGATACGTTCCTGGCAGAAATGGACCGTTTTAAAAGGGATGAACCGAAGGCGAATGCACCTGTACTCATACAGATCCAGGGACCACCAACATCCACACCAACACCAACATCGACGTCAACACCTCTCGCAAAATTTCCGGTTTTTAAGAATGTGGAAATATCTGATGACGAGGATTATTAAATTTTTAAAGTTTATTTTCTTTATTTAATTGTTTGATGTATAAGATGTATTTTTAAGATGGTAAAGAATGAGAATTACCTTTTTATACTCCTTGTAGTTGTATTAAAAGTTAATTAGGAGGGTATTACAACATACAATATTCACACATATTTAGTCATACAAGTAGACACAGGTAGTGACAGGTATTCTTCATATGTTGAAGTATTGTAGATGTAACGTGTGTAACTTCGTAGAGATTAAGAAAGAATTATATTTTATATATCATTCGTCTGGGAATGAGAGATGCATGAGTAATAATATAATAATATGATTTTAATGAGTCTAGCTCGCGTCGCATTAAGTAAACAAGAATGTGCTGAAGCGCGCTCAGCTGAGAGATGCATCAACATTTTACATGCGTATATGTATGATGACTAATGTTTACGTCTGACCGCTGTGTCTGCACTTTGAGACAAGCATTCAAGTTGAAGTTTCTATTTACATTATCAATGTCAATAGACGTAAACAGTAGCGGTATTATTCTTATTTAATTACTGCGGCAAAACACTTTATTCTTTTAATTCTTTGTATGAATTAAACAAATGTGGAAATCACAAAATTCTCTAATTAGATTAATCATTAGGACAATTCGTAAAAGTACCAAAAGATATTAAATTAATGTGTCTGGGTAGAACCATTAATTTAAGGATGTTGTAAAAATCACATGAGATGTTTTACTTAAAATATATAAATTTGACCATTGTAAGAATGCGGTAGTTCTTGTCTGAGACAAAACACCAATTCATAAATTATACAAAATTATCAATTATCTTTGTCAACCGAGTTGAAGTCAATGAGAATTAGAATGAATAAAGGACAATCGTGAATCTGAGTCTGAATAAGAACAACGTCTACTGTGAAGAGTCCAGAGTCCGTTTCCTTATCCTAGTTGCATCCCCATTATCTGCGGTGTCCGCCAAGTACAGTTTGCCCCAGCGAAGCGTATTCACTAGTTTCCCCCAAACCTCGTTCATACCACTGAGTTAATTGGGTTCCCACACCAAACGTGGGCGTATCAGCACAATCCGAACAGGTCTACTGGTTACCTTGCTTTTCCCGAGTATTTCATATAAAGTTAAAGTTCAAAACCTTAACACGTTGTCAGCACTTGCTCTAACGAGGTTTAAAAGTAACGTAAATTTTTTGTCAAAATTTTGAACGAGGGAAACGTAGTTTGAAAAGTATTTACTGTTTTTAGTTTAAAATTCAAGTTTAGCTTTTTCGTTAAAAGTAAATTGTTTTTTAGCAGTATATATACGCGGCAACAACTAGTACCGGAAATTGATATTTGTTACATATCAGATTTCAAGATTGACCATAGATTGGTAATCTCCCCCCAAGGCACCAGATAAGCAATAGGAGACCGATTACGATTCAACAGACTCCACTACTGAGGCAATACCAGAGTGTAGAGCATTCCCACCAATTGTTTAGACTTGAAATAATTGGGTGAAGTGAGAATTAGGCAAGAGTTAGTAGTTAAGGCAATTCCAGCTCCTTTTGACCGTAATTTTCAATTTAAAGTCTTTAAGCATCCTACGTCGTTGAGGGAATTCCAGCGAGTAGTAGTCAGCCACAAAGCATAAGTGTAGAACCTACGCAGTTGAAGACGTTTCCAGCGCGTAGTAGTTTCCAAGCACTGAATTTTTAAGTACAGATATCTCACTACTAGTAACTAAATAGGGAGTGATAGATAGTACCGTGTAACAACCCAAGTGATACTGATACTGAAGAAGAAGATTCCATGTCAGAACCATCACCGAAGACCGAAGCCCCTTTTGACCAGAAACCGGAGGTTCCGAAGAAGCCCGTTTCCACGACCAAGAAGGAAGACCAACGTTCGCCCATCTTACAGATATTTACTGGCCAGCTGAAGCAGAGTAATCTGAAGAAAGGTGTCTCCACCAGATCCAAAGGTCCACCGAGGGAGGAGGGACAGAAGGCTGAAGAGGATAAGCAGGCGGACAGAGAAGCTGAACTGATACGTGCCGCTCGTGTACACCAGGACGAACAGGTAGAAATACTTAAAGCTCATTTCGTTAAAAAAGAAGCTAAGTATCGAGAAAGCATAGACGCATTGAGAAGCCAAATAGCTCTGCGTCCCGATACCGTTCGTCTCCAGCAAGAGAACGAAGAGTTAGTGACTCGACTAACTGAAGCAGAGAACACCATCGCCCTCCACCAGCAGAAGGAAGCTGAGATGTCGACAGCCATGGTATACAATCGCCCCGTCATAGACTTTCCGCGCCTGGAAAGGTCTACCGACTATACGGCCTGGGCGGAAGAGATGAAGATGTCCCTCCAGATGCAGCATCTGGGAGTAATACTGGACGGAACGTGGGCTCGGCCCGAGCCTGCCAACCCAGCAAGAGTCTCAGAGGCTGAGCTCTTATCGATCCAGAACTGGGATGCCGCGAATTCCTGCACCCGCCTAACAATACTAGGGGGACTGCATCCGGACATTGCTACGAGGGTTCGCTCATTCCAGAAGGCCAAGGATCTCTTCGATGAGCTAAAGAAAATGTACTCCACCAAGAAGGAAGAGGACGTGCATGTACTCCAAGGGAAGTTCTTCTCGCTGAAGATGAAAGCGGGAGAGGGATATAAGTACATGGTCGACTTGATGTCCGTAAATAACCACCTTACCCGGGCGGGAGAAGCCATGGGAGACAGCACCGTCATGAGACTCACCGTTGAGAAGTTAGCCGATTTCGAGGAATACATCGGTTTCTTGCAGACGTGGAGAGTAGCCCAGGTGAAGACACCTACTACCTTGTTGGAGTTACTAAAGGCGACAGATGAAGACCGAGAAAAAGCCATCGGAAGAATGCCCTACAAACCGCCCCAAGTGTTCCTTGCTCGAGAGGACTCGCGAGGACAGACTGGAGGAAGCGGACGAGGAAGATCCCGTGAACGCCGCCAAAAAAATGGACGCAGCAGATTCGATCGGGATGACGATGAAGAGGAAGAAGTAGTACGTCATCGTCGGAGTTACAATGGGAACTCCCCACCGCCGGAGGTGCCAAGACCCTCCCATAAGGCGCAGAAATTTGAAGGTACGTGTGATCTATGTAAAGTTTATGGTCACATGAAACGTGATTGCTACTATTATCTGGAGGGCATCCCGCCTCCGGATAGGACTCGCCAACGATCCCGGTCCAATTCAAGTCAGAAAGGACGCGGTAGAGGTAGCAGACGTAATAATAGATCAAGGCGTGAAAGCTCCAAGACAGGAAGAGACACTCGGGACAGGGACGACCGCCGAGACAACGCCCCTAGGAGCCGTGACGAGAGGAGAAGGGACACGCCCCGCCGCACTCGCCCCCAAGAAGAGGACCGCGAGGAGAGACAGGAGGGAGGACGGAGGACCACCCCCTCGGCAAACCTGGCTGCTGTAGATGACAGCCTTGAGGACGCAGTAGCACAATTCGCTACGCCCACCGATACCCGATGGAAGACAAGTGTGCACCTAGGCACCGCCCACCGGAGGACCCTGAGTGACGAGATCGAAGACCCACATAACCGCACCACTCAAGAAACCGCATACGCCAACATGGCAAGGATTGACTCACCCTCAACAGACTCGTCATCCGACTGGGAGTTCAACTCGCAAAATGAGGAGGGACAAAATGAGCAATCGGGTTATGACTCTTACCCACCATCAGATGAAGATGAAGATGAAGAAGAGGAACAGCAGACAGCCTACCTTCTCAGACCAAAGGAGGTAGAGGAAGAACAAGTACCGATTGGATGGATATCGGATTCGGACTCCGACTCGGACTCTGAAGAAGAGGAAGTACCAGTGGAGCAGCCAAGTCGACCGGTTCTACCACCAGGCATGGTGAGGCAGAGGATTACAAGGGCAGAATGGAACAGAGTACTGGCCATGAGAGCAGAAAGAGCTCGTCAAGCAGTAGCTACCATCAACCCATTCACCCCGCTGGCCCCAAGTCCATCCTTTCCAATAAACCAGGAACCGGAAAGAATTAGGATGGACTCTCCGGATCGAGAGGAAGAAATACCATCCCCATCTACCCTGATGAGAAATCCTGAGGAAGAGGAAGAAATATCACCCCCCAATCAAGGAGCATCAGATGACGATAGCGCCCCCCAAGTGGTGCTACATAGAAACTCTGAAGTAGATGGTAGTAAAAGAGGAATAATGCAGCTGGTGAATGAAGCCATGAATCCGTTTCAAGCTTACCTAGAAGCAGATGACGAGTCTCGGCCCCCAGCCATACGCAACTTTACTATAACCAGAGATATGATAAATCCGAGAGTGGTGGCCTTATTAAGACATAAGGTAGTATCTGAAGCAGGTATCGGCTTCAATGACCAAATAACGGATAATCTCTTGAACGAATTAATTGATGTGCTTCCATCTAGAAAGCCACAGAATAATATTCCAGCCCCACCACCTTGTCTACCGCCAAGGGTGGACATGAGAAGTCAATATCAAAAACACCGGATGCGGGCATATGAGTATGTTCTGGGAGAACTACCAAATACGCAACTATACAACATGTACCGAGACATGTTTGATGCCAACATAGCAAAATATGGATTAGAACGAGGAGCGGATGTAACCTGGTTCAGAATTCCGCAATACTACCGTGAACCTAACGATCATTTCTTCACGGACTGGAGAGATGGAGAGGAAGAACTGGAAAGGCTGAGCCAATCGGATCTAATACAACCTCAGTTCCCGACTCATAGTCCAACGGTGAATTCGGACCTTAGGACACCCAAAGTCAGGTTCAAAACCCCAGCCTACATCATCATCGGCGACTCAGATGAGGAGATAGCAGCTGACTGGGAAGCAAGAGACCGTGTCTTCGAAGAGACTCTGGCCCACATCACCGATCCTGGAGATACGCAGAGATACTGGGAGCTCCTGGACAAGAACATAGAGGACTATGGTTACGAGAAAGGGTCCGAAAGAACATGGTTCCAGATGTCACCCCGACTGAAAGAAGCGGCTTTTCCGTTTGGAGAAAACGAAGAATCGGTATCGGAACCTGAAGCTCTAATGATCCAACTGGAAGAGGAAGGATCCGAAAAAGAAGACGCTGCACCAGGACCAGCTCCAGAACCACCTGCTTTAACATCATCATCCAGACGGGATGTATGTATCAAATGGATACAAGAAGAAAAGGATCGCAAAGAACTAGCTCTTCAAGAAAAATTGGATGAGGGAAGACGTGCCGAGAACCTGCTGAAGGAGGTCAGAGAAAGACAAGAAGCACTGGACTACCTACTTCCACAGATGAATACACCGATAGCAAAACAATTATGCTATATATTACTGGACCAGTACTTACAATGGTATAATGTGGAAGCAGCTATTAAGGTAACTGAGTGGCAGTTACCAAAATTCCTACCAAAATGTGAACAGGAAGGCTTCATCACACTATCCGACCTACCTGGATATGCGAAATCAGCGCCCGAAATAAAACCAACCCATACGCATGTTCAGGATCCACTGGAGAAACTGGAAATCACAAATCCAGAGACCGCACTACCCTATCAGTTCATACAAGAACTTTTTAGAAGAATGCGCCATGGAGCTGAGAGTCAGGTATGTGAGATTCTCCTACAGATAAACCAGCGTAAAAGGGCTGTGAAGGATCTTCGTTTGGCAGCAGAACAAACCTGGGAACAGATGAAGAACCTAAGGATCTCTGGAGACCGGACTGCTCTCCAGAAAATACTCAACAAACATCAAGAGTTGAGATACAAGTGGGATCATAAGGCGTATCCTGGTATGAACCCATGGAAAACCCTTGGACCACTCCTATTGACAATAAAAACTCTAATGGACAGAATGAAGTCATTAGAAGAAAAGGAGTTACTAGGGAAACTCCTGAGGAACAACCTCGATAGTTTTGAATTGCAGCAAGCAATAGACAAAACATGGGTTCAGATCCAGTCAAAAAGGGAGGAGCAGCATGATCACCAACTTGAGATCCTGGTAAAAGAGATCGAGAAGTGTACCCTACAAGAAAAGGAGAACACCCCAGTTGGTGTAGACGAACCACCGAATTTAGAAGATCTCTGGTATACGGCAAGAAAATCACCACCTCTAAGATGCAATGACCCAAGACTGGAACAAACAAGACTTGGAGTCTAGGAAACAACCCTGGAAATGGCGAAAAGACGACTACAATTTCCAGACGCTCCAGTAAGCCTGATCATTGATGGTGAAGAAGTCTTTGGAGCTGTTGGCGGAATCGACCCTAGAGAAGGAATCTTTGAACCAAGAAGATCGACAAGGAAGACCAAAGGACAACCACCCTCGCGATTAATTCAGGAAACAGAGGAGCCTACCCCTCAACACCAAAAAGGTAAAGGGAAGAAGAAACCGAAACCGGTACCGGAGGACTCTGATACTGAAGAACCACCGTGCGCACTCATGATGCAAGCAAACTGGGAAAACTCGGATGATGACGACACTGACGTCTCCAACTGGACGGAGAAAGATATCCGTGAAGCCACCTTGAGATCTATCACCCGGAAGTACCCGAATGCACTTGGATCCCTATCCATGAGGGCACAGGACCTTGGGCGAGAAGATACGCCAGAGAAACTGAGGACTGACAGAGCAGACTGCAGAATTTGTAAGGCCAAAAGAGCAGATTTGTTTTCTAAATCTCTTTTAGAACGTAAAAAGTACGAGAAGGAGAAGCAAAGTCTGAAGAAACCAAAACAGAAGAAAATCCTGTTTGAGAAAATTCCTTTTTCATCCCCTGCCGTTCGTCAACGCAAGGAGGGAGTGGATCTGGAGAAGAAAAAACCGAAATCCTACTTGGAAGCTCTGATTGGTAAGGAGGGAGAAGTCACCACCACCTCTACCACCAAGGAAGGACGAAAGAGCGCACAACACTCATCATCGTCTCTGGCTGGAGCTGATAAAACTCAGGAGGGATGGACGATGAAGGAAAAAAGAATTCCTATCCTACACTCTGCACGAAGTCAGGAGGAAGTAGGAGGAAAAGAGCGCACAACACATGGACGTACATATACCACCCAGGAGGGAGGTATGGCTAAGAAGCAAAAGATGCTATCTGCGATCTCCACTACCCACGAGCCGAGCAGAAGAGCACTTTGGAATGTACAAAGAAAACACCCTGGAGCACTTTCTGGAGCTGGCTCTGGAGAGCATGACAGGAGGGATGTAACCACCACCACTAAGCACAATGGAAAGATTGGACGAATTCCCAAAATTACTTGGAGGCACAAGAAGAATGGACTGGAAGTTCCAAAAGTGGGGAGGGATGCGGAGGCTTTGCCTAATTTCAGGAGGGAGCACACCGTACCACTGCCTACTTTAAGGAGGGAAGAAGAGAGGACTCTATCTAACTCCGGAAGGACGACCAACACAATTCCACTATTTTTCTGTTTGCTGTATTTCTTGATGCTGATTATCGGTGGCGGAGCACAAAAGACCGATGAAGGAGGACCGGTGATCTGGAGAAGATCTGAACACCCGGCATTGTCTGGATATAATTCCTACAATGTGAAAATACGCCTTATATCACCATGTCATTTATTGAGATACCCGAATGTTTCAATAGCAAGTTATGGAAATAATTTGAATGACAAATGCCAAGATGAATATAAGAGGACTTTCCTTCATCCGATGAAGAAAATTTGTCCAACGACGATGACACCATCCAGGAAGAAGAGATCCGTATTTACGAACGTCGTGATGACAGCATTGGCCGTATTTACGAGCGCTGGACTTGGGATGTCGTACCAGGCGGAACATCAATCCGAGATGAATAGGCAGCACACCGAGGAGCTGGCGACACATTTCAATAACCTGGACAAGAAAATACGGAAGGAGACGAAGAACTTTCAACTTTTCCAGGACCATATGGACAAAATAACAACTCAGGTGAACAAAATAGCGAGCGCGACGAATCGCTTACCTGATGAGATCCAATCGTTAGAGTTTGACATAGCATACCTTTTGTCAAGACTCACGATGAGTGGAGAGATTATCCGACACACGAAACGGCTATGGAGCAGAGGACACATGGATAAAGAACTATTTGATTTCTTGAATTTTACGCTGCCCTGTGGAGAACTTTGCCCGCTGAATTTGGCTGAATTTCGATCTTGTCAAAGTGATGCACAAATGGACAACTTGTTGGTAAAATTCATTGTACCACTTGTGAACCCTAATTTGACATTGGTCGAGGCGGATCCTTTCAGGCTGATGATGAAAACCGAAAACCGGACGTGTGACCTGGAGTACACTGGACCGAAGAATGCACTGTTGTCGAGAACTGAAGACTGCATTTACGACACTGGACTGGACTGGAATTTCATGGACCGAGTCGCAGCCACGAACAGACTGAGATGCAAGCCCAAGAATTCGTTTAGAGGAGGAAAAGAACACTACACTCTCCAGCACTGTCGGAATAGTACAGAAAATGATGACGTGGAGGCAGTTCAAGTGAAGGCGTATAATGGATATTTTCATATCTATTGTCCACGTATGCAGATAACAGTGGGAAGCAAGAGAACCACCCCTTGCCCAGATGGAATCTTCCTACTACCTATTACCACCACGTTTACAATTAACAATGAAACGTATAAGGGTGAAGTACTGGAACTTATTTTTAGTCAACGTGAGGACCCCATGCTGGTGGATCAGCTAAACTACCATATGAACTTGAAAATGGACCTCAGCAAATTGAACGTGACGTTTACTGAAGAAGATAACAGTATAGACATATCGTCATGGAAAATTGACACCTCGATTCCGTGGTATATGTACCTGATACTTATTGTTGTTATTTCAATATGTATGGCTTTGACAGTTTTCTATTTTAAGTGGAAACTTACGGCAGCATTTTGGAAGCGAGGATGGAGAAATGACAATTGGACTCATGTACTGGGAGTACATAGTAAGCAGAATCTAGACGTTGCAGATATGGAGCTGCATAATCTATACGGAGAAAGACCAATACCCCCGCCGAGGAGCAGAAGGACGGAGAGTATTTACGAAAATTTGACAACCCGATGCCACAGCACTATGCATTTGGATAGGAGCGGAGCACTGGATGACAATTCGATACTCACGAGAGATACGTTCCTGGCAGAAATGGACCGTTTTAAAAGGGATGAACCGAAGGCGAATGCACCTGTACTCATACAGATCCAGGGACCACCAACATCCACACCAACACCAACATCGACGTCAACACCTCTCGCAAAATTTCCGGTTTTTAAGAATGTGGAAATATCTGATGACGAGGATTATTAAATTTTTAAAGTTTATTTTCTTTATTTAATTGTTTGATGTATAAGATGTATTTTTAAGATGGTAAAGAATGAGAATTACCTTTTTATACTCCTTGTAGTTGTATTAAAAGTTAATTAGGAGGGTATTACAACATACAATATTCACACATATTTAGTCATACAAGTAGACACAGGTAGTGACAGGTATTCTTCATATGTTGAAGTATTGTAGATGTAACGTGTGTAACTTCGTAGAGATTAAGAAAGAATTATATTTTATATATCATTCGTCTGGGAATGAGAGATGCATGAGTAATAATATAATAATATGATTTTAATGAGTCTAGCTCGCGTCGCATTAAGTAAACAAGAATGTGCTGAAGCGCGCTCAGCTGAGAGATGCATCAACATTTTACATGCGTATATGTATGATGACTAATGTTTACGTCTGACCGCTGTGTCTGCACTTTGAGACAAGCATTCAAGTTGAAGTTTCTATTTACATTATCAATGTCAATAGACGTAAACAGTAGCGGTATTATTCTTATTTAATTACTGCGGCAAAACACTTTATTCTTTTAATTCTTTGTATGAATTAAACAAATGTGGAAATCACAAAATTCTCTAATTAGATTAATCATTAGGACAATTCGTAAAAGTACCAAAAGATATTAAATTAATGTGTCTGGGTAGAACCATTAATTTAAGGATGTTGTAAAAATCACATGAGATGTTTTACTTAAAATATATAAATTTGACCATTGTAAGAATGCGGTAGTTCTTGTCTGAGACAAAACACCAATTCATAAATTATACAAAATTATCAATTATCTTTGTCAACCGAGTTGAAGTCAATGAGAATTAGAATGAATAAAGGACAATCGTGAATCTGAGTCTGAATAAGAACAACGTCTACTGTGAAGAGTCCAGAGTCCGTTTCCTTATCCTAGTTGCATCCCCATTATCTGCGGTGTCCGCCAAGTACAGTTTGCCCCAGCGAAGCGTATTCACTAGTTTCCCCCAAACCTCGTTCATACCACTGAGTTAATTGGGTTCCCACACCAAACGTGGGCGTATCAGCACAATCCGAACAGGTCTACTGGTTACCTAGCTTTTCCCGAGTATTTCATACAAAGTTAAAGTTCAAAACCTTAACAACAAGTTACAGTTTATTATCAGAAAGTGTCTCTTTAGTGTATTGGGTAATGTATTTTACATTACACCTTCAGAATATAAAACGAAGATTTCACGATGTAAAACTTAAATATTGCCTAATATATTATGAATGTTTGTAAACAAATTTAGTTGCCACCATGACGAAAGAAAACACACCAAAAAAAGGTAACAAACAAGTATTAGGTAAATAGTGAAACAGGAGAATGGGGGCATTTAAGCTGTTACATAATTGAATAATTACTCTTTATTTCCCGGGTAATATGGGTTTGGTGAAATCACACTAACTGTGACCCACATTGGCTATGGGTTTTTGTAAACTATAATCTGCGTTCATTCTTCATTCATCTACTCAACGTAAACATTGCTTTTTCAAATGTCTAAAAAATTTAAAGGCTGTTATATTCCATACCCAAAGTACTACGTTTACTTCCGTACAGTAAACAGTATTTCAGCGGCATGATGTTAACGCTAAAAGATTAGCAATGGAATATTGGAGCGTACTCCATTCGTTGCGTACTTAACATGCTACCATTTCAAGTACTGCAAAATTGTGACAGGAAATCAAATCTTGTCTAAGGATCCCCCAAACTCCAACTAATGGTCCAAGCAGCTCCGTGGAAACGGCGAGTTCAAAAAATGTGGACGTTTTTATTTGCTTCCCACATCTGCATTTTGACAACCCGCCTCGCCCGCCCTATTTTGTATCCTACAGAGGCAGACGACTCATTTTACATCCCACTCGTCTTCGTGATACAGTTTTCACATGCCGGTATTTTTGGCTGTCATCTTCTCATGTCATTCCTATGGCCTGACTTGTACGCCAGGATCCTGCGGGAAATCCTCTTGGAATCTCACAAGTTTGTTCGAATTCGAGTCAGTAAAAATGAGGGAAAAACAGGTAATGTCCATAATTAATTGACAAAAATTAAATTCCAAAAAATGCTTAGATTGTAATCTGATTAATGGCTACACGTTTAAAAAAAAATACAGAAAATATTTTGCACCTTTTAAAAACATGTAAATGAAACATTTTCCGCTTTAAAAAAACAAGTACAGAAAATATTTTGCACGTTTTAAAACATGCCAATGAAACATTTTGCACTTTTCAAAAACAACTACAGAAAATATTTTGCACCTTTTAAAAACATGCCAATGAAACATTTTGCACTTTTCAAAAACAACTACAGAAAATATTTTGCACCTTTTAAAAACATGCCAATGAAACATTTTGAACTTTTCAAAAACAACTACAGAAAATATTTTGCACCTTTTAAAAACATGCCAATGAAACATTTTGAACTTTTCAAAAACAACTACAGAAAATATTTTGCACCTTTTAAAAACATGCCAATGAAACATTTTGAACTTTTCAAAAACAACTACAGAAAATATTTTGCACCTTTTAAAAACATGCCAATGAAACATTTTGCACTTTTCAAAAACAACTACAGAAAATATTTTGCACCTTTTAAAAACATGTAAATGAAACATTTTGCGCTTTAGAAAAACAACTACAGAAAATATTTTGCACCTTTTAAAAACATGTAAATGAAACATTTTGCACTTTTTAAAAACAACAACAGAAAATATTTTGCACCTTTTAAAAACATGTAAAGTGAACATTTTGCAATTTTCAAAAACACGTAAATAATACAATATGTACCTTACAAAACATTGTTAATAAAACATGTCGATCACGCCTTTCAAAAACATGTAACTACCTTAGTTATGATTATGAACTAAAGTATAACATGCATTCTTAAAGTTTAAAATTAAAAAAAATAAATGGACCACACTGCAATCATAGAACTCTATTTAACACATTTTCCTGTGTATGTATAGTCAGCAGATGTTTCGGAAGTATAAATAAAGGGTCTCCGCAGTCCTTATTTAATACCTTTGCGTAGAATATCCTTAAACAAGCAACAAAAACGCAAACACAAAAATGACGCTCACACGATAAGATATTCCATGGAACATTTCGGCGTATTCCATTGGCTCCACTTTTAACAACCTTCTATTCCAACTGTCACAATAAGTTTTAGATTAAAAATCGAAATCCTGTCCTGTCCCAAACCAAACACTAAGTGCAACACTACCAGTCGCCCAGTGAAATGTATTGTTATCACATGAATGTCGGATGTGTGTTGCAAGCAAACTTTTGAAGTAGGTACCTTTAGTATTACAATTACATAGCTTATTTTAATAATATTATGTTGCATGAACACAGGAATTTAAATTAAATTAAATGAACCAGTACACTAACTGATGCGGGGAGCAAGATGCAATTCATATAAATACGACACACATTTCATACATTTGGTTTTCCTTTTTACAAATTTTAGAAATTATTTTACTTATTTTACTCCTTTATACAGATTTACTAGTCAATTATATTTGCTATCAAAGTACCAGTCAATGAGTATTGGCAAAACCTATATAGCTAAATTCCCGTATGGTTTTAACATATTTAGCAACTTGACAACCGTGACGCAGGTTGCTCCCATAATAATACTTTTGCGACTTTTGCCTGGTAATTAAAACAGGAACTTAAAAACTAAAATTGCTTTAAATTGGAATTAATGTGTAATTAAAAATGTGAGGCAGAAATATTAATACAAATATACCTATGTTATTATTTAGGAATTAATAGGCCTATTTTTGATTGAAATTTAGAAACCATTACATTGACTAGTTTAAAACAGAATATTCAGTCCAACCTTACCGATTTTTTTAAAATTATAGTATTCGCTTTAAAACTCTAAGCTTTTTTTTTCTCAAGCAAGTTTTTTTTTCTTAGTTACATTCCCAAGCAATTAAAATTGATAGACCGTTGAATATAGTACTAGTTTAGTCGTACTGATATTGTTTGATATATCTTTATACGATAATTCAGGTTTGGTCTCATGCTATTATTAAGGAAAAGAAGTCCAATTAACCTTATTTTTATTTATCAAACTGCCTAAATAAAATGATACTATATATAATACGTATTTCTTCAATTTTTAAGGCACAATATCAGCAAATTCTAGCTATTGGTAAGTATTTTAGTCAAACTAAAAGGTGCTCAGTATTAGTTTTCTAAGTACAGCGGATTGTAAAATTCTTAAATGTGTTAACCCTACGTATTATATCTGGGGAAAAAAGCAGGCGTGCTTGGGTGAGCGGTTAGGACTGCAGACTGTAACGAAATTTACAGCCTCAGACCCGGCTTCAATCCTCGGCCACTGCTAATCGTTTACGGCTCGGTGTTGTACGGTAAACGTCACTGGATGGTTGATTGAAACCCAATCTCCTTCGGTGCTCCTTAGTGACCACTACTTACTGTAGGGGCCTAGGGAATGAGACTCCTTTACTGTGGAGGAGGGGACGGGGATAGGTGAAAGGGTACAAAGACCGAGACGATCTAACGCGGTAGCCTCCTATTTCCTCACCCACAGTGACTGGTTGAGTCTGGTTGTATGAACTTCGGTTAAATCGACCCAATGAATAAATTATTATTATTATTATTATTATTATATCTGGGGAAAACACAAAATCAAAAACAATGCTGCTGACAAAAAAAGATCTGAAATGGAATATTGCAGCGCATTCAATTAATTATATCAACGCTCAACATCCTTCCATTGCAGATGTTAGTTGTCTGGGATCGAAAATCAAATACCGGGTCTCAAATTATAGAAGAGCAGAGATCTAAATGGCGACTCTGCGTTCAAAGATTTTGGACATGTTTATTTGGTATTGAAATCACTATCCTTGCCATCAGCCTCCTACGCCTCTTGATGTTCCCATCGGACACAGATAAATCATTTTACTTTCCATTCCTTTTTGTTGTACTCTTCGGGTTCATGTGCGTATTCGTCTATGACATCATCATCTCTTGGTTGTGGCCTGACGTGAATGCTCTTCTATTGAAACATGTACTCAGCGGATATGATAACTTCCTTTTGAAACGGAAAAGTACAAAAACTGGTAAGGCGAATAAATATATGAAAACGCAACTAAAAAAGTAGTCTAAAACAAACCAAGTAATTAAATTGCAATTTCACTGTGTAGGCCCGTCTCCACTTACAAAGTTGGTTATTACTGATTTCCCACTATTTGGTCTCAGCATGGAACTTGTTGCGATCCTTTTGTATTTCTATGATCCGCTTCTGCCAGTCTACATCTACTCAATAGTTCACCAGGTTCCATGGTTAAATGCGCAAAATTGGAAATACATTAAATGGATCTGTCTTCTATTGGACTGTGTGTACTAATTGTACCATTTGTGTCAACATTTTACCATGTTATGTTTGTAGTAACTTTGTTCATTCAGTATCTTACTTTTCGAATAGAAACACTTGCAGTCAATCTAACCTCCAGTGACGAAACGATTACGTGAGTGCAACTCCATTTATATTGTCATATTAAAATCTACTGTTTCTAAGATATCGTGTGTAAAGAACCAAAAAATGACCCATATCCAATTTTTACGCTACAATTAAAATGAGCTTTGCTATAAAAACAAAATTAGAGACATGCGTAAAATGTTAATTAAGAGTTTTTGAAAAATGTGAAATATTCTAATTCCATGTTTTTTAAAATGTCTTAAATGTTCTAATTCCCTGTTTTTTAAAAGGTGCAAAATATGTTCTATTTACACGTTTTTTATTAGTGCAAAATATTCTATTTACATGTTTATCAAAAGTGCAAAATGTTCTAAATCTATATTTTTGAAAAGGTGCAAAATGTTCTAAATCTATATTTTTGAAAAGGTGTATAATGTTCTATTTACACGTTTTTTATTAGTGCAAAATATTCTATTTACATGTTTTTCAAAAGTGCAAAATGTTCCAAATCGTTTTGTGAAAAAGTTTAAAATGTTCTATTTAAATGCTCTCAAGAAATTTGATGTTATTGTTGATTTTGTTGTTAGCTAAAAATCGATATGTGTCATTTTGCTTCTTCACAGACGACATTTAATATAATAATGACTTAAGAAGGTTTTAATTTTTGTATTGATAGGGAAAGATTTATTACTTGGAGAACACATCAAATGCTGACCAAGATCTGTAAAGAAAGCAGGAGCCTACAGCTTCTCACAAACTACTTTAACCTATGTTTTAGCACTATTATATTTCTCATCAAAATTGCGTTTACGACCGCTGCGGTCATATTTGGCTACCTTGCCATTCGCTACTGTCACTCCGAGCCCATTATTGCTCTGGCAAACTTATTTTTTGCCATTGAAGTAAATGGAATATTTATATTTATGTTCGACAAAGCATTCGCCATCCCTGACAAAATGAACGAGGTAAATAGACAGCTGGAGAGTGTGAGTTGTACATGCACACAGGGGTATGAGAGAAAAGTCATGAGAGCAGAATTGAGGTCGCTGAAAATCGAGGGAATTAAAGTTGGCCAGTTTCGGACGTTAGAACGAGAGTCAACTCCTAATTTTGTTAATTTTGTACTTTTGCAGATTGTGTCATTGCTTGTAATGTAAACAATTCATGTAGTGTGATACTGTGGTCCACTCCTATTGTTTGTGGTATCTATAAATATTGTAACTTTAAGGCATTTAATATATGCCTAAAAAATACATTGTATGTATCGACAAATAAAGTCTATAAACAATTTTGCAGTAATTGAGTACGTTCAGGCGTTTTTATCCATGCCACACACCTAGCTGCCTTGTGTTATTGCGCTCATAAAATTCTAAAGCCTTATAAAATTCATTCCACTAAAATATCCTATTAAAAAACAAGGGCTGAAGCCCTTGTTTTTTGGTAGCCTTAACAGTAATATGGGGTATTACTCTTTAATGCTAAAATCGGTATGCAGTGGACGGCGTGGAGCGAGTGTAATTTTATTTCATCATTATTTTGAACTGCATCTTTTGGTGACCAATAGTGGTAGTATGTGCAATTACCATTTGTGAATTCCAATGTTTGAATTTCCCGCTTAAGTTGTAAAAATAGTGTTAAATGAAGATTTCGACCGGTTAGTCAATGAAAATAAACTAACTTGATATATTATTCGAACGGTAACAATTTGGCAAATGTAAATAACTTAGTGTGCACGTACGATTGTTATTAGTTTTTAAATGGTTTCGAAATCACATAATTGCAAATTAAAAAATTTTAACGGATTGTGTCGAGTGATATATCATTGGAAAGCTCTTCAAAAATAAGCAGATACATTTTTTTTTCGTTTTTTGATTGTGACCCATGCAACACATTTTTGGCGGCATTTAAAAATTAAAAGACCGTTATTTTGAAAACGTTTTGTTATAATGGAGGCCCGTTCCTAAATTTGAATTCTACTCGCGATTAGCTTCCCAATGATATATGGCTCGATGAAATCGGTCCAGTATTGCAGAATTTTCAAAAATCCGGTAAATTATGTAGATAGGTAGGAAAAAACGTCAAAGCGATTTTACAATCATAATTTAAATCACATCATGTTTAACAACAGAGACGATTAGTATTGAATTAAAATATTTTCTGGTATGTTTTTCTTGATTTATTACTTGAACTTGTAAACATATGGCAATTTATTTCTTTAGAAATGTGTTGATTTGACTTGTATTACATTCACAAAACAGTAGGAACAGGAACAACAAGCTTACCATTCTGCAATCAATTCTGAGTCCGCTTAAAAAGTGTCAATTTGTTGTAATAACATCATCAAATTACCCATAAATCCAATTATTATAATAATCAAATCCCATCAAATTGCGTGATTCGTACGAAATTAAGTGGTATTTTATAAACTCTAGCACTGCATAGTTGGGATGTACCTATAGTATAATATTAAATTGTTTTAAAATATATTGACTCTGAATGGTGGCAAAGTTTAAATTGGGTTATATATTATTTAATATTTTAGTTTGCATTTGCAATTTTCGGGGGTCATATTTGAAATTGTAATTAACGTTTTAAATACTGGTATAATGTGTAGACATTGAACAAACAGTTTTAAAAGAATTAGAGGAAGATAGCGAACATAGCGGAGTCATTTCGACAAGTTTACGAATACATGAAACACAACATTCGGCACTTGTTGGATCCTTCGTTGAAATTATGAATGATTATCAACTCGCCCAGACTAAAGTACAGGGACAGATGTAAAACTCGTAGCCAGTTAGAAATTTGTAAGTTGGGAATTTCAGGAATTAGGGAATTTTACCAACTGTGTATATATGTCTCATCAAAAACTCGTAATTCACATATTAAGCATGTTTCTCGTTTCTCCAACCAACCTTAAATATACATGTACCTACGTAATTATTAGTATAAAGGCTCAGGACGTAACTATAATAGATTTTTTTAAATTATAAAAATTATACATTTTAGTTTAGTAAGCTGCCTATTTGTCATATAATGAACTAAGGTGTTTTTTCCACGGAGGATCAAATTACCTGCTTGGATGCTGAAAACCTAATACCAGCCACATATTTTCGTCTATTGCGTAATTAAGTGTCCGAGGATTCCTTTAATACAGTAAAACCTCGTTACAATAACGGTCTTTCAAGGGGGTGATGCATTTTGGCCGGTGTATCAAATGTCCGTTGTAACATTACAACGGTCTTTGGCCGTTGTATGGTACTTAACATGATTCTTGCATTATTTTTATTTCTACAAAAGTTTCAATTTAACAGAAAGTGTAATTAATTTTTTTTTCGTAGTAGTGTGCGTATGTGTGATCGGGTTCATTTTTTTCAACTTTGAAAATCTGTAACTTTTTTTGTACTTTCTCTAAATTCACTGTTTATGTTCTTAAATACTAGGCAGTTCATTCTCTATGTACCCTTGAAATATGAAACCGATAAACTGAAAATTCGAAGACTTATATCGAATTGTATGAAATAACTTTGATAATTTTCGAAATTACAAAAATGCTGTAAATGTGATCACCGTGTCCCAAAATGTGATCATGTTAAAAATGCATTAATATTACAGTGAAAGTTACAAAATCACATGTTTTGGGGTGGTCTGCAAATGGCGTTACACAATCAATGACTTTTTTGTCTAGATACATTGGATTTCAAATATCCAAACAGGAAAAAACCTGGCAAACATTTTTTTCCAAATTTTCAAAATTTTCTTTCCAAAATTTTTATTTTCAAAAATTTTTTTTTTCAAAATTTTTAAATTTTCAAATTTTTGCTAGGTATTTTCCTGTTTGGATATTTGAAATCCAATGTTTCTAGTCTGCATTGTTGGAAGCTTTAATTTTAATGGAAAGTTGTTGCAAAATAATTTTAGGGTTGACCAAAAAACCTAAAAACTGTGATTTTTGTTAGTTAGGCCATTTTTTTACTTATTCTCAACCGATTTTAATAAATGAGGTGTCCAACATATCTCCCAAAAATTGGCTTTATTTTGGTATATTTTTCATCAAAATCGATTGATAAATTTAGAATTTATGGCATGTTAGAATCCTTCGTAATAAATGGCCCACCCTGTTCTTGCTTAGATTTTCAGGTTGCATGCGTGGAGTCCTTATTTTTATTTGGCTTGCTACTCGTGCGTAACCATACATGCTGATTTTTGAAACTCTATAAAATTAAAGAGAATACAAAAATTGGGAAGTATAATGATTAAAACCAATGTTTGATTCGGTGGTTACGTTAAATTAGTTTACACTTTGTAATATAATATACTTATAATAATAAGATATTAATGTGTGGTGGCAGTGCCATAGAAAGGATGAATAATAAAATGCCCTATAGTCTAAGGACTAGAGAGGAGATAAGATTCAACTGCTACTCGTTTGAGTTTTCTAAGACAACTGTTCATTTATTTAATACTGGTTCTTTGACTTCAACTTTAACAACGTAATTTGTACAATATAAATAATATAATTGTTGATCGAATGATGTCAATTTCAACATCCTTGAGTATGTGTGAAATTGTAGTTTCCTTCTGTAAAAGAATATTAATCCAATAATATATTCCAAATAATTATGAGCTCATGCTGAGCTGTATGCTTATACATGATAATTTCCGAATTACAAATAATTCTAATTATAAAGCAATGTGCATCATTGCATAGTAGCAATGACTGCATCCTGTGAAACAGAAGGATGTGGTGGCCTACTCACATCATAATGAGCTGAGTGGCACAAACATCTAATGCAATAGTAGGATTGAAGATCCTTCACTATGCAACCGGAATGAACGATGACATTGCAGTGGAATGCATCGTGTACATTATTCCTTATTATAACCAATTAATAAATAAACTAGAGAGGAAGTCTCTACATACTTCTCTCTGTAGAATGCAACATATTAAATTTCCAATGTAATAATTACTGCAATGGAATGGTCGATCTTCAATATTCATGATAATATGAGATCACCATTATTGCACAATATCCTGTTCAAATTATATAGAATACGGATAATAGAATTTAGGTAAAAGATGTATAATTATACTAATTATAATTACACCTTCCTCTTCTATGCTATGTATATTTTAACACCCTCCTTTGGATTAGGAATCTAAAAATTACTGATCCAATACGGAAGATACATAGATAGGTATCAAAGTTCATATAGCCAAATACATATTCATTCAATTAATAAAACCAATCATATAATGCCAAATCAATAATCATGCTCGTAAATCTGCTGCGCTTCGGTGCTGGTCCAGATTGAGTCTTGAGTTTCGGTAATCCTCCGGGTCTAGTTGGCCGGGCATCACTCGGGCGAGTGGAATCGGTGGGAGAGTAATGTACATATCTTCAGGATCCATCAGTTTGGATTCTCGTTTCAGAGTGAGGGTATTCATTTCTTCCTCGAATGCTGGCTCGGTCTGCTTGGTGTCCGGCTTACGACTGCGGCTACAATGCTTCTTTCTGAGCATATTGGCTCCTCCTCCAAACTTCCAGTAGAGGGTAATGAGAGCTGAGCAGATGATCGCTGCAACGGCGATTCCAGTCCAGGCTGATAAATTTCCTCCCGTGTCAATTGGGTCATCCCAGTGTATCTGGTCTATGTCGCTGTTCCGTATAGGAAATGTTACATTCAGCTGATTCATGTCCAGTTGTGGCGTTAAATGCCAGCTTATTTTCTCAACAAATGTCGGATCCTCTCTATCAATAAAGATGAGGTCCATGACGCTTCCCTGGTAAGTATTATTCAGAATTCGGAAGGTCGTGCTAATCGGTAGCGTAATGACATTGTTTGGACATTTTATTTTCCGTCTATCATTGACTGTGAGTTCCAGTCCTGGGCAGTAAATATAGTACTTGCCATCATATGCCTTTACTTGTACGGCATCCTCTTCATCATGAAGGGTAGACGGGTGACAATTTGTAAGTGCGTAAAAATCTTTTCCGCCTTTGAAACTACTGCGTGGTCTGCAGGTTTGCCTTGTCGTGGCAGATACTCGGTTTTTATATTTGAATTCTAAACCTGTATCATATACACAGTCTTCAACTGTTGATGTCAGTGCATTTCTCGGTCCAATATATTCGAGATTGCAAATCTGATTCTTCTGCTTCGTAAGTAGAGTGAATGGGTCAGCTTCTACTACTGTCAGATTCGGATTGATAAGGGGAATGATGAATTCCATGTAAATGTTTTCTACATCAAAATCCGTACGGCACGATCTGAAGTCTGCCATAATCATGGGGCAATGGTCTCCACAAGGTAGGGTGAAATTAAGGTACTCGAAAAAGTGTTCGTCCATCTTGAAATTTCTCCACAACTTTCCAGTCTGCTTCAATATGCTTACGCTGGAGGAGAGTCTGCTTGCAAGGAATGCTATATCAAATTCCATATCGGTGAGAACATTCGGTAGTCCGTTCACCTCAGCTACTATGTTGTTCATTTCTGATGCCAATATCGCCATATGTTCTTTCAATAATTCTTGATTATTTGTGAGAACTCGAACTTTCGATTCAAGTGAGTTAAAATGATGGGCCAAATCGTACGTGTGCTTCTGATTTATTTGGGCTTGATGTGCGGCGTGCATGGACATACCTAGTCCTGCGCTGGTCATCACGAACATAGCTGTAATTGCCAGAGCTGTGAATACAAATCTCTTTTCCCGGTGCGGTGCCGTGGACACCTCCTTCGGTGGGCAAATATGTTTGAGTTCCGTCAGGAACGTCCTTCGGTATTCTAGATCGCATCTCTTTCTGAGCGATAGTAATGAGCTTTCAGTGGCTACTAGTCTGTCCGGTATCATTAATCGGCAGGGGGATAATAACTGTATCTTTAGCTTCACAGTGTTGTATCCGCTAATGGCTGGATGATCTGACCTTCTCCAAATAATCGGTGGTCCATCGTCAATTTTCGAACTCAGCCCTCCTGACAGGAGCACGGCGATGAGTAACAATGCCATTTTCATAGTAGTCCAAAGTGTAGAAAATCCAGTGGTTTTCTTTTTCGTGAATCTTTCAAATTTCGATTCGGGGCGTATGTAGCCTGCGACTGCTTCAATTCGAGTCGGCTTGCTGATGTCAATCATACCCATGGCCTTCATGAGGTCTCCATGTCTTGGTTGTGGTAGGGATTTCGTAAGCATGTCAGCTTGTAATTCTTCTGAGCGCTTATGAGCTAGTATCAATTGATCGGTTTCAATTAGCTCCCGGACCCAAAATATTCGTGTACGTACGTGCTTGGTCCTTTCGTGATTGCCTTCCATATTCGCAATCAATTTCCATCCAGCTTCTGAGTCTGTGAACTGGTGGATTGGCTCATTCCATTCTCTTAATCCCATGTCACACAATAAATAGTGTGCCCAGATGGCTGATCTTGCCATGCTGTTGATGCCATAGACTTCTGCTATGCATGTTGAATGTGCTCCCAGGTTTTCTTGTTTTGAGGTCCAAAGCCATACTACTCCGTTCAGTAATATGCATCCTCCCATAATTGATTTTGCTCCTGGTGCGTCCGCAAAACTTGCGTCTGACTGTACTTCAAATTCAAGTACTCCGTCTTCTGAGTATAAATATCTGATCGATTGATAGATCGTATTAATGAGGTAATGAAGGACGTGCAGGGCTGCTTCATAGTCCTTCTGATCATAATTAGCGAATCTCTGCGTAAGTTTCTGTACGGCGAATGAGATGTCGGGTCGGCTTAGGCGACTGATAAATAAGAGGGATCCTACCAATGACTGAAATGGTAGATCTTCATGTAATTCCTCCACAATATTCTTTTGTGGGTTGTAATCTCTTCTCATAGGTGTGGTAACCTTGCTGTAATTCCCTTTCTGTTGGAATTTCAATTTCAACTCTGTGATCTTGGTCACTTGATTGATCTGGACGTACTTGTCCGTAATGCGAATGTCCATTCCCAAGAATTTGGAAACGTCGCTTGATTCAGTAATGTTGAATCCAGTTTTCAGTAGCCGTATTAGTTCATCCATGTCGTATCTGTGAGTGGATGTGGCTAGACTGTCATCTACATACCAACAAATGTATGTAGTGTGTTCTTCTCCATTCGTATCCTTGTATCTGAGGATGTAGAGGCATTTATCATAGTCACTCTGTCTGTATCCAATGGATAGCATGAATTTCCGTACTTTCTTGTAAAAGTTTCTCGGACTTTGACATAGTCCATATAGTGACTTGATGAGTCTGCACACCTTATTGTTGCCTTCCTTGAAACCTTGAGGCTGGTGCATATAGACTTCTTCTTCCAGTTCGGCGTGTAGAAAAGCAGTCTTCACATCTAACTGTGTGATGAACTTCTTATTCATTCCGGCGTCGCTCAGCATGAGTCTAAAGAGCTCATATCTTGCGGTCGGGGCGAACGTATCAGTATAATCAATTCCTTTGATTTGTTTGTTGCCGAGTACTACAAGTCGGGCCTTGTATCGGTCTCCATCAGGCTTATAACCATAAATCCACATGCAGGGGATTATGTATCTTGTCTTGGGTCTCTCTACTAGCTTCCAAGTTCCAGTGCTGATGAGTGCATTGAATTCTTCATTCATAGCTTCTATCCAGTAATTTCTGTCCACTGAGGCTAATGCTTGCTCGTAATTGGCAGGTATGAATACTGGCCTTCTGTGAGGTATAGGTACCTTTTCTGATGCTTCTGGTAAGCGTGTCTTCTGGATTGATCCAGGTAGTTTGCTCGCTGCGAACATGGTCTGTTCCGAGGCTTTAGAATCCAGGTCTGTAGCTTCTGGAGTTTCAATTTTCGATTTCTTTGTATCTGATCGCAAAGTTCGATCAGTAGGCTGTGGAGGGGCCTTCCGCTTTACTGTAGTTCCAGCGGGTCTGCCTCTCTTCTTTATTATAGGAATTGGCGGCTCGTCTCCTACGATGCACTCCATAACGTCTGTGGGTGCTGCCGGGCCATCCTTTGGTAATCTCCAATTAATAGCGTTTTGCTCTAAGAATGTCGTATCGAGTTGCTCTCTGTGCGGTACATTCTTGTTATCTCTTGATTCAGTTTGAAAATGCTCAGGTATAGGTACTGACTCGCTTTGGCTGTCAGTTTCTATAATCTCTGGGGGTAAATAATCTTCAAGCGTACCTTCAGGTCCTTCGTTCATGAATGAGGCTTCTGTGTCTTGCCCATCGGAGTCTGATAGGTCTGGATTATTTTCTCCAGGCTGTGTCTGTCTGAGGCTTGGCTGTATGACGGTAGTGACTTCATTGTCGTCTTCGTCCGTATCATAGCTCGTATAATTCGGTACTCGTTCCGAGTGAACCGATTGATTTTTGTCTTTGATTATATCTCCATTGATATCTCTCTTGTGGACGAGGGTCCTTCTGAATTCTCCAATGTGAGCACCCTTTGTCTTATTTTTGTTATTCTTGTATTTGTGTCCTACATACCACTCATCATCCCGGTTTAAGTGTGACGGGGGTGGTTGATCCGGAAAACGGGCGTCGAAGAAATCAGCATGTCTACCATAAAAGTATCTCTTGGTTTCGACATCGTAAAACTTGTATTCTCGGTTGTGTTCCACATATCCGACGAATATCCCGATCCATGTCTTCCCCTCCCAAATTTGACCTTTCATAATTTTAACGCCTGCGTTGCATCCGAAAATATGGATGTGTCCCAAATTTGTAGGTTTCTTATGGATCATAGTAAAGGGTGTCTGAGTCTTCCCTTTGTGTAGGATGCGATTGTGTAGATATGCTGCTGTATCCACTGCATCTTCCCAAAATTTATTTTGTAAGTCTGCTTCAATGAGCATTGCTGTTGCGGTTTCTTTGATAGTGCGGACTTCTCTTTCTAATTTCCCATTTGACTGTGGGCATTCCACAGGGGTCGGAACATACGTAATTCCTTTTTCTCTGACATAGTCATGCATCCAGTGATTGTCGAATTCTGTTCCAGAATCCGTCTTGATAAATTTGACTTTATTTCCAGTCTGTGTTTCGAGCCATGTGGCGAAATCAATAATTTTCTGTACTATTTCAACTCCATTCTTGTTTGAGTGAAATGTAATTCTCCTGTAGTCGGAGTGATCGTCTTTCATGAGTAGGAAGTATCTGTTTCCTTGATTTGAGTAAACTCGGGCATGAACTAGATCTGCATGGATACATTCTCCGTTTTCGAATGTGTCTTGATCGTCTTGATCTGGGAAAGGCTGACGTGTTGCTTTCGCCTTATTGCATACAACGCAATCGTGTGGAGGTTCAAGTTTTCCTCTTTTTCCTAGTGAAGCCGCTTCAGTGTTGACTGTCTTCGCAATGTATGGATGACTAATGTGTCCCATTTTCTCGTGCCAGCGTTGAACTGCGCCTAGCACCATCCCTCTGGCTAACATAGCTTGGGGTAATTTGTTAACAGGCTTGAACATCATGGTGAGTTGTCCAGAATTTTCATTCTCTTGTCGAACCATGATTCCTCGGAATATTAGTCTCTTTTTCTTGAGAGGCTCTCCATTCTCATTGTAACTTTGATAGAAATTGATGTCCTCATTTCCACCCATGAATTCTAAATTCCTGTCCTTGCATGCTGAGGAGACTGAAAATAGATTTGCTGACCTTGGTAAGTACCAAACGTCATTCAGTTCTTGTGGTTCCCAGCTGTAACCATTAAAGGCTGAGACTACCACTGTCCCGGATCCTGGCGATTCTACGCTTGAGTTATCTGCGAGTCGAATCCCTTTTGGTCCATCGGGAAATGGTTCATATGATGTAAACCATTCTTTCCTTCCGCATAAATGCATGGAAGCTCCAGTATCACAGGGCCAAACGAAGTGCTCCTTGACTGGGGTATAATCGTCATATTCGGTTTCTGACTTGTCTGTTGCTGCTCGAATGTACTTGTAATTAGCTAAGAAAGCTCTGTTTCTGATGTGGCTACCCCCTGGGGTAGGCTTTGGTATTTCAATTCTTTGATGAGAGCGGGCTGGAGTCTGACTTGACGGTCCAGGCTGATTCGCGTTCTTCTTGGGTTTCGGACGTGTGTCCTCCCTTTGACATGATCGTAAGTTATGAACACTCTGAGAGCCTCCAGGTTGCTTTGATGTGCTTAGGCTGGAGGGGAGGTCCCTTCTTCGATCCATGTTTCTCGGATCTATGTCTTTTCTATCCATATCTTCCCTCGGGAATGGATGACAATTTCGATCCATACATTCTTGATAATTTCGAGTGCAATCTTTACATCTCTTGATGTAGTAATCGTGTCCACATTTAGTAGTGCATATGTTATGCTTGGTGGGGCAATATCCAACTGCTCCCTTTCTTCTTTCCTTTTTAGTTGGTGGACTGTAGAAACATTCTTCTTGTTTCGGTTTCTGTGTTGACCGTCGATCACGAGTGAACGGATTCGGTTTATAAGCCGATTCCTTCCACCGTGCCTGCGACTGTGGAGCCGTACTCTTCGAATGAGAATTCTGAGTGACGCTCTGCCCTCCTGACTGTGTCTTCGGTGGGTCTAGTTGTCTGTGTGCTACAGATGTGTAGGCTTGCGCAGCTGCCCCTCCCACCCCTTGAAGGGTGACTTTGATATGAGGAGTGTGCTTTCCGGTCGTCTGGATTGACCTGTCAATGGTGACTTTGCTCAATGTTGCTTGAGGCTTATTTTTTATCTTGTCTAGATAATATTTGCCTGATGTCGGCTTCCATTCCTGTCGTAGGAAATTGAGTAGATGTCTATCGTACTCTTCTTTTGTTTCTTGTGGGGCAAATTCAATGTCTTCAGTGATGCCCGGGTACATTTTTCTAGGGTCGAGTAATTGACAATTCCAGTCTTCCATACTCTGTCTTGTAGCGCTGAGTGAGAATAATTCCAATGCGCGACGAGCTCTTCGTCCTTGCTTTCTTGGACCGTGGGCTCTGCTGATGGACCATTCGTTGTCCATGTCGACTGATTCTCCGGTTCTCGGATCTATCATATCCCATTCCGAATCAGTACTGCTTTCTGATGAATCTCTTGTTGAGCGAAAAATGTTCCCCTCCTTCACTTGCATAAGTTGAAGGGTATCGTCATATCGAATGCAAAAAGGATTTGTTTTGCAATCATGCCAAGTGGTTCTATAGGTAAGTGGTCCACTTGTCGGCTGTAAGGGTAGGTGACTGTGACCTAGCATGAGACATCCTGTCTCCATATTCGGTACAAGTAAAGTCTGTACGTGTTTCCATTCGTTTCTGAGGAAATGTCTCTTCAGGCTGTCAATCTTATAATTTTCTGAGTCCGCCTGAGTTCTGACCATGAATGCATGGGGTAGGTTGAGAGCTTCAACCGTCGAGGGCTTGATAACTTCAAGTTGAGTTTCTGCCTCTTGATCTGTGCCAATGAATGGGCCTATTGTTTCTGAGGGCTTATCCGTTGTTGCCTCCTGGATTGTGCCTGTGATAGGACTTAAAGGTTCTGAGGGCTTATCTGTTGTTGCCTCCTGGATCGTGCCTGTGATAGGGCTTATGGATTCTGAGGGCTTATCTTCACTGAGTGATGCCTCTTCATTGTTGTTCCCAGTTGTTGGGCTTTCAACTTCCAATTCAATTTCAGTGCTTGGGGCGTCCAAGGCTTGAGTGCGACTGATATGCACTGGAATGAGGGAGCTTGATTTGCCTCCTTCAATCCACTTGATAGTTTCCCGTGCGTAGGGAAGTTCATTGATGAGATAACAATCCGTAGTAGGATTGTACTTGATAATTGTATCCAGTTCTGACCTGTCTATTTCGGTCTTGTTGCCTATGTTGAGGGCTTTTTCAGTGCATTTAGTCTTGGCTTGCCTGACTTTCGGATCTGTATCCTTTTTCTGTTCAAGAAATTCTTTTCTCAATTTTGTTTCTGCTGGATAGCATTGCGGCGTTGATGCGCAGTCATGATGAGTAAAATTGACTGGTAACAATTCCAGAATTTTCTCAAGTGTGCATGGAGCTTCAGAAACCATGTAGCAGTCCGTAATGGGGAAAAATGTTACTGCATTGTAAAGCTTTTCAGTTGGAGTGTCTTGTATTGCGACCTCCCCGGAATTTTCTTCAATTCCTTTTTTCTGTCTCATTTCGAGAGCTGTGCATGGTCGGATCATATGTGCATGTCCTCCAGCTTGAATTCTGATTGCCTGTGTCGGGGTGAACACGGCATCGCGATAGAGTTTTGGATGTGACTGTGAATATCTGTAGTCCAACATCAAATCTGAATAAGGAATAGCAATTCTTGCTCTGTTTCCTCCAGTAGTATTGTTCGGACTCCCTCCTTGCTGTGAAGGCGAGTTATGTGGAGGAGAATTATTCTGTGTCGAATTCTGTCCTCCGTTCCCGTTCGCGGCGGCTGACTGTGCGCCTGGGGTATGTTGAGCTGTGTTAGCTGCTTGATATGCGGGAGCTGTTCTCCCTCTTCCAGCCATTCTACCTCGTCCTCTTCCTCGCATTGGGGAAGGGTGGTAGAAGGCCTTTTCTGGTGGATCTTCCGTGGCCTTAGGATCGCCACGAGCTTTCTTTTGACAATTAGTTTCTTTGTGAAATCTGTATCGACACCAGTTGCATCTTCCCTGGAATTCATATTCTCCAGGTTGTCTCCTTCGGTTTCCACCTTGAGCGGCGGGATGTAATTCATTCCCGGCTTGTGAATGCTTGGCACTCTTGTGTGCGTTTCTTCGGGTCAGGATTTGTTCTCGGACTGATCCCTTTGGAGGCCCTTGTCGCTGAGCTTGGAATGCGTTTCCAGTTTGACTTGCTCCGACTCGGGGACTCTTCGTTGCATTATCGTCATGATGTTTCAGGCTTTTCTGAATTACACTCATGAGTATCTTGTTATCGTCCGTGTTCATATACCAAGTGTCGAGAAAATGGACGTATCTGTTCGTCTCTTTCAAATGATGAACAGTTAGACTGACCAACATGTCTTGGGGTACTGCTGGTCCAGTCTCAGTAATCTTCACGTTGAGATTCAATACTTCGGTGACATAATCTGTCCCTGTTGTGGTGACTTTCAGTGCGAATAGCTTCACCATCAAATCGGCTCGGAGATCTGTCTTGGCAGTTCCGTATAGGGTATCAAGTTGCCCTATCATTTCAAGCGAAGTCTTGAAATTTGTAATGCGGGGTTCAATAATTTTGTCCACTGCTGCGGTTATCGTTGCTCGACAGCAGGCATCCCCGGCTTTCCAATTGTTGGAGATCTGTGTATTCGTGTTGATGGTAGCATCGTTGGTTCCAATTTCAATGTTCTTTTGATCTCCCGTTGCTATTCCCCAAATTCCTAATTGTTCTAGGGTCATTTGGAGTTTTGATTTCCACATCGCATACACATTGTATGGGGTGAGCTTCTCAAAATTAATTTTCGGTGTTTGGTAAAATACCGGCAACACAGTAGACGGTGCAGGAGCCATAATGACCTGTTCGTCTTCTTGTCGATCTTGCTGTCGATCGTTTTCTCCCGTATTCTGTCCTTCGGGAATTACAATATTATTCGGACCTTGTCCTAAATTTGTATTCGGTGGTACTACACCGTTGTTACCGGACATGGGCTTGATGTCCTGAGAAAGATTCAGTAATCCGTAGGCGTCTAGGATTCTATCTTGAAATTTCTGAATTTGTGTAGTAAAATGTACTTCGTAAAATAAATAGGCTCTGTCAAAAATATCAGTGATTTTGACACCTCTTCTAAACTTGAGTTTATTTTCACCAGTCTGAGTATTAACAACTCTCTGGGTAATATCTTCGCCGTTATATCGGGGAAGTTCTTCGGTTGCTCTGAGAGTAAGAACTTGCTCGTGATGAGCGATTTGTTCTTCACAACCTTCTAGGATCTCGAAACTGTCAAATAATTCAGCGAGATTTATTTTCTGATCGTTTGACATCAACTTCTACGAGCTTGATGTGGGAAGTTCGGCAGTATTGCCTCTTCTTTGTGTTTAAAATTTCTTTTAATAGGAGGTACGGCGATGTGGCCTCGTCTCGTCTATTATTTCTGGTGAATTTCGGCGATATTGCCTCTTCAATTCGGTGAGTGCCCTGTGGTACGGCGGTATTGCCTCGTCACTTGGGTACGAAAATAGGAAGTACGGCTGTGTTGCCTCTTCGACTCTGTTGAGTACTCTGTGTCACGGCAGTATTGCCTCTTCACTTCGAGTATGAAATGGGAAGTTCGGCGATATTGCCTCTTCGCTGAGAATTCGGCAAGTGTGCCTGTTCTCTTGTGAATTTCGGCAGGAGTGCCTGTTTGATTCAGTAAGTACTTGGTGGTGCGGCGGTTTTGCCTCTTCACGTTGAGTACGAGAAATAAGAAGTTCGGCGATATTGCCTCTTCGTTGAGAATTCGGCAAGCGTGCCTGTTCTCTTGAGAATTTCGGCAGGAGTGCCTGTTCTCTTCGTATGTGTGTGGTTCGGCAGTATTGCCTCTTCACTTGATAATTTCGGCCTTTGGTCGCCTATTATCTTCAATTTGTAAGAAGTTCGGCTGTATTGCCTCTTCTTTTCGGGAAAGTATTACTGCGGGAAGTTCGACGGTATTGTCTCTTCACGGGTGCAGTAATTCGGGGCGGTTCGGCTCGGTAGCCTCTTCGCTTCGGGTAATGTGTTACTGCGGGAAGTTCGGCGGTATTGCCTCTTCACGGGTGCAGTAATTCGGGGCGGTTCGGCTCGGTAGCCTCTTCGCTTCGGGTACGTAGCTGGAGGTACGACGGTATTGTCTCTTCTCGTTGACTACGGTTTAGATGAGGTTCGGCGGTAGTGCCTCTTCTCTTCGGTTACGGATTTGTAAAATTCCAATCCTACCTTACGGCCCTACTCTTATACGTCTAGGTGCCTAATATCCTTGGGAGAGAACGGACTGTTCTGCTTCGTCAAATTTTCTTTACCAATAGGTCAACCTTGTTAGGGCTGGTTACCGGTTTTATTAATTCGACAGGTAAAATGCAAACAATAACACAACGGTTAGTGATGAAATGTTTGATTTTGTTTAGCAAGGGAATTTACTCAATACTTTTAGTACCTTGTCCAGAGGATTAAATAGGTAAGTTTGAGATTTCTAAAGATTTCAGACTGAACTTTAACAACTCTGAAAATCTTCCTAACACTTCTACTACAAACTGAGTGATTTCCTGGGTGCCGGCCGGCTTGAAATCACACTACTTCTACCTTAGTAACTACAGTGTAAAAGTTAAAATAAAATAGTCACGAAGAGCTGGTATTGCTACTTCGTGCCGTGTTAGGAATTGGCTTGACCTACGGGGTCAATTGTGACCGCTTGTCTCAGCCGTGCTGATAACGTAATATAATATACTTATAATAATAAGATATTAATGTGTGGTGGCAGTGCCATAGAAAGGATGAATAATAAAATGCCCTATAGTCTAAGGACTAGAGAGGAGATAAGATTCAACTGCTACTCGTTTGAGTTTTCTAAGACAACTGTTCATTTATTTAATACTGGTTCTTTGACTTCAACTTTAACAACGTAATTTGTACAATATAAATAATATAATTGTTGATCGAATGATGTCAATTTCAACATCCTTGAGTATGTGTGAAATTGTAGTTTCCTTCTGTAAAAGAATATTAATCCAATAATATATTCCAAATAATTATGAGCTCATGCTGAGCTGTATGCTTATACATGATAATTTCCGAATTACAAATAATTCTAATTATAAAGCAATGTGCATCATTGCATAGTAGCAATGACTGCATCCTGTGAAACAGAAGGATGTGGTGGCCTACTCACATCATAATGAGCTGAGTGGCACAAACATCTAATGCAATAGTAGGATTGAAGATCCTTCACTATGCAACCGGAATGAACGATGACATTGCAGTGGAATGCATCGTGTACATTATTCCTTATTATAACCAATTAATAAATAAACTAGAGAGGAAGTCTCTACATACTTCTCTCTGTAGAATGCAACATATTAAATTTCCAATGTAATAATTACTGCAATGGAATGGTCGATCTTCAATATTCATGATAATATGAGATCACCATTATTGCACAATATCCTGTTCAAATTATATAGAATACGGATAATAGAATTTAGGTAAAAGATGTATAATTATACTAATTATAATTACACCTTCCTCTTCTATGCTATGTATATTTTAACACTTTGTGTATAATGATCATGAAAAAGTTTAAATATTTGCTCATTAGAAAAACCTGTAAATACAATGTAGATTTTACACTTTGTAAAAAACATGCAATTAAAACATTTTAAACTTTTTTAAAATATGTGTACACAACAATTTGTACATTTTAGAAGCGATTTAGAAACATATTTTTACGCTTTTTGAAAATATTTAAATAGAACATTTTGCACTTTCCAAAAGCATCTGAATAAAACAATGTGTACCGTTCAATAAATTGTAAAAAAAATATTTTACACGTTTGAAAAAAATGTGAATAAAACATTCACTTTTACAAAAACATCTAAATGAAATATTCAAGGCTTTTTAAAAACATGTAAATAGAAAATTTAGCAATTTTCAAAAAAATGTTAATAAAAACATTTGTACTTTTTAAAAAATTGTAAAAAAAATGTTTTTCATTTTTTAAAAACATGTAAATAAAACATTTTCTAATTTTTTCAAAGCATGTAAATAAAACATTTTCCATTTTTTCAAAACATGTGAGTACAATTTTTTCCACTTTTTGAAAATATGTATCTTAATGCAACGTTTCGCACTTTTGAGAAACTACTAATATATATTTTACACCCCACTCTCATTGATCGTTGTTTTTACATAGCTTATTTAACTTTTTATATAATACCAAAATCATAGAAATAAGACAATTAAGACACTTTTTATAGCAGAATTTTAAGAAACTACCTTAAGGAGAATTATTAGTCATACATATTGCATGGCAATAAGGTAAGTGGCAGTATAAGTGGAGGGTCTGGCAGTATAGTGGAAATAGGGTACGTGGCAGTATAATCTAATTCATAATGTTTCGTGGTCATCCTCATGGGGTTTGCGGCAGTATAAGAAAAATAATAAAATTGCCTTTAACCTGCATTCTTGCATACAATTCAGTTTTATACCGTATTACTATCATATGCATTTGCATACGATTCAGAATTGTATCTTATTCCTAATTTAACTATTTGCATACGATTCAGATTATATATTATACCTTATTGGTTATTGGTGCTTCAGGGAGGCTAGTGGGTTCAATAGTGCACGATGCACGACGAGATACGAGTTATCGATGAGTGAAAAACATATGTAGCAATACATTTTGCATACGAGATCTCTCTAAATCCATTAGTCTTCGCGGGTTGAAATTCCTGCTCTCTATTCGTATACGCTGATAGGGAAGGTATAGGAGGAATAGTGTGGGATGGATAGAAAACCAGGCTACAGACCAAGTGAATTCGGAAATCTGTGAGTAGGGATGAGCTCTAGCGGGCAATAACGCCACTCGGTGACAGAGCTGATTCCTAATGATACAGAGAGTGTCTGCTTGGTGTCTGGTGAGTCTGTAGTGACGATCCGATCACTATATCCTCTTTCCTCTACTTGATATAGCAAGTATCGATTGTCGTCTAATAGGATAGTTCTTCCCATAATGTAGGGGAACCAAGGTGTAGGGTGCATAGAGTGACTTTCTTGCTATGACGTGACACACCATAGAGATAAAGTCAACAACTCTATCAAACCACGGCCTTGTAAAATAATCACCAAGCTATCTCCTTAGCTAGGAGTTTAAATATCGCGTCTTAAAGAGTGCGGCGATTATGAAAGCCCAAATGATTAGGTAGTCTTCCCAAGTAAGCTAGTATTATATTCAGTGATCTCAATTGAGTACACTTGGGCTTGCCAAATAGTGTATCTCGTGAGTAGCTGTAATATCAAATTTGTAACGTAGTGTGCATAGGCTAAGGCCCGCAAGCACAATACTACTATACATACATACATACATGGTTATGTAATGTAATGTAATGTAATTGCTTTATTGTCAAAAAACGCTCAGCAAGAGTTCGCTGATTTCCAGGAATAGACAGCTAAATACTAAACTATACTAACAGTTAAATTATTGATAAAGAAGAGGTTAAAATGTTGTATATTCAGAAGAAGTAACAAAATAATCATATTAATGACATTGCATTAAATGAAAATATTTTGTCGGTTACTCAATAACCACTTACCAAGCTCAAATTGAAAATCTTTTAGAGATTTCTGCTTATGAATGATAACAGGCAGCTTGTTCTACAGTAGAACAGCTTTGTATTAAAATGAGTTATAAAAAAAGGCTGAATTTCTTAATACTAACAATTTATAGGGATTACGTACACTACATCTAGCTCCGTTATTACATACTTGTAGAATACATTCAAGTTTATCAGCTTGCTTAAGCAAGGAACGAGTCATTTATAATGTTATATATACAATTCGTTTATTTATAGTAAAAATACTGTACATTTCATACAATTGTGACATGTCAATTTGCTTTCGCCTTTTAATATTGGGAAATCCCATCTGTTTTTGCGTTAAAAAATTAAAATACTATCCCTTCATATTTAAACAATTCAGAAAGTGGTCTATTGTACGCTGACACTTATCAAGGAATACTTTAGATACAGCAGCAGTAACATGCAGCCCATAGTCAAACTCAGAGAACACAAGTAATTTAAATACAATTGACAATATATTATGTGGAACAAATCGCTTGTATTTAACAAGTCGTAAGCACTTAAATTCTATGTTATACAGAACATGCTTAAAGTGAGTTTCAAAAGTAAGTTGACTGTCAAAATAAATTCCTAGATATTTAAATGTGGGTACCTTAAATATTTTCTTATTACTACAGGTTATCTCACTAAAATTACAAACACGCTTGGATCTAGGATTAAAAAAGTCCATGTACTGTAATGAACATTATTCATCACTAATTTGCCATAGTTACCGTGGAAAACTATGAGCTAGACTTTAATATCATTATTGTAAATAATAGTGACGTGTTCCTAATAATACGTGGATTAGCAGGATTGGTTAATTTATATAATAATGACGTGTTCATAATGATACGTGGATTAGCAGGAGTGGTTAATTTATATAGTAATGACGTGTTCCTAATGATACGTGGATTAACAGGATTGGTAGATAAAGTAAAATAGTTACTCGATAGATAGAAATCTTACTCGACCTAGAGGCTATATAAAGTGAAACTTATTGATTCAATTCTAATTCTGATCTTGATGAGATACTAATAAGTATCTACTCTGCGGGTTCTGATCAAACCGATAAACTTTAACTCTTCGATTTAGCCAGAGACTAATAAGTCTCACGGCTTGGAGTGGAAACACTTTAGGGATTTAGGATTAGTTATTAAAGTAGAATTTAAGCACGAACATTACGACTAATTACAGGGCTTAAAACTTGAATATTATTTTATATTTACTTATTATTTAATAGTTACTACTAAGCATTGCCACATGTATCTGTTTATTCTCCATATTGTGTATATTAAACTGTACGATAATAATATAGAAATAATAAGTATTATATAGGCGTCAAGTGGTTGATATTGAGCTGTGTTGAGTTTCTATTGTTAAATAAAGGCTATTTGCCATTTTCTATTCCTTTAACTTCATTATTCTTCGAATACGGTTTATTTATTGGGAATATAGATTATATTGAATAATGATAGCATACTGTAGGCTGACAACAAGATATATGAATAAGAGCGAGAATCATACCTAGACAACGACACCAAACCATTTTGCTAATATATTACCCGGCAGTCAGACGGGTAGTGCATTACAGTACACAGTTCTTATAAAATTCATTTGCATTCCATTGTTAATGCATTACGTATTAATGTTACATAGAATTTCCTCAAATTGATTCTTAAATAGACATGCGGTATCATCTCCACACACTTGACCCACATCATCAGCATAAAGCGAGGGTGATTTAAGTACATCACATATATCATCAAAAAATAAGACGAACAATACAGGACCCAAAACACTTCCCTGTGGAACACCAATATTGAGTTCATACTTCTTTGACACAAACGTTCCTAGCTTTACACAAAAATACCGATATTACCGGAAATACCGATTACTAGTGCTTTATGACTTTATCGTCAGTCAAATTCAGTTGTATAGGCAGTAACATAGTTAATTTTTTCAACTGGAAATTATCAACATGCTCTTGCCCGCTTTTCCTGAAGAGATATGTGTGCAAACACGTATTTGCGTTAGCTGTAATGAATGAATTCATTCAGTTTTCCGTTTCTGCAAAGGTAGTCAAATTGACCGTCAAACGACCTTAGCGTTGACGACCAAAACAAGCCATACGACAGCCCTTGCTTCAGGACGAAGATGTAAATATTTATATATTTTTAAATTTTTTATTACTACAAACATATTAGTTCGGAAAGTATTTTATTATTACCAACACATGATTTTCATCGGACTGACAGTCTTGCTTGAGAAAGCAAGATTTAATTATTTGTGTTTTTATTTTTTTGAATAATACATTTGAATAGCCCATTTCTTCGAAAAAAATATTATTACTTACATACACTTAATTTACTTCGGATTGTAATTGTTATATTTTGTGCTAAATAAAGATAAAGCTGCCACATCTCTAAACTGCCACATACTCCATTCGACAGATATTTCTAACACTATACCGCCCCACCACCCATACTGCCACATCGTCCTTTTAGGCGCCATTTGTAATACTAAACTGCCAGACCCTCCACTTATACTGCCAAATGCTCTGCAGCCCATATGCATTCTCATTTTAATTCTAGCCTAAATCATACGTGGGACACCTGAAACCATCCTTTACGATATTATACTTTTTACTTTTGATATCATTTAATTTTAATATACTACCCCACAAAAAAAACATGCTGAATCAATAACATAATATCTGAAATGTACTTCATGCGATCCAGCATAGGAAGGACTGCATACACATAGGAAACAAAGACGCAAGCGTAGAGAAATGCGGTGTAGCACTGGTATAAAATGACGTGTAGATGGAGGCATGCGATCAGAGATTTAACAAAGAGGAAGAGGTGTAATGCCTTTGGATGTTGGGCCAATGATGTGAGAAGAAATGGTTGAGCTGGAGAGCAAATGAAGCCCAGTGCGTTTGTGATTGACCCAAAAATCCATGTAAACTTGACTACTTTAATGAACCGTATCAAATTTTGACTTCCACGCTTCATGCCAATGTACTTTTGAGATGCTGAAATTTAGAAATAAGCAAATCGTCCGTAAAAAACCAAAATGACCCAGATCCATTTTAACTTTATTACAATATCCACTATCCACAAAATAATCTATCTTGTAAGCAATTTAATAGAACATTATGCAATTTTCAAAACTATGTAAGAAAAATATTTTACACCTTTTCAAAAATATGCTAATTTCACATTTTTCACCTTTTCGAAAACATGGGATTAGAACATTTTGCACCTTTTCAGAAACATGGAAATAGAACATTTTGCACCTTTTCAGAAACATAGAATTAAAACATTTTGCACCTTTTCAGAAACATGGAAATAGAACATTTTGCACCTTTTCAGAAACATAGAATTAGAACATTTTGCATCTTTTCAGAAACATGAAATTAGAACATTTTGCAGCTTTTCAGAAACATGGAATTAGAACATTTTGCATCTTTTCGAAAACATGAAAATAGAACATTTTGCACCTTTTCGAAAACATGGAATTAGAACATTTTGCACCTTTTCGAAAACATAGAATTAGAACATTTTGCACCTTTTCGAAAACATGGAATTAGAACATTTTGCAACTTTTCGAAAACATGGAATTAGAACATTTTGCATCTTTCCGAAAACATAGAATTAGAACACTCTGCACCTTTTCAAAAGAATGTAAATAAGACATTTTGCACTGTTCAAAAACATGTAAATAGATCATTTTTCGCTTTTAAAAAACTTCTAATTTACAATTTACTCATGTTTCTTTTTTTTGTTGTTATGACATTTTGATTCTAGTTTAAATTGGATATGGGCCATTTTGGTTCTTCATCGACGATATACTTACTTTAATTTCGTCCGGGCAAACTTTCGTTCAGGGCAGAACGCTCGTATATTTTTAAATAAATTTATTTCTGACCACCACAAATGAAAGGGTTTATTCTGGTTCTGTTACAGAAGTAATGCAACTAAAGAGGCTCTTTGTCATTTATTTGCATTCCTTGTTTCGTCCATTGGACTTGTGAGCATACTGAGCATCCTATGGTATTTCTTCGATCCGCCTCTACCACTCCACATGTACTCAATACTTTACCACATTCTAAGTTTTGATTTTCAAACATGGGTATTTGGGAAATGGGTCTGTTTCGTTCTTTCTTCTGTACTACTCGTACCGTTTGTAGCCACAACTTACCATATTGTGTTTCTTATAATAGTACTCACTGACACTCTAAGTTCACGGATTGACAGTATCTACATTATTTCATGTGCAACGAACAAAAACAATGCGTGAGTATTATTGCTTCCTGATGTATACAATGTTATTACATATAATTAACTGCATTTACAAATTGTTAATAACTAAATATTTGAATTAATAAAGTAACAACAGCATGAAATAGTTTATTGGCTTATAAAATGGATCAAGTAGTCAGTCAGTTTTTAATTTATCTTGATTTCATTGGTTGTGTTGTCTCACAATGAGGGCATTTTTAAGTGTGTCAATTTCAATCAACGTATAATAAAAAGAAATTAACTTTTGTGCTTAAACAGATTCATAAATAAATTTATAAAAATAATAGTAAAATGATAAATATACTTTTTTATTTGACCAGATAATCAGTACAACATCAAAATCGGTTAATTACACCCATTGTGCATTGTTTTGCCTTTTCTCCCAGATAAATACTGATTTTGGACAATTTGTAAAATAAGAAGTGCAATCCCCAACTTTCCCAGCTTCTTCAGCTTTCAAGTATTCCGGAAGGTGACTGTCTGCATAATCTGATTCGCTGATTCTTCAATACAAAAAATTGCACATTATAAAATTCGTAATTTTTAACGTTATTACTACATAATGAGACCATTTTGCTTTGCCCTAAATTTTAATGTGTGCGCTCATAATAAATTGGAACTGTGTTAATAGGTTTAAATTCAATACCTAAAAATTAAAGCATAATCTCTCCAAGAAGTCCATAGCTTGCTGGATTAAAGGCGTTGATTTCATGCAATTCACAAACAAATCGGAGGAGACAGGGTCGACCTTCACAACCGATGGAATTGAGCATCGTCTCCAGTTGAGGAATAAAAGTGGCTCGTTCACCCCCAACAAGTTTCTGGGATGTTGGCAGACTAAATACTCCCCGTGGTTTTCTGTGTCTAGAATAATTAGTACTGTTCAACCATGGGGAAGACGTCTGCAGACTCTGACTCTGACCCTGACCTGCAGTGTCGTTTTGTGGTGTTCTAAACGCTATAGGCCTCGGATTGGGCAGTCTTCCATGCGAGTAGAAGCCAGCAAAGGGGTAAATTGGCGGCCAGACGTAGTTGTCCTCTGTCACACCCGGCTTCCCAAAATTGTCGATGAACACTGTGGCAAAGAATTACATAATATTTGTTGGTAATTTTAAAATCATTACATAATTGTGAAAAACTGTGAGTGAGTAATACGATCTCTTTTAAAAATGTGTAAATAGCTAATAACATTAGCTACACGTGTAGTAATAAATGTAAATATCGTCTTCGTCGGTAAAGAGGTAAGTCCAGTGCCAGTGCACGGCTAAAATCATTCTTTCGCAAGTCCAATTAATTTGTAGATGCTGTCCAGTTCGTTTCCACGTTGTCCTATGCATTAGGTGAGGGTGGGATGTTGCTGACTGTGTTATATCCATAACGTACACGTAGGGGTCGTCCACAAAAGGCGTAATAAAAATTCCATATCCAGAACATTTTGCACTTTTCAAAAACACTTTTAGAAAGGTGGAAAATAATCTATTTCCATCTTTTTGAAAAGTGCAAAATGTTCGATTTACATGCTTTTCAAAAGTATAAATTTTCTATCTACATATTTTCAAAAGTGTGAAAGGTTCTATCTACATGTTTTTCAAAAGTGTAAAATGCTCTATCTACATGTTTTCAAAAGTGTAAAATGCTCTATCTACATGTTTTTCAAAAGTGTAAAATGCTCTATCTACATGTTTTTCAAAAGTGTAAAATGCTCTATCTACATGTTTTCAAAAGTGTAAAATGCTCTATCTACATGTTTTTCAAAAGTGTAAAATGTTCTATCTACATGTTTTTCAAAAGTGTAAAATGCTCTATCTACATGTTTTTCAAAAGTGTAAAATGCTCTATCTACATGTTTTTCAAAAGTGTAAAATGCTCTATCTACATGTTTTTCAAAAGTGTAAAATGCTCTATCTACATGTTTTCAAAAGTGTAAAATGCTCTATCTACATGTTTTTCAAAAGTGTAAAATGTTCTATCTACATGTTTTTCAAAAGTGTAAAATGCTCTATCTACATGTTTTTCAAAAGTGTAAAATGCTCTATCTACATGTTTTTCAAAAGTGGAAACTGTTCTGGAAATGAAATTTTTATTACGTTTTTTGTGAACGACCCCTAAGTGTACGTCTTGAGTACACTACAGTAAGTAACATACTACCCCCACCTTATTCGTAGGACAACACGGAAGCGACCTCGACAGTAATTATAGCTACCAATTGAATGAACTTGCGATAGAATGACTTTGAGAATCGTATGGACTTGGGACAGAATGATTTTAGCCCCTCACTGGACTTACAACAGAGTGACTCTTCACCAACGATATATTATTTTAGTTTTTAATTTCTGAATTTTAAAATATTTATCACTCACTGTAAAAATGCCATGTAGCGTTAAAATTAATCCCACGTTTAAAATCCGACACTCCATCCCCATTGTTAAAAAATGGTATTTGGAGAGTTGGTGCAAAATCCAGGAGAGATCCTCTTGGTAAGGCTAATTTCCTATTATGTGTCTTTAACATTAGTTGCTTTGCGATGCTCAAAAAATTTAATTTATCACTGTAAACTTGAGCTACGTTATAAATTAATAATACACATGTAACTATCACAGTTTGAGACACTTTTGTGAGGGAAATAGGTACAACAATGAAATACTTGTGGTAATAATGCCTTCGTCTCATTTTGGACGACGAAATTCCAATGTTACCAATTGTTTAATTAATCTTCTTTAAAATTCCGCAGATTGCAGATCAAACTTTTTACACTGTATCTATATTTATTTCACATTTGAATTTAAATAAATCCAGTTTACTACTGACTCACTTTGGAAATAAAAATAAAAACCACGTAATAAATTATGCGCTTAAATGTGTTAACAAAACCAATAAAAATGTCAAGCAATTAGCTGTATTGCTTAATTAAACTCGTATTTGCGTTTAAAAAAAATTATATTGTGGTAGAACTTAACAACGCAGTAATTTGGATAAATCCCAAAAACAGCAGCCAGAACTGTCAAGAAGAGTAGCTTCTACTGTTTACATGCTAACACTTAATATTGCCTGTCGTAGGCCGTGTCGTATGTCGTATCTGTTCACTGTAATATTATGTGCAGGTGATCGGGATGTGTTTGTATGGAATTGCAAGTTTAATTCTTTGTGTGTGAATTTCGTATTTCTGCTTTGACAAGTCTTGTGCCTCTTCCCGTGCACAGCACATTACTATGCTGACTACTATCACATATAGTTAACGCTAAGAAACCGCAGCCTCCTTTTTCCTCAACAGATTTAAAAAGTGTGACAGTACATATAAAAAAGATGAATATTCGTGATAAGCCAGAATAACAGAAAAAATTCACTGTGCGATCCCATATGTTTTTGCAGTTTACACTTTTTCCTTTTTTAAATTGTTTTAGGTCACGAAAGAAAAGATGTAAAAAAGAACTTGCTGAAAAAATATGATTTTTGTTCAAAGTTGTAAGTACATATCGTCTGTGAAGAACCAAAGTGACCCATATGCACTTTTAGTTTCAAACAAAATGCATTATCTACTATCTACAGAAAAAATTAAAATAACATATACTCATTGAAGCAGGTACATAGAACCTTGTGCAGTTTTTAAACAACTAGTAAATAGAACATTTTGACCTTTTTAAAAAGCATATCAATAGAATATTTTGCAATTTTGAAAAACACTTAAATAAAATATTTTGCAATTTCCAAAAAAAACACTTAAATGGAAGATTTTTATTTTTTCAAAAAGCATGTAAATAGAATATTTTGCACGTTTAAAAAAGATGTAATTAGAAAATTAGAACATTGTGCATTTTTCAAGAAACTATTGAATAGAATATTTTGCACTTTCAAAAATACCTAAATAGAAGATTTTTATTTTTTCAAAAAGCATGTAAATAGAATATTTTGCACGTTTAAAAAAGATGCAATTAGAAAATTGTGCAATTTTCAAGAAACTATTAAATAGAATATTTTTCAATTTCAAAAATACCTAAATAGAACATTTTAATCTTCTTAGAAAGCATGCAAATTAAATATTTTGCACTTTCGAAAAACATGTAAATAGGACGATTTGCTCATTTTAGAAACTCGTGATTAGCATTGAAAGCAGGTATCTTATTTACTGTATTTTTTTGACATAGCTGATTTTGATTCTAGCTTAAATTAGAAATGGGTGATTTTAGTTCTTCATTGACGATACACTACGATATTAAAGCGTGTGGAAAGACTCAAGTGCCAATAGCTATGTGCAACTTTAAAATAAGAAAACTGATTGTGATTATACACCTTTACAAAATGCGAATGTAATGTTCCCTGTACTCTTAATCACGACAGGGCTCGCAGTAAGACATGTGCTTTTAATTGTAAAAAATGCTGACTTGTTTGCCCTTTGCTTTCGTATGTACCAGGGCAGTGCCTGTTGACAGCTATTGTAAAGGAAGTAGGCCTATGCTTGAGTCGTTAAATCAAGAATAACTGCAGAAGATGCTGCAGGTTTGCAACCAGCGGCCTGTCTAAAGCTTAATTAAGTACGATTTTATGTGCCTGTGTAAAAACCACTGATTGTGTAGGCATATGTACTTAAGGAAATATTGGTTTGAACTTGAACATTCAACTTCCATCTAGATGCGTATAATTATGTAGGGAGGTTTGGGCAAACGGGCAATCTGCAAATTACTTCTTTACATTGCAAACAAAAATGTAATAGAAATTATGAAATTGAAGAATCAAAATGGCTCATATTCAATTTAATTAGGGTTGAAGAAAAGTGAGATAAAGATATGTAATAAAAACCACAAAATGAGATAAGCCCTTAAAAAGTTGATAACGAGTTTTTGAAAAGTGCAAAATATTTAATTTATAATTATGTTTGTAAAAAGTGCAAAATATTCTATATGTTTTTTCAAAGTGTAAAATGTTGATTCAAAGATTTTGAATTGTGTAAAATGTTCTATTTACATATTTTTAAAAAGTGCAAAATGATTTATTTATATTTTTTTGAAAAGTGCAAATTTTTTTACTTATATGTTTTTGAAAAGGTGCAAAATGCTTTATATAAAAGTTTTTTAAAAATGCAAAATATTGTATTAAAAAAGTTTTTAAAACTTGTAAAATGTTTTATTTGGATGATTTTGAAAAGCTAAAAATATTTTAGCAAAATTTTATTTTTCCAAAATGTTTTTTTTTGAAAAGTTTAAACCATCCTTTTTTACATAATTTTTAATTGATAAAATATTCGAAGTACTTTCGGTTTTTTGAAAACAACACAATTCTTTACTTTACATATTTTTTGAATCAGAATATTTTAATTTGTACGTAAGTAATACATTTTATAATTACTTAACTTACGCTAATAATCCAAATGGGTGGTTTTAAATCTTCACTGTCGATATGCCCTCTACAATCTACAAACATAGGTTTTTGTACATATAGGTGCGTCTGAATGATTCGATACCTGAAACGACGATGCCTCACCATATGTAATGCATAATATGTGCTAAATGAAGCAAAAAATAATCGCCACAAATGAGCCACACGCCTGAATTTACTTGTCCTCTGAATGTGAAGAACGAACAATTTCTACATGTGACTTTGACTGATTGCATTTGGAGGTAGGGAGGTATGTATGTACATACTTTGTTTTATTTTATGGGGAAATACGAAATGAATATCATTACGATCACAAGACGTTCCCCATGACCCCAAGAAGACTGCATATTTTGGCTGTGCACCTTTGGCTTTGCATCTTTGGCACTGTTACTGTTCGTCTGCTCGTATGTTAAATCTCCGGTTTTGTATTTTATTGTGCCGGCCGGTGCCTTTTTTTCCTTGCTGTTCTCGATCCCTTACAAGTGAGTCACAAAATTGAGGGATTTATAATGCTAAGAAAACTAGGTAGGGAAATACATGAGTAAAGCTACGTGTAGTCTATGTACATAAACGCACGTGCGGATGTGATAGGAAAGTACATAATTAGCAACCGGTTTCAGAATCTTTTCATTTTCAGTGCATATCTCTCAATCGATCCATCATCCGTAGTTTACAATTAGTTTGAGGCGGAATGTTGTGTACGTACACATTTGATGGCTGCTCTTCATCTGTATCCGTAGAATTTAATCTAGATACACCCCTTGACTAATCTTGACTAGGTTAGTTTCACTTTGACAATAATAATAGTGGTAGTAGTAATCGAGAAAAAAGAATGAAAAATATTAATGGGACGAGTACAAGTTCACAGTTAGATATTCACGATGTACGTTTGCACTACACGAGCAGAAGATTTTGTATTTTGTGTAATGAGTTTAATGACATAGTCGACTTTTTTCTAAAATACAAAAATCCGGCGCTTCGCGCCGGATTTGCCTACCGTGGGCCCGAAGTAGATGCTGAGCTTACAGCGAATATTGACTTCAGTCAATCGATGCATCTTTTCACAGTATTTACATAAAATACACTATATACCCTCTAAAGTGCAATATTTTAGTGACGACATTGTTGGACGATCCTAATATGTACAATAATAATATTCCATGCTAAAAATACTATTTTAAAATAATGTTTGAACTGATAACGGGTGTTTTAGTTTGCAGTTGGTAAAGCATTTGGCATAAGAAATTTTTATATTTTTAAAATTCTGACTTGTTTTAATTCTTAACACCTCCCCCCTTTAAGAGATAATTCGTGGGGTTGAGGGTGCAAGTATTTAAAGTTTTTTAATGGTTTTAGCAAAAATAGTAGAGATTTTTGGGACGTCATTTGTGGGTAACCCCAAGTACACCCCCCTGCCCTGCGGGAATACTAAAAGGGTGGGGGGTGCAAGTCTTTAAAGTTTTTTAATGGTTTTAGCAAGAAAATTAAGATTTTTGGGACGTCATTTGTGGGTGACCCCAAGTACACCCCCTTCCCTTAAGGAATACTTTGTGGGTAGGGGGTGCAAGTATTTAAAGTTTTTTAATGATTTTAGGAAGAAAATTAAGATTTTTGGGACGTCATTTGTAAATGACCCCATAATCACCCCCCCCCCCCCCCGCCCCCCTAAGGGGATACCTTAGGAGTGATGGTGCAAGTATTTAAAGTTTTTTAATGATTTTAGCAAAAATAGCGGAGATTGTTAGGACGTCTTTGTGGGTGACCCCAAGTACACCTCTTCTCCTAAGGGATACTTTGTGGGTGCGGGTAACTTCTGCTGAAAACTTCTGCGGGTAGCTTGTGCCGATGAGTGGTGCATGTTGCTGGTGCATTAACTGGCGCCTGTAACGAAACCATTTAGCTGGTGCATTTGACTGATGCAAAGCGGCAAATTGAAATTTCGACTGGTTTGTGTCTAGTCCATTTAGCTGGTGCATTTGACTGGTGCAAAGTCAAATCACCCGTTTTTCTCCAATGCTTTTAGATAGCTAAAAAAGTTGGTCCAGTCAACTGTTAATTGTGAAAAACTGGTTAGTTCGATCTCTTTAAAAAACAATAGGGCACTTCTCCCTTGCATTTGTGGCCATTTGAAAAATATTTGACAAATATCGCTTGAAAACTGTGACCTGTAGCGCATAAAGAACAGATGGACAGACAGACAGACAGACAGACAGACAGACGGACATAGCCATTCCTATAGATGCTTAAGCTCAGCATCTAAAAAAAGGCATGCTAAAAAAATTAAAGTTTTTAGAGCCAAGTCAGCCAAAGTTTAACGCAGGTGCTATGCATTTATTAGCAACTGCTTCATAATTTATTGGCATCATTTATTATAACACATATCATGTTGTTTTTAATCTAGTTTTGTTTTTGCATTTAAAATACATCCTGCCGTCGACCATACGATCGACGAAAAGAAAAAAAACGATTACGTCGATGCCATTCTTTTTAAATTACACAAGTAAATAGTAGCGCAATTTGGAATTTTGTTTTTAAGTTCAGTATAGCGGTTAAATGGGCTAACTGACGAAGGAAACCCGCTAAGTGGAAATGGTACATCCACATTTCGAAAACACCAATTGCAAAAAATAAGGTAACTTTTAAATAGTACAGATTTAAAGTAACTTATTAACTGCATTTTTCGTAGTTTGATCACAGTCACAGTGACTTGCCAAAGTTTACAAACAATCAAATTGCAATATTTTGCCACCCTGTAACTACTACACAGCTCTTATCCGATTTTGATAAAATTGAGTTTTTTCTGATCCTTAGACCCTTTTCAAAAAAGTAAATTCAGGATTTTGAAACAATTGAAAATATCATATTTTTTTTGAAAAAATATCGTTTAAAAATTAAGCCTCAAAAGTCAAAAGTATATACACTTATTGTTTGTTTTTAAGAAAAATCCAAGTTGTTGAGTTTTTTAAGATCATGATAATACTTTTTAGAAAACATAATCGTTAGGGTTAGGATCATAAACAATCAAACATCAAAATCAGATGAAAACTGTACAAGTTTTGAGGGCGGCAAAATATTAAAATTTGAATTTTTTGAACTTTGGCAGGCCACCGCAACCAAACAACGTAAAATGGAGCTGAGTTACTTTAAATCTGTACTATTCAAAAGTAGCCTAATTGTTTGAAATGGATGTTTTTTGAAATCCAGTTGCACCACTTGGTGGGGTTTCCTTGTGAGTATTTTATGCGTCTATTTGCAAAACATAATTACTGTTCAGATCAATTACCAACTTTGGAGGTATTGTACAATTTTCCATGACGCTCCAATTAAAATGTGTAAGGTTAATTAACCAACGAATGACAGAACGAATAACTATAACCACAACTACAGCAACGGATAACTAAACGGATGGCTATTAAACTGTGAGCTACCAGTTAAATAATATGAAATGACATGAAATGACAATGTAATTGCTGTTTGGGGTCCGGGAATTTTTATTGACGAGGTTTGACAGTGATGATATCGCATAATTATTTTAAAATACTTTTTGTGTCATTGACAGTATTTTTTGATACCATATAATTATTAGAGTTTTTCAAAATATATCACTTGTAATTATTTTTTCAACTTTTAATGTTTAAAAGCATAACCTACATAGATACAAATACACCATTATTTTTATTTGCATACTGACAAGGGAATGACGCGACATGACCGACCAAGAATTTGGAAAGACCTACATATTTCAAAAAATCAGGCTACTTTTACATAGTATGGGTCCAAAGTAACTCGAGTGCATTTTGCGTCGTTCGCCTAGAATAGCGCGGCAAAGTTCAAAAAAATTCAAATTTTAAAACTTTGTCGCCCTCTAGCTTCTACAGTTTTTAACCGATTTTGATGAAATTTGTTTTTTTCTTATTCTAAGGCTGTTATCTAAAAAGTACTTTTAGGATTTTCCTAAATTCGAAAATTTGATATTTTGTTTTGAAAATCTAGGAAACCCATTTTTTTGAGGCCGGGTTTTTAAAACCATTTTTCGGAAAAAAATAAAATTTTCGAATTTAGGAAAATCCTAAAATTACTTTTTAGATAACGGCCTTAGAATAAGAAAAAAACCAAATTTCATCAAAATCGGTTAAGAACTGTAGAAGCTACGTACAGGGCGGCAAAGTTTTAAAATTTGAATTTTTTTGAACTTTGCCGCGCTATTCTAGGCGAACGACGCAAAATGCACTCGAGTTACTTTGGATCTATACTATTTAAAAGTAGCCTGATTTTTTGATATGTTGAGCTTTGAAAAGAGGAAATACGCGGCAATGTTCCATTTCAAATCTTTTCTTGTCAGCAGCATTTCTTTTTAATTAATCTGAAGTATTTTATTATGGTTTACTAACTGCATTCCTCAAAGGACATTCTCAGACTGAGAGATGTTCCAGAAAGATATAGCAGTTGCACGGTGCATACAGCCAGATGGTTCAAACTCCAATAGTACTACACTATACTACTTACTACTATTAGATACTATATATGCCATACACTATAACGGCTGACGGCTGCCCCTCGAACATTGTTTTCAACGACGATCTTAACTAAAATAAAGTAGCTTTCTAATTTAATTGAATACCGTTCATAAACCTTTAACTAAAAATAAGCACTTAATGTTAAGTTTTAATAAAGCAGGTTTGAGAAATCCACTCTAAAAACAAATAATTATTCACAAAAATGCTTTATTTCAGCATTAACTTTTCTAATAAATTATTCTTGACTTAATAAAAACTCTAAGTGATTTTTCCAGGAAAAATATTTCCCATTACTAATTAGGAAATACGTGAAAATATTAAAAGCCTAATGCAAAAAAATAATTATTGTTTACAGTGAAAACTCGTTAGTACGGTCGTGCAAGGGGTAGGGCAATGAGGACCACTCTATCGATATATCGTCGGTGAAGAACCAAAATAACCCATATCCAATTTAAACTAGAATCAAAATGAGCTATGTCATAAAAACAAAATTAGAAACAAGAGTAAATTGTTAATTATAAGTTTTTAAAAAGCGCAAAATGTTCTATTTACATTCTTTTGAAAAGGTGCAAAATGTTATATTTACATGTTTTTGAAAAGGTGCAAAATGCTCTATTTACATGTTTTTGAAAAGGTGCAAAACGTTCTAATTCCATGTTTTCGAAAAGGTGCAAAATGTTCTAATGCCACGTTTTCGAAAAGGTTAAAATGTTCCAATTCCATGTTTTCGAAGAGATGCAAAATGTTTTAATTCCATGTGTTTAAAAGGTGTAAAATGTTCTATTTAAATTATCTCAAGACGCATTTGAATATTTTTGTAGATAGTTGATATTGTTTTTAGCTACAAATGGATTTGGGTCATTTTGGTTCTTCACCGACGATATGCAATGTTGTAACTTTTTAACAATAGTTCTTTTAATTCCCTTATGGGATTTAGAGTTTAATATTTATGATTAAACTATCTGGAAGACTGTACTAACAAAGAGCTGTACAACCTATGCGTTAGCATTGTATTACATAGAAGCTATAGGGGGGTACGCAGTGTTTTGACTGCGATATTGAGCAGACCGTAATATCCTAGTAGTACGGTTAACTTGCTTTTATTTTAATTATTGCGTTACATAAATAAATTGGAAAATGTCATTAAACGCTGTTTGCTCATTCCTAACCCATTTTAATTAAATTACTCATTTAATTGGCCAAACATCAATTTTCTGTATAACTTTTCCTTGAAATCAATACATTAAACATCTTAATTCATTAACCACAAGAGCTTTCATGGGCTCTGTTTCTTATTATGGAACCCCTAAAAATATTACCAGCTTAATGTACAAAACACTTATTACACTTATGTGCGACGTGGGATGTACATACATACGAAATACATATAATACATTTGGTATTACTTTTCGTATATTTTAGATATTATTTTGTAAGACACTATATACTGACTTGGGAACGTTTTCAGATGTAATCCCGGGATTTGGCCAAATGTGACCAAAGTGTCTTCTACCAACCCTAGACACTTCTGCTAGCATAGAGACTTGAGTGCATTTTTGGTTCCTAGGCACCTAAAGCCCAGGACATTTTGAAATTTTTCTTGAAAATTCAAAACTCAAATTTTAACATACAAATTTATATGGGAAAATCAAGGCACTAAAGGGTCCCCCCCCCCTGTCAAAATATTTGATTTTACAAGATTTTCAGTGTAAAAATAAAAATACAAATACAAAAACAATGCTGCTCACCAAAAAAGATCTGAAATGGAATATTGCTGCGCATTCATTTATATCAACGCTCAACATCCTACCATTGCAGATGTTAGTAATCTGGGATCGAAAATCAAACACCGTTTCTCAAATAATAAAAGAGCAGAGATCTAATTGGCGGCTCTGCCTTCAAAGAATGTGGACTTGTTTATTTGGTATTGAAATCACAGTCCTTGCCATCAGCCTCGTACGTCTCTGGATGTACCCATCTGACACAGATAAATCATTTTACTTTCCATTTCTTTTTGTTGTATTCTTTGGATTCATGTGCGTATTCGTCGAGAACATGATAATCTCTTGGTTGTGGCCTGACGTGAATGCTCTTCTATTGCAACATGTACTCAGCGGATACGAGAAATTCCTCTCGAAACAGAAAAGTGCAAAAACTGGTAAGGCGAATAAATGTGTATTCTTTTTAATGCAAAAGTTAAATTTAGTAGATGGTGGTCATTTAATATTACCTAACTGAGAAAGTAGTCTAAAGTAAAAACCAAATTATTTTCATAGTAGGCTCGTCTCCAGTAACAAAGTTGGTCATCACTTATTTCCCACTATTTGGTGTCAGCATGGAACTTGCTGCGATTCTTTTGTATTCATACGATCCGCTTCTGCCAGTCTACATCTACTCAATACTCCATCAGGTTCCATGGTTAAATGCGCAAAAGTGGAAATGCATCAAATGGATCTGTCTTTTATTGGACTGCGTACTACTTGTACCATTTGTGTCAACATTTTACCATGTTCTGTTTGTAGTAACTGCATTCATTCAATGTCTTAGTTTTCGAATAGACGCGCTTACGGTCGATCTAACCTCCTGTGCTGACATCAATCTGTAAGTAAATCTCTATAAGTATCATTATTTTAATATTTGCAGTTGCTTAAATACGGTAATGCCTTACACGCTTAGAAAAATATGGGTGAATTTATTACTTCACTGTTAATTTGTAGCAGCTTTCACTGTTACTCCGACATCTACAGTCTACAGTGAATTCTGTTAACCGCGGTCAACTGGACTATGGTTAGTGATTCACAGATAATCCTGTTATACTAGGCTTACTGATTTCACTGTTGGATCACACAAAAGCTAATCCTGTTGAATGATTTTATTTGTTAAAAACTAACACCAAAACTTGGATTTGAACCCGCAACCTTCGTCAGAGGTACCTTTCAGCCTTAACCACTTGGCTGACGCAATACATTTGGTAATACGCCACTAGTTTAGCATACGCTTTAACAGGCTTACTGTAGATTTTAATAGATTTGCTGCTGGGTTTTGTAACACCAGCGCTGTTACACAAAAGCGTTTTTACACGTAAAGATCCATTTTCCCACTCTTAAATATTTTAAAATTGACTAATAAACCTGTTAAAGTCAACGTCTACTCCTGTTAGATCTATCGCACAAGATGCTTGCTAAGATCGTTACTAACAAGGAATGACGCGACATGATACACCCAGATTTCAAAGAGACCCATTTCAAAAAATCAGGGTAGTTTTCAGTAGCACAGATCCAAAGTAACTTGAGTGCAATTTGCGTTGTTTGGTCACAGCGACCCCCCAAAGTTTAAAAAAATTCGAATTTTGAAATTTTGCCGCCCTATTACTTCTACAGTTCCTATCCGATTTTGACGAAATTTGATTTTTTGTGATCCTCAGTCTGTTTTCTGAAAAGTTATTTCAAGATTTTGAAAAATTTCAAAATTTTCATTTTTTCGAAAAAATGAGGGTTAAAAATTAGGCCTCAAAAATATACTTTTTTTGTATTTTTTTAAGAAAAATTAAAATTTTGGAATTTTTCAAAATCTTGAAATAACTTTTCAGAAAACAGACTGAGGATCACAAAAAATCAAATTTCGTCAAAATCGGATAGGAACTGTAGAAGTAATAGGGCGGCAAAATTTCAAAATTTGAATTTTTTTGAACTTTGGCGGGTCGCTGTAACCAAACAACGCAAAATGCACTCGAGTTACTTTGGATCTGTGCTATTAAAAAGTAACCTGATTTTTTGAAATGGGTCTCTTTGAAATCTGGGTGTATCATGTCGCTTCATTCCCTTGTAAGCGCTTATTTCGTCGTTTCTGCATTCGTCGCACGAGTAAGTTGTCGTATTTAACAAACGACACATAGAAAGTAATTCTTAAATACCGTATATTCTATGATAAAAGCAGGCGTGCTTGGGTGAGCGGTTAGGACTGCAGACTGTGATGAAATTTACAGTCTCAGACCCGCTTCGATCCTCGGCCACTGCTAATCGTTTACGGCTCGGTGTTGTACGGTAAACGTCACTGGATGGTTGATTGAAACCAAATCTCTTTCGGTGCTCCTTAGTGACCGCTACTTACTGTAGAGGCCTAGGGAATGGGACTCCTTTACTGTGGAGGAGGGGACGGGGATAGGTGAAAGGGTACAAAGACCGAGACGATCTAACGCGGTAGCCTCCTATTTCCTCACCCACAGTGACTGGTTAAGGCTGGTTGTATGAACTTCGGTTAAATCGACCTAATTAATAAATTATTAATATTATTATATGCTATTAAAATGCACGGGTCTGTAATAGTGCGCGGGTCTGAGAGGTCTCAGTTTGAATAATACGCAGGTCTATTGAACACAGTATTGAATGGTAGTACGCGGGACTGTAATAGTACGCGGGTCTGTAATAATACGCGGGTTTAAGAGTTGTAAATTACGCAGGGCGTACTATTATAGAATATACGGTACATATCGTCGATGTAGAATGAAGTTTGATCATCTCCTTCTGGGGCTAAAATGAATTATGATCATCTCCATTCTGCTCTAAAATGAATTTTGATCATCTCCATTTTTCATGAAATACGGCTAATGAGATATGTTAATGATTAGTTAAGGGTTCAATTATTTGAATCCAAGTACATTAGGGGTCACTCATAAATGACGTCATAAAAATATCCCCATTTTCAGTCCCCATGTTCCTCCTGACATCAGATTACTCGTTGGGTAAATGGCTATCTTTAGCATGCAATACTATAAATATCCAAGTAGGCTGCTTGGCCATACCCATGACGTCATTTATGGGCGACCCCTTAATTTTTATTAAACCTTCAAGAATGAAATATTGATGAATTAATTCAATCAAATTAATACAATAGTGCAGCATTCATGAGACCAGGAATTAGCTCATCAATAAACTACTATAGCAACTTTTAAAAAATTAAGGGGTGGCCCACAAATGACGTCATGGGTATGGCCAAGCAGCCTACTTGGATATTGATGGTATCACATGCTTAAGATAGCCCTTTACCAAACGGGTAATCTGATGACAGTAGGGTCATGGGGACTTAAAATGGAGATATTTGGATGACGTCATTTATGGGTGACCCCTAATGCACTTGTTTCGAATTACTAAACCCTTAACAAATCATTACCATGTCTCATTATCCGTATTTCATGAAAAATGGAGATGATCAAAACCAATTTTAAATCAGAATGGAGATGATCATAATTCATTTTAGCCCCAAAAGGAGATGATCAAACTTCATTCTTCATCGACGATATGCTGACCTAATGAATTTTTGATTTTTTCTCAGTGAAAACAGATTGAATTCCTGGATGAACCATCTAATGGTAACAAAAGTGTGTAAAGAAAGCAGAAGCCTACAGCTTCTCACAAACTACTTCAACCTATGTTTTAGCACTGTTATATTTCTCATCAAAATTGCATTTATGACCGCGGCGGTCATATTTGGCTACCTTGCCATTCGCTACTGTCACTCCGAGCCCATTATTGCTCTGGCAAACTTATTTTTTGCCATGGAAGTAAACGCAATATTTATATTCATGTTTGACAAGGCATTCGTTATCCCTGACAAAATGAAGGAGGTGAATAGACAGCTAGAAAGTGTGAGTTGTATATGCACACAGGGGTATGAGAGAAATGTCATGAGAGCAGAATTGAGGTCGCTGAAAATCAAAGGAATTAAAGTTGGTCAGTTTTGCACTTTAGAGCGAGAGTCAACTCCTAACTTTGTTAATTTTGTACTTGTTCAAATTGTGTCATTGCTTGTAATGTAAACGACAGCATATATATATACTGTGGCACTGTTCTAATGACGCTTATATTTCAACATAAATAAAGATGTGATTTCCTTTAATAGAAACAGAGTCTACAAGTGTAGGAAATATTATGTGTTTTGATCGAAAAGTTATTACAGTTCATATTATTATGTGGAGTAATCATGTGCAGTAAGTGTTCCTTTAGTGTTTAGATGAATATGTATGTTATTATAGAGAATACAACGTAGGAAGGATTGACTATTAGTCCAAATATATGTCCTAAAAATATATTATGTTTGTAAACAATTTTAATTGCCACTATGGCGAAATCACACCAGAAAACAGGAACAATAAAGACAAACAAAGTATTGTGTGAAGTGCAAATAGTTGAATCGGGAAGTTTTGCAAACATTTAAGCTGGTGCATAATTGAACCATTATTCTTTATTTCCCGGGTAATTTGGGTTTGTCGAAATTGAACTAATTATTGTTACCCAGAGAGTCTATATGGAATTTTGCAAACTATTCTGTGTTCATCCTTCAACGTAAACTTTGTCCAAAAGAATTCTTTTTAAAGTCAATTTTAAAAGGTTTAAAGGCTGTTATACTCCAAACCACCAAGTTAACTTTTGTATTTCTACGATCCGCATGTCCCAGTTTACACCTACTCAGTACTTTACCAAATTCCCTAATTATATAATTGCATCGGAAAAATTAGTATTCATTAAATGGGTGGCTCTTGCTTTGGATATGGTCTTGCTTATTCCGTTTGTATCCACATTTTATCATATTCTCTTTCTCACACTTTCATTTATTCACTATCTCAATTCTCGAATTAATAATGTTATGACGAGCATTTCAATGGCAGAAAATAATTTGTAAGTTCAATAGTTCATAATTGTACAAATACTACAAATCGTCGCGGTGAAGAGTCATTCTGTCGCAAGTCCACTCAATTGGTCGAGGTCGCTTCCGCGTTGTCCTATGCGTTAGGTGGGGGTGGTATGTTACTGACTATATTGTACTCATGACTCACACTTAAGGGTCGTCCACAAAAGACGTAATAAAAATTCCATTCCCAGAACATTTAGCGCTTTTCAAAAACATATGTACCTAAGTAGATTTTAGAAAAACACGTGAATATAAAATTTTGCACTTTTCAAAAACAAGTAAATAGAACATTTTGCACTCTTGAAAAACATGTAAATGGAACATTTTGCACTTTTCAAAAACATGTAAATAGAACATTTTGCACTTTTCAAAAACATGTAAATAGAACATTTTGCACTTTTGAAAAACATTGAATTAGAACGTTTTGCACTTTTCAAAAACATGTAAATGGAACATTTTGCACTTTTCAAAAAGTGTTTTCGAAAAGCGCAAAATGTTCTGGGAATGAAATTTTTATGACGTCTTTTTTGGAATAGCCCTAAGTGTACGTCATGAGTACAACACAGTCAGTAACACACCACCCCCACCTAATGAATAGGACAATGCGGCGGGAGCCACCTGGACAACATTGAATTGAATATACCAATTGAATAGACTTGGGACAGAATGATTTTAGCAGTGCACTGGACACTGGACTTACGGCAGCATGACTCTTCACCGACGAAATATTATTACTGCTAGTTATAGTTTTCATGCACTATACGATTTCTTTTCTTTTTCATTTTTTTATCATCAAAGGCAGAATGGAAAATTCCTGGAAAGCACACCAAACTCTAAACAAGATTTGTTAACAAATCCGGAGCCTACAACTTCTTACAAACTAGGTACTTTAACTTATTTTTCAGCACTGTCATATTTCTATTGAAAGTTGTGTTGATGATCGCTGCGGTCATCTTTGGCTACCTTGCAATCCACCTACGTCACTCAGAGCCTATTATAGGCGCTGACAGCCTTCTTCATGGCCGTGGAGTCCAACGCTTCCTTTGTCCTCATGTTTGACAAGGCATTCGCTATCCCGGACAAAATGAACGGAGTGACCAGAAAGCTGGAAAGTGTGAGTGGGGGTCTGTTTCAAAAAGGTACGAAAGAAATGTTTCGAGCAGAAATAAAGTCACTGAGAATCAATGGAATTAAGGTGGGCCAGTTTCGTACGTTGGAAAGAGAATCCACTCTGAATTTCGTTAATTTTGTACTCTGCCAAATTGTGTCACTGCTTGTAATGTATGGGCAGTTAGGCTGGTACCTAATTGAATAATTACTCTTTATTTCCCGGATTTGGCGAAATTGCACTAACTATGTTACCCGGATTGTCTATATGGGATTTTGCAAACTATTCTATGTTCATTCTTCATTCATATATTCAATGTACATTTTGTTGGGTAGAAGATTTTTAAAAAAAGTCTAAAAGATTTAAAGGTTGCTTTATTCCAAACTACTCACTACTGCGTTAAACTATACAGTAAACAGTATTTCAGCGGCATCATGTTAACTCTAAAAGATCAGCGATGGAACATTGGAGCGTACTCCATTCTATGCTTACTTAACATATTGCCATTTCAAGTACTGCCAAATCGTGACAGGAAATCAAATCTTGTAGAAGGATCATCTCTCCAACTAATTGTCCAAACAAATCTATGAAAACTGCGGATTCAGAAAATGTGGACCTTTCTATTTGCATCCCACATCTGCATTTTCGTCTCATGCGTCTTATTATGTATCCTACAGAAGCAAATGACTCATTTTACATCCCACTCGTCTTCGTGATTCAGTTTTCACTTGCAGGTATTTTCGGCTGTCATCTCCTCTTATCATTCCAATGGCCTGACTTGTATGTACGGATCCTGCGTGAAATCCTCTTGGAATCTCACAAGTTTGTTCGAATTCGAGTCAGTGACAATGAGGGAAAGACAGGTAAGGTCCACATTAATTGCGATAAATTTATTAATTGACAAAAATTAAATTACAAAAAAATGCTTACAATTAGATTCTAATCTGATTTATGGCTACACTATTGACTGATGTTAGCTAAACCAAAAGATCTGATGGAATTATTTCTCAAATTCTTGCCACTTACTATATTTGGCTTGGAACTACTGCTGCCGTTAGTTTTTTTGTACGATCCGCTAATACCCATATTCAGCTACTCCCTTCTTTTCGAGAATGATGAACATATGAATTTTCAAAAATGGTCACTGATTCTTAAATGGGCCTCCCTTGCCCTAGACTCCTTCCTATTCTTCATAATGCTGAGCTCAGCGTATTCCATTGCATTCAGCATCCTTTTGTTTATTCAGTATCTTAATTTCAGAGCTGATGATCTTTCCCAGGCGATTCAAAACTTGTAAGTACAACTAAATTGTTTAATACAACTCGGCAAAAACATAAAGTTTCCTTGTCCTAATGGGACACACTGTACGCGTTGGTGTTGGCTTCCTTAAAAAAATACCTTCTTTTTTCTTGCACTTTTTTTGTGTACAGACACGTCTCTGGGACTCGAAGAGTTTACGAAAAACTGAGTCAAATTTGTGAGGACATGCGAAGCTTGGGATTACTCCTAAACTACTTTAACCTCAGTTTCAGCACATTAATATATTTAATCAAAATTGCATCGATAAATGCAGCAGTGATTTGTGGCTATTTAGCAATTCGCTACTTGCATTCAAACACCGTCATTGGTTTGGCCGCACTCATTTTGTCAGTGGAAGTCAATGTTTGCTTTCTCGTTCTCTTTGACAAGGCTTTACGCATTCCCCAAAAAACCGAGAGAGTGAAGAGACGTTTTAAAATTGTGTCCCATCGTAGGCTTCAACTTAAGTTTGAAAGAGAAATGATGCGCACCTTGATTAATTCTTTTAGAATTAAGGGGATTAGTGTGGGACAGTTTCATACTTTCGAGCGGGAGTCCACTCTCAATTTTGTGGATTTTGTGATTAATTAAATCGTGGGTCTACTTGTGATTTAAGGGCTCGTTAAAATTTTAGTTCACCTTTAATTTAAAGTTAGTGGCTGTCACTCACTGCACATATACACAAATTGTAAGAGAAATCGATTGTCTGTAAGCTTCTTCTTTGATTAGCACGTGAAACTGAAAGTCTCATCTTCCCCGTGTTTAAAATTATCTACCTAACCTAGGTACTTACCTAGGTACCTACCTATAAAAGCGTCTTAACATTCACATGATAAATATGTAATATGTAACTAGTTTAAAATGGGAACACATTAAACATATATACATATATAGGTAGTCAGAATAAGAAATATTCCACTCACAAGCTACTCAATTTTATTATTTTCTAAAAAGTAAAGATTACATTCAGTCTGACCAAATAATTGAAATATTGATAGAATTTCTTCCTTATGCTTTACAATGAGAATTGGTTTAGATCAGAGATTAAGATCTGATCTTGCAAAAGTATTAAATTATGTATATAGAAAATTCTATGAAGTAAAACAATCTTTACAAAGGTGCGGTTATTTGTAAGAAAAAAAATCATAATTATTAAAAGATACCGCATTTAAAAATACACAAACATGAGACGATAGCATCATCTTTATAATGCAGCTTTGATTTTTCACAATTTATAGCTACTTACTACTTTGTAGATCAGACTGTATAGAAAATGGACATTTAAGACGCAGAGCTACGGGTATAAATAATTGTATAAAAATAAAACTGAGCAGATAACCTTATAAACATGTCAAAGGATTAACAAACAACAAAGATAAATTTATAATTTTAGTATTGTAATATAATATCTCATTCTCTTTCGTCTAATCGTCTATAAATAATTATATAGTAAATGCAGTGCCGTATTTTATGTGGCTGTCAAAAATCTATAAATGTAAAACATGAAGTACTTACACAATTCGACAGCTCAGAAGAAACACGATTGGCAGTATTAACACGCGCACTGTTTACACAATTCTAAATGTAACAATAATTCGGCTGATTTGTTTGTTTTTTTCATAATTCAACACTGATTCGAATTCAAGTAGTCCAGATCATTTTTTAATAACTTTAAAAGTCATGTATCTTTCCATGTATCTGGTGATGAGCTCCTGGGAATTTTCAAGATTCTCCTCCGGCTCCCATGTATTTTCGGAGGACGCCCAGCCTTTCCACTTGACGCAATATTCTTTAGTCTCATCCTCAAGAATACGACTGTCCACAATTTCTTCCACCTATTAAATTACAATTACAAAAAAATAAGTAAACAAATCAATGATTCTTAAGGATCGTCCACAAATGGCATCATCGGTAGGGTCAAAGGGTCTACTAGGCTGGAGGTGAAATCCTATGCTAAAGATAGCTATTTGCGCCATTTGCGCAATGGCATTGGACAATAGTCATAGGGTCCTAAAAATGTAGATATTTCAATGACGTCATTTGTAGACAATCCCATAAAAGTCAAGATAAGTATAGTTATTTTTAATCATACATATCAGTATCAGTATCAGGTAATGCTAAAGGACAATGTAAAAAATTAAAATCATGAAACTACCTCCCACTCTTCGTCTGACGACTCCTTCCCCTCGCCATCAGATTTACTTACTTCTGAAAATGTTAAACAAAACAAGAAAAAAATACTAAAAAAGTAGGTACATATAGTCTACAAAAGGTAAATGGAATCCATATTAATTGATATCGTGTGTGTAAAGAACCAAAATGACCCATATCCAATTTAAGCTACAATCAAAATTAGCTCTGTCATGAAAACAAAATGAGAAACATTCTTAAAATATTAATTAGGAGTTTTTGAAAACGTAAAATGTCCTATTTACATGTTTTTGAAAAGGTGCAAAATATTCTAATTCTATGTTTTTAAAAAGGTACAATGTTTTAATTCCATGTTTTTGAAAAGTGTAAAATGTTCTATTTAAATGCTTTTAAGAAATGTTTAAATATTTGTGTGGATAGTTGACATTGTTTGTAGCTAAAAATGGATATGGGTCATTTTGGTTCTTCACAGACGATATTCAGCTATTCTAAACAGTTTGCAACACTGACCTGGGCTCGGGCGCTGATTCTGAACTAATATTAGAACTTCCGGCTTTAAATAGGTGACCCCCGAGCCTGCTGACGATTGCGACGAAGGTCCCGCTGAGTCCACTCTAAAGTTGACAATGCTCGCGGGAGGAAGATCATACGAAGCTAACGTGGCTTCATGATTCGATAATACTTCACCTCCAGATTTGACCAGTGTGAAGTCTATTCGTGGATTTGCCAAATTCTCCGCAACAAAAGAATACAAGTCTCCTACTTTTTCATTAGATCGAAAAGTACCCTAAAATAAATAATGTTTTGAAATAAAAATTATATTTTGATATCCATTGCCAATGAATTAAACAATAAAATAAAATAATAAGCGACATTGCTTTAATAATTTCAAACATCGTATCAATTTTGTATGATTTATTGTATTACCTGAAGTGTAAAACCATCAGGAAATCTAATTCTAATCAAAGCGTAGCGATAAAGTCTCTGTTCAGTCAGTTCAATTTCATCCTGGTCACGTGTCGCTTTCGTTCGAAGAGTTAATGCTCTCTCAGCAATCTCAGTCCGGCGCTTCTGCTCTCTCTGTATTTCCTTGGGCGTGAGGCTGAAAAACTCCGGGGGCAACTCACGGGTTTCCACAAGCTGAGCTGGCATTAAAACTTTAACGTCGCGACACACTTCTGGAAGTATTGGCTGTGTTGATTTCAGAGTGTCTCGTAACACCTGTTATTAGGAAGAAAATGTATAACTAAAATGGATAAATGGAATATTGTCTGTGAAGAACCAAAATTACCCATTTCCAATTCAAGCTGGAATCAAAATGAGCTATGTCATAAAAACATAATGAGACACATGCGTAAAAAGTTAATTAGGTATGAGTTTTTGAAAAGTGCAAAAGGTTCTATTTACACGTTTTTGGAAAGCGAAAATGTTCTACATATTTACTTGTTTTTTTTTGAAAAATGCAAAATATTCTTTTTACTTGTTTTTTGAAAAATGCGCAAGGTTCTATTTACATGTTTTTGAAAAGTACAAAATATTCTATTCACATGCTTTTTGAAAAGGTCAAAATGTTCTATTTGAGTGTTATTTCAAAAGTGCAAAATATCCTAATTACATGTTTTCATGAACATGTTTTAATTTTATCTGTAGATAGTAGATAGTGCTTTTTGTTTTTGACTAAAAATGGACATGGGTAATTTTTGTTCTTCACAGACGATGACGATATAAAGCATGTAATAAATGTCAAAAAATACTGCAAAACTTTCGTAATTCCTGTAAACGCCACAATTTTATTATATTTTAAATTTTAAGAACCCACCGGCAGCATGGAAATGGAAATACCGTCCAGATGAAACTCGTAATACTCTTCAAATTCCCCACTTGGTCCCTTATGGTTAGTCTTAGAAAATCCAGCTGCTGTTAAAAATTGGGGAACCCCGACCATTTCCGTCACTTTGGTTTGAAATACATTGTTGTTGACTCGGATTTTATGGTATTTGGTTTCAGTTGGATTATCGATGATGTTCCCCAAATACATGCATAAAGTCTCCACACAAGCAGCCACCTAAATATTTGCACAGAATTCAGAGCAAAATATTACAAAAATAAAAACTATTGTGTTAGAAGCTATAGAAACTATTGAGTTAAAACAAGGGGCTTCGCCCCTTGTTTAAGGGCAGCCTTAACAGTAACATGGAGCTGTAATATGCAGTATATAGTGTTATATGCTTTTGTAATTGTTTTTCTTCTACGATTAATGCATAGTAATATTTATTTGTGCCTATTTATAATTACATAATTTAGTACGCTTTCGAAATATTACAAAAAAGAATTATTTCCTGAATTGGGGGATTCTTTGAAATTCAATTTAAAAAAAGTGAAACAAGTTCGATGCAGATGCAGCAGCTTCATTACCTTATGTTTGTCTTTATTGCAGGAATGAATGAGTGAGCAGGCAGTCTGGCCCATCTCATCCTTTGGACGGTCACACAAAAATTGCAGAATCTCGTTCTCGATTTCATGGAGTGGAAGGACTTGTGTGCCTATTCACGAAAATAAACAAAACTGCAATAACATATTTTATTCTAATATTAAAATTTTCTTATATAGGTACCTAATTTACATTTTATATAAAACTTGAACAATTTTCCTCTGCTACCGAACACGGATGCAATGGGCACATAATAACAATTCGGATTAGCATTAGAATCAACAGCCTCCCCTCATTTTACATCCACACAACATACCTAACAAGGAGCACGTGAAATGGACCCCACCGGTCGCACATGATTTTGAGTTTCCAACTTCTGCAGGGCCGCTTCTGATATTAAAATCTTCTGGTGCTTCCATTTGATCATTTTGCCCACTTTCATTTTGGTTACGAGCATCCATTTGTTCCCGTTCCTCCTTTATTTCCCTCATTGCTTGTGCTGTCACAAAAAATATTCATCCTTATTTTATTATTTATTCGTTAACTATAAATTCCAATCATGCACACATTGGATACCACTGTGGAATGCAATGTTGCTAGAAGAAACAATATTAATGGGATTTCACCATGTCTAGCTAATCAACTCATCTGATGACTGACAAGAGACTTACTACTTCCCAACTGTGACGCTTCGATATTTATTGACGGAAAAATATTAAAACTTCGGACTAATTAATTTACTGTAACAAAGAAGATTACCCTTGATAAACTCCAGGTGTCTCCTTGCCTTAAGTACTTGCGGATCAGTAATAACTGTTGCCTTCTCCTTTTCATATCTGGACAAGGCAGCCGCGGCTGCTTGTCGTTTTTCGTCCGGGAGATCAGAGGGCGGAGTGCGGCGGATCCGGACTGGGAATGAAGACGATGCATTTGATGATGACAGAGGGGAGGATACAGATGGAGACGCAGAGTTAAGACTGTGTCCAGGTCCGCTAAAAACTTGAATATCCGAAAGTTTCTTTCCTTTCCCGGGAGGAGTATTTTTAGTATTTTTTGCTTTTTTAGACCGTCCACGTCCACGAGAATTTTTCGATTTCGGTCCAGGACCACGCCGTTTTCTCATCCCAGCTCTACCTCTGGCTGTGCCTGGTCTGTCTTGGTCATCCGCCGAGGACTCGTCCGAAGAGGTTGGTGGAGCTGGGGATGGAGATGCTTTTCTGGATTTTGATTTGGGGCCAGGCCGCACTTTCTGGGCCATAGTCCCGGCTGAAGAGCTCACTGAGTAAGGAGCTAGAGTAAAAACTGGAGCTGGAGCAGAAACTGGAGCTGAGACTGGAACTGAAACTGGAGGAGAAACTGGCGCTGAAATTGGTGCAGGAGCTGGAACTGGCTCAGGCCATGGCATTTCTTCGTCACTGTCATCCGCAGTTGAGGGAAAAAGTAATGGCATGTCGCCTCCTGTCGAAGTCGCTGCAGGTAATGTCTTGGATTTGGGGCCAGGACGTCTAATAGGGATTGGAGGCAGAGCCGTAACTTTTTTGGTTTCGGATTCCGATTCGGAAGCGGAAGCGGAGTCGCCGTTGCCGGTTGTTGCGTTTAGAGGGATGGAGTTAGGTATTTGTGCTGGTGCCGGTGCGGGTATTGGTGCAGGTAGTGTTTTGGACTTAGGTCCTGGGCGCTTTTTAGGTTCACTTGAACCCGGACCGGAAATCGGAGGAGTGGCTAAGGTGTCCACTTCCATGTCGTCCGTCGCACTTGTAAGAACTGAAGTTGAGGTGGACGTTGATGATGAGGGTGGAGCCGGCAACGAGCTTGAACTCTGACTCGGACCGGGAAGGGATTCTGAAGTCAAAACATGGGCTTGGACACCATTGGTGTTATTTGTAGAAGCTGAGGTGGATGTGGATGCCACAGGTGCTGGCCCCGGTACCGGTACTGCTGGAGTGGGCAATGTCTTAGACTTGGGTCCTGGGCGTCTAACAGGTTCACTTGGAGGGGTGGGAGTAGACATGGCGGCAGCAGGCTTCGAAGTCGAAGCTTGAACGTCACTAAACTGATTTATTGCGGAGGAGTCGGAGGTTGAAGGTACTGCTCCGGGTAATGTTTTGGATTTCGGTCCAGGGCGCTTTTTAGGTTCACTTGAACCCGGACCGGAAATCGGAGGAGTGGCTAAGGTGTCCACTTCCATGTCGTCCGTCGCACTTGTAAGAACTGAAGTTGAGGTGGACGTTGATGATGAGGGTGGAGCCGGCAACGAGCTTGAACTCTGACTCGGACCGGGAAGGGATTCTGAAGTCAAAACATGGGCTTGGACACCATTGGTGTTATTTGTAGAAGCTGAGGTGGATGTGGATGCCACAGGTGCTGGCCCCGGTACCGGTACTGCTGGAGTGGGCAATGTCTTAGACTTGGGTCCTGGGCGTCTAACAGGTTCACTTGGAGGGGTGGGAGTAGACATGGCGGCAGCAGGCTTCGAAGTCGAAGCTTGAACGTCACTAAACTGATTTATTGCGGAGGAGTCGGAGGTTGAAGGTACTGCTCCGGGTAATGTTTTGGATTTCGGTCCAGGGCGCTTCCCGTTTGCACTTGCAGGGAGTGGGGTTGATGATCCTGACGCCAAAATACCGTTCGCACTATTAGCTGCATTTACAGAGGATGAAGTGGACGGGGATGGTGATGGTGTGGGAAGACCAGTAGGGATTTGAACTGCTGGTTCTGGTGGTGGTTGGCTCTGGGCTTCCTCACTCTGACCACTTTGTACTTCACTTCCACTCGGCTCTGATTCTGACTCTGAAGATTCTGACTGAGTCAATGGTGGCACATCTCCGTTGGTCTGTGAAAAAATTTCAAACTTTTACATTACGCATTTAATTTAAGATAACGTGTGTTCCTGAATGTTCGGTGTTCGTGGCATGTTCATAATATTTAAAGAATGTAGCCTACTAGAAATATTTAGCACTTTATTCTAATCAGTTTAGGTTGTAAGGATGAAAAGGAATTCCATTGGAATGTACTGTAAAGCTCCAAATAATTAGATGTCCCATCTATTATAAGCGTGAGCTTCTACACCCTGGCCCTGGCTACTGTTGAACACTCGGCGAGCTCATAGTTCACGGCCACGGTATACAAAAATCGAGCCGTCAGATTCGACTTGTATTTGGAGCTTTACGGTAAGAGAAAAAGAGAGAGATTTGTAAAAAACTATTTTGACTGTGAAGAACCAAAATGAACCATATTCAATTTAAGCTGGAATCAAAATGAGCTATGTCATAAAAACAAAATGAGAAATATGCTTAAAATGCTAATAAGGAGCTGTTGAAAAGTGTAAAATAGTAAAATGTTCTATTTACATGTTTTTAAAAAGTGCTTAATGTTCTACTTACATTTTTCTGAAAAGTGTAAAATGTTCTAATTTTTCCATGTTTTTAAAAAGTGTAAAATGTTGTATTTACATGTTTTGTAAAAGTACAAAATAGTCTATTTAAATGCTTTCAAGACATGTTTTAATTTTTTTGTAGATAGTTGATATTGCTTTGAGTTACGTTACAAATGGATATATGGAACATCTTGGTTCTTCACAGACGATTTATATCATCGGAAACCAAAGTAGGTAATACGCATGTTACATTATAATGGGTACAAGAATTAGTTGTAAATTAAATAATTTAGTTTTTTTTACATTTTCCTGCGATGCCAAAAATTCCTCCACAAGCTCTCTTGAAGTGGCAAGATTTTCTTCGGGTTCCCAAGTCGAATCTTTTTCAGACCAACCTTTCCACTTGACAAGGAAGCATTTCTTTCTTTTTATAATAGCAGTTCCTGTGATTGCCTCTACCTGTTTTGTAAATTAAAAGAACCAAGAAATAAATTTAGCTTCAGTTAATTATAGCCAGGGTTCGCAATCTTTGGCCCTGTTTCGGTGCTTTATGAAGAATTTCGGACCCCACATTAAACAGTCAAATTTGCACTGGTTTTGACTGATTGAAACCAAAAGTAAGTATACTCAGCATAATTTCAACTCGAAATACCGTTCTCGAATTTGATTTATTGCAATATAGTTCATTATTTACTGCAATTTACTGCTCAGGACAAAACGTATTTTGATTTACGATTTTAATTAGAACACTGCGACTAAACAGTTGTTAGGTATGTAGTACGTAATTACCTCATACAATTTTTCGGATTCATCGATGCAATCGTCAATATCATCGACACCATCAGACTCATCATTTTTCGGACTCGGTTTCGGTTTCGCCTTCTTTGGACGTCCACGGCTAGCCTTTGGTTTCACCATATCTTCCTGGTTCTAAAATCAAATACGAAAGTAGTTCAAAATTCATTATTTATACACTAAAAAGCCTTATTGATTCTGGCATGGATCAAAATACATTATAGTACAAAATTAGAATTCAGTTTGTAAAAAAATATGAGATAACTCCTCAGATAAAAATGTGCCTCACACATTTGACATTAGGTGCGAAGGTTCTGCATCGTGCTCTAATTATTTGTTTGTTATAAATAAATAATTTATCACATTAAACAGACCTAAGAATTTACAACAGAAATCAAAAAGTTGAAAGTATTCAGACGTTCACATTCTTACTCGTTTAGAGATGATTACCCTAATCCATCCAATAACCGACACCAAAGTCAATTATTGAAAGTAATGTGCAACTAACGGACGGAAGTTATTTAGTAATTACTTATGACTTATGACTGAGTAGTTAATATTAAAGGTAATTATTGAATAACAAACAATTTCCGTCTAGCTCCGCATGTCTGCCTAATGAAAACAAAATGTCTTACATAACATTTTGCTAGTAAGCGTTATTTACAAGCATTAATTATGTAACTGATGTTTACTTTGTAAATTAATGTAAATAATGCCAGTCAGTCAGCTGTGGTATGAATTAAAAATTCTACAGGTCCGATCCGAACAAAAACGCGGGAGATCAGGTTGCAGGTTGTTGTCTTCGTTGCCGTTGCTATGAAATGATCGCAATTTGAAACTACGATTCAAAATCTACCAGGAAACCTTTTTCCATAGTATTTTTACGACACAATTTTAAAGAAGTGATTTAAATGTTATTAAACTGACTAGTGAGATTTACTTTATGATTACACGGAAACTCTTTATTGAAGCCTTCAAAATGAATGACTTAAATAACTAAACTAAAGGGGCAAATTCACAGGAATTGTAGGTATAAAAGTACTTAATTCATAATTACTTACCTACTTCTTTTCAATATCGGGCTGTTTCTACTTTTGAATTTTTTGTACTACTGACTACACTACACAGTACTACACACTCAACGACTCCACAGTTCAACAGTATTTTCTACGACTTCTTTGACTCTTTTTTGGATCCAGTATCCCTCCTACTACATTCTCCTATAAACCCATCCTTAGAGGCATGCCACAAAGGATGTTAGTCACAGAAAGAGAGTTTAAAACCCACCCACCCTTCTTATTATTAGTCTTAACGTCAAGTGAACACCTTCACATCAATTGTGGTCCATCCCTACTACTATTCCCTAGTACGTACTTATTTACTTATTTTCATTTAAGGCAAATAAAACAAATTCTACCGCTTTCCCTCCAAATCAATGGGTACTGCTGTATGTATAGTAAGTACATATGCCCTGAATTGATACTTAACACATACCACTAACAACAGAAAGCCCAGTCACATTCCTCAAAAAAAAATTACATAATATGAAATAAAATAAACCAGATATGTAAGTATAAAATAGATATTTTGATTTTACAGAATTAGGGTCCTTCACATTTTTACAATACAAGCAAAGCTCTGGCATGGTTCTAACATAATCAAAATCAGCATAATATATTACATATATAATCACACATTCGTTGGTGTGACTGCTTTTTTTCAGGGCCGGCCGGACGAAGGTATTGGTTTTCGGCAACAATTTCTTTCTATACAAAATCCACCATTTTGATTTTATTGATGGTTTTTTTGGTAAAGTAAAATGTACTATTTACATGTTTCAGAAAAGTTCAAAATGTTCTTTTTACTTGATTCAGAAAAGTGTAAAATTTTCTATTTACATGTTTTGAGAAAAGTGGAAAAAGTTTTATTTCCATGTTTTTGAAATATAGAAAAAAATGTATTTCCATGTTTTTGAAAAATCAAAATGTTGTTTTCACATATTTTTTAAAACTGCAAACTGTACCATTTACATGTTTTTTGACAATTCAGGCAGCGGCGGCTGCCTGAGCTGGCCACATTATCCGGGAATCCGGGCCTGTCTGCTTTTATAACCTTTTTATTGAATTCAGAACTAATTTAATGGAAAACGATTTAATAGTTATTTAAATATGAACATAATTACCCATGTACCTACTTTTCAATTGCTTGCAATATAATATAGCACTATAAATATCAGTGTTATTAGATCAGGAATAAACTTGATGATATAGAATAGGAATGGGATTAGGTATTAAAGGTATAATACCTATTATGTTATTACAGGACCAAAAAAACCTGAAGTCAATAGTTTATCGGAAGTTAATCCAGCTGGTGCGGGTGTGCACGTGGATTTACTCAAAAGTCTCCAGTTTTTCTGTTTCTGTTCTCAAGTGTGTGTGAAAGAAACTTAAAATATATTTGATACTTCAGGTCTTGATCTCGAGTAGTTACAATTTATCTGATATATCTGATCTGCTGAATCATGAGAAATGTGAAAATCACTTAATGTGAACTGGACTGGTTTAAATGTGGTTCTTCTCTGAATTTTTTCATTAAGTATAGAGAACTGAATTGGTAGCTGAACAACAATTTAATAACACACTTTTTTCGGCGATATCCCTCAATTCCTCCCTCAGCCCTCCCACAAAAACGCTCGCATATCCTAAGCACATCATGATTAGTTTTTAATGCAGGGCGGATCTAGAAATATTTTCTGGGGTGGGTAATACATATCGCGAGTGAGTGCAGAATCAATACGCCAAATTCCAGTTTACGTTGGAATTAATATGAGCTATGGCAAACTAAAAACGACATAGGGTAAATGTGGAAAATATCAATTATTACGAGTTTTTTGGAAAGTGCTAAATGTACTATTTACATGTTTTTAAAAACCCCAAATTTTTCTGTTTTACTATTTTTGAAAAGTTTTAAAATATCCACCTGTATACATGTTTTTTGAAAAACACAAAATGTTTTACGTACAAAAAATGTAGGTACTATTCATATGTTCTTGAAAAATGCTAAAAAATCTATTTACATACTTTTAAAGTGCTAAAAAATCTATTCATACGTTTTTGAAAAGCGCTAAAAAATCTATTTACATATTTTTGAAAAGTGCTAAAAAATCTATTCATATGTTTTTGAAAAATGCTAAACAATCTATTCATACGTTTTTGAAAAGTGCTAAAAAATCTACGCACATATTTTTAAAAAGTGCTAAAAAATCTGTTAATGTGTTTTTCAAAAATGCAAACTCTGAAACTTTGCTTTATGTAAAAACAATATTTTAATATTTTTGAAGACATAAAATTCTGTTTATAGCTAAAAACAAATATGAATCATTTCGATTCTTCACTCACGATATACGCGTGGCATCGTGTTTTAAATAAATGCCCCTATGTTATAATATAGACTATGTCAAAAAATTCATTTTGGGATTGGAATCCTCCTGTTTTGCCCACCCCCTGTCCCCAGAATCCGCGTCTGCATACACAGCATGTTGTCGAAGTCGAAGGTTCCACATGCGTAGAGATGGATAGTATTGGATAGTAGATAGTAGATAGAGAATACACAAAGTATCAAGAATATACTTAGATGAATGGAAGAATAGACACAGATACCTTTAAAAGACTCGGCTTTTCGATTTCCTTTTTTTATTTTATAATCCTACACACAGTTTATTGCACCTCCACCTCCACAAAGAAATGAACGACGTAAAAACAATGTAAATAAAGTTTAATTCAACTTCAAACTTCCCCTATTCGTTTCTTTCACTCAGTAAAAGTGCCGCTGAGGCTTTCAATTTCATTTTTACGACATTATAAACAATGTCATACGTGTAGTTCAGTATATTTGATAGGTTTTGCAGCCGGCAGCTTTTGTAAAGTACGTAAATAAAACCATTTATGTACACACCACAAGACTACAACTAGTACTACACCTTTTCTGCCTTTATCGTTTTACCGAGCTGGTAAGTTCCACTGATGGCAGTAAATTCACTAGTAAAAAAAACTACCATTTAAGCCAAACCCCAAAAAAATGGTAAAATGTCATTTAAATATTTTGAAATGAGACAGATGTAAAAGTACATTCAGTATTCAACCCAACCTTCAAAGTCAACCAAAACTTTGAAAGTTGGTAAACTATAAATATTTGTATAATCACTCGCAGACACTGCCAATACTGACATTGCCGGATAAATCGCGCCAGCGTCGGCAGCCCCTGCTGCTCGAATTTTCAAAAATCATGTAAATGAAACATTTGGCAGTTTTCAAAAAGATGTAGGAAAAGAATATTTTGAGTTTTCAAAAACATGTAAATAAAATTATGTACACAATTGACAAACATGGAAATAAAACATTTTGTACCTTTCAAAAACCATGTAAATATGAAACACCTACTACATTTTGCACATTTCTAAAACAAGTAAATATGAAACACCTACTACATTTTGCTTCACCAAAGAAAACCATCAATAAAATCAAAATGATAGTTTTTGTAAGGAAACAAATGGCTAACTAAAATCAATTCCTTCGTCCGGCCCCGAATAATGATACAAGTAAACAATGAATTACTAATTACAATTACCCTTATACCATTAATAAAGTACTTATCACCTATTTGCGTGTACTGTCTGCCTACATCAATCAACAACTAACAGCTCATAGCCAGCTACTAAGCGGTCGTCCACAAATTAGGTTATCGAAATGTCTCCATTCACCATTTCTATAGTGCCCTATGACCCTTCACCCTTCAATCATATTCGCTTAACCATTGCGTAAATGGATATCTTTCACATGCAGCATAGGATGTCATCAATATCGAAGCAGACCCATTGACCCTACCTGCGTGACATCATTTATGGACTGGGGATTACATATAGGTAACTATATGAAAAATAAACAGAAATATTGCAACTTGAAGATGTGGCAGATCTGCATTAATCTATAAACCACATCTGGGTTGAGTCATAAAAGTGCTATATTACATATTACGGCAGATAGCATTTATTAACTATCAACTCAACTATTATGCTAAGCATAAGCCATCATTTTCGAGCATTACTTTCAACACGTACGTACTAATTGAATTACTGAATATTATTGTAGTTAGTGTTAGTAGTAGTAGTGAGTTACCTGTACAGAATCCCATGATTAAGATTAAATTAGAAATGAGGTGGGTTGATACAGTTGACAGTAGTATTGAAGTAGGCAGTCAGCAGTTGGTTTGGTAGTCAGTGTCAGTAGCTCAAAGTAGTGAATCATACATAGAAAGATGAGTCAGACCAGATATCCTATAGCCCGGAACGATTCGTTTGAAAGTATACACAAGATAATGTTACCTATATTCGCTAATTCGCTGTAGTAATTATCTATTGAATGGAAAATAGGTACTACTTACAAGTTACAACTTAAGTTTGAAGCTGCCTAAATTGATGCCTCACTATTTTTATGTTTAGTAAAGTACGGAAGATGAGTCAGCAGTCAGTAATTGCGATTACCTTGCGCCCACTGCACTGCAATGCTATATGTGGTTTTCGTTTTCCTATAATAAATGCAAATCGTAGTTAGGTAATTTATTACATGCAACAACACTACGCACGCAACATGTCTGTAATAGATTAGAACTGTCTGCCACGAGATCAGAGATCACCTGAGTAGACCATGCCGTAAGAAGTTGAAGTTGTCCATCAATGATGTTAGAGAAAAATGAAATTATTTAGCCCCTCCTTCCTTCACTAGTTCAACACTTGTTTAATTTTGCGTCGTAAAACATTTACACAGAACAACTCCCTCCCTCAAAGCACAGCGTCATGGAAGGGCTATGCTATGTAAGTTATAAATACGCTCGACTTTTGAAATTGTGAGCGGAAAGTTTAACCGGTTCGGTTTCGGTTGGGATTTGAGATTCTGGAATTTGTGGGCTCAAAGCAAAAAGGAAGTTACGGAAGTACTGTAGTAGAGGTCACTCCGTCACTCAATACGGGAGCTGGAGCTGGAAAGGGTTGTAGGACAATTTCCTGTTTGATACTTTCCCGTCCCAGCTAAAAATAACAGGACTAAAATAAACCACCTTCGGCTTTCCAGAAAATCTATGATTAATTGTTTGTAAAATTTTCTTTTCAAAATTATTCATAGTAGAACCATGTTAATGCGTATTGTAGCGTAATAAAATAAATCAGTCAAATATTTATAATTGCAATATGTTGTGGTAGTTTTTTCATGCTCACTTTCCGGCAGGTAAAACTTCCGGGAAGAAAATGTCCGGGAGTAAAATTAATCGCAGAGTAAACTTCCGGGAGGAAAATGCCCAGGACGAAAATGTAATTATGTAAGGAAAATTTGTGGTAGAGAGGAAATGAAAATGTCCGGGAGAAAAATATCCGTGAGGAAAATGCCTGTGAGGAAATTGTTCCGAAAGAAATTGCCCAGAAGAATAATTTACAGGATGAAAGTGTCTCTGTACCCGGGCATTGGAAAAGAATGCGTCTTGGGTCTTAGTTTTCCATTTGTTTAGTTACATAGAAAATGAATGGAGGTTTTCCTTACATCACCTGACAATTTGCACCGGGCCGGACGACTGTACTTACACATTAAGCTTCAAAATTCAATAATTATGTATATGCATTATTTATTATAATAGATTTCGTCATCTGTCATTCATACATAATTATAGCAAAATATTGCAAGTTTTATTGCAAGGTTTTTACATTATAACCAGAAACGTTCAAAACGTTTTTCATACCTAATGTATTCTATTGCAATTCTGCGAATTTAGTAAATTATACCTATTATAAAACGTACTGCCTAATAAGAGGTAAGTAGTGAGCTGACTGTAGCTGGATGACGTTCGCGAATTATGGAAAACGGATGAAATACGTTTTCACATCGGTGGAGACCGGCAAGTGGCTGGACGACTGGACGATAGATTGAGAGCTTGAATTTTTTGCACTACTACACTGTAAATAGAACGGACTGAAGGAACAACTCACACTGCACAGTGCGGCTTACATTGAAACACAACACAGTGAACGGAGTGAACAGTACCCAGTGCCCAGTACTCACTGTTCAGTGCAATTTTCCTTTTCCTTGCTTCCCATTACCCAGCGCTACAATTTAAAATATTTTCTGTCCTATGTTCATCAAAAATCTCAAATCAACTTTTCCATTCCTAATTTTCCAGTCAAACTCTCAAATTGAAGAGTTAAAGTCGAGTTATTTGTGAAATTCGGCATCATTTTTGGAAAGTCAACTGACTCAACAAATTGGGTTGACAGTTGGCAGACGAAGAATTCGGGCAGTTAACAGTGTTTTGAGTAGGAGGGTAAGTAGGAATTTGCAGTATTTTATACATGCGTCAACTTCGACGTAAGTATTAATTAATTTTGAATAACTAATAACAAAAGTTATACTTAATGCGTAATAAGTAGCTTCTACTGTCAACTGTAAATTTTGAATAGCCTACACCTACAACCTCCGTATCTTCTGTTGTCTGTCATCTGTGAAGAACCAAAATCAAAAATGACAAATATTCAGTTTTAGCTAAAAACAATATCAACTATAACTATTTCCAAAAATATTCAAACATGTCTTATGAGCATTTAAATATCTAGAACAGTTTACACTTTTCAAAAATGTGTAGTTAAATACAAAATTTTGCATTTTCAAACACATGGAATTAGAACATTTTGCACCTTTTCAAAAACATAGAATTAGAACATTTTTGCACCTTTTCAAATACATGTTAATTAGGACATTTTACATTGTTAAAATACATAAAAATAGAACATTTTACGTTCATCAAAAACTCCTAATTAACACATTCTACGTATGCTTTTCATTTGGTTTTTATGATATATGACATACAACATAGCTTAGCTCATTTTGATTGTAGCTTAAATTGGACATGGGTCATTTTGGTTCTTCACATACGATATGTGTTGTTGTTGATAGTCGTTGTCTGTGATATTTTTGCTTTTGTTTTTATGTAATGTAATGCATTTTTATGTGCAGTTTGTATAGGAAGTTGGAAGGTATCAGGCATCAGGTATTATTTAACCAGTTTGTGTTGTCACATTTAACAATATGACTCATACATTCGGGAATTCGGGCTTACTAAATATTAACTAAGTAACTAGGCGTAAACTTAACGTAGCGTGTCTTTAGCACATAATATATGATTTAAGATATAAAAATGGTTAGTTCAGTTAATAGCACAATTGACAGTTGGCATATGGGTGAAGCAAAACCTGTGGCTACCTACCGACAACCTATAGAATTGAAGGTACCTATAGCTTATTACGCGAATATGTTATATGTAGTTTAAAAGTCACTAAATATTTAAATATTTGGTGATTTACAAAGCAATTGAGCTTCATAGGTTCTGCCTTTGGCATTATATGTTAGTACTACACATTACATATTCCTCGAATTTAGTCTTACAGACAACATACTGTTAACTGACTGTCTGAGCATTATTGTACGTCAAATGTTTTTATTATAAATATTATGTCATACGGATGTATGTGGCATGCACGTCCATCGATTAATATTGATTCTGCTTTGGTTGATCTCACTCTCACTATAGCCAGGTGCCAGGTAGTCAGCCCATTTTTTTGGTGGCTCTTTTATCATTAGTGATTCACTGTCAGTAGTGATTCTCTGGTGTCTAGATAAAATAATTTTGTATGCAACTTAATTTCGTATGTAAATCCATTTGTTAGATCATATGTGCAATTTTGCGCCATAAACTGCGTGATTATATACACTGGGGTCGGGGCAGCTGATATAATGCATTTTCAGTATTTTTGGTTTGGGTTTAATTGTGGCTTTTTTCGCTGGATAGTTTCTTTCTTAAAATAGTAAATGGAAATAATACAAAATGGAATGATATATTTATAATTCAATATTATATGCATTAGTGTACTCAGTACTGTATAGAAAACTGACTGAACAACACGACAACGGTGATATTACTCAATTACTGATATGACCACGACGAAAATATTTACCACAACTGTATAGTATGATGCTGTGTTATTTTATTTGGGCTAGAACGATGTGTGTAAGTATCTAGTTGTGTATTTGCTCGTATCAGTATTAACACAGCAAGTCATTCAACAGTAGACGCATGAATATAGTTGACGTTTGCGACATGTAGTTATGTATACAGTTGTTATCGCTTTACTATGGAACAATTTTCAAAGCTTTCCTAGAAACTGGACTTTGGACTTTATAAATTAAACAGATGAACGGTACGTTTAATTGACTGCAACTGTTGGGACAAACGTGGATTACCTAAGTTAGGTGTTAGCTGGAAGACCATTATAATTACTAGACAAGAAAACGCATCTATAACGAAGTAAATATTTCGTGAGGGAAGAATCAAAATAGTTTAATCGGGCAGGATTGCCGGATTGCTACAAATATCTAAGCAATATAGATTAATTATATGCATTTAAGCTAAAAACAAAGTTGATGATTTCACAAAAAAATAAAAGTATCTTGAATAATCTTGATCCTCAAAGCATGTGGGCGGAATATATTTTACACTTTTATTTAGAACATGTAAATAGAACTTTTTGTACTTTTCAAAAGTATTCAAATAGTGCCTTTTGTACTATTTAGTAACATGTTAATAACCAACTTTTGTACTCTTCAAAAACATGCAAATTAGAACATTTTGGACTCCTCAAAACTCGTATAAAAACAAAACATTTGGTATTTTCTGAAATCGACTAATTAGACCATTTTGTTTTCAATTTTCAATAACATGTAAGTAGAATATTTTACTTTTCAAAAGGAAATGTATTTTAAGTTCTAGCTTAAATTAGATATGGGTCATTTTGATTCTTCAGAGACGATATATAAGTACCTACCTAATGATGTTGATTTGTTTTCGATTACCAGTTGTAAGTGTCAAGGCATCAAGCGGCATGAATGTTTGCATAGAGTGTAAGCGTAGAGCTGATACTGCTGTTTATGAAGAGTTTTTTTGCAAAACGGGATAAGTCCATTTTTTTCAAAAATGACAATACGTGTATTATTTGTTATATTCAACTAGATACGTTACTGTATTGAATAGTAAAGGTCAAAGTTCAACCAAAGCAATTTTTAAAAATAGCCCAAATTTCGTTTTTTGGCAAAACGGGATAAGTACATTAAATTGTTTTTGGTAAAATAGGATAAGTCCACCTAAAAGATGTATTTCTGATTTAAATTTTGTAGTGTTTTCGTAGTTTGAAGAAAACAATTTAGTGGGTGAATGTTTTTTATGCAAGAAAAAGTTAAAAAGTTGAAAATGTTGGGTTGGACTCAAAACGATTAATATTTTCTGTCACAGGCTTTTTTGACTCTGTGTAAAGTTATTGATTTTTTGGCAAAACGGGATAAGTCCACAATCTAAAATTTTTGAAAATTTTCCACAACATTTAAAAATTTGTCTAAACTAGAATTATGAAACTACTTGTAATAATGATTCATCAAGTACAATACCTGTGGAACAAAATTGAGTTAAAAAGACTAAATCGGTCACCATTTATTCATTATTCGTTGTACGTCTTTGCTTTGATAGACTTTTCTCGTGTTGGCAAAAAACTCTTCCTATGTCACCTTATGTTGTTTACACGGATAGGACATGGACATGGATGCGCCTATTGATATAATGTGGTTTGTTGTTCAGGTCGCGGTCGCGGGTACAAATACATACGTACAATTTCAATGTCTACTTGATGAGCTTTAACACCAATAGAAGTTAGAACATTTTCGAAACTTAGTGCAAACAGTTGATAAATAAACAAGACTAACTAAGCACAAAATACATATTTTCCTGAGCAAAAGTACCTACCTAATTAAATTTCTGTATGCGATAAGTATTGTGCTTCGAACTCGAACCAAAAATTGTTAATTAATACCATATTAAATGTAGGTACTTAGAATTTCATACAGGAAGGAATTATTAAGAATATAGTCGAAAGCTTTAATTTTTATCAGCTGCTTCTACCTATCATCCTAAATCAAATATTATTGAAACCAAAACTATGCATCGAATCTCGGTTGAAAAATTCCTAAATAGTAAATAGAGTGAGAGTATTATTGTGTATTTCAAAATCATTGTCAAGCAAGAGCAGAAATAATTTTAACTAATTTGAAACTTTGATTCACTGTTTTTGCTTTGCTATTTGAACAGAATAGAAACCGGGAATTTCATGCGTTGTTTGACTGGTCTGCTGCATTGCCGTTGAACATTTCAGTCATTTGAAGTCGGAAGTGCGGTGAGGTTTTCGATTATTGAATTATAAAGTTGCAAGTGCAGTAAATGGACATGGATTTCTCCGACGAAGAAGAGTGTGAAGACAGTGGGAATATTTCGTATGAAGAGGATAACGATGAAGGGGAAGATGACGGATTTGTGGAAGAGAATGATGAGAAGACAAATGAGATCACCAACTCCGCGTCCACCACAGAGGATCTTTTCCCTTTCACTGTTCTACCCACCGAAGCCATTGTTCAACATATGACTGATTCCATACGCGATGTAAGTTACCTACCATCATATTCAAGACATATCGTCTGTGAAGAAACAAAATGACCCATATTCATTTGTAGCTAAAAACAATATTAACTATCTACACAAATCTTTAAACATGTCTTGAAAGCATTTAAATATCTAAAACAGTTTGCACTTTTCAGAAATATTTAAATAGAACATTTCACGCTTTCCAAAAACATGTAAATAGAACATTTTGGACGTTTCAAAAACATGTAAATAGAATTATGCACTTTTCAAAAACATGTAAATTGAAAATTTTACACTTTTCAAAAACCTGTAATAGAGCCTTTTGCACTCTTCAAAAAACATGTAAATGGAACATTTTGCATCTTTTCAAAAACTCTAAAACTAACATTTTACGCGTGTTTCTCATTTTCCTTTTATGAAATAGCTCATTTTGATTGTAGCTTAAATTGGATATGGGTCATTTTGGTTCTTCACATAAAATTTTGATAATTTATTATATTTCTGTTGTAAAACAAGATTTTACTATTAATTTTCTTGGGATTTATTTTACAGGCAAACTCTGTGCTCCAGCTCCCAGCAACTACCATGAGAATCCTTCTAAATCATTTCGGCTGGGATAAAGAGAAACTCATGGAAGTTTATTATGGAACAGACCAAGAGGAATTATTTCGTAAAGTACATTTAATCAATCCAAATTCTTCAGCTGCTGCGGCCCAATCCTCGAATTCCAACTCAAATTCATCATCTCTTGCCCCTGCTGACAATTCAGAATGTGGGATTTGCTGTTTGCAGATACCTTCTTCGGTAATAATACTTCATTAGTTATTGTTTTCAAGAAAGTTTTTAGAGAAAATAATCAGCAGTAGCATGTGTGTACTTTTGTAATGATTGGATTAATTAAAGTAGGTATGCAATAATATTTAAGGTAGGTACTTAATTTGTTTTGAATTCTAAACCTTATAGAGGATGTATGTCATGAAGTGCGGTCACCGTTTCTGTGGTCCCTGCTGGAACGAATACCTTACCTTCAAAATTATGGAGGAGAGTATGGGGCAGACGATTGCCTGTGCAGCACATAATTGTCCCATTTTAATGGATGATGCGGCTGTAATGAAACTTTTGACTGATCCACAAGTGAAACTCAAATACCAACATCATATCACCTATAGTTTTGTTCATGTAAGAATTTTCATTTATGTCACTAAGGGCTTACTGCTAAATTGCTTCCCACAAAGTTAAATTGTAATTTTATTATTATGTAGTTTTACGCAGTAACAGACAGATATTACTTCACAAGTCACAACACACCATACAGATATCAGTCGCCGTAATAATTTTTATACAAGCTTCAAAACAGGCCGTCTAAGTTAAGCTACAAGTAATTTGAACAGAATTTCAAGAAGCTTGAGGCACTTAAAAATGTCAAACTTTGGAATTGTTAATTGTAAATAGAGCCATTTGCACGTTTTTGGTTCTGTTCGAATAAACTATACTATAAGCAATGGTCTTTTTACAAGAGCAAAATGAGCTATTTACAGGAATTTTGAAGTACAAAAAGAGCTTGATACGACTGTTTTGAAATGCAGAATGAGCTATTTACAGCAAATTTTGCATGCAATATGAGCTATTTGCAAGGATTTTGAGGTGCAAAATGAGCTATTTGCAAGGATTTTGAGGCGCAAAATGAGCTATTTACATGGATTTTGAAGTGCAGAATGAGCTATTCGCAAGGATGTTTAGGTTCAAAATGAGCTTTTTGCAAGGATTTTAATGTGCAAACTGTGCTATTTACAGTGATTCCGAAGAGTAAAATCTGCTATTTAGGCGAATTTTGAAGTGCGACATAAGTTGTATACATGAATTCTGAAGTGCAATATGAGCTATTTACACTGATTTTGAAGTGATAATAAAGTAACCGGGTAATTTACAGCTTCGGCATCAGTTTTAATGTGTAATACCTATTCACTTATGATTTTATTAAAAGCTTTCCTATCACGTCTTTGAATTCACGTTTAACTCAACGAAAAAGTACTGAATGAAATTTTGCTACCTATTCAATGACCGTAACCAAGTAATAAAATTGTTTTATTTTTGAACCTTTATTCCATAGTGCAATCGACTCATGCGTTGGTGTCCTTCTCCAGACTGTAAAAATGCCGTTCGTGTTCAGTACAATAAATGGCAGCAGGTGTCTTGTCATTGTAACTATAAGTTTTGTTTCCAGTGTGGGGACTCGTGGCACGACCCTGTCAAATGTTCCTGGCTCAAAAAATGGATTAAGAAGTGTAATGACGATTCGGAAACTTCGCACTGGATCTCTGCAAATACTAAAGACTGTCCCAAGTGCAATGCTATCATTGAGAAGAACGGAGGTTGTAATCATATGACGTGCACAAATGTCAATTGCAAGCAGGAATTCTGTTGGGTGTGTTTAGGACAGTGGGAGTCATATGCGTAAGTACCTACTATCAAATCTATTTCGACGCTATAATTATAATTAACTCTGCGTGTAAGACGTAATTAAGTACCTTTTATTACTTACTACTCATCTGAAATATTAGTTGTTATGAGTAGTTATAAAATTTTACACCTAGTTAATTTCTTATTTGGAATCTATTTTGTTCCGAATTGACAGGCACAACTGTAACCGTTACAATGAAACAGATATAAAAGCTGCGAAGGATGCCAAAGAAAAATCTCGAGCAGCACTCGAGCGCTACTTGTTCTACTGCAATCGCTACATGAATCATATGCAGAGTTTAAAATTCGAGAATAAATTGTACGATGCCGTTAACGAGAAAATGGAAGAGATTCAACAGCACATGTCATGGATAGAAGCTCAGTTTTTGAAAAAGGTACCACTGTACTTAATGGGTGCAGTTTTAAAATCAAATCACTGTTTCAATTTTGATTAAATTAGCCAAGTTAGTTTTTTTGAAGCAAATCCCAAGATATGTTAAAATCGTATGCCGACTGTGATGTTATGGTCCTTAAATGGGAAAGACTATAACAATTTTAACTAATATTTTAACATGGATTCTGATAATGTTTATTTTTTCAGGCAGTGGATATTCTGTGTCAGTGTCGACAAACCCTTATGTACACCTACGTCTTTGCCTTCTATGTCGTGAAAAGTAACCAGTCTGCAATTTTTGAAGATAATCAGCAGGATCTTGAGTCTACTACAGAAAAATTGTCTGAATTTCTTGAACGGGATATTACTTCGGAAAGTATATCAGAAATCAAACAAAAGGTACCTACTTACTACTTACCAAATTACGTTGATTTATATAAGGTTAGCCAATACATTAATGTATTGCGCTAATTATTTTCATAGAATGCTGATACTCGGTACTAGGTGTCCGTCAATTAGTCAATTCACGACACTTCGTTATAATATGCCTTAGATTTTAAGAGCTAATATATTGGGCTAATTTTTTGCAGGTTCAAAACTTGTTCAGATACTGCGAAACTCGTCGCAAGGTCCTCATAGATCATGTTCATGAAGGGTACGACCAGGACTGGTGGACTTACAATGACTGCTAAGTAATTAAAAGAGACTGAAATTACGTTGAGAAGTGCAGACCGACAAAGATATGTGGAGCAGGAAATGTTTTTACAAGAAATGCTGATTCCTCTACTCCTACGTGGGATTTTGATATGAACTTTTTTTAGATATTTTTTTACCACTTCGATCTATTTCTATTATCAGGATTTACATTAACGCAGAATGTAAATTCCATATAAGCTTAGTACTTATTTCTGGCTATCTTAATCTTTACTGTAAAAACGCTTAGGTATACTTTTACGATACATTTTGCTGTACGATTATGTACTGATTATATAGGTAGTAATAATGATAGTACCTACTTCCTATTTTCGTCCGTGTTTATTTTTTGTTTTGTTTTTACGATTATCAAAATAAGCGATTTTTACTTTCTTTTTGTGTTTGTAAATATTTCGTGCACTTTTGACTACATTATAATATCTTATCGTTATCATTGTTAGCTGAGTAAATGTAATTAGGTACCTACGTTAATCGTGAATTGAAAATAAATTTTTTTTTGTCCTACCGCCAACGTAAATGTAGTTTTTAATCTTGTTTGTAACTATCACTACAGATATACCTTATATACTATACATACCTGCAATTTACTTACTACTTAGTTAGGACTGGTGTGTAATAAATAATTACTGGCACGTTATAGACCGAGGTAGTTTTTTGTTATCACAAAGAAATTCAGGCAATTCTTGTATGAAGTTTCTCATGGGTCCAGCGTGACGTCACCTAATTATTGCTAAATTTCAATTTGGCCATTTTAACCATTTTTGCCAGCCGTTGCCTATAAAAGTAGCCGGCTATAACCGGTTTTAACATGCTATTTTAGTCAGTCGGTTAAAATCACCTCGTAATCCTAAGTGAAGTTAAGTATAGTAGTAAAACTTTCTTTAAATTGAATTATACTTTTCTTTCCGAAAAAAATAAATTTTTAAATGCACAAATTCAAATGGTAGTCTCAAAGCGAAAGTCTAATAATCGTATCTATTTTAAAACGATAAATATAAAAAATGTCATACAATGTCAATTTCGAATGAATTTATGAATTTTGGTGATCACCTTTTAATTAGTAATTATGACTGATACACGTCAAAACATTAGGCAATAATTAAGTTCAAAATACTGTTTAAAATACACTACGTAGCTAAGTAGGTTTGCATAATTTAATATATTTTTGGAATTCATTAATTGTCTGTATCTTTGAAATCATCTAGATCTGTATCCTTTCATAATTCGTACATATATAATAGGTAGGTACCTAGGTAGCTATAACAATATTGCAATGTGATTTTATAGGCAAAAAATTTATGATTAGTAAAATGATCAATGATGGATTAGTGATTAATGATGCAATATAAATATAAATACGTATGAACCATGCTAATCCGGATCTTCCGATTGTTGCAATAGCCTATTGTAGCTTTCGAATACTACGTGGTTACATAATAATATATAAAATTAAACCATAATTCATTCATTTGTTATTAGTGTTGATACACAAATATAAATATCACTTTTGAGCTTCGGTAATTCATACGAAGTTGTGCTGATTTTCGAAATATACGTTCAAGTTACGGATTTAGTTAATCGAAGGATTTGGGATTGCCCCAAAATAGTGCGATCTTCAGTCAGTCAGTTAGGTCATGTGGAGTGTGACCCGTCTCCTGCGTTTCTTCAAGTTTTATTTTCTTTTGGAGTGGTTCCGGTCCCGGTTCTTCAGCAGCAGCACTGACCTCCTCAAGAGTAGACTTTGCTGGAGTCTCCGATGCGGATGAGGAGAAGGATGCGGCATGATTAGAATTTGAAGGAACATAATAATTCATTGAAGTTGATTTGGAGGGTGACTTGCTGATGAAGAAGGGCTGCTGAATTCCCCAGTCTGTTCCACGCTCAGTACTTTTTGCCATGGGTTCTTGTTCTTGGGCAGTGTGATTCAATGCTACGGCCACGGGTGGTGTGTATTCTCGCTAAACATTAAAACAGTTGCTATTTAAGTATTTGGCATGGGCAATATTAAATTTAGGAAACAGTTGGAAAGGAATTGCAAAGTCAAGGGATGTATTTAGGAATTAAAATGACTATTGAATATTGAATTAACTACATTATTCTATAGAATATAATTAATACAGACTAGTGAGTCGTTTCTACAACTAACTTGCTTAAAAGTAGAAGCATCTCTACTGTCAGCCGATGCCGATACAGAAGAACCCAGAATCGGTGTAGATGCAATGTAAATTCTTTGGGAAATAGAATGCAAAATAGGTCCTGCTTCCAGCACTTCTATTTTCACTTCAAGCTTCCATCCCATTCCCATTCTAGAACTACTGCTCTCCATAATTTTGTTAAGTTCTTGGAGTTCTTCGGATTTGCCTTTGGGGTCCTTGTTCTTGCTCGATGCCAGCTGAAGCAAACTAGAGAATATTTATATGTAGTTTAATATGTACTTCACAGAACATAAAATGTAATATATGGAAATGCGGTAAAATAAATGAATAGTCTGTATTTATGAAACACATTAAAAATTGTCAGTAAAATTAAACTCGCTGCATAATTTTTGCTAACATTACCTACCTTCTTTCAGCTAATTGATTTTAGTTTTAGCACACGCAGTCCACCATTTTACTTCGTCTGTAAGTAGTCTGTATAGCACACTGTTTCCTAACGTTATTCAATTCAACCTACCCCATTTGCCATTTGTATTTCTATAGTTGAGTAATAAAACGTAATTAAATTAATATAACTTCAACTCAAACGGTAATACAACGCGAGCGACGTACAGGTATTTCTGAGCTGACGTTTTACCTAGTTGCTTTACTACTTTTACTCCTACTACTGGCACTGCCTAAACTAACTAACTAACTAGTAAACTAAATAGTACGATTTTTTGACGATTTATTTAAATTGTACTTCGTAAAACGCATCCTTGATTTTCAATAAAGGGAGGGCGCGACTAGCAACTTTGAAAATAATTGCGGCCGAAATAATAAAAGTGGACTTTTAGTGGACTGGAATTCTCCATAAATGATGTCAATGGCTGTGTTAGTGGGTCTGGTCGGGTATTAATGACACGCCATAATGAATAATGCCTTGTTAAATATAATAGTTACTTAGAATAATTACGTAATAATTACTGTTGAAGTGATGACATTAGGGTGGGACGTTCCTAAAAAATGGGTTTTGGATAACATCATTTATGGACCAATTTGGACGGCAAACAAGCAAAGTCTCCCTGCATTGTATCCGGCGCCTGGTGGTCTGGTGAAGCTTTAACAAAAAGCAGTAAAATATTTTGAAAGCTGATTTATTTTTGTGGGAGGAGTCGTCCTTAAATAATTTCATGATTAAGGTGGGTGAACCCAGTAGGGTATTGATCGCATGTCATGTTAAAGATAGACGCTTATGATAACTTGAGGGTGGGTGGGTCAAAAGTTAATAAGATTTGGGTTACATCATTTACGAACAGACCGCAAGGGATACAAAGGCTACCACCTTTCGCAGCTTGGCATAGCCGTTGCCATTTGACTGAACTGAAATGTTGTTTTGCTTCCTTTCACTTATTTGCGCTTTGGGAACACGGAAAACTGTTTTATTAGTTTAGGTTTAGATAGACTGAAATTGAAGTTACTATCAGTCATACAAAGTAATTCAACTAGGTGTATTGATTTTCTAGCAACAACAACTGTTTTTATAGGATTCTCTCTGCAAAAATTATATAATTCGGCTGTTGTCTATATTTGTTATATTCTTTCACTTTCAATTTCAATGCAGTTCCAATTTCAAATATTTTCATTTGCTTGATTATTGTTGATTGTTTTGTAGACTGTGGAACTTATTTGCACGTAATTTTTATTTTAGAGTTTAGGAGTAGTGGACTGTAAGATTGACCTCGATAGAAAATTATTATTTTTTACTAAGTATTACTCTGTATTACGTGAAGTTAAACATATTTTTTATCATCTGTTCTGCTGGTGGCTGTTCCCTATTAAAGGTCTACTTAATCATAGTCCAGCTGAAAGCTAACTACGTTCAGCGGATGAACGCAACGCAACGGTAAGAATGGTTTTACATGAAATAGCTTATAAGCGCTTCTAGCTAGTTTCTTAATATAGTTACTCAGAAGTTAGTATAACTACCTTTTATTTGAATAAAAGAAAAGCAATGTGTTCGAATTGCTTTTAACTGCTTAGAAGTTATACGATAATGATGACTTATTATTTTACAGATTACGGACTCACGGTCATCAGCGAGTCAGAAGATACTGCAACCCCAATGACAAGATCGGGATTAGATCGCACCACCCGCACCCTTACCCTCCAGTCCCCCGAATCTGTCGCCACCACTGACAATCCTGGTTTTAGCAACAACAACAACATTAATGATTCCACAGCCGAATGTAAATTTATGGAGGAAAAACAGGCAATATTTTATGATTTGGTATGCAGTGCAATTCGCCGACAAGAACAGGAGATGACAGGATTGCCTTCGACGAAGATTGAAGCGATGGATAGTTTACTTCGTGACAGCCCTATGCGTAAGGAACTCCATATAACTCTATTGCCACAGAATGGTTTTTATTTTAAGCAAGCTGTAATTATTGTACCTGTATATGTAGAAAATCAATTAAAGAAATTAAAAATAATTATAGTGCTTCCTACATTATTCTTGTTGCATATCGTCTGTGAAAAACCTAAATTATCCATATCCAGTTTAAGCTACAATCAAAATGAGTTATGTCAAAAAAACAAAATGAGAAACATGCGTAGGTTGTTAAATATTATGACTTTCTGAAAAGCGTAAAATGTCCTGATTACATGTTTTTGAAACGGTGCAAAACTTGCTACTTCCATATTTTTGAAATGCTGCAAAAATGTCTAATTCCACGTTTTTGAAAAGGTGCAAAAATGTCTAATTCCACGTTTTTGAAAAGGTGCAAAATGTTGTATTTACCTACTTTTGAAAAATGCAAAATGTTCTATTTAAATGCTCTTAAGTCATGTTTAAATATTTTTATAGATAGTTGATACTATTTTTAGCTAAAAATAATGGATATGGGTCATTTTAGTTCTTGTAATCGTAGCCATAGTTTGACAGAATTTACTGCAATGCAATGCAATATTATAGGAAAGCTTAAGCAATAACTAATCTTAGTATTCATTTTCTTTTAAATTACAGCGGTAGCGACGACGTTTCGTCATTGTTTCTATCGTACATCTTTCGTGCAACTTAAGGCTGAGGATAGGGAGGCAGCTGAGAAATTCCTGAAGAACCAGGAAAAAATCAAAACTGCTTTAGACAAGAAAAAGCTGCCAAGCCCTTATTACGACTACGACTATGACAAGTCATCCGCATCCGAGTCTGAGGATCAAAATCAAGTTCAGGAAGACCTGCGTCAGCGTCGGCATAGGCATCTTCGAGTTCGTTTTGGGAACAAGACATTTACAAGTAATAATCTACCACGGCGATCGGACAAGTCACCATCTGAGATTTATGCCAAAGTTTTGAATTACATTCGTAAAACTTCGCTTCAATCTCACGCTTCCGGAGACTGTTTGGAAATGTGCAAAAGTCAAGCAAGTCTTACTCATGAAATTACTAGGCTGAATGAGACTAACACAGTTGTTGACGTTGTTGTTGTTAGCCCAGGTGGAGATCTTGTTTCACCACAGTCCAGTTCCAGTGGGAACGATTCCGGTTTCGGTCACGGCCACGGCCACCGTATCCGTGTCAGAGTTCGAGATACGGCGATGACAAATTCTTTGGCGAAAGACCTTGAACCTGAAGCTGACTTATCCGAAAACCACCATCCCACAGAGGATACCTTAGTGACCCAATAATTTAATTTAAGCTTTAGTATTTTTGTTACTGCATGAACTAACGGTTAGAAAGTATTTTACTGCATTTGACATCAATAGAAGTGTTTTCGTTAATGATAGAATTAATTATACAGTACGCCTTATGTTTGGTACTCGTATTAACTACTTACATAACTTAGGTACTTAATTTAAACTTAAGGAACGTAATGAATTAGAGGTACCTTTATAAGTTGATAGGTGATTTGGAATATCGTGAAGATGTCTGTGAAGATATCTATGAAGAACCAAAATGACCCATTTCCAATTTGTGCTAGAATGTATATCAGCTATGCCAAAAAATGCAGTAAATAAAATACATGCTTACAATGCCAATCACGAGTTTATAAAATGAGCAAATTGTCCTATTTAAGTGTTTTTTTTAAAGTGTAAAAAGTCCTATTTATTTGTTTTTCGAAAAAGTCAAAATGTCCTATTTACATATTTTTGAAAAGGTCAAAATGATCTATTTACATATTTTTGAAAAGGTCAAAATGATCTATTTAAATGGTTTTCGATAAATGCAAACTAAGGTTCTATTTACATATTTTTTCTGTAGACAATGCATTCTGTTTGAAACTAAAAATGGATATGGGGAATTCTGGTTCTTCACAGACGATATGTTACTTATAGGTATAGATATGCTTGTTTAATAATTTATTAATTTTTACACAGCTAGTTAGTAAGCAGTGCTATATTAATAACCTGACTAGCACACATAATGATTTAAATCCATGAAAATTACTTTGTAAATGTACTCAGTAAAATGCATTACATGTGCATTTTTTTAAGTATGAAACATGAACCTCTAGTATCTAGAAGTAAACAACTGTCCTTGTTTATTTTGGATTAATTTGGAATACTAATTTTATACTAATTTTTTGTTAGAAGTATAAAGTGAAAAAATAAAATCTAAAATCTTAGATGTATCGGTTGGATATTAATTTACAAGGTTAAGGTAATTTTAGAATTCTATATTTCTTAAATGTTTTAATACGTATTGTTATTTAAACGCTAGGCATTATAAATTTTATAATTTATGTTATGAAATAGTATACTATGAAATTTCTGATTTAAATTTTGTTTCTGATTGGTTTCGTAGTTTTTAAAAGACCATAATAACTGCCGTGTGGAATTTATTTATTAATAAACTAATGATGCAAGAAATTTAAACGTAAAAATAAATTTGGTTTCACTAAAAACGATTAGAAATTCATCTCACGAAATTTTTTTACTTCGTGTTAAGTTATTGATTTTGAGGCAAAAGGGGATACGTCCGCAAATTCAAACTTTTGAAAAGTTTCTAAATGAAATGAATGTGTCAGTCCAAATAAAACTATGTACTCATACATATAACGCTAACGCTTCGTCAGCTAAGTTGCTAAAGTACCGGTAGAAAACATTATAATTGATTCATTATAATTTTGCTGCTGTAAAATTTGCTTTGATGGACTTATCATATTTTTCTAAAACCACTTATTATGGAAGTACCTACATACTTATCGTCGTGAAGAACTAAAATGACCCATATCCATTTTCAGTTTAAAACAAAATGCACTATCTAAACAATACATTAAAATAGCATACTCATGAAAACATGGAAATAGAACATTTTGATCTTTTTAAAAAGCATGTGAATAGAACATTTTGATCTTTCTAAGAAGCATGTAAATAGAACATTTTGATCTTTTCAAAAAACATGTAAATAGGTCATTTTGGACGTTTTACAAACTCTTTATTAGCACTGTAAACATGTATCCTATTGACTCTCTTTTTATGCCATAGCTCATTTGAATTCTAGTATAAATTGGATATGGGCCATTTTGGTTCTTCACTCACACTATTATACATATACGCAATACAAATGGCTTCTAATAACAATTACTAATTCATCAAATTGTCAACAGTTTTTCACACATAAGGCCTGAATAATAAAAAATACAAAATACTGTAATAATAATGTACACATCAGTCTTCAGCTATCAAAAAATGCATTAAAATAAATCATCAATACGGTATAATATGTAGTTTCTTTCATTTCTTAAAATTCAACATTCCAGGACATGAAGGTTGAACGTAGCACGTAGTGCCGCTTATTGCGCCATAAGGGCCTGATTCTGATTGAATACTTTGCTGGAGCTGGAGCTGGAAGCTGGACATGTATGGCAATACGACTGGCAATGACAATAACGACTCGACTGATGTGCCAGTTTATGGCATGACTAATGGCAACTGGCTCTATGCCGTCGTTGCTTCTCCAGACTATCGTAGACACGACTGCAAAGGTTACACTTGAACCAGACCTCCGGTGGAGGACATTTGCAGGATTTTGGACAGACTTTTTCATCCTGTAAAATTAATAAATCGCATATTTAAGCTAATTTTAAATGCATTTCAAAAGGCCTTAACCACAATCATGATTTTGTTAAAAGAAGATACGATACGACAATAATTTCCACACTTATATCCTATGTGAAGAATCAAAATGAAACATATCTATTTTTAACCAAACACAGACTGCGTGTACAATAATAAAAAGTTAAATTACAATTCTAAAAGCATGATTTAAGCATGATATTTTGCATTTTTTTTTAAATATGCAAATCGGCAATTTTTAACTTTCCAAAAACTAGCAAGTAGAACTTTTGGGCTTCTCGAAAACATGTAAATAAATTGCACGGTTCAAAAACAAGTAAAATTGATAATTCTGCCCTTTTCAATAGCCGCTTAGAGAAAATATTTTGCAGTTTCAAAAATTCGTAAATACAACTTTTTGGGCTTTTTTAAAAAACATGTGGGTAAATAGATTATTGAACTTTTCAAAAACCAGTAAAGATTGATCCTTTTGCACTTTTCCATAACCCCCTCGAGATAATATTTTTCAGTGTCAAAGTTTTAAGAAAACATTTTGAGATTTTCAAAAAAAAGTAAATAAATTATAGCGCTTCTCAAAAACCAATAAAAATAAAGCATTTTGAACTTTTAAAAACTCGCAAATACAAATTTTTGGGCTTTTCAAAAAACATGTAAATAAATTGCACGGTTCAAGAACCAGTAAAAACAGAACATTTTGCAATTTTCATAAACCCCATAAAGAAAATATTTTGCACTTTCAAAAACTCGCAAATAACATTTTACGAATCTATCTCATTCAGTGTTCTTTTAACATAGCTGATTTTAACTCTACCTTAAATTCGATATATTATGAGTAAGCTTGATTCTTCACTCTCGATATGCATATTTAAAATACAACTGTATCATATCATATCATTGTACGGTATAGCCTTTCATCCATTTTTCTGGATATAATAACTGTAGGTAAATTTTATTACTGTAAAAATAGTCTTACTTTAATAACGGGTCCCTTGAACACAGAATCCGAATCGTTCAAATTAACACTGGAGTCAGAAACGGAAGCCTGAGGTATGTCAGCGATTGGACGGTCTTTGTCAGCTGTAACCACCACCGTTGTGATGGAATTCTTGGCAGGGATTTGGAGCCTCAGTTCCATGTAAACAGCAGTAGACTCGACTCGAGTGGATGAAAAGACGACATCTTCATCTAAATCAGTAACAGTAGTAATTGACAGGATACTATTATCAGATCCAGATCCAGATCCATCATCAGATGAAGATCTCCGTATAGATAGCTTCGTCACAGACTTTTTCGATTTAGAAGTTAATGGCTGTCGGTGTCGGCTTCGGTGTTGATCAATGCTCTTGAAATCGTCTTCATCAAAATTGTCACTCTTTTCTATTGATTTGCTGCTGTCAAGTATCTGCCATTTTGTAGACGCTTCATCAAATTCAGAATCCGCACCGGTACTCCAACCCTCCTTTAGGTTAATAACTAAAATAATAGGGATTTATGATAGATAATTCATGACAGTGCAATGTGCTAGAAATAATGAAGTCACTACTATTAGTTTTTTAATATATATCAATTAATACAATAAATGATATCGTCCGTGAGGAACCAAAATGATCCATATCCCTTTTCTGCTAAAACCAATATCAACTATCAACAAAAATATTAAAATATGTCTTGACTTGTCAGCATTTAAATACAACATTTTGTACTTTTCAAAAACATGTAAGTAGTACATTTCACACTTTTCAAACACATGAAATTAGAAAATTCTGCACCTTTTCGAAAACATGGAATTAGAAATTGCATCTTTTCAAAAACATAGAATTAGAACATTTTGCAGCTTTTCAAAGCATGTAAAATAGAACATATTACACTTTTATAAAACTCGTAATTAACATTAAACGTATGTTTTTCATTTTGTTTTTATGACATAGCTCAATTTGATTCTAGCTTAAATTGGATATAGGTCATTTTGACTCTTCGCTGACGATATGATTTAATTACTTACCCTCAGCACGGAGGCGTTGACGTTGACGTCGCTTCTGTCGCTCAATAGAACTACTTTTCTTCTTGCTGACCACTAGTTTAGCTTGACGGGCTACCTGTTTTTCCAAACATAATTATACTTTTTATAAAAACGTTACAATAACAAATAGGCAAGTGGTGGCACTACAATAAAACTATTTAAAATTCAACTATCAACTATAACAAAAAATGAAATAAGAAAAAAAGGTCATTGGTGAAAAAGGTGAATTAATGATGCTAACTAGTAAGTATTTTTAGCAACACTTTAGTTGATAGTAACAAATCATAGGTTTAAATAAATAGGTAGTTAAATTTTGAAAAGTTTAAATCCCTATTTAAAATTTTCGAGTTTAACTTAACATACCTTCTTCTTGGGAGTAGAATCAGCTATTTCTTCCCCGGCATTGTCATTTAGTGCTTTTAAATTTCCTAATCGGCGTGATTCCTTCTTCCGCTGTATGATAACTGCTCGCCGTCGTCCCTTGAATATTTTTGTTCGCTCTTGATCCCCATCACAACTTTTCTGATCTTTCGTGAAGGAAAACCGGACCCGCTTCGTCGAGTAATTTGCGGTTGGAGACTGAGCTGATGAATTCATTTCTGTATATTGTATCAACCGCTGACCGACAAGCCGTCAACCTGAAGCACTAATCACTAAATGTAAACAATATTTTATCATGTAATTATTATTACAGCACTTACAGTCAGGTATTTGAGCTCATTCTCACTCCCGTAAGCTCGTTTTCATGTAAGCCAAGACTCACTTACATAAGCTTAGTTGGGCTTTTGTGACCTATCCTTGCGAATGCTTGGGGGTTATGAAATTTTAATCATAGCAAAATTTCGGGTAAGGTATTTTTAAACTCATATTGTTGGCCTAACGCACATTGGATTTGAAATCCCCACATTGGAAATATGTAAACCAATACGCTCTTTTCATTGGCGGATAGTATAGGACTGAGCAATCATCAGTAACACTGAGCAACTCTATTTAGTGGCGTTAAGTGCTGTTAAGCCAGTACTGGCTTATGCGTAAGGTCAACCAGGCTTATGGTGAGCCCGAACGAGCTCACGTGCGCGAGTCTGAGCTTAAATGAAAACGAGCTTACGGGAGTGAGAATGAGCTCAAATACCCGACTGACTTATCGTTTACGGACAACGGACGAAGACTTTTTCGTTTTGTTGACTGAATTATGACTTAAAGAATAAACAAAACAATGTTTCAGTTTGAACTGCTTTAACGATTAGTCGGGCTAAATATTCTAGTTTGCTAACTAATTGCTCACTTGCACTTGCTAACTTTTTACTATTTGAAGTTCAATTTAATTACTGATTACTGAGAGAAGTCGGCTGATCATTCATCGGCAGTCGGCAGCGGTTGCTGTATATTTACGAATTTAAGTATTACGAGTGAGTGAGTCTGAATTTCTGAATAATTAGTTTTTAACTGAAGAGCGCGAGCCGCAGCCTTTTGTTTTATTGACATCAAGTGACTGGCATTGGCAGTTGCATAAAATCAATGAGCCTTGTTAAGCTTCCATTTAAGGACCCTGCAGGTTGCTTCTAAGGAATCGTCCGTAAATGATGTCATTAATGTGGTGGGTGGATCTTGCCAGGCAATAATGGCAAGGCATGTTAAAGATAATTAGTCGTTCACTGTTTACGCAATTTTTAAGGGATGACATGAGGGTGGGTGGGTACTAAAAAAGTAATCATTTTGATGACGTTATTTATGGACCATCCCTAATAGTGAGCTGCCTAAACGTACGTGTTTAAACACGAAAAATTGCATGGACTATAGTACAAAACACTTTAAAATTTTTTTTGGAATATTTATTGTTTATTACTAGATTCATTTTATTTATGTTTATAAGAAATAATTTAGTCCATATAAAAATAATTATCTTTCATGACGCTGTTTAGAGATCGTCCACAAATGATGTCATCAGTATAGTGTTAATGGGGGTTTTTCTTGGCTTACGATGACATCCATTGCTAAGGATACGCATTGGTTAAGCGACAAAGGGTCCAAAAAAATTGTGATATTTCGATGACGTCATATTTGGACGAAGCTATATGCTAATTCTGCTCGGCGCCTCACAAAGTACGAGTACCCAGAGTATTTCATTTAAAGTAGGTACTTATTTACAATATTCGCTTTTTCCAAAATTTTGACGTCATTACTAATATGTAATATAAGATATAATCTAATTTCGTAATACAGTCAAACATAATTAATTCCTTAGATCAGATGTTTGGTAAATTCCTTCGTTTAAGGTGTCTCAGTCTTTAGTTATAGCAGTCCATCTTAATCCGGCATCTTTTGGGGATGCTGTCCAGATTTATTTCTGTTTGGGTTTGGAAGGAACCACAAAATGCGGATCTGACTTATTCTCTGCCTCCAGAGTTTTATCAGAAGTTCCGAGTTTTCGAAGTAATTCCCAATCAAACATGTAGTCGTACTCATAGCCCGACGTCCGGAACAAGTTTCGGAATAGTGTCCGGATGTACAAGTAGTCCGGAATCTCTTCAAATCGGAGGTGGCGGCAGTACTGGAGAAATATTTTAAATTCCGATGGACAGTTCTGTAATAATTCAAATCGGTGAAAATAAAATAAAATATGTAATAAGTAATCAGTTTTTTTCAAGTACAACTTTGTTCTTTTGAATAGTTTCTCTCTAATTTGAAAATTCTGAAATGAAAGATAAATGAAAATAATTGATAGCTTAAAAGCGACTATACAATATTAATGCACCTTGCACAAAATGTCCAAATCCAGACCCAGCTTCATATTCCCGATTTTTTCATACTTTTGCTTCTTGGTAGACGCCTTTATTCCCTGCCAGGGTAAATGTCCCCGGATGAAGTAGAGAAGCACATAGGCCAGAGACATCATGTCGTCTCTTCGACTTTAATAAAAACAACCACGTAAAAATCATACTTACAATTAGTAAGGTTACACATATATAATCTATAAAGAATCAAAACTATCTATATCTCATTTAATCAAGAATTAAAATCAGCTATTTCAGAAAATCGCTAGATGAGGTAGATGCGTAGAATGTTATCAGTACTGACTTGGTTTGGAATAGTTTAAAATACTTTTTTTACAGATTTCTGAAAATTGTATAAATTAATTTTTTATTCACGAGTTTTTAAAATTTGCAGAATAACCTATTTGCATGTTTTTTGAAAGGTATAAAATAGTAAAATGCTGTAGTTAGGCGTTTTTGAAAATTGCAAAATGCTTTGCTTACGAGTTTTTGGAAAGTACAAAATATTCAATTTCCCTGTTTATAAGGTGTTCAATATATGTATTGTATTCTGTTTAGCTATGCACCCGAATGTACGTTAGTTTTAGCTAAAAATGGATATTACCTCTGTTGATTCTTTACAGAGAATATATAACTAATGCAGTTAATTTCAAGCTCTTACCTGTAGCCTGTAATGTTATAAAAATTTTGACACACTTTTGCGAAATATTTAGCTAACTAACCTTAGTTCCTCTCCAACATGGGCTGTTTCCGAAGCATATCGTGCTGTTCCAATGAGGTAATTACCTTCACGGGGTGGGATGTGGCGACGGGTCAAGGGATCCCTGTATCTTTTAGCCAAGCCGAAGTCAATCATGTAAACCTATAATAAAAAATTACACATTTATTACAAGTAAATAAATTCTTTTGTAATAAAATATCTCGTCATTCCACAATAATTAAAAACCCAATGCCAGCAATTTATAAATTTATTAAAAGTCAATTCCTATGTTAAAAGTTACAATATTGGAATGACGTCCAACTCCCATGAGGAAATTATCCGGCTTTAAATCCCGATGAATGAAATTCCTCGTGTGAAGGTATTCAGTGCGGGACAACATCTGATCCGCGAGCATGAGCACAGTTTTGACGGTAAATCGGCGAGAACAGAAACAGAAGAGATCTTCAAGGGACGGACCCAAAAAGTCCATTACGAGAACGTTAAATTCATATTCTTCACCGTACCAACTGTAAACAAATTGTAAATTATTGGTATAAAAGATGTCGTTTAAAATACCTTGCTTTTTTTCCTATAACTGTGACAAAATGCAAATGAAAGCAACCATATTATGTAATGTTGTTGTTAGGAAATTATTGTGGTTATGGTGACTAACTGTATATTGGGGATGCCTCTTCCACCCTTAAGAATTTTGTAGATTCTACTCTCGAGTTCTAGTTGGGGATATGTGCTAGATTTCTTCTCAAGTTTCACCGCCACTTCCTGAAATATTAAAAAAACAATAAAATTAAATTGATTATTGATCGAATATCAAATCGTCTGTGAAGAACTAAAATGACCCATATTGAATTTAAGCTTAAGCTACAATCAAAATGAGCAATGTCATAAAAACAAAATCAAAAACATATGCGTAAAATGTTAATTAAGAGTTTTTGAAAAGCGTAAAATGTTATATTTACATAATTTTTGAAAATTGTAAAATGTTCTAATTCCATGTTTTTGAAAAGTGTAAAATGTTCTAATTCTATGTTTTTGAAAAGTGTAAAATGTTCTAATTCCATGTTTTTGAAAAGTGTAAAATGTTCTAATTCCATGTTTTTGAAAAGTGTAAAATGTTCTAATTCCATGTTTTTGAAAAGTGTAAAATGTTCTAATTCCATGTTTTTGAAAAGTGTAAAATGTTCTAATTCCATGTTTTTGAAAAATGTAAAATGTTCTAATTCTATGTTTTTGAAAAGCGTAAAATGTTCTATAAAAATGCTTTCAAGACATGTTTCAATATTTTTGTAAATAGTGAATATTGTTTTTATCTACACATGGATACGGGTCATTTTGGTTCTTTACAGACTAATTAATTGCATTTTAGCACGAGTTCTCAATGTTTCCTGGGATATCTTGTTTGAAAACTAAAAATTCACGTCACACCGGTTGCTAGTGAAAGTAAGTAATAGTACTTTTGTAACTATTAAATCAACTGTTAAACCAGATTAACCATTGTTTTCAACTGTACTTACTTCCTGATTAAGCATATTCTTCCCGAGGAATACATCACCAAAGGAACCAGACCCAATTTTGTTAAGTAGGCAGTACTGACCGCCAATGATGGATCCTGATAATTCCACATCTCCTTTTTTATTGAATAGCCATGTGGATGAACTTGGTTTCTTTGCCATTGTAATCAAATATAATAGAATGTAATTAAATTAATTAGGATTTATTTAGCTTAGCACACTAGTCAGTCGGAAAGATCCTTGTCCCTATGTAACGTAGGACGAAGACGAGTAGCTTCAGTTGACAGTTGACAGACAATGAACAAGAAATAACACGGCAGTATGCAGTAGTTAAACTATATACATAAACAGTTTTAGTTTTTAATGTATTATCTAAATTCTAAGTCTAACTCCATTGCTTTTAGCTGTCAATCAGAATCAGCTGTCTATATCACTACTGACTAAATTAGTTTAAGCGAAAAGTAATGTAGTACTATACATTTTTTAGTGTAAACTGTTGGCTTTCTAATATAGGCATATGTGTTACGAACGCTCTTGCGACTGCGACTTTTGTCTAAACGAAAACGAACAAGAAACGAACCAGCAGACATTTGAGAAGTCACAAAATTCTTAACTAACTGGTAAGTCATGTGAATACAGAACAGAAACAAACCGAAAATCTCGAAAAAACGGACCAAACGAAATCCTCTAAATTCGAAGCGTTCGCTATTTATTGGCGTTTTCTTGTTCAACAAATATGACAAATGCCACACACGGTCTCTCCTTTTTTCATGTAGTAATTATGTGCTATAACGTAATCATTAGGGGTCGTCCACAAACAACGTAACGGCGTCTGTAATGCAAATGGTTCTGCTTGGCTACTTATAAAAACCCCTTGTTAAAGATAGCCATTCAGGCAATGGTTAACCTCACACCCTATATAGGGTGTCATCTTTATCATACATGGTCTATGGTCTTAAAAATAGGGAATTTTTGATGACGTCATTTACGGACAATCCCGTGGTCGGTTCAGGACGGTATTATTTTGTGGCCTAGCCTATAACTAAGTTATAAATTATAGTTTCAAAATTGTGCGCAGTCGCTCATGCGCACCGTCACCGTAGAAACATCGATTTTTTAACTATAATTATGTTATGTCTAGTAATCTAAACAGGTAAACTTGTCAATTAACTAAGGATAATAATAATGACGTAGCATATTAAAAAACGTGTTTGAACTTGTGTCATTATTCGAAATTATATCATGGGATTGGTCGTAATCGTGATTCGCGATCGTTATTGAAAAGTGGTATTGAGTGTTACTGGTAAAAAAAAAGTTAAGTAGTTACTTTTTGAAAATTGCAATTTGTATGGAAAAATAAAAGTAGAAAAATCCAAGTATGTATTATTAGCATTGTTCAAACGTAATTTATGATTTTTCTCCAACAAAAAAGAAACATTTTGTTTAAAGTAGAAATTGTGAGGGAATCGTGAGTAAATCATTCGCATCCTGTTCCATTTTGCAGTATTTAAAGCCTGATGGAATTCTTCTAATATTCAGAGAGCCAGACCGATCTCTTAGACGTCGATTTCACTTGGAACTTATCCCTGGTATAAGTAGGTTAGCCATACGGCCGAGTTGGTCGTCCGTACAGCAAAGGTGGCCCTACGGTCAGCTTTTCGCTACGGCCAACCTACTTATACCAGGGATAAGTCCCAAGTGAAATCGGGGTCTTATACTCTTAAAGCGACTGCCTTATTAAGAATCTTTTACAAACTAAGGTAGTGTATTAACCCGCAGACCGCAGTTGATATAATTACATTTTTGATTCTTCCATCTCAATCACCATTTTTATCATGAATTCAAAACTTGTAATTTTCACAGTTTTGACTCTTGTCGTTTTGGTCATCGTCGTCGCTGGAACTTCCGTAAGTTAATAAACCTTCACCACACTGTAATTAATTAGTTATACCTGATTACAAATTAATATCGTAGTAGTTAGCGCTGCATAGTTTTAGTACATTAGTTGTATAGTTAATACAATTTTGAATTTTAATAAAATTTTAACACTAGGACAAGGATCACAAGAAGAAATGGGCGGGAAAGAATGGAAAAGAGAACAAAACTAAACACCACAGCCACAGCAGTAAAGGGGGTAAGAAACATGACGACCGGAACCGGAATTTCCCACTTAAAACATGTCTTGGAGAAGAAGCCCTGGCAGTGGCCATGGACACGGCCAACGTTACCGGGCCCGTGACAGCATTCCGAGACAAAATCCAGACTGCCTGGAAACAATGTGCGGATGATATTATTAAAAGCCTAAACTCTAGTAGTATGAGTCACAGTAATGACCATAAAGGAGGTCCCCATGGAGACGGACAAGGTCATGGGAATGGAAATGTACGAACATATGAGGCACGTGTGTTTTTAATTTTTTTTTCAAAATATCACAGGAATAAAATTAAGAAATTTTTGTCGGGTGATATCATTCTATATCGTCTGTGAAGAACCAAAATGAACCATATCCGATTGAAGTTAGAATCAAAATGAGCTATGTCAACAAAACAAAATGCGAAACATCCGTAAAATGTTAATTACGAGTTTTTGAAAAACGTAAAATGTTCTTTTTTAATTTTTTTTCAAAAAGGTGCAATGATTCATAATTCCATGTTTTTGAAAAGAGCAAAATGTTCTATATTTAAATGTTTTTAAAATGTGTGAAATGTTCTATTTACTTATTTTTGAAAATTCACATTCGTATAACTTATTTTTGAAAATTGTAAAATGTTCTATTTTAATGGTCTCCAGATATATTTGAATATTTGTGTAGATAGTGGATATTGTTTTTAACTAAAAATGGATATAGGTCATTTTGGTTCTTCACAGTCGATATCATGATCATAATGAGTTGAGTCATACACATTTAGTTGATTAGAAATGTGGTTTAAAATTGTAATCTCTTTTTGATTTCAGTGTGTTACAGCTTGTGCCTTGAAAAAAACTGGAATGGTAAGTGGAACAGTGCTAAACATACCTTTTCAAAAATGTTTGAAATTAGAAAATTTTGAACTTGTATGTGTGTGTATGTGTATTATGTATTTATGCATAATTATATATTTTTGTAGCTCTCAGCTGATGGAACGCAATTCAACAGGAGCGCAATATACGAAATCGTTCAACTCGGCATGGTTAAACAAGTACAGGAGAAATACATGGAGGAAGTTGACAACTGTTTGACCCCTCAAAGTAAGCGCATCTCCTAAAACTGTTAAATAACTTAGTTCTTAACACTGTTCTTAAAAACTTTTAAAAACTTTACCAAATCAAAATCAATGATGAACTTAATAACGACCTAAATTTTTGGTGTTATCTTAATTTGTAAATATTTCAAAAATACATTTAATTCTTCTATAACGTAAAAGGTAAAAAAGTATAAGTGGTAGGTATAGGTAGGTACTTTTTACATTTTTTATTCGTTTCGTTATTTTCGAAGAATAATTTTTTGTTTTTGAATTTGCAGAAATCAGCCTGAGTAGCGTAACTTTGGGGGATAGATGTGAGGGGCTTGAGCCTTACATGAAATGTATAGATGTTGCTGCAAACGCGACTTGTCTTCCAACTGTTGGCTCCACCCCCTTGACCCAAGTTAATGACGACGACGACGATGACGACGACGAAAAAAATTAAGACAGTGAGAGCCACACTGACGAAATTGCGCCTTCAGAAACTTAATACGAAATCCAACTTCAATCTATATAATAATATGATTATTGTCTTACCATCTAAATAAAGAATTTAAAGCGCCTGGAAATTAAGTGGAAATGACTGTGTTAATATTAAATTTTATTACGCCGTTTTAAATTTTAAAATAGTTTATTTTCAATACATTCATAATGTAAAGAGTTGTTGTGCAAAACGGGTCAAGTTCATCCAAGAAATTCCTTACAGCAATTTAATTCAACGAATAATTAATACAAGGTGACATGATTAGTTTTTCTTCTAAAAGCTTAATTTTTTCCACAGGTACTGCAACTTACAAAGCGTTATCACAAAAGTAGTTTCATAAATCTCTGGACTGACTCTGTAATGTTTTAGAAAATTTTCAAAAAATTTAATTTGTGGGCTCTTTTGGTTTTTCCTTAAAATCAATAACTTAACACAGAATCAAAGAAGACAGTGAGATAAAATTTCAATCGTTTTAAGTAAAACCAAAATTTTTGTAATTTTAAACTTTTTCTTGCAAAACAAAATTCACGCACGGCAATTGTCTTTTGTCTTCTACAAACTACAAAAAGATTCAAAAATTAAATTTAAATCAGAAATTATTGTTTCACATGGACTTATCTCATTTTGTAAAAAATCGTATTTAGAACTGATCTCGTTTTGCCGAAACACGAAAATATAACATACATGAAAATCAGGAGATATATACGTTTTTAGATGCTGAGCTTAAGCATCTATAGGAATGGCTATGTCCGTCTGTCCGTCTGTCTGTCTGTCTGTCTGTCTGTCTGTCTGTTCTTTATGCGCTACAGGTCACAGTTTTTAAGCGATATTCGTCAAATATTTTTTAAATGGCCACAAATGCGAATGAAAAGTGCCCTATTGTTTTTAAAAGCGATCGAACTAACCAGTTTTTCACAATTACCAGTTGACTGGACCAACTTTTTTAGCCATCTAAAAGCATTGGAGAAAAACAGGTGATTTGCCGCTTTGCATCAGCCAAATGCACCAGCTAAATGGACCAGATACGCACCAGTCGAAATTTCAATTTGCCCATTTGCACCAGCCAAATGCACCAGCTAAATGGTTTCGTTACATGCGCTAGTCAATGCACCAGCAATATGCACCAGTCATCGGCACCAGCTACAAGCAGAAGTTACCTGCACCCACGAAGTAACCCTAAGGGGGGAGGTGCACTTGGGGTCACCCACAAAGACGTCCCAACAATCCTAACTATTTTTGCTAAAACCATAAAAAAACTTTAAATACTTGCACCCCCCACCCATAAAGTATCCCCTAAGGGCAGGGGGTGTACTTGGGTTCACCCACAAATGACGTCTCTAAAATCTTATTTTTTTTTGCTAAAACCATTAAAAAACTTTAAATACTTGCACCCCCACCCTTAGAGTATCCCCTAAGGGGAGGGGGTGTACTTGGGGTCACTCACAAATGATGTCCCGAAAATCTTAATTTTCTTCCTAAAACCATTAAAAAACTTTAAATACTTGCACCTTCTACCCACAAAGTATCCCCTAAGGGGAGGGGGTGTACTTGGGGTCACCCACAAATGACGTCCCAAAAATCTTAATTTTCTTGCTAAAACAATTAAAAACTTTAAATACTTGCACCCCCCACCCACTTTGTATCCCCTCAGGGGAGGAGTGTACTTGGGGTCACTCACAAATGACGTCCCTAAAATCTTAATTTTCTTGCTAAAACAATTATAAAACTTTAAATACTTGCACCCCCACCCTTAGAGTATCCCCTCAGGGGAGGAGTGTACTTGGGGTCACTCACAAATGACGTCCCAAAAATCTTAATTTTCTTGCTAAAACCAATATAAAACTTTAAATACTTGCACTCCCTACCCACAAAGTATCGCCTAAGAAGAAGGGGTAAACTTGGGGTCACCCAGAAATGACGTCCCTAAAATCTCAACTATTTTTGCGCAAACCAATAAAAAACTTTAAATACTTGCACCTCCCACCCACCAAGTATCCCCTTAAGGAGAAGGGGTGTACACAGGGTCACCCACAAATGACGTCGTAAAAATCTTAATTTCTTTGCTAAAACGAATAAAAAACTTTAAATACTTGCACCCCCAACCCCACGAATTATCTCTTGAAGGGGGGGCTAGGTTTTAAGAATTGAAACAAGTCAGAATCTTAAAAATATAAATATTTCTTATGCCTAATGCTTTACTAACCGCAAACTAATGCTCCCCTACTCAACAAATCATCCTTATTAGGTTCGGGGAGGGGGGGGGGGCAATTCAGGGTTAATCGTAAAATATGTTCTAAAAATTCGAAGCCTCAAAGCCAAGGTTGGAATGGAGCACGCGACACCTAGAGTCCCGTAAACAGCAATGGGTCAGTAATGGAATATTATTATTGTACATATTAGGTTCGTCCAACAATGTCGTCACTAAAATATTGCACTTTAGAGGGTATAGAGTGTATTTTATGTAAATAATGTGAAAAGATGCATCGATTGACTGAAGTCAATATTCGCTGTAAGCTCAGCATCTACTTCGGGCCCACGGTAGGCAAATCCGGCGCGAAGCGCCGGATTTTTTCTAAAGCTGTAATTCACATGGTGTAACTTTTATCATTCAGTTAATTTGCAGTTTGAGCTGTATACATTGCGCCTTACGCAAACCTCATATCTACCTAACAAAAAACTAAATACTGCCAAATTGTAGTACATCATCGTAAATCATGATAAAGGGAGACTTCAATTATTTAACTTGTGATGGTGATGGGGGATCGTCCATAAATAATGTCAGTGGTAGAGTGGCTGCGGGTCTAGTCAATGTTAAAGATAGCCATATGAGCTGGTACTCTATTTTAATGTGATAACATAATTATAGGGGTGGGTGAGTGGTGTATCTTCATAGAATTATAATTTGGATGGCTTTTGAATCGTGGAAAATGTTCTATTTGCATAGTTTCGAAAAGTGGAAAATGTTCTATTTACATGTTTTTGAATAGTCTAAAATGTTGTATTTACCTGTTTTTGAATTGTGTAAAATGTTCTATTGACATATATATTTTTTAAAGTTGCAAAATATTCCATGTAAATATTCTATGCTATAATGAAGGCTGGTGGACTTCCAACGATTGCAGAAGGAAAATTTTGTAGTACAAACATTAACCACTATAACTTCACACGTACTTAATTTGGCCTTAAATCTTAAACTCATGGACCCATACAAATTAATGGTCTGCTTCTACAAAGTTATGATTTCTATGATTATTTAACAAACCACAGCATACTATATAGTACCTAATTCTGTATCCTAGTTACCTACTTCTTGTCTAAAGGTAAGTTTCCCCTCAACAAGAACACACACCCATATAATACCTTTCCCCTACTTTGGGATCCGTGCTGCTTGGAGTTTGCAAAATACATAATGAAGGATTTTTGAATACACACACAACTTTACTTTAGTTTTAAAGTCATAAGGATTAAAATTTCCAAAAATTCAGAATTTTTTATCATTATTATTGAGCTCAAAATTCATAATTTAATTTTGTCGTAGATGGTGAAGTGTTTACACTCACAATCAGTAGATAATAACAAGAATAAAACTGACATGTGAGTTCAATTGTAAATTTAATTTATATACGAGGTGCCTTACAACACTTTTTTTGATAATGTTTTAATTGTAAATGAGGAATTAAAATAGTCCATTTTCAAATTTTAGTTGGAATAAAAAACGCTGTGTCACAAAAATATTAAATCATGTAGATTTATACAATTTTAGTTAGGAGTTTTTGAAAAGTGTTAAAAATGTCCTATTTACATGTTATTTGGGATTTATTAAACAGTAAATAGGTGTGGAAATGGAAATTAAAAACGAATATTGTTAACATGCAGACGTAACCTGTTATACCTTATTGTATTTTTTTAACTTTATTTCAGTTAACTACGATGATATACTCCCGCTCATGACAAATGTTGACATGGTGTCACAAATAGAGGACTTTTGTGTTACAACATCCTGTGTGCAGTTTGGGTTGAACACCACATCTAACATAGTTAAATCTAAAGCTCTCTCTGCGTCTAGTTCTAGCACTCATGGCCAATGCTCAACCTCCTTAACCGAAACTGCTAGTATCCTTCCTAAAGAGCGTTTGCACGGATATGGCGATTTAGATGAAGACAAAACAACAGTTCTTCTTGGTGAAAAGTCTGTGTCTTCACCCGGATGCTCACCCAAATCAACTTATGATGGCTTCGAAGGTATTGCTGAACTTGAAGTCAAAGCCTATTTGATGGAGCTCATACTTACAGAGGACATTGGTGTGTACTGGAAGCGTAATGGTCTTAAATTCCCAATGCTGGCGAATTTATTCCGATCAATTATGTCTCGTACAGCAACTACAGCTGCCGTTAGTCTATTGTTGTATTTATTTTTTATTGATAATTATTTATTCTGTCATTAGGATTAAAATTATGTCAGTAGTGAAAGTATCTAAATTTGAAATACCCGTTTATAGTATGCAGTAGTACGCATAAAAGTACACATACATATGATAACCAACAAATAATCAAGGCAACGTATGCGTATTTTATTATTTTAAATTAGGTGGAGCGACTGTTCTCTCGTTGCAAAATAATTGACCACGACAAAAGGTCTAATATCCTGCCCCAAACATTGAATAAACTTCTTATTGTCCGCGAGTGGTTTGAGCAGTCAGATGAAATCAAGCCCAAGAAAACAACCCTCCGAAATTTGTTTGACTCTGTCTCCGCCTCCAGCTCGTCTTCTGAAAATGAAACTGAAGAAACATTTTTCGACTTGGAAAATCCTACAATCACACAATCGCCGTCGCTGTCTTCGAAGAACCGTCAGGTTTCATCAACAGAATCTAAATCAAATCCATTGCAACCAAGAGACAACGAAAACATCGAAGAATATATGGATTTCGATGTGGCGCTTAAATTAGTTTTAGAAGAATTCGAAAAAGATGAGAATGATGTTGGAAAGTGGAAGCTCTTTAAATCTAACGCTCAGGGATGGTCAGATTAACAAATTTTAATAGTAACTAAGCAGTAGCAGTAGTAGCAATGTTGTATGTTTTAAAGCCTAATTATATAAAATAGCAGTAGCAGCAGCAGGTACTGACTTCGTCAATGTCAGTGTCATAACAGTATTTAGTATTTCAACTTTTCTACTATTAAAAAATAACTATTAACTGCTAAGTGTTTATCACAATTTTTTACGTTTTACGAACATTCATATTTACCTAATACTTACCTTAACATTTTATTTTATTTTAAATAATTTTAATTTTTAATTTTGCTTGAATTTACTCAGTTTCTGCACAATATTATCGCAATGTATATATACAAATAATAATATTGTAGAAAACAGCAATCTTACTTAATTTTTTATTTAATAACTGCAATTATAAAATCAGTAATAGCAGTTACCCTAGTTTAGGCGGCTAGGCTAGTGTCAGTATTAGTGACATTATATTTTAATATTTGTAATTAATTTTTATCACTTAATAATTATAATAGTATTAATCGTGGTGCTTTTACTGCTTTTATTATTTACTTGCCTAATTTAATACGTTTATTATATGTTGCATAAATTCTACTAAAATAGTGTGCTAGGTTATATTTTTTGGTATCAAGATTCAATTTATGTACGTATTATGTAACTTGTACTTGTAACCTTCTGCAATCAATACCAATAATTTAGGCATGAATTGCATGAATAACAAATAAAACACCTAACCGTTTTTGATTTAATTGATTGGGAAATAAATATTACTTTTTTATTTCGCATAAGTTCATTATATCGTGTTTACAAACCTTTTGTTTCAAACTAATACATCTAAATGCCTATGCCTATAAAGTTAATAGTTTCAAATAGACAATACTGAAGTTTGCATTCAAAAATTTACAAACATTGCGGTATTTTTGTAAAACCACTATACTTACATGAATTCATTAGCTGAAAGCATATTAAAAACTTATAACGTAGTATTTAGAACACTTTGGTTTATTTTTGGAAATTAGATCACTGAACCGTGGGTATCGTTTTACCTATTACGTAGTACTACGGTGTATGTTAAAAGTATTTACTTTTCATTTTGAGTTTAAGTTTATAATGCAATAGTAAAGTAAAATTCAATTAACGTACTAAGTTAAAGCGTCATAGTCATAGTGCAGCACACGCTACATGTACACCTGTACAGGTACAGTACGCATACAAAAAATACAAAGCAATAATACAGATTAATATTTCGTTTGTAGTACAAAGTACACAACAAAAACAATGCAGTCTGATACACAACAATTACACATTCACATACACTACAAGTTAACTAGTTCAATGTTCCACCAAAAAATTCATAACAAAAATCCGGCGCTTTGCGCCGGTTTTTCCTACCGTGGGCCCGAAGTAGATGCTGAGCTTACAGCGAATATTGACTTCAGTCAATCGATGCATCTTTTCACATTATTTACATAAAATACACTCTATACCCTCTTAAGTGCAATATTTTAGTGACGACATTGTTAGACGAACCTAATATGTACAATAATATTATTCCATTACTGACCCATTGCTGTTTACGGGACTCTAGGTGTCGCGTGCTCCATTCCAACCTTGGCTTTGAGGCTTCGAATTTTTAGAACATATTTTACGATTAACCCTGAATTGCCCCCCCCCTCCCCGAACCTAATGAGGATGATTTGTTGAGTGGGGGAGCATTAGTTTGCGGTTGGTAAAGCATAAGGCATAAGAAATATTTATATTTTTGAGATTTTGACTTGTTTCAATTCTTAAAACCTAGCCTTCCTTCAAGAGATAATTCGTGGGGTTGGGAATGCAAGTATTTAAAGTTTTTTATTGGTTTGCGCAAAAATAGTTGAGATTTTAGGGACGTCATTTCTGGGTGACCCCAAGTTTACCCCTTCTTCTTAGGCGATACTTTGTGGGTAGGGAGTGCAAGTATTTAAAGTTTTATATTGGTTTTAGCAAGAAAATTAAGATTTTTGGGACGTCATTTGTGAGTGACCCCAAGTACACTCCTCCCCTGAGGGGATACTCTAAGGGTGGGGGTGCAAGTATTTAAAGTTTTATAATTGTTTTAGCAAGAAAATTAAGATTTTAGGGACGTCATTTGTGAGTGACCCCAAGTACACTCCTCCCCTGAGGGGATACAAAGTGGGTGGGGGGTGCAAGTATTTAAAGTTTTTAATTGTTTTAGCAAGAAAATTAAGATTTTTGGGACGTCATTTGTGGGTGACCCCAAGTACACCCCCTCCCCTTAGGGGATACTTTGTGGGTAGAAGGTGCAAGTATTTAAAGTTTTTTAATGGTTTTAGGAAGAAAATTAAGATTTTCGGGACATCATTTGTGAGTGACCCCAAGTACACCCCCTCCCCTTAGGGGATACTCTAAGGGTGGGGGTGCAAGTATTTAAAGTTTTTTAATGGTTTTAGCAAAAAAAAATAAGATTTTAGGGACGTCATTTGTGGGTGATCCCAAGTACATCCCCTGCCCTTAGGGGATACTTTATGGGTGGGGGGTGCAAGTATTTAAAGTTTTTTAATGGTTTTAGCAAAAATAGTTAGGATTGTTGGGACGTCTTTGTGGGTGACCCCAAGTGCACCTCCCCTCTTAGGGTTACTTTGTGGGTGCGGGTTACTTCTGCTTGTAGCTGGTGCCGATGACTGGTGCATATTGCTGGTGCATTGACTAGCGCATGTAACGAAACCATTTAGCTGGTGCATTTGGCTGGTGCAAATGGGCAAATTGAAATTTCGACTGGTGCGTATCTGGTCCATTTAGCTGGTGCATTTGGCTGATGCAAAGCGACAAATCACCCGTTTTTCTCCAATGCTTTTAGATGGCTAAAAAAGTTGGTCCAGTCAACTGGTAATTGTGAAAAACTGGTTAGTTCGATCGCTTTTAAAAACAATAGGGCACTTTTCATTCGCATTTGTGGCCATTTAAAAAATATTTGACGAATATCGCTTAAAAACTGTGACCTGTAGCGCATAAAGAACAGACAGACAGACAGACAGACAGACAGACAGACAGACGGACAGACGGACATAGCCATTCCTATAGATGCTTAAGCTCAGCATCTAAAAACCAACCTGACACAAATATTAGTGGGATGATAGAGTCTGATAGATAGTGTGACAATGACAGGGACATCAAGCATGCCCAGAGTTAAAACACTTTCCGTCCATTTAATCTATTAAATCGTATTTTAAATCTATAATCTACAACATTTAATGGTAGGTAATCCAGCAAACGTTCACCTTACACAGCACTTAGCACAACCATAATAACTAAAAGTATACTATAAATATTGTTTAATATTTAAATCAACATCTTCATAGTGTAGTAAATAATATAATTCATTTACTAGTTTTCACTGATGTTACGCATGGCATTAATTTTTCTTGAACTTTTTGGCAGTCGATGTTTGTGCCGTCTTGTCTTTCTTAGATGAATAGCTATCACGCATATGCCTGCCAAGGCTAAACGTGTACCGACAGGCTCTTCCACATAATGTGCACCGAAACAGATGTGGTTGCAGGTGTTCCTTGAAGTGCATGCGTAATGTTGTGAACACAGTGACAGATTCCTTGGCCGAAAAAGTGCAGTTTGGTTTAATGCAGTAGTAATCTACAATATCAAAACATTTTGAGAAATTTATTAAATACATAATTAGGCAGGTATTTCTTTTTAATAGTTGCAAATAACTATAAATAATGTGCCTGTAGACATTAAGCAACAGGCAACCTACATTTGCTCTTTGGCGTATTTTAGTTGGAACACAATATTTGAAGAAGCTAAAAATAATCTACCGTCTACAAAATTATGACGCATTTAGTTGCAATACATGTTAGATTAATCTATAAACACAAGACTTACCAAAAAGTTTAGTTTTTTTGTTTGTTGTAGTTCAGTAAATTTTAAGATATTCCTCCGTGCGAAGATGATCGCAACCCTTTTGCATTTCAGGCATTGGTTTGGTTGTGAAAGTTTCACTGTCACTGTCACTCGTGTCTTCGTCGTTGAAATCTTCTTCCATTTCATCGTTTTTGTCTTCACCCTGGTCTTCGTTGACGTTTGCATGTTTTTGTGAACGAACAAATCGAGAAGCTTTGTTGTTGGAGCCTTCTTTTGACGTTGATGGATATGAAGGCATTTCAACATGATTTTGATTTTTGTTGAAATCTTCTTCCATTTCATCGTTGTTGTCTTCACCCAGGTCTTCGTTGACGTTTGCTTGTTTTTGTGAACGAACAAATCGAGAAGCTTTGTTGTTCGAGCCTGGCATTTCAACATGATTTTGATTTTGAGATCTCCTTTAAATAGCTTCAAAAAGTTTTGCTTGCTCCAAATATTGGTGAATTTGACAATCAGATACACGTATCTCTGGATTTTTTCTTCCAGCGCATACACGAGTTTTGAACATTTTATTTCGTTTTGCTTGATGATTCTTATCTGTGGCAACTAGGTCAGTTGGTACTTGGTAATGCATCTGGATCTTCAGAACCATCGCGATCTACCTCTTCAATATTTTCGTCACTGTTGTTAACTAAAGTGCGTTTATTTTTTGACACTGGCAAACCAACACCAGCCTTACTAGCGTCCCCAGTCAAAGTTACATCGGCGGAACGAACATAAGGAACTGAAGATGACCGGTATCGTTTGAATGTTGTAATGACGGATGTTGCTTTTGTTCCAACATTTTGAATAAGATTTTGATCTAAATCTTCTTGAAGAGCAGTTTTAGTTTGAGCTCCTGTGCTGTTCTTACTACCTATTTGGCGACGGCGATTAATCTGTTCTGCCGGTTTCTCCTGATTCTGAGATTTGTCAGTTTGCGTCTGACTACTTTGACTGGAGCTAAATTCTCTCGTATCAGTTGAATTCCTTCTGACTTGTTCCCCAGCACCTGCATCATTTCTTACTTGGTCATTGTTTGTAGCTTCATAATTTGGAAAATATAATTCAGCATCTACATCTTCTTGATTGGTGCATTGAGAATAATAATCTTAACTATCGTTGAAATTCTAATAGCAGTTGCAGTCTGGGCACAAGGGTTTGGTGACGTGTATGTTTATTTCTACCTTTTTATTATCTCCAGTTCTTATCAGCGCTCCTAAAAATTCTGTAAGAATGAAATAGAATAAAGCAAGGATAAAATAATTTTGATATTACTGCACTTATTATTTTATTAAAATTTATACCCTGGTTGCTTGTTCGTGTATGTTTATCTTTATGTTTATTAATCAATGGTATATGCTATTAACCTTATTTTAGTATTTTTTGATAATATTTTTGCGTATGTCCGTCAAATTGCCTACAAATTACAAATTAAATAAACAAACAGCAATAATCAAAAAATGCCAACAGCGGCAAAATTATTTATTTGTTTTCATTTCTTAAACTGCAAACAGAGCTTGACTAAACTTTACTAGGCTAACGTTTTAATTGTTAACCGATAATTTAATTTAAATTTTAAACGTCAACATAAAACGTTCGAATTTTACTGAGTGACAATAATATACGTACCTTTATTTTGAGTGGATGCAGAGCTAGAATTAGAACCAGAATTAGCAGCAGGTGCACCCGCCGCAGAACGTTTTGTTTCAGTTTCAGTGCTGTTCACATTGGGAGTAGATTCAGAAGTAGAAGTACCCGAATTGGTGCGAATGGTCAACCGCTTATTTATTTTCTCAAGGTCAAGGTCCAAGTCTGCTGCCTCACCATTTTCATCCGATGCAGCTATGCTAATAAAGAGGCATCGCTTAGTTTTTAGTACGGCTCTGTATGGTCCATCTGTAGTACCACCGGGAGCTGTTTCTTTAGAAGCTGAAACTGAAGAAAAGGATGGATCTTGATTTTGACTCTGGCTTTCTTTAGTATTAATTTGTGGTCCATCTTTCATGCACAAATTTAGTGGCAGGTCGTTTAAGTTCTTAGATTTTGGATAATTGGAGTTGCAACTCATTTCAGATTCTGTTTGTTCACAGCTTGCACCTTTTATTTTTCAGTTCTGGCCTGACTTCTGTTGAATTTTACTGACAACTGACACTGACTGTTACAAAATGTGAAAACAGTACAAAAATAACTCTTTACTATCCACCGAACTCAGATATTAATAAAGTCGAGTTTTCAGTGTTTCAACGTTATAAACTTGTGAACCACAAGCAGTTAGGTCGTTTGGATCGTTTAGTGACAACAAATGTTAACTGTACTGTGACTGTTGTGCATGTGCTCAGTCAGTTGGTCTTGTCAATAGTCTATGATATATAAACTCTGCGGATTAGTTTGCACTCAAGATTGGTATTTATTCACATATTTAAGATTACTATTCACTGCACAGTGTAAATTTAAAGTTATGTATCACACAATAAACTGTCAACTGTTATAAGTAGTTGGATATTGATTTTAATTAAAATCAAAAAAACTGGAATGTGGAATATTAATTAGTCAAGATAACTAATACCTAAATACTAACTGTCAGCTGTCAATATTAAAATATTAATATCTAGTTAATAACATTAGGGATTCTAAATATTTAAAATACTATACTTAAAATGTTCTGCTATGCTTGACTATAAGGGCAAACTAGAAAGTTCCACAAAACTGTTTTTTTCTACATTCCAATTTATTTTAAATTTGAACTTCGCACAAAACCAACAATATCATGAAACGAAAAATGTGCAGTAATGTACAGTAATCTCTACTCTCTACTTCTCTCCTGCACAGCATTAAGCACTGTGTTTAGTGGTTTTGTTTTAGTACTCCGAAAGTCGAAAGAAATGCTAGCAGGTTATAGTTGTGTAATGGGCTAATAATTTGTAATAGTACAGTAATAAGTATAACTAACTGTGCTCTCAATTAACCAGAAGCTGTCTGCATACTGCATAATTAGGGCTTTTTGGCTTACTAGTGTACAACTAACCACGACGTGCGGTCATTGCGGTGCAGCTAATTTTAGTGATGGTAGTTTATGTTATTTATTGCTATTTGCTAGTGCCAAGGATTGGATTTTAGATTATTAGAGCAAAATAACTGTTGACGTTGACGACAGTCAGTGCCTATAAGTTTTGTTCACGCATTACTATATTACTGTAAAAAAGTTCTGTAACGGTAAGAATTTGTGGCTTATCTTTGAGTTTAAATCTTAACAATGGAGGAAAAATCAGTTTCAGTGTTAAGCTTGTTACCCCAATTTAACACAGTGGAACCATCTAGCTCATTAAAAACTAGAAAAAGGTCAAGCATCGTTGAACAGAAAAGTTTACACTCCAATGCTGTGCCTTCTTTTTCTCCTCAACTTGCTTCATCTAATGCTAAGGAAGCTACGAAAGGTAAAGTAAAGTTATGTTGCCAGTTGCCATACAATAAACGCGTTTGTCTGGTTTTTAATTTTTTGCCTATTTAAATTGGTAACTACACTTGTAATGATTAAAATTTATTTTGATTCATTAATTCTTATGCTAAACATGTACAGATTTTATTTTTGAGTTATTCTGGTTTTAAAGTTGCAATTTGAATTACTATTGACCTTTATATTGTTTAAATGGGTTTTTGCTTTTGATCGCCTTAAATTCTAGATGAGCCAAATGAAAAGCCCACGGGTGCAGTTAAGTTGTATTCGAACAATAATATGACTGCTGCGGCAATTACAGCTTCTACTCCTCGTACATCAACAACTTCTTCAAGGATCACCAGCGCTTTATTTGCCGTGTCATCAATAGCTGCTAACATTGACAATAGCAGTGCTGTTGCTTCAAAAAGCGGTAGAGAAGGAGAAGAAGGACTGCGTGACCACCCTGTTCAACAATAAAATCCAGTTAATCCAGAATCAAACAGGAACAGGGCCAACAACAACAGAATCAAACCTATATGTAAAACGTGTCTCAACTAAAATTGCAGCATATATAATCTACTGTGTGTAGGTTAAATTCGTATGTGGTGTATGTTTTCGTTTTTGTTTGTGAGCTATGCGCTACCGAGGCTGTGGTGATACGTTTTTTGTGTTTTTTCACGAGCAGTTTTTTTAATTTATTTGACTTTTGAAATAATTTAGATTTCAAATGCCCGTTTTGCCAATTCAGAATTCAATCTTCGCCTACTGTTTTGAGAAAACTTTGGGCTCACTACCAACATCATAAAGAGCAGTGGGCAATAAACAGGGCCAGACGAATACGCAGAGCCAGGGGCGGAGGCGGAAGTCGTTAGTTTTACAAAAGTCGGCGCAGTCAGTTTTGATCTTTTGCAAATGTAAATGTATTGTCTTACGACTTTTACTTAACTCAAACTCAACAACTAAAACAATTCAAAAGCCTCAGGTTACCTAATTATTAATTTTGATGTTATATGTTATTGGAATTTGCAATGCGTATGAGACCGTAAGAATTGATTAATCAATAATGCGTACAACACAGCTACTAAATGAATGAATGAATTATTAAAACTAGAAAATAAATAAACTAATTGAAACTGAAACACAAATATGTGGTCTAGCTGAATAATGTGTACCTCAAACAATGATTTATTTAGAATTACAATTTATTTAGATTTGTAGTAATTCATATTAAAACTTATATTTTGTGCAGCTCACACGAGTGTGTTGTAGTATTTTTGTTTTGTATGATAAAATGATTTAACATAATCAAAAAATCAAATAACTATCACATAAGACGTCGCTGTTACAAGCAAGTTACAAAGTTAAACATACAAAGCTTTACAAAATATTGAAAATATGCAGTCATAATTCTTAATTTATTTATTTATATTAATTTATATTGGTTCATAATTCATAACACAATGCACCATGACCGCTTATAGTTATAATTATTAAATTATTACAAATAACAAGGTGACAACAAGGTTGAACACAAGGCAGGTGTAGATCTTTAGATGTAAAACAGTAAAGTAAAACTGCTTTGTAATTGTAATAGGCTAACAGGAGTAGTAGATAGAAGAATTATTACACTTTATCAGTCTTAAATGAAATTTACAGCACAAGACAATACAATAAATAATACAAAATACAAATTAAAAATTGAGCGCACGTAACAAAACTTTAAAATTTACAATTAAATGGTACACTGTTTAGAGTAAATTAGACAATAAGAGTGCGATTAGTATTTATTATTTGACCAATTAATAAGGGTATTTTTAAATCAGAATTGACCAGTGACCAGACCAGATAATCTGACTACCTGACTATAAGATAAGTAGCATGCATGCATTCACCAATCATGTAATTCATGATTTTTTTAATTTTAATAATCATATGATGCGTAACAAGTAGTCTTATCTTGAGTGTTATAAACACTAACACTTAACTATATATTTCTATTTTCTTTCATTACTATAAATCATAAAAATAGTAATATAGTAGTTAATTAAAAATTAAATTATGCTTATGTATATTCTAGCAGTAATGTGAATGTGATAATCATTACAGTATACTAACTTTATTTAGTTTATTTTTGATTCCGTTGCATAGTTAGATACGACGATATCACGATATATATCAATATGTTATATAAAACTATTTTTCTACTTTACTGAAAGACAGCAGACAGACTGATAGAGTTCTAGAGTTTAACTTTGGACTTACGAACAGAATTAGATATTTTAGAGGGCTTATTTCCTTTCATTTTCATCCGAAGGCCTTGAAGCGGGTTCTGTGATGACCGATTAGGATTCCGTTGACATGTCAATATGTGACGGGTTGTGCTTGATATAGTTGAGTATTCCCTACAACAATACATACATTGGAGTTGTGATGGTATTTGGTGCCTTTTAAAGTGATCCTTTAACTGTCGGTCTACTGTTACACTCAACATAGTACGAAATGAGCACTTCTTGCAACTGTATTTTGAAAAACAACAACGTATTACGTCACAAATTACATTGTGTAGCAACCTCATAAAAGTAAAGTATTCCAAAACATTCCATTGGAGTTTACTGATGTCAATTATATAAAATAAAAATAGTTGAAAACTTAGTCGTATGAATACAGATTGCGTTAAAAAATTACAAAGACCTACCAAGTGTTGTAACTTTTGGGTTCTTGGAGTTTGGTTTTGTCGTGCTGTCATACATGTTCACATAGTTGGTAGAAAAATCTTCCTCATCACTGACTCGTTCACTAGTATCTTCTTTTTCCGCTTCATCGGAATTTTGATTTTGTGGGCTCAGACGAGATACATCAGAAGTGTTGGGAGACAAAGGTGGAGCTGCCAAACTGTCAGATGTAGAATCAACGAGTATTCTCCCTTGTACTGCTTTGTTTTTTTCTAGAACTCGTGGGATTTGAGAGAGTGGCAGCTGAAGCTGAATATAAATCAGACAATGTGGAATTAGATTGTACTTTAATTTTTTTGGTTTTAGTTTTTAAAACTCGTCTCTTGGAACGCTTGACTCCTCTTTTCCTTTTTGAAATGCTGCTAGGCTGAATTCGTAGCTTAGGAACTACGCGGACCTCCGCATTTGATTTCTTTGACTCAGGTTTTGTTATAGGGAATATTTCGCTATCAGCTACAGTCAATAAATGCTGTTCGTGTTCTCCTTTTTGAATCTGAATCTGATCTTGGAAACTGCTATTTCTGACGATAAACGTGCTATTATTGTTGTTGTGTTCAGCAGCGTTGGCACTGTTTACATACCAGTCATGAACATTTGAACGGTCTAGTTCAGTTAAGTTATTTTGAGAGGGCAATGACAAAGAGGTACTGAACAACCTTTCAGGTTCTACTGAAGTTGATAAACTTGTACTGTGGCTTGGAATTTGATTGTAAGGAGAAAAAATTGCTGGTTCTATTATATTGCACGGATTAGGACGCAAATTTGAATTCAAATTTGAAGCAGTACTACCTTCATCTGCTTTATTAGATGTATTTTGAATTGCTGATATTGATTGCAATTGCGGATCTACAGCATTTGTAACTGCTGCATTTAAATTTTTGGAGATTTGGGGACCTAAAATTTGTTGCATTCCGCTTGGAGTTTTAGAAATTTCTATACCGTTGTTGGTCACCTTCAGTGATTTTGAGGAACTTGAAACTGCTATGGTGTTGCGGATACAAGTACCGTCACAGTTATAACACTGATTTAAATTAATAGTTATAGGGTTCCGACTTTTTTTTCCAGTTGTGATAAACCCAGCAAGCAAACCTAAAAATTTAAAACAAAACTGCACATTGTTGTTACGCAATTTTTACTGGTTTTACCGGCAAAATACTACACCTACTATACAACTAAACAACTAACAAACTAGCTTTCATGGTTAAATTCCACAAAATGTCAACAACCGACGCAATGAAAATTGACACACACACAGTGACACAACAGTATCAACAAAACTAAAGTGACATTTATGTAATTATAAAAAATATTTAATTTGCCTAAGCAATAGGAATTTAGATTTACCGTATAAATTTTCGGGGTTTTCTCTTTTTGCGAGAGCAAGGGTGGTCAAGTCCAAGTCGACGGTGTTGGTTTTGGTGTCACAACTCCTAATTTCCGCTGCTTTTCCCATTTCGGCTGCAATTGCAGTGCTTGCAGCAATACCACTTGTCTTGTTACTTGTAACTGTGGGCGTAGGATCCAGTGTACTAGCATCTGTAGAAGAATAAGGTGCATCTCCAGAATTAGCTTCAGCACCCACGTAGTCTAAGGTTAAAATAAGCTCTGACACAGACGAACATGTTGAGACACTCGAGACTGTACTTTTATCGCAACCACTAGGAATAGTATTACGGTCATCAGGAAACAGATCAGGAGATGCGAGTACACCCGATGAAAAAACAGCACCGTGACCCCGGGACGCGTCAAAACCTTATTTGAAGCTGTTTTCGTTATCGCTAGATTTGTTGTCTTGGGCCTTCTCTTCGGTTTCATTGTTTGATTCAACTAACTGAGCTAATATTGCGGTGTGAGTCGGAGTCAAAAAATTAATGCTGATTTGATCACTAGTTGGCGGTTGTAGTTGTGATTGAGCGTCAGTGTTATTTTGCATCTGCTTTGTAAAGTTTTTGGGTCTTCTTTTTGATCGTAATCCCATCCCATCTTGCGATTGAAGTCCATTAAATGATGGATCTGAACTTATTTCACTACCATTGTGTGCAAGGATGCTCACATTTATATCTTCAACTGAAATGTTTTCCAATCCTGAGGTTTGATTATAAATGAACGAGAAGTTCATAGGGTTCTCATCATGTTCCCCTGTCTCTTCTTGTCGACCAGTGTAATTTGCATATGATGTTGACGGAGCTACAACAGGTTTTTTGCTTTGTATTATTGTTTGATCCCGAGTAGTATTTTTGCTCAATAATGGCCAATCGTTCTTTGATGAATATACGTGAGCACCGTGAGCCAATTCCAATTTAGCGGACATAGCAGCAGTAGATTTAAGTATGGTCTTTAAAAGCTTCAAAGGAGGTTGCAGTTGCAACACAGGCAATGAGGAACGGGAATTTTTGGTTTTCATGTTGTCAGATTTTTCAAAAGGTAACTAAAAGTAAATAATAAAAATCATCGTGTTATATTTAATACACTGAAATCAGAAAATAAAATGGTTTCTAAACAAACTAACTAGCATAATTTAAGCAGTTTAGAAACTTATATTTTTGGTGTTCGAACACAAAAAATAACGATTTTATTTTTAATGAAAACTAAAGTTATGTTAGAGATAAAAATTATTTTCGAAAAGTAAGTAAAAGCACAGTATTTCAATCAAAATCAGCATGCTACTATCACTGAGTTTCTGAACAGCTGAACTATCAGTAATTAACAATTAATTTATGTGAACATGTGTTATGATGTGTTACCTGATTAATGAGTTAATTACAGAGGATGATTCCAGGAAGCCAGAAGCAGGAAAATGTAGAAATCTATAATGCTTTGAGTTTGCAGAATTGAGTTCGAGTTATAAGTGATGACCTACTTTTTTTATTGGTTGTCACTTTCTCACTGTCGTCAGACATGAAATGGAAGCCATGGGAGGTTTAGTCTCACTTAAGTCTTTACTTTTTGTTATTTAATATGAACAACGTAATTTAGTAAGTACTGGACGTTGGTAATTTAAATTACAAAATTCAAAGGTTGTACGGTGTTTTGCTGTTGGTTTGGTATTTTGGTTTTGGAATGCATACAGTTAAATTTCCTACTTGACGGCAATATGTAGCCGCACCTTGGCAATTTTTAGTTTCACAGATTACACTCGACTCAATCACTCAACTTAAATACCTGATTATTTTGACTTTTGCTCTGACAACAGCTTTTATTTCCGTTAGCATTATTACTATGGGGGTCTTGAAATCATTACGTCATAAAGAGAAGGGGTCTGAAAAAAAATACACACTACCACTAACATTAGTCATGTCGTCATGTACAAATTGATGTATATGATAATAATGGGGTAGACAGAATTTGAGGAAGTTTGTATGACGTTATAGCTGTGAGACCCCTAATATTATAATATTTACTGTACCTAATCCTTCCTATACTGTGTTCACTATATACATACTGAAAGCTCCAAAGCTCATCGCGCCTACCTACCTGTGCCAGCAAAAATTTTCAGCTCGACTCCCTAATGGTAAAACCCTTCACCACCCCAAAGCTCGCCGACTTCTTCGGGGGGCAAAACGGACTCAAAAGCTCAGCCTTCGTGATTTCCAAATCGAAAGCTCGGGCCTTCGCAGGAAAATAGAACGACGCTTCGTCCTAGTGGCTTCGAACGTCCGTTCGAACGCACTTTTTCTCACACTGAGTTAAACAGTGCTAAATATATGGTTGCTTCAATTTTAACAGTTCCAGTAGCGGGGCGGTAATAAATAGGTATTAATTAATTAACGATAATTAATCATAGAATTTATTAAGTCTTACAGTGCCCCACATCCCAGAATTTTATCCCATTTAAGCGAAAATCAACATTTAACATTAAATTAATTTACTTTTTCGTACCACCTGTTTTAAATTTTAAATTATTGGCATAAAAGGTGTCACAATATTTAAAATACTTTGTTACTATCTTTTTGAACTGTGACAAAATGCAAATGAGAGCAACTATAATAATGTTGTTGTAAGGATTCGGAATCAAGCACTTTTTTTATAATTAGGTAATTATATATCATAAGTCTGACCTATACGCATATAAGCTTATAAATGAACTCAGCCAACTACTGCCGATTCACATACACAAATAGAAACTATCTGAAACTTAAAAAGTTAAAATATTTACCATTTTCACCGTAGTAAGTATAGTCATGATCGTGTTCTTGGGAAACCCTTTAAGTTGAGTGTTGCTACGTGCTAACGTGTGTGACGAAGTGATCCGACCAATATAAATTCTTATCGCTGCATTTAATTATTGTTTGTTATCTGCAACAACGTGAAGGTGTAAACGATTGGTTGTAGGATACTTGCCACCCGGACATCGCCTACATTATTATTTAGAAAAGTTCCTCCTTATTATAAGAAATATGCTTGGGTGATCCTTTGTGAGTGACTTACTTCACTGCTGGATTAACCTAAAGTTGTAGTCGGCAAGGAAAAAGTTTTCAGTGGTTTGACATGGACAATTTATTCTTGCCGACTAACACCTTAGCTGACCCTACCCTAGCAGTACTTACACGTGTTTTTGAAAAGTGCAAAATGTTTTATTTTTATGTTTTTAAAAAGTGCAAAATGTTTTATTTTCATGTGTTTGAAAAGTGCAAAATAATTTATTTCCATATTTTTGAAAAGTGCAAAATGTTTTATTTTATTGTTTTTGAAAACTACCAAAGGTTTTATTTTCATGTTTTTGAAATGTACAGTTATTACTTTTTTCATATTTTTCAAACCAAACACATGGAATCAGACAATTTTACTCCTTTTCAAAAAACATGGAATTAGAACATTTTGTACCTTTTCGAAAACACGGAATTAGAGCATTTTGCACCTTTTCAAAAACATGGAATTAGAACATTTTGCACCTTTTCAAAAACATGGAATTAGAACATTTTACACTTTTCAAAAACAAGAAATTAGAAAATTTTGCACCTTTTCAAACCCATGGAATAAGAACATTTTACACTTTTCGAAAACAAGGAATTAGAACATTTTGCACCTTTTAGAAAACATAAAATTAGAACATTTTGTTTCTTTTCGAAAACATGGAATTAGAACATTTTGCACCTTTTAGAAAACATGGAATTAGAACATTTTGCACCTTTTAGAAAACATAAAATTAGAACATTTCGTTTCTTTTCGAAAACATGGAATTAGAACATTTTGTTACTTTTCGAAAACATGGAATTAGAACATTTTGCACCTTTTAGAAAACATGGAATTAGAACATTTTGTTTCTTTTAGAAAACATGGAATTAGAACATTTTGTTTATTTTCGAAAACATGGAATTAGAACATTTTGTTTCTTTTCGAAAACATGGAATTAGAACATTTTGTTACTTTTCGAAAACATGGAATTAGAACATTTTGTTTATTTTCGAAAACATGGAATTAGAACATTTTGTTACTTTTCGAAAACATGGAATTAGAACATTTTGCACCTTTTAGAAAACATGGAATTAGAACATTTTGTTTCTTTTAGAAAACATGGAATTAGAACATTTTGTTTATTTTCGAAAACATGGAATTAGAACATTTTACACCTTTTCAAAAACATGGAACTAGAACATTTTACACCTTTTTAAAAACATGGAATTAGAACATTTTGTTTCTTTCCGAAAACACGGAATAAGAACATTTTGCATCTTTTTAAAAGCATGGAACTGGAACATTTTACGCATGTTTCCTTATATTGTTTGTTTTTATGACATATTACATATAGCTCATTTTGATTCTAGCTTAAATTGGAAGTGGGTCTTTTTGGTTCTTCACAGACGATATTTGGAAAATATATGAAATTAAACTGAAATCAAGGTAATTATGTAAATCTTTAGTCAAGGGCTTTTAATAATTCAATGTTTTTTACCTTTAGGATAAAGGGTTAAAGGTTAAATGTGATTAAGGATTAATTTACATCAACAAAACTCACATTTAATTTTATACCTATAACATACGCCGAGTGGGTAATTGATGAGGAGAAATTACTCTACAATCCTCAAATAATAATATTTGTATGTATGCATAGTTTAATAAACTGTCGCAAGATTTGTTATTCTTGTACTTTTTTATGTTCTGTAATTAATCCAAAAATCAATGCAAGATTATCAACGATTCAATTTAATTTCAATTAACTGCAATAGCGATAATGTATTTTTATTGATAGTCACTATTATGACAAATATTTGTGTATATCAGTTATACTCTACTGTGCATTGGCGTGTATGGTGTGGTGAATAATAGTAGTAATAGTCACGTTCTCAGCATTAAAATGCACTTAAAGTACCTAATCGTATAATCTGATTTGATAATAATATTACACTCTCTCAGTATTGACTTAGAACAGTAATTTGCGTGTTTTGCGATGCAGCTGTCGTTGACGGGTATATACATATAGCTGCTTATGCAGCAAAACTCCATAATATCATTATGTAGGCACTTATCTAACAATCTAACAACAGCGAAATGTAGCAAAAATAATACTATAATATGGTCATTAAATAAGTATTGGTTCAAGTACTTTAAAGTACTATTGAAGTCAACTACTGAAACTGAAGTACTCCTGCCGATGAACGCGTATCCCATCATTGCGTGTCGTCTGTCACATTATCTTGACATTATTCGAATTACATTTTATTGTCAATGGTTTACAATGGAATTATGATATGTTCTGTCTGTGTGACTTGCTGACATGATTTTGATTTTGTTTGAAAACATTTCAAGTAGGTATGATAATTTTGATAAAATTCAAAGAACCATTTACACACGACTCTCCTAATTTGAATAATAATTGGATATAAAAGCAATACCCGAATAATTAAATATTCATAAGAAGCATAAATAGATTGAGCGCACTGTAACTCTCACGAATTTGATTCACAAACCAACCAAATATAATAAACAACAATTTCATTTCAATTCAAGTAGACGCAGGTATAACTTAAGGTAATTTACAAACATATAGAATTTTAAGAAAGTTGGAAATATTTGTGTTGACACTGGTCCAGTTTTTAATCTCTTTTATCACAACGTTTGGTAATCACCTTAATTTAAATCAGATTTTAACTCTCACTACGTTTCGTAGTATATAAACTTCAGCAGTTAAGGTTAAGGGACACACACACAAGCTAGGCATAAACGACAGAAAATGGCAACCCCACAGAAAGACGAGAATATTGCAAGGAAGATGCTACTTATGACTGGAGAATCTGACAGCAGCGGATCCGTGACGTCAATGGTGTCAGCAGTGGCTACCAAATTGGAAACAACCGGGTACGCTTAATTGTAATTAAATATTTAGTTTAATTTATTGATCAATGAGTTTTGGGAGTTTACAATAATAGTGCTCTATTTTCTTTCCAACACAGTAAGGTATTCACAAAAATTATCTATACTGCAGTTAACGTTGTAAATAAATGTTATATTAAATTTTAATGCATGAAGATATTGTGAATGAAGAAAAACAATGGTCCATATCCAATTTAAGCAAGAGTTAAAATGATTATGTCTAGAAAAGCATTAAAAATGAATAAAAATAGAATGCATAAAATGTTAATACGATGAGTTTCTTAAAAGGTGCAAAATATTCTAATAACATGTTTTTGAAAGGTTTCTAAATATTCTAATAACATGTTTTTGAAAGGTGCAAAATATTCTAATAACATGTTTTTGAAAGGTGCAAAATATTCTAATAACATGTTTTTGAAAGGTGCAAAATATTCTAATAACATGTTTTTGAAAGGTGCAAAATATTCGAATTACATGTTTTTGAAAGGTGCAAAATATTCTAATTACATATTTTTGAAAGGTGCAAAATATTCTAATTACATGTTTCTGAAAGGTGCAAAATATGTATTCTAATAACATGTTTTTGAAAAGTGCAAAATATTCTAATTACATGTTTTTGAAAGGTGCAAAATATTCTAATTACATGTTTTTGAAAGGTGCAAAATATTCTAATTACATATTTCTTTAAAGGTGCAAAATATTCTAATTACAAGTTTTTGAAAGGTGAAAAATATTCTATTTACTTCTTTTCTACGATTAAAAATGTGTCTACTTACTACATATAAAGCTTTCAAAATCTAAATACTTTTGTAGATAGTCTATTTTGTTTTTAGCTAAAAATGGCTTTGGGTGATTTTGATACTTTACAGACTATGTAGAGGAGCATTTTTTATTACAAAGAAAATTAAAAATAATTAGTAACTTTAGTGGCTACAGTAACGTTATCTCATTGTTGATTGTTTCATTTTAGAATTTCGGACGATCTTGAAGATCTACCTTTACAAGAGGTAAATATCTTGCTTTTGGGCGAAACAGGAGTCGGGAAGTCCACGTGGGTCAATGCCATCGCCAACTACTTGTACTATGACACGCTGGACGAGGCGATCAAAGCATGGGAAGTGGAGCCGATGGTCATCATCCCATCCCAGTTCACAATGACAGACGACACCTACAACGAAGTCACAGTTCATATTGGAAAGAAGGATGCTAATGAAGTTCAAGCAACAGGTCAGTCCGCCACTCAGCATCCCAAAACATACACTTTTAGAACACCTAATCTCCTAATTCGAATCATTGACACTCCTGGCATCGGGGACACGCGTGGGATCAAACAAGACAAAGAAAATTTCCAGCTAATCATGAATCATATTTCTCATGTGGATGTGATTCACGGGATCTGTGTCCTTCTCAAGCCAAATAATTCCCGGCTCAATATTTTCTTTGAGTTTTGCGTCAAGGAGCTCGTGACTCAACTTCATCGGGATTGTATTCAAAATATTACCTTCTGCTTCACCAATGCGCGGGGTACATTCTACAGACCTGGAGATACGCTCGGCGCACTCAAAGTCCTCCTGAAAATTGACAACACGGATAATTTGCTTATTCCATTGGGAAGGAGCACCATTTACTGCCTTGACAATGAAGCCTTCCGCTTCCTAGCAGCTGTCAAAAACGGCCAAAACTTTGGCGAGGCTGAGAAAGCTAATTTTGAGCAAAGTTGGAAAACATCTGTGGCTGAAACTGGACGGATGATAGAATACTTTCAAACTCTTAAACCCCATGAGTCAAAGAACACCGTCACTCTCAATAAAACCCGGCAAACACTCATTAAACTGGCAAAGCCCCTTGCAGAAGTTTCGCAGGTCGTCCAAACGAACATTGCAGTGCTCGAGGATAAAAGCAAGGAGTTACAAAATCTTGACTCCGAAGCGGCAAACTTAAGAAAGGTACTAAACATTAAGCAACTTCAACTTAGCAAGATTGAAATTGGATTTCCTAAAACAGTATGTACGGATCCAAAGTGCACCCAGAGCATTTCCGTTCACACTACGACCAAAAATGAGGAGGTCTACGTAACAGACTACACGCAGCTGTGTCATAAACACTGTTACATACAAGGTGTCCTAACCAATCAGCTCAACTGTGCTAAGCTACAACATTGTGATGCAATGGATCCTAGCAATCCCGGATTCTGTCGCCATGCCAACTGTGCTCATGGGTGGGAGAAGCATATGCACATCACGTACGATCTTGAGCGAAAGATGGTTGATGTGACTGATAAGAACGTCTTGTTGAATTTAAGAACTAAAGAAGAACGCATTCAAGCCACACAAGATGCCATTCAGCAGTGTGAGCAACGTCGAAGAGACTACGAATCCGAGCAGAAAATAATAACCAAGACGGCAGCTGTATTTGCTGTGTTTCTTAAAAACAATTCAATCACTCCGTACAACGATGCAATCGTACGATACTTGGACTACATGATTGAGTTAGAAGAGGAAAAGGTGAAACATGGTGGAATTCGAAGTACCGTAAGAGGGCTGAAAAAGACAAAGGAAATTTATAAGGAAGAAGAAACGTTGATATTAAAGGCTATAAAGGACTCGAATGGAGCCGAGTCCGCAACTTTGGACGACGTTAACAAATACCTCAAGGAACTTTATAGTTTAAAACTCACAGGGAAAATAATTAAGGACATTGTGGGGGCAGCCACTAAGTCTGAGAGTTATGTTTACAAAGAGCAAGCATTTACTCCTAAAAGCATCTTTGGGGAAATTAAAAAGGCCGCTAAAATTGCGAAAGAAGGGCTTTACAGCATTGTCAACGGCGGAGTTAAAAAACTAAGTGATTTAAACATTTATAAAAATTATAAATTGTATAGTTAGGTGTATAAATTTTTAGCCATTACAGTATTAACCAAAAAATGTTTTAATATGAATGCATTATTTTTTTGTCTAATTTTCAGGATTGCTGTTTCAAAAACGCAATTAGGAATGGCTTACGAATCACCCGTCGCCGTCCTGGAATGGGAGCTGTAACTACAATAGTTTTGACGATCATACATAATTACATTTTTTTGTCTCTAAGTCGATTGGGCATTAAAGCCTATGCAATTTTTTGATTATAATTTGCAATAAATTCTTCTGGTTTAAATTATTTATAATAACACTATCATAATTCATTAAACTGATTTGATTAATTTCCTCTTTTGGTATTATGTCATTTAATTCATTTGATTATGTTTACATTTCAAAAGCATGCCTTGATGAAGAATACATTTTGACACACATTCCATTACAAATATGACTCAATACTATACTCGTTTTTTTCAAATTATGACGTCAAAAAAAATCAATGTTAAATATTAGGTATATTATAGTCTATTTTCATACCACAGTTAGACATATTTAATTCTTCAGATCAGATGTTTAGTAAATTCTTTCTCATATGGTGTCTCCGTCGTTTAGTTAGCAGTCCATCTTAATCACGCATCTTGAAGGTGCTGTCCAGATTTATTTTTGTTTGGGTTTGGAAGGAACCACAGAATGTGAATCTGACTTCTCTGCCTGCTCAGTTTTACCGGCATCGGAAGTTCTGAGCTTTCGAAGTAATTCCCAATCAAACACGTACTCATAGCTCGACGTCCGGAACAAGTTTCGGAATAATGTGCGGATGTACAAGTCGTCCGGAATCTCTTCAAAGCGGAGATGGCGGCAGTACTGGAGAAATATTTTAAATTCCGATGGACAGTTCTGTAATAATTCAAATCGGTGAAAATACAATAAAATATGTAATAAGTGATCAGTTTTTTTAAGTACAGCTTTGCTCTTTTGCATGAATGGTTTCCCTCTATATAATTTGAAAATTCTGAATTGAAAGATAAATGAAAATGATTGACAGTTTAAACGAATATACAGTAAAAATGCACCTTGCACAAAATGTCCAAATCCAGACCCAGCTTCATATTCCCGATTTTTTCATACTTTTGCTTCTTGGTAGACGCCTGTATTCCCTGCCATGGTAAATTTCCCCGGATGAAATAGAGAAGCACGTAGGCGAGAGAGATCATGTCGTCCCTTCGACTTTAATACATAAATAAAAAACCACGTGGAAAATATATAATTAAACTTGATAATATTATAGGTAATATAGTCTATGAAGAATCAAAACTGGTCATTTCCAATGTAATCGAGAATTAAAATGAGCTATTTCAAAAAACCACTAGATGAGGTAGATGCGTGTGTAAAATGTTAAATACTGGTAATTGCTTTTAAATAGTTGGAAATGTTATATTTAGTTGTGTCTAAAATCGTTGTATTCATAAGTTTTTGAAATTTGCAGAATAATTTATTTGCGTGCTTTTTCAAAGATGTAAAATGCTTTATTTAGGCATTTTTGAAAAGGCGTAAAATGTTTTATCTAGGCAATTTTGAAAAGGTGTAAAATGTTTTATTTTGACGTTTTTGAAAATTGCAAAATGATTTGCTTACGAGGTTTAAAAAAGTGCAAAATATTCTATTCACATGCTTGTCAAAAGTGTTCAAAACATTCTGTTTATCTATCTACAAGAACGCATATTAGTTTTAACCAGATTCTTCACAGACGGTATAACTAATGCAGTTAAATTCGTTTTTCCACGTGTAGTAATGCTATACAAATATTGATCCACTTTTGCCGAAATATTTAACCAAAAACTATATAACCTTAGTTCCTCTCCAATATGGGCTGTTTCCGAAGCATATAGTGCTGTTCCAATGAAGTGACTGCCTTTGCGGTGTGGGATGTGGCGGCGGGTCAAAGGATCCCTGTATCTTTTAGCCAGGCCAAAGTCAATCATGTAAACCTGCAATAAAAGATTATGCTTCACATTGATTATAAACGAATATAAATTCCTTGCTAATAAAATACATCGTGATTCTACATCAATTAAAAAAAATGCAGAAATTACTAATTTATAGAAAGTAATAATTCTTAGGTCAAAAGCTACTTACAGTATTGGAATGGCGTCCAAAACCCATAAGAAAATTTTTCGGTTTTAAATCCCGATGAATGAAATTCCGGGTATGAAGGTATTCAATGCGGGACACCATCTGATCCGCGAGCATGATCACAGTTTTGACGGTAAATCGGCGAGAGCAGTAACTGAAGAGATCTTCAAGGGACGGACCCAAAAAGTCCATTACGAGAACGTTGAACTCATTTTCTTCACCGTACCAACTGTAAGCAAATTGTAAAATATTGGTTAAAAAGATGTTACAATGTTTAAAATACCTTTGCATTTTTTTCTAACTGTGTGTGACAAAATTCAAATATGAACAGGGCCGGATAATTCGGCCAGCGCAAGCAGTCCTTGCTGCCTAAATTTTCAAAAAAATAAAAATGTAAATAAAACATTTTTAAGTTTAAAGAAAATATGTAAAAAGAATATTTTGACTTTTCAAAAACATGCAAATAAACTTTTTTGCAAATTTTAAAAACATGGAAATAAAACATTTTCCACTTTTTTTAAAACATGTTAATAGAACATTTGGCACTTTTCAAAAACATGTAAAAACAACATTTTGCACTTTTCTGAATCAAGCAAAAAGAACATTTTTCACTTTTCAAAAACATATCTAAATACAAAATTTCGCTTAACTAAAGAAAATCCTCAATTAAATCAAAATAGGGGTTTTTGTATGGAAACAAATTGCTTCCGAACACCAATTCCTTCGTCCGGCCCTGAATATGAAAGCAAGAATAATGTTTTTGTTAGGAAATTATTGTGGTAAAGGGGTGACTCACTGAATATTGGGGATGCCTCTTCCACCCTTCAGAATTTTATAGATTTTGCTCTCGAGTTCTAGTTGAGGATAGTTGCTAGATTTACTTTCAAGTTTCACTGCCACTTCCTGAAATAATGAAAAACAATAAAATTAAACTGATCACTGATCGAATATCAAAAATGTATTCTAGTGTAAGTTCTCAATGTTTCCTGGGATATCGTGTTAAAAAACTAAAAAAAATCACATCACACCGGTACCTGTTGCTAGTAAGTAAGTTATAGCACTGGTAACTTTCAAATATCGTCAGTGAAGAACCAAAATGACCCATATCCAATTTCAGCTAGAATCAAAATGAGCTATCTCATAAAAGCAAAATAAAAAACGTGCATAAAATGTTAATTAGGAGTTTTTGAAAAGTGTAAAATGTTCTATTTACATGTTTTAAAAAAGTGTAAAATGTTCTATTTACATGTTTTTGAAAAGTGTAAAATGTTCTATTTACATGTTTTTGAAAAGTGTAAATTGTTCTATTTACATGTTTTAAAAGTGCAAAATATTTTATTTAAATGCATTCAAGACATGTTTCAATATTTTTGTAGATAGTGGATATTGGTTTTAGCTACAAATGGATATGGATCATTTTGGTTCTTCACTGACGATATTACTGTTAATGGAACACTTAAACCAGATTAATTATTGCTTATACTGTACTTACTTCCTGGTTAAGCATATTTTTCCCGAGAAATACATCGCCAAAGGAGCCAGAGCCAATTTTTTTGCGTAGGTAGTACTGACCGCCAAAGACACATCTAATATATTCGACCCCTGCTTCTTGCTTAAATAGCCATGTCGATGAACTTGGTTTCGCTGCCATTTTTTTCGAATAAAATAGAATGTAATTAATTAGTAGTTATTTAACTTATTAGTAAAGATCCCTATCGCACTAACTTAATTAGGGTGAAAATTAGTATATGGTATAGCTTCAGTTGACAGTTGGCAGACAGTACAGACACTGAACAAGAAACACGGCAGTTGCAGTGTGCAGGAAACTACAGATAAACAGTTTTACAGGTTTTTCAATATATTCTCTGACTGAATTCTAAATCTAACACCAATAGTTTTCAGTAGCCGCGGAAGGTCAATTTTCCAGGGGGGGACAAGCCTATGTTAAGCATAGGTACATAATAAAGTATGTACCCATTTATTAACACTAGGAATTTAAAATCTCAGGGGGGGACAATGCGCCCGTGTCCCCCCCGGCTCCGCGGCCCCTGATAGTTTTAGTCGTCAATCACACTCAGCCTCAGCTATCCACACCATTACTGGCTAAATTAGATTACGCGAAAAGTAATTTTTAACTTTTTTAGTGGAAACTGTTGGCGTTCTTAAATAGGCATGTGTGTTAAACACGGTCTTATTGCGACTGTGACTATTGCCTAAGGGAAGAGACACATATTACGTAAGCAATTCTTGAGAAATTTTGGCACCCACCCACCCCTATTGTCAGCACCTTAACCATTGCGTAAATGGCTATCTTTAACATGGCACATCATCATTTTGAAAAACTGCCTTCCACCCTAGTAGCTTACGTAATATGTGTCTCTTCCCTAATAACGAAAACGAACAAGAAACGAATCAGCAGAAATTTAAAAATTCACAAAAGCCTTAACTAAGTAAGTCACGTGAATATAGAACAGAAACCAAACAAAAATCTCTGGAAAAAATCCGGCGCTTCGCGCCGGATTTGTCGACCGGGGACCCCAGGTAGACGCTGAGTTTACAGCGAATAATTGCTTTAATAAAGAAGTAGAACCCTATTGTGGCAACGCTGAAACTACGACAGCCCCTAACTCCACTTTAGCTTCTACTTGAATTTCTTATTTGATAAAGTCGCAACAAATAACTGGAGGGTTATTAAAATAAAAATACTTGGATAAAGTCATTTATGAATGATCCGTGTATGTATTCTTGTAACATCCTGAATTCAAAGTATCTGTTTACCTAATTTCTGAACCAATGCAGAGTGGATCCCTAAAACAGTGATATTTAGATGACGTCAATTATGGAAGATCCTCATTTTAAAGATAATTACAGGCGGGATACTTGAAATAGTAATATTTAAACAACGCCATCTATGAAAGATCTCCCTATGAATACTAGTAAAATCATAGGTTGGGGACATACGTCCACCTAATTTCTAAACTAATTACAGCGGGGATCTCTAAAATAGTAAAATTTGAATAACGTCATTTACGGACGATCCCCGTACGTAAGCTTGAAAAATTCAATGTTAAATAAGGATATAAGTTAACCTAATCTTGGGACTAAAGGCATGGGAATTTCTAAAATGGTAAAAATTTTATGACGTCCTTTATAGATAAACCCTGCATGCATACTAGTAAAATCATATGCTAAGGATATAGGTCAACCTAATTTCTAAACTTATGACAGTGGGGATCCCTAAAATAGTAAAACTTGTATGACGTCATTTATGGACGATCCCTGGATGCATACTAGTAAAATCCTGGGTTAGGATATATGTTAACCTAATTTCTGAACTGCTAACAGTGGGATCCCTAAAATAGTAAAATTTGTATGACGTCATTTATGGACGATTCCTGCATGCATACTAGTAAAATGCTATGTTAGGATATATGTCAACCTAGTATCTAAACTAATACCTGCCTCGATATATACAAAGTTGCACTTGGGTAAGAATAAACAGGAGAAGTTCAAACTTTTATGTCATTCGTGATTCGGCCGCCAATCACGTGAATGTCTCCTTAAATAATGTCATTGGTTGTTGGATGCCCATAGATTTTACACCCGGTGTGTTTAAACATACAGAAGTACATGGGCAAACTAGAAGTCCGAGCATATGTACGTAAATGTAACTTAACGCGAGCTGAGACCTGGTTTTTAAACTCGCTCAAAATCAGGTGTAAAAAATTTTGATAGTTGGTCCATTTAACTGCTCATTCCAAAACACCTACTGCGTAGATCGTTACCAAAAACTATACAGCTCATCTACATCGCATTTGTAAATGTTTAAAATTTATTTTAATCCAATTGGTTAAAAAATGTGACCTGTGGCGTACAACAACGGAATGAAGGAGATTCGGACAGAAAGGAGGACGGACGGACAAAACCATTTTATACGATGCTCTATGAGCTAAAGCTCAGCAGCCTCTTAGGCAATGGTTATAACCTCATGCCATATAACTATAGTGATATCATCTTTATCATAAAATTTATGGTAACAAAAATAGTGAATTTTTGATGACTTCATTTATGGACAATCCCTTTGTCGGCTCAGGACGGTTATTTTGTAGCTTATTAGTTATAAATTATGGTTTTAAAATTGAGCGCAGTCGCTCATGCGCATCGTAGAAACAAGGATTTCGTAACTATGTCTAATGACCTAAACCAACAGATAAACTTAAATAAAATAATTACGAAAATTAAGTAAATTAGTTCAGCACAATGACGTAGCATATTACAAAAAAAGCGTGAGAGAGAGAGAGAAAGTAAAAGCTTTTATTTACACTGGTACACAATTGTACTTGCCTGAAAGACACAGTAACAAATATACATTGTTTCACAAAAACGATTTACAAAGTAACGATGAAGTCATACTGACGAAGGATAAAAATAATTAAGCTGGAACTATAGAATATAAATGATTATGTGCAATCCTGTTAGAACCACGAACAGCCGCTACAATTACTTCTTTAACCATGGAATAGGGCAATAGAAAACTCTTTCTAAACTGCTCAAAGAACTCCGTAATTGTTCCCCTTGCACCAACAAAAAGCCCAATAACTTCCATTTTCTCCAATCCATACTGTTTCATAAAATATGGAATACATTGGTTATATATTGCTTGCTTCTCCAAATCCACTTCCAAAAACTACGTTTTATTGAAAATTGCAATTTGTATAGCAATTTATTGTTAGTATGTTACAAGTATGTATTATTAGCATTGTTCAAACGTAATGTATGATTTTTCTCCAACAAAAAAGATACATTTTGCTTCAAGTGGACATTGTGAGGGAATCGTGAGGAAAATCATTTACATCCTGTGTTTTCTTGCAGTATTTAATGCCCGATAAAATTCTTGTAGTATTTAGAGAGCCACATTGATCTCTTAGAGATTGCTTTATTAAGAATCTTGTACAAACTAAGGTAGTGTGTTAAACCGCAGACCCCAGTTGATATAATTACATTTTTGATTCTTCCATCAATCACCATTTTTATCATGAATTCAAAATTTGTCGTTTTCTCAGTTTTGACTCTTGTCGTTTTGGTCATCGTCGTCGCTGGAACTTCCGTAAGTTAATAATTAATAAACCTTTGCCACACAGTAATTAATTAATTAAACCTGATTATAAATTTTTATTGTAGAAGTTATATTGCTGTGTATTTTCAATTTTCAGTACGTTAGCTGTAGATAATACAATTTTGAATTTTAATAAAATTGAAAGATTGAAGCATATTTATCTGTACGCGCTCAACAGGACAAGGAGCACAAAAAGAAATAGGCGGGAAAGGATGAAAAAGAGAACAAAACTAAATACCACAGCAGAATAAGCAGAAACCGGGGTAAGCATAACGACTGGAATTTCCCACTTAAAACATGTCTTGGAGAAGAAGCCCTGGCCATGGCAATGGACGTGGCCAACGTGACCGGGCCCGTGACTGCATTCCGACACAAAATCAACGCTGCCTGGAAACAATGTGAGGATGATATTAAAGGCTTAAACCCCTGTGTGAGTTACACTTGTGACCATAAAGAAGGTTCCCATGAAGACGGACAAGGTCATGGAAATGGAAATGGACGAACATATGATGTGTGTTTTACATTAAGGGTTGGAGTAAGACCTCGATTTCACTGCCAACTTTACCCATGGATAACTTTATCTATAGGTAAGTTATCCATCGATAGTGAATGAAATCGCAGCTATCCCGGGGATAAGTCCCTACCTATGGGTAAAAGTTATCCATGGGTAAGTTTGATGGATATCTCTAGTCTATGGATAAAGTGCAAGTAAAATTGCACTATCTATAGATATATTAGTCAAGTTTTTTTCTAGATATTCTTGCGTTTTGGGGCAAGTTTCATAAATTGATCAGGTGTTTTGCGTTTTTTGGCAGAATCGTAATTTACATTTTGTGTCTTGGGTTGGGTGTTAAATTAGGAGTACAGAAGGAGATTTAAAAGGAGTACAGAAAAATTATGCAGTAATTAGTCAAATCTAAAGCTGTGTGGTTTGTTTTTTAATATCTTGCCGTCAACAATGTAATCAAAAGTTGACCTTTCTAGACGATATTTATTTTTAAATCGTACTTGGTCCATGTTGGCAATTGACATTTCCCAAAATTTGTTGTGCATATCGAAAAACCAGGTGTTTTTCCTGCTATAATATTATGATTAGAAACTTGAGTATTTTGCACCTGATAAATGATAATGTGTACACAATAATGTACAAACAATACGTATTTTGTTTATTGTTTAGCTACAATTAAAGTTGCCTTAATAAATTATACCTATATTGCATTTTCAGTCGCTTTTAAAAATACTGAGTCGCAACTGAGTTATTAACCGAGTATGCTGAATTTCACGTTGCTGATTAATTAAGACAACTTGGGAACACAGAGTAGCAATTATTATTGTTATTAATTGTAAATTCATATCCATTTTTATTCGAGTCAAACAAATTTAACATGAAATTCTACCCAGGACATACTTCTAATTATTTTTTAAACTTTTTATTTAAACATAAGAGACACAAAAGATATCTACGGATAGTTTAGTAGTGAAATCACGATATCTATCAACAGTTTACCTATAGGTATCTTGAAGTTACCTATGGATAAAACTGTGTGAAATCGCAGTTTACCCATAGATAACTTACCTATAGATAAGTTACCCATGGATAAGTTGGCAGTGAAATCGAGGTCTAAGGCAGACGCAGACGTCTGAACCCTTCCTCTGAACCCTTCCTCTAATGGTAAATTGCTACCCTTCCTCCCAACCCTTCCTCCAAACCCTTCCTCCCAACAGCACAGTGTTGCCAAGTATTTTAATACATGGTAAAGGCCTACCCTTCCTCCCAACCCTTCCTCCTATGTTGAAGGCCTACCCTTCCTCCCGCGCAAAATGACTACCCTTCCTCCCTACCCTTCTACTAGTTTGAAATACTAGTTTTTTTTTGTTTTTTTTTTGTTTTTTTTTTGTTTTTTTTGTTTTTTTTTGTTTTTATTGTTTTTTGTGTTTGTTTTAATGGCCCTGCTTTTTCAAGTGCCTGTCTAAGTTGTCCTGGCGTGTGAAAGTAGCTCCACACGTCGGGCACTTCTTTCTGCTGCTTAAGCCCACCTCCTGGCTATGTTTAAGCATGTGGTTGCTTTTACCACCAGAGCTTTTAAACGCTTTCTCACAAACTCCGCACCACAGCTCCAACTTAACCCCTGGAGGTGGAGGCTGGAGTTGCGGGAAAACGTTTGCCTCTGGTGGTGCATCAGGAGGTGGTGCTTGCTCAGCCTCTGCTGCAGCTGCGGGATTGTTTTCCGCAAGATGTTTTTGTGCTGCAGCCGCGGGAATGTTGTCCGCGGGCTGTTCTTCTGCTGCAGCGGCGGGGATGTTCTCCGCAGGTTGTTCATCTGCTGCAGCAGCTGCAGGGGGATCCAATATGACGATGACGTAGTCGTCCTGTATAACAGGCACTGGTCCCTCTGCCATTACAGTACCGGACATGACATTCAGGCCCACGTTCTGACACACCGGGCAAAAAATAGGTTGCCGGTGTGGAAGAGGGCCATAACATCCGGTATGTACATGATGGTTAACACAATCGGGTATATTTAACCGAAGTGTCAAACCAACTAGTGGTTGGTTGCAGACTTCGCAGTTCATTTTGAGAAAAAATAGGAAAAAGAAAAAAAAACGTATTGGTGGCCAAACCAAGATTTTAACGGCAGCGACTGAGGTGTTGCGCGAGCTTATATAGCTTTTTTGAGCGTGGGAGGAAGGGTAGGGAGGAAGGGTAGTCATTTTGCGTGGGAGGAAGGGTAGGCCTTCAACATAGGAGGAAGGGTTGGGAGGAAGGGTAGGCCTTTACCATGTATTAAAATACTTGGCAACACTGTGCTGTTGGGAGGAAGGGTTTGGAGGAAGGGTTGGGAGGAAGGGTAGGCCTTTACCATGTATTAAAATACTTGGCAACACTGTGCTGTTGGGAAGAAGGGTTTGGAGGAAGGGTTGGGAGGAAGGGTAGCAATTTACCATTAGAGGAAGGGTTCAGAGGAAGGGTTCGGACGTCTAGTTCAAAATATTACATACAAAAAATTATGTAAATAGGTAGAAATAATATTAACACATTTTTTCTTGGTAATATCATATTATACAGTCAGTGGACATACGCTAGATCTAAATGATCAGCATTTAGATTTAAATGCACGAAATATATTCAAATCTAAATACTGAGCAATTAGAACTAAATGCTGGGCGTTTAAATCTAAATGTTCATCGTCAAAGTATTAGATCTAAATGCTGACCATTTAAATCTAATTACTTTGAAATCCGTATTTGCGCCTGCGCGACTTCAAATGAGCGGACCAATCAGAATTCTCGCTGACGGCATATAAAATTGGTGGCAGTCGAACGAAAAAATCTCGTTTTCTCAGTATCAGTTGAAAATCTGAGATCTGGATTGGAATCCGGGAGATATGAGAAGGCAAAGTTCCAAATTTCGTTCTTACATTTTGTTAGCTTATTTATTACGGATGGAGAATCTTCATCCGTAAGTAATTTTCATTGAAGATCTATTCCATTTAAATTCGGTGTATAACAAAGGGAGACTGACGATGGGCAACCGGTTGCCCGTCTGATATTTGGAAGATTTTACTCCTCAAGTCTAGTCTCTAGTCTTAAATTTTGATTAGCTGGGTGGAAAGATAACTTTATTCAAAAAATAAAACTTAACACTGGCCTCCATCGAAGCCTAAACACTAAAAGACTCATACGATACATTAATTTGTTATCTAATAGATTTAATTTTTTTATATTACTTTAAATAATAAATGAAAACGAAAACAATTATTAATTAGAAACCGTAGAATACAAAATGATGTTGGCAAATCTGATAATTTCATCCAGAGCTGTGCAATTTTAATCTTGATTAAAATTGAAAACCAGTTTTTACTCTTTTTACTTGTAATTATTGTAGAGAATTGTTATATTGTTGGCAATTTCGCATTTATTATTTTATGTCAATCGACGTTCGTGCAGTTGGTTGTAAATTGCAAGGTTGTAGGACTTTTCCCACCCGGACTTTTCGTACCTGGACTTTTTCTACCGACGACCAAAAATAAGGCATGCTAAGAATGCATCGTTCTTAATGTATTATTTTTGACGTTCTTCGTCCCATGTCACTTTCACTCAATGTCACTTTCATTTTCAGTTGTAGCGTTTACGATTCAGATAATTAAAAACAATCGCCGCCATCATTCATAAAATATAATGATGAGCAATGAGCAATATAATTTTGATTTGGTCATGGACGGGAATAGTACTAGGTTTTCATCGTTGATCGTGGGTAGAAAAAGTCCGGGTAGGATTAGTTCGGGTAGGACAAGTCCATTTACAATATGTATAAGCAGACACAATCAATCAATGAGCTACTACTGACTACAAAATACACAACTCACAATTTTACATCTAGTAATCAGTATAAGGTATTAAGTCAGTCAGTGATTTAAGCTCGCTCTAGCTTACTTACATAATTGAATTTCCAATTAAGCCAAGACTTGCTTAAATGAGCTCGTACGGGCTCATGACAATGATAAGCTTACATATAAGCTAATGCTGGCTTAACTGCACTAAATTGAATTGCTGAGGGTTACTAATTACTGCTCAGTCTTTTTCTAGTCATCAATTAAAAGAGCGTATTTAACTACATATTTCCACCGTGCGGTTTTTCAAATCCACCGTGCACATCCTTTATAATAAAAGTTTAAAACGGTCATAATAATATGCTTTGCTCATGAACAAGCTACTTTCTTTTATAAATTATTATTAAATGATAAATATTGATTTATGGTCAGTTAAACGGCTACCACTAACCACTACCACTATTTCGATTTGAAAAGTTTGAAATAACCGCGTTCAAATTCTATGAGACCAGCTGAGCATTTATATCTAAACGCCCGAGGTTTAGTTCTAATTGCAATTGCTTAGCATTTAGATTTAAATATGTCCAGGCATTTAAATCTAAATGCTGATCATTTAGATCTAGTGTATGTCCACTGACTGTTATATCGTGTGTGAAGAACCAAAATGGATCATATTCAATTTAAGCTGGAATCAAAATGATCTATGTCAACAAAATGAGAACCATGCGTACAATGTTAATTAGGACTTTTTGAAAAGTGTAAAATATTCTATTTACATGTTTTTGAAAAGGTGCAATAATTTTTAATTCCATGTTTTTAAAAAGAGCAAATTGTTCTATTCGAATGTTTTAAAAAGTGTAACATATTCTTTTTACATATTTTTGAAAAGGTGCAGAATGCTCTAAATCCCTGTTTTTGAAAAGAGAAAAATGTTCTATTTAAATGTTTTTAAAAAGTGTGAAATGTTCTAATTCTATGTTTTAGAAAATGTGCAAAATGATTATTTACATATTTTTGAAAAGAGCAAAATGTTCTGTTTAAATGCTCTCAAGATATATCTGAACATATTTGTAGATAGTGAATATTGTTTTAAGCTAAAAATGTATATAGGTCATTTTTGTTCCTCACAGTCGATATCATGAGCATAATAAGTTCAGTCATACACATTTAGTTGATTAGAAATGTTTTATATTTTTTATTCTCTTGTTGATTTCAGTGTGTTACCGCTTGTGCCTTGAAAACAACCGGAATGGTAAGTTGAACAATGCTAAACATACCTTTTCAAAAACGTGTGAAATTATATAATTTTGAACTTGTATCTGTGTGTGTGTGGTTATTATGCATAATTATTTATTTTTGTAGCTCTCAGCTGATGGAACGCAACACAACAGGAGCGCAATACACGAAATCATTCAGCTCAGTATGATTAAACAAGTACAGGAGAAATACATGGAGGAAGTTGACAACTGTTTGACTACTCAAAGTAAGCACATCTCCCAACTGTTTAAATAATTAATTCTTTAAAACTGTTCTTAAAAACTTAAAAACATTTTACCAAATCAAAATCAATGATGAACTTAATAACGCGATAAATCTTTGGTTTTATCTTACTTTCGAAATATTTCGAAAATACATTGTATTCTTTAATAACGTAAAAGTTGAAAAGTATAGGTGGTAGGTACTTGTTATATTTTTTATTCGTTTCGTTATTTTCTGGAAATATTTTTTTGTTTTTGAATTTGCAGAAATCAGCCTGAGTAGCGTAACTTTGGGGGATAGATGTGAGGGGCTTGAGCCTTACATGAAATGTATAGATGTTGCTGCAAACGCGACTTGTCCACCAACTGTTGACTCCACCCCATTGACCCCAGTTAACGATGACGACGACGGCGAAAATAATTAAGACAGTGAGAGCCACACTGACGACATTGCGCCTTAAGAAACTGAATATGAGATTAAACTTCAATCTATATAATAATATAATTATTGTCCTATCATCTGAATAAAGAATTTAAAGGGCCTGTAAATTGAGTGGAAATATTACTGTGTTAATAGTTATTATTACATTTTATTATGCCGTTTTAAATTTTAAAATGGTTATTTTTAATACATTCATAAAGAGTTGTTTGGCAAAACAGGTCAAGACTATCTAAAAATTTTCTTACAGCAATTTAATTCAACGAATAATTAATACAAGGTGACAGGATTAGTTTTTCTTCTAAAAGCTTAATTTTTTCCACATGTACTGCAACTGACAAAGCGTTATTACAAAAGTAGTTTCATAAATCTGGACTGACTCTGTAATGGTTTAGAAAATTTTCAAAAAATTTAATTTGTGGGCTCTTTTGGGTTTTCCTTAAAATCAATAACTTAACATAGAATCAAAGAAGACAGTGAGATGAAATTTCAATCGTTTTAAGTAAAACCAAAATTTTTGTAATTTTAAACTTTTTCTTGCAAAACAAAATTCACGCACGGCAATTGTCTTTTGTCTTCTACAAACTACAAAAAGACTCAAAAATTAAATTTAAATCAGAAATTATTGTTTCACATGGACTTATCTCATTTTGTAAAAAATCGTATTTAGAACTGATCTCGTTTTGCCGAAACACGAAAATATAACATACATGAAAATCAGGAGATAGATACGTTTTTTCTAAAGCTGTAATTCACATGGTGTAACTTTTATCATTCAGTTTGCAGTTTGAGCTGTATACATTTCGCCTTACGCAAACCTCATATCTACCTAACAAAAGCCTAAATACTGCCAAATTGTAGTACAACATCGTAAATCATAATGAAGGGAGACTTTAATTATTTACCTTGTGATGGTGATGGGGGATCGTCCGTAAATAATGTCAGTGGTAGAGTGGCTGCGGGTCTAGTCAATGTTAAAGATAGCCATATGAGCTGGTACTCTATTTTAATGTGATAACATAATTATAGGGGTGGGTGAGTGGTGTATCTTCATAGAATTATAATTTGGATGGCTTTTGAATCGTGGAAAATGTTCTATTTGCATAGTTTCGAAAAGTGGAAAATGTTCTATTTACACGTTTTTGAATCGTCTAAAATGTTGTATTTACCTGTTTTTGAATTGTGTAAAATGTTCTATTCTCACATATTTTTAAATCGTGTAAAATGTTCTATTTACATATTTTTTAAAGTTGCAAAATATTCCATGTAAATATTCTATGCTATAAAGAAGGCTGGTGGACTTCCAACGATTGCTGAAGGGAAATTTTGTAGTACAAACATTAACCACTATAACTTCACAGGTACCTAATTTGGCCTTAAATCTTAAACTCATGGACCCATACAAATTAATGGTCTGCTTCTACAAAGTTATGATTTCTATGATTATTTAACAAACCACAGCATAATATATAGTACCTAATTCTGTATCCTATAGTTACCTACTTCTTGTCTAAAGGTAAGTTTCCCCTCAACAAGAACACACACCCATATAATACCTTTCCCCTACTTTGGGATCCGTGCTGCTTGGAGTTTGCAAAATACATAATGAAGGATTTTTGAATACACACACGACTTTGCCTTAGTTTCAAAGTCAAGGATTACAATTTTTAAAAATTCAGAATGTTTTATCATTATTATTGAGCTCAAAATTCATAATTTAATTTTTTCGTAGATGGTGAAGTGTTTACACTCACAATCAGTAGATAATAACAAGAATAAAACTGACATGTGAGTTCAATTGTAAATTTAATTTATATACGAGGTGCCTTACTACACTTTTTTTGATAATGTTTTAATTGTAAATGAGGAATTAAAATAGTCCATTTTCAAATTTTAGTTGGAATAAAAAACGCTGTGTCACAAAAATATTAAATCATGTAGATTTATACAATTTTAGTTAGGATTTTTTATTTTTTTGAAAAGTGTTAAAAATGTCCTATTTACATGTTTTCAAAAAGTACAAAATGTTTTATTTACATAATTTGGAAAAGGTGTAAAATGTTGTATTTTCATGTTTTTTGAAAAGTGCAAAATGTTTTATTTACATGTTTTAGAAACGTGTAAAATTGTCTGCTAACAGGTTTTTAAAAAGTTTTATACTTGCACTTTCATATAAAAAGCATTAAATCCTTTTATTTATATATTTTTGAAATGTGCAGAACGTTCTACTTACTATGTACATACTTACACGATTTTCGAAAATTGCAAAATATTAAATTTACATAATTTCAGGATAATTACTTAATACGTTTTTATATGGTTGTAGCTGTATAGCATTTCACTAAATAAAATTGAAATGGGTGATTTTGATTCCTCTTAGGCGATTTATCACGATTTACATGAGCCACTCAGGCATAATGAATAATTTTTAAGTTGTAGACTCATATGACAATTAAAAACATATTGAGTAAGTGCAAAACTTAAGTACCAATAGATCGTGACCGTTTAAAAAATCCCTTGTAAGAATAAAACTTTCTACAAAAAGTTTAATAATTTTGATTAACTTTAACAATTTAGAAGGAAAATAAGGATTAAAAATAATCTATTTAATAAATTCGTGATGTTAATTTCTATTATCATATAGTTTACCTTTCCCAAATAAAGATTTGAAGTTCAGACTGTCAACTGTACAGGACATGATGGTGGCAATGAATTGACATTTTCATTAGGTATACTCACAAATACAAATTAGAAATTAGCCACAGTCTTTGGTCTATACATTACGTGACATCCGCCGATCTTGACATTGTGATCGAGCGGAAAGGACATCCCGACAACTGCAGCAAACAGGACCACACTACCAGTACTAACACACACATAAAAATCATGCCTTACCTCACTTAACTATGATCTAACTAAACATCATATTGTTCCATCAGGGTTCGTCCACAAATGATGTCATTGGTGGCGGCAATGGGCATACAGGGCTACTGATGACATTCTATATGTTACGCAATAGTTAGGCTAATGACAGTGGGGGAGTCATAGGACTAGGACCATAAATATGTAGATGTTAAGATGACATCATTTGTGAGCGATCCCTTATATAGATGGGGTCCATATTGAATAATTTGTAAGGAAGACCTTTGTTAAACAGAGATCGTTGAAGTTGAGATGCGGGATCCGGATGCGGCGACTGGACCTTCAAAATTATTACAAAGCCAACAGCTACATGATTTATAATTTATTTATACTTTTTACCTCGTTCCTCGTCCTCTGCAGCAGTATTTAAAGCTCCAGTTTTGTCCGAATAATTACAGTCAGCAACTAAATTCACTCTACTCAACTAATATACTGAACATTCCTTTCTTTTCAGTTTAAAGCTATAAGTAAAAGTTTTTTTTGAAACGCGATTACTTTGAGTAATTCCAGTCCACTGCGAAACACAAGACATTCATAGATCATGAATTCCAAGCTTTTCATTTGCACAGTTTTTGTGCTTGTTGCCATCGCTTCCGCTGCGGTCACTACTGTAAGTTTGAATTTCTAATTAAACTAATTTATTACACATTTATTTAAGTGCATATTAAAATCAGTATAATTTTACGGTATGCACTTTACATTGAAAAGCAACTATTTTGAAAAAAAATTTGACAATAATTAAAAAAAATATACAGGACTTGTCCGAGTCAGAATCTGCAAAGACACAAATGTCCGGGGAAAATAAGATGCGACGTGGAGAGGGTAAACAGGGTGGGGGTGGAAGACATAGGGGTGGAATGTGTGCGATGAAAACCTTGGTAAAATGCGTCAACTCTTCTACGGATGAAGCCGCTAAATTGAAAATGTCAGAATTAGAAAAACAAATGAAGGACGCCAAAGATGGTTGTGGCATGAGTAGGATTGGGCATGGGAACCGTAGTAGGAGTTCCATTAATAGTGGCGAAAAACCATCTGGAGCTAATAATAAGGAATCCATGGGCAAGAAATTTACAGCAGAGCAAATGGCTGCATTTCAAGCAAAGGTAATATTCGTGTCATATAGTTATTACAAATTACTATGCAGCCTTAAAATATCGTCTGTGAAGAATCAAAATGAACCATATCTAATTTAAATTAGAATCAAATCAAGCTATGTCATAAAAACAAAATGAAAGACATGCGTCAAATGTCAATAAGCAGGAGTCTTTAAAAAATATTAAATGTTTTATTTTCATGTTTTTAAACAATGTAAAATGTCCTATTTACATGTTTTTCAATAGGTGCAAAATGTTCTAATTTTATGTTTTTGAAAAGGTGCAAAATGTTTTAATTTCATGTTTTTGAGAAGGTGCAAAATGTTCTAATTTCACACATTTGTAAAGGTGCAAAATGTTCTAATTCCGTGTTTTTCAAAAGGTTTAAAATGTTCTAATTTCATGTTTTTGAAAAAGTGCAGTTTTCTATTTCCATGTTTTCGAAAAGGTTCAAAATGTTCTAATTTAATGTTTTTGAAAAGGTGCAAAATGCTCTTATTCCATATTTTTGAATAAGTGCAAAATTTTCTAATTTCAAGTGTTTGAAAAGGTGCAAAATGTTGTAAATACTTTCAAGACATATTTGAATATTTGTGTAGATAGTTGATATTGTTTTTAGCTAAAAATGAAGTTGGTTCAATTTGGTTCTTCACAGACGATATTCAAACACACATATGTACGATAAACAAAAGCCTAACATTTTAATTTAATTTAAAATGCCTTATTTGTCCTTTTGTCTTCTTAACAGGTAAAGGAGAACATGATGTGTGTCCTGAAAAACATGAGCTTGGTAAATTTTATTATATAATAAATTATTTTAATCGAATTTAATTCTTCTTTGCTTTTAAAATATGTAACTAAAAATATAGTCAAGTAATGAACTTGTATTAAAATATCTGTACTTTAGACCACCGAAGGCTCAGAGCCTAAATTGAATATGACAGCGGTGCAAGGAGTTATGATGAGTGTTATTCCAAATACTATAAATACTAAAGCCGTGGATACTTTTAACAGCTGTTTAGAAAAAAAAGGTAAGAAAAAAATACCATGACTGTTTTCAGGATGATATCATTTATGAAGGACCCCTAAACATGTTTTAAGCCCTAAATTCTAATACTATTGTTTGAAACTATTTGTACCTACATAGGACTGAAGGTGGATAGTAATATGGCAATGGACATTGGCACAATGGAACCTCGTATATTACTGAACTGTACTATGAAAGCTGTTGAGGTGATTGTAATTTTTAATTTAATTTGTGGTAACACTGATTAATTATGGTAATACAACCAGTACAAAACAAATTAATTACTATTAACATTTGTTGTAAGTGTATACCATGGACCACGGATACTATATACCGTGTGTAAAGAATCAAATTGCCCCATATCCAATTTAAGCTAGAATCAAAATGAACTATGTCATAAAAACAAAATGAAAAAACAACCGTAAGATGTTAGTTAAGACTTTTTGAAAAGTGTACAATGTTCTAATTCCACGTTTTTGAAAATGTGAAAAATGTTCTTATTCCTATTTTTTGAAAAGGTGCAAAATGTTCTAATTCCATGTTTTTGAAAAGATCCATAATGTTCTAATTCCTTGTTTTTGAAAAGTGCAAAATGTTCTAATTCCATGTTTTTTAAAAAGTGAAAAATGCTCTAATTCCATGTTTTTAAAAAGGTGCAAAATGTTCTAATTCATTGTTAACAAAAAGGTGCAAAATTTTCTAATTTGATATGTGTGAAAAATGCAAAATATTTTATCTAAACGCTCTTAAGATTTATTTAAATATTTTTGGTAGATAGTTGATATAGTTTTTAGCTAAAACTGGATATAGGTAATTTTGGTCTCACGATATGAGCTCCTATGGAAATGTGAAGTATTAATACCATGTACACTGACACTTTTAAGCATGAAAATAAGAATTCTCTCTAATTAAAAATTAAATACTGAATACATGCTAGCCTATTTATTTTCGATTCCAGGTGGCATGTCCAAGATCTACTCAAACTGAGGCTCAAACCCTTGAAGACGAGGATGCTGACGAGTAGACAATGAAAAATACAGTTCTACACTTGGAGAACATTTTATTTTAAATGTAAATTTCCGCGAATCGCAGTTTCTTCCACTTTACGATATCTCCTATCCTTCTGTATCCCGTATCAATAATTAATTTTTGTTGTAATTAGCTTTACTGATTCAACACTTTCCTTTAATTTTCCTTTTCTCCGGGTTTTATCGTTAAATTACGACAGAGCGTTTAGAGTTAGACACTATACACAACACTGTATCTTTTTCTACATATTACTATTGTGTGAACTTTACCTTGTTCCCTGTCTCTTTGTAGTCTTTGTACTATTTACTTATGTTCTATATATTTTCAGCATTACATTAAAACCTAAATTGTGAATTCAATTTAAATATTTTTGTGTTGAGAAGTGATTTTTATTTTCACTAACAACATTTACGCGTGCGTAATTGACTGACTCGTTTTTCGAATTATTAAATTAAAAATTATATTTCATATTTAATAAGGAATTGGTGCCTTTGTGTCAGCTGTGAGCAGTCTACTGTCAACTGTACTGGCTGCGTACTGCAACTGCCGTATCATACTCATTAAGAACATAAACGACCTTATTCCACGAATGCTACAAAAATAAAGTGTAACACAATAATTATTACAGTACAAAATCGATTGCTAATTCTAATTCTAAATAGGACTGAATTGTTATAAGGTGTAGGAATACTATAAGAATCAAAACTTTGCATAATTGTAGTAATAAAAACTTACGTTAGCTACTTTATTATATCGTCTGTGAAGAACCAAAATGACCCTTATCCAATTTAAGCTGAAAACAATTTCAACTATCTACAAAAATATTGAAACATGTCTTGAGATCATTTAAATAGATCATTATGCAATTTTCAAAACTATGTAAATAGAACATTTTATGCTTTGAAAAAACGTGAAAATAAAACATTTTACAGTTTTTTATAACGTAGGAATAGTAATTACATTTTACACTTCTCAAAAACATATAAATAGAACATTTTATACTTTGAAAAAACGTGTAAATAGAGCATTTTTCAGTTTTTTAAAACATGTAAATAGAACATTTTACACTTTTCAAAAACATGTAAATATAACATTTTGCACTTTTTAAAAACTTGTAAATTGAACACATTTCAGTTTTTTAAAACGTGGAAATAGTACATTTTACAATTTTTAAAAACATGTTAATAGAACATTTTATACTTTTCAAAAACTCTTAATCAACATTTCACCCATATGTTTAACAATTTGTTTTTATGGTATAGCTCATTTTGATAGTAGCTTAAATTGAATATAGGTCATTTTGGTTCTTCACAGACATATACATAGTTCATACATGTAAATAAGTTGCAATTACTTCAATGTATTTCAGACCAGTGAGCAAAACACTAACTAGTAAAATTTCATATCGACGTAATAATGAAAGAAATGGGGAAAAAGGTTGTCAAGACTGAAGCACAGGAGAATTTGTTAAACCCAATGAAAAACTGTACGACCACTGAGGGTAAAAAAATCATAGAGCCGCTGCGTCCTTATCTTGTTGTACTAATTATAATCTTGAAAGGTCTATTATACGAATGCCGACACTATTTTATGTATTTAAAGAATAATTTTGAGCCTTTTTTCAATACTTATTCCAGATATAAATTTGAGAGCAGTGTTTTATGACTGTTGACGATGTCCAATTCCAAATGAAAAGCATGATGGAGTGCGTCATGACTTCTGCATGGAGGGTAATATATATTTGGTGTTGATATCAGTAATTACTTAGCGATCTTCTTTCTTTTTTTTATTCCTTTAATTAAGAGATTTACATTAACTAGATAAATTAGATTACATTTTCGTATTTATTTTGCAATCTGGGCAGAAAGTCACTTCAAACATCGAAACTATATAAGTACTCACAATAACGAAGATCCAAATAATGGATCAAACCTTACAGAATGAAAATACTCCTAAAGAATAAAAAACACAATAAATCAGAGTTAATTTGAAATTCCATGTAGTAAACGTCTTTCTAGGCATTCTTCTTAGGTAGATTCTAAATTCTATAATCTATTGCTTTTTAACATGTTCCTTCTCGCCTATAGTTTCACCAAAACTAAATTGTGCATTTAATTTAAATACTTGTGTGTGGAGAGGCTAATCGTAAGTTTATTTCTATTTAAAAAATTATACGGTTTCCCATATACGCGTCTTTATTGATTAAAGTTATTTCGAAATATTATTTTATATATAATATATTACAAATCAATTATCCATCCGTGTGAGCACTTCACTGTGCTATGTCATCCTCATAAAAATAAAAACGAGACTATTCGAAATAATGCTATAAAAATATTATCGTCTGTAAAGAACCAAAATGGCCGATATCCATTTTAAGCTAGAATCAAAATAAGCTATATGTCATGAAAACAAAATGAGAAACATGAGTAGAATGTTAATTACGAGTTTTTGAAAAACGTAAAATATTCTATTTACATGTTTTTGAAACGCGTAAAATGTCCAATTGTCCGATTCACATGTTTTTGAAAGGATCAAAATGTTCTATTTAGATATTTTTTAAAAGTGTACAATGTTCTATTTAAGTGCTTTCAAGATATTTAAATATTTTTATAGATAGTGGATATTGTTTTTAGATACAAATGGATATTGGTAATTTTGGTTCTTCACAGATGATATCATAGTTGGTTCACTTACGGTACTAAATCGATTCATAATTTTAATTCTAAATAGGGACTCATTATAATAATATAGTAAGGCACACGAATACGAAGATTAAAAAATATACAAAAATCTAGTAATAAAAGTTTAACTATCTCAGGGACGTTACAATAAGAAATTACTTACGAATTGAAATCTCGTAAATTATTAGGAAACATAACTTTGTAGAAGCAGACCATTAATTTGTATGGGTTCATGAGTTTAAGATTTAAGATCATATTAAGAACGTGTGGAGGTTCAGTGGTTCAGTTTCGTATTACAAAATTTCCGTTTAACAGTCGTTGCAAGTCCACCAGCCTTCTTTATAGCCTTCGGAAACGTGATCCAGAAGGACCTTACGCCGACTTTCGCAATACTGATAAGTATTAATAACCTAAATAGATGAGAAATAAAACAAACATATACGAGATTGATTAATCCAGGATCGAAAGGGTGTAAGGGATCGTTCGCAAACGACATCATTGATAGGGGCATTAGGTGTCTTCTAAATTTATCTTTGATGTTAAAGTATTAAAAATAATTATTACCTTCTGCTTCATGTCCGAAATATTTTCAGGTTTGATATTGCGCTCAAGGAGCTCAGACAGTTTTTCAGTTGCAGATTCCAAATCATGTTGGTTGTCTTCAAAAATGAGAGACTGGTTATTCTTGAGGACATAGTAGGCAAATATGTACGAGTACATAAGAATCTCCCGACACTGACAAAGAGTATCTACTGCCTGAAAATATAATGTTTTTATGTTAAAAATCATTAATTAGCAAACGACATGGCTTTTAGTAATAACACACAGCGACATTATATGCATTAAGCTAAACATATCGTCTGTAAACGACCAAAATGACCCATGTCCAATTTGAGCTACAATCAAAATGAGCTAGCTATGTCATAAAAAAAATGAGAAACATGCGTACAATGGTAATTAGGAGCTTTTGAAAAACGTAAATTGTTCTATTTTCATGTTTTTCGAAAATGTAAATTGTTCTATTTTCATGTTTTTCAAAAATGTTAAACGTCCAATTTACATGCTTTTGAACAGGTGCCAAATTTTCTAATCCCATGTGTGTGAAAAGTGTAAAATGTAGTGTTTACATATATTTGAAAAGTGCAAAATGTTGTATTTACATATTTTTGAAAAGTGAAAAATGTCGTATTTACATATTTTTGAAAAGTGCAAAATGTTGTATTTACATATTTTTGAAAAGTGCAAAACGTTGTATTTAAGTGCTCTCAAGACATATTTAAATCTTTGTGTAGATAGTGGACATGGCTTTTAGCAAATAATGAATATGGGTCTTTTTGGTTCTTCACGGACAATATTATTTTCCTACACGAGAAAGTAGCCTTATTCGTGATGTATAGCGATAGCTTCAGCAATTTGTATTTATATTTTGTTGTCAACATTGAAATATCTGACCTTTTTCAAAAACAGAGCCTCAATATAGGAAATGTTGTGCTGCTGAAGGAATTCAATTTGGTCGCTCGCTGAAGCATACAATTTATTCTCAAACTGTAAACTCAACTTGTGATTATTGTAGCGGTCAACATAAAATAAATAACGTCCAAGATCCACCAGCAATTTTGCCTGGGCATTCTGCTCTGCTAATTTGTTAAAGCGGTTGCAGGCATGCCTATGGATTGGCAAAGAATAAATGTGTATTTAATTTCATACTATACGAATGGCATATTGTTGCTGCTTTAATATCCAAAATTAATATATTATAAATTAATTACATACTAAGCAAAGTAAAAATAACGAATATTTACCGTTCCATTTCCGATCTCCAAATACCCAAACATACCCAGCAGAATGACGTCCCACAGCTTGGCTTGGAGCACAACATGAAATTACAGCCTCCGTTTTTCTCAATAGCAGTACCACACCTGGGGCAATCCTTGGTATTAGCAGCAATCCAATGAGAAGTCCCCGCATCGTCCGCTAATTTCCTGAGCCAGTTTTTGAGCCAGGAACATTCCACGAGGTCATGCCACGGCTGGCCACACTGGAAACAAAACCGAAAGCCACAACTACAATTGACCTGGAGCCCGGCAGGATCACTGTAGTACTCGGCATCGACACGAACAGCGTTTGGACAGTCAGGTGCGGGACACCAACGCATCCGTCGGTTGCACTATTTTAGTGAATCAAAAAACAATGTCAATCGTTAGTCATTTAAGATAATACGGACCCCACTGACTACTGCAACCCTAAAATACCAAGTACACTACTTATTTCGATTTACGTTCTTTTTGAATTGGAAAAACTTTCAAAACAAAGTCACCTCCACAAAGCTATTTGTTATATTTCGTTGGTACTTGAGTTTGACTTGTGGGTCCGTCAGAAGTTTCATCACAGTAGCGTCATCAACTAAAATTGAGCAATTAAGTCCTGCGCATGGAATTGCATCGCCCTTGCCCTCTTCTGTTATTTTGATATTAAAATAGTCATTCCAGCACGGACCACAAAAACGATGACCACAATCCATCACGCACATCAGCTGCAAAATAAATATCAAATAAACATCATCATATTAGTTTAGTCATACATATCATGTAGAACAGACGACGGACAGAGAAGCAGAGAAGCACTTAAAAAGGTTTATTTAAATACAATTATTGTGCTTAACAGTATTGTTGGTCAAATTAAAAAAGATATTAAATCAACAAACAAGTCAAGTCCGTAAATCCTAATAGCGAAACTAACCAAAGATGATGTTTTCAAAAAGCATATCTGACATTCCTCGGTTCCGCTAACACGAACCGCTGATGATGATGACCGAAAGTTCGCGTACGGGTTAATTACACCAGCCTTTTGAAAAAATTCATCCTGGTCAGTAGTGTAATATGCGTCCAGTAATTTCTCTTTATTCCATTTAAACTGACTCAGAAGGATTCGTACAACAGTTGGGGGTAGCTGCAGTATCAGATTAGCCTAAGCACAGACGACACAGAATTATTCCCAATTATGAAATTCACAATTTGAAAAAAGTAAAAACCATCTTAAGCTTAACTATGTAATGCGTAACACGGAGTTACTGCTTAATCCGAATAATTAACTAACATCATGTACGGAATCATTTAAGTGCTGAACAATATCTTCAGTGGTCAGAACGACAAAAACTAATGTTGAATTGGAATTCAAAGTGCCAGGGATATCACTTGACTGTAAACTACCATCAAGTCCATCGTCGTCGTCAAACTGAACATCATCTTCGCTCGACTCGCTGCTGTTTTCCAGGTCGTCAAATTGCCCACAATCTGGTTCATGTCTTTTATTAGTATTTGCAAGTCTGACTGAAGTTAAAGAACTAGCACGGCCACGGCCACGGCCCCTTCCGAGATTCTGTTGTTTGGAAATATTTGACATTACGAGTGTTATCTGCAATCGAAAATCGAACAGAGTACTGAAGTGATTACAGTCAGTAAGGCATTAATCATCACTAGTCTCACCAGTCAGTTTAAATCAGGGCCGGGTCGGATGCGGCCAGCGTAGGCAGCCGCCACTGCCTGAATTTTCAAGAAATAAGTAAAAATGAAAAATTTTGCACGTTTCAAAAATATACACAAATAAATTTTTTTGCACATTTCAACACATGCAAATAAGAAATGTAACGATTTTAAAAAAATGTAAATACAACATTTTGCACATTTTAGAATCATGTAAATAGAAAATTTTGCACTTTAAAAATAAACAAATATACATACACAGCATTTTGCACTTTTCAAAATTAAGCAAATAGAAACTTTTAAACTTATCTAAACATATGAATCCAACCATTTTTACCAAATAAAACCAATAATAAAATCAAAATAGTTATTTTCCATGGATATAAATTGCCCCCTAAAGCTGAAAGCCAATTACTTCGTCCGGCTCCAGCCCTGGTTTAAATATCAGTCAGGACTTTTCAACGAGTTTTTGTCGGATTTCGACGACTTTCAGCTTGTACGTAAAGTAATCGAATTTTGGCGGATTTTCGTTGGCTTAAACTAAAAGTTTAAAACTTCCGAATGACGAACTAACATCATTCTCAAAGAAAGAACAGGCACTACTCTACTACTGTGCTAATTGGGATCAACTATTGATCAACACACCGTAAATAATAATAATATTTCGTATCTGGGTAGAATCCCTAAGGATTTGAGATTTCATCTCTTGTAAGCCCAGTTTTCACTATTATTTCACTGAGACTCGAGGTTCCTCCACAATTTGAGGGCTCGAGCCCTTTTTCTAGAGAACAAATTTCTATTTATCCCAAAGGTTCGAGTGGCTAGTTATAGGATTAAATCTCATTCACTTAAAGTACCACTCAAGAAACACTGGAAATTTAAATCCAACTATGCCACCCAAGTGAACCATAGAAACTCAGAAATATAGAACTCTAGAAAGCCCAGAGAAATAACATTTATACACAATCTCTCTAGGACCTGCAACGTACATATCACCGAGCCTTGCAGGATTACCAAGCACAGGTCACCCATCCATTTCAGAATGCGCTTGGGCTGTTGCTTAACCAGCAGGAATCAACCCACTAACTAACCCCTAGACCAACCTGTGCTGATATACCGTAAATTGAATACAAGTTGAAAGTTGAGACTTGTTGAATCGTCGTCTGTCATCGGAAAACTATAGTACGTGACAAAATAGAAGTAATTAATACTACCAACAGCCAACAGTTCAACCAAGATGAATATGCACTTTAAAAAATGATGATTGACTTTTACGTCCGATGCAGGATTAAGCAGGATGCAGGACCCAACGCCAACGTCAACGTGCACTGGCTCACTGGTTGCCTTTATAGCTTCTTCAACACACAAACTTGTACTAACTACCAATACTTAGTTGGTTTACTACCTATTTACGCAGCCGGTCACAATTAGCAAATCCAAACTCCACTCCACTGACTGCTGTTGACTGTCGACTTAGTTGGAACTTTAACTTTAACTGTAGTCATATGTGAAACGTGAATACTTCAATAACGCCAGCCGCAAAACTTGATAATTTACTTGAATGGTTTATTAAAAATGTTGAAGTTTTCTGTTTTCCTATCCTAGGCACGTTCCAAATACGTTCTGCCACTTTATAATTTCAATTTAAGAAAATCTACGGATGGTCCTCAAATGATGTCATCACAACTACTCTTTGATGACCCAGCACCCACCCACCCACATTTCATCACATCTAAATTGTGGCTATCTTTAACAATGCAGGTCATCAATACCTGACTAGACCCAACCACCCTCCTAATGACGTCATTTAAGGACGGACCCTTACTACACGTAAAATAAATTAAGTCTCCCGTCCCGTCCTTATGATTGACGATGACGTACAGCAATAGCACTATTTAGCCTTCTGTTATGTAGATATGAGGTTTACGTAAGGCGCAGTGCATACAGCTTAAACTTTAAACTGTAAGCTGAGTGATGCCACATTATTAGTGATACATATTACATATAAGATCGTGTAAATTACAGTTTTAGAAAAACATATCGTCTGTAAAGAACCAAAATGGCCCATTTCCAATTTTAACTGAAATCAAAATAAGCTATGTCATACAAACAAAACGCTAATTTAGATGGATGCTCAAAATGTTTATTCGAAGTTTTAAAAAAGTGTAAAATGTTGTATTTACGCGTTTTTTGAAATATACGAAATGTTCTATTTAAATGTTTTTGAAACTTGAAAAACGTTCTATTTACATGTTTTTGAAACGTACAAAATTTTCTACTTCCATGTTTTTGAAACTTGCAAAATGTTCTACTAAAATGTTTTTAGGAAGTTCAAAATGTTCTTTTTAAACGCTTTCAAGATCATAAAATATTTCAATATTTTTGAAGATAGTGAAATTTGTTTTTAGCTAAAATTTGAATAGGTAATTTTGGTTCTTCACCGACGACACCTATGTATTTCCTGATGTAATTTAGATGATGTTATTTTTTTAAATCTGGTCTTATTAGCTATAATATAAGAAGGACATGCTTAAGACTGACTATAAATACAGTGTCCAATATGGAATAGAAAAACATGCTGAATTAGTTTAATTACGGTTACCATTAGTTGGATTGGATATCGTTTATGCTTCACGTGTTTGTGAGCATTAATGTGACTTGCCATTTATCTGGTTTCGTCGAATATTTCAAAACTTTGCTGACTAGTGAGTTCAGTTCAGTCATGTCCCTTATTACTGTATGAGGTTATTAAAACTTCTTTCTAGAAGCCACGTTTAACTATATTCACTATTAACTCATCCATTATGGTTCAAAAAGATAAAAATAAAGTAAATTCAACCAACTTTAACTTGACATTTAAAAGCTAAAATATATGGTGAAAAAGATTTTGTTGTTCAAGAAGAAGTTCATTGTGTTGCTGAAAATGGGTCAACTAGAAGAGTTGATATTATTGCATATAATCCAATTTCAAAAATTGGTTACATTTTGGATCCCACCATAAGATTTGAATTTGGAGACAGTGAGGACCAAGCAGTAGCAGTTGATTTGGAGAAAAAAGCAATTTACGAACCTTGTGCTAAGTTTTTCATGGAAAAGTGGGATTTGCGTAAAATTGAAGTGACGGGTCTTTATGTGGGAGCAAGGGGAACGATAACTAGTTTTTTTAGGACGTGGGCTAAATCTTTTGGCATACCATCGAAAGTGGTGGATGATATTTTAATGTTTGCTCTTAGAGGATCAATCAAGATTTATAATCACCATTTATATACTTAAAATTTAATTAAGGATTAGTTTATATTTACATAAAAATGTTTTTAATTTAATTAAGAAAATGTTGTTCTGTATACTGAGCTGTTCGGCTATTGCAATTGTGCAACAGTGACTTAATAAAGTTTTTTATATATATCTACAACAAAAACAAACGAAGAATTATTTCATGTCATGATTAAACTTTAGTTTTATTTTACATTTTTGGCTTCGCTGCCATCACTTAATGCTACTATTTCCCTTACTGCTAGGTTTAAAATTGAATATTAAGCAAATGGAAACTGAGCAGTCTTGATAAAAATCATGTATAGCATTTGGAAAGATGATTTTCATGTTGAATATCAATTCTGAATTAGACATGTGATATATCATTTTGAAGGTATTTTAAAAAAGAAAATACTGAATGCAATAAATACTTACCAAATTATTTCATTTACTATATTTTTAATATAATGAATTTGAGAATTTCAATTTTTAATTTTTAATTGAAGTTGGAGGTGTCTGGGAAAACTCCTGACATAATGATATGATTTTACTCGTGTATTATTTGTCTACAATAACATTTAGTAACCGGCTGAAATTTAAAGTTTAAAATTTTTCATTTTCAAAAGCTAAAAATCGCCTTAAGACATTTTCGCCTAAAATACTTTTTGGTAATCTTTTACTAGAAATATATGTACAGAAATCTAGCCAAATTTTGGTCCTTTACAGTATGTAAAGCATTGTTTTTAACTGGGAATAATCCTACGGGGTTCAAAAAATGGTTTTAAAATACATATATTAACTATGAAAACTAATAGAAGTGAGAGGATGATCATCTATAAGGTCTTTTAATAAAGTAAAAAATTAAAGTAATGGAAACCAGTCTTGATAGAAATCTTAAAACATTCGGTGAAAAACGAATATTAAATTAAATTTTTAAAATCCTTTACATAACGTGAATTTCAAGCTTCGACAAACTATATTGCTAAACCCTGTTAATTTTAATTGTGTAAAAGGTTTTAAGTCTTTTAGCGGTTGAAATAAAGTAATAAAAACTAAAAGTCGCAGTAGCTGAATCTTGATGGGATTCAATGTCAATTTAACAAAGCGATTCACTAGCATTAATCGAATGTTCCTTCATCGTCCAATGGCTGTTCTAACTCATGGCCTTGTAATCACAACCACACAGCTATTTAATATATCCTAACTTTTATTTATACAAGAAATCGATATAATTTCTGGGTAGCAACAGAATTGGTTGGTGTATAAAAGCGTAGTACCAAAAACCTGTTTTAACTCTACATGGGTTCTCTAAAAATCCCAGTGCCCACAACCCAAGGATAACGAGAGGCACAGGACCACCTTGTTTGTGTTAAGCAAAAACAAAAACATTAAAACATTTTTGCATCTGTAAATGATGATTGTGCAAATCCTGCCAAGTTTAGTTGTGTTTATTATAAAAAACGTAACTCACAAATTTACTCGAATTTTGAAAATATTATTCGTCCTTCAAGCAGTAAATCCGTACGGTGCAGAGAAGACGAGTATTCTTTTCACACCCGGAATTGTGGGCATTATTGAAAAAGGTTTTAAAGTCAGTCATCTAATTGCGACCCATCCATTAGAATGGGATGACCTCTCGCATCGTCCAAAATTGTCAAAATGCAGCAAAAGAAGAAAGTTTTGTTGGTGTTTAAACGTGTGTCTTTCGTTTCTGCTTTTTGCATATGTTCTGGCTCAGTTCCTACGATTTCGATGGAATAAAGATGCGACAATTTTTGAGAAAATGCTAACAACGTTTGCATTGTGGTTGTTCGGGTGTTCGCCCTGCAATCAAAGTGCAATTATGTGGAAAGGAAATGAGATAGCTGGTTATGTCACAGCAGCTTTGAATCTTATCCAGGATTTTGAAAGTAATGTCATATAATACTTAAATCACCAAATACTAATATTTAGTCCTTATTATTACCTTATGTATTTTTTGGCAGGTAAATATGTTCTGCCTGAAGCTACACCCCCAACGAGTGTCCGAATTTGTTTTCTTTTTATGCTTTGGGTATTTTACGGATTCTGGGGTTGCGCTGTGTTGTCTATGACCTACGCCTGGATATACCCGTTCACACCTCCCTTAATATCCTCTGTTCTGCTGCAGGGAAGCTGTACTGATGCCTGGAGCTGCGAAACCTTTCTTCATCTAGATGCTCAAGAGATCGTGATTTTAGCGGGCGCGTTCCTCATTGAACTTTATATTGGGCTAAATCTCATGACACCAATTTTTTTCCTTTTATGTACTGCTCTTCCCGTCATGTTAATTTTATATGTGGTTATATCGGAACTAAGGTAATTTTTAAACAGCATTTAAAAACTAAGGTGTAGCAAAGTTGTTGCTAATAGAAGCAACAAACGCCGACGGTAGTTTAAAGTGTTCATGTTTTGAATATTCTGTTGTTCAATTCATAGCTCAGGAAGTAAAATGACAAGGGACGTTCTACAAGAGTGGGATTCAAAACTCAAGGTCTACAATCAAAGCGCCATACTTTTTGAAATGCTAGTCGACATCTATGCATTTCCGTCCTCATACATGAAGGCTGTAACTAGTTCAGTCGTTATATTGGCTGCATTTGGGATGCTCAAAACGACAGGAATATTTTCTGTGCTAGCTGGGATCTGTTTTGTCTTTTCAGGAGTTTCTTATTTTTCCAGTTTTTATGCACTAACCTTGTCCTACTCTAAAACATGCGACATCCGCGAGGAATGGAAATTGGAGATGATGACCACTACCAGAAGGCAGAGAAAAATAAGGTCAATGCAGTTAGCATCCACTCAACCTTTTAAAATGTATCTCTTCGGCAGAAGTTACTTCGTGAATAGGCTCATGTTAATGACAATGGGTCAGGCCATGCTTGAGTCTCTTGTAAGCATGCTCATGGTTTCTGCTCAGAGCATCTAAGACGCTAATTTTACATTTCACCAAAAAATTTAACGATGAAATATTAGTCATGACTATAGTCTAGTTAGTCCAATATGTAATTTGAGTAGACTTATCCCATTTTGCCAAAAAATTAATTTGGGTTATTTAAAAAATTGCTTTGGTTAAACTTTGACCTTTACCACTCAACACAGTAATGTATCTAGTTCAATAGAACAAATAGCACAACGAATCTGATTTAAAAATTAAAATAAAATGAACTTATCCCGTCTTGCCAAAAAACTCAAGATGCTACGAATGCGGAAGCACTAAAAAACCAAAGTAAAATAATGAATATATTAAAAACAGTTGTATTCGCAGCAATGTTTAAGACCAGAACTGAATCCCCTAAACCGTGTACCTGATGTTAATGTGATGGAGATGGACGTTGGGTGGGAGGATCTTACAATAAAATTTTTGTGACATCATTTATGTCTAACCCCTAAGCTGTTTACCTAATTTTAATATGATGACACCGGTTGGTTGAGTCAAAAGAATAATTAAAATTTGATTTCGTGTATATACTTCATATTATGTTGGCGTCCTTTAACGTGATTTGTATACACCTTATCTGATTTTAGCTAATATTTCAAAACCTTTCTGAGTTCGATTAATTATGTTCCTTGTATGCGTTACTTAATTAGACTAATAAAATGAACTCCCAGCCTCGTTTGAGTATATTCAATTTTAACTAATCCATTACGGTTAAACAAAATAAAAATAAACAAAATAAAGCCATAGCATTCTCAACTCATTAGGGGAAATACAACAGCATGCAACGAACAAACACATATTTAATATAATAAAATTTTAGTTTTATAATAATTACATTTTATATTTTTAGTATTGCTAGCATTCATTCAATCTCATTATTTCTCCTACTATTATGGATGTAATACTAAAAATCGAAAACCAAGTTAATAAAAATCAGTCTTGATATAAATCGTATACTATTGGACGAAAAATAAATATAAAAATATATTTCTTAAATCCTTTAAAGACTCTAAGTTTTGACAAAATATATTGCTACTCTGTCTATTTTAATTTCTTAAAAGGCTTATCCACATTCCACTTGAGTTTAAGCGTGTACAATATAAAAGAAACTAATAGGTTGCAAAAGCTGATCTTTAATTTTATTCAATGCCAATTTACCAAAGCCATTTACCAACTTTTATTGAATGTTCGTCCATCGTATAATAGCTGCTCTAAATCATGACTCATGACTATACAATGAACAATCAGAGATACAGGGCTATATAAGGCTTAAACTTCCACAAGCAATCGATATAATTTCTAGGTAGCAACAAAATTTTTTTATAAAAAGGTAATTGCACAAAACGTTTTGGACTCCGCATTAATATCCTAAGGAAGCCAGCGCCCAAAACCCTTAGAAACTGAAGCTAAAATATTGCATGATATTGCACAATATGTAGTACCACACTTATTCCAGTAGGAAATAATTGACTCACTCTTTTTCATTGACAACTTATCCCTTCCCTGATGAGTGCAAAGCCAGTGCCTCATTTCAAGAAGTAGTAGTCAATTTAGTCAATTAAAAAAGTGATACAGATAGTTTGATCGTGGCTATTTTGCTATTTCAGACAAAATGATTTTCTTCCTCCTCTGAATGCTGGATCTAAACGTAGCGTAGACAGCTTATGACCAGTGATAAATCAGTTGTGGCTAATTATTTAATTCAAGTTCTATAAGCTCAATAATACCCTCACTTAAAAATCAAAATACCTTATACTCGTTCACATACTAAATTGCACTATCTACAAAAGAATTTAGGTATTCTAGAAAAGCACTTTAAAAAATCCGGCGCTTCGCGCCGGATTTGCCTACCGTGGGCCCGAAGTAGATACTGAGCTTATAGCGAATATTGACTTCAGTCATTCGATCCATCTTTTCACATTATTTACATACAATACACTTTATACCCTCTAAAGTGCAATATTTTAGTGACGACATTGTTGGACGATCCTAATATGTACAATAATTTATATTTCATGCTAAAAATACTATTTTACATAATGTTTGAACTGATAACGGGTGTTTTTACAAATGATGACATTTATACGACGTCATTTATGGACAATCCCTGTGTGTATGCTAGAAAAAGACGGTGGTAGGGATATCCATTAATTTGATTTTTGAACTAAAGACAGAAGAGATGTCTATAACCACAATAATTAAATGACGTCATTTTTAGATTATCCTTGCATGGCTCCTAACTTTTGTAACCCTGGAAGTTGAAATTTAATGTATAAATAACTTATGTATAAGATTTACTGGACACTAAAAATTACGAACTGCGTGCCATTCAGTTAAAGTATGTTCCTTAAAATTGAGAATTTGAATGACAACATTAATGGTTGGTCATTACCTATCTATAAGCTTCGTTCGTATGTTCACAGCATAAAGTAAAAAAAGTTGGGGTGGGTTTTGTAAAATGGAAATTTTAAATGACGTTATTTATAAACGGTCCCTTTCCTTCTACGATCAACGTAAGTACGTATGTTTACAGCATAAAGTTAAAAAATCTAAATCCCACCCGTTTTCCATTCCACGTTAAATATATCATGGTAAAATGCAATTGGTTTTTGCCAACATTCCGTACTCGATGCAGATAAGAATGGATTTTTCCGAGTGTGATTCAAATACAGGATAGCGAATCTAAAATATTAAGTTCGTATGCTTGACCAGCTTTGGGTACGGACACAAATGACGACACCTAAATTTACCAAAATTATAGGCCTACCCACCCGTTGGTCACCTTTTTAAACATTGCTTAAATAGATGCCCTTACCGTGGAATGTCAAGTAACCCACCCTTAAGGTAAGCAACGCCATTTAATAATAATAATAATAATTTATTTATTTTGTCGATTTGGCGTCAGCCCATACAACATTGTTAGGTTTTAACAAAGTAATTATTTACAATTTAATCAACGATGAAATGGTCCTTAGTAATTTAAATATATTATTGGTAAAGGTTTCTTGTGTTGCTTTCTTGGTTGTGCTGTAAAATTAATTAATAAAAACTGCGTTTCTTATAGTAATCATGTCATTATAGTGCCAAGTAATATTGAGTTTACAGAGCATATATTTCATTTCTATTAGAAATAAAATAATATAGAATAATAGATAGATGGATAAAAAATATGTTATGTGATAAGTGTTATGGTTGTTAAGTTATGTTTCTTCGATGCAGCTTTGGTAGAATTTTCGGATTCGTAGAGCTTTATCCCAGAAATTAAAGAGTTTCTGAAAGCCCTCTGCGTCAGGGTAGCTTCTGAAGATTGCTGAGATGAGGTTCTTCTTTGTCGGTCTGCTGGTGGATAGCTTTATGAGAAACTTTGTCCGGGGTGGTTTGTAATGCGGACAGTCGAGCATTATATGGAGAGCATCTTCAACTTCTTTGCGGCATAGATCACATTCAGTAACTTCTCGTTTCCATATCTTGTTCATGCCGTTCAGGTTAGTAGCTTTTCCCCTAAGTACTATTCTAGGAAGCCCCGTTTTTAGGTTTATTACGAACTTTGCTATGTTCCATTTTATGTTCATCTCAAAGTAGTCTGATTTTAATGCATGGGTCTTGTAATCCGGGCATTGAATTTCATTGCGTTGCTACTCTGCATTCTGAGGACGTCATTGTTAATGCAGCTTAGTCGGTATTTCTCGATGATTTCATTTCTGTGTTTTGTGAGATATTCCCCGGTTAGTTTGTCAAAGTCTTCTTCAAGTGAAGCGTCCGCAAAAAGCTTTTTGATTTGGAGAATCCAGTTATACAGGGTGTCTGAGACTTTAAGCTTTAACGTTTCTTGATAGCAGCTTTTGATGATGCTGCCTTCCTTAGCATTCAGTACTTTCTGCAGAAACTTGAGCAGCGCCGTAAATAAAAGTAGCTTAATGTTCTGTGCTCCTGTTTCTAGGCGAAGTAAGAAGCCAGGAGTGGCGTTGGTAGTGCCTGTGAGCCGTCCAAGGAATGCGGTCTGGAAACTCTCAAAATCGTCACAGTAGCGAAGACCCCATATTGGTACTACGTACATAAGTACCACGCTGACTAGAGATTGGATTAGCTGGAGGTGTATGTTTATGTCTGTTATTTTGGCACGATAAAATAGCTCAAAAAGCTTCGACTGCGCTGCCTTAGCCTTGCTGAAAAAGTGCGTTTTGGCTTTATTAAAGATACCACTCTGGGTAAAAGGGACACCTGAGTAGACGTATTTGTTTACTATTTCAGGTAGTTTGCATTCCCAGCTAAATTTTATTGATTTACGTAGCTTGTTTCCTTTTCTGAAAATCATAATTTTTGTTTTGGCTAGGTTGAGCTTTGGGCCATTTTCTTTGAAAAAATTAGAGTGTTAATCTGCTTTTGTAAATCCAATTCATTTTAGGCAAGGAGTATTATATCGTTCGCGTAGAGTAAAATGAGCAGTTCGATAGTAAACATTTTAATTCCTTGGATTCCACTTTTACGGAGAATCTCCGTTATTTTGTCGATATAAATGCTAAATAAAGTTGGAGACAGGGTTTCTCCTTGTAGCACACTACCCAGTACTTTGATCAATTTAGTAAAACCTTCCTTACATCAATCCTTGGTGTTTGCTTGGTCATACAGTTCTTTGATGTTTTCCACAAAGTGATCACTGAGTCCAGCCTTTCTCAACCTGAACTATAGCTTGGTTCGTTTGATTGAATCAAACGCTTGACTGAGATCTACAAAGAGACCAAAGAGCTTGCTTTTCTTTCGCAGAGCTGGTCTATTTAGCTGCTTGAGTATGCAGGTATACAGTGAGAACAAGTGATCAGTGCACCCTCTTCCTTTCCTGTATGCCGCCTGATTTTTAGATAAGGTATCGTTTGTAAAACAACGAGAGTTTAGTCTGTTTGACATAATACACGTGTAGAGCTTGGTAATGGTGTTAATGAGGGCGATAGGTCTGTAGTTACTTGGAAGGCAGTCGTCGCCTTTTTTGTAGATAAGGGCTGTAATGATTTCCCCCCACTCTTCAGGTATCCGTTCATGTAAGGCTTAGTTGAGAATATAGAGTAGATAATTGTAAGAAGTGCCGTCTAAGGTTTTTTATACCTCATTTGGTATGCCATCCGCGCCTAAAGATTTATTATTTGCTAGTTTGCTCGTGGCTCTCAGCAACTCTGTTAAGGTTATCTCCCCGTCGAGTGTTTGAGATTCATTTGCAGTAACTTGCTGTGCTTGGCCAACGACTTCTACTTCTTCACCGTAACCATTTTCAAAAACAGATCTAAAGTGTGTGTCCTAACTCTCTTTTGAAATATTATTTGCTCTAAGGCCTTATTTCTTGTCTCTTAAAACATTTATAGCTTTCCAGTACCCCGCCGAGTCCTTGTTGTAATGGATTTTTTCTTAAATTTTGCTGTAGAAAGTCTTCTTTTTGTCACAGCAAAGACTACGGTATACCTTTTTGGCTTGTAGAAAGCAGTCAAGGTTGTCAGTTTCAGAGTGATCCGAGCATTTGAGTATTCTGTATTTATGTAGGAGAGAGAGTGCCTTCCTTTTAGCTTTGCTACATTCTTTGTCGAACCATTTTGGGCCAAAATTCCTTCTGTTATTATCACGTTGTCTAAGGGCCAATTCTGTTTGTTTAGCAGTCTCGTATATTAATTTGTATAGTTGAGTGCAGCTGCAATTGCTGAAGTTAAGCTCTGTACTGTTAGCGTTTAAATTTAGTTGAAATATTGAGGATTTTTCTTTGCACCATCGTATGTTATTGGTTGCTCCAGTCAAGCTCTGTCGTACATCTTGCTTATTTCGTTGAACGCTTAACAGTATAGGTAGGTGGTCAGATTGTATACACTCAATAACATCAATTGCATTGCTACTGCTAAAACATAGGTCAATCACGCTGTGTTCATTATGTCCTATATACGTGGGTTTTCCACAGGTGTCTGAACTGCTCCTTCCGTTTAGGATTGCTAGCTGATTTGTTAAAATTAAATCTATCAGTTTCTTTGTTATCTATCGTTTGTTTACGCCTAAGTCGGTCGTGTTTCGTGTCTGGTTGAAATTAATTGTATAATAGGTCGGATTTTGGAATTTCCCTACTCTGCTGTTGAAGTCGCCCATAAGAATGTATCTTAAGTTATTTGTGGCTGTGGTTTCTTAGTAGAGATTTTCCAGTTGTTCGTCATATTGTGTTGCAGGCGGTAGGTAAGTAGAGCATATTATTGCTTGTTTTCCGTTAAGCAGGATCTGTATTAGGATTTTAAATCTGTCCTGATAAATTATCGTGCATTGTTTGGATATGCTGTTTACGATGCCAATAATCATCCCATTACTTTTTTTTCATCTTTCTCCAACAGCTGGGATTACAGTTAATTTAAAATTGTTAAAATTGTTTTTCAAATCGTCAGTTATTCAACTCGTCCAAGTTTCGGATAAACAAAATATATCCACGTCATGTTGTAAAACTATGTTAACTTTGTCATATGTACAGTTTTTGATTCCGTTTATGTTCCAGTATAAAATACTATTTACAGTTTCAACATTATGTTGTATGCGCGTGCCAAGTTTCTATGAGTTTAAATTGTTAGTAGTGTCCATATTATCATGTCGTGGTCCATCCTTATCCCTCTTTTTCTCTCTATCCTCAAAACGTTTCTTGCTAAGTTCTGGAGGTAGGTCTGTATTGATAAATATTGGGTTGCCGCTTCTGTTTTTTAGCTGCCCTTTGGCCTTAAGGACCGCAGCTCTGTCGGTTCTTTTTAGGAAGGTGGCTAAAACAGTGCGAGTTTTACCTTCTTTTTTAGGTCCAAGACGTCTAGTTTTCTCAATTTGTGCTTTTACCTTGAGCTCAGAGTGTATGAGTTGAGTAACCGTCGCGCTTAAGTCGTCCCTTGTTTCAGTTTCAGTGACTGGTTCAGCTTTTCCTTTGATTAACACTTTGAATTGTCTGGCTTAGCTAGAGATCCTGTCGACCTGTTTTCTGCACTTAGCGAGTTCCATTTTCAGAAACGTGTTGTTAGACTTAAGGCTAGTTACTGACTTTTCAAGTGTTTTAGTTCGCTCGAGCAGTTACTCATACAGTTGTTGTTGTTCGGCAAACTTAGTTCTTATATCTTGGATATTGTCAAGGATGGTCTTAGTAGAGTTCTTCATACGCCCGCGCTGTACTTCAGCTTGGTCCATCTTTTCGCTCAACTGTGCACAGAGTACTCTTATTTCTTGCGCTATCCCTTCGCTTCTTGTCCTTTTTGCGTTTTCAGCAGTTGAAGGGGATGAGTCTGCGTTATCTCTGTCTCTCTTGTTAGCAGTTTTTGTTGTTGGGGGTAATTGTCCTGTGGCTTGGTTGTCTATAGGCTGCACTGGGCGTTCTGGGGATCTCTGCAAACCCATCAGGTATCTTAAATAATAAAATTTACCGGTTACTATACGCTTCAGCCCTTTAGCATTCGCCTAGAGGGCTTAGCTACTGGACTACTTTGTGAAACTTAGCGGTCGCTATGCTCTCTAGCGTACGCTTAGAGAGCTTAGCTGCTAACCTTAATATATATAATTAGCGGTCGCTTCACTTGGATATCGCATTGACATGTATTAATTCAAAAGCAATACTTTCACTATCGGCTGTCGGTGAAATTGAGTTTGATTGTCACTTTAAATAAAATATTTTATAAAATTTTTATTTTGGGTTTGTTCTGTCCCTAGTTACATGGCGATCCTCGCAGGTTCTTTCATTCACCACTAGTGGGTAATTTCAGGTCACTGGTGGGTAATTTCAAGTCACTGGTGGGTAAGTTCATGTCACCGGTAGGTAAGCATGCTGTTTGTCGATGGTTCTACCGGTTAATATACGCTTCAGCCCTTTAGCGTTCGCTTAGAGAGCTTAGCTGCTTACTTATTAATCAAAACCTAGCGGTCGCTTCGGCTCTCAAGCATACGCTTAGAGAGCTTAGCTGTAAGTTACAGTGTAATAGAATGTCGTGTGTTACGCTTTTTGAGTAGCAGTGGGAGAGTGGAAATGACCATATGAATAGAGGCACTTAATCAAGTTGTCCACTTGTTCGGCCCACTTGTGCCAGAGCTGTAAAGTGCTGTGCTGTTGGGCATCTTCTTGCTGCAAGATGTGTTGAGCGGTAAGGCAACTATCAGGCGATGTGAAGTAGGGTAGCTTCTGTTTCAATTTGCTATACCTGTAGGATAGTGTAACTAGGGAGAAGTCTTGTCTGCTGTATGCGGTTGTCGGGTAACTTTTCTTTCGAAATATAGAGAAATTGTTTGCTATGTGGCGTATAGCGGCTAAGCCAATGTAGATTTTTATGGTTTGACGATGAGAGGAACACACTGTTGACTATTATTAATCACTAATTAATCACAATAAGATTAAAGATGTAAGATACTCACCTTTTTAAGCATTGCTTAAATAGATGCCCTTACCGTGGAATGTCAAGTGACCCACCCTGAAGAAAAGCAATGCCATTTGTGTCTGACAACTACCAGCCTTAACGTCGTCAAAACAAAAAGCAGCCAGCTCTTTTGCAAGACACGAAACGTAGCAGGACTTTCTGTTGGAACGACGGGGAACAAAGCCAACTCGCTTACGGGACTCTATGTATCTTATGGGTTCCATATCTGACACGCTCACAGATTCGTGTCAGACATTTCTTAGCTCAGGCCATTACTGACCCATTGCTGTTTACGGGACTCTAGGTGTCGCGTGCTTCATTCCAACCTTGGCTTCGAGGGTTTGAATTTTTAGGACGTATTTTACAATTGACCCTGAATTCCCCCCCCCCCCCGAACCTAAAAGGGATGATTTGTTGAGTAGCGGAGCATTAGTTTGTGGTTGGTAAAGCATTAGGCATAAGAAATATTTACATTTTTAAGATTCTGACTTTTTTAAATTCTTAACAACACCCCCCTCTTCAAGAGATAATTCGTTGGGTTGGGAGTGCAAGTATTTGAAGTTTTTTAATGGTTTTAGCAAAGAAATTAGGACTTTTGGGACGTCATTTGTGGGTGACCCTAAGTACATCCCTCCTTCTTAAGGGGATACCTAGTGGGGGGGGGGGGTGCATGTATTTAAAGTTTTTATTGGTTTTAGCTAAAACAGTTGAGATTATTGGGACGTCATTTGTGGGTAACCCCAAGTACACCCCTCTCCTCTGAGGGGATACTTAGTGGGTGGGGTTGCAAGTATTTAAAGTTTTTTAATGGTTTTAGCATAAATAGTTAAGATTGTTGGGACGTCTTTGTGGGTGACCCCAAGTACACCTCCCTCCCTTAGGGATAGTATGTGGGTGCGGGTAACTTCTGCTTGAAGGGTAGCTTGTGCGATGACTGGTGCATGTTGCTGGTGCATTGACTGGCGCCTGTAACGAAACCATTTAGCTGGTGCATTTAGCTGGTGCATTTGACTGGTGCAAAGGCAAATCACCCGTTTTTCTCCAATGCTTTTAGATGGCTAAAAAAGTTGGTCCAGTCAACTGTTAATTGTGAAAAACTGGTTAGTTCGATCTCTCTCAAAAACAATAGGGCACTTCTTCTTTGCATTTGTGGCCATTTAAAAAATATTTGACGAATATCGCTTGAAAACTGTGACCTGTACCGCATAAATAACAGACAGACGGACAGACAGACAGACAGACAGACGGACATAGCCATTCCTATAGATGCTTAAGCTCAGCATCTAAAAACGTATAAAAAGAACATGTTGCAATTTTCCTAACACTTGCACACATTTTATTTTTAAATTTCCAAAAACATTTACATACAACATTTTGCACTTTTTGAAAACATGTAAAAAAGAATATTTGCAAAATATTCTAAATTAATTAATTTCTAAATTAGTAGAAGAAATAGTAATTGCTACTATCAGAGGCTATTGTCGAATAGCCCACAATCATTTATATAACATGAATTTATCTAACAGTTAGTGTAGAGTTAATAAGTATAAAACATTTTTGTTATATTTCTAAAGCATTTTTCTTATTCCTATAACTGTGTATTGTTCTTACTGTGTCTTAATGGCAAGCGTTATTGTAACGTCAGTTGTAAATAAATATTTACTTTCTCTCTCAAAAATATTTAAATAGAACAATTTGAACTTGTTAAAAAACATGTAAAAACAAAATTTTGCAATTTTCAAACATTTGCACATAATTTGTATTTTAAAATTTTAAAAAATAAGTAAATAGAACATTTTGCACTGTTTAGAGAAATACGTAAATAATACAGTGCGCAATTTTTAAAAAAGTTAAGAAAGAAAGCACAATGTTGATGTTAAAAACATGTAAATTATTGCAACAACATTTCCAAGTTTAATGAAGATGAAGGAGACAAATAAAAAATTGCAATTTTAAAAATCTTTCACATAAATTAATTTTAGAATTTTAGAAAACATGCTACCCCAGTTCAAAGTTACGTGACAAAAAATCATTTTACAATTTAAAAAACTTAGTTTGTAATAAATAATTTATTTTTTGTCTGCAAAAAGTGTACTTTTGAGATAGCTCATTTAAATCCCACTTTAAATTGGGTAGATACAATATTGATTCTTCACTTACAATAGGAACACTCCCTCACGTGAGCTACAATAGTAATTATTACAAAATACGTTAATTTCAACTAGAAAAAGAAAAATTATGAAAAGCCAAAACACCGTCCAGCGCCAAATACGGAAGTCACCGAATAGTAGCACGAAGACACGTACAAGGATCCCATTTCAGATCCCTGCCACTATCAACCAGATTAAAATCAAAATTGGTTTTTCCCACAGAATAGAATGCCAACAATAACGTTCGGATTAAAATAATAACTAAAGTTAAACTTTTTTAGTATGGGGTATGTGCTTCCTATATTAATGTATATTTTTATATTTACATAATTATCTATATATTTAGTCTTACGTAATGTGCCCTAAGATACAGAATGTCCCCTGCAGCATGCAGTACCTAATTAATATCCCACTACCTTTATTCCAGGGTGTGACAAAATTTCTGAAACTAAAATATTTTTGCCGGCTCTTATTTAAGACCCGGCACTTCATCGAACATTTTCAGTTAATAAGTTTGTTTTAGTACGATAAAAGACTGATTTCAATAAAAATTAGGAACGAACCTCGATTTCTTTTGAAAGTATGGTAGGGAACCATAGGGTGTAAAAATTTTATATTTTTTGATAACGTCATTGCTGGACGATCCCTGCTTTAGGTTTGATGATGTTATTATACATTTAAGGGAAAGGGTAAAACAATGGGGTCAGTAGAATCTCGCTGCATTGAGGAGAATTGCATAATCAGGACAGTTCAGGGAGGCACATAACTAGGGGTCGCCTTTAAATGACGTCTTTAAAATATCCTTATCTCTAGGATACAGATTCCCGTGTAGTCAGTTTCACTATTGCGTAAAGATCTATCTTAAGCGGGGAAGGTCAAAAGTGTTACAAAATACCCAATACCCACACACGTTGAACTTCATTTCTGGACGATCCCTTACAGGATACTGTCGGATGCTGTCGGTGTAGGACGAATTGAAGGGTACTTGGGCAAGTAATAAACATTTTTATGTTTTCGTAAAATTACTGAAATATGTACATTTAAAACAAGCTATGTTACTCAAGATCAGGAAGTTTCAGCCAACCCTGTGGGTATCAATGTAAGACGCACATTTCTATGAATGGGTGCATTGTTTCTGTAGGTATTAGTCTAGGGTTCTAGGGTCAAGTAATAAAAATCCGGCGCTTCGCGCCGGATTAGTCGGCCGAGGGCGGGCCCGAAGTAGATGCTGAGCTTCGACAAAAGCGCAAGGCAATTTATGCTACGCTAAAAGAAGACAAAAGGTTTATGGAAGCTCCCCTACAATCAATAGGACATAGACGAATGCGCGTAGCATGTAGTTGAATATAGCTGCAAAATTTTTATAAATTGCACCATTCACAAATTACGTAATTTATGGAGGCTACTGCACCATCAATAAGTCATATATGGAAGTACGTAGCATCTAGTTATAAATGCTAGAATATTTTTGAGAATTGCATGATTTACAAATGACGTCTTTTATGCAGCCTCCCCTACCATCAATAAGCCATATACAAATGTACGTGGCAAGCAGTTGAAAAAAAGGTTGGAAAAAATTTAAAAGTTAGAAATAGGGGTTCTAAAAACTACGATATTTGAATGACGTCATTATCAACGATCCCTGAATATCTATAGCACATATAAGTAAGTCCGTGTCATGTAGTTAAAATAGGATGGAAACAAATTTAAAGTAAGGACTGAGCATACTAGAAACTATAGTATTTGAAGGACGTCATTATGGACGATCCCTGAATATCTATAACACATATAGGAAAGTCTGAGACATGTATTTAAAATAAGTTAAAAAAAATTTATTGTTGGGACTGGGGGTTCTAAAAACTATGATATTTGAAGGACGTCATTATGGACAATCCCTAAATATATATATCATATATAGGTAAGTCCGTGACATGTAGTTAAAATAGGATGGAAACAAATTTAAAGTTAGGACTGAGCATACTAGAAACTATAGTATTTGAAGGACGTCATTATGGACGATCCCTGAATATCTATAACACATATAGGAAAGTCCGTGACATGTATTTAAAATAAGTTGAAAAAAATGTTGGGACTGGGGGTTCTAAAAACTATGATATTTGAAGGACGTCATTATGTACAATTCCTGAATATATACATCATATATAGGTAAGTCCGTGACATGTAGTTAAAATAGGATGGAAACAAATTTAAAGTTAGGACTGGGGGTTTTATAAACTATGATATTTAAAAGATGTCATTATGGACGATCCCTGAATATCTATAACACTAAAGGACGTCGTTATGTGCTCAGCATCTAAAAATGGTTAAATAATTAAAAGGGAGGGAGGTATGTAAAATTATAATATTTTTGAAAGACGTCATTAACGGACAATCCCTCACCATGCCTGTTCAACGGCTGATAGGTAGCCAATTGGAAGTTTTTTGCAGACGCAGCTGGCCGTGGATATCTACGGTAGCCGATTTACCGCGTTAGGCACCGAATAATTTTTTGAACCCGTGCATCCTATGAAATATTTTGGCATACTTGTACATATATTGTAATGCTAGAGCATTGCTGAGTGGAATATCGTCGGCAAATAATCAAATCTAGCTATCTCCATTCAGCCCTAAAAGCAAAACTGACTATCTCCATTCAGCACTAAAAGCAAAACTGACTATCTCCATTTTAGACTAAAATCAAAACTGACTATCTCGATTCAGTACTAAAAGCAAATCTGACTATCTCCATTTTGGATTAAAAGTAAATCTGACTATCTTCATTCTTTATAAAATACAACTAATGTTTTATATATAATAATGATGCTTAAGAGGTTAGCACTCAAACCTGAGTACTATTAAGATCATCATTACATAACTTCATCAAAAAATCTTCATTTATCATTTTAGGACCCTCTCGTCAGCTTTACTTTTTCGAAAATGTTTATATTTACCATGTAATGTCATCACTTCCTAAATTAAATTTGCGACCTGACCTGCGACGTCTTTTGAAGACATTAACGGGATCGTCTATAAATGCCGTCAAGTATCGTCGCAAGAATTAAAGGGGCCGTTCATAATTGACGTCAATGGTCGTCCCAAACATTAAAAACGTGAATAGACCTCAGTTGGGTATAACTCCTTCAATGTTTACAACGACAATAGACGTCATTCATGGACGACACTAATTACTTTTTCAACTATCTCTGACGTCATTTATGAACGACCCCTTTAATTTTTGCAACGACCCTTGACGTCTTTTATGCACGGCCCCTTTAATTTTTCCAACGGCCCTTGACGTCATTTATGGACAGCCCCTTTATTTTTTGCACCGACCCTTGACGTGGTTCATGGACGGCCCCTTTAACCATTGAAACGACGCTTGACGTCATTTGTAGAGGATCCCCTCAATGTGGAAGCAAAGCGAAAAGCCGACGGTGGAAAACCGACGGTTTCTTAATCGGCTACCGACCGAAACGGTTAATGCGATATGTTCTGCTGTTTCGGTCGGTAGCCGTAAACAGGCATGTCCCTCACAATGTATAAGGAAAAATTTCGGAGTTGCTGCATATAACTACTAATTGTGGGAAAACGATCAGTCATTATGTAGGACGTCATTATTTACGATCCCTGAATAAGTATAACCTTTATACTAAATATCTATAACATTAAACTTTGATATTTGAAGGACGTCATTGTGGACGATCCCTGAATACGTATAACCTATAAACTGAATATCTATAATCTATTTCCAGCCAGCGTGTCTGACGTAGCAGACCACAACAGACTTTTGAAAACTGTAGCTGAGATTTGCTGGGTCTGTACTAGAAGATATACTTGCATTCGCCGCGCAGAGCTTTAAAATGACGTGGTATGTACATGCATTATCCATTGGTTTACACTATCCATCCGTTTTTGCCAAGCTCACTTTCCTGAGTTTTGACATGAGTCCAGTTAACTTTTAATTGTGAAGAAATGGTCAGTGTGATTAAAGTAAAAAAAAACAATACAGACCTGTCTGCTCGCATTTCTGATCGTTTACGAGTTGTTTCAAGTTAATGGTTTTAAAACTGTGACCTGTGGTGTACGGCCAACAGACGGACGGACGGACGGACGGACGGACGGACGGACGGACGGACTTGACCATTTCATTAGATGCTTAAGCTCAGCATCTAAAAAATCCGGCGCTTCGCGCCGGATTTGTCGACCGTGGGCTGGCCCGAAGTAGATGCTGAGCTTCAACAAAGGCGCAAGACAATTTATGTTACGCTTGAAGGTGGTATAAGATTTATGGAAGCTCCCCTACAATCAATAAGGCATACGAATGTGCGAAGCATGTAGTTAAATATATCTGAAAGTTTTTTATAAATTACACCATTAACAAATGACGTCATTTATGAAGGCTTCCTTACAATCAATAAGCCATATAGTAGTACGTGGCATGTAGTTAAAAAACGCTGAAATATTTTTGAGAATTGCATGATTAACAAATGACGTCATTTATGGATCCTCCCCTATAATCAATAAAATATATACGAATGCACGTGGCAAGCAGTTAAAAATAAGTTGGAAAATATTTTGATGTTAACAGTGGGGGTCCTAAAAACTATAATATTTGAATGACGTCATTAAAGACAATCCCTGAATATCGATAACACATATAGTTACGTCCGTGACATGTTGTTAAATTAGGATGGAAACAAGTGTAAAGTTGGGACTGGGGATACTAGAAACTATGGTATTAGAACGATGTCATTATGGACGATTTCTGACTATCTATAACTCATGTAAGTAAGTCCGTAACATGTAGTCAATATAGGATGGAAAAACATTTAAAATTGGTACTGGAGGTTCTAAAAACTATTAAATTTAAAGTACGTCATTATGTACGATCCCTCGATATCTATAACACTGAAGGACGTCATTATGTGCTTAGCATCTACAAATGGTTAAATAATTAAAAGGGAGGGGGAAGGGGGCACCTACAATTATGATATTTTTGAAAGACGTCATTAACGGACGTTCCCTCACAATGTATAAGGAAAAATTTCAGAGTTGCTCAATGCAAATACTAATTGTGGAAAAACGATTAGTGTGATCTGAATTAAAAAATATCTATAACTAATATAAGTTAGTTCAATACATGTATGATAAAATAGGCTGGAAAAAATATTAATGGTGGAGGACGTCGTTTATGGACGATCCGTCACCATCTACACCCCATTTTTACAACTGGTGATATCATTCAAATGGGTACGTGCATATGAAAATTCCCCGTTTGCATTATGTTTAACATCAGTGGAAATGGGTGGGTGGGTCAGAAAATTAAGATAGCATCATTTGTGAACGCTCCTTAACATTCAATTTCGTATGGTATTTATACACACGGAATGGAATGCTAAGAGTGAGAAGCGTAGGCCGATCGTACCTGGGTACGTTTGTTCAGTCGTAGGTATGTATAGTAGCGACAACCGAAAGAGAAGGCTGGCAAGGACAAATTTTACATGCAAACAATGGCAGCTTTATCTTTGCCAGCCGCCTCTTTCAGTTGCCTCAGCTATTTGGTTCAGCCGTTTTTAGCCTCTCCAATTTACAAATTTCTGACATAGGTCCAGTAATCAATTTATTGTGGAAAACTGGTTAGACTAATTACAACTTAAAAACAATACAGACCTGCCCAGTCGCATTTCTGGTCGTATACTATTTTTTTTATGAAAATCGGTTGTAACCTGTGACCTGTAGTGTACGGCCAACGGACGGACGGACGGACGGACGGACGGACATGACCATTACAATAGATGCTTAAGCTCAGCATCTAAAAAGCCTTTGTAAATGCATTAGAGCTTTTTTGTTCTTACAGTAAACTGTGACTTTACGAGAATGCACGGCGACATCAGCTGCAGTCAATATTATGTTTTCAGTCTGGCTTACGCATATTTTACATATCATATTTACGTCACTGTTATAATACAGAGGATAAATGTAAGTTATATCTATGCATGGAAGTTATATACTTTTCAAAATGAAATTTCTGCTACGTACATACAACAATAATTCAAAATGCGGGTTGGCTCAGCCAGCTTGGCTGTAACAATTATTTAGTATGTATCGAATGAATTTTGAATGTTTTGCATTCTCTTGCAACCTTTACGGTAGCGAACCTGCAATTTAAAAAAAATTTAATTATGCCCTTAACAAAGCAACAAATAAATAATTTAGAAAAGTTTCTAGATTACTACTATCAACTATTTAATTAAAGTTGTGTATCTTCTTTTTAATTTTTCCATAAAATTTTCACATCTTAAATATCTTAAACTGTTAAAAAAATGTGACTTTCCAATTTTAAACTGATTTATGTATTTGAATTGACTGGTACAATTTATTATATAATATTTTTAACACTGAAAATTAAACTGTATTTAATACATCATACTATGTGCAATCCAAATTTAGATTTAGAATCACGAATTACATGTAGCCTTTCTAAATACGAATTAATACGATACACCACAACCAGCATGAGCATGAAACGGATTTTTCGCCCTTGCATCGATTTTAGCCCTTTTTTGCCTGTCCTTGTCCCTTCAACTTCAGAAGGTTCTTGTTCTTGTAAATGACTCGGCCGTATACCAGAGAACAAGACCACGACACTTACTTCCATAGGAACGAGCAGCGTACATACGACATGAGACTGACAGATATTTTACATTATTTTTGTGCAGCTGGGGTTCTAGGTAAATAGAAATGTTTCATGAATTTTTCGTGTTCCCTTCCCTTTACTTTTCATTGCAACCGACACTCAGAACGCAACCGGACGCAACATCATGTACATATTTCTTAGTTTTAGTAATTATCCACCACCCACCACACCACACTTCTGATGTGTAAAAGTCAAGCAATTATTGCTGAGAGATTGTCCGTAAATGGTTTCAGTAGCTGCGTGGGTGGGACATAAAAACTTATTCACATAATCCCATGTAAAAAAAAGTTGTTATTCTGTTGTTGGCATCGGTGGGTTTGTCATAAAATGACATGCCATCAATAACATTATTTATGGACTACCCCTCAAGGGCCACACAGCACCATATTACCATATACCATAGATACAGCAGAATGATGATTTTAGAAGGCGCGAAGCGAAGGTTTCAGACAGACACACTTCAGTCTTCAGTAAGAAAAATTCAAATAGGTAAATTGAAAAAAAATACCTAATTGATGTCAGTGTTTCGCGTTAATATCTCTCGCCATTTCTACATATTGACATTCCGCACTATTAGATTTTGCGGTACTGCAAATAATTTTTTTTCCTGGTTTCAGACATCCACTCTCACTGATTGATTCCTTCATCACAAATGGAAACATTCGACATTTTGATTTACTTTAATTTATATGCTGATAGCTAAAGATAAAATTGAATCAAGAAGCGCAAGAATTAACTTACCACTAAATTAAAATACTAACATGTAAGTGACAAGTGACATAAAACAGTAAAAGTGTTGAAGTTGGCACTGCATAGTAATTAAAAATTGGATTCAAAATTAAAACTAAAAATGTTTTAATTTAAGCAAACAGATATTACTCTTGTACAATAAATAAGAAAATATATCATTATATCGAATCAACCAAACACAATATTTTTGAAATTATGATTTATTAAATACCGTTATAATTCACATAAATCAAGATGCCGATGGCTCCGAAAGATGTAAAGGCTTGCGACTTGATTTTAATGGGGTTGGTTCATCTGCATGAAGGTGATGAGCAAGATGTAAGCAAAAAATACGTGTGATTTTGAATTTCTAGCATTGTTTATTATTTTTGATACATAATTAATTATTGTCATGGTACGTCATTCGTCATACACAGACTTACAAGGAAACTACGCCAAGTAGTACGCTCTGATTTTAAAACAAGTATGAACAATTGATTGATCCACACGAGTGTACTACAACCCTTAAACAGTTCCATCGCAAATTGCGCTGTTTGTACTCAGTTGTCCGCCTAAGTTAAAAAAAACTACTTTTTAAAACTTTGCCGCCTTGAAGTTCGGCAGTTTCTACTTTTTTAATCCGATTCTCAAAAAATTTAAGGTTTTGTGAACTTTAAGCATCTTTTTCAAACATAATTTCTGTGATTTTCAAAACTCAAATCTTTCTTTCTAAAATATTTTGAAACAAATAATTTTTCTGAAGCCTCCCAAAATCAAAATACCTAATTTTTTGGGAAAATGAAAGTTTTAGAATTTTAATAAATCCCAGAAATAATTTTTCGAAAAATAGTTTAAAGGTCTCAATTTTTTCGAGAATCGGATAAAAACGTAGGAACTGCAAGGCGGCGAAGTTAAAAAAGTAGTATTAAATACTACTAATTTTTATAAACTTTGGCCTGTAGACAAACGGCGAAATTTTCCATTGAACTGTTTTAGGGTTGTAGTATATTTCGTGTGGATCAATTAATTGCGAATACTTGTTTTCAAATCAGAGAGTACCACTTGGCGTGGTTTCCTTGTTAGTCGGTAATAACCTAAATTGGTTCTGTAATATACATGTACTAATTTTACACTGTTGCATGTTTGCAGTTGCTGGATACAATCTTTAGTTTTCTTGCACGTAAAACTACTTTTTACACTGTCGTATCGACGAGTGCTGCTCGAAAGGTACTTATTCAAATAATATCACCCATTTAAAAATTAGTTTTAAAATGTAGCATCTACAATAAGTGTCTGTCTGGTTATTAAGTTGCATTGTATGTACGTAATCTGATCTAGCTAGAAATTTTTCAATATCTAATTGTCACTTGTGAAAAACTAGTGTTTGGCACTTACGACTTATTACACAAGTACACTTTTAATTTTTTTGTCGGAAGCTTAACCGTAAATGTTTATTATAGCTAGATTTAATTACTGCTCAAAAGTGATTTTACAGCATGATATTTATAAACTTTCGTGACTATGTTTAATTAGTTAGTCTTGAAAAGGTGGCACTAAACAGTACAGGTTGCCAGCACTGCTTAGTAATTACTCAATTGCCATATGTGCCCTACTTTTCCAGTCAAACTTATATGTGTAATAGTATCATCTTTTAAAATGCTAGACAAGTGCTTTTTAACACGGACTAATTTTCCTGTACGCCTGTTTTTGCAGATAATCTTGGACAAGCTCGTAAAATATGAAGCAGATGCAATTAAAGCAGAAGTAAAGAAAAAACGAGACTCAACGATACGGGAATTGACTGATGAGGAAGCCGAAAAACTGGAACAAGAGTTAGACAGAGACGAACGCAACAAAAATCTAAGTTCGCCAGATAATAGCACTCCAAGTTCACACGTGGATACAACCCAAGGGTCCAGCAAGGTTAAAACTCAAACAAGTTCGGACGTCGATGCAATTCAAAGCTTTTATCTTAAATTGTTGTTTTTGCATATATGATTCATTGATTGGTTTATTAATTAATTGGAGCAGTATTAGCTTTATAATTAGGTGTGAGCTACATATTCTGAAATTCCAGATGTGGTGGTCTACGACAATCTGTAGATATCCTCAAAGAATGCAGCATGCAGCAGTGGCTGTCGGACACACAATTTTTTCTATCGGTGGAGCGATTTCTATGCATCCTCTATCTTCGTTAGGACGTGGTCCCATTAAGGTTCACGTGTTAAATGTCGACGAACCAGAATTAAAATGGAAATTGCTACCAGTTAAAGGGGATACAATTCCAAATCAAAGAAAAAACCACTCAGCTGTAGCTTACAACGAATTTGTTTTCATCTTCGGTGGTGAAGATACAAAAACAAGGAAGTATTTAAACTCAACTGTTCGGTTTAACACAAAAACTTGTGAATGGGACGAAGTAGAGGCGACTGGAAATATTCCAGAGGCCCGTTATCAACACTCTGCTGTCGTAGTTGGACATACAATGATTGTTTTCGGAGGATTGGGGCATACAGTGACGTTTGATTTACATTCTTTGGATCTTGAATCTCTGCACTGGTCCAAAATAGAAACTAAAGTTAGAAAAACTAACTAAAAACGTTTTAATATAAAATTAGCTAAAAAGTATTTTTATGATGAACATTTTTGCTCTTTTAATTGTTTTGCAGGGAATTCCTCCAACATGCATTTATGGCCATTCTGCAACAGTTTACAAAGAAAATTATATCTTTATTACTGGTGGGCGTTATTGTGAGAAATTTGGATACTCAACTAAGATTTTTCGTTTCGATGTGAATGCAAAAAAATGGACGCAATCAAAAAGGAGGGGACGATGTCAGCAGCCCCGGCAGGGTCATTCTGCATGTAAAAGCAAATAAAATTAACAAATATTTCAATAATATTATGCATTTTCAACAGGTAGTAATCACCTCAAACTTTAGTTAGTTAATTAATTTGCAATTTGGGTTTTAACTTTCGCTTCATTTGGTTTAAGTTGTACACAATGGACTAATCTTTATTTTTGGAGGGTCCCAATACAGTTCATATATGAATAGTCTCTTCTCCTACAATCCAGGTAAATTGATTCTTAATCAATTTTTATTTGATTTTTTCTTTTCTCTTTTGTGATTAGCAGTTAAAAGTGAGCTAATTGGGTAATAATAATTTACATATTTTGAAATTGTTTCGATCTGTTTATTACAGAAACTTTTGAGTGGATAGAAGTCACACCTGTCGGAGAGACTCCATCTCCTCGCCACCGTTTTGGCTGCGTGGCGATAGACGACCGAGTTTTTATTTTTGGAGGATCCGGCTTTAATGAAACATACTGTGAGGATACGATTATTCTTGAATTGGGTAGGAATTATTATTATTTTAAGTTTCTTATTACTATTTGTTATTAGTTATTTTTTGCATAATCGGTCTAGCATATAGACAACGTAGTTTTGCGAACCTTTTGTCGTATTATATAAAATAACAAATTAAATTAAAGGGCATTCCTACTACAGTCTACATGGCAGTTTCAGAATAATTATTTTTTTAAAATTCATATGTTTATCTTTATATGTAGATTGCAAATCAGCAGAAAAAACATTGGCTGAACAAGAATTAATTAATGCAAATGATTCACAATTACAATGTGTTCAAGATAGTAACAGTTCTGAAGAAACTTGCGGAAATACTTCTAACGAAAAGTATGCAAAATTTATTGACCTATTTCACCTAGTTAACTGCAAAGAAAGCTGAATTATTTTATTCTTTTATTTTTTACTCTTGCAGCTCACTTCTACGTCCAGCTCAGATAGAGAAATCACCAGTTGTGAGTAGGTCGACGGCCGAGGAGATGACACATGAGCCGGCTGAAGCCTTGGACGCAGAAATTATAGTAGCTGAAGATACACTGGATGGTGCACACAATGCAACGAGCCAGGACAAAGCTGAACTCATGAAACGAAAACATAGTCGCTCTGCTCATGAACAAAATAAAGTAGCAAGAACTGAGGCGTCTTCTGAAGCTTTGGGTGACAGGAGTGGGGCATTGCCGCTGGAAAACGACAGTAGCTGTGAGGATGAAAGCAATGAAAGTCGTTTTTTGTATGGGACCTCAATTAGAATTAATCCGAGCTTCGACAAGGTCAAGATTGAGTCAGACTATATCCCACCCACGGTCAAATCTGAACCAGACGAATGAAAGAAAAATAGGAGTTATACAGATATATTTTAATGTGTTATGTTATACACAGGGCTTGGAACTTAAGATTAATTAAGCTTTGTAATGCCTAGAACAATATCTAAAATGTTACTGCTGGGTTTTTGGAAATTCTAAAAAAATGTATTTTAGAAATATATGGGATTTTGTTAAATTTTATAAAATTGGAATTTTTAAACATTTTTACTTAAACATAAAATTTTGTAAAATAAACATAATTTGTTTGAAAATCGGACAGGATTTGTACAAGCTACAGCGTGGCAAAGATTTGAGACGAAATTAAAAAAATCAATGTTTTCAAAAATGCGGTTTTTTGAAATTCCGCGCGCGCTAGATTTTGAAAAAATATACCTTCGTTCGCATATAGGGCTGAAAGCGCATTCAATTTTGAGTAGAATGAATCTTACATTACACCTGTATATTGAAAACGGCCATTCTGCAATCAGCATGAAAAAACCATGTTTCGCCATTAAAGCCATGATAAAAATTTTCACATATCATTTTTTTGCACGCAAACGGTCATATCAATTGCTCCCAAAATTTGCACTGAAGTTCATCCATATCTGCCTATTTGGCACATAAAGTATGAAGAATTTTGGTATGTTTTAAATAACTGGCCCCAACATATAATTTTGCCGGTATTCATTGAGATTTTCCTTATGTTTATGTATGTTTGTCGTATATCTGATACTACCGAACTTTGATTAAAAATAAGGGTCCCTCTATTGGCAGCAACATGCAATTTTAAAATTGAAAATAACTGAATTTTTTTCAAACACTGCAAAAAAGTTGAATTTACATTATATACAGAAAATTGTATTTTTGAGAGTATGAGTAATGTATTTAGCCATTTTGATTAATTTTGGAAAATGTTTATATTTTTTATATTTTCTTATATTTATACTGCGCATATCAGCAAATAATAGTTGTTAAAATGTATGCATTATGCATTTTTAGGTAATTTCTACCTATTTACATAATTTAGATGGACTTTGGAATTATGTACTCCACGAAATAACACACACGATACATCATTTTGAAGCTTTTTTAAAATAAAAAATATAAACACATTTACAATTGAAAATTATTTCATCTACTATTGTTTAAATTGCAATAACCTTTAAATCAGCAGTATTAAATTGAATCGTCATTCATAATACATATTATTCTACTTCTAATTGCCGTCATTTTGATAGATATGTTTAATTGCATTAAGGATTTTATGACAGTCTAAGGAGATTCAATCGTTTGCTTTGCTAAAGGAATGAATAAATGTTATTTCATTGAAAACTTATGCAGTAGGTAATTATGTTTCTGTGATATACGTTAATTAATCCGTATAGCTGCAACAAAATATAGGCATATGTAGTAATCTCTAATGTAGTATGTATGAGGGGGAAGCAAGTTCTTTCACTTTGTCACTTTCCGTTTGTATTTTATTTTTATATCGTATCTTGACCTGAAGCTCTTCTGGACTTTACTTTTTTATGCCATTTTTTTATGACCTTGGGTGCAAGTTATAGAGAGTGGATGAAAAAGTTTTAGTCGTCAGTTCCAAAAAAGAATTAGAAAATGAGTAAGCAGAATAACGCAGTGCAGTTGTGTGAAACTTTTTAAAAGACCTACTTCAAGAAATCGGGCTATCTTTCAACAGCCCGGATTTAAAGTTCTCGAGTGCAGTTTGCTTAGTTGGGTCACAGTCACAGTGTCCTGCTAAAATTTAAACCATTCAAAATTCAAATTTTAAAACTTTGCCGCTCTATAACTTCTACAGTTCTTAATCGAATTTAATAGAGTTTAAGTTTTTCTAATTATTAAGCTATTTTCGGAAAATTATTTCAAGATTTTTTAAAATTGGGAAATTTTTATTTTTTCTAAGGAAACCCATATTTTTAGACGCACATTTTAAAACTAATGTTTAAAAAAAACAAAAACTTTTGAATTTATAAAATTCCTTAAAATTCCTTTTAAAAAATAGCCTACGAATTAGAAAAACTTGAATTTTATCAAAATATTAGATGAGAATTGTAGAAGTTATAGGGCGCTAACGAAAACGTTTAAAATTTGAATTTTTCAAACTTTTGTCAAACTTTGTCTGTCCACTGTGGCCAAAAAAATTAAAAATACTCTCAACTTACTTTGGATCTTTGCTATTGAAATGCAGCTCAATTTTTGAAATAGGTCTCTTTGAATGTCCTGTCTTTCCCCCCATATGTTTATATCTGTTGCAGATCCACTGATTTACAGATATGCTGCTTACCATTACCATTACCTACTCTAATATAAATTAAGTCTATCTATGAATTAGAATTAAGAACTATGAATCAATTAAATGTGTTATTTGAAAATCTCCCATCAAAGACATACACTTTTCAAATTACGCTAGGGATTTTTAAAAGCGCAAAATGCAGTATTAAAATATGTTTTGAAAAGTAAGAAATGTTTTATGTATTGAAATTTTTTAAAAGTGCAAAGTGTTGCAACCAGATGTTTTTAAAATTTCAAAACGTTATATTTATCTGTATAACAAATGGGAAAAATGTTGTACTTATCGTGAGACTGGGAAGTTCGTTTCAGTCTGCAGTCCTAACGGCTCACCTGAGCACGCCTGCTTGGTTCACTAATTATTTGTGGCGAGCTATTCAAAAAGCAACCCTGCAAACCATTAAAATGAACTTGACGGCAAAATTTCCAACTCAACAAGTAAAACGACTTTCTGAACAGAAAGAACGTAAAATTTATTTGATTCATTAACTGTACCCCCTTCTGTCAGAAATGTCTTATATATTAATCAATAATGAGGAGAAAAGTCAACTTTGTGTGCCAGAACATCTGCTGGCAATTTTTATAGGAAGTCATTAAACTATCAAACTTCGCTCTAAAACGTTCATGTTTGACCGTCTCATAATACAAAAAAATCGCTGTTCAAAAACACTAATTCAAATTAGACTCAAAGTACCAGACTAATAACGCAGTTTCAATTGTATCGTAACGGACCATGGGTTTGCATACTTATTTTCGTCAATATGTTTTAACAATGTTCACACATACAATACATATACATATTATGCAATTATCACTGATTTATATTAGTTAAAAATACGAAACTAAAGAATCAGTTTAATTTGTTATGTTTAACAAATTGATCCTATAATAATGTGCGTACTAATAGTTAGTTACTCATTCCCAGCCCCGGTTCATATATCGCTTCCCTTCTGTGGTCCCAACTTCAACCCTATATTTAAAATAAAATAAATTATAGGTGATCTAATTTATTCAGCCAGTATTATATAGACACATGCTTTTACAACAGACAATGCCAGACATTGTATCTACTACTATTGAATACATATATCGTCGGTGAAGATTCATTCTGTCCTAAGTCTAGTGCACGGCTAAAATCATTCTGTCGCAAGTCCATACGATTCGTAGCTGCTTTCGCAGTCGCTTCCGCGTTGTCATATGCATTAAGTGGTTTTGGTATGTTACTGACTGCATTGTACTCATTACATTTCACTTAGGGGTTGTCCAAGAAAGACGTAATTATTAAAAAATCCGTTTTTAGAACATTTTGCGCTTTTCAAAAATATGTAAATAGAACATTTTGCACTTTTAAAACTTTTTGAAAAGTTTAAAATGTTCTATTTACATGTTTTTGAAATATGCAAAATGTTCTATTTGCATGTTTTTCAAAAATGCAAAATGTTCTATTTGCATGTTTTTTAAAAAAGAAAAATGTTCTATTTGCATGTTTTTCAAAAGTGCAAAATGTTCTATTTGCATGTTTTTCAAAAGTGCAAAATGTTCTATTTGCATGTTTTTCAAAAGTGCAAAATGTTCTATTTGAACGTTTTTCAAAAGTTCAAAATGTTAGACGACCTCTAACAAGGGAACATACCTTACTTGAAACTACAGAATGAAACGAAACTACCCGGAACGTATACTACCCATATGAGTGACCTCTGCTTGTATAGTCGTTGGACTGCAAAATCCGTTGTTCGGCCGCAATCGCGCGCGCAATTTCAAAAATATCGATTTTTTCGAATTTCACCGCGCTCTAGCTCCCACAGTTTTTGTACAATTTTCATAAAATTTGAAATACAACATCTTTGTATGATTATCTAAAAAGTGATTTCAGGATTTTTAAAAATTCGAAAATTTTAATTTTTTTAAAAAAAATAGTCAAAACTTTGGGCCTCAGAAATACCTATTTTTTAAAAATTTTCGAAAAAAATTAAAATTTTCGAATTTTCAAAAATCCTGAAATTACTTTTTAGATAATCATACAAAGATGTTGTATTTCAAATTTTATGAAAATTGTACAAAAACTGTGGGAGCTAGAGCGCGGTGAAATTCGAAAAAATCGATATTTTTGAAATTGCGCGCGCGCTTGCGGCCGAACAACGAATTTTGCAGTCGAACGACTATACAAGCAGAGGTCACTCATATGGGTAGTATACGTTCCGGGTAGTTTCGCTTCATTCTGTAGTTTCAAGTAAGGTATGTTCCCTTGTAAGTGTACATCATGAGTAGAACCGTGGCCGACGGTATTAAGTGTCAGCAACATCCCACCGCCACCTTATAATTATAAAATTATATGAGATTCGTTGTTAGTAGTTAGTAAATGGATTAGTTACATGCTTTTTTGAAATGAAGAATATTTCGCATCGTCTTCGTTTTGTACAATTCACCATCAACATCAACCGTCATAAAAAAACATCTTAACCAAGAAGAACAACCTGCACTTTCATTGACAGGGTGCTGTTTTAAACCTTCAACTTCTTTATGACAATTACTGAATCCACTTTCCTGAAATTCGAAAACAAATTCTTAAAATTTCAATGATTGTAGTCTTGTCTCTGTGTATGATATGTCATTGTATGTATGTAGTGTACGGCGGCTATAAGGAGTACTGCGATCAAAAACCAAAAGTTGCTGCCATTACCAGTAGTACTCACAATTAGTAGTTATTAGTAATAATTACTCTTGACTTGAATGAGCTACACACTTTTCAAAAAAAGTAACAAACAATTAAGGACGAAGTAATAACAGGTCAATTATTACAATTGAGCAGACTGGTCATACAGCCTCACACACTGTACACTCATACAGTAAATAACAGCGAGAATATGAATCATACCGAAGAAATGATAAATAAATTTGCACTACAACAACTAAAAAATAATTATAATGCACCATAAATCAAAACGCCGTCAGTTTTTCAGTTTCTTACCTGAATCATCTCCAGTCTCTCCCCAGTAGAATCTCCCCGTTTTCATAGCCCATCATTAGTCAAAACATGCACTTGTATTAATGCCTCGTCTAATTGCCATGTACATAATGGTTAAAAGTAAACATTTAAATAATTATTTCCGAAACTAGCTTGAATTATTTTATTAAAAACTTTAAGTAAATTATTAAAAAAACATCAGTTTTGAAAATTTTTAAATAAACAAAGGTGATGAATAATCAGTTTTAAAATTTTAATAAAAACAAGAGCTAAATAGTTAATCCTTGTTGATTGCTTGGCGGTGCTGATTAGTAGTTGTAGTTGTAATAATTAACAGCAGAAACTAAATCTTGCAAAATTTGGTCATGACATGATTATTGATTTTAGTCTAAAGAGCCTTAGTCTAATTTTATTACTAAAATTTTGAAGTACATACTGCTGTTAGCATAATTTTAGTAGTACGTTCTATAAATTCTTCAAAATCTTACAGATATCTGTTACCAATATGTACTAATGTTACTATGTAGGCACTTAAGAGAGAAAGGATACGCGACAACTTTACGAAAATAGACTTTATAGAAATTTGAAAACAAGATCAAATATGGGTTCTTCCTTTTCTGTGACAAATAAAACAAAATACGATTTACACATCTCCTTAAAGCAAGTCACTCCGCTCTACTTTGAAAATTTTGTGAAACCAGAAGAAACGTTTACAAGAAAAGTAGGAAAGGTTTGGTTTACTATTGAAGCTAAACTTTGGACTCGTCGAAATGCATATTCGTAAGTAAAGTTAAAATTAAATGAAGTCAATTAAATCTTGAAGACAAAGGCAATAACCATGTACTTCTGATGATGCACTGTATAACTGTATAACAGTAATTATCGTATTTTTTTAAGTTGCCCCGTTGACTTTTAAATGTACTCAAGTTTTGCTATTATTGAGACGAAATATGTGTCATTTTATCAATCCTTCAAAAATTTAGGGTGAGCATTTTTTAAGGTTCTGTTTTTTATTTATTTTTACAGGACAAAGGATATTCTCCTGTGTTGTTGTTGTTTAATGCCCGTTATAGTTGTGGCAGCTATTTTGGGATCTGCAGTGACGCCGAATTGCTGTTCGGATGATAAAAGCACCGTCATCTGCTCTTATGGCTGGTATGCTAGGAAAAATCGGAAATTTGAGATTCGTCCAATTCTTACGGATGAAATAGATGATATTACGAGGAACCGAGTGAGCTGTTGGCGTGAGGGAAAACTTATCCAGTTCTATCTGATCGAAGTTTTATGAATTTTTTAAAGCTGTAATACCATGAGCTTTGATCAAACTAATTTCCTACCTTCCACCTATATAGCAACACATACCTTCAACTTTGAAAGTTTTGAACTATATTACTTACTTGTACCTTGCTAAATTCCAATTTAACTTTGGAGCTGCCAATAAAAGTTTAGCAAAAATAAAAAGTTTTATTTCTTCTACGTGTATTTAATACATGTACAGTAAACCCTCCCGTATCCGAATTAATTGGGAACAGACCCCATTCGGATACGAGAAAATTCGGATATGAGATGTTTTTATAATAAAAACAATAACATAAGAAATACATATAAATATTTTAATTGCAATATGTATTTGTATAGTTTAGAGCAACACAAATGTTAATTTAGTCATGTTTAGAGCAATTTATCATTGAAAGTATAATTGAAAGTATAATTGAAAGTAACATAGTATTATTGTTATATCTAATTGGCTTTGGCTTGGAAAAACTTAGTAATTTTTTATTGTTTTAATCCACTTTGGTATTTATCCCCAATTTTGTTCACATCGCCGAAATTTGTTCGGATATGGGAGGTTTCGGATAAGGGAGGTTCGGATACGGGAGGGGGTACTGTATATAAAAAAGATATATACATTTTCTTAAGTAACACATATCGCCTGTTAAGAACCAAAATGACCTATATCCAATTTAATTTTATGAATTTATTATTTAACCTAACAATCAAAAGCTATATCATACACATAAAATGAGAATCATTGCGTGAAATATTGATGAGGATTTTTTGAAAAGCGTGTAACATTTACATGTTTCTGAAAAGGTGCAAATGGTATTAGTTACGTGCTTTTGAAAAAGTGCAAAATTTTTTAATTCCATAGTTTTTTAAGGTGTCAAAATTTCTAATTCCATGGGTTTGAAAAGTGTAAAACGGCCTATTAAAATACTCTCAAGATCAAGACAAATTATATTTTTGTAGATTTTTTTAAATCATTAAAAATCATTTTTGTAGTGGTCAGAGACGCTAAGAAATTAGCATTTATCAAATAATGTTTTTAGCTAGTGATGAAAATGGGTCATTTTGGTTCTTCACAAATTCAAATTCCGACTTCCTAGACAGACACGTCTACTATATAATTAAATGTGTACACTAATGGAAACATTGATTCAAAACAAATTAACTGTGCCCTCACGCAGTGCAGCATACTTCAGTGTAAGACACGGAGCCGGTGACCGGTAGGACCGATCGCACTGACCGAAGCTCCGGTCAGTAAAATCGAAAACATAGCAGGCACTCGCGGGCTCATTTTTTTTTCTCGAAGCTCATCGATGCTCAAAAATCAGAAAAAGCTCAAAACGCTTTTAGAGTCCTGAAATTTGATATCCGTAGTGGGGTATTTGAGCCCAAAAGTGTAAGAGTGATCGATATGTTGTAAAGGTTGTTTTGGACTCATACTGTCATGAAAAAAATATCAGAGGTACTTAAATCAAAACGTATGTAAAAGTATGATGAAATATATTGTATTATTGTATACGATAATAGTAATATATGAATCACACTGATCACACACCGACACCGACACCGTAGCTGGCACTATTCTGACACGGGATATAAGATAAAAGTAATAGTCAGTGGTACGAGTGAGTGATGATTACTAGTAATAATAGTAATAGTAATATTAGTTTAATATTAGTTGATTAATTAATTAATAAACTGATACCTAAACCCTGTGAAGTGATGTGGCGGACTGTGGCGGTAGTGGCCGCCACAGTTCACACATTAAACTTAATGTGTTAATTAAAAAATTTTATTTTGGTGGCTTGATAGCTACGCAAATTTTGTATTTAAAAATTTAAGAAATGTTACAATAATTTGTAATTTTATAGGCACATTTGGTGCATGTGCATACTGCATAGCACATACCGCACGTCGCAAACATATATTGCATGCATCGGCACGTACTTCGTACTGAAACTGAAAAACAAAATAATAAAATAATAAGTGTGGGGTGCGAACGCTGAAAACAGCAGTGCAAAAGCTGCTACTTAATTTTAATGTTTTATATCTGCTATTGTGAGTTTATTAATCGTTAAAATTTATTCGTGTCACAATTATTAATAAGTACCGTGCTGACACTGGATAAAAGTATTAGGCAGCAGTAGAAGTAATACATACATAGCTTTCAGTTGAGTACCGTGACAAACTGCTCACTTAACTGACGATGTAGCACCACTTGGTTAAATGCATCAGATAACTGTCTTAAAAATTTATTTAGTGCACTTACTTTATGATCAAGAAAATTAATTAAGCACATCAGTTAATACAGCACACAAGCTACTTAGTTAGTGCTAGAATTTGTTCAGTGCACAAATTACTGTTGTGCAACAAATAGGTATATGCGTTAGCCCCGTGGTGTCAAACCAAATTTGGTGCTCCAGCTTTTTTGTGATACCCCTTATTTAATGCACCACAAACTTAGTGCTACAACTAATTTAGAGCACTAACAACTTTTGTGCACAAACAACGTAGCCGCACTAAATAGTTATGTGCATAAGATACATGCCACTTAAACTGATCTGGTGCCATTGTCAGACAAAACAAAAGTGACCGTGTCATTTTCGCTTAAGCCGGCTTCTCGTTCGGCAACACCAAAATTTTTTGGACTCGACGCAGATTCATGCTTTGTTCCTTCCAGCGCAATAGTACGTTAACGTTAGCCATAAGCTCTTAAAATTATTTCATGCGCTTTTTGTTTGCGTAAAAGAGATTGAGTGCAAAGCGTTAAAATGATTCTACACGGACTTTTCCTACGCATATGGATTTAACACGGACCATTCCTACTCATATGGATTCTACACGGACTTTTTCTAACACTATGAATTCTTTACGGAGTTTGTTTACCTAGACTTTTCCTACCTATATAAATTCTACACGGAAGTTTCTTACCTATATGGATTCTACAAGGAATTTTCCTACCCATATGGATTCTACACGGACGTTTCCTACACATATGGATTCGACACAGTTTTTTTCTACTCATATGGATTCAACACTGACTTTTCACACCCATATGGATTCTACACGGACTATTCCTACCCATATAGATTCTACACGGACTTTTCGTAAAACTATGGATATCTAAAAATTGAAGTTTTAGAAAAAACATTACCACTTTATTGAATTAAAAAGGCAAATCAATAGGTGCCAAGGCGTAGGGCTATGTACTAAATATAAGAGCAACGTGCAAGTTTTGGCACCCAGTTAACAAGATACTTGAGGCTCTGGTCACGACTATAACACACTGTCGCGATATTGCTGTTTCAACTCTTATTTTAGGCATTATTTTTTTTCACTGTTCCTACGCTGTCGCCACATAAACCCAATGTAAAGTTTTATTGTTTTCTCCGAGTTAGGTGACACGACTATTATGAAGCGTTGTCATCTTCGTGTCCAAACTCGGATTCCACTGCACCTTCCTGACGTTGTCGCGACACAAACGCAATGTGTGGTTTTATTACTGTCTTCCCCGTCTTTATTATAACCTTTTTATAAAATTATAGCTCTTAAAACATAGAAACATTAGGGGACTGATTTTTATCTTTTGGCCCATACAACACTTTTTAGAGAGAATTTTCAAAATGGTTTGAAAAAAAAGCTGGATTCTGGATGGAATTTCAGAAACTGTTCAAATATTTTGCTAAATTTAAATGCAATTATATTTTGCTAATCATTACTGTTCGAATTATGCATCAATTCAGCCCATACTGGTTGAGTTACAGGTCTAAAAACCAAATTTTCGGTTTCGACAAGAGTTTTTCGGGAACTTTAAATTGTCTCTCATTATTGTTATTTTATAGGGCCGGACACAAATGACGTCATCTAGTCATCTATGTAGTGGGTATGTTACATTTAAAAAACACTGTATGTTAGACATACCTATTCAATTCATGCTTACGAGGGTGACAAGATGGATGGATTCAGAATTTCGTAAATTTCAGTGGCATCATTAGTTTTCGGCACTAAATGGGTTTATGGAAGAAGCAGCGTACACTTGCAGCTGAGGTTTTCTCAATGGTTTAAGACTGAGGATTTCAAGAATATCACGAAGTTATATGTACTCGATATTATGTATCCCTTCCCTGCTAATGAACAAAACAATGATATCTTGCATGTGTGCTCGCACTGCCAGTGCTCCAACTGCACCCTAAGATGCAATATTGTGGTTACATTTTACAATACAAAAAACATTTTTTGGTACGAAATGTCCAGGGTAAAAAATTTTTTGCAACATTGGATCTTATAATTTCTTAGAACTCAAACCCCGACTTAGTAACTTGGAACTCATGCTGAACTTGTCAGTAAAGCAAAGTGGACTTAGTTAAGTGCAGCTTTGATTTCTGTGTTCCGCCCTCAATTAGATGAGTGTGGACACCACTTGGACGGGTATGACTACAGGCATCTAATTATGTTGAAGTTCAACGTAATGTATCAACAGTTTAAAAAAAATTAAACATCTTTATAAAGTGTTGCATAGACTGGAAGCAAAATAATTGCTAACTAATAAGTAATTAATAGGAGTTTAAATGGAGAAGAAGTACATGGAACCTCAATTCTTATAGATTGGTATCAAGGATGGGCTTGAGCTTTTAATCAGGAAAAATCCCCATATAAAGTGTTGTATGACGTAGAAAGGGAAAAAAGCAAACGGATTTTACAATTTTCAAGGGTTTCAACGTGATATATTTTTTTGTCAAACTATGGTCAGAATTTTCGTTTTTAAGTTTGCAGATTCTACGTAGGTCACTGTTACATTTTTGGTAATGGGACAAAACACCGCAGCAATATGACCGCGGTACAAAACACCGCCACTAAAACACCGCGAGGTAAAAAGACCGTCCACCCAAAAGACCGCAAACGAAATGACCTCTTGGCCATAACACCGCGAGGTAATTTGACCGCGCCAAAATGACCGTTTGCCCATAACACCGCTGGGATATTTGACCGCGTCGAAATGACCGTTCGGCCAAAACACCGTTTTTATATAAACGTGCACAGAACGACGGGCAGAACAAATTAACCAAGGAATAATAAAATAAATTAATCGTTAGAAAGCGAAAGCGGTATAATTAGTCTATGAAAATAAGTTAGATTAAGAGATTTTGAGCAACATACTTATTTATTATATTCAATTATCATTTATAAAATTATCAGTTATAATACCATTCTACAGTATTGGTTCATACACTGAGGCATACCTTTGAATATTTAATGTAGGCCCACGGATGCAAGCTCGATCATATAAATTAGTAAAACGAAGTATACGGATTTATTTGTAACATTGTTGTCCTATGTCAATAGAGGACCAGACACAAACAATGCCATCGATGTTAATGGGAGTCAGCTTTAATTTTGGTGTTATATCCTCCAGTCAATGAGTTTGGACACCACTTGGAGAAAAATAACTACCGAAATTTAATTATGTTAAATTTCAGTGCAATACCTAGTATAGTTGTTCCACACGTTTTTCAATACATAGTTTTTTTTAAATCGTTTTATAACGTGTTGTATGGGCTGCGAGAGAAAGATTGCTAACTAGTAAGAAGATGAGCAATAAATAAGAGTGTAACTGGAAAACAAAAGTGTAACCACATGGCCTATAATTTGGTTTCAGTGATGAGCTTTAGCTTTTTGTTAGCGGAAAAGCGATTTTTGATTAGTAATAAATTATGTCCTTATTACAATATTTTAATCTTAATGTTATTTTGCTCAAGATCAGTGACATTGCAACTGTTTAAATGAACAAAGGATTTATTTTAAACAATCGCCATAAAATTGTTAAATGTCATAGGAATTGAAAAAGGAACCAGATTTTTCTATTTTTAAGGTCTGAACAATGATATATTTTCTCGTTTTAATCAGCCAAGTATCACAAAAGGGTTCCAAATTTTATTAGCTTTCTAGAGTTAGCGATAGAGATAAACTGAAATGTCGCAATATTTATCGTAGGTAAAATTCTGGATTTAGAAATTTTGAAAACAAAATTCTGTTTTTATCAAGAGACAAAACAATTATTAAAATCCAATAAAATCGAAAGTTGTAAAATTATTTAAAACACAAATGACAATGACACAATAGTAATATATTATGTATTAATATTGTTATTAACTACAGAATTACTTACTGTACTCAGAGTCGTCACAATGATTACCTAACATGCAATTAGATTCAGAATTGTAAAATTTCTAGCTTATAATTAAAATTAAAATGTTAAATAGGAATGACTACCAATAAAGATAAAACAATAATGTAATGTAAATAATGTGATAATTACGCTAAATAACAATTTTACATTTTTACAAACAATAAAATTAAAAGACATTATTGCACGAAATGCAATGCTGTGATATACTTATATTGTGTATATTTAGTGACTATGATTTCCACCTTTAAAGTATTAATAACTAATATAATATTGTCATTGGCATCGTAATCTTCATGCAATCGAAGACTCAAATAAAATTCTATTAGATTGTGATAATTATTTATTCACAATGTACTGATATTTGATTTACCTATGTCTGCATAAGTCTTAAAAAATTTTTGTAGGTAGGTAGAATTTACTTCCAGTACCTAGGGGGTTGGCTCAGATTGGGGGAGATTGAGGTAAAAGCTCAATAAGGTGGAAAAAATTTTCCCTCAAAAAAGCAACCGGGACCGGAGGAGGTAAAAAAGATAAAAAGAACGGTGTTGAACGATTTCCCTCCTCCCGGCTCAGGCTGGCTCAAATTGAGGTAGTTTTTTCAAGAAAAAGGGACCCTCGGTCAATTTTTTTTAAGAGCTCGTTAGGGACCGATTGGCTTGCACTGGCATACTTGCTATTATATAGTTATGTATTTTGTAATATGTAATAATTGAATATGAAATCAATGAAGTTGAATCAAACACCAAATTTTACACATTTAATCTCTTCCAAGAAAGACTTTTGTCTTTGATTATTAGTTAATGAGTGGAAACCACAGACTTCCGCTTAAATGTATCCGCTCTGAAGTTAATACAATATCATTGAAGAATCAAAATGAACCCATATCCTGTCATGTTTAAAACTAAATGCGCTTTCTATAAAAGAATTAAAATAATCACGATCCTAAAAGCAAGTAAATATAGAACAATTTGCACTTTTGTTAATTTAAAAAAAAAGGCAAATAGAATATTTTGCATATTTAAAAAACATGATAATAGAGCATTATACACTTTTCAAAAAGTTAAGAATAGAATGTTTTATAGTTTTTAAAACAAAAAAATAGATCCATTTTCTCATTTCGAAAAAAAAGGAAAGAAAACATTTTACACACTTAGAAAATATGAAAATGGAACCTTTTTTTAATTTTCAAAAACATGTTAATAGAACGTTTTGCACTTTTAAAAATAACTTTATCAAAATTATACACGCCTGCCTGTTAGGTAGTTGTTTTATGAAGTAGCTCATTTCGATCCTAGCCTAAATTACATATATATGAACAATTTGAATTCTTCACTCACGATATCCGGTGTAGGAAGATTACATTTATAGTTAAATTTCCGTCGGACCATAATATAATTTAATCATTTTCTTATTGTTTTCATCCAAGTCCATACATTATAAAAATAGTCTGGTAATAACTGTCCTAAATATTTCTTTTCATTAAATTCTTTGTCTCTATTCTTTTTCACTATTGAAATTTGAATTATTTCTCAATTTAATTCTTCTTAAGGTAGTCCACTTAACATTTTCTTTTCCAAAAGAAAAGACAGTATTTTGTTCTTAGTCACCCTCACCTAATTTTCTTATAGCTAACTTAACAGTTTTTTAAGCTGTTTTATCATCAAAAATTAAATCAAGAGCTAAACAAAAACGGACATAATGACGGGTTACGGAGTCATCAGTGGAACAGTTCCAAGTCAAAACGTTTTATGCTGCAACGCAAGGTCTTGGGCACGAGTTATTGGCTGGTTGCAAACTGTACGTTCTTTTTTAGAAGTATTATTTAAATTACCCTAAATTTCTGTTTTAATTTAATACCTAGATTAAATTGTTTTGTAAGAGATACTTAAGTAATACACTAAAAAAATAATTAAACAAAGTAATTTGATTTTTTGTTTCAAATTGCTTATACAGGTTGTGAGTGTCATCGCATTGTTGGGGTGCTGTATATATTTCAGTCTAGCGATCGTGGCTCTCAACTCTCAAGGAGGTATTTTAAATATTTGTTATTAAATGCTACTGCAATATATTACTGAAAATTTTTGCGATTAGGGGTCGTCCATAAATAATGTCATCGAAATTTCACCCTTTCTTTGACCCAAGGACCCCCTTGTAATGAGCTTAGCCATTGCGTAACTAACTATCTTGAGCATGTGATGTCACCAATATCCCAGTAGACCCATGGATATGGATCCAAGCCGTGATGTCATTTATGGACGATCCCCAATATGTCTACTTAAGCGGGCTAACTATATTACAAATGGTCTGTGAGGTATATGTTTGAATAGAACACATAGCTAAGCAGTGAGCTATTACAGGAAATAGGGTAACTCTAATTATCTAAACTGTGCTCTTTTATTTTAATTACTGTAGTTGGCTCAAGACACGTTCACAGACACACAGAACAGCAAATGGGAATATCTGATGAGAGTGAAGACGCAGATTATGACGTGGGGTCTGGTCTTGCTTTGCCCCTGGTCTTAGCAATTGGAATCATAGTGATTGGAATATGTATTTTGTGCTTAGCTGGAGGGATTATGCTCGTCCAAGGCGTCAATGAGGTAAGTACTGTACATATACTTACATGTTAGTATCTAAATTGTCTGTAAAAAATCAAGACCGTTCATCTCCTGCTACTGTTAACTCAAAATAAAATGTACCACCTAAAAGAAAAACTAAAATATTATGATCACCTCGAAGTTAGTACCGTAAAGCCGGGGGCTTTAATAGAAGCTGGGGGCTTTAATAGAAGCCGTGGGCTTCTATTAAAAACAGGTACTCTGATCCCCGGCTTGTATTGGAGACCCGGCCTTTATTAGAGACCCGGCTTCTATTAAAAAAATTATGGTTTGAACCAGAAGAATACAACTCGACCTACCATGTGCGTAGCAAAATTTCACTGCTACTGAAAATAAAATCGTTTTTATTATGCTAAAATCGAAATTATTGCTAACTTCATTAATAATTCATGAAATCAAGTGCAATCCTCAGTAGAAACGTATACTTTTATTTTATTAGAGACCCGGCCTCTATTGGAGACCCGGCTTCTATTAGAAGCTTTACGGTTCATAAGTAGAATATTTAGCACCATTTATTAACTTGTAGATATACCTTGCAAGTTTTTAAATCATGCAAAATAAAACAAACTGCACATTTCCAAAACATGCAAATAAAAAAAAATGCACATTCTAAAAACATGCAAAACAATACAATCTTCAAATTTTCAAAACATGCAAATAAAACAATTTGCACATTTCGAAAACATGCAAATAAAACAATTTGCACATTCCAAAAACATGCAAATAAAACAATTTGCACATTTTGAAAACATGCAAATAAAACAATTTGCACATTCCAAAAACATGCAAATAAAACAATTTGCACATTTTGAAAACATGCAAATAAAACAATTTTCACTTTCTAATAACATTTAAATAAACCAGTTTGCACTTTCTCACAAACACGCAAATAAAAAATTTTGCACATGTCGAAAACATGCAGATAAAAACTTTTTTATATTTCAAAAACATGTAAATAAAAGAATTTGCACTTTCTAAAAACATGAAAATAAAACAATTTCCACATTTCGAAAACATGCAAAATAAAATCTTTTTTACGTTTCAAAAACATGTAAATGAAATAATTTGCACTTATCAAAAACATGCAAATAAAACATCTTGCACTTTTTATAATTAACTCCCAACCTCCTGCTTATTTCCTTTACACAGTGCACATTATCAAAATGTTAAATCGTTAAATGTTCATGACCAATTTTTTTTTCAGGAAAACCCGGGTAAATTAAATTACTGGATAGTCATGGAAGTGATCTATCTTGGATTCACAATGCTTCTATTAATACTGAAACTTGTAGCTGGTTTGTATTTAGCGCTCGTAGTTGATTTAATTGTAATCCCTATTGCATTATTTTGTCTTTGGGTCGTCAACCTCCACCGACAAGAATTACTAAGTGCGGGCCGAACCGCATCTAGAATCTAATTACACTTTTTGAAGAGTAAGAACAAACAATGGAGAATCAAATTTTCACTTTTTAATTAAAATAGATAAGGGGACGATCACATATTACGTGAGCAGGAAATGAGAAGTATGTGGAGCGGGGGGGGGGGGGGGATGTATCTAATTTTGCATGTGTGCTAACGTAATTTTTTTTGTAGACAGAATAGACGAATCCGTTTTAAGAACTTTAGCTTGCTTCATGCGCTTACCCTAAGGTTATAATACTGTGAGTAATGGTTATATAGCAAAAATAAGAAATACTTGTTCATTGTTCATACTATTAAATAACTAATTATTTACTGCTAAATACCTGCGTGCAAAAATAAAAATGCATTTATGTTGTAGCATGATATACATTCAATAAAAGTATTTTATTTTCATATTAATTACAAGTTTAAGGTTTATTTAGGTTTAAATAATTAAGGTTAAGTTCAAGGTCACAGTAGCATATCATTATTACACTGTGGGGCCCACTAACCTTTCCGGTGACATCACCTAAAGCGAGAGCATTGGGGAGTAAATCCAATTACAATCCAAGTTCCGATCAAAAATATTTTACAAGTAGGATGTTGTAGTTGGATTTTCATAATAAAAATTGCTAAATTCAAAATTATTGCGATTTTCAAGAGCGGTTTACAGTATTGTATAGGGAATTATAGTATATTTGAAATGTACATTTTTACTTATGGAATTTTTTCCTTAATCCAATTTTTTTTAAAGATCTCAATTTGCGAGTGTAAAATTGTTTCATCTGCTAATTAAATATTCCTCACTCAAATTTGCACTATATTATGCAAAATTCAGTAAGCTGTGTCGAATCAATCAAACGGAAACGGCTAGCTGCTTTCGTAGTTGTTTTAGTTTTGGATTTATTTTTTAGATTCAGATAATATTAATTTAGCAAAAATTCAAACCAGAAAAAATAACAACATCACAACCGTTGAATGATTGTACTCCTACACCAATTTTATTTTTTTAGTTATTAATTTTATTATTAATAAAAAAATAATTAAGGCTTACATATTTGTAATAAAATTAAGCCTTAAAATACAAACTGTTTTAATATGATTCTAAGCTAATTTTGATACACATACACACGTTATCAAATAATTAACAAGAAGGTACACTTTTGAATTCAGCATTCTCCAAGATCTCTAAAGGATAGTCCAAAAAAGACGTCCTAAAAGCATTATGGATTTAAGGTTATGGAGAAAAAATAAAATATAATCTTGTTTATAATCTTAATTAAGTGAACCTTTTTGGAGGCTTCAAAAGACCTTAATAGACATTTAAATGAAGCATTTATTTAATTAGTAGTAGCAAGTTTATTTTTTCAAAAAATCCTGTAGCAAGTCAGAATTTTCTAGACATGCTATTTTCAGAAAAAAATACAGCGGGGAATTTTGAACTTGTAGGTTGTAGCTAATTCCTCACAGAAGTACTCAACGACCTTCCTGCCATCAGCTGAACTATTGTGTATAAATTGTTCAACAGTCCACCAGTTTAATCAGTTCAACAGTCAACCTTTCAACAGTGTTTGTGGAATGACACAAGATGCAAGGAAAAGCTGTCAAACACTTGTAAAAATAGATTTAAAGCCCACAAACGACAAATAGTAATTACTTCTGTTACTTCACCGCAAAAGGGTTGTTGGTTGTGGCTCATTAACTTAAGTAAATACTTCCTCGAATTCGTCACGAATTCCATAGATTACCAATGGAAGGAGCAAAGATCTTTCTAATTTTAACTTTCCCCATAATATAAAGCTCTGCAACTAATCCAATTGAAATTTATAAGTCTTGTGTGTGTGTGTGTGTTTGAGCTGGGGTTTCGATGCATTATTTGGTTTCTGATTTATATTATTTATATGATTAATGTCGAGTTGATATTGTATTGTTTAGTGTATAGAAACATGTCCGTATCTTTTAAGTGAAATTTCGAAGGAAGGATAACCATAGGGATTTGCTTTCAGAAATTACAAGAATAAGTTTACGGATTTTTCCTACATCAACGATAACTATATTAAATCATTCAAAATTGTACTTGTACATTTATCTGCTCTTAGAATATTCTATTGTCCACAAAAATCGAGTTGGATACTTATAGGAAGACGTGTTCCCTTCGCCACCAACCACCAACCGGCAACCGGTACCAGTATGAATGTGTGTTTCCAAAATCCGGACTTTGAGTCACACTGCGCTAGTCCACAAATGTCTCCTGCCCAGTTTTCACTGTCACTTGATCATGTAAGTTAAACACCGAAATTGGAAAAATTGAGATATCTAGAAAATTATCTAATGAGTGATCGTCCACGATTGATGTCATCGGTAGGATCGGTCCGTCTACTATTATTCTAGCCGTGTAGTTATGTAAAGTAACTAACTATTTAAAAGTGTATACATATTTGGATTTCTTTTAAGGTTCTGGAAATGATTCTGTGTGGCCTAAACCCCACTCAGTTGCTTAAGTGTCGTCTACTCTCCCACCAATGGAACTTTTTCGCATCTGTCTTTATACGAAAACAAGTGGAAATTAAATTTTATAAGCAGCATCCCAGCACTTTACGAAATCTTGATAAATCCGAAAATATCCTTCACAAGAAATTTACCGAACTTGGTTCCCTACCGCTCTACCCTCGATCCCACTTTCCATTCCCTGTTAACAAATTCACCTTCCATTTTGTGGACATCTACAATTCTCAAATGACCCGTTTTCTCAACATTCACGGGCCCCACATCGAAGAATTGACCTTACAATCATGTTTGGGACGAACCGAAGCTCAGCTCATGGACTTTATAGCAACTCCTCTCTCGAAGCAAACTAGAAATTTGGAAATTTTGACACTAAGTGTTCGTGCTACAAAAATTCAATGGAAAACGAAAATAAATGATAATAAAGCCCACGAAGACGAACGCTATCGTCTCCTCGACACTTCAACTGCACCCCTGCTCCCCAAAGACCCGGAATTTTTTGAAATTTATTCCCGCTTTGAATACGAAAATCCGCATTCAAAATTGAGAGTGTTTCAAATAGATTTTCAAATCTCAGCTAAATTATTTGAAGTTATTTACATAATGTCACCTAGATTAGAAGAAATAATTATCCATTCGAACTACTCTGCCTTCTTGGCAACCCCTGTGAACCGGGCTCATGTCTTTAAAACATTTTGTAGCTCATGGTGGAGTAGTTATTTGTCTGACGGTGTGATGTTGAAATTTCTTCAATTTCTAAATATCAAAAACCGACTCCAACTAAAAACAATTGTGTTAAGAGGGGAGGACATTTCCCAAGCTTGTCGAAAAGAAAATGGATTGAAGGGACTTGTGGACTTGATTAATTATTTATTTAAGATCAGTTCCAACACACTTGAAAGTCTTGGCTGGATTAATTTAAGATTCCTTAGGGATCAGGATATACATTGGTGTCAATTGCGGAATTTGAAGAAATTAACAATTGGTCGTTATGCTGCTAATGGATATGTTGCTCCCATTCCTCCAAGACTCATATTCCCCAACGATTTTAGTCCAGCCAAAATGTTTCCTCAACTTGAGACTGTCCAACTCTGTGTCCATAACAAAAATGCTAATTTTTTAAATTTTCTCAATTCATTAAATTTTGAGCCAGTGCGTAGTGTGAGAGTGGTGGATGTGAGGGACGAATCCCCGGATGCCATGATAACATCGTGGCATGCGCGTATGATTAAAAACTTATTTCCCCTTGCTCGAATTGTGACAAGGAAAAGGTGTACTCGAGAGCCTCATCTACTTTTGAAATGTTAAAGTGTATTATGGTTAGCTTTATTTTTATTCTATAGTTTTGGTATGTAAACCCATATAAAAAGATATACAACTTGAACCCTTACCCCCCGTCGTCAAATTACCAAGTAATTTATGCCCGCTCCCTAAGAAGCTGGGTTGAAGTTTACCAACCATTTAAAATCCTAAGTGACCCATATTATCCACTCTTGTCTAAAAACAAAAATACAGCATTTAAAAATAAATTCAAATAGCCAGACCGTGAAAGCCACTGGTCACTGGATTCAAATAAAAACTATGTAACTACTTGTAAAAATAGATTTTAAGCTCACGGCTCACACAATACAAAAGGTACTCGTAACTTGAAGGCGAAATGGTTAAGGCTTAAAACCTGGAACATAATATGTTGTATGTACCTACGTACGAAGATTGCCCCTTTTTCCAAATTCCACAGCGTAATAATAGAAGGGGCAAATACTGTTTTATTTTTAACTGTATCAAAAGAGCTTTTCAAGCTTAAAACTTAAAGCCCAATATTTAATCCAGTTGAAATTCGAAAGTCGTGTGTGTGTCTGTGTTTGAGCATAGATTTAATTCAAGAACCTATATCGTTCTGTAAACTGTATGATTTTCTATGTAAAAATTTTCTACATTAACTGTGAGCCTAAAAGGTTAACTAAAGCCTCATTTGTTTTTGAATTATTACAACTCTTCCAGTGTATTAGGGACTGAAAGTGTTTTAAAAATTATTAACAAGGTTTAGGTAGGTAATTTATAATAACTATATTTTTATTTCTGATTTATGTTTTTTATATTCATACAGTGTTGAATGTCAGTTTGATATTTTATCGTCTGTTAGTCCAGTGTAGAAACAAGTCAATATCATTAAATATACCTACCTTAAATCCGTAACTGAAATTCGTGTAGACCATGTTAACTGATTGTATTGTTGATTTCGGAGTAATATCACACAACGCAAAATAAAAATTACGACTACGTGGTGAATAATTTGGTAAATAATTTTCTAAGCGTGTATGACTTTTGTATAGACACGTAATGTAATTTTCAATATGTAATTTAACATGTATGTTTCATAAATTAAAAAAGTATAGCTTACTCTCACTTGAAAGTATTTCTTTGTCTGCGGATAAATGCGTCTTGAGACCTACTTGAGTTGAACTCAAAATTAATGTTAAAATATTTGCTTATTAGCCAAAGTTATAGTAGATGCATAGTAGTCAATTTGCAAGTAGCTGGTGTCGAAATTTCAAAAAATGCGAAGGCAGGACAACCACTAAAGTTCAATACACTTTTCCTAGTAAAAGTGAACATGCATGGTGCATAATATACTGGTCATTATCGTCAGTACGAATTAAACGAGCGGTGTTTGTGGCACACATAAAAAAATGTAAAGAAATTAACATCTCAGCATTCACAGTAGCCTAATACGTAAATACAATTTTACTAGAAGGGAATTTGAACAGCAATGACGAATCATAGTTATGACATAATTAATTAATTGCATAATATACATTTACTTCTTCATTTACACTTTCACTACTGCTATTAGTTAGAAGTGGAATAGTAACTGCTTAAAAAATAATTTAGCTGGCTACTCTTATAATTGCTATTCGGCTTTTGGTACTACCTAAAATTTGTCATACGCAGTAGGTACTAGTGCAATGCTGCTGAGCTGAGCTGCTGAGCTATATGTGACAATAATGTTCGTCTTTAATATGGTGCCTTATGGGAAAGTGCTTTTAACTAACGTACGACTAAACACTGTTCTATATTTTAAATACAATATTAATTACAAACACTTGACTTGGGCAAATTGTGCGCGAGAGATCAATTAATAAGCACTACTGACAGTTTGCTGACTACTGGCTGCAGTACTGCCAACTGCTAACTGCAGTGACTGCGACTGCTGAAAACTCATTCAAAATTCAAATAAGGGAACATGTTCAGCTGTTGAGCTGTATTGTTGAATGTGGAAGTAAAAGTACGATTTTGCACTTATTTTCGATTTCCTACAGTTAAACTATTTTGTTAAATAATAAACTTTATTCGTTGCGGGAGATAGTCAGTGCAAGTTTAGCTGTAATTTGTAATTGCCCATGCCTGCAATACAACCGTACATAAGTATATTGGGTCAACTGTCAACTGTTTTGCTGTAGTTAGCCAAGTTTGAAGTTAAAACTGACCATTAAAACTTGCATAGGAGTAATTTCGTTTTATTTCGTTTTGCGTTCAGCTAAAGCAATTTCGGAAATACGCTGTGAATTCAATATTTTCGTAGTTTCCAAGTTATGTTGAAAATGACAGTGTTTTTACAGTGGTTTCTGTTAAAAACTTTAAGCTTTCTTTACTACTCATGTCAAATTTAGGTTGACATGGGTCATTATGTTTTGTAGGTAAACTAAAGTCAAAAGTTGTGATTTACGGTAATTTATATTTTCAGTATCGAATCTGTCATCCTGGATTTTGGTCCATCGTATTACCGCTTACCACCATCCATACGAGCAACCGGTTAGAGTATTATCATTTATTATCAACTTATGAGTTACAACAATTGATAATTAAACATTAATCGACTAGCTACTTCAAATTTTACAAGGGTTAAGTAGTTGCCAGTTGTCAGCCGATTTTAGAATAATAATAATTATAACCATCGACTATTGGCATTAGCTATCAGCTATACAATTCACAGTTTTCGGTAATTTAGTTTTCAGTGTTAACTGATTCATAAAATTTAATATATATAAGGGGTTGTCTCTAAATAAAATCATCGAAGAAATAAAATTATTACGACCTTATAGGTGTGACCCCCTTTGTTATCACCTTAACCACCCTATAAATGACTATTTTTAACACCGTTTTGCAGAATAATAACGCAACAATGGATCCCACAGATGCCAGCTTCAATAAAGCAGATGTTCTTGCCCCCCATCCAATTCAAATCATGAATTTTCAATCCGAGTCAGCTGATAAACCAGTAACCGTTGTGTGCCACGAAGATAGGCTTAAAAGTATTCTAGACAAAACTGAGAATCGTCCGGTAGCAATATTAGCTGTTGTTGGCCCAACAAGACAAGGGAAGTCTTTTTTTTTGAATTTTATTCTACGTCGTCTGATTGGCATACGAGATGAGAAGGAGGACTGGATGGGCTGGAATCAACCGAACGAACCTCTACTTGGATTTGCATGGAAGGCAAACGATGTTCCGGTCACAGAAGGAATTTGGATGTGGTCCGATCCTTTCACACTCAAATCAAAATCCGATAGGTCCGAATTTGACATTCTGCTAATGGACACACAGGGAATGTTCGACGATGAGACTGGGGAACGCGAATGGTCAACTCTCATGGGACTCAGTCTTCTCACATCTTCATGTCTCGTCTACAATCTCACGCACAACATCAACAAAAAGGATTTAGAAATGTTAGATACATTTTTATCTTTCGGCGTCATGGCTCTTAAGGACCAAAACCATGCAGATCAACGTCAACAAAGTCCTTTTCAAAGCCTTGTATTTCTTGTAAGAGACTGGAACAATCCAGGTCAATTTCCGTATGGCTCTGAAGGGGGACATACATTTATTGAAAAGAAACTACATGAATCTTATCGTAAAAACGACAGCTCTGATGTTCGTGACAAGTTAGAAAAATGCTTTGACAAAATCTCGTGCATCCTCCTCCCGCATCCCGGTCCAGAGGTAATTGAGCTCGAGTACAACGGATGCCTAGGAAACTGCCGAAAATTTGCTACCGCCGTTGAAAGTGCCGTTGATGACATTCTATCTAAAGAAAACTTACCGGTAAAGCATATTAACGGAAATACTGTGACTGGAAAAGATGTTCTCGAATTGTTTAAAATCTGCACCAGCCTGTACAACGAGGACCAAATGCTCACATCTGAATCCATCTACTTTGCTGTATCAAAAGCCTGCATCTCTGTGGTTGTACAAAATTGCGTGTATAACTTCATCAACGGAGTTCAGTCCCGTCTACAAAAAATACAGTTAGTCCTTGATTGTGATCTTGAAGATGTTTGGAATGTTGAACTGAAGCGTGTCATTAATGTGTTTCATAATTCAAGAAAAATGGGGGATAAAGCACTAATTGACGAAGCGGCACACAATCTATACACAGAGCTTCAAAACGAATTTGCTCAACTGAAATCGGACTGCCTTATGAAGAGAGAAAAAATTGTGAAGAGTGCTACAAGCACATCAATGCTCAAGTATGAAAGTATAATGGAGTCAGCTCTGAGAGACATCCATTTTCTTCCTCAAGACACCTTTGCGCAGATTTCAAAGGCAGCTGAAAATGAAGCCGTGAATTTATTTACATCTTTGCTCAAACTTCAGAAAGAAGATACTCTAACTGCGGAGAAATTAAAGCTTTCCAAATCCGTGCAAGCAAAATTTCAGGAATTCCAAACCATAATTAATAACAAGAAAGCTCAGGCAGAGAAAATGCTGGAAGATGTTGACAACTTTTGTAAATCCTATGTGGATACTATTTGTACGAGAACCAGTGGAAGAATTTTATCAGAAGATGAGCTGTATGAAATCTGTAGCGAAACATCTGCATCAATAACTGCAGACTTTACAGCGAAATACGAAGCATCTCCATTTCTGAGACTGGAGCTCCAACGTCTTTCAGATCGAATAAATTCAGCTCGTAAGAAACATCAAAAGGAAATGAGACTTCAACTTAAAGAGGTTATCGAACAGCTCAATGAACTTTCGTCTAAAGCTTTTGTGGACTACAACCAGAAAATGGTTAAGAAAAGCCAAAAGGACCTCACTAAACTTGTAGCTACACACCAGAATGCAAAATCGACAGCTGTGAAAGTTCTCACAGAGTCTAACTTGACACCAAAAGAAATGCTGATGGCCAGTGTAAACAAACTAGAATCCAAAATTAACAATGTTTACATTGGCTTTCTCTCCTCATTCAATGAAACTCCTTCCGATTATCAGCAAGAAATATCTGCGGCCATAGAAGAAGCTCATACGAAGTACAAAGCTTCATTCATTGTATTTTCTAAAGGCACTTCGATTCCTTCGTATTTAACACTGGAATCAAAACACGAAGCAATGAAATTTCAAGCACTTCAATATCTGGACGGAGCTCTACGAAAAACGTGTCCGAATATGAGCACAAGTAGTAAAAACAAAGTTCAGCAGATGTTTTCTGATTCCCTTAATACACAATTTCCTCAAGTAATGCAAGCAATTATTATGAAAGCAGGAGAAGCAGCATTAAAGATATTTAATGAAGGCGGGGTAGTCCCTACCGACTCAGAACTGGAATCGAAAGACGAACCAGTAAAAACCCAAGAAGAGCTGAATCAGCTTGATAAATCCGTACGTGATCGTTGTGTATCATTTAGCATTATAAAATTGTGACAAATTATCTATAAATGCAATTATAATAAAATATAATATTTTTGAATCGTAGATAAGATGGTCAAAGAGCAAAGCCAATGGACTGATCCCAAGAGGTCAACATGCAGCAGCGGCAGTTGGAAAGACAATATACTCTTTTGGTGGACTCAGCTCAAGTGGTCATCCAAGTGATTCATTTTCTCATCTTGACATTTCTGCTTTGAATGTCGCTAAATCAAAAGCAAATTGGAAATTGGTTCAAGTTAAAAGTACTAACATTCCAAATCAAAAAATTGACCACTCAGCTGTGGCCTACAATGAATTTGTCTACATTTTTGGTGGTTTCGATCTAAGTGAAAGGAAATTGTTAAACTCAACTCATCGATTCAACACAGAAACTTGTAAATGGGAAGAAGTAAAAGTGAGTGGAAATACTCCATTGCCCTGTCAAAATCATACAGCTGCTGTAGTTCAAAATCGTATGATCGTGTTTGGGGGGCGTTACGTGTCCAATGAATTACATTCTTTGAATCTGGAGACATTTAGTTGGTCGAAAATTAAAACAAGGGTAAAAACATATTTTATTTTTCAGAAATTGTCGTTGAGATATTAAAAAAATAAAGTGTGTAAAATATTCATTTGCGATTAAAACTCTAATTGTTTTAGTTATATTATGTTTATTTATATTATTTAGTTGTCAAGCAGGCTTTCAACGGAGCAAATAATTGAATTCAAAGCAGCAGAATGATTTACTAAAATTATTATACGCATTTTTTTGCTATTTTCCAGGGAATTCCGCCGTCCCGTCGTCATGACCATTCTGCTACAGTTTACAAGGACAGATTTATTTTTATTTTTGGTGGAAATGATATTGAGAAAGACACACAATTAAATGATCTGATTTGTTTCGATGTAAATACAAAACGCTGGACGCATCCGAAAATAAGTGGAACAATTCCTTGTAGTCGACGGGGACATTCTGCATGTAACAACAAATTCATTATTTTAATTTTATTTTGGTGTAAAATCTCTGCTGTGGGTGATTTATTTAAAAAACAAAACTAAAAGTAATGATTTACACTTGAGTCAATTTATAAGAATTTGCCTTCTTTTCATTCTTTGTTAGTTGAACAAAATGGACTTATATTTGTTTTCGGAGGATCGCTTCCTGTGAGTGATTCTGTTACGAATGATTTATTCTCCTACAATCCAGGTAAATTAATCTTTGTATTGTTAACTGTAAGTAAGAATTTTGTTCTGGTAATATTATTAGGTAGTTTATATACGCCGAATTAAAATGAAAACATGTATTGAAATTTTAAAACGTTCACCTTGTCAAGGTTCTAATTTTAACTTTTATTTTATTTCAAACAGAAACTTGCGAGTGGAAGGAAGTCAAGCCGATGGGACAGCCTCCGTCTCCTCGCAATTTTGGTGAGACTGTTGCTGTGGACGACAGGGTTTTTCTTTTCGGAGGATACAGTAAAAAAGACGGGGATGGCACTTTTATTCTTGAAATGGGTAAAAAGGTATGAAACTGGGCGCTATTTACGTTTGTCCATTTTTGCAAGTCTTTCCGTGTTTTCTCAATTATTGTGTGTTTTTTTTTGATTTTCCACAGTGAAATGAAGAACTTGAAGCGGAAAATAATATATAATGCTTAATATTGTTTGGCGTACGGACGTGTAAAGAATATTTCATTTATGGAATAACGTCTAAAATCATTGATGGTATTGTATTGGATGTGCTAAAATACTAATAAGCTATATTTAAATATACAACCAACTTATTAATAGTAATTATAAATTGCGTATGAGTAACTACAAAACCTTGTAAACACTGTATTACACCTATAACATAGAAATTAAAGTTAAAAATATAGCATGTACTGTATATTTAATGAGTCAGTTGGCTATTGCAGTTAAACAACATTGTAACATATTCTTACTTTTACTTTAAAGCAGTAGAGATAACCTAGATAACCTGTTTACTTGTTAGATGAGAAAGAATTCAATTTATTTGTAGATTCTATAATATCTTCTGTAAAGAACCAAATTGACCCATGTCTAATTGAAGCTACAATCAAAATGAGGTATGTCATACAAACAAAATAGGAAACATGCGTAAACTGTTAATTAGGAGCTTTTGGAAAGCGTAAAATGTTCTATTTTCATGATTTTAACTATGTAAAATGTCCTGCCTGAATGCATATTTATGAAAAGGTGCAAAATGTTCTAATTCCATGTTTTTGGAAAGGTGCTAAATGTTCAAATTCCATCTTTTTGAAAATGTCCAAATTGTTCTAATTCCATGTTTTTGAAAATTGGAAAATATTCTATTCAAATTCTCTCAAGACATAGTTGAATATTTTTGTGGGTAGTTTATATTGTTTTTAGCTAAAAATGGATATGGGTCGTTTTAGTTCTTCATAGGCGATATGATATTGAATTATACACTTCCTCATTATGTAATAATTAGCACTGCAAAATGATGAAAGGTGTTCTCAGGGTTTTAAAATGCAGCATATCCTGCTATTCAGTCATAATATGGATTTATCAAATAAATAATAATGCTAATATTTACAAACGTAATGCAAGGTCAGGGTCACTTATTGACACACTGCATTACTTATTATAAGGCTGCGAGTCTGCTGCTAATTGTCTCTATCACTGTACAAAATTGTTAACTTTCATTTTCTAGCTTATCTTGTTTACTATTTACTTCGGTTATCACTCTATTTAATTCCCTATATTCACTATATTCATACGAAGCGATAATTTCATGTCGATAAATAAACTAAATCTTCATAATATGCTATGCACTGGACACTGATAGAGAGAGTAATGTAATATTCCTTTCGTTTTTGTTTACATTTTTCCATTTCCACTGCTCCAACTCCTTCAACGCTATGAATTGTAAACAAACAAGGAAACAAAAGACTAAACATTAACTGTTGGAGTGTAGATTGATTCAGTTTCGTGCTAACGTATACCAACACTCACAATTTTAAATACAATTTATAAAATTATTAATGCTTTAATCATTCAGTGCAGGACATGGTAATTCAATTTCAGAAATTACAGAGCACATCCATAAAAAATATTTAAATGACCTATGAAATATTGTCAAGTTCAGTTCTGTTATATATACAATTAGCTCAAAAATTTTTCCGCATTTCAAAATTAGCGTATGCGGTAATACACTTGAAAATTTACATTTTACATAAAATAAATACCAAGTTAACGGCTATAATATTATACTTAATGAAGAAATGAAAAGGTGAACTTTAAAGCGTATATAATTAAAAAATGATATGCACAGTATCATTGTTAAATCTGAAAGCGGGTTTCTTAAGGCTAACAATGGTTAACTTTTCTAGTGAAATCAAGGTCTAAGGAGTGAAAGTGTAATAATATTTAATAATGTGGTAGGTAATTTATTAAATAATTATGGTTTGATTTCGCAATTACATTTTTATAATCGGTTAATGTCAGTTTAATATTTTATCGTCAGTGTAGAAACATGTCGGTATCTTTTAAGTAAATTTAATAATAATGAATAATACAAATTTGCTTTTAAAATTGTTTAGTTTACGGTATGGTACGGAGTTTTTCCCCATTCATGTAGACGATAATTATATATTAAATAATTTAATGTTTTATGTTTACATTCATTTGCTCATGGAATTTGAAATTTTCAAAGAAGATGAATTCACATACTTGGAAATACGAGTTCCATTCACCACCACCAACCAATATGAATGTTTATTCTGAAAATCCGGAAAACGAGGACGTCTCTACGCTTTATAATATGTCTCCTGCTCAGTTCCTAATGTCACTTGATCATGTAAGTTAAAAACAATATTTCTAGAAAATCTGCTAATCCTTTAGGTGTTGTATTAAATAGTGTATAAATATTTTGATTTTTTTTAAGGTTCTGGAAATGATTCTGAGGAGCTTAAATCCCACTCAATTGTTGAAATGTCGCTTGCTCTCCCACCGATGGAACTCTTTTGCCTCTGTCTTGATCCGAAAACGAGTGGAAATCATATTTTATAGGCAGCATCCCAGCACTTTACGAAACCTTGCGAAATCCGAAAACATCCTTCACAAGAAAGTAACTGAACTCGACTCCCTTCCACTTTACCCTCAGTCCCACTGGACTCCCAAGTGACTCATCGGTTCCTCAACATTCACGGGCCGCACATTAAAGAATTGACTTCACAATCATGTTTGGGACGAACCGAAGCTCAGCTCATGGACTTTGTAGCCACTCTCCTCTCGAAGCAAACAATAAATTTAGAGATTTTGACTCTGAGTGTTCGTGCTACGGATATTAAATGGAAAACTGAAATGAAAAAAAGATGAAGCCTACGAATACGACTGCTATCTTTTCGACACTTCAACCGTACCCCTACTCCCCAAAGACCCTGAATTCTTCGAAATTTATTCCAGCTTTCAATACGAGAATCCTAATTCAAAATTAAGAGTACCTATTCCAAATTGATCTTCAAATCTCAGCTAAAATATTCGAAGTGATTTGCAGGATGTCTCCAAACCTGGACGAAATAATTATTCACTCGCACTACGCTCTCTTCTTGGTGACCACTGTGAACCGGGCGCATGTCTTAAAAACATTTTGTAGCTCCTGGTGGGGTAGCTCTTTTAGTGATGATGTCATATTGGAATTTCTTGAATTTCTAAATTTTAAAAATATACTCAAACTCAGAACAATTGTTCTCAGACACGAAGACGTTTCCCGGTCGTATCGAAAGGAAAATGGATGGAAAAATCTCGTAGATGCAATTAATTATTTATTTACGATAAGTTGTGACTCAGTAGAAAGTCTTGGTTGGATTAATTTGAGTCACCTTAAAGATCAGGGGATTGTGTGGTGTCCAATGCGGAATTTGAAGAAATTGACAATTGGCCGTCATGCATCTGAAGGACATACTTTTCCCATTCCTCCAAGACACATATTTTTCATTGATTTCAGTCCAGCAAAATTATTTCCTCAACTTGAGACTGTCCAGCTCTGTGTCCATAACAAAAACGAACATGCTAATTTACTCAATTTCCTCAATTCATTAAATTTTGAGCCAGTGCGTAGTGTGAGAGTGGTGGATGTAAGAGATAAATCTCTGGATGTCATAACATCAGAGCATGTGCGTATGATTATATAATGGAGATTACTAGAAACCCCCGTTTTAAAGGGAGACCTGTATACTATCAGGGTATCCTCTTACCCAAATCAGACACGGTTAAATACCTTGGTGTGATCCTGGATAAGAGGCTCACATGGATTCCACATTGTGAATCTATTGGGAAAAAAACATCGACCACACTTGCAAGATGCAAGCGGATGGTTGGGATATCATGGGGACTTCAGCCTAGAGTCGTAAGTTGGATGTACACAGCAATGGTTCGTCCAGTCCTAGACTACGCAGTTGCTGTTTGGCATCCTGCTATTCGTACTCAAAAAGCTGTTAAAGTTCTCACAAAGGTTCAAAGACACGCTTGTATTATGATAACAGGGGCAATGCAGACCACACCCACGTCCGCAATCGAATGCTTGGTCGGACTGACTCCTTTGGATATACATCTAACTGGAATAGCAGTTCGTACAATGCATAGATTGAGAGCTAGGGGTCTGTGGCATGGCAACCCACAAGTACTTGACCATCGCAGTCACACACGCCTTTGGGATGAATGGGTTAACAATGAGCCCATCCTCCAAATGGGCACTGACTGTAGCATCCTTACTCCAAAGGATAGTATCTACTACTTAGTAGAAAATCAACCCAGAAATGCCTGGGACAGAGATCTATCGGAGCTAGCACATGGGTATGTTTGCTTCACAGACGGATCCAGAAATGGGCCTCTCTCAGGAAGCGGTGTCCTCATTGAGCTGTGTCAATCCAACACCCGAGAAACACTGCATTCAGAATCCATCTACCTAGGCAAGTACGCTACTGTATTTCAGTGTAAGATCTTTGCAATCCTACACACGGAAAATTGGCTGTTGGGGATGGGCTGTGAAGGTCAAACAATACACATCTTTAGCGACAGTCTAAGTTCACTAAATGCGCTGGTAAAAGATACCACCGTGTCTACGCTAGTGCTTGCGTGTCACGAAAGTTTGAACCGTCTGGCCACATGCAACGTAGTTAGACTTTCATGGATTCCAAGTCACACTGGCTACCGAGGCAATGAAGAAGCAGATGGCCTTGCCAAAGCATCGTATGAGAACATTGCTCCCGCACAGGAGGCAATGCATTCTATTCCTATTGCAACATCTGTGGTTAACATGGCCATCCGCTCTAAAGGAAGGAAAGCACACACAGAGAGGTGGAATAAAACATCTAGCTGCGCGCAGTCAAAGCGATGAATTGACAAACCTTGGTATGGAAATCACTCGCTCACAAGATTCTCGCGCACGAACTTAAAATGGCTGGTGGAAATACTCACTGGTCATGGAAGATTCCAGGCACACATGCACAGGATGAGACTAGCCAATTCACCTCTGTGTTCACATTGTGGACTAGAGCAGGAAACAGCACGTCACTTTCTGGCTGAGTGTTCGAGATATATCATGGTCAGGAATATTTATCTAGGTGCATGCATCTTGACAACTGATCAACTACTACTGGCTACACCAAGAGACTTGTTGTCCTATTCTATGGCAACAGGTCGTTTTGCGTAATGCCTAAATTAAAGCTATAGTATAAGGGTAGTCTGCAATGGGCCTATTAGTGGCCTGAGCGGCATTTTGAATAGTATTATACTATGCAAGATCCCTTCAAATACAATACAATACAATGTGCGTATGATTAAAAACTTGTTTCCACTTGCTCGAATTGTGACGGGTAGAACCTGTCCTAGACATCCGTTTTTTTGCCGCCCAAGTCATTGTTAATAGTGATTACCTTTTATAAAATAAATAATTTGATTTTAGATTTTGGCTACCGTGAAGTGAAAAATCATAGTGTGATCTATAGCTGCACATCAATTTTGAGCTACAATCATATTATGTGTATTGGTGTGTTTTTTAAAATAATGAAAATGAGATATTTATTTATTTTAAAACTTTTTACACTTAATAATAAGCTCTATTTTACATATCAGATTAATCATTCTAACATATAATGGCAATGCTAATTATTACATAGATTCATCCTGTATCTAAACATGTGTAATTTAATTACTCAAAACTTGTGAAGGGATTTTGACAGTGAAGAGTTACATAAATGTAAACCCGTATTTAAACTATAACCTAAGTAGGTAGGTAGGTAGGTACATATTTTTAATCCTACTACTAAAGTAAACACTATGATTTATGGCTTTATAAATAAAATAGCAACTTATATCAAGTAAAGAGGAATATAATTTTATGTTATACAATATGTCATTGTTGCATTGTTGTATTTGCAAAGAAAAAATACCTACCGTATTTTCCCTAATAATACGCTGGTCTCTAATAGTGCGCAGGTATCTAATTGTACGCGAGGGCATGACCCAAGTATTCTTATATTTTAGCTAATTCATGGTACGTACGTTAGTTAACATATCGTCTGTAAAGAACCAAAATGACTTATATCCATTTGCAGCTAAAAACAATATCAACTCTCTACAAAAATGTTGAAATATGTATTGAAAGCATTTACATACAATATTTTGCACTTTTAAAAAATATGTATATAGAACAGTTTGCACTTTTCAAAAATATGCAAATAGAACATTTCACACTTTTCAAAAAATCTTAATCAACATTTTACGCATGTTTTTCATTTTGTTTTTAGGACATAGTTTTCATTTTAATTCTAGCTGAAATTGGATATAGGCCATTTTGGTTCTTCACAGACGATATCTTAATTGGGAGTGCATTTCAAAATTTGCTAATTCTGTTATTTGGTAATGCAGTTGAATGCATGCAGTTTCTTTAGAAATTTACTAACTGCAAGTAATTATGATCTTTTTAATTAGGTAATTATAGCACGTGGGTCCCTATTAGAAGTATTAGATGAAATACGGTGGTCATCTCTACCTTTTTTTATAGTAAACCTGGAAAATACGGTCTAAACTTATATAAAGGAACAAAAGTTCTACGCTCAATCTTACATCAGATCTGCTGTTTTAGGAACATGAGAATTCAGGTTGTACAAAACTAAACAATTTTAAAACTAATGGAAACACATTTTTCAGTATATATTTACAGTTAAATAGTTGAGTTTTAGAAAATTTTTTAACAGTAGAAAATATAACTACACACATACATGTCACAATATTCGAAAAAAAACAGCTATCACATTTTGGACTATTTCGTTATACTAATTAGTTTAAGGGAATTTCTGATTATACATTTTTCTGATAGAATAAATTATGTATTTGCAGTCAGCTTGTTCATACCTCATACCTATAAGTTTACAAGTGAAGCGACCTGTTCTTTCTTCGCAGTACAGAATGTAACTGATTGCTTTTAATGCATTAAATCAGTCTTTTAAATCTGTTAATTTGAATTTTAAAACGTGACTTGATATTTTTAAAGTGCAGTTTGTAAACACATAATAATTTTCTGCATGCCGACGTATCGTCAGTGAAGAACCAAAATGACCCACATCCAATTTAGGCTAGAATCAAAATTAGCTCTGTCATAAAAGCACAAAATGGGGACGAGTCGTAAAATGTTAATTCAAGAGTTTTTGAGAAGCTTAAAATTTTCTATTTTAATGTTTTTGAAAAGAGCAAAATGTTTTATTTGTATGCTTTCCAAAAGTGCAGAATGTTTTATTTGCATGTTTTTGAAAAGTGCAAAATGTTTTATTTGCATGTTTTAAAAATATATTTAATTATTTTTGTACATCGTAGATATTGTTTTTGGATAGAAATGGATATGGGTCATTTTGGTTTTTTACTGACGGAATGTATTATTATGCAGAGGCTGCTTAACTGCTTACACTGCATTGGTGGGTAGTTCATTTACGATTACAACATTATTAAGTAGTTACAATTTAGGGGAAAATAATATTTAAAAAAACAGATCTATTATTGTTACTATTACAACTCAGTCTTTTTCATCTTGCTTGTGGATTGTCTCCCGTTCATCTTATCCCCTGCAAGTCCCCAAAATTCTGAAGGCAATCCTTGTACATCTCTGTCCCGTTTAACGAAGGCAGAAAAACTGGACACGCAATTACCGATAAATACAGTTGATCGAGCTAAGATAGCTAGATCCAAGTGAGGATTCGTTTTATCCTTTAAACTGTGAACAGTGGCACTTATTTTTGATTGCTTAAATGCATTGCTTAGCTCGGCTTTCAAGTAATTATTGTCAGAAGCTACATACACGGATTTAGCACTTATTCTTCTAACAGCACTTTTGACTTGTTTAATCACGGTTTTCACGGATGGGAGGCACATTTCAGGTTGGAGGAGTGTTTCCTTATTTTGCGTCTTGTAGCCAGTACATTGAGGGGATGCGAAGAGATCCCGACTTCCGTCCACTAACTCGCATGCTTTTCCCTGCAATACAAATATTACAATACAAAAAAGGCACTGGTGAGTGATATACACCACGGCATATCGTCTGTGGAGAACTAAAATGACCCATATCCATTTTTAGCTCAAATCAACATGAACTATATCTCCAAAAATAGTCAAAAATTTATGTTTTGATAGCATTTTAATAGAACAGTTTGCACTTTTAAAAAATATGTAGATAGAGAATTTTGCACTTTACAAACACATTTTGGACCTTTTCAGAAACTTGGAAATACTTGGAATTGGAGTATTTTGCACCTTTTCAAAAACATGGAATTGGGAAATTTTGCAACTTTTCAAAAACATGGAATCAGAACATCTAGCACCTTTTTGAAAGCGTGTAAATAGAGCATTTTACGTTTTTCAAAAACTTCTAATGAAAATTTTAACCAACGTTTTCACTTTGTTTTATGACATCGCTCATTTTGATTTTAGCTTTAATTCGATATGAGTCATTTTAGTTCTTCACATACGACATTAGGACAAGGACTATTGTAATAATTATTATGTTCAAAAGGAACATTTTAAGAATGACATATTTTATGCCTGCTTGTAAAATTAGAAATTAAGAAATTACCCAGTCCAATCCGTTTCTTAAATGAATACCCACGATTGGTCCTTCAGGAAGTGTTGCAATGTAATCTGATGCTTTTTTAGTTAATTTTGTATTTCGGACGATATACTGCTGCAAGTGAATATTTTTTTCTTGAACAGGAAATGCACTTGGTGCTCCGACGAATGCCAGAACTATAATTACAAATTTAAATGACATATTAGAGCATTATAGATCATTTCTCTGGCTGTGTAGGATTAAAGTGTTGAATTTGATTTTTGGAAAAATTCTTAAGCTAATATTTTTACCTGGCCACTTGTTTCCCGGATATTTATTTTTCCAGTTTTCATAGCCTGCCTCATCCGTTACATGGTGGAGACTTGGCCCATATATTTCGGACCCCACAAAATCCACCTAAAAATATAGTTAATTAATAACAATAAAATAATATTGTAATATGGTACAGTACAAGCTAAGCTATAGGAAAAACACCAACGATGTTGATTTTTCCTTTTCGTGCTTTGTTACTTTACTAAATAAAAACTCGAGCCAAAAATATTTACTAAGCTAAAGGTCTACAAAACTTGCTTTTTTTCAGCAACATAAAAATATATTTATTAATCGCTACGACTATAAAAATATCCAATGAGCTTACACCGAATTTATCCCAGAAAGGACCAAATGGATTTCCTTCTTTAGCATTGCATCCTGCTCCAGATCCTCTTTCCATGTAACAAAATGCTATTTGAAAAAATTAAACAAAATAAATAATGTAAGTATACAAAATTAGAAACCAGTAATTTACCACATAAACGTTAAGTAAAGACTTACCAATTCTTTTTTTAGGAGGCCATACTTGTGGAGCAACTTGTTCAATAAATGTAGCCATTTCAATAGATTTATGATATAATCGGATTGCATCTGGTTCAAAATATTTAGAGAATGGTATCTGTCGCTGAAAATAAATAAGATTGACACAGATTATTAATATTTTTTAGTACAATTGTTTCGTGACAACAAGTGTGATTTATTTAGGTAACATCTATGTATTATTTATGCCTGAGAAGTTAAGTGGCGAGAAGATTAAGTAAATAAACATGCAGTCACTAATTATTGTAGCAGAAATTGACTTCATGTTAAGACTGATGATACCGAGATATGCACAGGTAATTGTGATCGAACAGAAGAGTAATTAATTGGTATTTCAAAAACAAAATTAAAGTATATAATAATTCAAACAAAACTTACTGAACCAACTTCGTAAGGAACATACTCAACCCAATGTGGAATAACGAAGGTACGATTTATAGATTTCGCGAAGGCTAGCACACCCAAAAACTGATCAGCTTGATTTCCAAAGCGCCCTGTTAAAATAAAATAAGATAAAAGTATGCACGAAATATATATTTTGACAAAATAAGACATTTATAACTAAAATAAACACCGGCAGAGTTGACGGAACCGGTGGCTCGTTAAAAAAGCTTACTTCATATATCAATAATATTTCACACATGAAGATATATTTAATTACAGAAATAAAATACTGGCAAGTACCGTAAAGCTTATAATAACTCCCGGTTCCTAATAAATCCCGTGTAACGGGCGGGGCTATAATATCCACCGGAGTTTATAGTATTGAATCGATCGGCAAGGACTTTTTTCTTTACTTTTATTTCCAATAACACCCGGGTCCAAAACAAAGTTCGACTCAACTTTTAGGAGGGAGTTATTAGAAGCGTTGAGCTTTACGGTACATATTACATATTAGGTTGTTAGTTGTAGGTATCTAATAATTAAAAATTTGCAATATTCTATTTATTTTGCTTTTGCCTACATCAAATCGTTAACTAAGTACGTAAACAGCAGTAACAAATGAATTAAATTGCACTTACCCATACAAGGGCAAAACACAAGATAGCCTTCCGGGTCAATTTCAATTTCATTTTCATGATTGTTTAAGGTAACAACAAAGTTATCAATGCCGAAAAACAAAGTCCATATAAAAAGCGTGGTTTTTGTTGTCATGGTTAAAGCTTATAACGTTTCCCCTTTTACCTTTCTTTGTCAGTTATTTAATTATTTCACATGTCGCATGTCATTCGTATTTTTAGTGTGTTACCTTTATCACGTTTAGTTTGTATAAAACCATCGATTGTAGGTTGTAGGTAATTAGGATTGCTTGTTAAAGTATACTATACTTAATATACTTGATGATTAGTTCAAAATCACAGCTAATCTTCAAATATTAAAGTCAGAAACATTTACACTTTACAATTTAAGAAAGGAACACACTTTGCGACTTGCGAAATAAATGGATCAACGATTAGCGGCGCACTTTTGCCCTTTGATTTATGTAGAATCATTTCAATCCCTGTAATAGCTAAACAAGTCGTTGTACTTTTAGTTGTCAATCAATTAATGGCTGGAAGAAATATTTGGTATCAATATATTATTGTGTGATGTGTCCTTAGTTCATTAGTTGATATGTTTGGACAAGGAAAATCAAATTAATTATTACAAATATATAACTTATTTCTTCATGGGAAACGAAAAGTCGAAAGTTAAAAGTCGATGCTGACTACATACTTACACAAAATTGAAGAATAAAACTAACTATAGTCAATAGTAATAGAAGCACAGACACTGACACACAGTCAGCTCAGTCCGACCACAGAGAAAAATAACAGTTGTCAGTCAGTGAAGGTTGAAGGTGACGAGAATGAGTAGTGCCCAGTTATCTTATAGTTGTAATGATAAATAATATTAATTATTGATTCCTGAGAAATGAGAATTGAGAATAAAAAGTTAAAAGTTGAAAGTCAGACCATGAGCTTCTTCTATCAACCAACTATCAGCTTCGGCTTCACCCTGACAGTAGTATTTTAATGAAATGCATCTTCTTCAGTTGTTCATTTAATATGTTCTACCTACTCGGAGCAGTGCAAAGGAATTGTCCGTAAATAATGTCATCTAAATCATCACGATATTTTTACCCACCCACCCTGATGTAATCTTAACATTAATTAAGTATACGGCTCTCTTTAACATGGCATCATAGCATGGCATCAATATCTTGCAAAACCCACCCACCGTACCTATGGCGTCATGTAGGGACGATCCCATAAAGTGCTTAGGCTGAAATCATCTGAAGCTCTAGCTCTAGCTCTAATCTGCTCTAACACAAGTTTTATAGTGGGATTCAAATCTCAAGAATTTTCCCCCCAGCAATTTCCCTCTTGGCTCCTACACGGTTTTGCTTACACTGACTTTAAGTTTTAGTTTTAAGTTTTTAGTTTTTTACTTTCTTTTATTTTTTTAATTTCTGTTTCTTTCCTTTATTTCTTTTCTTTTCCAAATTTTTCATGACTTGACCTTTACTTTTACTTTAATTGATTGTCAACAAATGACTTGAGTTACCATATGTCATCTGTGAAGAACCAAAATGAGCTATGTCATGAAAACAAAATGAGAAACATGCGTAAAATGTTAATTATGAGTTTTTGAAAAACGTATAATGTTAAATTTTCATGTTTTTAAAAAGTGTAAAATTTTGGGCTTAGGTACATGTTTTTGAAAACTTTAAAATTTTCTTATTGCATGTTTTGGAAAAGGTGCAAAATGTTCTATTTAAATGCTTTCAAGACATATTTCAGTATTTTTGTAGATAGTGGTTATTGGTTTAAGCTAAAAGTTGATATGGGTCATTTTGGTTCTTCACAGACGATATGTTTCCGTCTTCCGTATACTTTCCAAGTTTCCACAGTTTGTATGTAAAAGGAAACACTTGGGCCAGGGCACTGGACTGTCGACTCATCGCTTTCCATTCAACGCATCAATAATAATAATAATAATAATAATAATTGTTTCCCGGGAAGAATCCTAAAGGATTTGAGACAAGTCTCTTGAAAACCCGGTTGTCACTGTTTAAACACTTTGAAGCTTGAGTCACTCGGAAGTTTTGCCAAAACTCCACCCTTTAAACTTATCTAACTTATTTTTAAACGAATTCACAGAATATAAATTTGATTTGTCACTTTTCACGTCACTTGGAAGATTATTCCATTCTGTAACTACACGTTGGGTAAAAAAGTGGTGTCTTAAGTTAGTGATCACAGGTTTTTTCTTTAAAAACGGAGCATTTCGGCTCTGCATGTCGATTTCGAAAAAAGCAGAGGGGTCGATGTCATACTTGTTGTTAATTAACTTAAACGTCTCAATCAGGTCTCCTCTTTTCCTTCTGTCCTCAAGTGAGAGAATTCGAAGTTCCTTTAATCTCACCTCATAAGGCAAGTTCTTCAATCGATCAATATCGAACTCTGCAACTTATCAATTTATGCAAATTAACCTATGTAAATTATGAACTGCACTTCTAAAGCATTTCCTTTCTGCTGTTCTTTCTACTACTTACGATTAGATGAAACTGATGAAATCCATGACTGCTATTACTGACCATCCGACCAAGCCAGCAGCTCATCCTTCTCCTTCTCCTTGAACTCGCCATTATCAGCTCCCTTTGTTATATTTCACGCATTCTAATAATAATCCAAATCCAGTACATGATTCATAGCCACAGTGACCACTCCAATTTTGAATTTGGGTATTTGAGTTAATTTCATTTATCTTATTCAAATAGATTGTCATCTCCTTCCCGTTTCCAGAAAGTTCTAAATTTGTTCTTACTGACTGTGACTGTGTTGTTATTAAACAGTAACCGAGCAAACAATATGCGCTACTTATAGAGCATATAGCATTTACTCTAGCGTATAGCGTATACTCTGTAAGTACCGTATGTACTTTACACATATATCGCCCATACTCCAAACTCCAAATGTGAAGCATCACAAGTTGAAATACGAAACGCTACATCTAGAGTCGTGGACCTGAGACTGACTGTGTTGTTTGTACCACTACCACCACCTCGCCGACCTCGATCACTCACCTCTAAATCCCGGACGCCATTTCAAATTCTCAAGACTTTCAACCATCGTAGTCTGCCTTTTTCAACTCCAAACTTTCCTCTCGTCCTCGTCTTTCTTCCCTCTCTGTGTGTGACACACCTTAGTTTCATTTTCTTATTATTGCTTTCGCCACTAGAAATTGTCTACACTTTTAATAACGCTTGATTTAATTTTTATTGTGTAATTCGATTGAATAAAAACCAACTTGATAAAATCATGGAAAAGTACGGAAATGGTGTCGGGAATGGAACAGTTCCTAGTCAAGAGGTTTTGTGCTGCAATGCAAGATCGTGGACACGAGTCTTGGCCTGGATAGAAATTGTGGGTTTTTTTGTATTGATTCTCCCATTTACTAATTAATAGTCTTTACTGATCATAGGCAATTTATTATTAAATATTTTCTAATGTTCTTGTGCTTCATTATACTATAACTTATTGTTTTTTTATCACAGGTACTGAGTTCCATCGGGTTGTTGGTGTTTTCTATCCTTTTTGTTGCATTTCTCGTGGCCCTCGGCTCTGTTGAAGGTGACTATTAAAAATGGGCATGCGTGTTTTTAATATGGCGTGATATTTTAGTAATTAATAATTATTAAATTTAACTTCTTTCGTTTTAAATAGATGACACTCTCTTGTATTTTTTTAGACGGCTCAAAAGAGGCTGCAGAGCTTGAAGATCTGGGCGGTCCACGTATGATTGCGGTGGCTGTCGTTGTGCATATTCTAATAATTGGAATTTGTCTGCTGAACTTGGCTGGAGGGATTCTACTCGTCCAAGGGGTCAATGAGGTCAGACAACAATAGTGGCACAAATATTACATGTAGTCACACAGTACTAAATGTTATAATTATGTTAGATACATATTTATATTTCAATAGTTTGATCAATTTTTGGTTTGTCTATTTTTTCAGGAAAACCCGAGTAAATTTCTGTGCTGGTTAATCATTCAGGGGATTTGCATCGGCTTCACAGTACTAAAATCCATACTGATACTGGCGTCTGGCGCGTATGTAGCTGTAATCTGGGAGGTGATTTCCATCCTCATAAGTTTATTTTGTTTCTGGGTCGTGAACCTTCACCGACAGGAGTTACTGAATGCGGGTCGAACGGGGCCTATGCTCTAAGGATTGGGAAGGGAGGAGGGGGGAACCACCCGTAGCTTGCAGGTAGTCTGTACAGAAACCTCCTCTTGTTAATCAATTAGTTTATATTAATTAGGGGTCGTTCAATTATTACGTCAGTTTGTACCAGGGTGGGAGGGTTGAAGGACTGATTGTCCAGTTGTACTTACCTTAATTCTAGTTAGATGATAGTACATTGCATGGTTTAATATTAGACTGTTAAAATTTCTTGTTAAATTAAGTATAGGTATGTTAATTTATATATATAGGTATGCAGTAGCTCATAAAAATTACCCACAAATACTATACTGATTGAACTACATGTGCATATGTATCAAATTGTTAATGCCAAATCGTCTGTATCGTTTACTATAATATGTATCAGTTTGTTTTTGTTTCAAAATGTATTTAATTTATAGACTTAAATTTATTCGTTATCATTGAAATTGCTTCGTTATTCTCCCCCAGTGGCGTAATAAATTGGATTTATTGTATTTACTTATAGCTATATAGCTTAATCTAAAATTTGGCTACGCTCTTACAAACAATAAAAAATCATTTCGTAATTTGTGTAATTTTAGAGCCCTATAAAATAACGATCCTTAAAAAGCATATTATAGTAGAATTCATTTCACTTTTTAAAAGCAAGGGATTATATTATATATTATTACAATTAAATCCAACATTTCGGATTTGTATCATTTTGATTCAACATTCACAATAATGACTTGAGTAACAATACATATATCATCTGTATGTAGCATTCTGAAGAACCAAAATGTCCCATATCCAATTTAAGTTGGAATCATATTGAGCCATGTCATGAAAACAAAATGAGAAGCATGCGGCAAAATGTTATTTACCTATTTTTGAAATGTGTAAAATGTTCTATTTACCCATTTTTGAAATGTGTAAAATGTTCTATTTACATGTTTTTTAAAAGTGCAAAATGTTCGATTTATATGCTTTCAAGACGCATTTCAGTATTTTTGTAGACAGTGGATATTGCTTTTGGCCAAAAATAGATATGGGTCATTTTGGTTCTTCCCAGACGATATGTTTTCGTATATACTACTTTAAACATTTTTTATGTAAAAGGCTACACTCGTCCCAGGGCACTCGACTGACGACAGTCAACATATGACATACATAAAATTGGAGAATAAAACTAACAAGTAAGTGAAGCACAGGCCCACAGTCAGATCAGACCACAGACAGAGAAATATAGCAGTTGACAGTGAATGTTAAAGGTGACGAGAATGAGATTCCTGAGAACTGAGCATTAAGAATAAAAAGTTGAAACAGTTGAAAGCCAGACCATGAGCTTCTTCTATCAACCAAATATCGGCTTCGGCTTCACCCTGACAGTAGTATTTTAATGAAACGCATCTTCTTCAGTTGTTCATTTAATCTGTTCCGTTCCACCAACTCAGAGCAGTGCAAAGGAATTGTCCGTAAATAATGTCGTCCAAATTAGCACGACTTTTTTTTACCCACCCACCCTGATGTGATCTTTTAAACATTGCGTATAATATTACGGCTATCTTTCAGATGCGATGGCATGACATCAATATCTTGCAAGACCCACCTACCGTTCCTACGACATCAATTAATGACGATCCCCTAAAGTGCTTATTTACAGTAGTAAAGCTGAAACCATGTGAAGCTCTACGGAGCTTGCAAAAATAACGTTTTTGAAAAATCGGTCATTTTGGCCCCTACCCACCCCTCTTTTTGGTATGTACGCACATGTAAAATGATATATGTAAAATAGGGCAACTTCACCTCTACCCCCCCTAAAATCTTTAACGTTATTTTTGCAAGCTCCTATAGCACAAGTTTTATAAATGGAATTCAAAGCTCAGGGATTTTCCCTCCAGCAATTTCCCTCTTGGCTCCTACACGGCTACACGGTTTTGCTTACACTGACTTCAAGTAATGTCAAGTATTTAAAGTATTAAGTATCAAGTTTTTTAAGTACTTTCTTTTTCTTTTCTTTATTTCTTTCATACATTTTTTTATGACTTGACTTTTCCTTTGACTGTACGGGATTGTCAACAAATGACTTAAGTTACTATATAATATCATACGTGAAGAACCAAAATGTCCTATATCCAATTTAAGCTGAAATCTAAATGAATTGTGTCATGAAAATGAAATGAGAAACATGCGGTAAAATGTTAATTACGTTTTTGAAAAGTGTAAAATGTTCTATTTACACGTTTTTAAAAGTGTAAAATGTTCTATTTACATGTTTTTGAAATGTGCAAAATGTTCTAATTACATGTTTGGAATGTTTAAAATGTTCTATTTCAATGCTTTCAACTTTCAAGACATATTTCAGTATTTTTGTAGTAGATATGTAGTGGATATATTGTTTTTAGCTAAAAGTGGATATGGGTCATTTTGGTTCTTCACAAGCGAAATTATTGTCTGGATAAGTCGAGATAGCTGGGCAAGGTGTCCAAACCCTGTCGCGTCCATTTGATTGCATAAATATGAAACTATGAAACTGTAGTGACACCTTGCGCAGCTATCTCGACTTTGTATCCAGACAATATGTTTCCGTTTACTTTCCACAGTTTTTATATGTAAAAGAATACACTTGGGCCAGGGCACTCGACTGACGACCAGTGCTTTCAATTCAACGCATCATAGTATCTAACTCTGCAACGTATCAATTCATGCAAATTAACCTATGTAAATTATGAATTACACTCCTACTAAAGTATTTCGGTTTTCTTCCTGCTATTCCTTCTTCTACTGTCTACTAGACGAAACTGAAACTGATGAAATATATTTACTGCTATTACTGACCACCCGACCAAGACATAGCAGCTCATCCTTGCCCTTGAACCCGCCTTTATCAACTCCCTTAGTTTGTTATATTTTACGCATTCCAATACAAATCCAGTACACAGTACACGGCACACGGTTCAAAGTCACACTGACTTAGGCATGGTCCATAAATGATATCATCCACTAGGTGGGTGGGTCCTAAAAACCTCTCCATTTAAGCCCATGTTAAAAAAGTTGTCATTCTATTGTTAGGGTGGGTGGGTCTATCAGAAAAAGGCTTGTCATCGATGACATCATTTATGGACCATGTATTTGAATGAATTTCATTCATGCCATTCAAATGGATTGTCATCTCCTTCATCTAGTTTCCCTAAAGTTCCATTTCTTTTTCTTCTACTATGTTGTACCATTACACCACCTCGCCGACCGCGATTAGTCACCTCACCTCTAAACCACGGAAGCCATTTCAAATTCTCAAAACTTTCAACCACCACTGTCGTCTGCCTTTTTCAACTGCAAACTCCTCTCCCGTCTTTCTCCCTCCTGTGACACACCTTGATTTCTTATTATTATTTCCGCCACTCTCAAAATTGTCTACACTTTTAATTGTCAATTGTGCTTGATTTAATTTTCATTGTTTAATCCGATTAAATAAAAGGCAGCGAAATTAAATCATGGAAAAGTACGGGAATAGTCAAAATGGTGTGGCGAGTGGAACAGTTCCGAGTGAGGAGGTTTTGTGCTGCAATGCAAGATCTTGGACACGAGTCTTGGCCTGGATAGAAATTGTAAGTGATTTACAAGAACTTTATTTTCATATTTAATTTAAGCCTCATTTACTGATTGAATGGATGCAGTAATTTCTTTTAAAATATTTTCTGATATTTCTGCGCTAAATAAAATAATAAATTATTGCTTCTAATTTCATAGGTGGTGAGTTCCATCGGATTGTTGGTGTTTTCTATAATTTTCATTGCATTTCTTGCTGCCCTCGGTTCTGTTGAAGGTAATTAGAACTTTTAAACGAAAGCATTTGGTACTAAAAATGGGCATGTCTGATTGTTTCATTGCATAATGTGTGTTATTTACAATAAATAATTAATAAAGCTAGTTGCTTTTACTTCAAGTAGATGACATACTTTTTATTTTTTTTAGATGGCTCAAAAGATGCTGCAGAGTTTGAAAATCTGGGCGGTGCACGTGTGGTTGCTGCGATTGTAGTTTTGCATATTTTAGCAATTGGAATCTGTGCGTTGAACTTGGCTGGAGGGATTCTGCTCGTCCAAGGGGTCAATGAGGTCAGATATAATTAGTTGCATCTGATTTTATATCTTGTGGTTAAAATATTGCGAATGTTTAATGTAATAATTATGTTAAGCATTTAATTTTTGATCGATGAACTAATTTTGGTCTGTCTATTTTTTCAGAAAAACCCGAGTAAATTTCAATGTTGGTTAATCATTCAAGGGGTTTGCATCGGCTTCACAGTACTGAAATCCATACTGATACTGACGTCTGGCGCTTATGGAGCCGTCACATGGGAATTGATTACCATCCTCATAAGTTCGTTTTGTTTCTGGGTTGTCAATCTTCACCGAAAAGAATTACTGAATGCGGGTCGAATCGGCTCCGGGTCTATGCTTTAATCACTAGGAAAACAACCCGTACTTAGCCTGTAGGTGGTCTGTACAGAAACCTTTGCTTGTTAATTACTTATTAGTTTATTAGTGGCCGCTCAAATATTTTATTAATTTGTACTAGGATGTACGATTTTCCAGTTGTACTTATATTATTATTTGTTAGTCCATTGCAAGATTTAATATTAGACAGTTACGATTTCTTGTTAAGTTAAGTATAGGTACTTCATTTATATAGGTATGATAAGTAGCAATATAGATGTAACTCACAAGTACTATACTGATTAAACTACATACATGTCTATCAAATTGTTAATGTCAAATCGTATCTTTCGTTTAGTATTATATGTATCAGCTTGTTTGATTTAGTTTCAAAATGTATTTAATTTATGAACTCTACTTTATTAGTAATCATTAAAATTGCGGTGTTATTCTTAGTTACGTAATATATTTGATTTATTGTATCTACTTATAGCTTAAACTAGAATTTGACTACACTCATAAGTACAAACAATGAAAAGTCATTTCGTAATTTGTGTAATTCTACACCCGTATTAAATTACAATTCTTAGAAAGCATATTTAAGTAGAATACATTTCACTTTTCACAAACTTCGTTTTCTATTCATCGCATCAATAATCTGACTCTGATACTGAATATTAAAGCTTATCAACTTATGAAAATTAACCTGTGTAAAGCATTTCCTTCCAACTCATTCCTTGTTTCATGAATCTCTGACTGACCGTCCCAGGCCCAACGAGCCATTATATAGGTAGCTCACACTTGTCATTGTCCTTGTCCTTGAACCTCCGCACAGTTCGTCAGCTCCCTTTGTTATAAATTTAATTACATTCTAATAATAATCCAAATCCAGTCCACGGTGCACTGTCAAAATGACTGCAATTATTATTAGGTGTCGTCCATTAAAGATTCCATTGATTATGTACGTGGGTATGTTTTAAAAATGTCTCCATTTGAAGCAATGCTAAAATTCTGGTCATTCTACTCTTAGGATTAGGGCAAGTGTGGGTTTATCGGGACTGGTTAATGTCATTTACGACATCATTTATGGACGATCCTTATTATATTAGACGGCTCACAAGAAGATTGCTCCTCCACATTTCACTGGACTGTCACAGAGTCAGTGCCAGTTTCTTCCCAAATATCTATATAATATCTTTTACTAGCAGTCGCAATAAATACTTAAGGAGGTGTAGGAAGATCAATAAAAATTGAATTAATTGGACAAGTATTATTTAAAATTTGAACTACCTATTCCTATCCCTATTCCTTGAGATAATTAAAACATTAATAATTACTAATCATTTGTGACAGTTATTAATTATACATCAGGAAATACAAATGGCAAACCTTTGTTTTTGGCTGAAATGTGTCGGTTGGACTGAAGTGGTAAGTCTAGTCACATTTCATTAGTAATACTTAAAAGTTAAATATATCAATATATGAACATAATTTTTTTGAGTAAGAGATTAATAGCTTTTTCAATTTTTAATTAGGGTTATTAAGGTGTTTTGATGTGTGCTCTTCATGTATTTACATTGTACGTCTCTTGTATTTTGTCAATAGGTACTCTACTTTTTGGAGTTTACGGTTTGGATTGTTACGATAATTTTTCAAGAAAATAACTCGATTGGATTATTTTCCCTTCAACAAATTCCTATTTCGTTTCTAAGCTCCTTGGCAGTGTTGAGCGTCCTTGGGACGATGGCTTTAATTGGATTTGTATGCTACTGGCCACAGGTAAACTATGAAAGCTAAAGTAGCATGCAAATATATTTATTTTATTTTATGTCAATTTATCGTCATACTTAAATCAGTAATTAATTTCATTTTTTTCTAGTATGCTGAATGGAAGCTCATCGTTATTTTTACTTGCCGCATTATCATATTGCTCATCTCAACTGGCCTACTATTTACATGCTTCATAAATGAAGCTCAAATCTCAATTTACATTGTTGTCCCTTACCCCATGGTCCACATTTCTTGTGCCGTAATGAATTTGTACCAATTGTATAAATATTCTCGGTCGGTCCTGTGATTCGGCTGTTAAAAATGGAGTTGTTATTTGGGTGTCGTTATCGTAGGGACGAGCCTCCCAGTATAGTATTCATAGTTATAGTAATTAATTATTAAAATATACTACCTATTTATTTATTACTGTTTTTCATTACTAAAACTGTATTAATTACTTAGCTTCACAGTTTGATGTGTTTAAATATACAATACGTTAATGAAGTTTTGGCTGAATGTGATGATTCTAACTCCATGTTAACAATAATATGGTTAATTAATTAGGTCACAGTATTAGATTAAATGCAAAGTTGATTATTTGTGTAAACAATTACATGTAATATTTATTGGCCAACCGTCTTGTGAATACATTTCTTGTACTTGTTAAGTATAGTTTGTTATTTTTAATACACTGCATTAGATATCCTTAGCACAACCAATAAATTGCACCTCAGTTTTCATTCGTAGTTATGGAAGCAGTTTAGTTTTGGAAGAGATATTGGTAAAAGGAGAATAGTGATCGCGATTAGCAAATGGCTCCAGCTCCTGACACAGTTCTCCATCATTTTTGATACACACAACTAGACCAAGGGCCATCCATAATTTGGCTATGAAAATTATCACAGATGCAACGAACCAATACATCATGGGTGGGGTAGGGAGGCTCATTGTAGATAAAGATAAGCCAGAATAATATAAGCAGGGAATGTCTGTCAGGAGGATAAAAGTCAGCCAAAATTTTTTGACCTGAAAAATAGAAGGCACAATAAAAAAACATTATTTTAAAACATTATATATGTATTCTGCCTACGTTCGAATGTTGAGGGTCCATTTGTAAAAGAATGATAGAAACTCAGAAAAATATAAGCAAATTAACCTCATAGGTGTTAATTTGTAACTTATTTTTGTGCTACTTTGGCATCGACACCCGAAGATGTAACAGTAGTCAACACAAATTTTAGTTAGGGATTTACACTGTAATATGTTAGACTGAGTTAACTATTTTCTGTGTTGCAAATGCAACTAGGAAGTAGTTAAGTGACAAACTGAATTAAAAAATAATGCAAAATTCAGGATCGAATTCGCAACCATCGGAATTAGTACTGCCTTATTAACCACTGGCCTGCGACTATTTATTTACAGTTGTAGCACGAAGTTAGCGTAATATACGGCAGTATAAATTCTTTATACGATTTTCAGTCAACTGTGACACTATATGGTGTATATTTATGAACACACAGTCACACAGCTATGTTACATGTAGCTAACATATTTGCCCACCATCAATAATTTTTTAATCAACTGATAATCGTTTTGAAATTAACACTTAAATCTGTTAGCGCGACCTTACTAGAAAGAAGTTACATTGTTTCTTAGCGTGTAGGTACTATGATACTTGCTACGAATGAAGGAATTTTTTTTTCGCTTAGATGAAAATTGTGTAGTACAAGACGCACAGTATAAAAGTACGGTAAAGTATGACCATGACCTTACCTCTTTTGGCACTTTTAGAGGGACAAAACATATAAGAGACAAAACATATATAAGACTGAGTGGAGACATAATGGCAATTCCAAGTAGAGCTGTATTTAGAGTTTTAAGATCTGGAATGGAACATACAAATTACATATTATAATAAATTATTTGGCTTTGTTAATCGCAAAATAAAATAATGTTTAATTTTTTGTATCTATGTTTAATAAAAAGATCCAGATACCGGCCAAACGATCGTCCTTCCCTTCATAATCGTCATCGTCACTTTGGAGCTCCTTAATTCGGATAACCAAGCTGATCCCGAAAAATAAGGCATTTATTATGGACCATAACTGCCAAAAATGTGAAATCAAATCAATACTTAAACACTTAAATACGTAAATCCTTTAGACAACATCTTTAATTTTAGTTAGTGTAAAACCTATTTATAGTGAACCAACGTGAGCATGGTGTAATGTGTTTGACCTGTTTTGTTTTACAGTGAACAACAGTATAATACATTTATAAGTGCTAATTTGAATACAATAATGAATATAATTGATAGAAATATAAAATATTCACCTACAATATGAAAATATATAATTTTCTTGCATCGGCCTGTCACTCCACAGCCAGAAGAAATTCCTTTCCTTGCGTAATCTTCCATCGTTAAAAAAATGTAAAATATTTTGAAACAGAATTAACTCATGTCAAGTGGGTACGACCCAAACGTCCAGACTGCTCACATTCGAATGGGACAAAATTATTTAGACGTCGCAGGCTTTAAAGGAATATATTATTGGAATTCTTCCCCCTTGACCCCGAACCTATTTAATATTTACTTTATAGAATTTATTAAAGCCTATAATTCAGATCAATCATTGATTGTAGTTAACATATCGTCAGTAAAGAACCAAAATGACCCATATCCAATTTAAGCTACAATCAAAATGAGCTATGTCATAATAACACCATAAGAAACATGCGTAAAATGGTAATTAGGAGTTTTTGATAAACGTAAAATGTTCTATTTTCATGTTTTTCGACGATACAAAATGTCCTATTTGCATGTTTTCGAAAAGTTGCAAAATGTTCTAATTCCATGTTTTTAAAAAGATGCAAAATGTTGTATTTCCATATTCTGAAAAAGTGCAAAATGTTCTAATTTTATGTTTTTGAAAACATGCAAAAATTTTTAACTAAAAGGATTTTGAAAAGGTGCAAAATTTTGTAGTTACATATTTTTGGAAAGTGCAAAATGTTCTATTTAAATGCTCTCAACACTTATTTGAATATTTTTGTAGATAGTGGATATTGGTTTCAGCTAAGAATGGATATGGGTAATTTTCGTTCTTCACCGAAGATATTATTATTTATGTATAATCTTTTGTGCACTAAAAGTAAAAGCGACTCCAAGGTTAACATGTCCAACACATAGTTTCAAGTACCGAAATTGTAATCTATACGAACTTTATTTATTTATTTCAATTCCTATGCACTGTTTATGAGTATGAAGTAATTGATAATGAAGATGTTATTTCTAATATTACTGTGCTCAATTAAACAATACGTATTTTCATTGATCTACGAGTACATATCGCGTTCCATTTTTAAATTCTGAAAATTTTTCATCAACAATTATTCCGATTAAGAAGAGACTACTCAAACTTATGACACATCGTTGGAGGTCTGTAATAGTTTGTTGATTTTAAAGATGTGAAAGTGAAAGTGATTTCAAGGTCTGCTCACATTCATTATCGGTAATCAGGCAAGTAGAAACAACTCGTTAGTTTCCATAGCATCATCATTAACATTGTTAAAGGGGCATCAATTCAAGGAGTTGTTTTCGGTTTACCATATAGTTTATTATAGGTATATCTTTTATCGGACTAACACACACTGTTTATATGACTGACCATGACCTATGGTGCGTTCGTAAATATTATTACGAGTGATTTCATCGATCCCTTTGACTGACCATATACAATCTCAAAAATAAACTATTTTCGATATCAAAATTACAATTGTGTAATGTAATAAGTAAGAGCATACGTAAATTATCATAAATACATATTTATTGGTACGAAGAGTTTTTGAGTAAAATGGACCAAGTCAGTATTAAACATTTTGTATAAAAAAAAACATTATTTTAATGCAACCTAATCTAAAATTCTACTACGCTCATAAAAACAAATGAAAACAACTTAGGTGAAATTGTGACGCAAGTTAAGTTAACAGTGCAGTGTAAACAATAGGAACATAATATAGGAAAATAGGAAAAAAATCATTGTTATTTTTTAAATCCTATAGTATTTTTAGAGTTTATTATACATTTCTGCAAATTCTCAAATGCCAATTTACATTGTAGCGTTTTTACATCTGAGTTGTAAGTATTTGCCCACCACGGAGAATGTGTTTAGCTTCGCGTCTGACCTCTGTTCCAGTTCCTGTTCCAGTCATTGCATGAGCTATTGACAGTTGATTCTAGTTTAACGTTCCACAATCCACATAAAATAGATGCTCAAAATGTTCTACATACTTATTTGCATCTTTTTGAAAGTTGTAAAATTGTCGACTTGCATGTTCTTGAAAACTTTAAAATGTTCTGTTTAAATGTTTTTGAAAAGTGTAAAACGTTTTATTTACATGTTTTTTAAAAGTTTTAAATTTTCTTTTTGTATGTATTTTTTAAATGTGTAAAATGTTCTATATGCACATTTTTTTTGAAAATTTTAAAATGTTCTATTTACTTTTGGTTTTGAAAAAGTGTAAGTTATGAATTGCACTTTTAAAACATTTCGGTTTTCTTGCTGCTATTCCTTGTACAGTCAAATAGATGAACTGTATTTTTATATTTAATTTAAGCCTAATTTACTGACTAAATGGATAAAGTAATTTCTTATAAAATAGTTTCTGATATTTAGGTGCTAAATAAAATGATAATTTAATGATTTTGACTACAGGTACTGAGTTCCATCGGATTGTTAGTGTTTTCTTTAATTCTCATTCCATTTCTTGCAGCCCCTAAAATTTGACTACACTCATAGAACCAATGAAAAGTCATTTCGTAATTTGTGTAATTCCACACTCGTATTAAATTACAATTCTTAGAAAGCATATTATAGTAGAATACATTTCACTTCTCACAAACTCCGTTTTCCATTTATCGCATAAATCTGAATTTAATACTGAATAAGCTTATCAACTTATGCAAATGAACCTGTGTAAAGCATTTCCTTCCAGCTCATTCCTTGTTTCATAAATCTTTGACCTACCGTCCCAGGCTCAACGACAACGAGCCATAAGGTAGCTTACACTTGTCCTTGTCCTTGAACCTCTGCACAGTTCGTCAGCTCCCGTTATACATTTTATTAATTACATACTAATAATAATCCAAATCCAGTCCATGGTCCACTGTCACAATGACTGCAATCTGTCTATTAGGCGTCGTCCATAAAAGATGCCATTAATTATGTACATGGGTAGGTTTTAAAATTTCTCCATTTGATGCAATGTTAAAATTGTGGTCATTCTGTCATTCTAGTGTTAGCATTAGGGTAAGTGTGGGTTTATCCAGTGTAAGACACGGAGCCGGTGACCGGTAGGACCGATTGCACTGACCGAAGCTCCGGTCAGTAAAATCGAAAACATAGCAGGCACGCTCGGGCTCATTTTTTTTTCAAATTCCATGCTTAGTGGACGAGGCTTGCCTCCCGGGCTCAGGCTGGCTCAAATTGAGGTAGTTTTTTCAAAAAAAAGGGACCCTCGGTCATTTTTTTTTAAGAGCTCGTTAGGGACCGATTGGCTTGCACTGGGTTTATCGGGACTGGATAATGTCATCCATAACATCCCTTATGGACGATCCTTATTATTTTAGACGGCTCAAAAGAAGATTCCTATTTAAATTAATAAATAAAATACTAATTATGAATTCGTTAAAGTTTTTTATTACTGAAACTGTATCAATTACGTAACTTTACAGTTTGATGTGTTTGATGACAAAATTAAACCTATTTATGTATGTAGTTCTGGCTGAATGTGATGATTCTAAATAAATGCTAACAATATTCTGGATAACCAATTGGGTCATAATATTAGAATAAATGCAAAGTTGCTTATTTGTGTGAACAATTACATGTAATATTTATTGGCGAGACGTCTTGTGCATACAATTCTTGTACTTCTTAAGTATAATTTGTTAGTTTTTAATACACTGCACTAGATATCCTTGGTACAACCCATAATTTTCACCTCAGTATTTATTCTTAGTTATGGAAGCAGTTTAGTTTTGGAAGAGACTTCAATATTGGTAAGAAGAAAATAGTGCTCGCGTTTAGCAAATGGCTCCAGCTCCTGACACAGTTCTCCGTCATTTTTGATACACACAACTAGACCAAGGGCTATCCATAATTTAGCTATGAAAATAATCACAGATGCAACAAACCAATACATCATGGGTGGGGTAGGGAGGCTCATTGTAGATAAAGATAAACCATAATAATATAAACACAGAATGTCTGTCAAAAGAATAAAAGTCAGCCAGATGTTTTTGAACTGAAACAAATACAAGGTACAATATTAAAACATTATTTTAAAACAATATATAAGTTTAATATATTCTGCCCAATTTTTGAATGTTAAGGGTCCATTTGTACATAGAACAATGATGGAATGCATTTATCGTTTACATGAAAAATGTGTATATAGCACGGATTGCACAGTATATAGATACAAGGTAAATTGTGACCTTACCTCTTTTGACACTTTGAGAGGAACTATACTGAAAATAACACTTAGTGGAGACATCAGGGAAATTCCAAGCAAAGCCCCCTGCAGGGTTCTAAAATCTGGAACGCAACACACACACCCACACATGATTATAAATTATGTTTCTTCGTAATAATCTCAAAAAATAAAATCATTTTCAAAATTCCTATTTTTTTAAATATATTATTATTAAGAAATTTAATAAATATATTCGGCTACCTGCCAAATAATCGTCCTTCTCTTGATAATTGTCACTTTCAAATTTCCTAATTCGGATAACTAAGCACGTCCCAAAAAATACGCCACTAATTATGGACCATAACTGCAAAAAGTGTGAGATGTAAATTTTAAATTAATAAACGTAAACTCTTTAGAAAACATCCGTAATGTTAGTTATTGTAATGTAGCTTATTTAAAGTTAGGCAACGGTGACGTGCACATGGTGTAACGTGTTTGACCTGATTTGTTACAGTAAAAAAAAGTACCTATATTAATTATGTGTATAAGTGTTAAGCTAAATGCAATGAATATAGTAAATTGGTCGAAAAATGTAAAATATTTACGTACAATATGAAAATATACAATTTTCCGGAATCGTCCTGTCACTTCACAGTGAGTAGCAATTCCCATCCCTGCCACGTAATCTTTTATTGTTTAAAAAGTATACAATATTTTGATACAAAAAACTTATTTGAAGTACAACCCTAGCGTCAGGACTGCTCTTATTCGAATGAAACAAAAGTATTTAGACATCAGGATTTAAAGGAAAATATTATTGGGATCATAATGCTCCCCCCTCAGCCTCTGACTCATACTCATGACATATTTTTGTAGACAATACATTGTTCGTTCGTATTCGAGATATTAAATTTAGTGATTTAAATTAAAGTTTGTTGATTTTAAAGGTGTGAAAGTTGAAGTGATTTCAAGGACTCACATCTGCAGTCTTGTCTGTAGTCAGACAAGTAAAAATAACAATAACACGTCAGTTTCCATAGCAGCATCATTAACATTAATAAAGGGGCATCAATTCAAGGAGATGTTTTTTGTATACCACATAATTTATTATATATCTTTTATCGGACTAACACACACACTGTTTATATGGCTGACCATGACCTGTGCGTTTGTAAATATTATCACGATTGATTTCATCGATCCCAATGGCTGACCATGCAATCTCAAAAATAAACTATTTTCGAAATCAAAATTAAAAATATGTATAATGTAATTAAGTGGAACTATACATATAAACTTATTAGTATGAAGAGTTTTTTGGTAAAATAGATCAACTTACATGTTAGTTTTAAACCTTTTATGTAGAAAACAAACATTATTTATTGTTAATGTAACCTAATCTAAAATTCTACTGCGCTAATAAAAACAATTAAAAATAACTTGTGTAAAATTGTGACAAGTTAACTTAACAGTGTAAACAAAAGAAAACATATAGGAAAACAATTATTAATATTTTTTAAATCGTAGTATTTTTAGAGTTTACTATACATTTCTGTAAATTCTTAATTGCCGTATTGCATTGTAGAGTTTTCACATCTGCGTTGTAAGTATTTTCCCACCACTGAAAATGTGTCTAGATTCGCGCCTGGCCTCCGTTTCTGTCCCAGTTCCGGTTCCAGTCATCAGCTGTTGAAAGTTCATTCCAGTAACGAGCCACAATCCACGTGACAAAAATGCACAGGATAACATAAAATACGTTTACTGCCTATTTTAAAAAAAATAGGATGAGTAAATCCTACAGCGTGAAATCACAGTTGTGACTCGCTTAGTAGACCAGCAGACCCTTGGCTCGTACTACCTACATATTATTCGTATATTATAATTGGCTTTCAAAATTGACGAGAAATATCACCTTCCTTCACATTCTAATAGTAAACTTTCGTCCTGCGCCCTACTACCTATTTCATGTATTTAAATTTAAATGGATGTCTTTCTAGTATTATATTAAAAATGATGAAAAATAAGTAGTAGCAGATGGTTGGGACTATTTATTTTATAGTATTATATCCGCATTTTCTTATATTTGCTAAAAAATTACGTATGCCATCCCGTTTAATAGTTTATTGTTTATTTGCCAGGTGGTTTAATGTTTAATAAAATACTAACGGAAATAACTTCCTCGAATAATAAATAGGTAACAGATATTTATTTTAATTTTCAGTACACATTATCCTATATATAGTAACCAAACTGACCCTACACATGACGTCATATAGAGACGACCCCTGTACAGTGACTTCAAGAAGTCCTGTATCATAATTATTTAATTTCATATGCTATTCAAATTAATTGAAATCTCCTTCCACAAAGTTGTATTCTGGTTCATAGGATAATGTGCATTACACGACTACGACCAGTTACCGCTGAAACTAGGAACCATACGTGAAACTCCCAAAATTCAGGCTCTCGCAATAACCTTCGCCTTTGCACCTTCTCCACCTTCAGAACCTCAACCAAACCTCGTATTTTTTTTCTTTTTTGACACAACAATTTGAAATAAATTTTGAACAATTTAATTTGTAATAAATAATCTTAATTATTAATAATAAAGTAGAAATCGTAAAAATCATGGCTTCTAAAGGTGTCAATAGTGAAACAGTTACAAGTCAAGAGGTTTTGTGCTGTACTGCAAAGTCTTGGGCACGATTCCTGGGCTGGTTACAAATTGTACGAATTTGTTTTTTCGTTTTATATTATGACTTATAGTTTTTCAATTTAAAGTTAGCTATATGTGAAGTAAATTCTTATTATATAAATGATTGTGTGCAATTCTGCAGGAGCCACAAATAGTAGTAACTACTATTTTCTCAATTATTCTTGGAGAAAGACGTAATTCTTTACGAAACGATTCAAAGAAGCTAGTAATAGTACCCCTAGCTCTAACAAGAAGTCCAACTACTTCTAATTTCTTTGGTTTGTACTTGTCCAGAAAATACGAAATGAAATAATACAAATTGAGAAATAGGAAGTGGCAGATTCATGTTTTTGTTTGAAATTTGTGAGTTGGGCTGAAGTAGTAAGTTCAGTCACATTTAATAATAATATTTAAGTGTTAGAAATGAAAATTCGTATTTAGCTGTTGAATCGATATGTATAATTTTTAATTAGAGTTATTTAGATTTTTTGTTTGGTTTTGTTAATGAATTCAAAAATTTACTATATTTTTAATAGGTCCTGTACCTTCTGGAGTTAATACTTTGGATCATCGTACTCATTTTTCAAGAATCTTGTTCAGTTGGATTTTTTACGCCTCACAAAATTGCGGTTTCCTATCTTAGTTCTGTAACTGTATTTAGTGTTCGTGGGGCGGCGGCTGTACTCGGCTTTTTGTATTACTGGCCAATGGTAAGCTAATATTATAGTAGTAGTAGTTGTTGTAGTAGTAGTAGTAATAATTTATTTCGTTTTATGGTCAATTCCCCATACAACCATTTTTACAAAATCATTCATATTACATTTGGTTAACTTTGAAATATTACCGTGTATCGCCTAATGCAATTCGGGTCGTTGTTATAAAATTCGGAGGTTTACCCATCGCATCGCGTTGTATTAGAGACCTGCGTTGTATTAAACCTTTCGCATTTCCAACTATCTATGCGCAATGTTAAAGCATAGCAAACCCACGCGTCATATTAGAGACCCGCGTAGTATTAGAAGATTTACGGTGTATTACATGTGTTTCACTCACCTACTTGGAAGCCTTCTTTTTTTACACCAAAAAGCTAATATCATAGCCTATTGTGTGGTGAACAGCAGCAACCAACGGCCCTGCAAATGTATTTATTTTATGTAACTTGATAGTCATATTTAATACATCAGTACTTAATTCTATTGTTTTCAGAATGCGAACAAGAAGCTTGCGTTTATTTTTGTTTGCCGCGGTTTCATCATGTGTATCTCGACAGGCTTAATGGTCACATGCTTCGTACATTCTGCTCAAGTCCCAATCTATTTGGCAGTAACGTATCCCATTGTCCACACGGTTTTTATTCTGATAAATGTTTACCAATTATTGAAATTTAATGGGATAGACTTTAATCCGGGAGCAATGATAGTCAGAAATGGATATGTTCCTCGGGACCGCAGTGATGATCTTCCGAATGTGTGATAATAATAATTAATTACTTTAATACTAATACTTTATTGATTAAATAATTCATTACTGAAAATTGTCAAATTGCACAGCTTACAAGTATTTATTCTGTTTAATAGTTAGTGAAAAAAATGAAATGTATTATCGCCGTTCCGGCTGAATATGTCGTAATTCCAACGAATTGGTGTAACAACAATTTATTAGGATAATTTACTTGGTCACATTATTTAAATAAATCGTAATTCGCTTAATTTTGTGAACGAATAAATACAACAATTATTTATGAGACGTTTTGTGTACTTGATAAGCATCATATTTTATTCTTAAACTGCAGTAGCCTGTTTTTTGGAACAGTTTAGTTCCTAGTGGGACTTTAAATTATTATTTACAAAAGAAGATTAGTTTCCACGTTTAGCAAACGGCTCCAGCTCCTGACGCAGTCCTTGTTCTTGGTCAATTTTCATACACACGGACGGACAAAGAGTCATGCATAATTTTACCACAAAAACATAAACATATGCAACAAACCAAAAAATTATGGGTGCTGTGGGGAGGGCTATTGCGGATAAACAGGAAAAAACTGTGCACGGAATGTCAAACAAAATGCAACAAGTCAACCAGAATTTTTTGTCCTGAAAAATAAAAAAAATATTATACTTTAGACAGTCCAAAACTTTCGGCATCGATTTTCTTTTACAAAACTTATGATTTTCGGATTTTAAAAAATCCTGAAATAGCTTTTAAGGAAACTGCCTCCTAAGGTATAATAAGAAAAAATAAATCTCATCAAAATCGGATAAATAGGAAAGCTACAAGGAAGGGTGGCTAAGAATTATAATTTAAATTTTTTGAGCTTTGGCGGGCCACTGTACTGTGACCGAAAAACGGAAAATGCGGTCGAGTTACTTTGGATCTGTGTTATTTAAAACTAGCCTGATTTTTGTAGATAGTGGTTTTTGTATTTGGCGGGTAGCATGTAAAACCATTTCCTTGTTAGTGCCAACAAAGGGCTGTTTTTAATTAGGTGAAAATTGTGTAGTGCCGTTCATATACGGGATAAATACAATAAAATGTGACCTTACCTCTTTTCTTACTGTGAGAGGAAGTAAGCTGTATATTACACTTTGTGGAAACATGATGGTTATTCCGAGCAGAGCTCCCTTCAGGAATCTAACATCTGAAACGAAACACACACATATGACATAAAAATAACTATTCTGAACACTTAGAGTTAAATAATCCGTAAAATTAATTATTCATTTTGAAATTTGAAATTTAATAAAGAAATCCGACTATACCAGCCACACCATCGTCTTTCTCTTCATAAGCCTCACTTTGAAGCTCCTTAATTTCCATGGCCAAATTGACCGCGAAAAACACGCCACTCATTAGAGACCATAACTGCACAAAATGTAAGATAAAAAAATCAAATTATCACACGTAAACCTTGTCAGCAACATCTTTAATCTTAAATTTATGTAGTGTATTTGAAATTATTCAGTGTTAGCATGGTGTAAGGTGTTTCTCCAATTTTTTGTACACAGTGAACAAAAGTATAAAATTATACTTACAAATATCGAAATGAAATTAATACATGTACTTCTAATATTATTATTATTATTATTATTATTTTTATTGGGCACCATGTAGATCATAATACTGATCCACACAGACACCGCCAAGGCCAATAAGGCCCATTGCGGACGTCCCATCATAACAATGTTTAATTTTGGCCAACGGGACAACCAGTGACATATGAAACGTCACCGGATTTGCCCGTACGGGCCTTAATCTTAAACAGGATTTAATGCTAAATGGAGGGAAGTAAATACCTAGCGAAAAAATAAACAACCTACGACACCTAGCTAAAGAAAATGGGATCAGAGTTTTCTGCTCATCACCCAGATAATAGGTACTTACTAGACCTGACAAATTAAAGTTCCAAAAAAAGAAACACTACACAAGAGTGTAAACTACAGTCTTCGCCTTAAATATAGTCTACCTCAGAATACCACATTGATGATGCTGTCAAAGCTTCCCACACAAAATTCACACCGCCCCAATGCAACAACGAGCCACACAAAATACGATCCACACGACAAGGATGTAATTCCAGAACCACCACGTGCACATTGTAGAAAAAATACACTATGCGGCCACGCGGCAGCACCGAGAGGAGTGAGAATCACGTAGGAAGCTTGAACAGCAGCACAACGAGGATAAAAAAAAATCCAAATTCAACTTTTTGAATTACTCAAAAAAGTTATTGGAGGTAATATTTTGATAGGAATTTCCACCTCACCATCGTTACGGGCTAATTGCCCATCCCAAGGGTAAGGTTTGGAGACTCACGACAATGATTTACCACAAAAAAAAGGAAAAATAGAATCAAAATTCCTCAGGACTAAAAATGCACAGCTGCCTGGCAGGCAGCCACTGTGCGACAATACTTCTAATATACTCACGTACCATGTGAAAATATGCAATTTTCCGGAAACGTCCGTTCACTTCACAGTTTGAAAAATTTCCTCTACTCAGGTAATCCTTCATGATTTCAAAAATATAAAATATTTTAAATTTGAATTAGTCTGATCAAGTACGAAGTGATCACAATCGAATGGAACAAAAGTATTTAGACATCAGAGGCTTTAAAGGAAAATATTACTTGGACCAATACGCTCCCCCCTCTGCGCCTTTGACTCATACTCATGACACATTTTTGTGGACAAGTGTTTGTTAATTTTAGATGTGAGATGTGAGTTAAAATAATTTCTGGTCTCTAAAATCTTTCTGGTAATTTTTGTCTCAAATCTGTAATCTGTAATCAGACAAGTAAAAACAACATATTTGTTTTCAAAGCATATCATCATGCATATTTATAAAGGGACCTAAATTCGAGAAGATCTTTTTTGTTTACCTAAGTTTATTTTATAATTATCATTTATTAGACTAGGACTAGTAATAAAAGTAACGCACTGCTTGTATAGCTGACCATGACCTGTGCCTTGTAAATATTATTACGATTAGATTTCATCTATCCCTAGGGCTGACCACGCACAAGCTCAGAAATAAACTATTTTTATTTTCGATATCAAAATGACGAACGTGTAATGTGAGTGCACATACATACATGTATGACTGACCCTGACCTGACCCTGTGCGATTGTAAATATTATTACAATTTATTCTAAAAGACTTTTATTTGGGATTTGTACAATTTGTACTGCAAATATTTAGATGTCTAATGTGACGTAGCCATCTCAATATTGTTTAAGCAAAGTATGGATTTTGTTTTCCGTTTAGTAAGTTGTCTGTAAATATTTCTTAAAAATTAATTTATGTAATATGTTGTTCTGTTTTCTGTTTTAAATATTCTGTTTGACATGCTAGTAAATAGTATAGTAGCAGATGGTGGGGACTATTTAGCGTCACTGCCGTATGTTGTTATTTGTCAATAAATTACGTATATGCAATAATGCTATCCAGCTTATTATTGTTTAATAATAATTATTGTTTACTTGCCTGGTGGTAATAGACCTGAAAAAAACTTCCATAAATAATATTAATAATTCAGAGAGATTACAAACTATGATCATTTATTTCAACTTGCAAGACATTATCTTCTACTCTCATTTTTCGAATCCTTCGAATAAAATATTGCTCTGTGATTTAACTGGTTGTAGGACATTACTACGGACATTTTCCATCCGGACATTTTCTAAATAGAATATTTAATACTTTGTCTATTTCAAAAGGCTTCTATACACATTGCACATTTCAAAAAACATGTACCTAAATAGAACGATTTTTATTGTTCAAAAACTCTTAACTACTTAACATGCTAACATGTTACGCGTATATCTTTATTTTATGTCATAGTTACATGTTTTTGAACCTCCAAAATGTCTAACTTACACGTTTTAAAAAACGTGTAAAATGTTCTATTTACATATTTTTTTAAAAAGTACAAAATTATCGAATTCCATGTTTTTGAAAAGGTGCAAAATATTGTATTTACCTACATATTTTTGAAAAATGCAAAATGTTTTATTTAAATGCTCACAAGACATATTTAAATATTTTTCTGGATAGTTGATATTTTTTTAGCTACAACTTGATACAAGCCATTATTGTACTTCACACCAAAGGTCCCACTTTTGATTTTCACCCTCTAAAAATCCTACTTCTTACTTTTCAAAAACTGTCTACCCTACATTTTACCCTTCCCTCTTTTTCAAATACGGTGCCCTCTGTATTACCCTCTTTTCCCTACATTCTCCTAACTTACCCAACCCTCTTTTTTAAACACTTTACCCTCTTTATTTCCTCTACATATCGCATATGCTCTCAAATTTTCATACTTAACAGCTATTTATATCTAAAAACAAATTAAAATTAATTCACAAATTCAACCTTAGGCGTTAACGCTTCATAAAATTCTGTATACAGTGCATGTATGCAAATATAATATATAGGAAAATATAATATAAAAAAATAATTCGGAATATTTCGAAGAATATTCTATATTTAATCCGTCGAAACCCTACATTTTTTTCCCTCTTTATTTTGTGTTCTGCAACCCTACAACCCCTCTTTTTTTCTTGTAAATAATTTTACCCTCTATTTTTCTTACCCTACATTTTTGAATTCAACCCAAAAACCTAACTTATTACCCTCTTTGTGTACCCTCTTTGTTTGGAGGGTGGGACCTTTGCTTCACACACAATTTATTTTACCTGACTAACTAAGTAACAAACTGTTTATATGGCTAACCCTGGCCTTGGCGATTACGTTTTTAAATCTAACAATAAGTACGATTGAATTCATCGCTTCCTGTGACTGACCAACCACACAAGCTCGAAAATAAACTATTGTCGATATGAACTAATCACTATGAATCAATGCGATTTTTCAGTAGCCCAAATTTAAAATCAAAATTATTTCTAGTTTAGAAACTTAATTATTAACAATGATTTGGGCGACAAGAAAACGGATACCTATCACAGGTTCTACCCGTCACAATTCGAGCAAGTGGAAATATGTTTTTAATAATCCGTATATGCTCGAAAGTAATTGCTGCACCCACTGATTTGTCCCTAATATCCACCACCCTCACACTCTGTGTCGGCTCAAAATTTAAAGAATAAAGAAAATAAGTTAAATTATCACGTTTGCTATGAATGCAAAGCTGGACTATTTTAAGTTGAGGAAATATTTTGACTGCACTGAAACCCAGTGGAAATATGAGACTTGGGTGAGTAGGACAATAATGTCCATTACCAGTGTAACGGCCAATTGTCAATTTCTTTAATTTCCGCATTGGACACCACACAACCCCCTGATCTTTAAGATAACTCAAATTAATCCAGCCAAGACTCTCTATTGAGTCGCAACTTATCCTAAATAGGTAATTAATCACATCCACGAGAATATTCCAACTATTTTCAATTTTATACGATGGGAACACGTCAGCATCCCTCAAAACGATTGTTTTTAGCTTAAGTCTATTCTTGACATTGAGGAGTGTAAGAAATTCTAATATGACATCGTCACGAAAACAGCTACTCCACCACGAGCTACAAAATGTTTTAAGGACATGAGCACGGTTCACAGGGGACACCAAGAAACCAGCGTAGTACGAGTGAATAATGATTTCTTCCAGTTTTGGAGACATTCTGCAAATCACTTTGAATATTTTAGCAGAGATTTCCGAGTCAATTTCAAACAATTTTAATTTTGAATGAGGATTTTCGTATTGGAAGCGTGAATAAATTTCAAAAAATTCTAGTTCTTCGGGAAACATGAGCGCGGCGGAGTCGTCGACACAGCAACTTTCGTCTTCGTAGTCTTTGTCATCTCTTACCCTAGCTTTCCATTGAATATCCGTAGCACGAACACTCACATGTCAGTGTCAAAATCTCCAAATTTCTTGTTTGTTTAGAGAGGAGAGTTGCTACAAATTCCATGACCTCAGCTTCAGTCCGTCCCACGCATGATAACAAGGTCAATTCTTTAATTTGCGGTCCGTGAATGTTAAGAAAACGAGACACGCGCGAATTGAAAATGTCCAGGAAATAAATAGTGAAATTGTTGACCGGGAATGGGAAGCTGCAGGATCGAGGGTCAAGTGGAAGGGAGTCAAGTTCAGTTATTTTGTTTTGAAGGATGTTTTTCGATTTAGTAAGATTACGAGTACGAGTGCTGGGATGCCGCTCAAAAAATATAATTTCCATCCATATAAGTTCCATATAGTTACGGATAGTGGCGTAACTATGTCGTGTGTATTAGTGTGAGTAATGTGAATGCAAGGTACAAGCGGTACAATGCTCAATAAGTGGTAACTTCGTGTTCTGGAGACTGTTTAGTTGATGCAGTGAAATCTGGAGAGTGCATGATTTATTTCAAATTGTTTTGAGCTTTTATACTCAGCAACGTGCTAGGAAATACATTGATAATGCTAATTAACAGTTAATGAATTTATGACAAATAGTTAATTAAGTTATAGGAAATGCATTGATGATGTTAATTATTAGTAACTTAATTTATGACTAATAGTTAATTAAGTTATATGAATTAATTAATTTCTAGGAAATACATGAGTAAGTAAACATGTAAGCAATATCATATTGAGTAATGAACGTTTAGGAAATACCGTAGTGAGTAATAAATATGTTCTTAATTAATTACACGGAAGTCACTTCTTAATTAATGATACGGAAGGTAATTAGACAGGAGTCACTTCTTAATTAATGATACGGAAGTTAATTAGATAGAAGTCACTTCTTAATTAATTATACGGAAGCTAATACCTAATTAATTGGAAGAAAGCCAATGCCTAATTAATGACACAGAATTGCAGTATATAATTAAGAAATTATATGTAATACAAACATTCATGTATATGTCTATTAAACTAAACATTATTACACTGGAAATAATAGAATTAGACACATTTCTGTCTATACTCCCGCCCTTGATATATATAAGGTATATAAATCAAATAATTGGGCCAGCAAAGTTAGTTGAAGAACAAAGCAAATAACAAACAATGTGGCTAATGCACCACTGGGTCAAAAGAAGTGCATAACAAAGGATTAGAATATGCAAGTTGAAATGTAAGTTATTAAATTGCTAAACAGTTAGCATAGGTAATAAGTAAGTCACAACATAAACATCGTTGAGGTCAGTAAACGTTTGTATGGCGTTGTTTTGGAGCGTGTAAAAGAGTATGGTGACTTTTGTAGCAGACTGAACAACTTCGATTGCTAGTGCAATCTTTAGTAGAGTGGTCTTGTAAGCAGTTTTTGCACCCGTTGCTCGTCTCAACCCACTTCATTCGTTGTTCATGGTCCATGTTGAAAAAAAGAGAACATTCTTTAGTGCGATGATCAATGGCTGCGCAAACTTTACACCTGTGACGTTTCTCTGAATTACGTGTATGTCGAGATTCCGGTGAATAAAACTGTAATGCGCGCTTTGGAACGGAATGTGCAGTCTGTTGTTGTTTCTTAGTTATATCCTCAAGGCCGGAAACGACTGAATTCGTAACTGCAGAATGACACAAAGTGGGTCCATTTAGAAGTTGAGTTTCTTCTTCGTCACAACTGGATTCAATTATAGTGTGACTATTAGAAGAATCACTGTTAGTGTTGCTTGTAGTAGTGTTACTGGTAGTAGTACTGGTTGTAGAGTCACCAGAATTGCAATCGTCAGAGTCTAGACAGTCCTCTCTGGATCTATGAAAATGATGTTCAGGTGGTGCTATAGAGCTATTTTTTTTTATTCCTTGCGTCATTCCTATGTTTTTAGCCATTTTTGATAGGAATTGAATACAAGTCTCCAAGGTTGGAATTGAGTTATCTGGGAGACTTTGGTTGAATTCCGAAATTTTGCGGCTATCTAGGCGGGCCATGATAAATTGGATGTAGAGTACCTCTGCTTCATCAACATGACCCAAGTTTATTGGCTGTAATTGAGCGCGTGTCGTTTGAACTACGTTAACTAGTTTGTGTAGTTCGCTTTCTGACTGTGACGTCATTGCATGTAGCTCAAGTAATGGTTTAATTGACAATGCTGCTTGTTTCTTTGGAGAGTTGTACCTTGTTTTCATCCGGGTCCATGCAATCTCCCAGTTTCCCTCAGTTATTTGTAAGTCTGAAATGTTTTTGATTGCTGTGCTATCTTTTAGAGCGTCAATTAGAAGTCGTAACTTGTCCACTGAAGCGTAATGTGTTGACGAGATCACCAGTGCTGTGAATTGACCTTTAAATGTGGCCCACTCATTGTGTAAGCCTGAAAACGTCGGGAGACTTAGTTTTGGTGTTTGCAATTGTGTATCCAAAGTTGCTGACTGGAGCTTATGAGATAGTGTAACCAGTTCAGAGCGAACTTTGTTATATGCGTCATCTAAATCTTTTTGGGTGTTGAGAGCTCTGGTGAGCTGAAGATCTTCATCAACGCTTTGTGTGGCCGGAATGTTTTTGAACAATTTATAGCAATTTGTCATTTGATTAGAGATTTCCGGTCCCATTGTTTTGAGGTCTTCAATGTAGAGCGCAACGTCAACAGCCGTTAGAAGAGTAGGAGGATCAGCGTAGTGTGCTGTCACCCGTGATTGGATAACCGCGATCCGAGTGTGAAATGCATTGTGAGTGGCTAGATGGAGTTCTTTAGCCATTGTTAAATCCGTCAGTGGAGGAAAAGACGGAGGCGGAGGCGAAGGTGGAGCCGTAGGGCCTGGTGGTGGCGGTAGCGCTGGCAGGCCTGGAGTGTTGCCGTTGCCTGTATTGTCTTGTGGGTTGTCTTGCGTTGATGGAACGTCGTCTGCCGGTTGCCTGTCTTGTCTATCCGGGTTGGGTTGTTCCGCGTCGTCGTCCAAGCCTGGAGGGTCAGAATCAGGGTCGCCTGGATTACCTTATGTCTGTTGTTGGGTAGTGTTGTCAGTTGTATCGATTATAGTGATGTCGGCAACTTCGATATCTTCTAGAGTGTCTTCGTCGTCTTCTGTATTAGATGACTCAGAGCTGTTGCTGTAGTCAGGTAGTTCAGATAGCGTAAATCTCGACTGATATCCTGAATCCTTTTTTGGTGTGCTGGTTCGTGTTGGTTTTGGTGCTGGAGTATCGTAACTATAAAACGATGTTGCGGCTGGAGTTGATGATTGTGAGGATGAGGCTTGAGCTCGATCAGTTGATGGAGTAGAGACAACTGATGTGTGTGGTGGTAATGTAAGTGATCTTGCAATATGTCTTTCGCGAAATTCTAGGTACTGATATTTAGCGTCTTCAAGATGCGTATTAGCGTATTGTTCATTAAATGCTGTTGCAACTTGAAATTTGAATCTGTTAAGGAGTTGATATGGAGTAACAACAAAGTTAAGGTTGCGTCTCTAATGGACTTCAGAGACGATAAGTTGAAATCGTTCAAGATTTCGTTGTCTGCGGGCAGCAGCCTTTTCTTTGGATGCTTGTGATGTCCCTCGACGACTGGAGGAAGAGGTGTTTAGGCTGTCTTCAAAGCCAGGTAATAGTTGTCCGGACTCAGATGTCGGTTGTTTCTTGCGACCTCTGGGTTTATACTCTAGTGGGGCTGGGGCCACTTGAGGTGAGCGTTCGTGATCCTTGGGATTGTTACTACGTAAAAGACGTATCTGAGGAGGCGTAGGTTCATCTCCTGGTTGCATGGTCCATCATGGTGGGGTAAGTGATGGGCACAAAAGTAGTGGGGGGATAGTGTGAGGGAGAGTGTACGTTAATAGGGTACCGTAACTCTGTATAAGTCGTATGTGTGTACAAACCTGGTGGTGTCCTGATAGTCAAAAGGTCCTAGACTGATCAGGAATAGTTCGAAAAGGAGGTTCTGTACGTGACCAGAATAAACCAGAGTAGTTGGAGCCAGAATGTTAATCCACGATGTCCACGACGCGTCGATTCAAAGTAAACGGTTAGAATCAGCCTGGTCCAGTTGAATGAGGTAGTCTGTGACGTAAAGCGCAGTAGAGATAGATGAAAAGAGCGCTGGAGCCAGTAATCGCACGAGCAGTCTTCCACCCCCAAAAAACAAAGAAGAACACGAAGAAACCGAGAACCGGGTATCGAAGGTTCAGTCGGGGAGCCAATATAGTTACAGATAGTGGCGTAACTATTTCTTGTGTGTATTAGTGTGAGTAATGTGAATGCAAGGTACAAGCGGTACAATGCTCAATAAGTGGTAACTTCGTGTTCTGGAGACTGTTTAGTTGATGCAGTGAAATCTGGAGAGTGCATGATTTATTTCAAATTGTTTTGAGCTTTTATACTCAGCAACGTGCTAGGAAATACATTGATAATGCTAATTAACAGTTAATGAATTTATGACAAATAGTTAATTAAGTTATAGGAAATGCATTGATGATGTTAATTATTAGTAACTTAATTTATGACTAATAGTTAATTAAGTTATATGAATTAATTAATTTCTAGGAAATACATGAGTAAGTAAACATGTAAGCAATATCATATTGAGTAATGAACGTTTAGGAAATACCGTAGTGAGTAATAAATATGTTCTTAATTAATTACACGGAAGTCACTTCTTAATTAATGATACGGAAGTTAATTAGACAGGAGTCACTTCTTAATTAATGATACGGAAGTTAATTAGATAGAAGTCACTTCTTAATTAATTATACGGAAGCTAATACCTAATTAATTAGAAGAAAGCCAATGCCTAATTAATGACACAGAATTGCAGTATATAATTAAGAAATTATATGTAATACAAACATTCATGTATATGTCTATTAAACTAAACATTAATACACTGGAAATAATAGAATTAGACACATTTCTGTCTATTTAACATGCAATGTCATCAGACAGAGGCCAAGTAGACACTATATAGCCATGGTGCTCCTGATATAATGTAAAAAATGCTTAATTAAATAAGTAATACTTTTTGTAAAAGAGTTATATACTCAATTTAGTTTTTAGAATACAAAATACCATTCTGAAATACCATATTGCATATTAAAGCATTTACAGTTGCGTTGTAAGAATTTGCCCACAACCAAAAATGTGTCTAGATTCGTGCCTGTCCTCCGTTTCAGTTTCAGTCATTGTATCAGCTGTTGACAGTTCATTCCAGTAACGAGCCACAATCCACGTGAAAAAAATGTTCAATATGACACAAAACACGTTCACTGCCACCACAGTCAACAGTATAACATTTAAGTTTAATTTGGTGAATAATTCCAGTAACAATAAACACCAGGAAAATTCCTTGTAGGACGATCAGCCACCATCTTAATTTACCCCGGTTTTCCTAAAATCATAAATCATACAGTAAATCTTCAATCATATATCACAACATTTAAAAGATAAGATTTCTTTTGCTGAGTCAATAAAAATATCATTGTGTGTTTAAACGACTGAACAGTTGTCTCGGAAAATTAAAATGGACCATTTTCATACTACTATAAGAAATACGGCATTTTTATTGGAAACGTGACGTTGCGAGCTCATTATTTAAATTCACCTCTTTCACAATTTATTTGTTGATAGTTTAAAATGGGAAGACTTTTTGTGTGAATTTGTACTGGAAATAATTGAATGTCAAATGTAAAGTAGCCGCAGCTCAATATTTTTAATGCAAAGTTATTATTTACTGTTTCCGTTTAGCAGGTGGTTTGTATTTTTTTTTAAATTAATACATGTGTAATCTGTACAAGTGTTTTTCTGATATTCCATCAGAGAAGGTAATAAATAGCAGTATCAGCTGGTAGGTAGAAACAATTTTACTATTTAGTATATATAGCGCCATATCCGTATTCTTTTATTTTCTAACAAATTACGTATGCAATCCCGTTGAATGGGTTATTTTATTAGTGTTTATTTGGCAGGTGGTACAATAGAAAAATTAACAATAAAAACTTCCTTAAATATCAAATAAGTCACAGATATTTATTTCAATTTTTAGTTACATTATGTTGTAGTCGGATTTCTAAAATCCTTTAAGCAAAATTGCGCACTGCGATTTTTAAATATAACTGGTTGTAGGACATTTCCTATATACCCTGGCTTCTCCTACCCGTAAATTCCAATGAATGATCTGAATTCAATTTTAGCTAAAAACATATTTTACTATTTATTAAACAGAACATAATATATTTTCTATTACAAAAAATATAAGTAAAATATCATCGTCCTAAAAGCATATGCATATTAGTATTAGAACATTTTGCAATTTTGAAAAAATAAAAAATATTCTTGTGTACATTTCCAAGAGCATGTACATAAAACATTCTGCACATACCCAAATTACTGCTTAAACAGTTAATCTGTATGTATATCTGCTATTAAACGATGCCGAATACATTACCGATGAAAATAGCCGCGCCAAGTGCTAGGATTAATTTTATAGTCTAGACTGAATTATGATTTGAAACAAATATCAGATTTCGTCATTATCAATAAGAATCGTTTTGTTTTGCATATTACCAAGGACTTTTTGTATCATATTCGGTGCAATATTATTTTCTCGTATAGTATTGCTAGGAAATGATAATGTAATGGACTTAAAGGGTTGGTTGGTTCCTAATTCATAGAGTGATTGTGTAGATGACATCTTTTATGGACCATCCCTTTCCAACCAACTCTCAGCCTGACACCATTCCAACTCCACCTTTTAGTATCATTACAACATTTTTTACTTCTCAGTTCTGGTCTCCCTGCTCGGCTGTCCACTTCTATCACACGACTCGCTCGTTTTAATCTAACTAATCATCGTCAGTCACAGTCATTCTTCCCGCGTGGTTCTATACCTTAGGCCTATACGCAATTTTATTACTGCATTCAATTTGATTTCTATAATCCATTCAAATAAGAATCACGATAAGTCATAATGGATACAGGTATCATGAGTAGAACAATTTCGAGTCAACAGGTGTTGTGCTGCAATGCAAGATCTTGGACACGAGTCTTGGCCTGGATACAAATTGTACGTTGAACTTTATATTTTTACCTATTTAAATTCCTATTTACTCATTAATGTAGTTAGTTACTGAGTATGCAGTTTACAATACAATATTACTCATTATGAGTGTGCTGATTGAAAAATATCTTGAGTAAAGAACCAAAATTACCCATATCCATTTGTAGCTAAAAACAATATCTACTATCTACAAAATTATTGAAACATGTCTTGAAAGCTTATGAATAGAATATTTTGTACTTTTACAAAATATGGAATATAAGAACATTTTGCACATTTTTAAAAACATTTAAATAGAACATTTTATACTTTTCAAAAACATGTAAATATAACATTTTATACTTTTCAAAAACATGTAAATAGAACATTTTATACTTTTCAAAAACATTTAAATAGATTATTTTAAATTTTTCAAGAACTCCTTATTAACATTTTATGCACGTTCCTCATTTTGATTTTATGACATAGCTCATTCTAATTGTAACTTAAATTGGATATGGGTCATTTTGGTTCTTCACTGACGATATTAAAATTCAAATTTTAACTTATTGTTTGTACAGGTACTAAGTTCCATCGGATTGTTGGTGTTTTCTATACTTTGTATTGAATTTATCGTGGCTCTCGGCTACGTTAAAGGTAATTTGGAAAAACTTGTTAATAAAAAATTAACATGCGCGTTTTTTGATACTGTGATATTTTTAATTAAATATAAAATTATAAAAAACTATACTTTTACCTATTAAAGGTGATGATTTTTATTTTTTTAGGCGGTTCAAACGATGCTACTGAGCTTGAAAAACTGGGCGGCGCTCCTGTTATTGCTGCAGCGGTTGTTGTGCATATTATAATAATTGGAATCTTGCTGTTGAACTTGGCTGGAGGGATTCTGCTCGTCCAAGGGGTCAATGAGGTCAGATAGATACATCTGTTTATTTATACAATGTAGTTACAGTATTAAATGTAATTTTATGTTAGGTATATTAATTTAAATAGATTGGACATTTTTGTTTTTGTTTTTTTTTAGGAAAACCCGATAAAATTTCGATGCTGGTTAATCATCCAAGGGATTTGCATTGGCTTTACAGTACTCAAATCCATACTGACACTGGCGTCTGGTGCTTATGCAGCCATCCCCGTTGAGTTGATTTCCATCCTCATATATTTGTTTTGTTTCTGGGTCGTGAATCTTCACCGAAAAGAATTACTGAATGCGGGTCGAACCGGCAGGTCTATGCTCTAACTAAAAGCACGTGGACTAGGAGAGAACCACCTTCAAGTAGTATGTACAGATATCTCAGTTGATTTTTAGTTAATTAAAAGTTTAGGGGCAGTTCACTTATTACGTGAGTATATGTATGATGTACGAGGGGGGAGTGTACGTTTTAGTATCCTAAATTTCATAAAACAATATAATATTTGGATTTGCGTTTGAGTTTCCTTTATTCACGTGTCAAGCTATTTATTATAATATATTATGATTTTTTTATCAAAACGAAAATTATTATGTTGGTAAATAAGAGGGGGAGGTGAGTGCTTTTACGTAATATATGGACGACCCCTCATTTGTTAAAAGTTCAGTTTAAGTTTTACAGTTGTATTTCACTTCCCGTGTTTTAGTCAACTGCAAGGTTTAGTTGTAACGTGTCATATGAATTAATTATCACGATTGTGTTGAGTGATTGTCCATAAATGATGTCATTAAAAGAATGGGTGGCTTTAGTCATAGTCAGGTATTGAACACAACATAAAATTAGTCGTTTACGTAATGGTAAAGTTATGACAAGGGTTTTGCTGGGCCTTTAGTTTTGGTGATATCACTTATGGACCATCCCTTATTATGCTACTGTAAACTTTATGTTTTATAAAATTATTTTTCAACACAATAACTGCTGCAAAAGGCTAATTGTAAAAGTACCACTTAACGAAATTGCTAATTCATGTCTGTAGTACTCTGTAGTCGTTTCGCTCACTGCTAGCAAAGGTACTTACCAGGCTAATCAAAATTGTTTTGAAATGTATGTAATGTGAACTTTACATGACATTAGCTAGCCTAATCACATAAATAAATTAGTTCTTATTAACACGTTTAATGACATGTAACTTAAATTACTCATGCTATGCGTAATGTTGCTTGATTTTATCGCTTGTAACTTGAGCATTTATAAGAAACTGCTTACTCAGTGAATCTATACACACAGATGTCAATACAGATGGTAATAAAAACTGATGGGAAAGGCTAAAACTATAAAAAGTAACATAATTTCTGATGATTTAGCAGCTCTTATTAATTTGTGAACTCGACTAACGCATTTTTTAATAAATATATATTGTGTATAATGTTAAGTTAAATTGTTGAAATTGGGGCTGACTGGGGTGGGTGGGTCATATAATAGCAAAAATTTAGATGACATATTTTATGAACCATCCTTTTCTAACCAACTCTCAAACTTGTACTATTTTACAAATTACAACTTTTTATTATTTATACCTTCTCGGTCTTAATTCTTGCTATCGGTGCAGGAAGTGTAGATTAGCCTGGTTTTATTTCCCTACTAAACATCGCCAGTCACAGCACAGTCACAATAGTCACATATACCATTTACGTCTAGATCTGAACAGCCTACAATTTTATTACTGCATTTAGTTCCATTTGCAATCAAATGAAAACCTCGGGAAAAAATCATAATGGATAATCCAAGTGTCTTCAGTAAGAACGGTTCCGAGTCAACATGTTTTGTGCTGCAATGCAAAGTCTTGGGCCAGAGTTTCAGGCTGGATACACGTTGTGAGTTCAAATTCAAGCATTGAAAGTATGGTAATTTAAAATAATGTCGTTGGAGTAATGGAAAGTGGAGACATAGGGGTGGGTGTGGTGTGCCCCAAAAAGCTATGTATTTGGATAACTTCATTTATTGACTATCCTCACGCACGAGTGTTGCTATATCATTGACATAATCTTTCATACTCTTAAAATTTATATAGATTGAAGTTAACCGTGCCGTGCCATGTACCGTCTGTAAAGAACCAAAATGACCCTTATCCATTTGTAGCTAAAAACAATATCTACTATCTACAAAAATTTTCAAATATCACGATCTTAAAAGAATTTAAATAGAATATTTTCCACTTTTCAAACGAATGTAAATAAAAAATTTTGGACTTTTCAAAAACATGGAATTAGAAAATTTTACGCTTTTCAAAAACATGGAACTAAAAATTTTTACGCTGTTCGAAAACATGGAACTAGAACATTGTACACTCTTCAAAAACATGTAATTAGAACAATTTACACTTTTCCAAAATATGTAAATACAACATTTTACACTTTTTAAAAACTCATAATTAAAATTTGACACATGTTTTTCATTTTGTTTTTATGACATAGCTCATTTTGATTGTAGCTTAAATTGGATATGGGTCATTTTGGTTCTTCACAGACGATATAAAGGTATTTCAAGATTTCCAACTTCCAGTTCTTTCTATCCATATCTTTATCATGTGATAGTGGAAATTACATTGACACTGTATTCAACCTTCCACCAAAAAAGGTGTATGTGTATATCAAGCGGTTTCGAGTTATTTACAGTTTCTAGTAGTAAAATTTATGGTGCATTTAATGCAATTATTTCCATGTTTTTATTCAGTAACTATTTTTTAAAAGTTTTTACTTGTGTACTGTAATGCAGGTTAAAAAATCAATTTCTTTTGAGACGTTCAAAAAATGTCAAAGTTTTGAAAAAAAATTTAAAAATTTAAAAATGTGTAAACAAATTTGCAATTAGCGACTAACGAAGTTTTTTTTTAAAACTTACCTATTTTTTCTTACGAAAAAAATTTGTTTGCTTACTTAAATACCAAGAAATAGAGCAAGGGGAGCAACATGCTAAAATTTTCTATGGAATTAAAGTTGAGGCCCAACAATTTTTGAAAAAAGTAGTGTACGCAATACGCAGCAACGAGTTGGACAGGACTGCTTTATTATTCTAATAGCCTTCGTATGTGTATCGATAAGTAGATAGCTCGTTTTACATTTTTCAGAAATCGTTTAAATATGTCATTTTTACAGTGGTTGAAAAAAAAATCAGCTTCTTTAAAATTTTACTATTTTACGTTCCCGCCAAAATAAGGACCCGTACTTTGAATAATCCTGGGCGTGCAAACTAGAATTAAAACAAATAGGAATACTTTTATCATTCCAATTTGAATTTATAAATCGTATATTTTTCTCATTCGTCTGGTTCATATTTGACTGTGGGTGGGATGTAGTCTGACTCAATCTTGATCTTGTTGAGGCACGGATTTATTTTAATTGAAGCTCCATACAAAACGCTCCTTGTATTGCTTTCATCCTCACAGCTACTGTCGTTTCTTAGCGAAAATGATCCACTTCTGCTATCCAAATCATTCATAGTTCTTGCTACTTTATTTTTGTCATGACAACTACCTCGTTTTCGTTTTATGGGTTTGGCTTTGTCCTGGCTCGTGGCATTGGCATTGTCTGTTATATTTATATCATTTGCATTAACTGATTCCTGTCCAGCCACAGTTTTTTCTGCTCCTTTCGTGCAACCTACATATAAATTATATTTAGAAAAATATAGGAACTCAAATAATTAAATATTTTAAAAATGCAGCATAGTAGTAATGCTCTTTATTTTAATTTTTATGCTCAAAATACGATAAAGTTCGCCATTATCTTACGTAGTCCTTATGCTGGAGACTGGAGCCATTATTTAAAAAATTACTAATAAAAAATATAACTAAGAAAATTAATAAAATTTAATTCCTACCCATTTCAAGGATGATCGCATCCTCACAGTATGTTTCGGTACATCCTCCAAAAATAAAAACTTTATCGTCTATCGCCACGCAGCCAAAACGATGGCGAGGAGATGGTGGCTCTCCGATCGGTTTGACTTCAACCCACTCAAAAGTTTCTGTATTAAATGGATCAAAAAATTTTCAGAATAAATTTCGGTTACCCAACGAGCTCACCTCTTAATGCCAATCACAAGGGAGCGAAAGAAAAGTGAAATAAACAATGCATTTAAAAACAATTCACCTGGATTATAGGAGAAGAGACTATTCAAGAATGAATTATTGGAGTCCGACCCTCCAAAAATGAATAAAAGTCCATTGTGTACAACTAAAACGGAATAAAGTGAAAGTAAGGGCTTGAAAGAATTTTAAAAATTCAACTTTAATTAAACAACAATTTTTTCATTTAGAATTTTAGATGAATATTAACTGTTAAAAATGGAATATACTAGTTGAATATTTATTAATTGAATTTGTTTTTACATGCAGAATGAAACTGCCGGGGCTGTTGATCTCCTTCCCTCTTTTTTAATTGAGTCCATTTTTTGGAATTTACATCGAAACAAAATAGCTCAGCTGAGTATTTGTATTTATAATTATCAAGCTCGCGCCCACCAAAAATAAAGATGTAATGGTCCTTGTAAACTGTTGCAGAATGACCATAAACGCATGCTGGAGAGATGCCCTGTACAAAACATTCAAAAAATCAAAAATGTTCATCCTATACATAAATGCTTTTAAAAGCTAATTTTGTAATACAATTATTTTTTTTTTAAATGTAATTGTCTACTTTTGTTTGTATTTTCGACCAGTGCAGAGATTCAAGATCTAAAGAATGTAAATCATTCTTCACTGAACTTCCATATCCTCCGAAAACAATCATATCACGTCCAACCACGACAGCAGAGTGTTGAAAACGGGCGACTGGAATAATTCCAGTCGCCTTGACTTCGTCCCATTCCAATGTTTTTGTGTTAAACCGAAAAGTTGAGTTTAAATTTGTCTTCATTTTTGTATCTCGGCCGCCGAAGATGAAAATAAATTCTTTGTAAGCCACAGCTGAGTGGTTTTCTCTTTGATTTGGAATTGTGCCTTTAACTGGTAACAATTTCCATTTTAATTCTGGTTCGTGGACATTGAGCATGTGAACAGCAAGATGATGTAGAGAAATCTCGCCGCCGATAGAAAAAATTGCGCGTTCTACAACCACTGCTGCATGATGCATGCTTTGAAGTTGTCCCTGAAATCTGGTTGACCACCGAATCTACAATTTCAAAATATATAGCTATTTAAAAACTTTTTCCATGGAACAAAACTGCTACCAGCAATCCATAAATGAATGGATTATACAATTAATTAATCAGTCATTCGTGTGCAATGTTTTTAATACACATTTCAGTTTAACTGAAATACTAGAGCATATATTATAGGGTGATTGGTTACCGTTAAGTTCACAACAAAGAACCCAGTTATACCTATGTACATAACATGATCATGACTACTGCTACATAAAGTTGATGCTTGGTCAATGTAACGTTAGAAATGCGATTTTTAGACATTATAAACCATTACATTGACAAATTGGAAACCAAAATAGGCAGAATATTATAATCGTTATACCTTTTGAGCGGTTTCCGTGTTAGTTGCATTGTTAAGTTCCTGCTCAGCCACCTTTTTTCCTGGTCCTTTGTCAGCTGACAAGTAGTATTTTTTAAAAAAATATTCAAAAATGTAATTAATTAATTTTAAAAATCAATTTGTTCAGAATCTTAAAGGTAATAATTAGTTAACATGTATGCTATATACATATTACAACATAATAACTTTTACGCATTTCAAGGACAAACGTGTCAACGGCGTCATCGCAGTATGCTCCATTGAATCCTCCAAAAAGAAAAACTCTGTCGGCCATCACCACGCAGCCAAAATGATTGCGAGGGGAAGGAGGCTCTCCAATCGGTTTGACATGTTTCCACTCAAAAGTTTCTGTTTTCAATATACCGAAAAATTTTTAAATTAAATTTCCACTAGCTACTCCACTCACAAGGGAATGGTTTTACATGGTACGCGCCAATTTCAAAAAGTCATATCTACAAAAATCAGGCTACTTTCAAATAGTAGGGATCTTAAGTAACTCGATTGCATTTTGCTTTGGTTGGTCACAGTAGCCCGCCAAAGTTTAAAAATATTCAAATTTTAATATTTTGCCTCCCTGTAACTTTTACAGTTCTCATCCGATTTTGACGAAATTTGTTTTTTTCTAACGTTGAGACTATTTTCTACAAAGTAATTTCAGGATTTTTCAAAATTCAAAAATTTTAATTTTTTCGAAAAAATTGGTCGATAAAATTAGGCCTTGAAAATAATGTTTTTTCGAAAATTTTTCAAAAAAATGAAAATTTTTGAATTTTTAAAAATCCTGAAATACTTTGTAGAAAATAGTCTCAACGTTAGAAAAAAACAAATTTCGTCAAAATCGGATGAGAACTGTAAAAGTTACAGGGAGGCAAAATATTAAAATTTGAATATTTTTAAACTTTGGCGGGCTACTGTAACCAAACTAAGCAAAATGCAATCGAGTTACTTTGGATTTTTACTATTTGAAAGTAGCCTGATTTTTGTAGATATGACTTTTTCAAATTGGCGCGTACCATGTAAAATCATTCCCTTGTCAGACCTTGATTTCAATACCAACTTCACCCATGAATAACTTTATTGATGAGAAAGTTATCCGTCGATAGTGAATGAAATCAGAGCTATCCCGGGGATAAGTCCCTATCCATGGGTAAGTTTGATAGATATATCTCATCAATGGATAAATTGCAAGTGAAATTGCACTAGGGTTTATAGGGTCGGTATCACGACAAAACTTCTCTGTAGTAATACCGCAGACTAAAATACCTCCGCCATAAGATTGAAAAATAAAACACCTTATGGACAAAACACCTCGGGATATATTACCTCTGAGCCAAAAATCCTCACATATTTATGATCGCGGGGCAAAACACTTGTTACTCATTGACCTCTTAAAAAAAAAACATCTCTAAGTAAGTAAGCCATTGATTTAAATTGTCATAAGTCACAGCAAATAATGACACTGATTTAGTTAATTAGTTAACTAAACACGGTTAAATAATCCCTCGTCAAACGGCAAAAGAAATTAAAAATACTTTCAGAAAAAATACCTTGCACACACCAACTTAGCTCTTAATACTGACTTGATAATATTCAAAAATTCAAACATCAAACATAATATGTATAGTACTTACAAGAAAATGGTTTAACATGTTACACGCCAATCTTAAAAACTCTCATTTAAAAAATTAGGCTAGCTTTAAATGGAAAACATCGAAAGTACCTCGAATGTATTTTAATTTTTTGGTCACAGAGGCCCGCCAAAATGAAAAAAAAATATCATTTTGACATGTTGCTACCCTATTCCATCCTCCACCTCCACTTGTATATAATTCTGGCCACATTTAATATTATTTTGTTTTTTAACAGTTATCCATATTCAGGAATTTTTTAAAATTTGAAAATTTTCTTTTTTTTTCAAAAAATTAATTTAAAAAGTCGGGTTTCAAAAGTTTAAGTTTTTGGATGCTAGATAAACACGTCAACATGTTAATTTTTAAAAATTTGGCGGGCCAATGTGACCGAAAAACGCTAAATGCGGTCGAGTTACTTTGGATCTTTATTATTTTAAGCTAGTCTGATTTTTGTAAATGGGAGTTTTTGAGATAAGCAAAAACATAACATGTTAAGCTATTGTAAGTACCATGCAGGAGAGGGGTTCGAAGGTCAGGTGTCCCAATTCTGAAGGCCGGAGGTTCGATTCCTACTCGGGGGTTTATTATTGTTAGGTGGTTATCATTAAACTCTCCTCAGGTGTCGTTACTACTACCTCTTTAAAGTTTACTTATGGCTCTTTGTTAATTGTTAGTACAGGGTTAGCTTTCTACATAGTCTGTCCCTGGTAATAACTCTATCGAGGTTGGCATTAACAAAATTATTTAACTAGTATTATTTGCATTTCTTTTATTTTCAAATTAAATTACAAATTATTTTAAAAAGTTAAGTTGGTGTGTGCAAGGTATTTTTTCTGGAATTTTTTTAATTTCATTATCCGTTTGAGGGATTATTAAACCACGTTTAGTTAACTAATGTTTAAGAAAAAATCAGTGTCATTATTCGCTGTAACTTATGACAATTTTAATCACTGACTTACTTACCTACTTTTAGAGGTGATTGTTTTCTCGAGGTCATTTTTTCAAGAGGTAAATTGGTAAGAGGTGTTTTGCCCTGCGGTCATAAATATGTGGGGTCTTTTGGCTTAGAGGTAATTTTTCCCGAGGTGTTATGTCCTTGAGGTGATTTATTTTTCGGTCGTATGGCGGAGGTGTTTTAGTCCGAGGTGTTACGCAGGAGGTCTTTTGTCACTTACCCATTTATTTTTATTTTCTTCAAGTCCCTGTAATTTCTATGTTCCAAAAACAATCTCACCAAAACTGATTGCGGAATGATAGTTGGAGTTAGTCGGTATAAGGTAATAATTACAATAATGATCAAATATTAATTCAATTCTTAATTCAGTGGATTTAGAAAACAATTTACACATTTTGAAGTGGTCATGTAAACGGGGTACCGTGATAGCCTCTAACTGTAGTATAAGGAAAATCATGCATAACTTATTGGCAATTATGTGAAAATGAAGGAAATGCGGTTATAGGCACAATTATTAATAGTATCGCTATATGTAAAACGGGATCGTCCATCAATCACGTGATCACAAAATCCCCATTTCTAGGATCCCAATATCGTCAGCTTAACCATTGCATAAATGAATATTTTTCGCGTGGGATGTGAAAAGTGGTCAAGCTGTTTGGCCCTGGCGATGACGTCATTTCTTGACCATTCATGTGTGATCAATAAGCTTAATTGTGCTGGTTGTACACGCTTCAACCTCGCTAGTAAAATTATTGGTCTGGTCCGGATCTTCGGACCAGACCAGACCAGACCAGACCAGACCAGACCAGACCAGACCAGACCAGACCAGACCAGACCATTTGGACCACATTACTGAAAAAAATTCTTAAACTTTAGTAAACAAAGTTTGTAGCTATAATTTTGAGTTTGAATGGATTTTTTAAACAACTTAATACTGAGAAATATTTACATTCCCAATATAGCAAATAATCTGAAAAAATCAAGTTGTTTTAGGTTAATATGTTGTATTTTCAAACAGTCGATTTTTTAAATTTTCAGACCACATAACAGTGGTATGGTCTAGTCTGGTCTGAAAATTGGAGGGGCGGACTGGGATCTATTTGGGCCGCCGAATTAACCATTACCAGACTGGGCGTTCAGGGGGCCCACACTGGGTCCAAGGGCCCAAAGCTCCCGTATACCTAATGTATAAGAAACGGGGGGCCCATGCGGAGTTTCCGCAAATTTCTTATGGCCAGTCCGCCCCTGGAAAATTGTGGTCTGGTCCGACGAAGTCGGGCTAGACCAGACCAGCCCAGGACCAGACCATGTTTTGTGGTCCGGACTAGACCATTGGGACCACTACCATCAACAGTTTATGTATAGATATCTTCAAGTTACCTATCGACAAAACTGTGTGAAATCGCAGTTTACTTATAGATAACTTACCTATAGATAAGTTATACCCATGGATAGGTTGGTAGTGAAATCGATGTCTTTACTTTTAACAGTCCATCATATGGGGAATTTAAAGTTTGACGCACTGTTTACAGTTTTACAGTGCTTGCAAAGAGAAAGTTTCGTAGTTGCTTTTAAACATTATTATAAAAACAATTAATTTATATTTGTATTTAACTGTTAATAGAATTTTATTGCTTGAGTTTCTTGTATCAAAATCGGCAATCAAATTCCAAATGCAAAAACTTAAAGCAAATGCAGACAAAAAATTCGTAAAAAGGTAATAAATAGAATCAATTTACTTGGATCGTAGGACCAGAGAGAATTAAAAAATGAATCGTAACAAACACCTCCAAAAATAAATATGAGTCCATTGTGTACAACTGTAAAGAAAAAAAAACGAAAGTCAAGACAATTCTTACAACTTAAATTAATTGAAACAATTACATTCCTCATTATCATTGTCGAAGAACATTAACAGAAAAATTTGTTAAAAAAATTCCTAAAAGAAAAAAAACAGATAAGAATGTAAAATAATATAGAACTGTTTTTTTTAACATGCAGAATGACCCTGTCGAGCCTTCGGAAATCGTCCTTTTCTAGTTGGTTGAGTCCATTCTTTTGAATTAACGTCTAAACAGAATAGTTTAGTTGAGTATTTATAATTATCGCGCTCACGTCCACCAAAAATAAACATGAAATAGTCCTCATAAACTGTCGCAGAATGATCATAAAGACGTGCCGGAGGAATTCCCTGCAACAAAAAACCAAAAAAGGAAGAAATCAACAATAATAAATAAATATATGCCTATTGTTAAAAAATATTCTTGTATTAAAATTTGCTTCAAAGAAATATTTTTACTTTAGTTTTTATTTTCGACCAATGAAAGGAGTCGAGATCTAAAATATGTAAATTATTTGTCACTTTATCCCCCAGTCCTCCGAAGACAATCATTTTCTGCCCAGCTAAGACAGCAGAGTGTTGATAACGAGCCTCTGGAATATTTCCAGTCGCCTTGACTTCGTCCCATTCCAATGTTTTTGTGTTAAACCGAAAAGTTGAGTTTAAATTTTTCTTCATTTTTGTATCTTGACCGCCAAAAATGAAAAAGAATTCTTTGTAAGCCACAGCTGAGTGATTTTTTCTATGATTTGGAATTGTTCCACTTGTAACTGGTAACAATTTCCACTCCAATTCTGATTCGGAGACATTTAAAACAAAAATATCCAGAGGACCAAGTCGTGAATCAGTTGGGTTCCTTGAATTAATTCCCCCGAAGGAAAATATCTTGTTTTCAGCAGCCACTGCAGCATGTTGCTCTCTTGGGGGGAAGCCATGGAATCTGCTGGTCAACCATTTCATCTACAATTTCAAAATACATAAATATATGCAGCTACTGGAAATTCCATAGGAGTAGTGATCGAAATGGTCTGGTCTGGTCCAGGTTTTATGGTCTGGTCTGGTCCGACATCACCGGACCAGACCATATGGTCTGGTCCGACGGCCGGACCAGACCAGACCAGACCACTTCAAAACCAGTAAATCTCAAATCAAAATTTTTCTGGGAAATTTCGCCTAAAATTTTGCTCAGGATTTTTCCACAAATAAATATCACTTATTTAAAAGAATTGATTTTAAATGTAATACATAAATATATATGTACCTAATTCATTCAACAAAAAAAAGCAGAAAACAAAATTATACCAACAAGTTTCCTCAAAAGTTCTGCATATGGTCGGACCAGTAAAATCTGGTCTGGTCTGGTCTGGTCCGAAAAAGTCTGGTCTGGTCCAAAATCCTCGGACCAGACCGGACCAGACCAGACCAGACCAGACCAGACCAGATTTTACTGGTCCGGACCAGACCATTTCGATCACTACATAGGAGTCCTATTTTCGCGTTTTTTGAACTCGAGCTCCTAACACCGACGTAAAATCAAATGCCCGCGTATACTTTTTCAAATTGAAAACATTGTTTCGACTTGTATTAAGTAAATTACAAAGGAAACTGCATCAATTCAGATTTACAGGCAAATGCATGCCTAAAATGGATTTAACTAAATGTAGGAGTATTTTGGGACATACCCCTGCGTACTATTATAGAGACCCGCGTTTAATTTAATCTAAGACGTACATTGCTTGCATAAAATTAAAGATTCATGCACCATTAGAGACCTGTGTAGTACTAGAGAAAATATGGTATCTAAACAAGCATGTATAATAAACAAACATCAAAAATATCTACACTTAAAATTACTGCATAGAAGAAATTTTTAATTTTATCCAAAAAACAATTAGTTGGAACAAAAGATAGTTTTGTAGTAACTGAATGAATGAATGCAACATTTGGGGGTTCATGCAAATACGTCAAAAAGTTGAAGCTAGAAATTTAATGACATATTGGAGTCTGGTTAATGCAAATATCAAAATTTTATTAATTACTACCTAATTATTTCTCGTATTGGTTGGTAGTTCGAGTTTAATTCTATAAATAAAACTTAGCGTTTAAATTTTTGAATATAATTGGCGACCCCCTATTATGCCCAAGGATGCCTACAAATAAGTTCCAGTTTGAGTTTGAGTTTGAATTCCAAAATTTTTTAAGTTCAGATTCTGACAAGGAAACCACGCCAAGTGGTACACGTTGATTTTAAAATAACGCAATTCAAAAAATCGGGTTACTTTTGAATATCACACATAATAAAGTGATTTTTGAAAAATTCAAAAATTTTCATTTTGTTGGAAAAAATCCAAAAAATGTACATATAATTGAGGCCCAATCTTTGAACGTTCAAAAACAAATTAAAATTAATTTTTTTTTCAAAATCCTGAAATAACTTTTTAGTAAATAGCCTGAGGATCAGAAAAAACCAAATTTTATCAAAATCAGTTGAGAACTGTAGAAGTGGTGGTAGTAGGTGGCAAAATATTAAAATTTGAATGTTTTTAAACTTTTGCGGGTCACTGTTACCAAACAACACAAAATGCAGTCGAGTTACCTTAGGTCTGTGCTATTAAAAAGTAGCGTGATTTTTTTAAAAATAACTGATTGTAAGATCTGGGTGTTCCACCTGGCGTGGTTCCCTTGTGAGTGGAGCCCCCAAAGAAAAGTAAAAATTTTTTGAGTTTCAAGTAAATGAGTTACTAAAATTAGAGGGATATTTTTTGATTTTGAGTGGAGTAGTGCGCGAGTTCCAAACTTTTAGCCAGGTATGATTGGAAATAGAATTTAATAAAAAACCTAAATACGATTTTTAAATTACCTCGTTTTTCGAGCCTGTGTGTGACTTGTGAGGATGAAAAAGTTCAACTCCGTTCCCAGAACTTTGATTTTTGTTTCGTTTCTTCTGTATTATTGACCCATGTCCCAGTCTTTTAACTTCCTTATCCGCCAATTTTTGAATTTTTAGTCTATCAGCACTAGCAGCTTGCCCGACCTTCTTTTTTTCATTTTGTAATCGCTCACAATTGTTTTCTGGACTCGTTTCAAGCTCTTTTTTCTTCTTTTTGTTTGCTTTTTCCAAGTCTCTCCTTTTCTTTTTTCCTACTTTAAATGCATCTGCTCCGTATTTTTCAAACTTTTCCAAGATTATCTGATAATTAAGGGCACAGGAAAAATCAGTCAATGTTAAAAAATAATTTACATTAGCTCTTATTTAATTTCATTTCATTCGATATTATAACACATAATATAGGTTTCGCAATAGTACTAGCGTAATTGGTTACTCAAAACTAGCAATACTTTTAATTGTCAAGTTAACTATTAATTATTATTTACAACTGGCCTAGGCACGAAAAAATAAAAAAATGTAATCATTGTAAAATCAATGTAAGCGCCAAATATACTATGTAATTTGTTTACACAATATTGACAAAACTTGGACAAGAACGATGTAAATTAATCAATTCGACACATTTTTTAGATACTATATTTTGAAACTTATTTTGCCAAGGGTGATATAATTAATATGTTACCTCTTGAGCGGCTGTCATTGAGTTGGCAGTGTAAAAGCTAGTTTCACGTGACAGAAATCTAAAAATTGTATCAAACATCTGCAAACAGTCAACAATGTAAAATTAGTAAGCTTAAAATACAGTATGTACCACTCAAGGTAATTACTGACTACCAAGGGGACAACGTGGAGCGTGGTATGCTTTGATTCAAAAGTCAGTGTTTTGGCAAAACAGGATAAGTCTATCAAAGCAAATTATACAGGACCAACGAAAAACAAATAAATAGTAACAGGTTAAGTTTTTTTAAATCAATTTTTGTCTACAGGTATTGTATCTGACAATTACAAAAGTAGTTTCATAATTCCAGGCGGACTCTGAAATTAATTACAAAATTTTCAAAATTTTAATTTGTTGACCTATTTCGTTTTGCCAAAAAAAATCAATAACTTCACATATAGTAAAATATCCGTAACATGAGATTTTATTCGTTTTAAATGAAACTAAACCTTTTGTTAACTTTTTATCTTTCAAAAATAAAGAAAACTTAAAAATTCAAAGTCACATGCGTGATTATATGTTTTAAGTACAAAACAAAATCCACACTATTGTTTACTTACACTTGGTTCACAACCCTCATGCAGATGTAGCAACTCCAATAAAATCAAGTCACTTTTATCTTCCGGAGCCAGCGGCATTTTGATTTATATTAATTAGAGCGGTAGTAAATAAAGTAATATTTATACACTATTTCGTTAATTTAATTTGTTTGTAGATTCTTTTTTTTTATGTAACGTACAGGGAGGTATTACTTCTGTATGCTGCCGAACACAAATTTTAATAATAATTGAATCCAAATACTATACAGTTTACACTGCAGGCAGGGCCAACTGACAACTGCAACACACACTTGACGATTGGTTTATGTTAGAATTGTTATTTATTTCACATGAGAGCTAGTATTTTGTAATGCCACTGCATTGAAATATGTATGAGGAGAGTAGACAGTCAAAATGTATTAACAACAAAAGTACTATGTAGTACAACGTATCTGGATTTTGAATGTCGTGAGAGGTTTTATTTACTACTTTTAATCGCTGTAGCTCTAATCCAACATCCAAGAACTCTGATCGTAAATCGAAGGAGTGAGAATTGAAATGAAGAGGAAGCAGACTGAAAAAATGTACGCACTATGTATACTGTACATGGAAGGCATTGGAGTTGTAGCTGGAGCATGGAGAGGCAATGATAATTCAATTATTATTGGAATTTTATTGCCTAGTAGTCTAGTAGTGTCTGGTCTCGGTCCTCGGCACTTGTAGTAGTGCAGAAGTCGTTGACAGAGAAATGTGAGACGCGACCAAAACATCTTGCTCAGCGTCTCAGTGAAGCCAAATCCCAAGTCCAACTACAAAGATTAAATGCATAAACTGCAATAAATGTGCAGCTCTCCACTTGTCTTGTTGATGTTGATGTTGGTGGCAGTCTGGCAGTGCTGTACTCATGACGTACACTTCACATTCGATCATAAAAAACTTAATAAATATTTAATTTCTAGAACATTTTGGGCTTTTCGAAAACATGTCAATAGAACATTTTGCACTTTTGAAATACATGTAAATAGAACATTATGCACTTTTGGAAAACATGAGATAGAACATTTTACACTTTTAAAAAACATGTAAATAGAACATTTCGAATTTTTGAAAAACATGTAAATAGAACATTTTGCACTTTTGAAAAACATGAAATAAAACATTTTACACTTTTGAAAAACATGTAAATAGAACATTTTACACCTTTGGAAAAAAAGTATATAGAATATTTTACACTTTTGAAAACACGTAAATAGAACATTTAACAATTTTGAATACATGTAAATAGAATATTTTACACTTTTGAAAACATGCAAATAGAACATTTTACAATTTTGGAAAAAAAGTAGAATATTTTGCACTTCTAAAAAACATGTAATTAGAACATTTTACAGTTTTGAAAAAGTGTTTTGAAGAGTGCAAAATGTTCTGGAAATGGAACTTTTATTACATTTTTTGTGGACGACCCTTAAGTGTACGTCATGCATGCATTGCAGTCAGTAACATATTACCCCACCTAATGCAAAGGACAACGCGGAAGCGACATCGACAGCATCTACAAATTGAATGGGCTTGCGACAGAATGATTCTTCACCGACGATATGTAATATTTATACTGCCGGTCAACATTTTTAAGTATTGTTGCCCTGAAAGTAAAAGAAAATAGGCATTTTTAATAAATTCTGTGCATATGTATAACATAAATTTATTTTCTATATCATAGCACTGATATGAATATAAAAGGTAAAATATACGTAAGCTGGACAAGATACATCATCTTGACTGCAGCTGCTGTCGCCGTTTGTTGGTAAAGTTTCTGTTTACTATGAATAAAAGAAATCACCGATGAACTTACAAAGGCTTCTTTATTACTGGACCCTATAACCCTAAACTAATCTAATACCTACTTCAACAATACACACATCTGTAGAAATACGCGCCTTCCATTCACAGCAGTGGGGTTAAGAGTTAAGACCGTGTAGTTTACTTTTAAATTGTTCCAACAATTCCACGGAAAGATAGAAAGCTTTTATTAATACTGCTTTTGTCCTCCCCAAGCTCCCTTTACTCTCTTGTACACCGCCAGCCGACATTATCCTGTGGTCTACAGTACGGGATCGTCCATAAATGATGTATCGTTTATGGTTAGTTTGCTCGCTTTGATATGAATGAGACCCTACAATAAACATAGCTATTTACGGATGACATGGGAATCACAGTATTCTAGAAATGAGGATAGCTATTTTAACAACGTCATTTAGAGGCGGCTCCTAATTAGGGATCACCCTGAGCTCTCCTGGTAGTGTAATTATTTGCAATACAGCGACCTTCCACTGACCCTATTGTTTCATTTTTTACCATTAACCATTATTGTAAACTAATACTTTTTCTAAAGCAAGGGTAATTCAAAAACAAAAAAAAGGTAAAAAATTTCAATTTCCTAGACATGATACCACCCCCCCCCCCCCCCCGCTGCCATCAGCTTAGCTTTAGCTATTTCGTAATGGTTATTTCGTACGGTTTTCCTAAAATCATACAGTAAATCTGCATTCATTAATTCATATAAATCACAACATTCGAATGATAACATTCCTTATTGTTGAGTCATTTAAATATATCATTGTATGTTAAACTACTCTAAAATATACAATCGTATGGGAAGAATTAAAACGGGTCATTTTCATACTACTATAGGAAATACGACAATTTTTTTAGGGGCGTGGAGTTGCAAACTTGCAAGCCCATAATTTTAATTCACCTCTTTCACACCAAAAAGCAATACCATTCCTCCAGCAGAGCCTAGAATGTACGCAATAATCAGAGTCACGCAAGGCACTGTATAACTAACTCGAGCACATTATTAAAATCCACTAGAATTCTTGCTGCAACTGACAAATTTGTGTTCTGTTATATCACAGTAATGCTCTTAATTTGAAATTTTTGAGCAAATACGAGCAGTACATTCAAAAACTATAAGCAGTAAAATAACGTGCAATAAAATTAACTAATTATTGTAGTTTGAATTGAACGAAATAACCAAAATCGCAAAAGTAAGTATTACTCGGGAAACTGTACAGGTCCTTGAGCAGGTAAAGAAACACAGTCAGATGCCCTACCGTTGCAGTGGCACAAGTAACCTGTAAAATAATTTTAAAACTTTTTGTTTTAATTAGAATCTTAATTAATGAGATCCCAAGTAAAGCCGAACCATAAATGCCTGTGCAGTACAAGACCACAAATTCAGTTTGAGTAGAAAAGCATGGGAATACCGTTTGGACCCAGCTGATGACTTGAGCCCACATTATTGTTGCGTTGGAATATGCAACCAGCTGACTTGGAGTCGGAACTGCTGGGCCCGGTACGGGTCTTCTGTATAACCCGCCATTGTTTTGCTAAGGGCAGAGCTTCGGAAAATTAAAAAGTTTTACTTTATTGTAAAGTATATATGGTTTAAAATGGGAAGCTTTTTTTTTTGTAGATCTGTATGGGAAATATTCGAATTTCAAATGTGAGGTAGACAGCTCAATATTTTTAATGCAAAGTTTTGATTCAAAGTTTTTCCATTTAGTAGGTTGTCTGTATTTTATTAAAATAAATGTATGTGTACCTGCGTAATTATATGGATGTCTTTTTAGTATTCTATTAAAAATGATGATAAATTAGTAGTAGCAGATGGTTGGGACTTGGGACTATTTAGCTTATAGCATTACATCCGCATTATTTTATTTGCTAGTACATTACGTATGCAATGCCGTTTAATAGTTTATTATTTATTTGCCAGGTGGTTTGAATAAAATACTAACGAAAGCAGCTTCTTAAAAAAATGAATGAGTCACAGATAATTATTTATTTTAATTTTCTGTACACACATTTTTTTATAGTGTAGTTCCATTTTTAAATTCCTTTAACCAAAATTAAAGTGTGATTCAACTGGTTGTAGGAAACTTCCCATGTTGACTTTTTCTACCCGGAAATTTCCATGAATGACCCCAATTAAATTCTAGCTAAAAACAGATTATATTATTTATTAAATAAGCAATTGAAATATCATTTCAAAATACTTTTGTACATAGAACGTTTTTGCACATTTCAAAAAACCAAAAACAAAATATTCTGCATATTTAAAAACGCTTTTACTTAAAACATTTTGCACCTTTTACAAAAATATGTAAATAAAACAATTTTAGCTTTTTAAACAATCTTAACTAACATATTTACGTTTACGTGATTGACATAGCTTGTATCACAATTTTAGCTAGTAGGTTGGATTTGTACCATTTAGAACCTACAGTATGTACCTACAGACAACAGTATCAAGGCGCTATGTAGGTACTTACTACATAAAATTGTAAACAAAAATATTAACATTAATTTCACCCGATTTGAATGTTAACGATATTACAAAAGACACACATTATATCAGTCATTATAAATATCATATTTAAAATGCAGTTAGTTGTTATATAAAGTTAATCGGGACCGGACGAAGGAATCGCATTTTAGGCAGCAATTTGTTTCTATACAAAATCCACCATTTTGATTTTATTGATGGTTTTTTTGGTAATAAAAATAATATGATGTATTTACATGTTTAAGAAAAGTTTAAATACATTTTTTACTTGATATAGAAAAGCGCAAAATGCTATATTTACATGTTTTGAGAAAAGTGAAAAATGTTTTATTTTCATGTTTTTGAAATGCACAAAAAAAATTTATTTACAAAGTTTGAAAAGTCTCAACACGGTTTTTATATATTTTTGAAAACTGCAAAATGTTCAATTTACATGTTTTCTGAAAACTCAAGCATTGGGGGCTGAAAATGCTGGCCGCATTATCCGGCCCTGACGGTAATATATCTTTCCTTTTATCATGCAATCTCTATCCAGTATTTTTGCCAAGACGCGATTTCAATCGAAGGGGTCGGTTTTCGTTTCATTACAATCTATAAACTTACTAACGCTACAACTTATCAATTTATGCAAATCAACCTATGTAAATTACACGGAGCATTTCTATAGCATAATTATTTCATACATGTTGCGTTGTTTCTACTACAATCTCCAGCTGACCATACGAGCACCGTGCCAGCAGTCAGCTCTCAACACTCATCTTTGATTTTGAACTCCTGTGTGTTGTGTGTTCCGTCTATAGCTGTCTTTGTTATATTTTACTATCTAATAATAATCGACATCTAGACCGCTGTCTTAATGGGGCCATCCACAAATGATATCATGAAAAATTCCCAATTTTAGTATCTTAAACCTTCCGCGTCATCAGCTAAATAAGCCATTGCATAAATGGCTATCTTTAACATGGTAAGTCACTAGCATCTCACTAGACCCAAACTGACCATACCGATGACATTATTTATGGATGATCCCTGTACAGTGACTTCCAAAAGTCCTGTATCATAATTATTTAATTCCATGCCATTCAAATAAATTGTAATCTCCTTCCACAAAGTTGTATATTCTAGTTCATTGGATATTGGATTATTGGATACTGTGCTTTACGAACGATCACGACCAGTCACCTCTGAAACTAGGAAACTCAACTTGAAACTCACAATTTCAGGCTCTCAACCTTCGCTTCTTCTTCACCTTCACAACCTCGACCAAACTTCGTATAATTATGCTTTCTTTTTTGAGACAACAATTTGAAATAAATTGAACAATTTAGTTTGTAAATAAATAATAAATTACTTAATTAAGTAGACATCGTAAAAATCATGGCTTTTAAAGGTGTCAATAGTGAAACAGTGACAAGTCAAGAGGTTTTGTGCTGTACTGCAAAGTCTTGGTCTCGAGTCCTGGGCTGGATACACATTGTAAGTTACGATTAATTTACTTTTCATTTAATCATACTGATAGGTCACAGTGGTTGGTTATTATAAACTGTTTAATGTATTAGTATGCGGCTATAATAATACAATTACATTTATTTTTATTTTAACTTACTTATTTACAGGTTTTTGGTGCCATTGGATTGTTAGTGTTTTCTGTAATTTTCATTTCAGTGCTCGCTGCCATCGGCTCACATCGTGGAGGTAATTTACTTATCAATATGTGTTAGACGCACTCTGCAGCAATAATATAAGTACAGATATTAAGTATTTCTATTTTTTTAATTGGTATTTAAAATTAATTGACACGCTCTTATTTTAGACGGCTCACAACATGATCTGGGTCCCGAGTTTAAAAATGTTAATGCTGCACCCATGGCTGCTGCTGCCATCCTATTGTCGTTAATAATAATTGGAATCTTTCTGTTGGCTTTAGTTGGAGGGATTCTGCTCGTCAAAGGTGTCAGCGAGGTCAGTAATTAACTAAATTAATTTCACATGTTTGTACGATGCACTCACATATTAAGCAGCCGCTAAACTAATTGATGACACTATTTAGATATTAGCAGGGCACATGTAATTGTTCACAGATTTATATTCCAATTTTACTACAATGAACAATTTGTTTTTAGGAAAACCCGAGTAAATTGCAGTGTTGGTTAATCATTGATGGGATTTGCATCGCCTTCACAATAATAATAGTCATGCTGAATCTTGGATCTGGCGATTTTGGAGCAGTCGCATCGGATTTAATTTCAATTCTTCTCAGTTTGTTTTGCTTCTGGGTTGTGAATCTTCACCGAAAGGAATTACTGAGTGCAGGTCGCACGGGGTCGATAATCTGATTCTTTTTGAGGGTGACCAGCTGAAGTGTATGTAGAGATCTTTTCGTCCTTATTAATTACAGTTTAGTGACCATTCATTCGTTTATTACGTTAACTTGTTAATAGGGTGGTGTTTATGTTTGTTTGGTTAAAAATGTTATTTCCAGTTGTATTAAACTGTTAGAGAATATTGCAAGGATTAAACTTATGCAGCTGTGAATTCTGAGTTCTGACTAGTTACAAGTTATGAGTATGAGTAAAGTAAATTGAGTGTTAATTTCTAATCTTACTTCACTTACTATCAAATCAAAATGATGTGCTTAATAGTTTATTAAGTTTCTTATTAGCTGTCAATATGTATTTAATTTTAAGTCAATAAAAACAATAACAATAAATGAAATTAATTATTTCTTGATTATTCTTAATTCCTACCTATCTACATAATTTACGGGAATTTAGAAACTTTTGCAATACTGGACCAATTTCATCGTGCCATATATCATTCGAAAGGTATTTCATAATATATTTATCTGGTCTGGTTGATTACTAATAACTAATAGTTCCTATGCGTATGTATTTGCGTAAGTATGTGTGTGTGGAATATTTTTGGTGAGCTGCATAATTTTGGAAAAAACAGAAAAGAAGCATAGCCTGATACACATAAGGGGTCGTCCAAAAATGACGTCATAAAAAAATCTTCATTTCTGTGCTCTTATAGTCTTATATGACTCTCCTGTCATCCTATTAAACCTTGCGTGCGTGAATGGCTATCTTTAACACTGGATGTAACTATGAGCCAAGTAGACCCATTAAACTTATTGATCACGTCATTTGTGGACAATCCCTTGTATGGTCCTGAATAAGTTTAGCTATTTAATAATTACAATCACTTTATTTTGATCCCAACTTTCAACTTTTAATGTTGTGCAGCAAAAGTAGTAAAAGATCTCTTCGTCGCCTACACATTCCAATTCGCAGTCGGCAGTCACCGTCGAATACATTTGAAATAATTGCAGTTTCCCTTCTTCTGTGACGTAGTGCAGTAGCAGTGTTTAGTTCTACAGTTTTAAATATGACATTTCCATAAGGCACAATGCTTAACGCTTAACATATGTAGTACACAGTGTGTAGTCGTAGTAGTTACATTTCATCGTATTAACAAAATATTTTAAGTAAGTAAACATGAAATGGCAACGATAATCCAATTTTATGTTTTTACATAGGGATATTTTTATTGCAATTAATACATTTAAGTCCTTTCCTTATTCGTTTGTCAATGTACGTGAACATAATTAAAAAGTAAGTTGAATACTACAAATGGGGACTTATATTATTGCTAATAATTATCAGGAATGAAATCTTCTGCTGCTACTGTTGACTGTACTAGAAGAAAACATGTTTCCCGTTTCCGTTATGACTCAAGCCACGTGATATAACTAATTCGTCCCGGTGAAGATTAACAATCCATATGAAAAGAATGTTGCAAAGAACGGAGAAAATTCTTAAACTAAATTCATAGCCGTAGTGATAATTGTAAACAGATTGAACTTGAAGTGCAATTAGAACGATAGCTGATAATAATAAGAAAATATCTTGTACGACCATCCAAAAGAAAATTGTATCCCGCCGGCTCCCCTGTAGAATTTACACGATAAAAAATTCTCCGTGAAGAAACAAAATCACCCATTCCTATGTTTAGCTAAAATCAAAATGTACTACTGAATACAAAAAATTTAATTAGTTTTGATCCTGACAGCATGCAAATAGAATATTGTGCACTTTTTAAAAATGTGTAAATTAAACGATTTGACATTTTTTGAAACATGTAAATTGAACGATTGCCCATTTTTTAAAACATGTAAATTGAACGATTTGCCATTTTTTTTAAACATGTAAATTGAACGATTTGCCATTTTTTTAAAACATGTGGATTGAACGATTTGCCATTTTTTTAAAACATGTGGATTGAACATTTAACACTTTAAAAAAACTCGTAATTTAATATTTTTTGGATCTATCTCGTTTTTGTATTTTAATTTTGTATGAAAAAAAAACTCATTTTATTTTCAGCTCAAATTGAAAATAGGTCATTTTGATTCGTAACAGACACTGCATACATAAATAGTACATGAGAATTAATTACATATTTGCATTAATATAAGGTTCAAATTTTTACCTGTGAGATATCTTCACCATCGAGTAAAACGTAGCCTCCAACTAAACTGACAGTATAGGTGACTATCACTATTATACGCATATTTTTAAATAGCCGAAAAATCTGGTTGACTTTAACTTCCATGAGGTGATTATTACGTCTAGCTCCCTAAAATCAACAGAGGGTCAATTTATGTTATATAACAGCAGAAATTAATAAATAATTATGTTTTATTTTTGAATACTGTTATAAAAATAAAATTGTGAATTAACTTCACTTACTTGTGCAATCAGACCCAGTAGCAAGAATAGTCCTCCTGCAAAGCCGATCACGTAGGCTGCTACACCAACTATCAATGGACTTTTGAATGCCCATAATATATGGTCGACGTCAGTGGCAATTAGTGTCAAGAAAATAATTATATGCGCTACAATCGCTAAAGCAGAGGAAAACTTAAATCAAAATTGAAAAAAAAATAACATTTCATGTTTAAAATTGAATTCTACATTGGCCAAAAATATTATTATATTGTAACAAACTAATCATCGTGATAGTAAAATAAAAACGACCCAGTTCCAAGAATTTAAGCTAGAATTAAAACGAGTTATATCGTTTGTGAAGTACCAAAATGATCTATATCCATTTGTAGCTAATAACAGTAACAACTATCCACAAAAATATTGAAAACATGTCTTGAAAGCATGTAAATAGAACATTTTACAGTTTTTAAAAAACATAGTAATAGAACATTCTGCACATTTTCGAAACCATGGAATTGGAATATTTTGCACATTTTCGAAACCATGGAATTGGAATATTTTGCACCTTTTCGAAACCATGGAATTACAACAAATAGCACGTTTCAAAAACTCCGAATTAACATTTTACGCGTGTTTCTCCTTTTGTTTTTATGACATAGCTCATTTTGATTCTAGCTTAAATTCGATATGGGTCATTTTGATTCTGTACAGACGATATGAAAAAACAACAATATTAAATAGGTAGTAATTTATGATATTGCAAATAATTATATTTTACAGTTTGGAACCAGCCGAAGACGATTTGGATCCACGTTCTTTTTAAGAAAGGGGATGAATAGTCCATACTAGAAATTTTGTTTGAGACCGCAACACCGTCAACACTCTGCCTGCTACACAATAAATGACACTACGGTCGTTGTTGTCACACGATTGTCCTGCGCCAGACTTCTATAAAAAATATATTCAATAATCGTTTCATTTTCATTTGTGTAATGCACGTACTTTTGTTTTATGTGTTCAGTACCAGTACTACCAGTACATATATTCCATATGACAATGTTTTCGATACAGAACAATTTGTATTTCTGGATGTTAAGTTTATATGTTCCATTTTTGCGGCAATAAAAAAAATAAAAAGGCAGTATTGTATGTATACACTCATGTATTTAGTTTTTTCGTTTAGCAATTCAAAAATAAAATATCTCAAGCCACCACGCCAGTACCAGGAGAGGACAGGGGCTTCAATTCGCATTGTCCTATAGGCACTTTATTGCCAGTTGGCAAAGACACGAATAGGAAATTGCATAACCATAAAAAACAGACGTTTTAATACAAAAACTTAACATTTTAATTGCAAACATGATTCATGAACAACAAACACGAGTCAGTGTTAAAAAGAGTAAGGGATCGTACATAGATGACGTCATTGGTAGGTTCAGTGGGTACACTTGGGTATTGATGGCGTCCAATATTATAAAAACATTTAGGCAATGATTAGCTAAAGGAGTGAATGGGGATTATTGGGCTTGAAAATGAAATTATTTTGATGAAATCAGTTATGCATCATCTTATATATTAATCGTATTTGTATTTTTAAAAGGTATACGCAGTCTGCTTGCTGGTTGAAAAGTATGAATTTACAGCTTCAGTTAGGTTTAATAGTAAGTTAAAAATGCTAATTACAGAAACATATATCGTCTGGAAGAATCAAAATAACGCATATTAATTTGTAGCTAAGAACAATATCCACCCACTGTCTTCAAGAATATTCAAATATATGAACATTTTGGTATTTTCAAAAATATGTAAATTAAACATTTTACACCTTTCAAAAACATGTAAATATAACATTGTACTCTTGTTTTTCATTTTTTTTTTATGACATAGCTAATTTTAATTCTAGCTTAAATTGGATATGGGTCATTTTGGTTCTTTACAGACGATATGAAAGTATAATTACATTAAAAAAACAAAACACAAATACAGGCAAATTTTTGTTGCCATTAAATTGAATCATATATGCACATTGTATTATTTGACTTGAGCTATATTATCTACACACTTTTGGATCTCCTGTTTTTATTTTAAAATTTTGTTATTATCATTGAACAAAAAAAAGACATATAAATCTGCTTACCACACAATAATGAAATACATGACTAAAAACTCCACACTTGAATTGTATTCAACATAAAAATAAAGCAAATTAAATGCTAAAACATATCTCTGTTCTGCATTCTGAAATGTGTGCAAAAAATAAATCCTCCCTGACGGGGAATCGAACCCCGGTCTCCCGCGTGACAGGCGGGGATACTCACCACTAATTATACTTTCGAGAAATTATTGAGGGACAAATTGATTTTTCTTGCCTTGATTAATTTTTTAAATATATAATTATTTAAATTATTGCTTTTATATTAATATTATCATTCTAATGAATTCTAAATACCTACTATAGGCGTACATACAAAATCAAAATTTTATACCGAATATATTCAAATTATACACATGCCACCTTTCTGGTCCCTTTGAATTCCTTGAGGTAGATGGTTACAATCCACATACACAGAAGGGTACCAAAAACAGCAAAGAAGTTTACAAAAATCATCGTGTAACTACAAAATTCGTAGAAGTAGACGTAATTAGCATAACCTGTTAGTTGAACTTGAAGGACAATTTCAATAACTGACAACATCAAGAAAATCCCTTGTATTATCATCCAATATAGCATTTTATCCCGATTTTTCTGTAAAATCACGAAAGTCAGAATTTATTTAGTAGTAAAATTGCAACAGCTTTTAAGGTAATGTCAAAATTCTTTTAAGTCAATTAAAAAAAAGTTAGGCACTAATAAACTTTGAATAAACTTTTACCTGTGCCAGGCCCAATAGCAAAATTGACCCCCCTGCAAAACCGATAATGTAGGTGCCAATCCCAAATGTCCACGTATTTCTGACTTCCAATAATAATGCCTGGTTATTGCCTTCAATTAATTCAATTTCATTCCCTAATCGAATATTAAATACAATATATAAAATCAATTTATTTATTTTTGCTATTGTCACATATACACAGTACAAAAAAATAAGACCTGAATGTAGACAATTTTCTCGCTTTATTTCTCTGTAAAAGTTATAAAAATAAAAAAACAGACACCGTTTGAAACCAGCCGACGACTTGTACCCAAGTTTATTCAGGGAAAGGGACACTGCAAGAGCTGACTATTGTATTATGCTGACCGAGCGTTTGCATGTCAGTTTCGACGGCGTTTCTGTTGTTAAACATTCTTGATTTTCTTTTTAAAAAAATCGAAACTGAAATTAAAAATAGTTTTGGATTACAATAATTACAACCCTTCAAGTTAATTAACAGTAAATGAGGCAAGATTTTTTGTAGTCGCTCGATTTTATTAAATTTCCGAAAATAAAACCAGAGTAAATGGCTGCCAACCACGTAAGATTAAACTCACTTGAGTTATGCGCGCTGGTTGTAACATGTAATAGCCTTGTAAAAATTTTTTTTTAAATTATTTTATTGAATTACTTCCTGTTAAATAATTTATTCAACCACGACATGTGTCAATGCTGAATCAACTAACGATACGTATTTTCCTGTAATAGAAACCAGCTATAATAATATTCGTTCTAGCTATGTTTGCGTTTGCAGAGTAGGTTCAAGTTTGTGTTTATAATATTGCTGGCTGTATGTTTAATGTTTATAGCGTAACGCGATTCAAAAATTGTTTCATTTAATTGTTTTCCATCTAATAATTTATTCTACTACTACAAGTGTCAATGCTCAAACTGCCAAGTGTTTTACTGACAAACGAAACTGATGATGAGATGAGAGTAATAAAATAGAAATGGAATTCCATGTAATTTTGAAAAACTTGTTTGATATCAGTAGTAATAATTATTTATGACATTTCGAAATATAGAATATTAAAGTTAAAAAAGATTTTTGATAGAAAATCTGTGTGTTTGCAGGTACATTATGGCATGATGTAAACTGTATTAGGCCCATTTACGCTCTTTTGTTCTGTCCATTAAACATTTGATGTTTTTTTTTAAACTTTAATATGAAATCGCTGTACAAAAATTAAAAATGCAAAAATGAGTCAAAAATGCATAAATGAGTTTTTTCATAAGGATTCATGCTCATAAATAAAAAATTTATTTTAAAAACATTTTAATTTCAAATCACACAGATAGTTTGTTATTTTTATCTCTATCTTCGCAACATCATATCCTTTAGAAATCACAGCAGAATATGTTGTGCTCTTGATGTAAAGCGTTTAATTTAGTAGTTAATGAGTCGGACTGTTGTCGAAACAGCTATTCGTAGATTTTTTAATGCTAAAACTTGTTTAATTAACGTTGAGAAGTTTGCTTACGCACTGAGGTTACTGTGAATTTTTAGAATTTCAAAATTGCCTCATTGCAATGCGAAAGCTATTATAGCTAATATTATTCCATACACTTTGTTTTTAAATTTAACCAATAAAATGTCAGGCTCCGTCATTTCGAAGTAAAACGTTTTTGGTTTCTGCATTAGTTGAAAAGCTCAATATGCGCACAAGTCACGAAAATTTTATGAGAAATTGACAAGTTGACAAACATTCGTAAAAAAAATGAGCAAGTGTAGATTCAGAGGAAGGAAAAATTGGGAGATTGCGCTTGAGTCTGTGTCTGTTCCAGGAGCCCCAGTCCCGGAAGTACCGGGAGTAGTAGTTGTAGGTTCCTCAACAACCATTCCAGGTGCATCATTACAGGAATCCTTTTTGTGTTGCAATTACAGTATTTACCTGTGGCTTGGAAATTGTCAAAATTGAGCACTCTATTAGATGTGGATGATGCAGATTGGGACAGTGCAACCATTGATCCTTTCAATAATTCCTGAACAAATTTAGGGATGTCTGGTATCATTTCTCCATTGGCAGGAGTAATGTGCCCACTAAAATCATGGCAACCATCTGCATTCGTATCTTGAGCGTCGGGTGTGAAACACTTACGGAATAATATTTCAACTTTATACGTTACATTTCCAGTTCCATAATCCGCCTCCTGACTCCTGATCTGCAGTCCCGTATCCTTTAAAGCAAAAATCGTTCGTGCCAGCACAAGTCGTTTTGTTCACCTTCCCTGGCGTGGGGTTAATGCAGTCCTCATTTAGCAGGGAGGGGGAGGAAGCAGTACCATCGTTACTACCAGTGGCAACAAGATGCCTGCAGTCCCAACATTCTAGCCCTGTAATAATTGAATAATAATAAATTCATAAATAAAACAGTCTATTCGTCATGTCATATTAAGACTTAAATTATGTACCGTAAAATAAGCATTACTAAACAATTTAATAAAATAAAATTAATTAATTTATTAAGTTGTTTGAATTAAACTATACTGAACAAACTAAAAGTCCAGTGCTACCACTAACCATTTGATAACTGAGTCAAATAGAAGCTTAGGAGTCCAATTCCCAACAGAGTCATGTAGTTACCGTCCACCATTTCGTGAGTTTAATATTAAATAAGTCTAAAATACGTTTAAAATATATCACCTGTGAAGATGAACCAAAATGACCTATATCCAATTGTAGCTAAAAACAGTATCCACTATCTACAAAAATATTGAAATATGTCTAAAAAGCATTTAAATAGAACATTTGACCCTTTTCAAAAATATGTAGATAGAACATTTTACACTTTTCAAAAATATGTAAATAGAACATTTTACACTTTTACGAAATATGTAAATAGAACATTTTACACTTTTATGAAATATGTAAATAGAACATTTTACACTTTTCAAAAATATGTAAATAGAACACTACATTTTTCAAAAACATGTAAATAGAACACTTTACAATTTTCAAAAATATGTAAATGAAACATTTTACACTTTTCAAAAATATGTAAATAAAACATCGTACAGTTTTCAAAAATATGTAAATACAACATTGTACAATTTTCAAAAACATGTACATACAGAATTTTACACTTTTAAGAAACATGCAAATTAAACATTTTACACTTTTCAAAAACATGTAAATAGAACACTTTACAATTTTCAAAAACATGTTAATACAGAATTTTACACTTTTAAGAAACATGCAAATTACACATTATAAACTTTTCAAAAACTGGGATGTGATATTGGATTCACGCATATTCACCAATATTCACCCTTCACCAATATTCACCAATGGTTGATATTGGATTCACCCAAATTCACCAATATTCACCCTTCACCAATATTCACCACTTATACCTATCACAAGTACTACATTCACCCAATATTATCACTCCAAGTACCACATTCACCCGATATTATTATTTTAAGTACAGCTTGCACCCATTATTATCACTCCAAGTACCACATTTACCCAATATTATCATTGCAAGTACAACTTGCACCCATTATTATCACTCCAAGTACCACATTTACCCAATATTATCATCGCAAGTACAACTTGCACCCAAAATTATCACTCCAAGTATTACTATCACCCAATATTGTCACTCCAAGTACCACATTTACCCAATATTATCATCGCAAGTACAACTTGCACCCATTATTATCACTCCAAGTACCACATTTACCCAATAATATCATCACAAGTACAACTTGCACCCAAAATTATCATTCCAAGTACTACTTACACCCAATTTCATCATATCCAGTACAACTTGCACCCATTATTATCACTCCAAGTACTACTTACACCCAATAATATCATCCCCAGTACAACTTGCACCCATTATTATCACTCCAAGTACCACATTTACCCAATATTATCATCGCAAGTACAACTTGCACCCAAAATTATCATTCCAAGTACTACTTACACCCAATTTTATCATATCCAGTGCAACTTGCACCCATTATTATCACTCCAAGTACTACTTACACCCAATTATATCATCCTAATTACTACTTACACCAAATTATATCATCCTTAGTACTACTTGCACTTATTAAGTATACTGAAGTAATTAAATTGCTGATGCGAATTACTTGATTGAATTACATATTCCGTTAAACGAAATTACAAATTCTGCTTGATAAGAACTAATAAAGACTTATTTTATAACATTGGGAAATGCAGAAATACTTACATGTTACTTGTGCAGTGGCAGAAAGATAGGAAAGAAGAAAACGACAGTTTTCTATCTTTGGCTTGGGTTATGAAATGTTATAAATTACGTTCAAATTAGCGAGTGGTGGGGGATACATTGCACATGTACTCATTAAGCGTTTATACCGCTACGTAAGTTATTATCGTAGCTGAATTCACGTCCAGCATATTATCAACAATCGACATACAGCGAAACGACTAATACCGCTGCGGCTACGAAGTGTCAAAGCGGGCTCGGTTTTCATGGTGTGCAGAGGCGAATGAACCTTGCACTGCAGCGAACACTGAGAATCCATCTCACTAGTCAGACCGGGCTGGTGTTTGGTAAATACCACAAACGGGTGTAAGTTGGTGTATGGTGTAAGTTGGTGGATTTTTGGTGAATATTGGTGAAGGGTGAATATTGGTGAATCCAATATCAACTATTGGTGAATATTGGTGAAGGGTGAATATTGGTGAATATGGGTGAATCCAATATCACATCCCCAAAAACTCGTAATTAATATTTCAGGTATGTTTTTAACTTTCTTAATGACATATTTCATTTTGATTGCAGCGTAAATTAAATATATCATTAGTCATTGTGGTTTTTCACAGACGATGCGTTATTATGTAAGTGAACGTTGTTCCTAAATTTTGACGAACCGCAGACTTATAACAAGGACTTGTTAGAGTAATAATTGATAAGGTATCACGTATCACAATCAGTTTCAAAATATGACTACGACTATGGCATACGACATGACGCACGGATTTTACTAAAAATGAAAAAAATCTTACAATTTTACATAATATATTATTCCTTGTCTTTAAACTTTTTTATTAAAATCATAACATAACATTAATGTTTCCTAAAAGCAATAATAATAATTTTATTTATTAAAAAACCTAATAATTTCTTGCTTAAATAAATTGTTTATTAAAACAACCAAAATAATTATTAATTTATTAAAAGTAAAATTTATTAGTCATTCTTACAAAAATAATATATTACTAGCAGGTTAGCAACCCTATGGGTTGCGATTAAAAAATGTAACATATATTTTTCAGTTTTAGTTATTACAGTAAGTAGGGTTGTGGTCAAATCGACTTTAAGGTTGCCTAGTATAAGCTTTAAATAAAGTTTATTGTGGGTTAAGTTATTACTATAGGCTTTGGACCGCCCAAATTTTGACCAGATGCTTGCACGGGGTATGCTTCAAGCTTAACCTTCCCAGGGTAATGCTTTAATCTTAATTTTTCCAGGGTTAAGTTTTTCCCATAGGCGTGGTAGGAGTAGGTTTTAACCAGAGCTTTATTATTATTATTATATAACCAGAGCCTTGCCTGTGTTACAGTATGGAATCGGACTTCCTCGGGGTGAGTTTTGATCATTGACTTGCCCCGGTAACGCTATAGCAAAAGACTTCGATCAGAGGCGATCAGAGGATAGGTTTTACTGTATCGTTGGATGGCTTAATTATTTACCACAGACTTGCCCAAAATTAATGATTTGCCTCACCGGCCGCATGCTATTATATCTGTTGAGCGCACATGCTTGCTTGGGGTTAGCTTTGTGCAGAATTTATAAGAATTTGTTGTACAGGGAAATACAATATTTTCAGTTTTTTTTATTGGTGGTGGTAGTGGTCGAGGTGTTAGGAATTGAATTCTAAAGTGTTTATTAATACTAGTGGGTGTTGTGGCAGTAGGGGTTAATTTTAAAGTTTTTGGTAGTGGTGGTAGTGTTGGCGGCGGGGTTGAATTTTAAAGTTTTTTTAGTAGTCGTGGTGGGGGTGAAGGTTTAGTTTATAGGTTTTGCCAAAACCAATCTTTTTGGGGGTGGCAGTGATGGGTATTGAATTCTCGAGGTTTTGTTAGTGGTGGTGGGGATGGTGTCCGTTAAACGGTGGTGGAAAAGGCAGGTCCAATATTATGGTATATCCATTTCCGTGTTGTCCGTAATTATATTTATTTTGATGTATTGCACTACTTAAATTTTTGGTACATAATGCGTTGAACATTAAAACAGTGCAGTACATCAAAATAAATATAATTATGTATGGGCAAAACGGAAATTAAATTAATTATTGGGCCTGTAGTATCCACCACCGTTTTACCGACTCCATCCCTACATACCACCACTAATTATTATTAACTACACGCTATACTGCCAATCAGTCCATTCAAAGCGCATGTTAAATTTTTTGATTACCTTATATCTATAATAATGCGCGGGCCAGTAATATTAGGCGAGTCTGAGAGGTCTCAGTTTGAGTAGTACGCGGGCATGTAATAGTACGCGGGTAAGGAGAAAGAAAAAAAAGTGAAATTTTTACTCTGGTTGCAAGGTAATGGCAGGAGAAAATAATTTCTATACGCCGGCTTGCCGGTAATTTGTACATTGTATTTAGTAAGCGGGTCTTAGAGGTCCAAATTTAAATAGTACGCGGTGTGTCTATTACAGAATATACGGTTAGTTCGTTATCGACATTATCCGTATTCATTTAGGCGTCCGTTTGACCATAGACTTAACTTGGTGGCTCTTAACTGTGGCCAACTCATATCCCATTATGAAGTTTTTAATTTAGAGATTAAAAAGAAAATAAATTGATGGAACGCGACACTGCTACGCCAATATTATTGCAAGACTTCCCATTGAATTGAGTGTTGGTTCTGTACTGCAGTGTAGACATAGATACGAAAATAAAAATGAAGTGGTTGAACAAAATTATTGTTATTATTATTATTATTAACAAATTTTGGCCAAGTTCCATTTTATTTTATCAGTTTTCATTTTTTTTTCTCAATTGTTTTGGCGTTCAAGTTAGAAGTATTTGTAATTAAAAATCTAGCTCTGTACCAATCAGGACCCTGGAATTTTTAAAAATTTGAATTTCCAGGCTGTGATTGGTGTAGAGCTAAAAAGTTAAAACGTGAATAATTCAAAAAAAGTGCCAGAACACTAAATTTTCCAAGACTATTATTCCATCCGCTGGACCAAGGCCTATCTAATGACACCCCAATAAGGGGTAAATTCGTAAAACTGTAGGAGAAGTTAACTGTGAGAGCTCGCAACCCCTCATAATACTGCAAATTTTCATTTAGAGATTATGAGACAAAAGTGAAACCAAAACTTTATCAATCTAAAGTGGCCTTATTAAGTCAAAATTATAAATTTTATTATTAATACAAAAATAATAAGAAAATTATAATTATTATTATTGTAAAAGAAAAAAGAAACTTAAAATAATAATTTATGCGAACAATATTTTTAATTTTGTTATTGTATTTTGTTAAGTTTTTTTTATTATATTTTCAAAATAAAATGCTTAAAGGCTGAGCGCAATACTTGAGATTAGTAGTTACTTAAACAAAATGAAATGAAACAATAGGTACTTGCACTCCAGTAGCAATATATAACCTTGGAAAGTGAAGAAAATCGAGCAAACTCCAATATTTACTAAGTGAATAAAAAATAACAGGATTTTATAGTAGAAAATGCCACATACTTTTTTGGTTTTAGCCTTATATGATTATGGATCGCTTTGATTCTTCACTGACAGTACAGTGTACAAACATAATTATTTGTAACTACTGTTCTACTCACTTGATTGACATCTTTGACGAGCACAATCGCTCATACTGAAACCTCCAGTCCTAAAAAGTACGCAACTGAACTCATTTTATTATTTTTTACTATACAAGTATTTTGTTATTTTCATTATTTAAAATCTATTAGTTTATTATCATCTGAAAATTACCAGTTTAATAGATTCACAACAATTGAAAGTGGATGTAAAACTCTAAAATAGAACATTAAACATAAAGGTTAATTAAGTAATTAGTAATTTATAATTTTTTAAAAGCATGAGGATACAATTTTTTACAGATTAGAACATTTTACTAATTGAAAAAAACTATTAGATGTAACATTTTTTGGTCTGAAAAAACTCGTACTTAACAATTTGCTGATCCATTTAATTTATTGTTAGTGATTAGTGATTTTAAGTCTTAGGACATAACTCATTTTAATTCTAGTACAAATTAGAAAAAAGAAAGAGAACTTATAGTTTAAATCTTAAGTCAATTGCTATCTTTAACATGGCATGTCACCAACATCAAAGCTGACCCTACTAATGACATTATTTATGGACGACCCCTAACTTGCTTAAAAATTAGTCTTGCTGTTGCCCGTTTGCCCATTGCCAACAGTGCCGACGCACACACGAATGGAAATTCTCAGTCATCGCCAAATAAATTTGAAACAATTGAAGATTCTATCCTTCTGTGACGTGGTGCAGTAGCAATGTTTAGCTCTACAGTTTTAGATATGATATTTCCATAAGGCACAATGCTAAACGCTTAACCTGTGTAGTAGTTGCATAGCATATTATAGTATTACAAAAGCATAGTAGACATGAAATGGCAATGATAATCTAATTTTATGTTTTTCATAGCGAATTTTTTTTTGCAATTAATACATTTAATTCCTTATTCGTTTGTCAATGTACGTAAGCATAATTAAAAGGGAAGTTGAATACTAAAAATAGGGACTGCCATTATTGCTAATAATATTAAAAATGTAAGCTTCTGCTGCTACTGCTGACTGTTCTAGAAGAAAACATGTTGCCCGTTTCCGTTCTCGCTCAAGCCACGTGATATAATTAAGTCACCTCGGTGAAGATTAACAATCCATATGAACAAAATGTTACACATAACTGAGAAAATTCTTAAACTAATCTCATAGCCATAGTAATAATTGTAAGCAGATTGAACTTGCAGCGCAATTATAATGATAGCTGACAAAAAAAGGAAAATATCTTGTGCGATCATCCAAAAGAAAATTGTTTTCCGTCTCCTCTGTAAAATACAAAATAAACAAAGATATAATATTGTCTGTCAAAAGACAAAATAATTCATTTCTATATTTAGCTAAAATCAAAATGTACTGTCTACTCAATATTAACATTGCTATGATCCTGAAAACATGCAAATAGAACATTTTGTACTTTTCAAAAATACGGAAATACAATATTTGGCACTTTTAAAAAATACAAAAATAAAGCATCTCGCACTTCTTATAAACATGTAAATAGAATATATTGCACTGTTCAAATATAATTATGTCAATAGGACATTTTGCACATTTCAAAAACATATAAATGGGACATATTAGCAATAATTATATAAGAACATGTAAATGGAACATTTCAGCACTTTTAAAAAACATGTCAATAAAAAATTTTACACTTCTCAAAAACATGTAAATGGAACAGTTTACCACAGTTCAAAAACGTGTAAATGAAACATTTTAGCGCATTTCAAAAACATGTAAACGGAAAAGTTTGCACTTACAAAAAACTCTTAATTAACATTTTGCTCATCCATCTACTCTATTGTAACAATATTGTTTCATATTACAAAACTCGTTTTAATTCTAGCTTTGGCACAGGTCACTTTGAATTTTAAAAAAACGATATTCATACTAACAACACATAACATAGTTGCGAAATATGTTCTATGATCAGCTCAATTTACCTGTGTCACATTTGCGCCATCGAGAAGAATGTAGCCTCCAGCTAAACTGACAATATAGGTGACTATCACAATTATCCTCGTAATTTTGAATAACCATAAAATCTGGTTGACTTTAATTTCCATACGATATACATTACGCCGTGCTGTCTAAAATCAACAGGGGATCAATATAATATGTGACATATAGTTATACCATCAGTATTTAAAACCAAATTACGTTCAGATCTAAGTAAATTTGTTTTATTTAAATAATTACTGCGGGATCACAAAAAAATCGTAACACATAATTACTTGTGCAATCAAATTCAGTAGCAAAACTAATCCTCCTGCAAAGCCGATCACATAGGCTACTACACCAACTATCAACGGACTTTTGAATATCCATAATATCTGATCGACGTCAGTGGCAATTATACTCACGAAAATAATAACATGAGCTACAATCGCCAAAGCAGAGGAAATCTTAAAGCAAAATTAAAAAGAAAAAACACGTGTCACAATAATTCAATTTAAGTAATACGTAACATTGTTAATAGCTAGTTTTTGAAAAGTGCAAAATTTTTTAGTTGAAGATTTTTGCATTCCGCAAACCGCTATTTACTTACATGTTTTAAAAAGTGCAAAATGTGATATTTGTTTTTTTTTAAATTTCGAATTCTTTTGTTTATTTTTATTTATAAAGTTCAAACCTTCCACTTTCAATGTTCTTAAAAAGCGCGAAATGTTTTTTTGTTTTGTTTAAGTGTAACTTGTTCTATTTACATGTGCATATTGGAAAACTGCACCATGTTTTATTTGCATCAGCTTGAAAAAAGAGAGATACTTTTAACACAAATTGTTTTAAAAATGTCTAATTCTTCTTTTTAAAAGTGTTTGAATAGGGCAGGATGTAGTTTTCAGTTGTTTTTAGAATCAGTTTAATTCAAGTTTATTCAATTTTCTTTTAGGTAAAAATTGAAATTGGTCGTTTTGATTCTTTATACTAATGTTCGTGTTATACAGCGTCAATAAAGAAGGGTTTCTTACTTTAGTAATACATTGCTAAAGAATTTTAATAAAAAATAAAATAATTAAAAAAACAGTAAGTTTAGTTATTATATTTACATATCTTTTACAGTTTGGCACCAGCCGACGATGATTTAGATCCAAGTTCTTCTAAAAAAAGACGATGAATAGTCCATCCTAGAATTTTTTTTGAGATCGCAACACCACGTACTCTTTGCCTGCTACACAATAAAGCACACTACGGTCGTGGCTGTCACACGTCCGTCCTCTGCTAGACTTTTATAAAAAAATATAATCCATAATGCTTTCGTTTTCATTTGTGTAGCGCACGTACTTGTTTTCGGTCTTCAATACCAGTACTACCGGTACCAGCACCAGCACCCACCCCATATGACAATGATTTTATCACAGAAGAATTTGTATTCGTGAAAGTTAAGTTTTTATGTTCCATTTTTGCGGCAATAAAAATAATACAAGTGCAGTACTGTACACTAATTTATGTACACTCATATTTTTTATTTTCGTTTAGCGACTCCAAATTAAAATATCCGCTGCCACCACACTAGTACCAGGACAGGGCAGGTGCTTCCGTTGTCATTGTTCCAGTCACTTTATTGCCAGTAGGCACAGACGCGAATGGGAAATTGCATAACTATAAAAAACAGACAAGTTTTAATACACTAACTTACAATCGACTATAAAAAATTCTCTATTATGCCCATATAATGTTATGTACCTCAGTGTACTTTGTATTTTTTAACTTATCATTTCTATATACATTTAAAACTAAGCCCGTGTGTCAATCAATATTTGAGCTGGGGACACTTAACATTTTAATTGCATACATTTTATGATTATCCAGCAACACTAGTCGGTGTAAGAAAGAGTAAGGGATCGTCCATAAATGACGTCATTGGTAGGGTCAGTAGTTACATTCGGGTATTGATGACGTACATCCAATATTAAAGTTAGACATTTAAGCAATGATTAGGGAGCAGTGAATGGGGCTTATAAGGCTTGGAAATAAAAATATTTTGACTGCATCATTTATGCATGCTCCTATAGATAGATCGTAATTTTTCTCGTAGGTTGTATCTTTGCTGGATAAAAATTCTTAATTTTCAGCTTCAGTTAGGTTTAATAAGTACCTAAGTTAAAAATGAAAACAACAGAAAGACAGTAACATATGAAAATACCAGTAATTGTTTAATGCCTTCCTATACGGGGGCAGGGTGGCGGAGTTGGGCTTACGCTCTGGCGTTTACGGAGAAAAGGGGTTCGACTCCCCTCAGCCTTCCTTTACTTTTACTGGTTTTTTAAAAAAATATAAGATTCAATCTTATTTCTATTGCTACTCATATAGAGAGCATGGCGTAAGTAATAATGAGCCATAGAGCCGCGCCAAAATTCAATATTCAATGTTTACCATTTGCCATTCGAAATTGGTGAGATCTCTTTCCCTACTTACTCACATATGAAAGCAATACAATAAAAAAACAAAACACAAATATAGGCAATAATAATATATAAATTTTTCTTGGCATTAAATTGAAAGCATATGTATGTAAAATGTTTTATTTGGCTTGAGCTATATTTCCTACACACTTTTGGATCTCCTGTTTTTATTTTGACAGTTATTATTATCATTGAACAAAAAAAGTAATATAAATCCGCTAATCACAAAATAATAAAATACATGACTGAAAATCTTCACACATTGAGATGTATTCAAAAGAAACTAAAGAAAATTGAATGATTAAAGAAATCTCTGTACTCTGTACCGCATTTAGAAATGTGAGCAAAATGAAATTCTCCCCGACGGGAAATCGAACTCCGGTCTCCCGCGTGACAGGCGGGGATACTCACCACTATGCTATCGAGGAATTCTTGAGGGACTGAATGATTTTTCATGGCTTGATTAATTTTTTGTAATATTATGGTTTTTATGTTATTGTTATATATAAAATTAATATTCTAATTATTTCTTAATACCAAGGAGGTACATATATTAACTATTGGAATTTTATAAAGAATGCATTCTATCTATATCCAGACTACTCTTTTTGTCCCTTTGGTTTCATTAAGGTAGATGGTTACAATCCACGTAAACAGAAGGGTACCGAAAACAGCAAAGATGTTGACAACAATTGCAACATAGCTACAAATTTAGTAGAATTCGCAGAAGTAAAAACTCTTATTATAACCTGCCTGTTGAACTTAAGGGATTATCTCAATAATTGACAATACTATGAAAATTCCTTGTATTATCATCCAATATAGAATTTTATCCCGATTTGTCTGTGTAAAGTCATAAAATTTAGAATTCATTTGGTAGTACAACAACTTCGTAAGATGTAAAAACAAAATTCTTTGTAGTCATTTAAAAAAGTTTAAATTGCTTATTCAAGCATTAGTAAATTTTACCTGTGCCAGACCTAAGAGCAAAACTGATCCTCCAATAAAGCTGACAATAAAGGTGTACATCCCAACTGTCAATGCATTTCTGAATACCAAAAATAATGCCAAGTCGTTGTCTTTAATTTTTTCGAAGCCGTAAACGGGAGATAAACGATTCAGACGACGCATAAAAAATTGATAAATTGCAAACAAGAATATCAATTAGACAGTGCAGTAAATGGAAAAATGAATACAGTAGGAAATTAATTTACTCGTTTTTGTAATAATTGCTATTTGTTTAACTTTAAAACGTGGGAAATTTTACTTTCTACTGAGACTGCCCTGATGAGATGCAGTTCATATTCCGAAAAAATCAAAATAAATGCACGCGCAAAAGAAGAAAAGTAAATATTTATTTACAACTGGCGCTACTATTGCGCTTGCCATAAAGACACAGTAAGAACAAAACACATTATTCACAAGTTTAGTATGATATTTGAAAAATATAAAGTAACGTTATTTTAAAAACAGCCAATTGAAAATTAACTATGAGATAAATTCATATTATATAAATGATTATGGGCGATTCGGCACGATCCTCGAATTGTAGCAACCACTATTTCTTCAATCATTTTTGATGGAAGACGCAAATCTTTACGAAATGATTCAAAAAAGCCAGTTATAGTTCCCCTAGCTCCAACAAGAAGTCCAACTATTTCCAACTTCTTCAGTTGGTACTTGTCAAGAAAGTAAGGAATGCAAGGATTGTAATGAGACTGCTTTTCAATATTCACTTCTTCTGCTTGACTGGAGGACTGTTCCATACGTATCGTCGGATCAAGAATGTACCCCGACTTCAATTCCTTACGCCAGCATATGATATCAACTCTTTTTGAAGCGCCATCAGTCACTTCCTCATGTACAACCCAGTCAAGTGTTCTTAAATGATTTGCAATAATAGTACGAACTTCATGATGCCTGCTAGTCCTAAGTAGGCTTCCCACATGACATTTCCCTAGAACATGAGCGAGGGTTTCTTTCTCCTTGCAATGTCTGCAAAGGGATGATTCTAGAGAACGACCTGGAATAGCTCTAACCGGATAAACATTAGCTGACATTTTTAAAGCATTTAACCACTCTGAAGACGTTAAACTACATTTGTCAATGATAATTTTATTGCCATATGGACAATCTTTATACAATTCAACACCTTGTCCCCGAAGTGCAAATGAGCACCATTTATCATATTCTTGATCCCGCAAAAAATTGCGTAGAATTTTGCTTGGCTTGGTTTTGGGACACGATTCCAACTTTGCTTGCACTTCATCACCATTTAACTGCAAAGCTGAAATACAACTTTCCATTTCAGACTGTAAATCTTTAACAAATGGTATAAATGGATCCTTGCAACTTAAAAGAACAACACAAATGTTATAATGTTGAATGAATGCCTCCCAAGTACTTCTCATTATTTGCAAACCCCTGCACTTTTTTGAAGTGTATAGTAAAGCATTAGGTGAGTCATATGGGATAGCAAAAATATCTTTGACTGCACTACGAATGATCTTATCCAAGTCTTCCAGAAATTTCTTAGGTAATTTATTTAACGGTGCTGTTTGTAATGAATATGTAAGGCATGGCCATAAATATTGATTAATTATAGCAATCTTTTGATTTGGAAATAACATAGGCGTACCCACCAGGTTTTGCAAGTCTTTTGTGAAATTCTTGATTGTTAAAGAAGGGTCAAAAGATATTTCATTATTGAAATTGACGCCCATAGCATTCGCAGAGAAAATCTGTTGAAAATTAAAGACAAAATTAATTGGTTACCAAATTCAATGTTGAGGTAATGCCATATTTAAATATTTACAGACACAAACAATAAATACACATGTTTAAAAATTAGACCTGAACATAGAAAACTGTCTCTCGCATTAAAAACTATATAAATACAGAAAACACACCGTTTGAAACCAGCCGATGGCATGTGCTCTAGCTTGTTTAGGGGAATGGGCAATGCAAGAGCTGACAATTGTATTATGCTGACTGGGAACTTGGATGTCAGTATTGACAAAGTTTCCTTTGCTATGCATTCTCGTTTTTATTTTTGATACGGATAATATTAATGGGTCTAATTAAATACTCATGACATCCCATGTTAAAGATCAATGCCATATGATTAAATGGCTACCGCAGCTCTAATAATATTCATTTAGGTTGTGCCTATGCAGTGCAGGTTCAAGTTTGTGTTTGTAATTTTGTAATTTTGTAATAGTGCTGGTTGTATGTTTATAGCGTAATGCGATTCAAACAATGTTTCTTATTTATAAAATTCTACTAGTACAAGTTTCAATGTTTTTTTTTTGAAAGCGACAGACGAATGCATGTGATGAATACATGAAACAACTTTGCGTTTAATTTTAAACATTTTTTAAATTTTTATTATTTTATAAATTGTGCAAAATTGAAACATAATCATCATCATATCACCGCAATCAGTATGGTTATGAAAAATATAAATTGAAACTCAAATTAATATATAAGTTAGTTAGTTCCTATGAATACGTAATAATGCCTATATTTTTGCTAATCTATCCCCAATGGATCGATGATGCTTAAGGAGCGACCATAAGCATGCTTACAAAGGACTCAAGCATAGCCTGACCCATCGCCAATAACATTGGCTTGTCCACAAAGTAACTTCTGCCAAACAGAAACACTTTGAAAGGATGAATGGATGCAAGCTGCATTGACGTAAGCTTCCTCTGCCGTCGGTGGTGCAGCTCTATTTCTAGTTTCCATTCTTGAAGAAGGTCGCATGTAGCCGAGTAGAGCAAAGCAATGACATAACACACGACAAAAAGATAAATCATGGCAACGATAGAAAGGCATCCAGCCCCGAAAGATACTATCCCTGAGTAGCTGCGAGCATTCCATACGCGGCATAGATTGCAATTGAACTAATCAATGCATTGTTGTAGGAAATAGGAAATGCAGCAGAGTCAGCAAAAGCTTCAAAAATTAAAGAAGCTTGATTATAAACGCGTATTTTTGAATTCCATGTTCTAAGAGCTTTCTTCGTCATCGTATTTGTCTTGCAGCTATTTATAAAAAGAGAGTGTTAAAGCAAAAATATTTATTAAAAACGTACCCACGTAATTATTGCTCCTGACAACAACTATTAGGAACTTTATTTGAAAACACAGTAGTTTAATTAACATGCAAACTACCGTAAATCGCAGAAACTGAAAAACAAAGAATGTAAAATACAAGACAGTGATACAAATGTGAAAATACCACAACTGCTTTCGAGTTTTATTGCATTTGGACAATTTTGGACGTTGACAGGTTTCATCCCATTCAAGTGGATGGACTCGAATGAGATGACCGAATTTAAATCTTTTTTTGATACACCCTGCAATTTGAGAAGTAAAAATAACATTGGTCTTCTCTGCACCGTAAGGATTTACTGATTGGAGTACAAATAATATTTTTAACATTCTTATAACTTTGTGAGCTATGTGTTTTACAAAAGTCACTAATTCGGACTGAATTTTAATGTTTGTAGCCATTTTTTGAAGGAAAAAATTTCAGTATTTAGCTCAATGACAATGACCCTATGCGTTGAGCTTTTCGTTTTGATTGATTTGTGGGCTCTGGCATTTCTTTGAGAATTTATTACGAGGGACAAGCAAGCTTAGTTACGTTGCTGTAGAATTAGACTAGGCTGCTTTCCCTAAACCCCGTAGAAATAAATTTGCGGCTAGTATATGTTCAAGAATGAAAAGGCGCAATTTGTGTTTTAATTTAAAATGTAATAAAAAACAAATCTCATTTTGATTAAAGATCAATCGATAACTGTACATGGGACAAACCAAATGAATGTTGAAATTATTTTTCAATGTAAAACAAGACGGTTTCACAATTAAGGACTTTAATTTATGTCTAGTAAAATTTTATTAAATTTGAAAAAGTATTAAACTGCCCTAAAATTCAAAATAATATAATATTATAGTATTTTCTTTTCATGTTATAGAATATAGAACCTGCCCATAGAAATCGTAATAAGGTATTGATTTAAAAGGAAATTAAATTATTTCTATACTTTAACTAAGGTTCCTTGTTTGGTTTACTGGAAGAATAATGAATAAACTAAAAAATAATGACGTCGTCATACAAAGTAATTATAGTTGGCTGCGTCGGCTTAGTTTTATAAACGTGTCTCAACTTTGAGCTATAAACAGTTTTAACGTAATGGTTCGTCGTAGAAGACATTTAGCATCGCTTTAAATTTCCGACAAAATTAAATAAATTGAATTAATTTAATGTTCATTAAATCCAAGTATGCAAAATCCCATAAAGCCAAAACAATTGTTAGAATAAAATTAAATTGGATTTCTTTATTTATCATACTCCTTTTTCTTTACTGTAGGAAGTTTGAATTGTCTGCTAATTCAAAAAAATTTTAGTTCAAACATTGTTTTAGCAGTATTTTTGTCACAGCCCGTTCATAGTGCATCCATCTGGTGGTTAGCGTACAAAAATGTGATTTAAAACTAATTCAAAAACAAAATAGTATCATTCAATATATTGCCAGTCAACTTACAGTTACCTATTTATTTTAAATACATCTTTTTGTGAGACTAAAAACTTCAAAGTATATTTGAAATATTATTAAGTATGTTATTTTTTTTTATTATTCAAATTTAATAGTTCACTAACATCAGCTGAACATTACCAGTTTAAGGGATTCACAACAATTAAAAGTGGGTGTGAAATTCGGAAATGGAACATTTTACACTTTTCAAAAACATGTAAATTGATCAATTAGTAATTTTTTAAAACATTTGACCGTTTAAAAACACTTGTAGATGTAACATTTTGCGCTTTGCAAAAACTCGTAATTACCAATGTGAATATCCATTTAATTTATTGTTAGTGCTTAGTTGACTGCAACATTGTCTCATGCACTTTATTTATTGCCAGTACTCAAAGACACGAATGAGAAATTGCATAACGACAAACAAAACGTGCAAACAGGCACGTTTTATTGCAAAAACTTACAACCTATATAATAAAGGCATTATGCCCATGTATCTGTATTGCAGTATATCAATTACTTTGTATTTTGTAGCGTATATAGTTCTTATACATTTTCAACCCAACCCGTGTCAATGAATATGATTAGTAAGTAAAGTTAAAACTTTAATTACACACATTTCATGACACAACATCAATTTTATTTAATGTACGCAATGGTTAGCGATCGTCCACAAATGATGTCATAAATGTCAATATTAAATTTCATAAAAGAAGATTAATTTTTGATTTACTATCTTAAAATACATTTTCATATCTGTGAATAAGTAGGTTCACAATTGTTTTTTGCATATGCACCATATCAACCTTATTCTCTAACAACGTTAACTTGAAATAATATTTTGTACACGGGCCTGTAATAGTGATACACGGACCTGTTTTAATATAATTATGGGTCTGCTATAGGTCGGAATTTGAATAGTACACCCCGTGATCTAAAATAGGAAATACGGTAGCTACAATCCACATAAACAGAAGGGTACTGAAAACAGCCAAGACGCTCACAACAATCGCAACATAGGTACAAATTGTGTAGAAATATAAACGATTGTTATAACCCACCAGTTGAACTTGAAGCACAATTTCAATTATTAAAAATACCAAAAAAATTTCTTGTATTATCATCCACAGTAAAATTTTACTCCGATTTTCCTGTAAAATTATGAAAGGAATTTATTCGGTGGTAGAACAAATAACTTCGAAGTTAAAAGAAAAACTCTTTTCAGTCAATAAAAATAAAAGTATTTTTTGAATTAAATTTTACCTGTGCCAGACCAAAGAGCAAAACTGACCCTCCGATAAAACTGACAATAAAGGTGCAAATCCCAATTGTCCATGCATTTCTAAATACTAAAAATAATGCCTGGTCGTCGCCTTCAATTTTTTCAAAGCCGTACACTGAGGACAAACAGTTCAGATGTCGCATAAATTGTACACAAGAATAACAATTAGACAGTGCGTTAGATTAAATCATAAATACAATATAAAATCAATTTCATAATTTTTTTACAGAAAAACGAGGAAAACGTTACTTTGAATTGAGCTTGTCATCATGAGATCCAGTTCGTTTTTGGATACAATTAAAATAATTGCATGCGCTAAAATAGCATTTGCAGAGAAAATCTGTAGAAGAAATTATAGAAAAAAAAACGCAGTTACAAAATTATATTTGACGGAAATAAGGTCATACACAACAAAATGCACAGGAATATAAAATAGGACCTAATTACATACAACTTTCTTTCGTTCACTTTAAAATCTATAAAAATAAAAAACACACACCGTTTGAAACCAGCCAATGACTTGTGCCCAAGTTTTTTCAGGTAAACGGGCGGCAACGGGAGAAATAACTATTGTATTGGACTGAATGGGAATTTTGATGTCAGCATCGACGGTGTTTCCATTGCTATACATTTTTCTTTTTCAAAAACAAAAATGGAAAGTGGAAGGAAAAACACTTTTAGCTACAACTCTCCAATTCCATTGAAAATAAATGAAGCGAGATCCTTAGTTGTCGCTTGATTGTCTGCAGGTTTAAGCTTTTAATAGTGTTGTCAAATAGCACTTCGAAAATCATTTTATTTAATTACATCGTGTTAAATAATATATTCCCCTACTACACGTGTCAATGCTATAGCAATTAACAATAAGTATTTTCCTGACTGACAAAACTGAAGACAAGTATCGTAGCACCTGTATTACGAAAAGTTGACATAAAATTTCATAAGGTATATTCCTGAAGGACAAGGACAGTACACTCGTTGCCTCATATTGTCGTGTAGGAAGAAGGACCATAAATCGATAATGAAAACAGCTATATTTCGTTTAAAAGATCGTTCATAAATTGTTAAAACATAATAAAATTGTTAAAATTTAATAGCTTTCAATTTATTAAATTATGGTACTACTACAACTGTGAATGCTGTATTTGCACATTTTTTTACATCCATCCTGAGTGTTTTGTTTATTATTTTAATTACCTGTGGCACATCAATTAGAGAAATGTCAAGTGATCACGTTGCCCTGTCACATCGATAGTGATTAGTTCTTTTGCATCTCCGTTTTATTTATACTGGAAACCCAAATCTGTAACCCGTGTAGAAATTTAGAGTTTGTACCTGCACAAATAAAGTGTCGCTTTATGCACAATATTCGTGGCGAGAATTGACTGCTTTTCGTGCACAATTTATTGTGCATTTCAGATTATGCACAAATGGTATGCAGGATACAGACGTGGCTAATTTTGACTGCTTTTCGTGCACATTATATTAGGCATAATTTTTCATGCACAATATTATACCCACAAAAAAATACGAGTCAAAATGAATACCGCCGTTCCAGTCTCGAACCCACGACCTCTGTAGGTTATACTGTTACCTTATCCTCTACGCCACATGTGTTTGTTATTAGGATGAGGAATAATATTCGTACTTATACAACTGGTATACTTTAAATTCAAATTGCAGCTATTTTTTAAACATTTTATTGATTTTATATATTTCCAATCATATAAATTGGTAATCTGATTTATCACTTTCATATAAGTCCAATCAGGTCATGGGTTAGCACACTATAAAACTGAATAATCAAGGATTTGCTGTTACCTCTAATAAGACATTTTTCAAGTATAATTCTCAAATGTGCTAAACTCGAAAATGTAGGTATTAGTTTAAATTTATAAAAAGTCCAAGGGTCAAAGGTCATGTCCAGTTTTGAATAAAACTTTCTGCATAGATATGTATGCATAGGCTGGCATGCATACAATTTTATGCATATAAACCTGTGATAAAAGATTTGTGCAGAATTTAATAAACATATTATGCATACAGTTTTGTGCATTAGACTTGTGCACAATAGATTATGCAAATAATCGCGTATGCATAACAAGACACAATATGTTATGCACAAACTATTCTGCAATAGCAGTTATGTCGTGCTGTGCATAAGACGACACAGTTTTTTTTACACGGGAAATGAATGGAAAAAATGAGAGTCATTACATTTACGTAGAATTATTTTTGCAATGTTCGCAATTAACTATGTAGAAGTACTCGGCAGAATTATTCACGTCGAACTACCTACTTGGAAAAATGCTAGTAATTTGCTGATACTAGATAGGCCGCCCTGTGTACTTCAAGAATTACAAACTTGACTTCTGCAAAATGCATAGTATATAAAGGGCAGATTAAAAATTAAGAATTACAAGCATTATCTTAATCAAACTGAACTCTTCAAAAAGAAGGTGGCTCTAATTCTCGCTCTGTTTGCTGGTGCTGGCGTTATGGGTGTGTTATAAAAAAAATAAAAGTTCAAGTTGTTTTTCTTGTGAAAAAGTTTTGGTTTTCCTATCCATGCCAAGAGCATGCCATGAATATATCCAAGTTAGTATGTATGTAAATCCAACTAGAGTGTTTTAAAATTTTCAAAAATGTGCAAATGAAAGATTTCACACTTTTCCAAAATGTGCAAATTAAAGAATTTACACTTTTCCAAAATGTGCAAATTAAAGATTTCACACTTTTCAAACATGTACAAATTAAAAATTTCACACTTTTCAAACATGTACAAATTAAAAATTTCACACTTTTCAAAAATGTGCAAGTTAAAGAATTCACACTTTTCAAAATGTGCAAATAAAATAGTTTTCATTTCTTTAAAATGTGCAAACTAAAAATTTTACACTTTTTAAAAATGTGCAAAGTAAAGATTTCACACTTTTCAAAATGTGCAAACTTAGCGTTTTACATTTTTCAAAAATGTGCAAATTAAAAATTAACTGTGAAAATTTCCAAACTTTAATTATTGTTTTTTGCTAGCCATGCCAAGGGCATCTAACAATAAGTACAGCAAAAATCCTGGATCGTCCCGTCTCTTTGTAGGAGAAGGAACAGCGGGGAGACAGAGTTTCCATACCAAGTCAATCTTCAAGTGGAAGAATCATCGAAATGCAATTGGTACGAATTCTGTGGTGGGGTAATTTATGACAAGACGCGAGTCCTCACATCCGCCTTTTGTCTTCATGATGAAATTGCCTTGATTAGGATTATGCGAGTTGCTGCGCGACTGCCAACTCCATGTTGAGAGCCGAAATGAGCAGTTTCGAAACATCCGTAATTCAAACGTTTTATTCAAAAATATTTTCAAATCTGTCTTTTTATAACAATATTTAACTGACCGCCTTTTATTCTTGTTTGTTAAAAAATGAAAAATATCTACAGGCTAATTTGCTGGGCTCAGTCTAATGACATCTGCATTGTAAATCTCTCTGCCCCACTTGTCTTCAATTCCTTCGTCAAGCCCATTCGTCTGGCCGAGTCGACTTTTGCCCCGTCTGGAACTGTAGTTGCGGCTGGCTATGGAAATCTTTGAATTGACAATGGAGTACTTCTCAAAGCTTTGCTGGTAATTTTAGATAGGTTAGAATGTAACAGTATTAACATAAGTGAACTGAATACAACTGAAGTTTGGGGCATACCCTGCTCAGAGAAATCTACAGATAAGTTTTTTATCATCACTGATACTATGCTCTGCGCAGAATCAGAGGACAGCGCCACCTGCCCTGTAAGTATTTTGGTATAATTTAATTATCAGATATTGAAAATTTTGTAAACTGACATTTTATTGAATTTTATATTAATCATTTATTTTCAATATACAGCGTGACAAGGGAGGTCCACTGTGGCCAAGAATAACAAAAACAAGGAATGTTAGTTCTATTAAATACTTCTAGAAATGGCGGTAGAATAAATATACGAATTTCAACCTAATGCATAACAACTACAAGTTACAGGAATTTACCCACAATAATTCGTATTTTCGTTTGTGGTGTAATTGATTCATTGTGAGCTCAATCCGTAGGTTAAAATTTAGTGCAAAAGAATTAAATTAATTGTAACGTCGGACACAACCAAAATCACCAACAAGAACGTTACTCTTTCTACAACAAAAAATGTACCTACTTGAGCGCCTAGCGCGTTAAGCGCCCTAATTACTTGGCGCTCTTTCGTCATGCTTCCCTTTCTCACAGACCCATCTGACGCCACCTTCCATGACTGAAGAAATTGGCGCGAAGCATAATTTATGTTTCCTACTAGATTAAACAAAACAAACTCATTTGCAGGGGCTACAACACTAATTACTGGAAACATTATGTATACAATAGGAGTTAGGTTTCTATAGAGCATGACAGTACCATATAGCCCAATTGTATGAGCTCCTACGAGAACTAAGATAAATCCAGGAAAAATATTCTTGGACATGAATTGATTGAACATTTTGTCAAGAATTGTGAGCGCTTTATAAATCCTCAGTGCTTCGGGCCGACTCAAGTTTCGCCTAATTTTGATCTTAAGGTTTCTGCGTTTGCTCTTGAGTGTTAAAGTTATCCAAAAATTGGTGCAGTTTGAATACATGAGTATAATAAAAACATAAAGAAACCAAACCATACAGAAAAAAGCTACACGATTGTATTCTAAAACAAAGAAAAGAACGAGGGTCGGCCACCCTTTACAACTGTCTGGAAGAACATGGTACAAGAAGCGAGGATGTTCTGGGGCAGCCAGGAACCATACAGCGAATTGAAACGAGCCTATGAAAATAAACCAGGTGAACCCGACTACGATGTATTGACAACCGTCATCTTTCACACAACTTGTTTCTTTAAATATTTTTCCTGTAAAACCAAACATTTAGTTTGTCATTATAATTCTAAGTCGTATATAAACGAACCCTTTTTTTGTTGTTGGATTTAAATTTTTATGGAAACATGACTGAATTAAATAAAAGTTAAAACATTATTTTAAACTTACGAGTGAATTTGTCATCAAAGGAAAGCAGTGCAATCACAAAGTCAGCGATTAAATGTCGATGCCGAATAGTATTGTAATTAAACAGTACTAAAATAAACGAACAGACTACGTAATAAATATCCAAAGCAATGCGAGCCACGTCATCCCCTCTAATACCTTTAATTAGGCTAATGCAAAAATTTATACCTGAAATAATAAACCACATGTTATTTAGAAAATATAAAAAAAGCGGCAAACATTTGTTTTCAGGTTTCAATGTGTTTATGTTTCCGGTGCCTAAATAAAACGGAATTGATTTCAAAACACAAGTTATTTTCAAAAACTGTTTGAGTTTCCTTAATGTCAGTGCAGTAAACATTCTGATTTCAAGTTTTTAAGTTTTTGTTTTACAAATACAAAAATATTCTGAGAATAAGGACTTATTTTGTTCACTATGCTCACGTCTTCCGAGTTTCAGTCTGAATGTTGAGTTGAAAGCAAGCGTAGCTCAACTAATGATGATGTAATTTTAAAGCGATCTTTAAATGCGAAATCGGTGGGTAATGCCTTAGTTTTAACTACCGCTATTATAAAACTGTGTTTGTTATATATATTATTATTAATTATATATATGCATATCTTAACACGATACAACTTCTGTATTGGGTTTAATTAGAAATACAACAAATTAAAAAAATTAAATAAATTAAACGCCCATGTTTGATAAGTAAGCAAAGTGATAAATTTCGTATATCAGAGTTCCATGAGTAATTATATTAGATAAAGCTTATGTAGGCAAATTAATTTCTTGCATGTCCACCTACAATTATATCAGTGCCTAAAATCTAACGACTCAACATAAACGAGGGCTTTAATTTGTTTTTGTCCGAGATAATTTGTTAATTTGACAGTATTGTTAATTCTTAAATAGCTGGAGCGTGTTATAACGGTAATTAAATACTAAACTAGGGTACACCTAAAATAGTGACTGAATGGAACTGAAAGGAACTGAACTGAATTCCTGAAAATAGGCTTATTCTGACAATTCAGTTCATAAGTTCCATTTGCCGCCTTTGCCATAGAATTCTATAATGAAAAGGAACTGAACTGCATGCTTCAGCATAGCACCGAGTAAAATGGAACTGAACTGAATGCTACTGCAATGCTTTTAAATACATACAAGTTCAGTTCAGTTCCTTTTCCTTTGAGTGTATATATAAAAAGGAACTGGGCGGAGCCTGTTTGCGCATGTTTTATACATAATTGCATTCGTATGTTCAAAGTGCATACTTAGCAGCTAAAAGGAACTGGAATTGGAGTGAGGGGCATTTCATAACTTACCTGCTAAATTAAATTTTATGCTATGTAGTAATTATATAGAATGCGATGTGTTCTTTTTTAAGCGCCAAAATCATAAATATGAACCTACACAATTATTTACTTCGAACTTGGTGTTATTATTCATTTGTATTCCTACTTTAACTTTGATTAGTTGGTACTACATATGGCAGGGTTACGTACTTTAGTGTTAAGTAGTGTGTTAATCCATCTTTATTAAGTATCTATTTTTGTATGAAATTGAGTATCATATGAGCAATTGAAATGAATTGACTGATGTAGCATCGGTTTTGTTGGGCCGTATTCTTTTTATTTTATCAAACTTTGACACTTGAGGTCAATTCAACTAAATCCGTAAGAAGTTCAACTGGCAATATTTATTCCTAAATACTGAATATTGTTGTATTTAAACAGTATTGATAGACTTACGAACAAGTCTCAATTAAAATTTCTTTTTGATATTTCATTATATTTCGCATACTGTCTGCGAAGAACCAAAATGACTTATTTCCATTTTTAGCTCAAATCATTATGTACTATCTACAAAATTATTTGGTACATTACATGTCTTGAAAGCATTTTAACAGAATATTTTGCACTTTTCAAAATCATGTAAATAAATCATTTCACACTTTTTTAAAACATGCAAACAGAACATTTTACACGTTTGAAAAACATTGAAATAGGACAATGATAATTTACACTTTTCAAAAACTCCAAATTAACACTTAACGCATGCTTCCTATTTTGTTTTTATAACAAAGCTCATTTTGGTTCGAGCTTAAACTGGAAATAGGTCATTTGGTGTATTCACAGACATAAGGTTTTGTACTAATTATCAGATTATTCCTTGACAGTGTGTTTAAGGTCGTCAAATTGGAGTTGCAGAGCAGTTCCAGTGTGTCGAATTATTTTACTGTAATGTGGATCCCTTGTCTTAATTTCTAGTTGATAGTTTATTGCAATAAGAGATACTATGATTAGGCACCAAACGCAGGTAATTCTACTAATTAAAACGGATACATTTCCAGATACTGAGTCGTCCACTCATATTCCAATTTAAGTTCCAATTGATTCCAGTTTTATCGGAGGTAGGAATTGCAGTGAGTGAGTGAGAAGCAACTGAAGATCAAATATTAAGTTTTGTAAGTGATGTTAATAATTAAAACTACCATCTTTCTACTATTAATACGTCAATAATAAAATATTTGGTGGATTGACAACTTTGGACCTGCTCAATCTTCGCTTAGTCCGTCATCAATTGAACTTTTTGGTTACACTAACTTTTTAAAAACGAGTTGTACTGTATTTTCAAAATAACAGTTTGATCGCTGGCCCTTACTTTACAATCAGAGTGCCAAGTTGAAAGCTGGCAGGACTTACGATTAGTGAACTACTTCGAAGTGAACATTCTAGATCGTTTAAATTTCCATGTACAAAACTTTATTTGAACTTGAGATATTTCGATAGCAAAAACATAATACTGACATGATGTTTGAATGAGAATGGAGTAAATGTAACAGAACTATCACTCACCTTCGATCTTGACAGCCAGCTATCCGTATCATGCTGTATAACGTACTTACACTTGCCAAGTACGACAAGATGCCCGTCAACCTCCAATCGAGCATGGAAACAAGTGCAGATAAATGTGTCCTCATAGATCAGCTTGAAAATTTACTTGTAAATCAGTTTAAGTTCCAATTTCAGTTCAATGGGAGGTGGGAATTGCAGTTATTAAAAGAAAAGCAACTGAATAATAAATCAAGCGAATTATTTTCTTGATGCTGATTTTGATTTTGACTAAAATCCTTTATTATGATGTCGTAGTTTATTGTATATTTTACGCATGTTTCTCATTTTGTTTTTATGACATAGCTCATTTTGATTACAGCTTAAATTGGATATAAGTGATTTTAGTTCTTCACAGATGATATACATCTTTAAAAATTCTAATCAAAAAATGATTACTTTTACGTCTGCAGATTCAAAATTTGCTATATAAATACCTGCAAAATTGAGCGACTGGCATTTAAAAACGTTTGGTTTGATTTAGTACACGACTGGTAATCAGTTTTATATCGGAGCCAGTGACAGGTCGACGGGTGGTTTTACTGCAGGTGCAGCAAGTACGATAGCCGCAGAACAAGTAAAGAGTATTCTATGTCTTAAAGGGAAAGCTTCAAAGAGTCAATTCATTTAAACCTGGGAACACATCTTTAAGGAAATTGGGACAATTAAGTTGAGTAACACTGTCTTAGGGGTATGTTGCATCATCGTGCTTCTTATAGTGCAGGTAGATCTCTACACTAAATCGTTTTGGATTTTAGATATTTTTAAAGCCAGAAATTTTATAACATAAACATTGTAGAATATATACACTGCGCTCCAAAATCGATCATACACCCCCTGTTCTCAGATTCTGATGCAAATTAAAGTATCAAACTGCATCTTGATTGTTGAAGTCCATACACTTTTGCGTAGAGAATTTAATTTTGTTTCTATTGCCGACCATTGTTACGTCAAAATTTTGAGTTAACATTTTAAAAAAAAATAAAACACAAAAAATGAGCAAAATTCACGCTCCAAAATTGATCATACCAAAAGAGAAATTCCAAGACCATTTTTCCGAGAATTTTTTTCCCCAGTATTTTAAGGTACAAAAGCTATAACATTTGAATTGTTAAAATTAAGAAAAAGCTTGATCTTGCAATCTCGTTAAGTCGAGTAGACGGTGGCATGAACCAACTCTGTAGAACATCAGTACCTACTCTTAAACATATAAAACGAAATCCAAAGGGGAAGCGAAGGTTAGCCGAGCCTTAAACCCAAGCTGTAGATCCTGAGGTTGTTTCACTGAGAGTAGTGTAGTGGGTGTCCAGAATTGGGTAAGAATGCTCGGCTACTTAAAAGAGATAGGAAAGATATCAACACAACACACATTTCCCAATGAACTGTCTGTAAGAGCATTTGCTATGCATCTGACGTTAAATAAAGGTTTTTTTACAAGGGCTATAACTGACCTCTCTGGAGTTATTTGGTAAAGGTTCCATGTATCTTGTATTAGGGGTTATTTATAGGTCAAAGTGTTCACCGTTTGATAACACGTGTTTTTTTTTCACTTTTTTGGCAAAACGCGTTTGGACCGACACATGTCTAATTGACTTGTTTGCTATTACCTGTGTGAATTCGGTGACTAAGGTCACAAAACCCAGATCACACGGTAGCCTTTGTTCAAACAAGTGAAAAAAACAAGTGTTATCAAACGGTGCACACCTTGACCTATAAATGACCTCTAATACAAAATACATGAATAAAACCTTTACCAAATAACTTCAAAGAGGTTAGTTATTGCCCTTGTACCTTAAAATACTGGAGGAACTTTTTTTTGGAAAAATGGTCTTGGAATTTTGTTTTTTGTATGATCAATTTTGGAGCGTGAGTTTTGCTCATTTTTGGTGTTTTATTTTTTTTGAAAATGTTAACCCAAAATTTTGACATAACAATGGTCGGAAATAGAAACAAAATTAAATTCTCTACGCAATAGTATATGGACTTTAACAATCAAGATGCAGTTTGATACTTTAATTTGCATCAGAATCTGAGAACTGGGGGTGTATGATCAATTTTGGAGCGCAGTGTACCTATACGGCTTTTGTTTATAGAAAGCAAAAGAAAGGAAACTACCAGGATTCTGTGGAAATCCAGCTCTTTGGACTAAAATTTGGACGAAATTAGCATAAGGGCGACTTGCTCTCGTCGTTTTGGGAGCTTCTATTGTTGCATTTGCGTGGTCTACCCTCCCTTTGCATTGACAGGAAAAGTTTGAAGTGGTTTTCCACCTAAGTTCACTCTTGGACCCTCATTTGAGTTGGTTGACCACAATACCACAATAAAAACTCTACGGAACCCATGAGCTTCACCGAAACACTTGGGTTTTTCGGATTTGGTCCAGTAATTATTATTATTATTATTATTATTATTGATTTATTTACGGCAGGCCGAGGCCCAAAAGACAAAAGTACAGACACACATATTCATAATTATAGTACTGCCTAGTCATTAAATACATAGGCAGTACCTTCAGAGCATAAAACAGATTGATCAGGTCGTATAACAATTATAAATTTTAAATATTAATTAAGTAACAAAAATAAGTGTTGAGTTATTAACCAAGCAACAAATATAAATATAAATATTATTTAATATGAGACAAGTAACAGGTTCAGTACTACTACTTCTAGGCTACAATCTGTAAGTTCTTCCATTCTAGCTGCATTGTTGAAGCAGCATGACAATTTGAGTTGAAAATGTTTATCACTATTTCATTATCCGAATTGGTTAGCCTATTCTGAAGTGAAAAAGCAGAGAATCTTCGGACAGCAGGAAAGCTATTCACCCTGTTATTAACAAACATCTCTGTGGCACTGCTGAGCCTTGGTAGGTGGTTGTGGTAATGGTTGCTTTCATTGCTATTCTTTAAAATTTTGCTATTAGTAAGTCTTTCGGGAGTGGACAGACGATTGACGGAACTCAGGAAATGATTGCTCTCGGGGCAAGCAACATAATAGGTATGCAAAAGGAATGTAGGAAACGAGCTAATCGTTAGCAATTTATATAATAATATCGTCTGTGAAGAACCAAAATAACACATCGAATTTAATCTAGAATTAAAATAAGCTAATTATACGTCATAAAAACAAAATGAAAAACATGCGTAAAATGTTAATAGAGAGTTTGCGCAATTGCTGTTAAATTACATTTCGTAAAATACAAAACGCAAAATAATTTTTTTTACGTTTTAGAATTTTGCGGATCATTTTGCGTATCATAGTTTGCGCAGTTTTAGGTTAAACGTAAAAGTTGTTATTTTTTAAAATCCACAGATTTGGAAGGTTACTATAGGTATCCATGGCAATATTTGTTACGTATGATATTGCGTTGACGTTGTTTGAACACCGCTGCCGTATTAAATAACGTCCGTAAATAATCATTTTTCACGCTAAATTTTATTTCTACGTTATGTGGGCGGGGCTGACGTAAAATTTACGCTTACGTTTACGTTTTTTATTTTTACGGAAAGTGCGCAAACTGCCTAATAGGGAGTTTTTGAAAAACGTAAAATGGTCTAATTACATGTTTTCAAAAAGGTGCAAAAATTTATCATTCCATGCTTTCGAAAAGGTGCAAAAACATTTAATTTTATGTGTTTAAAAATTCCAAAAAATTCCAAAATATTCTAATTAAATGCTGTCAAGATATATTTGAATATTTTTGTAGATAGTTAAAATTGTTTTTTTAGCTAAAAATGCATATATGCCATTTTAGTTCTTCACAGACGATGTGTATATATGTATATTGTTATAATTTATATAGTAATTTGTAAAACGGATTCTTTAGTTGTATTCCAGTTTCTGAATCATTTACTTGGTCAGTAGTCAACGAAGCCAGTAGGGTCAAGAGTCAGCTTGGTGGCGTTTTTGTCGGTTAGTTGAAAAGACTAAAGTAACCATATTATTACAGAATGCATTTCAATTTAAATTTTAGATCTCCAAAAATTTTTCTAAAATCAATACAATTTATTTTGTGTTTTATTTTAGGAATTCTTATTCTTCTTTCTCTGGAGTTCCCCACCCCATCCTTCAAGTACATATCTGAGGCTAGTTTAGCTGCAGGGGTAATCTGTGCTGTTATTTTTATGATTTAGTTTGACATATTGTTCCTTATCTGGAGAACTTCAAGTAAGCTATTGAATCACTGTATTTTTCAATTTTATTTAACCTGCTGGCAGCACTCAACTTCATATCTACGCTATGTCATAATAACAAAATAAGAAACATGTGTAAAATGTTAATTAGTTTTTGAAATGTGTAAAATGTTGTAGTTTTTGATGTTTTGGTAAGTGTAAAATGTTTTATTTACATGTTTTTGAAAGGTATAGAATTTTCTCTACACATGTTTTTGAGATGTGTAAAATGCTTAATTTACATAATTTTAAAAAGTATAAAATGTTGGATTTACATGTTTTTTAAAAGTAAAAAATGTTCTATTTGAATTTGAATGCTTTCAAGACATGTTTCAATATTATTGTAAACAGTAAATAATGTTTTAAGTTACACATGAATGTCGGTCATTCGACTAGTGACGTAATAGTTAACGAAATTTTTGTTTGCTCAATTTTTTGTGGAGGTCGACTTTTTATATTACATGGTCACTTGTTTGGCTAGTTTGTTGTATGGGAGTTTGGTGGTTGTTGGAGTGAGTGCCTTTATAATTCTAGTGAATTCTCCACGACCTTCCACGACACAAAAATTATTCACAGATAAAACCACTCAACCTGAATACATACTTTTGAAACATGATCAATGGGTTACGGTATGAATTAGGACGATCATATATAAGATATAAAACTAACAAGTAGTATATGAAAGTATTGAAAGAACCCGTGTGCTAGTTTTGCACTCATAAACGAATCACATGGTACAAGAGACCGTGTGCAAAATGTAATAATTATGAGTAGAGAACCAGTTGAAACTACTCTGTAGAAGTAAACAACCATTCAAACTGACCCACATACGGTATCTTTAAATACTTCAAGTATATGGTTTATTTGTTACTAACTATAAATTATAGGAAGTGGGGAGATACGCAAGTCTTGGATAACACACATCACCATGTGGGAGATGAATGTGTGACCTGGCTTCCGCCCTCCTCCTTCAATCATTAAATTATATTAGATTGTCCTAATTAATAATGTAAAATTAAGAATGACAAACAAGAAGACAGAAGAGGAACCGAAGACCATTGAAACTTAGATTATAAAAACATGATGTGAATAGCCAGTAGGCATTCAGTATTGAATTCTATTCTGTGTTGAACTGAACACAGATTCATTGTTAATTCTGTGTTAACGCCGTGTTGATGTGAATTCAGAGTTCGCTTTGAATTCTGTTGTTAAGACCTACAGTTTCTAAAACTAGACTCTCTCATAGAGTTCTATTTGTATTTATTTCCGAATTGTTTATTCCTCTGATTCTTATTCTTTATTCAAAATATAACTTTTATTCAAAGATTATTCTCGAGATCCTTTCTTTCATTAAAAGTATATTTATCTCCGTTATTTCTTTACACTTTGTATTCTCCGTCTGCCTATTTATTTAACCAATACTTCCGACAAACATAAAACTTATACCTATCTCAGTCCAGGCCTTATCCCTCTCATCTCCGTAGTTCTACATTAGATTCATCTATATCCCGCCGGATTTATCTAAAGACCGCACACTTCTCGCCCAGATTCATCTAAAGACCGCACACTTCTCGCCCAGATTCATCTAAAGACCGCACACTTCTCGCCTAGATTCATCTAAAGACCGCACACTTCTCGCCTAGATTCATCTAAAGACCGCACACTTTCTGGCACACCTCAATAGAGAGATATAGAGTTGGATAAGCCAAGCAGTAAGGGAAACGAATGAAAATAACAGACGATCAGTTCACTACGCAGTAAACAAACGGGATTATATCACTTCTTCACAATGTAAGTCTATTCACAACTCCACTCTTAAGATTAGATAGAACGAATGAAAGTTCCTCTTGAGAAGGTCAAAGTCGCACTGAAACGCTTTCACTCCACTCTCTATCTTATATTATCTTCTTCCACTGCACTCTAGCTCATCTCCTAAGTTTTCCCACTATCTCCCACTCTCGTCCCAAGTGTGGAAAATAGGGGGAATAACACGTAGCAGAGCGTTTACGTTCATTAAAAACACGTAAATACTCCGTTTCCAAATTTTCAAAAAAGAATTATAATTAATGTATGGTAAAATTTAAATTTCATTACTTTTTGATTTTTTGCCGATCCAAAGTGTCTTTTTCAAGTTATTACTATAAAACAATGAGCTACGTTTTTAAGAATTATTTATTTTTTGTTTTTGTTATTTTAATTATTAAACCTGAGTGCGTACTTTCAAAGAGGAAAATTCAATGATGTTCCATTTCTATATATAAGTCATACTTTGCGTCTACCCGCTACTCCATGTCTAATGTGTGATTTTTTTTTGGTATTGTTAATTGAACTACCCGTGTGTTGTAATACTTTTACAAAATAATGTGTGACTTTCGTTCATTTTTTGTAGTATTCACATAATCTGTGTTCACTTTGTTAGTGTTTTTTGTTTTTCGCATTCTACATACCACAAATTAAAATTACACCGATGATAAAATATTTTTATATGTTCGAAAATATAATGATGGTAGGCTAGACAATGTAAGTCATCCCAGCTGAGTCCAAAGTTCATACATCTACAGACAAAATACGGCGAAATAATACTTTTTAACTTATGTTTCCTTTCGCGCAAAATACAGGTATTTATAAGTCAGGTTTCATTTCAGTACTCATATCATTATATTACTTGTCCGTTGATATTTTTTTTTATGAGAGTTGAATTAATTAAATGTAAATTATATGGAAAATATTTGTGTGATGAGCCTTTCACAAAAAACCCATATATATTGTAGGTTTATCTGATATTTATTTATTTATTAGACAAAATGGTCTAACACTATACTTAAGGTTTTGAGAATTTCTGATTTAATTGTTCTTATTTTGCCCATGTGGCTTAAAAATGTGTCATTTTTTACGAGGAATTTTTAATTAAGCAGTTTAATGCAAAGATTGAGGTTTTAAAAAAATCATAGGTCTCTGTTCTGGTCAATATCGGTAGCCCCGATGGATATGCTTATGATAGGCGTTTGATTTTATCTTTGTTGTTTTACTTCTTAAATATTTTTGTCTTCGGCTCAACTCAACATGAAGAAAAATAGTACAGCCAACAGTATGGTGTTATTCAATTTATATGTACATAGCGTATTTAGACCCTCGTGGTTATCAAAACATATTATAAGTCAACATCTAATAATATTTCCAACAAGATATGCATATTGGTTGGACATGAAAAGTTTGGGAAAATCATGAGTCCCTATCCTGGTATCGGACATCCGATGGATCATACTCTAGACAGACGTAACCTTTTTATGCCTTTACGCATACCTTTACACATGGGAAATGTATTGTCCATTTAGTCATGTGTGACTCCGATAAAATATGGTACTTTATCGATTAATTAATGTACAGGCCTGTTGAATGAAAATCTTATTGTCATGTTTTATAATCATGTAAAATTATTTCTATGAAGACAACAGTGATGTCGACGTAAAATAATAGGAATGAAAGAAATATATTAAAAGAAGTTACAAGACAATTTTAGATTCCAGTTACGTAAAAAGAATTGTAATAGGACGTTTATAGGGAACAGAATCTTAGTTCTACGCGGTAACTATATATATAAGTTAAATAGGCATCACTAGATGTAAGTATAAAATAAAAGCGATAGATCACGGAAACATAAGGTAGAATATAAATTTTCCTTACGATGTTATTTACAGTCTTCATGACGTTTGAAGAACGATAAAAAAAATAATAAACTTTGATACCTCAGTTGGGACGACTACTTACGAATTATAGATAATTATATATCTTTGCTACAGAAATACAGAATACAGTTATCAAAGGGTAATAAAATATTCTCAGTAATACATACGTTCCACCTTATTCAATTAATAGGATTTCGTCAGACATGTATTAACATGCAACGTATAGACACGTCTGCGCCTACATAATTTTACATATAATTTTACAAAGATAGTGTATAGAAAATCTCGCAAGCAGCAAAACGATAGATACAACTTCAGAGATACCCATGCTCGTTTGCAACGTGAATTATTAAATCCTACACAACCCCCTCCTTACGTTGAAATTGATTCTACTCCAACCGCTTCCCAAGCCCATACTTCTAACACGAACGACGATTCTTCGGCTTCCCCAGATTTAACTTTTGAACCTACTCGTCATTCCACTCCGCATGAAAAAATGAGTTCCAACCCACCCAACTCCCCACGACAAAATCCTGACCCTAATAATCCCAATAACCAAGGTCCAATACATCCGCAACCCAATCCTAATGATCAAGAACAAAGGCAATTTATATTGAATGGTAATAACGGCTCGAGAATTCAACGAGCACACGCTAATAACATGACCCAGATACTTATAAACCATGCGGAAGAACAGGCAAGAAGCGATGCACGATGCGATAGGATTCTTAGTGAACTCATGAATCTTCGAATCTCAGGCCACAATAACGTGTGTAAAACGACTACTATACCCAATAGATTTTTAGGCGATAAAACATCTAATATACGACACTACTTGAGCACATTCAACACTATAGCTGATAGTAACGGATGGAACGAAGCATTAAAATTACGACAACTGCCAGCATATTTAGAAAATGAGGCAGCAATCTGGTATGAGATAGTGAAACAGGAACAGGCTCGACCCGGCGCAATTCCTCTTACATGGGGGACGCTTCAGCGACTATTAATTGAGAGATTTGGTAGCCGGTCTACAACAGATTATATTAGAGATTATGTCAATATGAAAATGACTGACAGTGAGACAAGCCTAGGTTTTTTCTTCAAGATGTTAGACCTAATGCAATTAGCATACCCTTTGATGCCTGATAGAGATAAAATCGATCACGTTATCAGAAATAGTACAGCAAAAGTACGCGAATGACGTTCATTGAACCTAGAAATTTGAATCATTTTCAACAATTATTGTCGAAGTACGACGCATATATGAGAGAACAGGACCCAAAAGAGGAGCAGAGTTATGTTTTTGCAGTAGATATGCAAAACTCAAATTACGACGACGCAAATATGCAGGGAACTCCAATACAGACATATTATATAGCATATCAGGCATACGAAAATAATACACCCATGCGCGCCAATATTCAACAGGAAAATAGCTACAACAAGAGTAATATATTTCCACCATCATTTAATAGAGAATGTTTTCGATGTTATAAATGGGGGCATAGAAAAGCAAATTGTATAGTTAAACTTAGAAATAGGATAGTTACATGTTATAACTGTGGGATCGGAGGTCATGTAGCCTCTGATTGCTGTTCACCCAAAAATCCAGATGCACATTACGCTCCTTTTTGACTTTCTGCCCTCTTGTATCTTCCTTGCAATTATATTCAACCTCTAGCGCACCAAGCCTACATAATTTTGATATTTAATAAACGTCATCAACAAAATATTAAATCTATTTAGCGTACGATACGTAGATACAATAGCATTACATTACTGATAAATAGTGGGACATTACAGAATATGTTTAGTTCATAGAACTCTCCTTGTGTGACTCACATCTACTTACAAAATAAAAACGGCTTCAAACTTTTCAACATAACCAACTTTAAGCCAAATCATGATTGATTTCTTTTCACTTAAACATCGTAAATGTCTCGACAGAATTAAACATTTGCGACTGCGCTTAACTGGTCTTTCTGATCATCAAACAAGTAGAGGTGGTGATTCCAATCATTCTAGAGCGTATCATACAGCCTCGACACATTCCGTATTGGATCAGATTCACTCACAAAATAAATTCAATTCTCAGTTTGGTTCCGAAAATCAATTGCCTCGTTATAGTACGGATGATATTCAAGTAAAACCCTCCTTTTCAAAGGTTACACAAAGTACAAATCTGACATCAGGCTTTCCTAATCTTTCACGGATGATAAATGACTTGTCCACCGCACAACAACGCCAGGACATCAGACAAGATCATATTCTTGAGCGATTAATAGATATTAATATCCCATTGCGTGGTGACTCTAGAGTTATTATTAATGAATATTTTGCTGGCAACGAGACGTCTGACATACGCAAGTATCTTGAAACATATAATATAACCGCAGATAATTTTAATTGGGACGAAGAAACTCGACTACGACTATTTTTGGAATTTTTAATTAACGATGCAATAATTTTTTGGCGCGTAATTACTTTTGAACGTAACAAACAGTAGTTACCTACTTTAAATTGGCAACAAGTACAAACCCATTTATATGTCGATTTGAACGAAAAACTACAGCAGAATACATTATATCAATAATTCCTCATGATATCACGGACATTGAGGCTTGCAAAACATTCATCCAAGACACAACAGCACTTCTGGGCTTAGCTCAGCCAACAAATAATACAAGAGATAAGAATACATGTTACAGCTGTGGGAAAGTAGGTCACGTTGCTTCTAATTGCCAGTTGTCAAAATTTCCAAACGCACAATTAAATCCTTTTTTCAATACTGTATGTTCAAATTGCCATATACAAGGACACCACGTAGCATATTGCACTAGACGTCCTCTAGTTTGCTCGAGATGCCATGGAATTGGTCATACTGACTACTGTTGTCGGCAAGTGTTAAGCCCGATTGATAATATGCAAACATGGAAAGAATTTCAGTCAAAATTACCCCACAGTAATCATCATTTCTTCTAACATACTGAATTCAGTTCACGTTGTTTCACATTACAATATTTAGGCACACCTTAATGATAAGGTAATATTTTCACATGTTAGGTATACGTATTTTAATATCACTAAAATAGTCACCTGTAGATAGGTGTAGATAGAATTTAATCAACATGAGCACACTAACTATGTACACGTGTAGCTCTTACACAGCCATCATTGACAAACAAAGTAGTCAAACTAGTTTTTTTTTCTTTTCAAACTACGAATAAAATACTCTCCGAATCTATTAAATATACAACGTAGTCTTAGATGCTCAAAAAACATAAAAAGCATACCAAAAAACAAATACATTTTACATATTATAGTTTCAAAAATAGACAACTGTTATACAGATCATATTTATAAGCATAGTAGAGTTACATAAACACACATATTGTTTCTTTAGCATCGGACGCCTTTTAGGTGCCCAGATTCGACAACTCATTTGTTGGTGTTTACATAGTAAATATAATTTCATTTTTTATTAATATCACTAGTTCAGTAGAATTATTTGTTTTTTGGTAATTGATTACATCTTTTTATTAAGCGTTTATGTAAATGTTATAGTTACTTAAACTCGGACAAGATATAACCAATACCACGTAGTCTTAACTAATCATACAATATAGGTTTAGATTTATAAAAAACAAAACGCACCAAAAAAGATATGAGTTAATAATATTACGTAGAAATTCATCTCATACTTTAGCCATAGGTTCCTGCATATCATATGCCTTTTCTAGTATACCTCTTTTTTTTCGTTTTTCTATGTTTAGATACACTAAAAAATAATCTTTTTGTCATTAGTTTTATGTTGATATACTTCTGTAAAATTTGATTATAATCATAGCATGTATCAAACATTATATAAATTATAGCAATTAAATACAGTCATTACTTCCTAATATAGCTACTCACATAGACACAATTTAAATATTAACAGTAGGCTATGGCATCTAATATATATTTACTAGTTTGCACGATCAATTAGACGATACTTAACTTTTTAAAAACTGTATATTATTTAGTTAACATAGGTCAAAACTTTATACCATTATCACGATAATTGTATTGTATAATAATCTATAATATGTTAGTAATAAAATAGTATCAAAAACTTAAAAAATCAAAAAACAACATATATATACATATATCAAACACTACTTACATGTTTTCTTATTATAGTTATACCATACTGTAAAGACGTAGATTATAACCATATCAGATATTGATAATATTTATAATACGGAATTGTATTGAACTAAACATCGCGACAGTTTACTTCCTCATCCTTATATAACTTTTTGTCTTTCTGCTTCCTAGTATTTTTATATATACCTTGCATTTCCCTTTTAACCGCTCTTTCTCAGTCTTGTCTTAAACGTTCAGCTGTTAACATCACGAAAACATCATGGCATCAGTGTTTCTACCGCAAGTGCTACTATTTTAATTGTGACTTTACTGCGTGCCTTATTTGTGAAACATATCCATGGCGAAATCGAATTTTTAATTTATACAAACACAAGGACTTTTCTATTAAACAAAAAATGGTTTACATTGATCCTGGTGAACGTATTCGTAGCAAGATCAACAATCAATATTATGTGCCAGTCATACACACTTACAGTGCAAAATTTTGCTCAATTGACTGCTATAAAAATCTTGTTTCCAACCAGTGCACCAAAGTATTCTGTTCATCCCACTTCAGACGTCCATGTTTTTATAATGCAAAAAGATACGACATATTATCACGCGACAACTTTGGAAAGTCCATAAAGAATAATGCCTTGCCCTCTTTTCAATTATCAGACCCTACCTCAGGAGAAGTTAACCAAATCCCGTCTATACACACAGAACCTTATCAAACTCACTTAGCAGGTGAATTTAATAATGAGCCTTATACTTCACAACTAAAAATTGAAAATCCATGGTGGTATGAGTTTGGCGAAGCCGAAATTTACGATACACACACAAACCTTGTCTTGCCAACCAATAACGACCTAACAATCAAGAAAAACAGTGCCCTGCCAACACTCAGAAAATAGAATACCACTATGCTACCATTAACGAAAAAACCGGTCTATAATCTCGGACCTAGCACTGTACGCACTGTCAACTATCAATATGCAGGCAAAATAAAACCATTTAAAATAAATAAACCCGGACTTGAAAGCTTCCCAAAACCAGGGCATCTACTCGCTTTAGCTGTATATGAAACCCCACCATCTACCTCACTTTTGGAAGGATCATCTCCGTCTTCCCGGAATGCAGAAATATCAACAGGCGATTATTCTATGCATTCTTTCGCACCACGTTAAGTGCAAAGAACTACTTCAAATCTTCTTCTGGACTGAACGTTGAATCTTAATGTAAGACAATCCAAATATTTCCTGATTTTTACTTCCCTATCCTAATTTCATTCCAATAAAATTTCTTAGGAAGTTGGTTTTTAAACAATTGTTAGTTCACTGGATGCTTAAAACGTACTCTCAATATATTCAACTCTTACATACTTGGTATTTTTTATTTTTAATCAATGACAAGCCATTTACTTTTCATTTCGTACCATAATAACTAAAAATCAGGATCACAATTATTAATTTTTACCTACAAATTCTTTGTTGCGAAAACTAAAACATTAACGTTTAGAAATACATTCATTTATTTTATTTCATTTCGTAATTCTTGGATATGAACAAAACCCATTGTTCAGTTATGCAAACTCACTATAATTCAACGGTACAATACACTATTTAATCTCTATAAAAAACAATAATATGGTTAAATGCGTTTCGTTTTAAATATTGTTCACATATTTTTTTATATATATATACGATACACAATCCTTCAATACTCTAATGCTCAACATATAAGCATGAGAAGTCAGTAATGTATACCACTCACAAAAGTAATTAGTTTTAATATCATAAAAATATAAAAAATTGTATAATTAAGGTATAACAGAATTAGAAGTCATTTCTTATTTTACAAATGAAGGTCATTTTGTTTTTAATATTTTAGAATTAATTATAACCTATTACTGTGTAACTGCGGATGAATCGACAAACTTAATAGTCACGCACAAATATTCTTTTTATTTAAACTTATCTTTCCTAATTAAACTATATAAACATACATTTTTTCTTTAGTACGATTATATAAGTAGTGTTGTTTAATAACTCGTGGTCCCTGAATATATATTATACCCCTAACTTCGACCCAAAAGTCAAGATAAAATATAACACATTAACATGCAATATATACCATCTTTAATTAAGAGATATAATACACAAACATAATACACATATGCTCACTTATACCAAAAAACGGTAGTTACATATTTAAAATATCTCAGGTCAAGGATACGTACATCGCGGGGAAATAATTCTATTTGATCGGAGATAGGTATAATGATACCTTTTGACTTTCTTATGGCACAAACTAGTTATAACTTAATTTTTATTTAACTAATACTATGACGATGTCAAACTCAAGTGAAAAACATTCATTAAAAACGAACAAGACACAACTTGTGATTATATGCGTTTAGTATTCATGTTTTTTGTTTTGGTGCACGGTCGACTCACCAGACACATTCAGTGCTGAGGTGTGCCGCCCAAAAATATGTTATATATAGATAACCATATGATGTTCATATTTCTTGTCAAATAATATATTTCAATATCACTCATTTCAAATTGTCAAATTACGACCATCGTTGTTAGTTATTTACTCTATCGTTAAATAAGGTATATATGCCTACAATAATAATTTCATTCATAAATACTTAACTTAGATAACATTTTTGTTTATTCAATTGGCGAATTTTACCGTGACTTATCACCGATCAGGGTTGTTGGTTATCAGGACGATGACATTTGGCCCCCGGGATATGTTACGGTATGAATTCAGATGATCATATATAAGATATAAAACTAACAAGTAGTATATGAAAGTATTAAAAGAACCCGTGTGCTAGTTTTGCACTCATAAACGAATCACATGGTACAAGAGACCGTGTGCAAAATGTAATAATTATGAGTAGAGAACCAGTTGAAACTACTCTGTAGAAGTAAACAACCATTCAAACTGACCCACATACGGTATCTTCAAATACTTCAAGTAGATGGTTTATTTGTTACTAACTATAAATTATAGGAAGTGGGGAGATACGCAAGTCTTGGATAACACACATCACCATGTGGGAGATGAATGTGTGACCTGGCTTCCGCCCTCCTCCTTCAATCATTAAATTATATTAGATTGTCCTAATTAATAATGTAAAATTAAGAATGACAAACAAGAAGACAGAAGAGGAACCGAAGACCATTGAAACTTAGATTATAAAAACATGATGTGAATAGCCAGTAGGCATTCAGTATTGAATTCTATTCTGTGTTGAACTGAACACAGATTCATTGTTAATTCTGTGTTAACGCCGTGTTGATGTGAATTCAGAGTTCGCTTTGAATTCTGTTGTTAAGACCTACAGTTTCTAAAACTAGACTCTCTCATAGAGTTCTATTTGTATTTATTTCCGAATTGTTTATTCCTCTGATTCTTATTCTTTATTCAAAATATAACTTTTATTCAAAGATTATTCTCGAGATCCTTTCTTTCATTAAAAGTATATTTATCTCCGTTATTTCTTTACACTTTGTATTCTCCGTCTGCCTATTTATTTAACCAATACTTCCGACAAACATAAAACTTATACCTATCTCAGTCCAGGCCTTATCCCTCTCATCTCCGTAGTTCTACATTAGATTCATCTATATCCCGCCGGATTTATCTAAAGACCGCACACTTCTCGCCCAGATTCATCTAAAGACCGCACACTTCTCGCCCAGATTCATCTAAAGACCGCACACTTCTCGCCTAGATTCATCTAAAGACCGCACACTTCTCGCCTAGATTCATCTAAAGACCGCACACTTTCTGGCACACCTCAATAGAGAGATATAGAGTTGGATAAGCCAAGCAGTAAGGGAAACGAATGAAAATAACAGACGATCAGTTCACTACGCAGTAAACAAACGGGATTATATCACTTCTTCACAATGTAAGTCTATTCACAACTCCACTCTTAAGATTAGATAGAACGAATGAAAGTTCCTCTTGAGAAGGTCAAAGTCGCACTGAAACGCTTCCACTCCACTCTCTATCTTATATTATCTTCTTCCACTGCACTCTAGCTCATCTCCTAAGTTTTCCCACTATCTCCCACTCTCGTCCTGAGTGTGGAAAATGGGGGGAATAACAAATGGATGTATTTTCCAAGAGTGTACTTTACTCAGGACAATGTCAATAAATCCGCTCGTCGCTATTTTAATTACCCTTCAGTCATCATACAATGTGACAAGTGGCAGAAATAGGACTTTACAGCAGTAAGCTCCATGATCTCACTCTCCAAGAGTTGGAAGAAGACTAAAAGAACGCTCATCCCCTACAAGCAGCCATCATCTTGGGTTGACGCTTGGAAAAGTGTTGATGCCAAAACCACAAAATGCAGCTCCAACAGCACTGAGCTCCTTTGATATTCAGGAATTAAGACCAAGACCGACACAACGCGTGACTTTTGTCCAATGAGGGTGAGAGTTTAGAAACGTTAATGACGGCGGTGCCTACCTCCAGACGCCCCAGTAATAATTAAATGACTCTATCTGCAGTCTATCTGCTATCTGGTAATAAACATTATTGATATCGGGAATGATAGGATAATAAATAGGCAATTATACTCACTACTGTTACTGTAGGTAATGTATAATATATAAATACTGTATATATAATGTATGAAGGTAATTAGTTATCTATTACTATCGTTATTGCATTTTATAAAACATGCATTTACGTGTCGAAAAAGATTATTGCTGTATTCACTTGAATAAATTAATATTTCTTTAATAAAATAATGTATTAAAAAATATAACTGCGATTGTATGACTAGAATATTGAAACTATAAAGTCCCTTCATACGTTAAAATACCTGACTGTAGTAAGATTACATAATATCGTCAGTGAAGAACCAAAATGACCCATATCCATTTTCACGCTGTCGAAGAATAATCTGATAATTGGTACGAAACCTAATGTCTGTGAATACACCAAATGACCTATTTCCAGTTTAAGCTCAAACCAAAATGAGCTTTGTTATAAAAACAAAATAGAAAGCATGCGTTTAGTGTTAATTTGGAGTTTTTGAAAAGTGTAAATTATCATTGTCCTATTTCAATGTTTTTCAAACGTGTAAAATGTTCTGTTTACATGTTTTAAAAAAGTGTGAAATGATTCATTTACATGATTTTGAAAAGTGCAAAATATCCTGTTAAAATGCTTTCAAGACATGTAATGTACCAATAATTTTGTAGATAGTACATAATGATTTGAGCTAAAAATGTAAATAAGTCATTTTGGTTCTTCGCATACAGTATGCGAAATATAATGAAATATCAAAAAGAAATTTTAATTGAGACTTGTTCGTAAGTCTATCAATACTGTTTAAATACAACAATATTCAGTATTCAGGAATAAATATTGCCAGTTGAACTTCTTACGGATTTAGTTGAATTGACCTCAAGTGTCAAATTTTGATAAAATAAAAAGAATACGGCCCAACAAAACCGATGCTACATCAGTCAATTCATTTCAATTGCTCATATGATACTCAATTTCATACAAAAATAGATACTTAATAAAGATGGATTAACACTACTTAAAACTAAAGTACGTAACCCTGCCATATGTAGTACCAACTAATCAAAGTTAAAGTAGGAATACAAATGAATAATAACACCAAGTTCGAAGTAAATAATTGTGTAGGTTCATATTTATGATTTTGGCGCCTAAAAACGAACACATCGCATTCTATATAATTACTACATAGCATAAAATTTAATTTAGCAGGTAAGTTATGAAATGCCCCTCAGTCCAATTCCAGTTCCTTTTAGCTGCTAAGTATGCACTTTGAACATACGAATGCAATTATGTATAAAACATGCGCAAACAGGCTCCGCCCAGTTCCTTTTTATATATACACTCAAAGGAAAAGGAACTGAACTGAACTTGTATGTATTTAAAAGCATTGCAGTAGCATTCAGTTCAGTTCCATTTTACTCGGTGCTATGCTGAAGCATGCAGTTCAGTTCCTTTTCATTATAGAATTATATGGCAAAGGCGGCAAATGGAACTTATGAACTGAATTGTCAGAATAAGCCTATTTTCAGGAATTCAGTTCAGTTCATGCCTGTTTACGGCTACCGACCGGAACAGCAGAACATATCGCAAGAGCCGTTTCGGTCGGTAGCCGATTGAAAAACCGTCGGTTTTCCACCGTCGGCTTTTTGCTTTGTTTCTACATTGAAGGGATCCTTCACAAATGACGTCAAGCGTCGTTTCAATCGTTAAAGGGGCCGTCCATAAATTACTTCAAGGGTCGTTGCAGAAATTGATGGGGTCGTCCAGAAATGACGTCAAGGGTCGTTGCAAAAATTAAAGGGGCCGTTCGTAAATGACGTCAGAGATAGTTGCAAAAGTAATTGGTGTCGTCCATGAATGACGTCTATGGTCGTTCTAAACATTGAAGGGGTTATGCCCAACTGAGGTCTATGTACCTTTTTAATGCTTGGGACGACCATAGACGTTAATTATGAACGGCTCCTTTAATTCTTGCAACGATACTTGACGTCATTTATAGACGATCCTTTTAATGTACTTAAAAGACGTCACAGATCAGGTCGCAAAGTTAAATTGGGAAGTGATGACATTACATGTTAATTATAAACATTTTCGAAAAAGTAAAGCTCATGAGAGGGCCCTAAAATGATAAATGAAGATTTTTCGATGACGTTATGTAAGGATGATCCCAATCGTACTCAGGGTTGAATGCTTAACCTCTTAAGAATCATTAAAATATACAAAACATTAGTTGTATTTTATGAAAAATGGAGATAGTCAGATTTGCTTTTAGTGCTGAATGTAGATAGTCAGTTTTGCTTTTAGTCCAATATAGATATAGTCATATTTGCTTTTAGGGCTGAATGGAGATAGCCAGATTTGATTCTTTGCCGACGATATTCCTCTCAAAAATGCTCTAGCATTACAATATATGTACAAGTATGCCAAAATATTTCACGGGATGCACGGGTTCAAAAAAATTATTCGGTGCCTACCGCGGTAAATCGGCTACCGTGGATATCCACGGCCAGCCGCGTCTGTCAAAAACTTCCAATCGGCTACCTATCAGCCGTTGAACAGGCATGGTTCAGTTCCTTTCAGTCACTATTTTAGGTGTACCCACTAAACTACTAGTATTAAAAACAGTAGGTAAATTTCACCTAATTTTAATGTTGTAAATATACAATAATATATAATAACACTAAAAAGCATACACTAGATGTAACAAGATTATGTACACGTAAACTGAGTCATTTGGGCTATCGTTGTTGGACGACAGTGTCAATTTGATTTTAATAAACTTGTTTTTCTCTCACTTCTGCAATAAAGGGCAATTTTAATAGATTTTAATCTACTTGCGAGATACAATAATTTCCATTTTATTCCATATTTATCATATAGAAAACCGTAGTATTAAGAAAACAAAGTGCAAGGTTGTATACCGCTGGCGAAGGATTAAATCCGCTTCCTTCCATTTTCCAGTTGAATAAGCGTTTTAGCTAACCAATGCATAAATTGCATGCCTATGAAATATGTAAATCGCTCTAATTCCATCGTTATCTAAAACGCAAAACGTTCTAACTATATGGATTTCAAAACTGCAAACTGTCCTATTTACAGTGTTTTAAGTTGCAAAATAATCTAACTACATGGTTTTAAGTTGCAAACTAATCTAACTACAAGGTTTCAAGTTGCAAGCTTATCTAACTAAATGATTTAAAAAAGTGCAAAATGGTCAAACTACATGGTTTTAAGTTGCAAACTAATCTAACTACAAGGTTTTAAGTTGCAAGCTTATCGAACTACATGATTTTAAAAATGCGAAATAGTCTAACTACATGGTTCTAACTTCCCCACTACATAATATGAATACATAATGTTGAAAAGTGCGAAACGTTCCCATTACGTGCTTTTAAATATTACATGTAGTTATAGCTTTTGCATTTCTCAAACGTAGTATTTAGAGCATTTTGCAAAATCATCTAGTTAGAAAAGTTTGCTACTCCAAACCATAAAGTTAGAACATTTTGATCTTTCTAAATCCTTGTAGTTAGAGCAAATTGCGTTTTTAAATTAAGTTACTAGAACATTATTCACTTTTAAAAATTATGTAGTTAGATTAGTTTGCATTTTTAAGCAACGTAGTTAGAAAGTTTTTTATATTTTAAAATCGTGTAGTTAGAATACTTTGCAACTTAAAACAATGCAGCTACATTAGTTTGCAACTTAAAACTATCTAGTTAAAACAGTTCGCGCTTGAAGTGATATAGATAGAACAATTTTTGTTTGCAATCATGTAGTTAGAACAGAGTACTACATAGTCATAGAAGGCAGACTTTACCTTGCTGGGACTCAGGGTGATAAAATCTTATAGTTGGTACTGCAAACTTACCTGGTGAAACGGTTAGACAAAGTTAAGTACTGACAACGGGTTAAGCGACTAAACTAGGGTTCAGGTCTAGACTGGGTTAGATCATGAAGGAAGAAGCTGTTTCCGCTGGATTTCAGGGTCCAATGTGAATAGAAAACTACGAGTAGAACGGGTCCGCGATGGATCTAGACTGAGGAAGCGGTATCTGTCAGATACTGGGGGACCAGGTCTGAGGGAAATATGGAACTATCTGTCCTGCCGTGCGCCAGGCCTGGCTCAGAGCAGGAAGGTTTGTACGCTCGAGCGTTTGATCAGGCTTTAAATGCGATGCGAAACAGACAAGAGACTGGCTGTTATTGCTCTCTTCTCAGAGCCGATGACTCATCATCGTCTTCTTGCTTTCTTGCAATGCATGTCTTAAACTCATGCATAGCACTCTGGGTTTGAGTCCTTTGACGTTATAGAAAGGTACCTGCATGAACAGGACAGTCGTTTGCGACTGGACAAAAATATTTTGTCTGGTAATTTTTATATTACTTGGGTTCGCTTTTGCAATAACTAACAATTTTAATTGTTTTTTGGGCTGAAAAAACATGGATATTCGACTAGAAGAAATATTGCAGCATGTAGTTTAAGCCAGTTAGTTAGACATTAAGTCATGGCTGTGTACGTCACTACAAAACATATTAACACTTCATTTCTTAAAATTGTCGTTTATACATAATACGACTGCCTAAGAATCAATACCTGAAAATATGAAAAATAAGTTGAAATTCCGCTCACAAAAGCAAGAAATTGATCAAATCGAATAAAAACAGATAAGTTAGAGCAGTTACCTTTTAGGATTTGACATTTGGCGTTTACTTATTTAGTTTAAATAAAATGTTTGTGAACTGATATAATTAAATCATTTTTAAATTCTGTGTGCAAAATTCAAATTATCAGAAACCTTTACTGTAGAATTTAGGTGCTATGAAAAACTGCTTCTTCAAAGCCACTGGGGCTGCCTAAGGGGAAAATAGTTTATAAATAATTTTTACTTCAAGTAAGTAGAAATGGTAGTTACATGTATAGTAATTTACCTCGAAATAGTTATCACAGTTACCTTAAACAGTATTACAAAGAAATAATATGGCAAACTCAAATACATATACTGTATACCCTTTAATAATGCAATTAAGGTTTATTCGACAATTTGAAGCTTTCAAGTAATTAAATAGGCCACGTGAATAATGATATGCTTCAACAGTAAAAGCTATTGTAAGCCCTTCATTAAAAACTAATTTAAATGAGTTGATATGGCCGACCTAAAGGTTTTAATTTAAAAGCGGAACATTAAGTTTTTAATTGCCTTTGAAATGTTTTTTTTTGTTTCTAAATGGTCAAAATTGACATTGTAATAGCTACTTGAACGTTTATAAATTTTAAAATAAAAATTTTTCTACTGTAATAGTAGCTTGACATCAATTGTTCCACATAGAAGTAATTAAAGTAGTAATTATGAATGTGCTTGCGTCACTTCGTTCTCATTGGCGTATGAGAAAATAATCGGATTTCGTTTATAATGAGGGTAGCATTAGTTATATTTGACTCTACACTAAAGTGCCTAGATTTATTGCTTTGCTTTCTAGAAGGATTCGTATATGAAGCGTTATCACTACACTGCTCACCGGATACTTTGTCAGATAAATAGCAACAAAATGTTGCTGACAAGAAAAGATTTGAGATGGAACATTCTGCTATTTCAAAGCTCAATATTCTCCCGTTGCAGGTGTCACAAACTTGGGATCAAAAATCAAAGTCTGTTGTCACAAAAATAGAAAAGCAGACAGTTAAGTGGAGAATATTTGTTCAAACAATGTGGTCGTTTTTACTTGGGTTGGATTTTACCATCCGTGGAATCAATCTCGCACGCTGTCTATTGTACCCAGCTGACACAGATAAATCGTATCACTTGCCAACAGCCTTGGCCATGTTCTTACCACTAGCTTGCAATTTTTGTAACAACATCATTATCTCTTGCTTGTGGCCAGATTTGAACGCTCGCATACTACATGAAGTCATACGCGGATGTGAAAACTCTTCTGTTAAAATCAAGACTACAAGTGTACAGGTAACGTAATTCAAACAAATTGTTTGTATTGTGATGTACCTACAATTCCATAGTCTAGGCACTCTAGGCCATTTTTTATTCACAGTAAAACACTTTTATCTCTGGACCACAGCTATAACTATCTCGACGTATACACTGATACTTTGTTTTTGTTTTGCAGACTCAGTACAATGAGGGATACATGAGACGAATGGTGCGAGCAGAAATAATTACAGTCGCTGAAAATCAGTGGAATCAGAGTTGGTCATTTTCGGACGTTGGAACGAGAGTCAACTCCAAATTTTATTGATTTTGTGATCAATCAAATCGTGGTACTGATTGTTATGTAGGTAAGTTGATACATACTTGTGGTCGTACACAGCATTAAAGCCACAATTGTGTTTCATGCTCAATAGAAATGGCTGTTTTGAAAAATTACAAATTTGAACCTTCAATAAAACAACCATAGCAACTGTACTGCAATCATTGTTAGAAATGCTTAAAAACTTAACGATTACATTCAAAATAATTACTGAGTTTACATGTTTCAACATCTTAAAAATATTTTGAAGAAATGCTAACTACTATATCGTGGGTGAAGAGTCATTCTGTCGTAAGTCCAGTGCACGGCTAAAATCATTCTGTCGCAAGTCCATACGATTCTTAGAGTCATTCTGTCGCAAGTCCATTCAATTGGTAGCTACTGTCAAGGGTCGCTTCAGTGTTGTCCTATGCATTAGAGGGGGGGGGGCGGTATATTACTGACTGTGATGTACTCATGATGTACACTTAGGGGTCGTCCACAAAAGGCGTAATGTTACTGACTGTGATGTACTCATGATGTACACTTCGGGGTCATCCACAAAAGACGTAATGGTACTGACTGTGATGTAATCATGACGTACACTTAAGGGTCGTCCACAAAAGACGTAATGTTACTGACTGTAGTGTATGTACTCATGACGCACACTTAGGGGTCGTCCATAAAAGACGTAATAAAAATTCAATTTCCAGAAAATTTTGCACTTTCAAAAAACATGTAAATACAACATTTTGCACTTTTGAGAAACATCTAGATAGATCGTTTTACACTTTTGAGAAATATGTAGATAGAACATTTTACACTTTTGAGAAACATGTAGATAGTACATTTTATACTTTTGAGAAACATGAAGATAGAACATTTTACACTGTTGAGAAATATGTAGATAGAACATTTTACACTTTTGAGAAACCTCAAGATAGAACATTTTACACTTTTGAGAAACATGTAGGTAGAACATTTTACACTTTTGAAAAACATGTAAATAGAACATTTTGCAGTTTTTGGGAATGGAATTTTTATTACGTCTTTTGTGGACGACCCCTAAGTGTACGTCATGAGTACAACACAATCAGCAATATACCCCCCCCCCCCACCCCTCCCCCTAATGGATAGGACAACACGGAAGCGACCTCGACAGTAGCTGCTACCAATTGAATGGACTTGCAACAGAATGACTTTAAGAATCGTATGGACTTGCGACAGAATGACTCTTCACCCACGATATGTATGTATAATAATTTTTAGTATCGTATTAATTATTTGCCATTAGTTTAAAATATGCTTCTCAAAATGTATATTAAAATAGCATTTCATTTAAATTTACTTACTTCGTTTTCTAAAATCTTACAGCTTCTCCAAAACACTTCAAAGTTACGCTTGCTTTGTTTACACTGTTTTATACAATTATTACGTTAAATAAAGTGTTGCTACTTTGTTATAATCCCATCTTGAAGCCTAAAATGAACCCATAATTATCTATACCCATAAGTCTTAAATGTTTCGTATAATATTGATGTTCGTGCATGTGTTTTATGTGTGTGTGCCTTTAAGATTTATTTAATAGTTAGTTTGAAGCAGATTGAAGCTTTACAGTAAATAGGTTAGAAATATTAACATTTTCTTTGAAAAAATACGCACTCACAAGCACACTGTTTTAATACTATTGTAATGTAATGGCATGGCAAACTTAAAGGTTTTAATTTAATGTCGGAATAATAAATATTTAAATACCTCTAAATGGTTTTGTTTTCGTTTCCACCTGGTTGTTACTGGCATATAGGCTATTTAGAAAAACATTTTTTTAAATAGAAATAAAGAATTTTAATATTTTGATTTTAATTCACTACCAACTGCTATATTCAGAAATTAATAATGTAATAATAATGTCAATCGTCTCCACGTGCCAATTATCATACATATAATTATGAGAAAATACCACGATTTTCTTAATAATATGTGTAGCTTAATTTATATTGAGCTTCAAATACAGTAGCCTAGATTTATTTTTTAGAGTTCTAGTACTATCTTTAAACAAAGTGCAGACCACTACAGTGCTCACTAGATCACTAGATACGCTGTTAGATAAATAGCAAACAAATGTTGCTCACCAGAAAAGATCTGAAATGGAACATTGCCGCGTATTCTGTTATTTCAAAGCTCAACATTCTTCCGTGTTGCAAGTGTCACGAACTTGGGAACGAAAATCAGAATTCGTAGTCACAAAACTAAAATAGCAGATACACATAGAGACTACTTGTCGCAAGAATTTGGTCGTTTTTATTTGGATTGGAGGCCAACAGTTCTATGTTAAACGGTAATAAATCCACAATTTTATTACATGGTTTATAAAAATAGATGTAGAGTCAGGGTACCTAATTGTGGCCAGAAGCTGTTTATCTGATACGATGTAACAAGATTGCATAATTATATGTTTGTAAAGTTCGGTTTTCCATCTACTAAATCTGCAATTTTGAGCTTCAAAGTTTACGAAACGAAGTCTTTAGGAAACGATTATTTGTTGCCATGGTTAAATTAATTAATTATTCATTTTGACAGCGATTCGTGGGTAGCACATAATTGCAATTAATATGTATGCTCGATTTCTCGGTTTTAACTGTGTCATGTTGGCAAGTACGATTATGTGTATCAGCGGTAATACAGTTTAACTCTCTATGTCTCTTTATCCACACCATTCCATCCGTGGACAAAACATGCATCCAAAAAATATTTTGCTGTTAACATGTAAATGTAATAGTTACTGTAGTAAAAGTGTGTCTTGCTCTACAAAAATCGCCAGTCTGTCATTCCCATGCTTTGGCCAGTATAAATTGAGCTGCAAGTTTTTAACAGATAATTACCATTTTTTTAGTGGACATTTTGAAGACGAGTGACCACCAAGAACTTTTAAAATAACAATAAGTGCAACTTGGAAAGTATAAGCGAATATAAAGAAGCGCTTTAACAAAATGCCATTCTTAAAATTATTGATCTTTCAAATTTCATTTTTTGTATAAATCAACGTATATATACGTTGGTGGACATTTATCTAAGTTCCATTACGTAATTCAAAATGTATTGTGTAGTGACTGAAAACAAATAACAGACACGTAATATTTGCATTGTAATAATGTTGGGGTATTTATTATGTTTTTTTTGCTGTTGACATTAGGAGCGTGCAATGAGCACGGTTCAATTAAGTTATCACAGAAGAGACTTTCTTCAATATGCAAATATTTACGTTGCTAAAATTTAAATAATACACCAAAAAATTTTAAACTGAAAATAATGTAAACTATGATATCACGAAATACACGTACAGTTAGTTCCAAGTATTATAGGTCCCAATCAAATCGATTGAATAGCAGACTTCTGTTTTAAAACAGCTACAAACAAAAACTATATTAAATATAGTTACTATACCACAATCAACATGTTCACAAATCCATTTAAAAGATTGCAAGTACGAACAGATTCTAGATTGTCAATCCCTATATTCAGTAGATCTTCAAATTCTCACAAGCTAATTAACTGGATGCCGATGACGACGCCCACTGAATTCGCATCCTCCAGCAGCCAATTCCCAAGCGAAAAAAATCTGATCACTCATACTCTCAATCAGGCGAGTACTCCGTTATAACTTATTCCGAAATAACTCTGAATAAAGAAATATTTATGCAGTAAACTAGCACTCGAAATATTTATTTTATAAGCACAGAATCATACAGTAAGACTGAATATTGTCTAAAAAATTGTTATTATTTGTCAAAATTTATAAATGCCCGTCGGACACTCACCACCACGAAAGCAACCCCAATCCGAAATGCCACCCGGAAGCGAAAGGCAAGTTAATAAACGAACAAAAAGGGATGACGGGGATGAATCACAAACAGATGACGAAACCGAAGTCGGTAATTGGGAGAAAATGCTGAACAAATTACTTGAAGGTCAGGCTGAAATAAAGGAGAAATTAGACAGTGTGGAAACCTTTAAGGCTAAAGTAGCCGAACAAGAAGTGTTGATTGACGAACTCCAAACAGAAAATCAAATACTTAAGGAGGAAATTAGCACATTGAAGAGCGAAATTGATCTCACCCAACTTGAAATAAGGAAAGGCAATTTGATATTTAGTGGATTACCCGAAAAACCAGATGAGACATGGAAGACACGAGAAATCCTAATTAGGAAGGTACTTTCCGAAATGGGATATCCGGACATGGAAATCGATACCACAAGACGACTAGGGAAAACAATCGAAGGAAAAATTAGGCCCATAAGTGTTAAGTTCATCAAACTAAAAGACAGAATGCTAATATCGTCCAACAAACTGAAACTAAAGAATTCCAACAACTTTAAAAAAGTTTACATCAACGCAGACCTCCCTCCACGCATTCAGAAGCAAAAGCAAATCGAAAGACTAAAAAAGCCAAAGTCACAAGTGACTAGCGAAGTGATACCGATGGACTCAGATGACAACCTGAATTCAGGAGAAGGAAGTTAGGAAATCGGCCGGCACTTACAACTTCACACAAATGCAGCTAATGTAAATAAAGAAAATAAAGACAAAAGTGGAAAATCCCACTGCTCCAATGACTTAATACAAGACTACAAAAATGCAACAAAAACAAGACGAAATGTACATAGTGACCTTTTTAAACTTGAAAATATTGTATATTGGAACGTAAATGGAATGCTAAGCAACGCAGTTCAAAAACAAAACATAATACTACATGAACTTCCAAGCATATTCTGCTTTACTGAAACCTGGATGACAACTGACTTTAAACTAAACAATCAAATTAACAACCTGTACATAATCCATCAACAACACGGAAGCAGGGAATCCAAATTCGGACGAGCAAGCGGAGGGCATATCACAGGCATTAAAAAAGAAATTGCACAATATTGAAATTACGCTCTATCCCAGCACTGTATTGTTTTGACCTCAAAAACTAAAAAAACCAAGATTATTCTTGCATACATACCACCGTTACACACACTGGATAAAACACTTAACAATTTAACGTCTGAGTTAGGAAATAGAGGAATCTTAATTGGAGATCTAAACGCCCGCTGCGGACACATAACTAAAGACAGGATGGAAAGTAGAAACAAAAATTTCCATCTCCACAACCAACGATCATCAAAGGATAAAGGACACAATAAGAGAGGAGAAATACTTGCAAAAGAAATATGTCTTAAAAAATTGGTCCTAATAAATGGAAGAACTATGTCAGACCCTGATGGGGAACCGACATTCCTAAGAGGCAGAGGATACAGCCAAGTTGACTTATGCATTGCGACGCAGAACATTATATCAAATATAATGGACTTGAAAATAACACCTGATCCACATTCAGATCACAGCTATATACAGATAAAAATAGGCAACAGAACACCCAATAGAACCGAATTCGGCAAATATAGCAAAATAGTATGGAAACCAGATAATGCTCATTTTTTCCGATCGAACATGGCAAAACTTGACACAGAACAAACATTATGTTACGAAGAACTTGAAAAAACAATAATTAGGGCGGCAACAGATTCCAATATGATTAAACAAATTCCATTTCACAAATTACTCACATTTAGTCCTAAATGGTTTGATGGGAACTGTCGAGCAAGAAAAACTGAATGTAACAAACTTATAAAACAAATTAGAAAACATAAAAAATACGAACAGGATACAGTCACAATTTTGAGCCAATACTCTACAGCGCGACAACAATATCTTAATTTAATCAAAGAAAAACGCTTAAGTTACTTTACGCAAATACGACATGACATCTCGAACTCTAAAACATCAAAACAGTTTTGGGCGGCAGTGAATACAATAAGACCGACCAGCCAGGTCACAACAAAAAACAGTATATCGCTATCAAACTGGCATACACATTACTCGACCGTTTTCAGCCCCAACAACCCCGAAGCCCATTCACTTCCAAATTTAGATTCAAGAGTAGTCGTCGAAACATTGGATAATGAGATATCAATGAAAGAGGTAACCGACGCAATAAGAAAATTAGCAAATAATAAATCTCCTGGCAGTGACGGAATCCCGAATGAGATTTGGAAGAAACTAAACAACGACTACATTGAAAATTTAACTAAAATATTTAACGAAATTTTAACAACAAAAAAAGTACCAAAGAGATGGCATGAAATAATAGTAATCCCAGTTTTTAAAAAAGGAGACAAGGAAACACCATCAAACTACAGGCCAGTCTCTCTTCTAAACTCGTCTACAAAGTTGTTCACAATTATACTTGCAAACAGGTTGCAATCGTGGTGCAAGAAAAACAATAAATTAAATAACAATCAGACTGCGTATCAAAAAGGAACTGGGTGTCAGGATAATGTCTTCCGATTAATGTCAATTATTCAAAAGTCGCTTTCAAAACCAAACTACAACTACCTATTCGCACTATTTATTGATCTCAGTCAAGCCTTTGACAGCATCATTTATAGCCAATTATGGGAAAAACTGGAAACAAAAAAAGTTAGTACAGCCTTCATCGAAATTATCATGAAAATCTACAGCGACGTGAAAACTAAAGCACGCACCGAATTCGGTTACACGGATTGGATTCAAGTACTTATCGGAGTACTTCAAGGGGAGACTTTGTCGCCAAACTTATTCAACTTATATTTGGATGATATTGTAAACGAGTTAAAGGAAAGTGGCACATTAGGAATCCGAATGAAAGCAATTACGCTCCTCATATCATTATACGCAGATGATATCATACTAGCATCCCCGACGCCAGGAGAGCTACAAAAGTCAATTAATGCTACAAAATCCTTTTTTGATCGCAACTCTTTACGTGTTAACCTAGGAAAAACCAAGCTTGTAATTTTTAGAAATGGGGCGAGACTCAAAAATGATGTTAAGCACACGAAACTTTACTGGGGGAAAACATTAATAGAACAAGTCAATGAGTACACGTACCTCGGAATTCCGATGCAGTTTAATGGCACATTCACAACAGCCAAAAATCATTTCCTCACAAAAGCAAAGTACACACTTGCACAATTATATAGTTTACTACGAAGAACACAAACAAACAAGCTAGAAGTAAAAGTGAAATTATTTAACTCTCTAATCAAGTCAATAATCACATATGCAGCATCAATCTGGGCGTTAAATTTCATTGACGAAATTGAAATGTTTCAAACGCAATTCCTCAGATCTCTATTGAACACAATATCTCAAACTCCAGGATATATTATTAGACTTGAAACTGAAACAGCAGCAATTCGATTTGTTATATTTAAAGCAACAGTAAGATTTCTGCAAAACAATATATATGGGCAAGGGGAAAACAGCATTAACTATAACTGCTACTTGGAGCTAAAGCAAATCAACTCAAGAAATCCAAAACACAACTGGATATCACAACTTGATAATCTGTTTGAGTCCGTGCAACTGAAGACCGAATTCGGTAATATATCTTTTCCATTCTCTAAGAAGCAAGCTAATATCCTCATCGCAAAAGCCCGACAAAACCTGATTAACCAAGATGTCCTTAACATGCTTAATAGTGTACCTATGAAACACTTTAGACAACTCAAATCACACGCAACAGTAAGCAGAATCTACCTCCAAAACGTCTCATGGGCAGTTCTCAAACTGATTCAACAACTGCGTTTCGGTCACCCCTATATAAAAATAAACGGTGATAAAATTAAATTAGGGATGCTAAACAAATTATGGAGGACAAATGGCCCTACGAGTTGCCAATTCTGTAATCATAAGGAGGAAGACATATATCACGTGATATTTATTTGCCGTAAATATTGTAAGGAACAAGAAAAACTAAACATCAAAAAATCTGGAATAACAAAGACTAACTATATAGAAATACTATTTAATGACAAAGCATGTACAGCGGATTTCATGCAGAAAATGTACAATTTTTGGGTAGAAGTTCTTAACATTAAAAAAAAAAGCAGCAGTGACAATCTCCTAATATCACTATAACAGAGCGCACATATAACCGAAAACATACATTATTATGTACTTTTACTATTATGACTATTACTATAATATATTTTTCAAACGCTTAACTATATAAACATTACTAATACTCAATCCAAGGATCAATTCATTTTTTGTATAATTACGAATGTATCTATGTATCATGAAGGGGTTGTAAGGGCCAAAGGCCACATATCAACTAGATGAAATAAATATATATATATATAATAATGTAATAATAATGTCAATCGTCTCCACGTGCCAATTATCATACATATAATTTTGAGAAAATACCACGATTTTCTTAATAATATGTGTAGCTTAATTTATATTGAGCTTCAAATACAGTAGCCTAGATTTATTTTTTAGAGTTCTAGTACTATCTTTAAACAAAGTGCAGACCACTACAGTGCTCACTAGATCACTAGATACGCTGTTAGATAAATAGCAAACAAATGTTGCTCACCAGAAAAGATCTGAAATGGAACATTGCCGCGTATTCTGTTATTTCAAAGCTCAACATTCTTCCGTGTTGCAAGTGTCACGAACTTGGGAACGAAAATCAGAATTCGTAGTCACAAAACTAAAATAGCAGATACACATAGAGACTACTTGTCGCAAGAATTTGGTCGTTTTTATTTGGATTGGAGGCCAACAGTTCTATGTTAAACGGTAATAAATCCACAATTTTATTACATGGTTTATAAAAATAGATGTAGAGTCAGGGTACCTAATTGTGGCCAGAAGCTGTTTATCTGATACGATGTAACAAGATTGCATAATTATATGTTTGTAAAGTTCGGTTTTCCATCTACTAAATCTGCAATTTTGAGCTTCAAAGTTTACGAAACGAAGTCTTTAGGAAACGATTATTTGTTGCCATGGTTAAATTAATTAATTATTCATTTTGACAGCGATTCGTGGGTAGCACATAATTGCAAATAATATGTATGCTCGATTTCTCGGTTTTAACTGTGTCATGTTGGCAAGTACGATTATGTGTATCAGCGGTAATACAGTTTAACTCTCTATGTCTCTTTATCCACACCATTTCATCCGTGGACAAAACATGCATCCAAAAAATATTTTGCTGTTAACATGTAAATGTAATAGTTACTGTAGTAAAAGTGTGTCTTGCTCTACAAAAATCGCCAGTCTGTCATTCCCATGCTTTGGCCAGTATAAATTGAGCTGCATGTTTTTAACAGATAATTACCATTTTTTTAGTGGACATTTTGAAGACGAGTGACCACCAAGAACTTTTAAAATAACAATAAGTGCAACTTGGAAAGTAAAAGCGAATATAAAGAAGCGCTTTAACAAAATGCCATTCTTAAAATTATTGATCTTTCAAATTTCATTTTTTGTATAAATCAACGTATATATACGTAGGTGGACATTTATTTAAGTTCCATTACGTAATTCAAAATGTATTGTGTAGTGACTGAAAACAAATAACAGACACGTAATATTTGCATTGTAATAATGTTGGGGTATTTATTATGTTTTTTTTGCTGTTGACATTAGGAGCGTGCAATGAGCACGGTTCAATTAAGTTATCACAGAAGAGACTTTCTTCAATATGCAAATATTTACGTTGCTAAAATTTAAATAATACACCAAAAAATTTTGAACTGAAAATAATGTAAACTATGATATCACGAAATACACGTACAGTTAGTTCCAAGTATTATAGGTCCCAATCAAATCGATTAAATAGCAGACTTCTGTTTTAAAACAGCTACAAACAAAAATTATATTAAATATAGTTACTATACCACAATCAACATGTTCACAAATCCATTTAAAAGATTGCAAGTACGAACAGATTCTAGATTGTCAATCCCTATATTCAGTAGATCTTCAAATTCTCACAAGCTAATTAACTGGATGCCGATGACGACGCCCACTGAATTCGCATCCTCCAGCAGCCAATTCCCAAGCGAAAAAAATCTGATCACTCATACTCTCAATTTTTAAAGAGTTTTTACAATGCGGGCGCCTTCTATTTTATTTCTCCAGGGCTCTACAAGTTAAGCACGTCTGGGACTGGTTACTACTTTGAGAAACAGTCCTCAGTTCTCCAGGTTTTATAACAGTAAAAAATGGGTCTCATATTTTTTTGAAGTAAGACGAAGTAGTGCTATTTTCGTTTATATTCCAGGCATTTGTAATTCTTCTTCAAATATGGATGTTTCTTGGTCAATTTGTTTGGTTCTACGGCTCTGGCCTCACTCGTTTCTGTAATAAAACAATGCCCGACTTTTATAATTGGGTTCTTTCCTTTACACTCTTCATGTACTGTTTTACACTGTATCTAACCTTCTCCGCATTTAGAAGGCAAAGCGAGTGCTTTACCCAAGTTTTGAATAAGGTCCACCAGATTCAAGAACACTTAACAAATGCAGGAATTACAAAATCTGGGGGAAAGCTAGTAAAGCCAAATATGCATCTATTTTTATTTCCATTTGTTAGTTATCACACAACTACCTGTAAAAACTAGTTTATGGTTTTATTAAGTTTATTGGTTGTGTTTAAATGGAAGAAAGTAAGGAAAGAAGAGGGGGGTACGTCTTCAGATTAAGGATGCTGGGAATCTGTATGCTGGAGGTGGGAGGCTGGGGAGGCTAGGACCTGGGCAATGGAGAAAGGAAGGCAAGGAGAATAGAGAGAGATACATAGGAAGCGATACATAGGGAGCAATGTAGATTAGTAGGTAGGTAGGGCGAGGAGATGAGTGAAGAGAGATTATATATATATATAATTCAATTAATTACAGTGTAATGGGACAGAGACAGAGACAGAGACAGACAGAGAGAGAGAGAGAGAGAGAGGTATGTAGGTAGGTGCGTAATAAATCCGTAATGTATAATGCGATTTGAAGTAATGATATGCAATTCAATGGGACCGAGAGAGAGATATGTGGACAGGTATGCAAATGCAAATAATACCCTATTAAAATCAATGCATGGAAACGGTGAAACAGAGAGATGCGATTGATATGGTACGTACGTAGTTGTAGTATCGATTAAAACAATCAATAATTCCAACCTGGGCCTGGATGGACAGAGAGTGCCGGGGAAAGGAGACAGTGGCGAGAGATGACTAATTCAATTAAGTGGCACGAGAGAGAGAGAGAGAGAGAGAGAGAGGGAGGGAGAGAAATGTATGTATATAGGAAGATACACGTTACGCATAATTCAATTAAAGGCAATGCACATGGTATAGTACGCACGAACGTAGTAGCATGTACACAGTGCCCAAACCTGACGGGACGGAGTATGAGAAATGTAGAGCTATGATGCGCGCATGTTCTTCACAGCACTAAAATGTAATATATGATTATTTCATTTCTTGACTGGTGCCAGTCCCATGGCCGGGATGGACGAAACTAAATGTTCTCTCTTTATGCCTTCCTTGCTTTAACCACCACTGCCTGGATCTGCCTTGACTCTTAGCTTCCTCAAACTTAAATTTGACTTTGTTTTGTTCCTTCTTTTTCATTTCCCAACTTTTACATTCTACCTTTGTGCTTTAGTTTTCTCGTTTAAATTCTGTCGTGTTTAAGTTTAGCTTTTGGTTTGACTTTATTTTTTCTCCACTTCTACAACCAACCTGGATTCTGTTTGCTCCCTCAACTTATATTTTGCTTTGTTTTGTTCCTTCTTTTCATTTCCCAACTTTGACATTCTACCTTTGTGCTTTATTTTTTTCGTTTGCATTTTGTAGTGTTTAAGTTTAGCTTTTGGTTTGACTTTATTCTTTCTCCACTTTCTTTTACTTTCACCAATACTTTATGCTTCTTTTGTAGTTTTACAAGTTCCGTAGTAATATTTCTTTTGTAAAAATAATATTTTGGTCTAAGTAAAGTTGGTATATAATTAAATATGTTGTGTATTAAAATATTTTGCTGTGAGTTACCCGACACAAGATTTTATGCTTTTGTAGCAAGATGTATAGTGTAGACATGTTAACACTAGCGTAAATAGAGCTTTCTATGTATACGTATGTAAATGTCATGTCATGTTATGTAAACGTTGTAAAAATAAAAACTCGAGCGTTTTGGCACTTAACCTACCAGGGGCAATGTGAATAGGGGTGCAAAACGTCCTCCCAAAAAATTCAAAACTTTCTCTTTTCGAAAACAAAAATTTATATTTGGACTTGATATTTTGATGTTAAAAAATATGGCGGATTTTATGGACGAAATGTCTTTGCCCATGTAGCAATATGTATTGGTGCAATGTGTGTCCTTTAAATTTCTAGTTGTAGAAACTTCTTGTTTACATGGTATACTCGTTGGTGCTAGTGTATATGTTCACACATGTAACCATCTCAGTGTACCCCTATACAACCATTATTTTTTAGGAATGGCTACTGTTCTCACTGTTTCTTATATAAGTTGTATTACAAAAGGCAAAATGTAAAGGTTTGAAATAGGCGGTCTCTGCAGTAGTTCTCCTTTACATGTCTACTAAATAACATGATTGGAAATGCAATGTCAGTCCTCACTTTTAACGTTGCAAATAAATAGAAACTTACAATTATGTTTCTTTGCTTTGTTTTGTGCCATCGAAATAAATATTTTACAAGAAATAGAATTCGCTGTTGCAACTTAACTACAACTGCAGTATATTTATGCCACTAATATTAAATCTTATTTATAAACGTTCGAGTCTAGAACTCAGGGTTTACATTTTATACATTTCATTTTACTTTTTAAACTTTCACTTATACAAATTGAGAGTATAAAATGTTTCACACGTTCGTAATAAACTATTGATAAAGTATTATTATATTTTACACACACGACTTGCTACTGCTTTTTAAAATTGAACACAGAACTAAACTTTAAATTTATAACAAGAACTCGGCAACATTTTCAAGAGACATGACTAAGACACATACATTAATATTGCCGTTGGACACACTACAAAATTCACATTACTACAAATGTTTTATATTATTATTTCTTTAAACTTGCGAGTTGCAGTTTACAAATTATATTGTTTACATTTTATTTTACTTTTTAAACTTTCACTTATACAAATTGAGAGTATAAAATATTTCACACGTTGGTAATAAACTATTGATAAAGTATTATTATATTTTACACAAACGACTTGCTACTGCTTTTTAAAATTGAACACAGAACAAAACTTTAAATTTATTACAAGAACGTGGCAACATTTATAAGAGACATGACTAGTACACACACAAATTAATATTGCCGTTGGACACACTACAAAATTCACATTACTACAAATGTTATATATTATTATTTCTTTAAACTTGCGAGTTGCAGTTTACAAATTATATTCTTCATTGCTGTTTTCGTCTTCTGCATCGCAGTCTTCGTCAGAATTGTCAGAGTCGTCAATGTCTGAATCAGTAACGGCAGCAACATCAGAATAGTCAAATGGTTGTTCAGGTGACGGTTGAAACCCTGATACTGTGGTAGAAATAACCCCATCCCAATCGATTTCCACACGCTGTGGTGCCGGGTGGACTTCGACAGCTAGATCTTTAAAATGTTTTCCTGTATAGCTTCTTGGGCATTCAACTTGGACACACACTCACACACTCACACATTGAAAAATTAAAAAATGTATGAAACGTTGATGCTTTTAAAAACGTTCCACACTGCGTGAACAACTTATACTTCTGTGATTATTACGCATCAAAATGTCAACAAATACGCATGTTGTGCGTTTAATACATACGCGTTGCTACATTTATCAATACGAATTGAGACGCTTATTAGTACGCATATTGTTTTTTTAATTATCACACAATACAACTATAATTAATATGCATGTTGTGCCGTTAATAGGCACGCACTCTGATTTTAATCAATACGCATAAGGACACACATTAATACGCGCTTAGGGTCTAATGCTTTGTTATTTATACTTACAATATATTATTATTTATATTTACATTATTAAATTTCATTTATAGCATTTATAACATCAAGCATTATTCTGTTGCTTATTCAAATGTTGCTACAGCTTACTAGTATTAAACTAACCGTCAAATATTTAACATGAACATGACACATGTAATATTACTGGGTCAGCTAGTATGGGCATGTACTGTTGTCACGTTAAGTATTGAGCGTTTTGTACATGCGCAATGAGATTGGTATTCCTATATCACATTTGGCATTTTTTAATCCTTGGTGTGTCACTTAATGTACTTCACACCATAGAGTTTCATGTGTCATATCTTTTGAATATACCTGCTAGCTACTTGCGCCTTAAACTATTTAAAAGTTTTAAAACAAAGAAAGGAAAAATTATTAGTAGTTCATACGTCTTGGATTAACAGACCCCGTTTTACTTTATTCGAGCTGAAACTTAAATCAATGGCAATGTTGTCTTTATTATTAATTACTTATCGATGACTCTACCCAATACGCATTGAGAAATTTATTGATGCGTGTGTTATGCTTGTCCTAATAAAGAAATTCAAATTCTAACAATAAGCACTGATACACTATTTAATAAATATGTTGTGTCTTCAATAACTTTGCATTGCGACTTAATAAAATACGCATTTGGACACTATTTAATAGGCATGTAATATTAATAATTACCTATCGATGACTTTACTCAATACGCATTGAGACGTAAATCAATACCCATGCTGTGTCGCTATAGTTACACAATGCAAAATGTATCAATACGCTTAGAGGCAGTAATCAATACGCATGTTTTGTCTCTAATATTAACGCATAACTACTTTATGTTGTACCTATTTAGACTTTAATTCAAAAGGATTTTTGTTTTCCTATTACTAGAACATAGCAATATAATTTATTGCAGACTAACAAGTTAATAAATAGCATGTTGTGAATGTAATAATTACGCATTGTAAATTTATACAAAACGCACTGACACCCTAACCAATACGAATGTTGCATTTCTAATATTTACGCATTGCTACTTTAACTAATATGCATTGTGACGTGAATCAATACGAATATTGTGAAATAAATATTTACGCATAGCGACCCACATCAACACGCATTGATACGCAAATTAATACGCATTAGAATGTTAAACAAAAATCATTGAGACGCTAATCAGTACGCATGTTGTGTGTATAAAAAGTAAGTTTTGCAACTTTAATCAATACTAATAAGACGTTATGTGGGCCTAATGCTTTGAGTTTTTAGATTTCTGTTGAAACTAAATCACAATTTAGTATATTTTATCTACCATTTATAAAACAATGAGCATTATTTTCACTTATGTACACAAGCTGTCACAAGTTCACAAAATTAGACTGACTGCTCTACATAACGTGAACTACATAAACAAGAAAATGTAATAGAACAAAATTGACTAGTACAGCTATTAACTGCAAATACTGATCAACAAACTGCAACACGCACATTAAAAACATTATAAATTCATTATATTTTGATGCTTGCAAAAACGCACAGTGCACAGAAAAATTAAAGATTCCTTAAACAATACGCTTTCAAACGTTAATTATTACGCATATTTTCCTAATTACTTAACTAAATATTGTGCCTTTCTAACACGCATTGAGACGTTATAAATTACGAATGACAGGTCCTATGCTTTCAATTTGTTTGCTTAGACCCACTTACAATTTCAAATATTTTGTAAAGCATTTGTAGAAAGAACAAAACAATATTCTGACTTACACAAACAGGTTGCTACAGGTTCTTCGAATTAAATTGACGTCTGTTCATACAATTATTAACCTAAGCATGAAACATGTTATATAACAAGATGGACTTGTATTAACCTATAGTGGTGCCGCGTTAAGTATTGAGCATTTTGTACATGCGCAATGAGATTGGTATTCCCATATCACATTTAGCATTTTTTTAATCCTTGATGTGTCACTCAATGTACTTTACACCATAGAGTTTCATGTGTCATATCTTTTGAATATACCTGCTAGCTACTCGCGCCTTAAACTATTTAAAAGTTTTAAAACAAGGAAAGGAAAAATTATTGTGAAGTTATACGCATTGAAGCAACCGACCTTCTTTTGAATTTATGAAAACTCAACTCTAAACGCAAGGATAATACTTCAATTATTGCTGGACTCACATTACTACAAGAATTGCAAAATATTGCAAATGTATAATATTTGTTTGCTTTTAAAAACGCACACTGCGTAAAAAGCTTATATTTCTGTAATGAATACGCACTAAAACTTGAATCATTGCCAATGTTGTCTTTATTAATAATTACTTATCGATGACTCTACTCAATACGAATTGAAACGTAAATCAATACGCATGCTGTGTCAGTATAATTACGCACTGCAAAATTTATCAATACACTTAAAGGCGGTAAATAATACGCATGATGTGCCTTTATAAATAACACATTGCAACTTCAATTGTCACGCATACTGACGTTATATAATACGCAATTGTAGCATAAGGCTTTGGTATTGGAAGTGTTTTGTTCAGGCCAAATCACGATAATTATCATTTCACATACACTTTTTAAAACTAACAGAGCATCAATCTATACACACAAGTTGCTGCAGGTTCTTAGAATTGAAATAACGACTCTATATAGAATCGATAACATTAGTATAATAATCGGTTTAAATCAAGGTTGACTAGTACAGCTATATACTTTTATCACTGCTGCGCAACGCACTCGTTGAAAAATAAAACACGAGTATTATATATTATGCTTTCAAAGAAGCACACTGCGTGATAAGGTTTATATTTATGTAATCAATACTCACTGAGACATTGATCGTATGTTGTGTGTTTGTAAATTACACATTGCAACTTTAATAAAAACCCAATGAGACGCTTATGTACACAGATGATCTGAATCACGCACTGCAAATTTAACCTATGCCTAGTAAGACGTAAACTAATTTGCATGCTGTGCAAATATAAATAGGGCACAGCAAATACGCATTTATACGCTAGTCATTGCGCATGTTTAGTATTTAAATATCACACATTGCGACTATAATTGATAGCCATTTAGACGCTAATGCCTACTTATGTTGTGCCTTTAATATTACTGCGTTGCAAATGTAACTTATATGCATTAAGAAGTCAATCAATACTTATGCTGTGGCTGTAGAAATTACGCGTGGCAAATTAAAGCAATACGCATTAAAAAATAAATCAATACGATTGTTTAGCCTTCATTAAATATGCATTACGATTAAACATTACTAAAACACTTATTATGTTTAATTACAACAAAATTAACTGCACATATGAAAAACAGTTTTCTACACACTTTTAAAAACACTGTACACTACACAATAAGAGTTATTATTCAATACCAATCCATTATATTACATTGATTTTGACAATTTGCACTATACATCTCAAACTAATATTTAAAACACATAAAAACATTGTAAATCAAGCATTAAGGCGTAAATCAATACGCATGCTGTTCCCTTAACATGTAAGTATCGCAACATGTATTGATGCTGCGATATTATTCATAACTACTTACAACAATATACACTACACATTTTAAAACAATAATTAATACACATAAGGAAATAATATACAATATTGTTTCAGAAAAAATTACATTACACGTTTTAAATTATTATTTACTACGCATTTGAAAACGTTGTACAGTACGCAATAAGATGTTTCACATTACATAAACTAAGAGAGGTATTGACACTAAGACAACTTATTAAATTAGGTAATACAATATACACTACACATTGAAAACCATTATTTTTCAATACACGTTAAGTATTATTCAAAAGTACGCATCTACATTCCGCACACTAGGAATTCTAATACATTTATTTTTAAGTGCACATTATAAATCAATAGTAAGCATACTATATACACTACAAGTTTTAAAATATTAATCAATACATATTGAGTAACGATGTACAATACGTATCATAACATGTCACAATACAAAGCATAAAACATCAATCAATACTAAGACATTGAATAATATTAATTCAGACAATATACATCACACATTTCAAAGCATTATTGAACACACAATAGAATACAATGTACAATCCCACATTACAAGTTTTCACAATACACATTTAGAAATATTAGTCAGTACTAATGCATTGAATTAAATTAATTTTGACAATATACACTGCTTATTATAAAACAGTATTCAATTCATATTGAGAAACGATGTACAATACGCAATGAGACGCTCAATAATACGCATAGTATGCCCCAGACATATACGTACCGCGACATTTATCAATACTGCGACATTATTTATTACTAATTACAACAAAATACACCACACATTAAAACTAATTGCAGCACACGCACCCATATTCCTCACACTGAACATTTTGATACATTTATTATCAGCTACACATTAAATATAAATGACAGCAGTCAATATGCATTACACATTTTAAAACGTTAATCAATTCAAATTGCCACAAATGTACAGAGCGCTTTCTAACGTTTAACATTACACAATGTTTAAGATAATTATCAATACTAAAATATGCATGGCAGTAGATTTAGCTTTGTTCAAGTAGGTATGTACATGTCGTGATGATGGCTCGACTTGAGTTGCTAGTTGTCATGTTATGTTGTTATGATGTGACTTGGTTTGCATTTAACTGGCAAGACTGTGGTGTAAAATCGTGGGGTTTGATAATTTTGTACGACTAAGAACAATTTACTACTTGACTACACGTACAACTAATATTTACGCTACTGATATAATTACTTCCACCACCGCAGGATCACTTTTAATACTGTTCTGTGTTGTATCAGTATTATTATTATGAAATGACAGAACACATATTCAAAAAAGTCTTGTTTTGTAGTGTGTTTGTAGTTCACTTAAGGTTTTGGGATACTGACCTTGAGTTTGTACTATACTGTTCTGGTGAGCTGAGCTTTGCATATTCCTACACATTATACGTTTTGTACCTAAATAAACAAAGAAAGGTAAGGTAAAGCTTCTCATGTTGCTACTTTATAAGCTAAAAGCACTCTTGTCACTGTTTTTCACTTTAAAAAGTTCACAATTACCACAAAGTACCGATCATATTACTTTCTATGACCTAATGACACGTTTAATATTTATAATTAACTGCATTACCGTAGCTTTACACCCAAACTAAGTATGTACGTTTGGTAAAACTATGTTTCTAGAAAAATAAATCTTAAATTCTAAATAGAGATTTGTTCTGTTTGGAAATTTTGCGAAATCTTATCGTGTTCACTCTTAATGCTCATTTCAAAGTTGAAGATGTAATATCGGCTAACTTCTATATTCAACTTGCTTAACAGAAATAGAGACTTGTAGTCAGCTTGTATCGACATCACTAGAGTAAATAACGTTCTCTTGCAGAATTATATGCTGGTCATATTAAATTGCACTTTGCGCTCTTTTAAGAAGTATGGCAAGCATTCTAACTGGTAAATACAGTTTCAAAGAGTCTTAAATAATCTCAAAGGTTTAAAATGCTATTTAATTTAAAAATATAACTGCCTTCTCAATTCAAAAGTAATACGTCTGCTTTGACACTGCATATGTTATATTCGAAATCAATAACTACAAATCTAAAATGACTGGTGTTGAACCTTTAATATTCATGATTTTATCAATAGCACAATATTAGTAATAACACTTTACATTTATTAAAGTTAATTAAACAGTGATTACGGTCTGATCAATCTAATAAAAGCAGTTACTACCCTCATAATGTCCCCACATTGTCCGCAGATAAAAAAGTAACAAAGCTTTCAATGTATAAATTATACGCTGATTGTACAAGCTTAAGTCATTTAACTATACAAGCCAGTAATAAATGCGTTACTAAATTCATTAAA